>OX941094.1:50266199-51743699 GCA_954870635.1 Arctium minus
AGATTGAAAATTATCATGAAAAAGTAATTTTCACCCTTGAATGTATACTGTGACAGAACCCCATTGTGGCTTTTGGGGCCATGCCCCCCCCCCCCCCCCTACAAGATACTGTTAATATATAATTTTCACTTCATGACATTCTTTATTAAATAGTTTTTAAACTTAATCAATTTAAAAAAAATTCTTATTAAGTTCCATATAAAATTAAATATTTGAATTGTTTACTACAAGGAAATAGTTCACTTGGGTTCACTAGAAAACAATATATATATATATATATATATATATATATATATATATATATATATATATATATAGAGGATTGGGATCCGTTGAGATTGAAAATTATCATGAAAAAGGTAGAAAGTAATTTTCACCCTTGAATGTACACAGTGACAGAACCCCATTGGGGCTTTTGGGGCCATGCCCCACCCCCCCCCCCCCCCCTACAAGATACTGCTAATATATAATTTTCACTTCATGACATTCTTTATTAAATAGTTTTTAAACTTAATCAATTTAAAAAAAATTCTTATTAAGTTCCATATAAAATTAAATATTTGAATTGTTTACTACAAGGAAATAGTCTACTTGGGTTCACTAGAAAACCATATATATATATAGAGAGGATTGGGTTCCGTTGAGATTGAAAATTATCATGAAAAAGGTAGAAAGTAATTTTCACCCTTGAATGTACACAGTGACAGAACCCCATTGGGGCTTTTGGGGCCATTCCCCCCCCCCCCCCCCCTACAAGATACTGTTAATATATAATTTTCACTTCATGACATTCTTTATTAAATAGTTTTTAAACTTAATCAATTTAAAAAAAAATTCTTTTTAAGTTCCATATAAAATTAAATATTTGAATTGTTTACTACAATGAAATAGTCCACTTGGGTTCACTAGAAAACCATATATATATACATATAGGATTGGGCTCCGTTGAGATTGAAAATTATCATGAAAAAGGTAGAAAGTAATTTTCACCCTTGAATGTACACAGTGACAGAACCCCATTGGGGCTTTTGGGGCCATGCCCCCCCCCCCCCCCTACAAGATACTGTTAATATATAATTTTCATTTCATGACATTATTTATTAAATAGTTTTTAAACTTAATCAATTTAAAAAAAATTCTTATTAAGTTCCATATAAAATTAAATATTTGAATTGTTTACTACAACGAAATAGTCCACTTGGGTTTACTAGAAAACCATATATATATATATAGAGGATTGGGCTCCGTTGAGATTGAAATTTATCATGAAAAAGATAGAAAGTAATTTTCACCCTTGAATGTACACAGTGACAGAACCCCATTGGGGCTTTTGGGGCCATGCCCCCCCCCCCTACAAGATACTGTTAATATATAATTTTCACTTGATGACATTCTTTATTAAATAGTTTTTAAACTTAATCAATTTAAAAAAAATTCTTATTAAGTTCCATATAAAATTAAATATTTGAATTGTTTACTACAACGAAATAGTCCACTTGGGTTCACTAGAAAACCATATATATATATATATAGAGAGAGAGGATTGGGCTCCGTTGAGATTGAAAATTATCATGAAAAAGATAGAAAGTAATTTTCACCCTTGAATGTATACAGTGACAGAACCCCATTGGGGCTTTTGGGGCCATGCCCCCCCCCCCACAAGATACTGTTAATATATAATTTTCACTTCATGACATTCTTTATTAAATAGTTTTTAAACTTAATCAATTTAAAAAAAATTCTTATTAAGTTCCATATAAAATTAAATATTTGAATTGTTTACTACAAGGAAATAGTTCACTTGGGTTCACTAGAAAACCATATATATATATATATATATATATATATATATATATATATATATATATATATATATATATATATATATATATATATATATAGAGGATTGGGTTCCGTTGAGATTGAAAATTATCATGAAAAAGTAATTTTCACCCTTGAATGTATACTGTGACAGAACCCCATTGGGGCTTTTGGGGCCATGCCCCCCCCCCTACAAGATACTGTTAATATATAATTTTCACTTCATGACATTCTTTATTAAATAGTTTTTAAACTTAATCAATTTAAAAAAAATTCTTATTAAGTTCCATATAAAATTAAATATTTGAATTGTTTACTACAAGGAAATAGTTCACTTGGGTTCACTAGAAAACCATATATATATATATATATATATATATATATATATAGAGAGAGGATTGGGATCCGTTGAGATTGAAAATTATCATGAAAAAGGTAGAAAGTAATTTTCACCCTTGAATGTACACAGTGACAGAACCCCATTGGGGCTTTTGGGGCCATGCCCCCCCCCCCCCCCCCCCACAAGATACTGCTAATATATAATTTTCACTTCATGACATTCTTTATTAAATAGTTTTTAAACTTAATCAATTTAAAAAAAATTCTTATTAAGTTCCATATAAAATTAAATATTTGAATTGTTTACTACAAGGAAATAGTCCACTTGGGTTCACTAGAAAACCATATATATATATAGAGAGGATTGGGTTCCGTTGAGATTGAAAATTATCATGAAAAAGGTAGAAAGTAATTTTCACCCTTGAATATACACAGTGACAGAACCCCATTGGGGCTTTTGGGGCCATTCCCCCCCCCCCCCCCCCCTACAAGATACTGTTAATATATAATTTTCACTTCATGACATTCTTTATTAAATAGTTTTTAAACTTAATCAATTTAAAAAAAATTCTTTTTAAGTTCCATATAAAATTAAATATTTGAATTGTTTACTACAAGGAAATAGTCCACTTGGGTTCACTAGAAAACCATATATATATACATATAGGATTGGGCTCCGTTGAGATTGAAAATTATCATGAAAAAGGTAGAAAGTAATTTTCACCCTTGAATGTACACAGTGACAGAACCCCATTGGGGCTTTTGGGGCCATGCCCCCCCCCCCCTACAAGATACTGTTAATATATAATTTTCATTTCATGACATTCTTTATTAAATAGTTTTTAATCTTAATCAATTTAAAAAAAATTCTTATTAAGTTCCATATAAAATTAAATATTTGAATTGTTTACTACAATGAAATAGTTTACTTGGGTTCACTAGAAAACCATATATATATATATATATAGAGGATTGGGCTCCGTTGAGATTGAAAATTATCATGAAAAAGGTTGAAAGTAATTTTCACCGTTGAATGTACACAGTGACAGAACCCCATTGGGGCTTTTGGGGCCATGCCCCCCCCCCTCCCCCTACAAGATACTGTTAATATATAATTTTCACTTCATGACATTCTTTATTAAATAGTTTTTAAACTTAATCAATTTAAAAAAAATTCTTATTAGGTTCCATATAAAATTAAATATTTGAATTGTTTACTACAAGGAAATAGTTCACTTGGGTTCACTAGAAAACCATATATATATATAGAGAGAGAGAGAGGATTGGGCTCCGTTGAGATTGAAAATTATCATGAAAAAGGTAGAAAGTAATTTTCACCCTTGAATGTACACTGTGACAGAACCCCATTGGGGCTTTTGGGGCCATGCCCCCCCCCCTACAAGATACTGTTAATATATAATTTTCACTTCATGACATTCTTTATTAAATAGTTTTTAAACTTAATCAATTTAAAAAAAAATTCTTATTAAGTTCCATATAAAATTAAATATTTGAATTGTTTACTACAAGGAAATAGTTTACTTGGGTACACTAGAAAACCATATATATATATATAGAGGATTGGGCTCCGTTGAGATTGAAAATTATCATGAAAAAGGTAGAAAGTAATTTTCACCCTTGAATGTACACAGTGACAGAACCCCATTGGGGCTTTTGGGGCCATGCCCCCCCCCCCCCTACAAGATACTGTTAATATATAATTTTCACTTCATGACATTCTTTATTAAATAGTTTTTAAACTTAATCAATTTAAAAAAAATTCTTATTAAGTTCCATATAAAATTAAATATTTGAATTGTTTACTACAAGGAAATAGTCCACTTGCGTTCACTAGAAAACCATATATATATATATAGAGGATTGGGCTCCGTTGAGATGGAAAATTATCATGAAAAAGATAGAAAGTAATTTTCACCCTTGAATGTTCACAGTGACGGAACCCCATTGGGGCTTTTGGGGCCATGCCCCCCCCCCCCTACAAGATACTGTTAATATATAATTTTCACTTCATGACATTCTTTATTAAATAGTTTTTAAACTTAATCAATTTAAAAAATATCTTATTAAGTTCCATATAAAATTAAATATTTGAATTGTTTACTACAAGGAAATAGTTTACTTGGGTTCACTAGAAAACCATATATATATATATATATATATATATAGAGGATTGGGCTCCGTTGAGATTGAAAATTATCATGAAAAAGGTAGAAAGTAATTTTCACCCTTGAATGTACACAGTGACAGAACCCCATTGGGGCTTTTGGGGCCATGCCCCCCCCCCCCCCCCCTACAAGAAACTGTTAATATATAATTTTCACTTGATGACATTCTTTATTAAATAGTTTTTAAACTTAATCAATTTAAAAAAAATGCTTATTAAGTTCCATATAAAATTAAATATTTGAATTGTTTACTACAAGGAAATAGTTCACTTGGGTTCACTAGAAAACCATATATATATATATATATAGAGGATTGGGCTCCGTTGAGATTGAAAATTATCATGAAAAAGGTAGAAAGTAATTTTCACCCTTGAATGTACACAGTGACAGAACCCCATTGGGGCTTTTGGGGCCATGCCCCCCCCCCCCTACAAGATACTGTTAATATATAATTTTCACTTCATGACATTCTTTATTAAATAGTTTTTAAACTTAATCAATTTAAAAAAAATTCTTATTAAGTTCCATATAAAATTAAATATTTGAATTGTTTACTACAAGGAAATAGTCCACTTGGGTTCACTAGAAAACCATATATATGTATATAGAGGATTGGGTTCCGTTGAGATTGAAAATTATCATGAAAAAGGTAGAAAGTAATTTTCAACCTTTAATGTACACAGTGACAGAACCCCATTGGGGCTTTTGGGGCCATGCCCCCCCCCCCCTACAAGATACTGTTAATATATAATTTTCATTTCATGACATTCTTTATTAAATAGTTTTTAAACTTAATCAATTTAAAAAAAATTCTTATTAAGTTCCATATAAAATTAAATATTTGAATTGTTTACTACAAGGAAATAGTCCACTTGGGTTCACTAGAAAACCACATATATATATATATATATATATATATATATATATATATAGAGAGAGAGAGAGAGAGAGAGGATTGGGCTCCGTGAGATTGAAAATTATCATGAAAAAGTTAGAAAGTAATTTTCACCCTTGAATGTACACAGTGACAGAACCCCATTGGGGCTTTTGGGGCCATGCCCCCCCCCCCCCCCTACAAGATACTGTTAATATATAATTTTCACTTCATGACATTCTTTATTAAATAGTTTTTAAACTTAATCAATTTAAAAAAAATTCTTATTAGGTTCCATATAAAATTAAATATTTGAATTGTTTACTACAAGGAAATAGTTCACTTGGGTTCACTAGAAAACCATATATATATATATATAGAGAGAGAGGATTGGGCTCCGTTGAGATTGAAAATTATCATGAAAAAGGTAGAAAGTAATTTTCACCCTTGAATGTACACTGTGACAGAACCCCATTGGGGCTTTTGGGGCCATGCCCCCCCCCCCCCTACAAGATACTGTTAATATATAATTTTCACTTCATGACATTCTTTATTAAATAGTTTTTAAACTTAATCAATTTAAAAAAAAATTCTTATTAGGTTCCATATAAAATTAAATATTTGAATTGTTTACTACAAGGAAATAGTTTACTTGGGTACACTAGAAAACCATATATATATATATAGAGGATTGCGCTCCGTTGAGATTGAAAATTATCATGAAAAAGGTAGAAAGTAATTTTCACCCTTGATTGTACACAGTGACAGAACCCCATTGGGGCTTTTGGGGCCATGCCCCCCCCCCCCCCCTACAAGATACTGTTAATATATAATTTTCACTTCATGACATTCTTTATTAAATAGTTTTTAAACTTAATCAATTTAAAAAAAATTCTTATTAAGTTCCATATAAAATTAAATATTTGAATTGTTTACTACAAGGAAATAGTCCACTTGCGTTCACTAGAAAACCATATATATATATATAGAGGATTGGGCTCCGTTGAGATGGAAAATTATCATGAAAAAGATAGAAAGTAATTTTCACCCTTGAATGTTCACAGTGACGGAACCCCATTGGGGCTTTTTGGGCAATGCCCCCCCCCCCTACAAGATACTGTTAATATATAATTTTCACTTGATGACATTCTTTATTAAATAGTTTTTAAACTTAATCAATTTAAAAAAAATTCTTATTAAGTTCCATATAAAATTAAATATTTGAATTGTTTACTACAAGGAAATAGTCCACTTGGGTTCACTAGAAAACCATATATATATATATAGAGAGAGAGAGAGGATTGGGCTCCGTTGAGATTGAAAATTATCATGAAAAAGATAGAAAGTAATTTTCACCCTTGAATGTACACAGTGACAGAACCCCATTGGGGCTTTTGGGGCCATGCCCCCCCCCCCCCCCCCACAAGATACTGTTAATATATAATTTTCACTTCATGACATTCTTTATTAAATAGTTTTTAAACTTAATCAATTTAAAAAAAATTCTTATTAAGTTCCATATAAAATTAAATATTTGAATTGTTTACTACAAGGAAATAGTTCACTTGGGTTCACTAGAAAACCATATATATATATATATAGAGGATTGGGCTCCGTTGAGATTGAAAATTATCATGAAAAAGGTAGAAAGTAATTTTCACCCTTGAATGTACACAGTGACAGAACCCCATTGGGGCTTTTGGGGCCATGCCCCCCCCCCCCCCTACAAGATACTGTTAATATATAATTTTCACTTCATGACATTCTTTATTAAATAGTTTTTAAACTTAATCAATTTAAAAAAAATTCTTATTAAGTTCCATATAAAATTAAATATTTGAATTGTTTACTACAAGGAAATAGTCCACTTGGGTTCACTAGAAAACCATATATATGTATATAGAGGATTGGGTTCCGTTGAGATTGAAAATTATCATGAAAAAGGTAGAAAGTAATTTTCAACCTTGAATGTACACAGTGACAGAACCCCATTGGGGCTTTTGGGGCCATGCCCCCCCCCCCCCCTACAAGATACTGTTAATATATAATTTTCACTTCATGACATTCTTTATTAAATAGTTTTTAAACTTAATCAATTTAAAAAAAATTCTTATTAAGTTCCATATAAAATTAAATATTTGAATTGTTTACTACAAGGAAATAGTCCACTTGGGTTCACTAGAAAACCATATATATATATACATATAGGATTGGGCTCCGTTGAGATTGAAAATTATCATGAAAAAGGTAGAAAGTAATTTTCACCCTTGAATGTACACAGTGACAGAACCCCATTGGGGCTTTTGGGGCCATGCCCCCCCCCCCTAACAAGATACTGTTAATATATAATTTTCATTTCATGACATTCTTTATTAAATAGTTTTTAAACTTAATCAATTTAAAAAAAATTCTTATTAAGTTCCATATAAAATTAAATATTTGAATTGTTTACTACAAGGAAATAGTCCACTTGGGTTCACTAGAAAACCACATATATATATATATATATATAGAGGATTGGGCTCCGTGAGATTGAAAATTATCATGAAAAAGTTAGAAAGTAATTTTCACCCTTGAATGTACACAGTGACAGAACCCCATTGGGGCTTTTGGGGCCATGCCCCCCCCCCCCCCTACAAGATACTGTTAATATATAATTTTCACTTCATGACATTCTTTATTAAATAGTTTTTAAACTTAATCAATTTAAAAAAAATTCTTATTAAGTTCCATATAAAATTAAATATTTGAATTGTTTACTACAAGGAAATAGTTCACTTGGGTTCACTAGAAAACCATATATATATATATATATAGAGGATTGGGCTCCGTTGAGATTGAAAATTATCATGAAAAAGGTAGAAAGTAATTTTCACCCTTGAATGTACACAGTGACAGAACCCCATTGGGGCTTTTGGGGCCATGCCCCCCCCCCCTACAAGATACTGTTAATATATAATTTTCACTTCATGACATTCTTTATCAAATAGTTTTTAAACTTAATCAATTAAAAAAAATTCTTATTAAGTTCCATATAAAATTAAATATTTGAATTGTTTACTACAAGGAAATAGTCCACTTGGGTTCACTAGAAAACCATATATATATATATATAGAGGATTGGGCTCCGTTGAGATTGAAAATAATCATGAAAAAGGTAGAAAATAATTTTCACCCTTGAATGTATACAGTGACAGAACCCCATTGGGGCTTTTGGGGCCATGCCCCCCCTACAAGATACTGTTAATATATAATTTTCACTTCATGACATTCTTTATTAAATAGTTTTTAAACTTAATCAATTTAAAAAAAATTCTTATTAAGTTCCATATAAAATTAAATATTTGAATTGTTTACTACAAGGAAATAGTCCAATTGGGTTCACTAGAAAACCATATATATATATATAGAGGATTGGGCTCCGTTGAGATTGAAAATTATCATGAAAAAGGTAGAAAGTAATTTTCACCCTTGAATGTACACAGTGACAGAACCCCATTGGGGCTTTTGGGGCCATGCCCCCCCCCCCTCCCCCTTTGAGTTAAATATTATACATTAACCGCTAGAAATGCATATAATGGATAGCTTAAGTGGTTAGCATCTTGTTGCTATATCCTTGAGGTCATGATTTCAATTCCCTTTCCATGATATTTTATT
The DNA here is from genome assembly GCA_954870635.1 of Arctium minus. Taxonomy (NCBI): domain Eukaryota; kingdom Viridiplantae; phylum Streptophyta; class Magnoliopsida; order Asterales; family Asteraceae; genus Arctium; species Arctium minus. The sequence continues at coordinate 50,275,077 of OX941094.1, forward strand.
AATTGTATGAAATATTTTAATAAATTAAACTTTTAGATAAAGAACTGATATTTTTAGGGGCAGTTTTGTTATTTTGCCCTTTTTTGTCTTTTTCAAATTTAAAAAAATTATATTATATTTTATTATATATTATATGGTATATTAGGTTCTATATATATTTTATATATATATAATACACACAAATAATCTAATATATATATATACACACACATAGGGATGGTAATAGGCGGGTTTCCCCTTACCCGCCCCCGCCCCCGGTCCCCGATGGGTACGAGGATTTAGCTCCCAACCCCGGTCAACTTCATTGTTAGACCCCGGTTAATACCCGGTCCATCCTCGCCCTCACCAAAATTGGACTATGAACTAAATTATACACAGTAAGTATACTTGGTCAAAACCTCTACTGTTCAATTTCATCACATAAGGTCAATTCCAATAAAATCACAAGAAGAAATCCAACAATATGGTCCACATGTAATCAAATTTCTCTTAATTATCAAAACAAATTTGTGGTTTACTAGGCCACAAACTAAGGTTTGCAATAAAAAAAATTGTGGTTTACCATATAACAAATTTTGTTATCTGATAGTGGTTTATAATAAAAAATATTTGTAGTGCGGCTTATAATAAAATTTGTTACCTGACAGTGGTTTACCAAACTCTGTCTATGCAGCGGTCGAAGCCTCGAAAGAAGACTGGAAGAGGGCAACGAGCCGACAAAGGAAGTCAGCGTGACAACATAGGGCGACGGTCGATGGAGTCTTCTAGATTTGGAAGACCAAAGATGACGACAACAGAGGGCGTGCATGGATTCTGGAAGACCGAAGACAACGAAGATGGCTTCTGGAAGACCGAAGACGAAGACGATGGCTTCTGGATTCGGAATTAGTCTTGGAATGGAGATGATGGCTTCTGGATTTTGGAAGCCGGAAAGAGAAAGAGTGTGAAAGTCTGAAAGACAAAGACCTAAAGTAATTAGATTTGGGATTTGGGAAAGTTTATATAATATATAAAAATAAAACTATAAAATAAATCTAATATATATATATATATATATATATATATATAAACAGTACCGGGCGAGTCGGGGGTATGTCACCTGGCCCCGGCCCCAGTTTGAGCCCAACCGGGGATCCCCAGCCTATAGACCCGTTTTTACGGGGATTCCCCAACCTCATTCGGGTCGGGTAAACCGGGTTCCCCACTAGGTCGGGAAAAATCACCATCCCCTGGTCATGTTCCCGTTGATGGAGTAAAACCGTAGCCATATTCACGCCAGCCTCCCACCTCCACCTCCGACCATCATCTTTATGCCACCTCTGTAATACCCTTGGTAAGTTAGATATGGGTTTAATTAGAAGTATAAGGGGTTTAGTTGCTCTTTGCCTATTCTAAGGGGTCTAGTTGATAAGTGTTGGTATATATACCCATCGCCTCATTGTTTCCTTCCAATTTAGTTTACCCAAAAGGTGAATATGTGTCTTAGTTCCTGGAAAGAAGATGCAACTAGGAGGATTTTTGGAGAAGCTATATTTTGATTTTGTTTTGAGGTATAATCTCCTTTAATGTTCTTTAAAGCTTATCTTAGTTGTTTTAATCTTGTAGTAACGTTCTAGGTTTGAGGTTGTGATTAAATGGGTTATTTGTTGGTATCTTGTTTAGAGTCGGTTTGATTTTGGTTCTTATATCGTTTATGAGGAGTTTTGGTTGGTAAACTTCATATTTCTTCTTGAGTTTGGAGTTTTACCATTTTTGAGTTAGGTCTAATCACTCTTGGTGATTAGATGAAGTTGGTCATTGAATTGTGATCTAATGGATGTTATTGCTTCCAAAGTTTGTAAAAAAAGAGTTTTTGTACATGTAAAATTTGAGAATTTTTGGTGATTTTAGGCAAAAACCCGACGGTGAAATGGTGCACTTCGTACCAGGTTGAAACAAGGAAAAAATAAAATGAGCCAAAGGCTGGCGTGGCTTTGCCCGCAACCTAAGTCGTGTAGCAGTTCACGTTGGCCACTATGGTGGCGTTTTCAATTTTCGCTTCGAGTCGTTTTGTGGTCTTTGTTAGCCCCAAGTATGTCTAATGTAAAAGTATTGAAAATTTACCAAGTCTTTAAAGCATCAGAAAAGCTTCAGAGACTGATTAGAGTTAGCTCATAAGATAAGTTAAGTTCAGAGACAGCCCTTCAGAGACCACCATCAGAGGATGCCTAAACAGAAGATGATCTAGCCGGTTAGAGCCCGAAGGACCCCCTCTGACCTCTGCCCTAAAGTTCAACCTTGCTCTAATATCTAAGTGTGGAGTCTCCTATCATTACATTCCACGTCAGCACTAAGAGATTACTTTACCTTTACACTTGGCACATCAATATTGGTCAGTCTGTTGACTTTTCTGATTTAGGCTATATATAGGAGATACGATTGCAATTTTCAAGAACCCACTCTTACACAATCAAATCTGTGATGTTATCCACCCAGAGAGAGAATTCTTGAGAGAACTTTACACATAGATAATATGTGTTCGTGGTATTCTTCATTGTAAAATCTCCTGAATTCTAATGAATCATATGGCTACGGTTTGTGGTGCTAATCCATTGATTTCTCTCTAGATACTTCTTCTGATTTGATTCTCATTTGATAGATTATCTAAAGCTTCCGCTCATATTTCTTTTGTTTATCAAATCAAAGTAAATTTTGGGAACCAACAATTGGTATTAGAGTAGATTGATTTTCTTAAATCAAATCGATCCAATCTGTTTTCTTAGTTGATTTTACTTTGAAGATCATCTTATTATTAGTAGTTCATCAAGGTTACCTGAAAATTTCAAATCAGTTTGAATTCTCCTTTTGAAAACAGTTTATATTTGATTTGATCCATTTCTTCTCAAAATGGCGAAGACAAATATAAATGCCATTTATACTGCCGGTTCCCTCACTAAACCTCCTACTCTTCTTCGTGATAAGTATCCACAATGGAAAATCTGAATCGTTAATTTCATAGATGGAATTAATAAGGATTTAATGCAATCAGTTACACAGGGACCACATGTTCCGATGGTCATGGTTCCTCGTGTTCCGGCTACTACAACTACAGCCGAAGTTCACGCTCACGTTGCTCCCAAAGAATCTGGAGCCTTTACTTAAGATGATAAAAGTAAAATGGAGAATGATGGTAAAGCACCGTATTTAATGATTATGGAAATTTTTAATGATCTATTTCAAGAATTGGATTCATGTTTAAATGCAAAGGAAATCTAGGATCAACTACTTAATCAACTTGAAGGACGAATTAAGACCCAGAAGAATCGAAGAACTCAATGTATCAATGAATATAATTTATTTTGCTGCATTGCCTAATGAAACTCTTTAACAGACTTACAATAGGTTCAATGTACTGATCAACAAGTGCAAAAAGTGTGGAGTTGTCCGATCCAGAGAAGACAACAATGTGTTGTTCTTGGGAAGCTTGAATGATGAATGGTTACAACTTTCAATGTCTCTTCCAACAAATCAAGATTTTGTGGTTTGGACCTTACATGATCTTTTTGGAACCTTGGCATAATAAGAGAAAGATGTGGTCAAGAAGAAGGAAAAAGTTACTAAGGGTGGTCCTCTGGCACTCATCTCTGAATCCAAGGGAAAACTATTAGAGAGGATGAAGCTAGAGAGAAACCCATCAGACACAGAGAAGAAAGGAAGAGAGGTAAAAAGGATTTAATTGCAGACAATGTTGAAGAAGAGTTACCAGAGTTAGATGATGAGGATGAAAATATCAATGCTTTTGCTAAATCACTTGCATTGATAATCCAACAGTTTAATAAAAAGTTTGGCAAGAAGGTGTTTGACAGAAAGGGAAAAGATGGCAGAGAGGAAAAGAATGAAAAAGGAGGATACCAGAAGTCATATAATTATCAAGATCAGAGACTAGTTCACTATCAGAATCAGAGATCGATTCCCTACTACGATCAGAGAGAAGTACAGTTTCAGGATCAGAGACCAACTCGGTATCAACCCATAACTACACCAGAAGCTCCTCTGAAGCAAAAAGTTGTTGACAATCCCCCAACACAGAATGATGGGAGATGCTTCAGATGTGGGAAGCTAGGACACTTCTCTGCAAACTGTAAACGCCGCTTGATCAAAGACAAAGATTACTGCAAGAACAAATACAAGTACAATGTCAGAAAGAGAAGTCTGGTGGCAGAAATGGAGAATTTGGTTTCTGACTCCTCCTCCTCTGATGAACCAGAGCATGCACATTTCTGTGGCATGGCTCTGACAACCTTTGATCAGACCGAAGTCCTATCCCAAGGTGATGACTCAATAAAATCATCTAAATCTGAAGTGAAGGTACACTCTAACTCTGACTCTGATAATGCAAAATCTGAACTTGAGATGGATGTGTTAAAGCTATATGAAGAATTTCTAAAATTGAAAAAGAAGCTCTTTGATGAAATAAACAAAAGAAAACAAACTCAGAAGAATCTGGCATTCTATAAAAGGGAAAATGAACTTCTTGAGGAATAAAAAGAAGAGATTTTCAAAGAAAAATCAGAGCTTGAAAAGAGCAAAACTTTTAAAGAAAAGTTACTCTCTGCTAAGTGTGAAACTTTTGAAAAATCAATTAAGGAAAAGCAAGAAGAAGTAAAAAGATAACCACAATGTTTGTTGCGTACTGGTTAAGGCCATGGGGGATGTGGTGGAATATCTTATTTGCCCATGGTTCGAATCCAGGCGTACACAACAATTGTGGCCACTGAGATTTAATCAGGGCTGATGTCTTACAGTCATATTTGCCAAGGGCTTAGTCTAGGCATAGACTAGGACACCCTTCCCCCTAAAACAAAAGTAAAAAGATCTGAGTATGAAAGATTCAATTCTGTGGCTTTGAAAAACTATTTTCAAAAGGAAAGGGAAGTTTTGCATTAGAACTTACAAAGAAAAGAAATTTTAATAAAAAGTATCAAGATGCACATGATGTGCATATCAAAATAAACACTCAGATGGATACCCAAGGGTTAGGATTCAGTGACTTGGATCCTTTCACTAGGAAAAAGAAAAATTCTTTAGCTGCACATTTTATATTGGTAAAGTTCAAAAACCAGACTTTCTATCTCTGAGAGAGTCTTCTGGATTCAAGAGAATGAAAACTTCAGAGGGATCAAAAGCAAGGAAACTCAAATTAAAAAATGTTCAATATACTTCTGAACAAAAATTTGTTCAACAAAATGAAGTAAAATCTTTGTTCAATTTTGATTCCTTTATAGATCAAAAGACAACTATCTCTAGACCAAGTACCTCTGATTCTAAAGATCAGAGCACTCTAAATCCAGAGGCAACTGAATTCAAGTCTCTGAATGCAGACGTGTCAGAAAAAGCTCTTAAAAATACTTTTGAAAAGAATTTATGGAAGTTGTTAGGAAATAAATATGTTCTATTTAGAAGTTTAGTAAAGTAATCTACCTTGTATTGTGTATTGGGCCTTGTATTGGGTTTGGGCTTAATGTGTACAAGGGATATGGGGTATAAATAGAGTCTGTTTGTGTAGTTAGTTTGTAAGTTTCATTTTTAGCAATGTAGCTTGTGTACGAATTCTCTCTGTAGCTGTAGTTTACTTTCCATATTGAATAATACTACAAATTTCTATCTCCAATAATCCTTGTCAATTGTCAATCATTCAATCAATCTTTGATCTCATGGACCTAACAAGTGGTATCAGAGCCTAACGATGAATTATTCATCGCATGATCGAGATCAGATTAGATTGAAAGAACAGTCACTGTAGAATTTTTTTCGAATTCTGGAATTTGATGATTATTTGGATGTTCTTTGATGCTTAATTGATTATGTGGTTATAGTCGATCATTTTAGAATCAATTACTTTGTGTAATTTCATCAATTCAGTTGATTTTGATCGATTTTGAGGATTTTTTGTTCGAAAAAGTCGTATCACTGTGGTTGAGATCAATTGTGCTTTAGAGAAGTTTTTGGAAGAGATCATCAACTACAATTGTGCTCCATAGTTGTTTTCGAACCTGCTCTCAAAAGCTTATCTCAAAATTCGAAGTATAGAAGGTAAATTTGAAGATTTTAGTGGAAAATATTCGTGATCCACAGAATTTGCATGATTACATGAAGAACTCGCAGAAAATTGAAGAACTCGCATGGATATGGAAGAATTCACATAATATATTTCGCATGGTAAAAAGTTTGAAGATTTCGCATGTTCAGAATTTGCACAATGGACTTTGAAGATGAAATTTGTTAGGTATAGATTTCGCATGACAGAGTGTTGCGAAATGTGCAGAATTCGCATGCTAGTGATGTATGAAAAGTTGAATACGAATTCCTTGAGCATAAAGAAAATTTGAAGTATAGATCTCACATAAAGTCATATGCAAAAAGAATGGAATTCGTGCATGAGAGATATGCGAGAAGTAATGATTTCGTATATGTGAGTGATGCGAAAAGGAAGATTTCGCATGTGACAACCGTCCGATAACCAGAATTTTAGGGTTAGTAATCTTTGACCTTTTAGGATCTAATTATAAAGTTAAATTCTTTAGTATTTAACTTGATTGATTAGATTAGAATTTTACCCGAAAAATTTCTGTAATTGCGTAGAATACCCGGTACGGACTGATAACTGACCATTACATCTCAGAAATGCCAAAAATTATGTTGGAAAGTCTAAAATACATAAAATAATAGGATTCTATTATTTTCAAAATAAAATATATTTATTAATTTATAATATTCATTTTTAGCATAAACTGATAATTGAAGGTTGCGATTCTCAAATTTATCTGATTATTTAACTAAGTTTAAACCTTAATTATATTTCTAATTTAATTTTAAAATGTTTGTTAAACATAAATCCCAATCTATCAAGCTAATTACTCAAGATTTATCTAATATGCTCAAGAACTAGAGAGAGAGTCTAGAGAGAGAAAGTAGATCTTGTATTTCACACACTTTAGATTATTACAAACAATGCATTCTCTAGTTCTCAACTACAAAATTACAAACACAAACCATATATATACTACCTAACTAAAACAAAGCCTTAACGGCAAAGGAAACAAAACTTACTTTGACAAACTATTACAAGGTCAATGTATTTGACTTTCCTATTAAATCTTGGATACAATATTTAGACTTAACAATCTCCCCCTTTGTATTCAAGATTTAATAAAAATTTGATGCAGATCTTCAGCTCTTGATCCTTAATCTTTCATCTCTTGAAGCTTTCAAAAACTTTGCTCTTTTGCAGTTTTTGAAGAATCTTGGAAAGTCTTTTTAATCTTTGACGCTTTGGAAAGTCAACATGCCTTCAACAAAACAGGAAATTCTTGAAACTTCTTTGAAACTTGAAACTTCATTTCTGAAAAATCTTTCGTCTTCAATCAAAATTGTATCTTCATCACTTTGATCACTGAATCGTCTTCGGAAGAACAAACCTTCTTGAAACTTGATATTCTTTATCAGAAACTTTTGACTTTGAATCAGTCTTTGAAACAGCGGAAGCAAATTGAACTTTAGGCTTGAACTTTGAACTTGAACTCTGAAATTAAATCTTTATAATTCTCCCCCTTTTTGATGATGTGAGTATCATTATCATCAAAATATCATCAATTTCAGCATAGGCTTTGATTTCCCCTTTTGTGAACAACAAACAATCTCCCCTTGATATTGCTGTACTTTTGATCTGAAGAGCCGAATCATGAACAATATATATCCGAATCTTTTCAAATTCAGACATAATGAGCGTGTAACCCTGATTCAACAAATGAAATAGTTAGAAATGCTTGTCAGTAACACGAAGTTACTGTGTACAACGGATGTACAATGTAAGGAGCTGGTTTGATGTTGACTCCCCAGGACTTCCATTCAATCATTGAAAGACACAAGGTAATTCTATGAATGTTCTGACAGAAAAACATATTCTCTGTGTGCTCGTGCTTGTGTTTCGAAATAATTAGCACAATGATTGTGTTTCATAAGGCTCAAAGTATGTAAATCACTAAGACAACAATGATTGTACATGGACTCAATGTGCATGAGAAAGGATCGAAGGTGGGGCAACTTTCCTTCTTTTTCAATACTAGTATCTTCCAAGAGAAGATCCGATAGATTATGTGCTGCTTTCCCAGAAAATGTGAAACATTCTCTTTTTAAGAAAAGAATGAGTAGCTGGTGGGATTGAATACAAGAGATGGCATGGGCTATTTGCCTATTTCAATGATGGTCACCAAAGAAATGTGAACCAATCAGTAACATGGCTGCCCGACTCAGAAAGATGTTTGGTGCAGAGTTCTGATATTCTTTTAACTCTGTTCTCACACCCTCTTTCTTTTAAACATATAAGCTCACATCTAACCAATCTCTCATTTCCATTTTACCTCTGCTCACTCCCACACTCAATTCTTTTAGACCCCTCTCCCCTCAATCACTCAAAGGATTTCTTCCAGGGTAGGAAACACTGGTTATCGTGAATCCATGGAAGATCTATTAAGCACTCATACTGAATCCCATGTTCCTAAAAGTACATGCTCGTCAATGATTTTCTTGAAATAAAGCACAAGAAATCATATGTCAGTGTATGTATGCTTATTTAAAAATATAAATGAAATTTGAGCATTTGAACGTTGAAGATTTCTCAAAACAAAGATATTGAAAGAATGGAATGAAATCAAGAGAATTGTTTTGAGAATCTGACAATGATTAAAAGCAGATCAAATGAAATAGCTAGGGTATCAAAGAATTGGATATTTTGTTTATATGAACAAATATAAACAATTTATCAATGAAAGTACAAATATGAAAAAGATGTATGATGCACAACAACTTTGAACGCAAACGGGAGTATTACCATCGAAAAATTGGTTCGAATTTGAGACATGGTAATAACATTTTCAAATAAAATAGTGAACCGGTGTATGTGAATACTTGACAGTATATAGACAAGATAATACACAAGTATTGATCTTTAGAAACACACGGCCAGTTAAACAATAAAGCTCGAAATTTTGAAAAACATTTAAAAGTACACTTCTAAATTCATGAAATCTTTTGAGAATAAGAAGTGGTTTGAACATTTAAGAAAAAAAATTTCTTGCTCGAAAGTTGTCCTTCTTTCAAACAATCAGATATCTAGGATCAGAAGATTTTTACCTTTTCGGCTCCCCCTCAAATCATGATCAAATGATTTATATCTTTTGAGTTCCCTCTGGATATTAGAATAATATCCTTCTTTGATCATTGAAGAACGGGTCCTGATCTGTCATTTGATCAGAAGCCACTTTATTTACTTTATTTAAAAATAAAAGACAGAAAGCAGTAAAACAGTTTATAGATTGAGTTCTGATCTGAAGTAATCAAAAGTCATCACCTTTACTCCCCCTTAAATTAAGCATCTGAAATATGTCAGTTAAAACAAGATAGAGATCAAACACTCCCTTTGAATTGTTAGACCATCAATATCAGAAAAATCTAGCAAAGAAAAAGTATAGGATAGAGATCAGATCAATTCACTCGGGATGAAGACCATCAATATCCATCGGATGCAAGCATACAGGAGTAAGGTCTTTTTGATCTCTGAGGTACGGGTCCTAAGCTGTTTTGCTTAGAAGCCATTATCTTGACATTTAGGTGCGGGTCTTGAACTGTGTTATTCAAGAGCCATTGTTCTCTTACTCCCCCTTGACTTGTGTTGCCTGCAACAAAGAATCAGTTTTCTTCTTTGGTACCCACTGGTATTTGGGTCTAGAAATGTTAGTTGCAGTACGTGTGGGAGTTATGGAGTAAGAACCATACCAGAAATGATCATTTGCTTTATGAAAATGATCATGTGTACAACAAATAGAACAATAATATTTCTTACCGTTGGGTGCTTTGTTCTTCTTTGCTTTGTGTACATGTACACATGATTTCTTCTCTTTCAACTCATTTTCCTTATCATCTTGGACTGGTTTCTTTTTCCAAACCAGTTTCTCTTTCTTGAAACTTTTTCTTCGATAAGTATCTGAACCATCTAAAAATTCATCATAGAAAAGGTTAGTGCGACGAATCTGATTAAAGGATTTGACTGACTTTTGTGAAGGGATGAATTTCTGATTTGATCTTGAAACAGATTTTTCAAGTTCTTTAATCTTTGACGCAAAACTATCTCTTTCTTTCACAAGCTGGTCAATCTTTGTCGTGAATTCAGACTTCATCCTTTGCTCTTTCAGCGCAACAGCAGACAGCTTAGACAACTTTGAAGTTAGCTTCTTGATTTCAGATTCAAAAATGGATCTTTCTTCCTCAAATCCTTTTTCTGACTCTGTTCTCTGGCCGAATAATTCTTTAAAGAACCCTACATTCTTTTGTTCTATGGCCTTCTTCTCTTTTTCAAACTTCTCTCTTTCTAAAATCAGAATTTTCTCAAAATCTGAGATTTGTTGAGAAAATTTTAAGCATTTAAGCTCCACCGACTTCTTTTCTTCATAGCACTTCTTGGAAAAGTCTGAGAACTTCTTGGAAAAAAATTTCTTTTCAATTTCAAACTCAGCTTTATTTGCAACAAGCTGTTTTTCCAAATCAGATAAATTCTTTTTAAGCTCAGTGTTCTCAGATTCTAATCCGTTCGTCTTCTCTTTGAAAGCCTTCAACTCGTTTTGAAGCTCAACTGATTCTGCTTGTAGCTCAGGTGATTTCTGTTCAGTTGTCTTCAGTTGGCTTTGAAGAGTTATAATCTCTCTCTCTTTCTCCTTTATCTCTTTATCCCTCTCATAAAGGATACCTAAAAAATTAGAACTATTTTTAGTACAATTTATACATTCAGGAGTTTTAACACAGTTGTATAATTTCAGTTCCAACTCCTGAATTCTTCTGAGATACTCTGAATTTTTAAATTTCAGAGTCCTTCGTTCAGCTTCTATTACAGATATATCAAGCTTGTACATAATGGACATCTTGAAAAAGTAATCAACTTGAAGTGAATGATCGTCCCAAACTATATATCAGAAAAACAAAAATCAGATTGAATTGAAAATCTCTCTAAAAAATATTTCGTGAAAATTGAAATTTGAACAATACTTGTTATTTGCAATATAGAAAAAAAATATTTCCATAGAAGACCAAAAATTTTTTCCAGACAAAGGTTTGCGTGTGATGACCGAAACGCAAAGCTATGGTGTGCGTTTGTTGCCTGAAACGCACAATTGTGGTGTGCGTGTGTTGCCTGAAATGCACAATTGTGGTGTGCGTGTGTTGCCTTGAGAAACGCACAATGAGCTTTGCGGGTGAGGCCTGAAACGCACAATATGCTATGCGGGTTCAGAAAGATACGCACAATATGCTATGCGTTTCCAAGAAAGAACCGACAACCTGCATAATTCTTGAATAACCCGCATACTTCAAAACCTATAATATGCAAACTAAGATGAATGACCCGCACAATCATATGAATGACACGCACAGTAAGATGAATGACCCGCACAACATATGAATAACACGCATACTAACAATCAACTATAAATCTGCAATATCAATCATAACACTGAAATTAAACCCAAACAAATTGCACAAAATTGATCGAAAACAAGTTTTTAATACAATCCTATTGACAATTTCGATCAAAACACTCCAAATCGAATAATCTCGATCAAGAGCATTGACAGAACACGTTTTTCACGAAAATCTCAAAAATCAAAAATTGAAACCGATTTTGTTTGAATTTCGAGATGGAATCAAAACAACAATCAATCACCAACATAAATCGAACACAATGAATCCATTTTCTTGCATTAAAAACGAATTTATCAATAAAATTCTGATGAAACAGTAAGGAACTCGTTTCTTGAAAATATTTTCGAAAAAACTCAAAAATCGATCCAAAAACACACAAATTTCAATTCAAACTCTGATCAAATCATTCTGAAAAGTTTGGTATGGCTCTGATACCAATTTTTAAACATAAATCCCAATCTATCAAGCTAATTACTCAAGATTTATCTAATATGCTCAAGAACTAGAGAGAGAGTCTAGAGAGAGAAAGTAGATCTTGTATTTCACACACTCTAGATTATTACAAACAATGCATTCTCTAGTTCTCAACTACAAAATTACAAACACAAACCATATATATACTACCTAACTAAAACAAAGCCTTAACGGCAAAGGAAACAAAACTTACTTTAACAAACTATTACAAGGTCAATGTATTTGACTTTCCTATTAAATCTTGGATACAATATTTAGACTTAACAATGTTGATGAGTCATAAGGCCACATGGCCGAAATCTATGCCCTCTCTCTCTTTTTATTTTAGTTAAAAACCAAAATTAGGGGATTAATATCTCATTTTCAAAATTACAAGAAAACTTCACATCTCCCTCTTCTCTCTTCTTGTTCACGACCGGCCACACACACACACCACCACCACCATCGATTTTTCAAGAAAATTTCAGGAAGAAATCAAGTTTCTAACATCCTCCTACTTCAAGAAATCAAGTTTGCATCTCCAATTGAGAAGGTAATCACTTATTATCTCCATTTTTCAAGTATTATTAAAAAATATGAATGTTTCACATCATTGCATGTAATAGTTGTATAATCTTGATTTTTGGAAGTGAAATGGGATGCATTTGGTAGATTATACATTTGCGAATGAACCATTGAATGATCTTCTAATAAAAATTGGGTATTTAAGTGAGATTTTTATCAAAATATTAATTTTATGAAGTGTGGTATTATGGTCCACAAAATTTTGATAATTGGATTGAAATTTATGTATTTACAACAATTTTGAGTATAAAGAAACTCTTAGGATGAGATTACTCAAATCTCATATGATTAAGAGCATCTAAAATGGTGTAATATCACTTATTTAGTGATTTTGTTGACATGCATGGGATTGGATGGGCACTTGTAGTTGCTATGAATCCATGATACATATTTGTCTCATTAGAATAATTGTATATTAATTTAAGATGTGAAACCATGTGTTATTAATAAAAACCATGCCAAATGATCATCTTATTATGTTATACAAGATTCAACTTATCAACAGCTTGCTGTCATGAATTTTATATCCACTTTTAAACTTCATAAATCCTATCTTACTCCATAAAAATTTGGGCTTTTTGTTACTAAACATTAGTTTAAGGTGTTAGCAATTCAAAGAATCTGGAATCACTCAAAATTATGAAGTTTTGGTCATTCATTTGCATTTTAGAAGAATGTAGTGCAATCTGTCCAGAGTTGACAAATTGGTACACTCAACTTCCAAAGGCCATAACTCTTTCATAAATCTTCCAAATTGAGTGAATCTTTTTCCATGTGAAATAATTTTGAGTTAGATTTGCAACCATATATGGATCACTGAGTAGTTTTGAGTTTTGGTATCCCAAATGCATGCTACAATAGAAGTGTGCAACCGATACAAAACTCAGTGACCTACTGGTTTGTGGGAATTCTTTGGGACATCAAAACATATCCAAAATGAATGAAAATTTGACTTTATGTTCTTAACTCAGTATATTAGTTCCCATAAAAATTTGGTTATCTTTGATATTTGGGAAGTGTTATTTTGAAGTTCATTTTGTGATCACAAAGTTTGGAATCCAGAAGGTTGATCTTAAAACCTTAAAGGTTATGTTTTGGTGATCATTATTGATATTTTAATCCTAAATTTTTATTTTAGACAACAAAATAAACATAAAGGCATATATTGAGATGTAGGAATGGTTAAGTTAGGATTATAGATGGATGTTGACAATTGGTATTCATTTATGCAAATTACTCTATAGGGAAGTAAAGGCTCTGGATTAGAGATTTGCGTTGTTGTGTTATTTAACATCATCATCATCATTTGAGGTGAGTAATCACAACCCCTATTATACTGTTTCTAATTGAATTTGGGGGAAAAGCATGTTAATGTTTTTATTTTAATAATTCACGAGATTGCTTAAATACGATTGTTATGGATAATTTTGGTAGCTTTGATTATAAAGCGTTTGGTTTGGACATTATATGACATATATGCAAAAATGGTATGTTGGGTTGTTTCTTTAAGTCCCCGGCTGACTCTACTAGTTAACTCATAAAGGAGCCTATAGTTTTAGTGGATAGCGCTATTTGGTGTGACAAGCCCACCTTATACTGACGAGTAAAGGTGCACTAATTCTAGAGAAGTAGGGACTATCCATGTGATTCATGGCCACATCGGTAGTTCTTTTTGGGGCATGTTTAAGGTCAGGGATGGTCTAGTAGAGGTCCAACATACAAAAATATTGGTTATTTTAAAGGCATAATTTCTGTCATATAATTTAAAGATTTGTACTCTTGAATTATTGGTTTTGAAAGTTTGGTCTAATATTTGATTTACGTTTGACAACTTGCATATAAAATGGTTTTGTGCATATTTTAAACCTGTGAACTCACCAACTCTCGTAGTTGACCCTTTTTATTTAAACATGCTTTTCAGGGAACAAGAAGGTTACGAGAAATGATTAAGATTTTTAGAATTATGTTACCGCCTACATTAACATTTAGTAGTGACTTTTGTAATCAAACTTTTGGATGTATTAAGTTTGTTTATTTTTGAGAACTTGATGTAATTTTTGGTTGAAATGTATGGTGGTATTTTATCATATCCTAGTGCTATGTTTATCGAACTGTTATACTCCGTGTTTCCGCTTTAGCGGGGTGTGACAGACTCAGGTGCAATGTATGGGAATTGTGGAGTTTTCGGCTAAGTCCATCATACGAATTGTGCTTAATGTGAATAGTGATCTGCAAATTGTTGCCTTTATGCGAAAAGTTTGTGACTTTTTGAGAATTTTGACAGTTCTGAACCCAGTTTGCTACAAGTCTGCCCTGTTCCCGAGATTTTTACGCGTAATGCATATGTGACATCACTCTTATCATAAGTTGGTCACATATCCTTAGCAACTAATCTAAATTTTCACGAGTGCTCATGCTTTTCAAGATTTTCAGATTCTGGATTTGAGAACTTAGTCTCTGATTGGATTGAGTTAGCTGCCTGAGTATCTGTAATCATCAGTCTGGAGTACTTCTTCTGTTGTTAGACCATTGAGAGCACTTTATCATTCTTCTTACCTGATCAATCAGTAGTGCGAGCAACTGCAATCATTGTTTTGATGCTTTGGTGGTGTTTTAGAATCCTGAGTGCTTATAGTCATCCAGCTGATTCATGAAGAAAGGAGTTCTGAGTTTGATTGTTTAGTATCTGGAAAGCAGTCAGAAAATGAGCGTCTTTAATCAGTTGTTGAACAGTAATTGCCTTATAACCCTTGCCTTGTAGTGTTGCTACCGGATGCTACCTTATGTAAGCTGATCAGATTAAGTTCTTAAGTTGAACTCTTATTTCAACTCGTGGTTCAAAGACAGATCAGATGTTACACACTGAAGATGCACTTGGTTTGTCATTCCAATATTCAACACATATCATTCTTGTGGGCATACGAAATGTGTTTGGGTTTACAAGAGTCAAAAGTTGTCTTTATGTGCACTAAGTCGAGGTTATGGTCTACATCAGATCTGGTATTATAGTTGAAACTTCAAGGATAAGAGATACTTTCAAGGGGGAGCAAGAGGAGCTTTGAAGTTTATGCAACACTAAGTTTTATAAAGACATCAAGGGGAGAGGAGCTGAAGCTGGACCTTAAAAGAGAATGATTACTTTACAAAACTTAGGGGGAGAATTTTAGAACATAAATATGTTCTATTTAGAAGTTTAGTAAAGTAATCTACCTTGTATTGTGTATTGGGCCTTGTATTGGGTTTAGGCTTAATGTGTACAAGGGATATGGGGTATAAATAGAGTATGTTTGTGTAGTTAGTTTGTAAGTTTCATTTTTAGCAATGTAGCATGTGTACGAATTCTCACTATAGATGTAGTTTACTTTCCATATTGAATAATACTACAGATTTCTATCTCCAATAATCCTTGTCAATTGTCAATCATTCAATCAATCTTTGATCTCATGGACCTAACAGAAGTTCTGAGGAAAAACTCAAGTTCAATTGAACCATAAATCATTTATTGTACAATCAAGATAACATGTCAACAACAAAGTTAAGAGGAACTTGGTACATCTGTCTTGGTGCAACTCTCCAAAGAAATACAAAGGTACTTTCTTGACTCTGACTCTTTCTCGGATGAATCAGTTTCTGTGGATGAAGACATCTTAATAGATGACAAATAATCCGTTTTAACTGAAACTAAGTCAGATCAAGAAATATCAGAGATAGTTGCAAGTGGTTCAGAGGAAGCCAATCTTTCCTATGGAATACCAAATAAACCGATTTTGATAAAGAAGGATGTGGCAAAAGTACCAATCAATCCTAACTTTGTTGACATGTGCATACAAGCCAAATCTTCTATTGAGTTGGAAAAAGAAATGAAAGAAAAAGCCGAGAGTAAAATTGTTCCTTCAGCTCCTAAGCCTTATCCTTTCAAGCCTATCAAATTCACACCAGAGCAGAAAGAAAAATGGACCATGAATGATAACTCTGCTTCTCATGTTTCAGTAAATAACAGAGGAAGCAAGGATCACTGGATAAGGAGAGATGTTAAATCAGAGAAGGCCAACTTCTATATAAATAAATCTAAACTAGATAGAAAGTTCTTTGGAACATTTGATGCTAGAATAGATACTTTCCAAAAGGCCAAATCTCAAAAGTTTATGAATGATAACATAAGTTTTATGTAACACCCTTAAATCTGAAGATAACAACTTATAAAATTTTTCTAATACATCAATAAATACTTCGAACTACAACATAAATTGAGAGTTAACTTCAACGCTCACAAACATCCTATACATACACTCTATGAAAAGGACAGGTGTTACTAAACCCAATAACAATTACTAACTCCAACCTGCGGAACAATTCAACGACTACTCACTCTTGTAAGGCTAAGGCTCAACTCTTCAAAGCACTGCTAAAACTGAACCCCCGAAAGGAACCTGATGCACATGCCACCAAATAAAAAGGTTAGGCTTAACGCCTAGTGAGCTCAAGAGTTTTAATATGAATGAATATATCTTTTAAAAGAAAGGAATTCAGTTTAAAGCAAGATCCTTCGAAATATTATACATCAAAATGGAAACGACACATTTTTCCATAATATGCACTTTTAAAGACGATGCTCTCAAACACACCTTTCTTATAAAACGATGCAACCCGGAACTCGCCCAAACAGGGTCATAGTTCGATACCCAATTTTGTGAAAAGGTAAATAATACTTCCTATCCCAAATCACCCAAAAACACGGGTGAGACATAATACTCGACCCTTAAATAACGGAAAACAATCCATATAAATATGATACGCCATTAAACATGGAACTGAAACTTAATACTCACGCGACCATAAAATGGAATAAAATCCAAATATTAAAGCATGGACAATTAAATATCCAAAATACAGCGGGCCGACAACGGGGGATACCCGTATCCGTTGAGAGCGGAGGAACACAAAAGTATGCCACTCAAACAACGTTGATCGTACGACACTTCACGACTCGTTAGCCCAAGTGCCCCTACGACCTCTTGACAAGTTTCACCCAAAGAGACAGATGACCTTAGCGAATACCACCGGAATTATCGCTAAAGGCTCGGCACACGGGGGATACAACGAAGGCATTTCCCCACACGGCGAAGGCCCCAAACGCCCATCAGAGGACTACCCATAGTAATAATAGCGCAACGGGTCTTAGCCCTCCTAGTGCCTACTCGTAACGATAAGGTCATAAACCATGAGTCCCGGAGTCCAACCCCGTACCACCCAATTGACCATCAAAGAACACCGAATTACGTGCCTATGGATCCAATGCAACACAGTCTAAGATTACATGACTATACCTGAATGACTAAAGCACTCGAGTCTGTAATTATCAATAACATGCAATAAAATGCATCAAGATGTAATTCGTAACTTGGACTCTAGATTGAGCCATTAGAAACCGGACAAATGTCCTCAATACTCTTTAAGTCGACCCTGAGAGCTAAAATGCTCAAAATCCATTTGACCGACAATTAACGTTCCCGTTTATGAAGACACATACCTCAAAGACGTGATTAACCCAAAACTCAACACATATTGGGACCAAGATTTTCCAAAGGATTTATAAATGCAAATACACCAAAATGCATATAACATGAAATAGATTTCATTTGTACAAAATCGTCAAAGACGTATAACTCATAAAATAGATCTTACTTGTACAAAATCACCAAGAATACGTAATTCATGATATTTAGTTGTTGAAACGTTCAAAACCCAATATAAACATTTTAAGAGGTTAACACAACCTAAGTTTACCAAATATGAAAACTTATCAAAATACTCACACTTTGACAAATAACCAAGTAAAACATATCGTACTTCAAAATACTCAAAACTTATCAACAGTTAACCATTTCATGTAAAACACTTTAAAATAAACATTTTGGCATCTACACCGTTTTAACAAATCAACTTGAACTCACCTTGCTATATTTAGGCTAAATCTAGATTTCACCCAACGAGCTCTTTTGAACTCCACTTGAATCCTTAAGCCGAGAACTTCCAAAACCTAGATCCACACATACCAAACCATTTAGAAACATTCCCCAAACATTATTTACTAAAATCCCCAACGAGATCAAAACCCTAGTTTCCCCAAAACCATCAAATCCGAGATTTGAGAAATCAAACACTAAGAAACCATCAATGGAGCATTTATAACTTATTTCAGGAAAGCTTACCATTCTAGGTGATGAGACTTTCCGAGGACACCCATTCCAACTCTTCAATCCGAGCTCCTACACGTTGAACTTGATGAGGAAGATGAAGATGGAGGTTTTGTGGTTCAAGATCCCACTTGGTAGATGATGAAGAATCATGTGGGGGAAAACCCCTCAAAATGGGTTAGGGTTCGTCTTTAAGGTTTGGGAGATAAAAGGGGAAAAGATAGAAGTGAGAAATGAAAAGAATGGTGTAATTTTCGGACATTTAGAAGACCAGACGTCGTGTGCGACCTTGCCACGCGATAGTGACAATATCACTATCGTAAGTCACTATCACGCGGATTGTACCACAATTCTTGTGGTACTCCAGCGATTGTACCACGCGATAGTGACAATTGTCACTATCGCGAGTCACTATCGCGCCAACTGTACCGAAGCCTAAACTGGCCGAAAACTCGCAATTCTCGCATGGGTCGACTCAAGGTTCGAAAGCACAACATTTTCCACCCAAAAAGATAGGCGAAAGGCGGAGAGATTGCTAACGAAGGATGGAAACTTACTTACGAAAAACCAGGTGTTACAATCCTCCTAACCTTAGAATGATTTCGTCCTCGAAATCTAGATTCCCATGAAACCTTGCCTGCAGAAGGATTTCCCTTAACCCTACTTCCAGCACCACTATCATGCCCCTTGCACTGATAAACACGCGAACCGCCCCTCATGGGCATATTACACTCATGACCGAGCAAACACTTAACTCACCAAAGTATCATTATCCACAAGATTATGGTCATCTCCTAACCTTAGGATGACAATTACCACCTCTAGGGTAGTTTATGACCTCGACGTTTCACCAATCAAATCCCTTTGGATCATCACGGTTCCGAACCCAAAGCCAAAGATAACAACCAAACTCCCATGAGTCCTCCAATCCTTACCGATCCATTCGTAATATCGATAAAGATATCCTTCCATGGCGCACCAATGTGTCCTTCAGGTAATTGGTTAACCCAGATTCGGCTAACACTCAACTTTGTTCCAATCCCAACCTCACAACATTCCCATAATAAAATCTTTACCACCACAGGAATGCTTAAACGCATCGGTACTCGCTCATCAACACTAACCTTCTTTCAAATCTCCATCACCGAAAGGTCATTATTTCCCATGATCCAACCGGGATACTTTCAAACATTCCAAGACCTTTTGACTTCAAGAAAACAAGTCGACACCTAGGACCAAACGCTGACCTCGAAAACGTGGGCATCCCACCCAAAATTTCAATCCAGACGGATGATCGCACTAAGGATGACACCAAACAGAGTGCTAAAAATCCCAAGTCTTACATTTCTAACAAATGGACCACAAGAATTTTCCTTGATCGTGAAACCCACAAGGACGGTACATCATCACATAAACTATGATGTCACACCGACGAGCAGTCCACCAAAACGAACCCAATCTAATCGCAGATAATCACCTAAGACCTTATCCCGCATGATTACCGAAGTATAAAATCACCCTTTAATTAACTGGGAAGACTTAAATCTACAATTTCCAACAATACAAACGCGCACAGATTCGAAAACCCAAGTCCAAAATTCAAGACTGACCGCAAGTCAGATCATTCGACACTTCAACTCCCAAGGACTCCCTTCACGACGGGGTTTAAATCTATAGGCCTAATGAGTTCAAGTTTTTTCAACCAGTATGCCAATTTGAAATTTATAAAATTTTCAGATACATAAGCTTTTTAACGATTACATGTGCGGCAAAAATACACTACCGTTCATCCGATAGGTTTCAAAATTGATCACCAATACAGCGCATATGAGACCATTTCCAAAACCCGTTTGTTCAATACTTAAGTTAATAAAGACAATAATAAAATATGCGCAACAGTTTACACTATACATGAAAATAGGTTCCTGTATTACAACACGGACAATAAATGTTTGTACCTTCCAAAAGAAAAGTTCGCAATTTTAATTTTAAAATTCTTTCTCTTTAACCAAAGGACGTGTGGCAAAAGAATTTTCAACAACCCCATAAGCAACAGTTTAGTCCCCAAAGTTCGGTAAAATGGTGGAAATAAAATAAAATTTCAAATAGAGTTTAAAGTTTTAGGTCGTAGAGATAAACACAATTGACCAAAATAGAATTTATAACGACATGAGTACTGCTAATTCGTTAAATGCGTTGCGGAAATCTGTAACAGTAAAAGTTAATGATTGGAATACGCTCAGAACAAAAGCTCTGTTTGAAATAGCGTAAATCTCTTATACAATTACTCATACCAACGTTATACCTTAATCCCAATGCAAATAGTTTGCAACGATAAACATTTGTATAAAGCCCATAAATTGACGCACTCAATAACGCATATGCACGTGTTCCCAAAACTATTTACGTGGCGCAAAATGACGTAAGATGAGACACCATAAACCCAACTGAATTTTCGTAAAACTCATTAACGCTAAAATCATGTGGTGTCAAGATTTTCATTTCTCAACAAAGAGCATAAGACGACAATATGTCTAAAATATTAAAATTGTAAGAGTTTCCTCTTTTTACTGCAATGAAAGGTAAAATGATATTTTTCAACAAAATTTACATTGGACACGACGCAGAATAAACTCACAAGTTTAGACGAAGCAAAAGTAAAACCCACACATCAAAAGACATCGTAAAACAATACTCCATGAAATTTAGCAAAGCTCGTACAACTACAATTCTCAAGAAATTATGACTCAAAACATGGGATTAACTTTTCCTTTAAAACCATTGACATACGTGGAGGCGATCCAATGTCTAGGTTAAAATCTCATAGTTACTTTCCCAATATCCAAATGACATTAAAACATGGACATTACAACATCCGGAAATAGCGTTAAACACAAGGCGTGAATAATAGGAATTTTGATAACAATTTGCAATCATGTGCAACAAAACAATTTCATGCATGCTTAAGCACACAGTTTAAAATCTGATGAATGGTAAATGTTTTACCAAGATTTTATAATGTAAATCACTTTTTGTTTTGCGAACATGAGAAAAAATTTATGCAAATTTATTTTAGAAGTAAATTTAGTGCATGAACTTGATCGGCACTCACATCTTAAGATTACGTTTCTCAATAACCCGACATACTATGGTCATCCGGATGCATCAACATCTTAGAGCAACAATCTCATTACTTTGGTTGACTTACGATTTCCCCTTGAAATAGAAACGATATAACGAACTTATAGTCTTAATTCAACCAATAAATCTGATTCAAGATAATCAACTTAATGCGTTCATCGCACTTAACCACCACCCTAAAGTGACATTGCTATAAACATCAATCCTCCCTTAGCTTACTCACTTAGAAACTTTCTCACTACCCCAACGGTCATCATACCAAGGTAGTTCAAGTATACACATGTAGGATGTAGGTTCACCATGACACTGGCCAGGTGCCATTATGAACGTACCGAACATGATCATCCTTGTGACTCTCGACAAGTTTCCCATTTCTAGCGACTTGCTTAACCTCAAAATATCTTATCTTAAGATACCTAATATGCAACTTCACTTACAATCACTTATAAGAACGCTAGTTTGAGTCTAGGTATCCAACAATCGATACTTAATTCTCTCAAACTTAAGCTCTGGTACCAACTTGTAACACCCTTAAATCTAAAGATAGCAACTTATAAAAATTTTCTAATACATCAATAAATACTTTGAACTACAACATAAATTGAGAGTTAACTTCAACATAAATTGAGAGTTAACTTCAACGCTCACAATCATCCTATACATACACTCTATTAAAAGGACGGGTGTTACTAAACCCAATAACAATTACTAACTCCAACCTGCGGAAGACTTCACCGACTACTCACTCGTGTAAGGCTAAGGCTCAACTCTTCAAAGCACTGCTAGAACTGGACCCCCGAAAGGAACTTGATGCACATGCCGACAAATAAAAAGGTTAGGCTTAACGCCTAGTGAGCTCAAGAGTTTTAACATGAATGAATATATCGTTTAAAAGAAAGGAATTCAGTTTAAAGCAAGATCCTTCGAAATATTATACTTCAAAATGGAAACGACACATTTTCCCATAATATGCACTTTTAAAGACGATGCTATCAAACACACCTTTCTTATAAAACGATGCAACCCGAAACTCGCCCAAACGGGGTCATAGTTCGATACCCAATTTTGTGAAAAGGTAAATAATACTTCCTAACCCAAATCACCCAAAAACACGGGTGAGACATAATACTCGACCCTTAAATAATGGAAAACAATCCATATAAATATGATACGCCATTAAAACATGGAACTGAAACTTAATACTCACGCGACCATAAAATGGAATAAAATCCAAATATTAAAGCATGGACAATTAAATATCTAAAATACAGCGGGCCGACATCGGGGGATACCCGTATCCGTTGAGAGCGGAGGAACACAAAAGTATGTCACTCAAACAACGTTGATCGTATGACACTTCACGACTCGTTAACCCAAGTGCCCCTACGACCTCTTGACGTTGATCGGAATTATCGCCAAAGGCTCGACACACGGGGGATACAACGAAGGCATTGCCCCACACGGCGAAGGCCCCAAATGCCCATCAGAGGACTACCCACATTCGTAATAGCTCAACCAGGCTCAGCCCTCCTAGTGCCTACTCGTTAAGACAAGGTCATAAACCATGAGTCCCGGAGTCCAACCCTGTACCACCCAATTGACCATCAAATAACACCGAATTACGTGCCTATGGATCCAATGCAACACAGTCTAAGATTACATGACTATACCTTAATGACTAAAGCACTCGAGTCTGTAATTATCAATAACATGCAATAAAATGCATCAAGATGTAATTCGTAACTTGGACTCTAGATTGAGCCATTAGAAACCGGACAAATGTCCTCAATACTCTTTAAGTCGACCCCGAGAGCTAAAATGCTCAAAATCCATTTGACCGACAATTAACGTTCCCCAAATAAAGAAATGTCTTTAAACAACGTTTATGAAGACACATACCTCAAAGTCGTGATTAACCCAAAACTCAAAACATATTGGGACCAAGATTTTCCAAAGGATTTATAAATGCAAATACACCAAAATTCATATAACATGAAATAGACTTCATTTATACAAAATCGTCAAAGATGTATAACTCATAAAATAGATCTTACTTGTACAAAATCACCAAGAATACGTAATTCATGATATTTAGTTGTTGAAACGTTCAAAACCCAATATAAGCATTTTAAGAGGTTAACACAACCCAAGTTTACCAAATATGAAAACTTATCAAAATACTCACACTTTGACAAATAACCAAGTAAAATATATCGTACTTCAAAATACTCAAAACTTATCAGCAGTTAACCATTTCATGTAAAACACTTTAAAATAAACATTTTGGCATGTACACCGTTTTCACAAATCAACTTGAACTCACCTTGCTATATTTAGGCTAAATCTAGATTTCACCCAACGAGCTCTTTTGAAGTCCACTTGAATCCTCAAGCCGAGGACTTCCAAAACCTAGATCCACACATACCAAACCGTTTAGAAACATTCCCCAAACATTATTTACTAAAATCCCCAACGAGATCAAAACCCTAGTTTCTCCAAAACCATAAAATCCGAGATTTGAGAAATCAAACACTAAGAAACCATCAATGGAGCATTTATAACTTATTTCATGAAAGCTTACCATTCTAGGTGATGAGACATTTCGAGGACACCAATTCCAACTCTTCAATCCGAGATCCCACACGTTGAACTTGATGAGGAAGATGAAGATGGAGGTTTTGTGGTTCAAGATCCCACTAGGTAGATGATGAAGAATCATGTGGGGGAAACCCCTCAAAATGGGTTAGGGTTCGTCTCTAAGGTTTGGGAGAGAAAAGGGGAAAAGATAGAAGTGAGAAATGAGGAGAATGGTGTAATTTTCGGACATTTAGAAGACCAGATGTCGCGCGCGACCTTGCCACGCGATAGTGACAATGTCACTATCGCGCGGATTGTACTAACAAGGTTAGTAATATACCTGTTTCAATTTCAATTTCACAAATCAAATGATTACAAATATGTTTATGACTTTCTCTCTCTACAAGTCTCTTTCTCTCTCTTAAAACTCTCTCTGCGAATACAATACATTCTCAGAACTCGTTACATACAACTCTACAACTAACACAACCTAACAAGCCATATATCTAACAAAACTAAACTACACGCTTACAAAACAAAAACTTACAAACTAAGACTTTGCCTTTTATTGAATTTGACTTTGACTTTGCTTGAGAGTTGACTTTCAGCTTTGACTTGTTTAACTTTCACCTTATGTCTTTTATGATCTTGTATCCAACATATTTGTGATCTAACAATCTCCCCTTTGGATTCAATATCATCACAAAAAGATTTAACAAATCAATCTCCCCCTTTGGTGATTTCTACTCAAAGTTTGTCTTCAAACACATAACAATCTTCCTTAAAGAAGGTATAGAAACTCTTCAACAATCTTCCCATAGTGATCTCAAACCTCTTTCAGTCTTCAGGAAGAAATTATCTTCAGAGTTTGCTCAGACATCTTCAACAATTAATCTTCAAAGAAAATTTCTGTAATTTCAGCACAACTTCAGAAAACTTTGATTTTTTCTTTTTCAGTCTTTCAATCTTTGCCATCATCTGAACATTTCTTTATCAACTCTCTTATTTCTTGTATCTTCTACCCACAACTAAAATTATACAAACTCTTATGTTCTTTCAGTCTTCTTCCAGATATTTATTTAACTTTGTCATCTCCTCCTTTTTGATGATTACAACATTGAGATCATCAAAACTTTCTTCAAGAAATGTCAGTATCAATTCTGACCACTGATCTTTTGAACACAAGAGCCTCCAATTCTCCGTCGATCCAAACTAAGGTATTTATCTAGATCTTTTCAAATCCAAACAAATTAGAGTGTAACACCTGAATCAACAAATGAATCAGTTAATATGCCTGTCAGTAACACTAAGTCACTATGTGTAACGAATACACATTGGAAAAGATATTTTTGATGATCACTCCCCCAGGGCTTCCATCCAATCATCGAAACACGACAAAGGAAATTTCTATGAATGTTATGACAAGAAAACAAATTCCTTGTGAGCTCGTGCAAGTGTAGAAAGAATTAAGCACAATGTGATTGCTTTTATAAGGCTCAACATTGTGTAAACCACTGAGACAACAGTAGTATAACACGAACTCAATGTGCATGATCAAAGTGCGCAGGTGGGGCAGACTTCCTTCTTTTTCAATATCCAGATTTTCCAAATGAAAATCAGATGGATTATGTGTTGCGTCCCCTTGAAAATATGAAACATTTTCTTGTTGAGAAGAAAATGAGTGGCTGGTGGAGTTTTTAACAAGAGTTGGCATGGGCTAGATGCCTGTTTCAATAACGTTCACGAAGAATTGTGAAACATTAGTAATGTGGTTTCCCGACTCAGAAAGTAGTTGGTGCAGAGTTTGATATTCTTTTACTCTGTTCTCTCACCCTCTTTCTTTTAATCATTTGAGCTCACTGCTAAGCAAAATCTCTTTTCCATTTTACCTCGTCACACAACCCACACTCATTTCTTTTTGACTCCTCACACTCGATCACTAAGGATTAACTTCTTGGATAGGAAATACTGGTTAACGTGAATCCAAAGAAGTTTCATTTAAGTCCTACACAATGAATCCATATTTTCCTATGAAAGCATAATGTTGCTCAAAAATGGTTTAACTTTATCAGTTAAAGCATAAAGAATGAAATACAAGTCAGATATATGTATGCTCAGAGATGTAATCATGAAGATTTGAGCATTTTAAACATTAAAGACTTTTCAAACAAGTATATTGAAAGAATGAAATGAAGACAAGAAACTTGTTTGAAAATCTGACATTGTATGAAATGATCAGAATCAAATGATATAGCAATGAAGGCTTAGGTCAGCAAAAATTGAATGTTGTCTATACGATTCAAAATATAGACAAGTCTTGAAAGAACATGTTGAAATGAAATCACGCTAAAAAATCAATGAATAACAAACGGGGTGTCTTACCATCGAAAAATTTGTTTCAATTTTGAGACATGATAAGAAGAATTTCAACAAAAATTAAACCGGTGTGTGTGAATACTTGAAAGTATATGAAAAACATAATACACAAGTATTTATCTTTGGAAACACGCAGTTTATAAACATGTAAGAACAAGTAAAAATGAAAACATTTAAAATCACACTTCCAAATTATGAAATCTATTTAAGAATCGGGAAGTGGTTTGAACATTTAAGAACATGTTTTCTATGATTGAAAGTCGTCCTTCCTTCAACCATATATGAGATTAAGAATAGAAATAAACCTTTCCGTTCAGTCTTAAATCTCATCAAGTCAAGCTTAAAGTCATAAGAAATATGATCTTGTAAGCATCCTCTCAATCTGCAAACAGTCAGAAAGTCATCAAAGCAACTTTATTCACAAAACTTTATTGAAAATTAGAAGACATAAAGCAGTAAAACATTGAATATACGAGTTCTGATCTGAAGTAATCAGAAGTCATATTCAATACTCCTTTCTTTACTCTTACTACCCCTGTATTTATGCAACATAAAACTTATCAATGACAAACATATGCAAAAATGATTAGCTCCCCCTCAAATGGATATAGATCATCTGTATCTTCTCTAACTCCCCCTGAGATCATGAACATACGTGAAAGTGTAGATATATTTTCAAAATAAAGATAAAGAAATGAAGAAAAATAATCATAAGAAAAACTTTAATAGGTAATCACATATTATGTTTTGAGATTAAGCATACCAAGTTTCGAGATAAGAAAATTAAATCTCTTCTCGTCGAGAGGCTTGGTAAACAAATCAGCAAGCTGATAATCAGTGTTTACAAAATAAAGTTCTATTGTACCATTTTCGACATTGTCTTTTATAAAATGATACCGTACATCTATGCGTTTTGTCTTTGTATGTTGCACAGGATTTGCAGATATGGCAATGGTGCTCTTCGAGTCACAATAAATCTGTATTTTGTTGAACTGGAAACCATAGTCTCGAAGTTGTGTTCTCATCCACAAGACTTGAGAGCAGCAACTGGCAGCAGCTACATACTATGCTTCAGCAGTGGAGGTGGAAACACAAAGTTGTTTCTTTGACGCCCAACTTACGAGCTTGTCTCCAAGAAATTGAATATGACCCGATGTGCTCTTCCTGTCTAACATACATCCAGTATGATCTGCATCTGAATAGGCTGTCAATTCAAAACCAGTATCTTTAGGATACCACAGACCAAGATCTGTAGTCCCCTTCAGATATCTAAATATCCGTTTGACCGCGGATAAATGGGATTCTCTGCGGTTAGCCTGATATCTTGCGCATAAGCATTTTGAAAACATAATATCTGGTCTACTTGAAGTAAGATACATTAAAGAACCAATCATGCCTCTATAAGTTCTAACATCAAATGGTTTTCCCGAAGGATCCATGCTGATCTTAGTTCCCGGTGCCATCGGGATTGTAAGTGGTTTACAAGTTTCCATTTTGAACTTCTGAAGAATATCAAAAATGTACTTAGCTTGATTTATAAAAATCCCCGTTGAAAATTGTTTTACTTGTAATCCGAGAAAGAAGTTCATCTCTCCCATCAAACTCATTTGAAATCTTGACACCATTAGATTAGAAAAGTTCTTACAGTATTTAGGATTTGTAGAGCCAAATATTATATCATGAACATATTTTTGAATAAGAATGATATCGGCTTTTTCTTTCTTGATGAATAAAGTGGTATCGATTTTACCTTTAGTGAAGCCTGACTTGATCAAGAATTGTGATAAAACATCATACCAGGCTCGAGGCGCTTGTTTCAAACCATAAAGAGCTTTATCCAAGATGTATACGTGATTTGGCTTATCTGGTTTCACAAAGCCTTCTGGTTGCGAAATGTAGACTTCCTCCTTAAGAATGCCATTCAGAAAGGCAGTCTTCACGTCCATTTGATAGACAGTGAAGTTTTTATGAGCAACATACGCCAAAAACATGTTGATTGCTTCTATACGTGCTACTGGAGCATAAGTCTCATCATAATCGATGCCTTCCTCTTGCCTATATCCTTTGGCAACAAGTCTTGCTTTGTTTCGAATTACAACACCATCTTCATCCTTTTTATTTTTGAATACCCATTTGGTTCCGATGATAGATTTTCCATCCGGTTTGGGCACAAGTCTCCAGACCTTTAGGGCTTCAAACTTATTTAGCTTCTCTTGCATAGCAGTAACCCAATCTGAGTCAGCAAGAGCCTCTGATACGCGTGTTGGCTCAATCTTGCTTAGAAAGGAATCATGCATACACATTGTTGCATACCTAGTTTACACCGGTAAATTTGGATCTCCAATAATTTGGCTTATCGGGTGCTCTTTGGTCCATTTATGCTCGTGAGGGAGTGGAATCAATGTAGATTGATCATAAAACTCATCTAGACATCCACTATCAGCTTCTTCTTGATTAGTATTAGTTGGGGGTGCAGTTGAAGTCTCTTGTTCAGAAGTTGTAGTTGGGACAACTTGTGCAGTCTGTTGATTATCCATGACAGTGCAACCAACTTGTTAATGTACTGTATTTAGAAAGTTTTGTAAAGTCATGCTTAGTGAAAAAGGCTTTGTCATTAGCATAATGGGTTGGGCTAAAATGTGTAACATGGGTGATTGGGGTATAAATAGGAGGTGTTTTATAATTTGTTTGTAACTCTAATTCTCACAATGTAGCCATTCAAAGCTTGTGAGTGTTTCTAGTGAGAGAAACTCTTTCTCTCTCTAGATTGTTAATAATACAATCATTTCCTTCCCAATCTACCTCGTGTTCAATCTTTATTCATTGATTAATTGTGAATTCTTGACCTAACATGTGGTATCAGAGCCTAATCGAAGAAATCTTTCATCGAAACGATCGAATTCGCAATTTTTTCAATGGAACAGTGTTCTGGTCGCATGAACAGTAACGTGGATTTCAAATTCTTCTTTTTGGAGCTTAATTGATTGAGATTTGAGGCTAGATTGATTATATGTATAGAGTCGAATCATCTGTAATCAATCACTTTGTATAATTTTAATTAGTTTAGAATAATTGATCGATTTTGAGATTTTTTTTGTTCGAAATAATTTTTCACTGAGTTGTGATCGAATTCTTGTATTTAGATGTTTTTAGACAAGATCATCAACTACAAAGTTGTTCATAAGTGAATTTCAAACATGCTCATAAAGTTTCATCTCAAAATTCGAAGAAATATGGAAGATTTTTTGATTTTAAGATTTCAGACTCGACTCTCGCAAGATCTCAAAAACGCGCGAGCTTCAACTGAAGAACACGCAAGTTCATCTGAAGAACGCGCAAGCTAAAGAATGCGCAAGGATAGAAAGAACGCGCAAGATGAAGACATTAAGTGTTCTGCGAGTTTTAACATTGTCAAAATTTTTCTATGTCCTAAAACGCGCAAATCAAGCGTGCGAGTTTGAGTAAATGCACAAGGTGAAGCATGCGAGTTTGGAAAACGCGCAAGACGAAGCTTGCGAGTTTGGGCGATTAACTTCCTTCAGTCTGCGAGTTCCATGCTTAGCGAGTTTTGATACTGTCAAATTTTTTCTAAGGCATAAAACGCGCATGTCAAGGCCTGCGAGTTTCAAGAACACGCACATCACGTTTAGCGCAAAGCACATGAACAGTGCTTTGCGAGTTTATTGTTCTACGAGTTTACTTGTTCTGCGAGTTCTGAGTTTTTGCGACAAGTTACTGTTCACACCCAATTTTGCGACAAGTTGCCTTGTGAGATTTAACTGTCAAATCTTTCCTCAGATAAATCTTCTACCCTGCCTAGTAGTCTTTGCTACAAGTTGCATCCTCCAACAAGCATACCAGATTAAGTTCTTAAGATGAATTCCTATTCAACTCACGGTCAAAGACAAATTTGATGTTATATACTGAAGATGCATTGTGGATGTCATGTCATAATGCACACATATCATTCTTGTGAGCGTTAAGGAATGTGTTGGGTTTACTAAAGTTAAAAGATGTCTTTATGTGCACTAAGTCGAGGTTACTATCCACATCATATCTGATAATTCAGTTGATAGTCCAAGAATAAGAGTTACTTTCAAGGGGGAGCCGGAGCTGTTTGAAGTTTAAGCAACGCTAAAGTTTTTCAAAGAAATCAAGGGGGAGAAGAGCTGAAGCTGATAAGAGATGATTCCTTTACAAAACTTTAGGGGGAGAATGTTAATGTACTGTATTTAGAAAGTTTTGTAAAGTCATGCTTAGTGAAAAAGGCTTTGTCATTAGCATAATGGGTTGGGCTAAAATGTGTAACATGGGTGATTGGGGTATAAATAGGAGGTGTTTTGTAATTTGTTTGTAACTCTAATTCTGACAATGTATCCATTCAAAGCTTGTAAGTGTTTCTAGTGAGAGAAACTCTTTCTCTCTCTAGATTGTGAATATTACAATCATTTCCTTCCCAATCTACCTCTTGTTAAATCTTTATTCATTGATTAATTGTGAATTCTTGACCTAACACAACTGAAGAAGTAACTTCTGGTTCAACAATTTCAGGTGCAACTTCAACTGTAGGAGTATGTGTTTGAATTTGAATTTCTTGCTGAATTGGGGGAACAAGTTCAGTAGATACGTCCGAAGTGGTTGGATGATTTTTTGTTGAATTTTCAGACCTATCAGCCACAACAGATTTACGAAGTTTGGATCCTAGAAACTCATCATAGAAAAATTCAATCAACAAATCTAATTCAGATAAATGCGATGTAGATTTTGAAGCTTTATCCGAATTATTCTCAGTAGAAACAGGTTCTGGACTGATATGTCCAGAAGCTAACACTCCGGTAATCACGACTTTTGAACTACTTTGTTCAAAAGCAACCTCCTCATCGAATGTTATGTTGACACTTTCGATAACAGTGTTTGAGCTCTTCATGTATATCCTATATGCAACAGATGTCTGGGAGTAGCCAAGATTCCCTCTTCAGACTTTTGTCCGAACTTATTTAAGATCTCTCTGTCATTAAGCACAAAACACCTACATCCAAAGACATGAAAATATTTGATATTAGGTGTACAATTATTAATCAATGCATAAGGAGTTTTACCAAACCGTCTGTGAATAATTGATCGATTCTGCGTATAACATGCAGTAGAGACAACTTCTGCCCACAAAAATAGAGGTAGATCTGACTGGCTGAGCATAGAGCGAGCGGCCTCGACTAGCGTTCGATTGCGTCGTTCGATACTCCATTCTGTTCTGGCGTCTGAGCAACAGAGAATTGATGCTTTATCCCGACAGATTCGAGATAATCTTCAACAGTCTTGTTTTTAAACTGTCTTCTTCAAGTTCACTTGGGTAGTCTTCAGAAAGTTGATGAGTACTTCGGGCGTCTCATATTTTGTCCTTAGAAACTTTACCCATGTGTAATGCGAATAATCATCCACAATTACCAACACATATTTGTTTCCTTCTATGCTTTGAGTACGCATAGGACCACAAAGATCCATATGCAAAAGTTCAAGCGGAGAACTTGTACTCGGTTCGAGTTTCGACTTGTGAGTTGCCCTCTTCATTTTACCCTTTTCACATGCTGCACATAGATGTTCTTTTTCATATCTCAGCTCAGGAAGACCTTTCACCAATCTGCCTTTGACCAATTTGTTTATGTAACGAAAATTCAGGTGTGACAGTCTTCGGTGCCAAAGCCAACTTTGCTGCATCGAAGCTTTCGTCAGTAAGCAAACCTGATTGCCAGTCTGGACCTTTGACAGATTTATCGTATAGAGGTTGGACTTTCGAGTGTTGACCAAAAGTTCTTTGCCATCTTAAGTTCGAACTGAGCAACTTTTGGCTTTAAAATTCACCTCTAATCCTTTATCGTAGAACTGGCCAATACTGAATAGATTATGCCCTAATCCTTCTACATAACTCACCTTCGTTATCATTACATTCTCTTGAACCACGTCACCATATCCTAGAATTGGTGAAAATTGGTCATTGTCGAATCGAACATTTCCACAAAATTTCTCTGTATAATTAGACAATAAAGCTTTCTGCTCGGTCATATGCTTGGAACACCCACTATCCAAGTACCACATATGACGGATCTGCATAAGAGAAATCAGGGAAGAACATATTTAGGTACCCATTAAAAAACGGGTCCTTTCAGTTTAGCACAAGATTTTGGCATCCATTTATAAATGGATCCTCTGAACTTTTGAAAAACTTTTGAAACAAATGGCTTATAAGAACCAACACGATAATCTCCAAACCAATCATTAGAAAATCGGTGAGAACTAAAATCATTCCATCTATAATTAGATTTATTAGTAGGAAATCGGGATAATTGGAGTAATTGCTTTATTGAATATCGCTTGTAAGGAATTACAAGGTTTTGTTTGTTGAAAGCAATACTACCAACTACATCAGAATTACTACTATTAGATCTATTACAATACAAATTAGGAGATGATTCAGAACTCTCATCAATCTTCCTTTTTGGTCGCCATTCCTTTCGTTCTTCAGATCTTTTATTTTTCACTGAAACATAAGATTTATATCTATTAGGAAAATCAGATTTCTGAGATTGTCTTTTTGAAAGCTTACCAGTGTTAGTCTGTTTCTGTGAGTGCCTTTTCTTTTGCTTCTTACCTTTATCATAATAATCAGCATTCACAGAAACTATTTTACCAACCTTAGTTGATGATTCACCAACTTCATGAACACTTGGTAAAACTTCACCATTAATGACAAATGTAGAATGATCTGTAAGTGGAGCGTTAAAGTCAAACATATCAATTTCTGTAACACACCCGTCATCAGAATTAAGAAAATCATTTGCAAACGCAAATAAGTCATCAAAATCATCTGTTGAAGTTTGAGGTGCCTTAGAAGATTTTGAACACTTTTGAGATTCTACTTTGAAAGTAGTGTTCTTCATTACACTTGAGAATACATTTTGATCTATGTCAACCAAAATTCTTTCATCAGATAAAGCATTTTCAAGATCAACTATTTTGCTTTCTAAAATGAGTGGAGGAACATAAACTTTAGCTTTAACAGGTTTTACCTCCATCACTTTGCTTGAATAGATGTCAAAATAATCCTTTGATAAAACTTTTGGTTGATCAGAAAGATAGCTATCATTCACCTTTTGATAGCAGAATGGTCGTTGCATTTTCTTTGTATTCTTTCTTTTTTCATCTTCTCTGGGCTCGACCTCTTCAGGTGCTTTGGTAACAAATTTGAGTTTCAAATGAGTATATTTACCAGCAGCAAAAAGAAAATCAAAATTGTACAATGTTGGTTGTTTTCTGACAGCTTTCTTGTTAGACTATAATTGTATTCAATATTAAATGAGGGTCATTATTGTAATTGTTGTAATAGTTGTTTGTGTGTGTTGTAAGAGAGCTTAGATGGTTTGACCTTGCTTGGTCATGTTGACCTATATATAAGCAAGTCCTTGTATTGTTTGTAGTAGACGTGTGTAAGCAAGAGTTTAAGTGTGTGAAAGTGAAGGTGTAATATTGGTGGTAGTTGAGAGAAACACATATTTGCACACATTGAGTACATACACAAACACAATCTATCTTGAAAGGTTAATCACTATAGATCTATGACTTGATGTAATTCTTGTGATTAATAAACAAAGTGTTTTGTGTTAACTTGTATGTGTTTATGCTAGTAAATCTTGGGCCACAATTGGTATCAGAGCCAAATCCGTTTGAAAATCAAGAAAATGTTTTGAGTCGTACTGTTCACGTCATTGTTCATAAAAGTTCAAATCGATTTTGAGTTTTAGTGGAAATTCTGAGTAGAAATCGATTAGGTTATGTTCGTTTTGTGAAATCGATCGAATTAGTCTCTTTTAATTCTTGAAATCCATGTGATTTGATCATCAATTTGAAGATTTGGTGTTTTTCGAGTTCTTGAGTTTCACGTACTGTTCTTGAATTAAATGTGATGATTTGTGTGTTGTTAATCGAAATTGCTTGTTATGATTGTGTTCGAAATGTGTTTGTGAATGAATTGTAAAACTTTCAGATCGAAATTCGAGGTCTAGATAAGTTTTTGGTGCAAATTTGTTGATTTTATAGGTTTGCATTTCATTCATCAGATGTGCGTTTCATTCATCTAAGGTTTGCGTTTGATTCATCCAGGTTTGCGTGTGATCATCAGAGTTTGCGGGTGTTCATCTTGGTTTGCGTGTGATTCATACTGGTTTGTGTGTTATTCATCAAATGTTTCTTTGTGCTTGATTTGTATTTTGCGTATCACTTCACAAACGCAAAGTATCATTTGCGTTTCACGACACAAACGCAAACTGAGACTTGCGATTCACGGCACAAACGCAAAGTGTCGTTTGCTTTCCACTCTATAAACGCAAAGTGGTATTTGCGTTTCACAAACTGAACACGCAAAGTAAACCACATCACAAACGCAAAGTATCGTTTGCGTTTCACAGCACAAACGCAAAGCTAAGGTTTGCGGGTCACTCGACAAACGCAAACTAAGGTTTGCGGGTCACTCTACAAACGCAAACTAAGGTTTGCGGTTCACACTACAAACGCAAAGTCTGGTTTGCGTTCCACACTTAGCGGGACCCTCGTGCTAAGTCTGCGGAGGGGGACAAAAGTTCTTTCTGTGATCAAAATCTCTGAATTTTTTTTAAGATTTCTGTAATTTACTTGATTTGATTGGATTTAAAGATCTTTACTAGCTAAAATTTTTCATCTTGTGAAGGTACATACATCTTTCAATCATGGCAAATGAATTTCTCTCTATGGGATCTCATATAAAGCCTCCGGTCTTATCTGTTGGAGATTATTCACAATGGAAGAAAAGAATGATTCAGTTCTTAAATCTAAAGAACAGAGATTATATGACATCTATCATAGATGGTCCGGGAAATCCACAATCATTTGTACCTGGACAAGCAGCCACAGCTACATCTCCAGCAATCGCAGATCGATACGTGCCAAAACCGTATCAATTCTTTACTGATGTGGAAAAGGCAAGACACAAGATAGATGAAGAGGCACTTATCTATCTTACTATGGCAATTCCTAATGACATCTACAATCGCGTAAATAGTAGGGAATCTGCAAAAGATTTATGGGATGAATTGGAGAGACAGTTTCAAGGATCAAAGAAGTCAATTCAGACAAAGCTGAATCAGAGTATAAATGCATATGAAGGTTTCCATGTGAAAGAAGGAGAGACTTTGTTGGAAACATACAATCGTTTCAATGTGATATTGAATGATCTAAGGAGAAATGGGATGAACAAGTCAGAATCAGAGATCAATTATAAGTTCATCAAGAACTTGAACCCATAATGGAAAAGCTATGCTATCAACATTCAGATGACCAAGGACATGGCACAAGAAGACGTAAATGATATATTCACAACTTTATCTCAGCATGAGGATGAAGTAAAGCAGCTTGGTGCTGAAAAGAAGATGGTCAAAGATTCTTTAGCCTTAATGTCTGAACGTAAGAAAGGGTCAAGTTCCAAGTCCAGTTCTTCTTACAAGTCGAAGTCAAGGAAATCCAGAGCTCTCCTAAATGAAGTCACTGATTCAAGCACTGATCACTCTTTTACTGAAAGTGAAGAATATTCAGATGAGGATATGCAACGATTCGCTGAAAATCTGGCTCTTCTCACAAAGCAGTTCAAAAGCTTTGGAAAGAACAAGTACAAGCCGAAATATGAGAGCTACAAGAAAGACAAGTACAAACCGAGATCTGAAAAGAAGTATGAGTAAAGAGGAGAGAAAAGAGATGAAAAGCGAGAAGAGAAACGAGAAGAGAAGAGAGAAGGAAAGAAAGAAGAGATTGAGCCGAAATATGGAAGATGCTACAATTGTGGAAAACCAGGTCATTTTTCCAAGGATTGCAAGTTCAAGCGTACAAAGAATTCTGAATATTATGCTCGGAAAACACTGTTAGCAAAGAAGGTGGAAGAAGGTCAGAACTTAATGGCGGAAGAAGAGAATTGGTTGTACAAGAGTTCTGATGACGAATCTGCACACTTTACTCAGGTGTGTATGATGGCCAAAGTAGATGAGGACATTGGATCATCTTCTGATCATTCTGACTGTGGTTCCGAGGTACGTATTCAATCCTTAAAAGCTCAAGTTAAGTTCATGAAAGAAGAATTTAAATCTTTAAAAGGCAAACTTAGTCATGAAAGACAAACAATGTTGAATTTTCGTGATGAAAATTCAATGTTGAAAGATGTGGTTAAGGAAAAGGAATCTGAAAAAGATTGTTTGAAAAAATACAAAGATGTTTTAAATTCAAAGATATCTGAGCTTGAAAAAGATCTTGTAAATTTAAATGCTGAAAAAGGTGATTTTCAACTAAAATTTGAAGCATGTTTTCAAGAAAGAAACGAGGCATATTGTAAAATCAAGCAACTGGAGGATTTAAATCTGAAAAGAGAACAGACTGAGCAAACATTAAGTCTTTTAACAAACAAACTCCAAGATGTCAGATTTTATAATGTTAAAAAAGGTTTAGGTTTTGAACCAAATACTGTTTTGAAAAGAGCACCAGAAAATTTGTATAATTTTGATAAAATGGGCTCTACTTCTACAAAACCTGATATTCATGATACTTTTGTAAAAGGTAAAGTTGTGAATGACGATGACATTTCATCTTGCGCTGATTTCATTTCAAGTTTAAAATCTGTTGGTTTTGCTTATAAAGATTTAAATGAAAGTTACAAAACAAGAAAGATAGAATTTAGTGAATTTACTTCTCTATTTTCTCCTTGTTTACCAACAGAATCAGCCAAGGTTGAAGAAAATAATACTGAATCTCAGTGTCCGTTTGATGAATCTGATTTAGAAACTGATGTTGAGAATCAAGTGTTATCATCTGATTTATTCACGTCAAATTCCTCAAATGGTTCAGAAAGTGAAAATATCATGAATCAAAACCTTACTTCTGATTTTTCAAAAATTATGACTGAGGAGATTTTTACAAAAATGATGAATGCTTCAGATCCTGTTCCTATTATAGAGAAAATGGAATCAAACTCTGAGGTAAATCAAACATCTAATTTTGAGAAGCAAATTACAGATCTTCAAAAGACAATTGAAGAGTTAGAAGATGAGAATGTTGATCTCAAATTCAAACTTGACAAGTCTTCTGAAGAAAACAAAGAACTCTTTAAAGAGTTAAATATTTTAAAAAATGATTTGTTTCAACAAAATCTAGAGGAGAAAAAGATGTTTGACTCTACAAACTGGAATGTTCATTCTAATCCAGAGTTTGATACTGTTAATTCTAAATCTTCAGTTGTTTATACTTCTACTCCTGAATATCCTCCGAGTATTTTTGAAAAAGGAGAAACATCTTGTAATTCAAAGGCAAAATCATCTTCTTCAAAGAACACTAATAAGATTCCGTTTCCTGTTTCAGATGTAAAAAGGCAAAATGGTAAAGGAGAAAGGGTGAAGAATGTGAAGGAAAATAAAGTTGCTATAAATAAATGTAAAATCAGTGATAGTGGTAGTTTGATGTGTAAAAATTCAAACGTTTCCAAATGTCAAAGTTGTATGAATGATTGTACTTCATTGGATAAATCTACGCTTTTGACATTTGCACGTAAGAATTTTATTTGCAAACACTGTCATGATAATGCATTTATCATTCCTTCTATTCATCCTAAATCTAAAGTTGCCAGAAAAACATCTCATGTCAATTTAGCTTCAAAATCCTTAACTCATCAGACTAAAATTTTTCATGCTAAGTTTGATCATTTTTTGAAAAAGAAAACATTTCATGAGCTTAATGTTAAAATGGTATGGAAATGGGTACCTAAGCCTCGCTATGAGTGGCGAATTAAGGCTAAGGTAGATGATGTTGATAAGTTGCGAAAAGCTAACAAGAAAGGACCCATCTGGATATGGGTACCTAAACAGAAATGAGTTGTTCTTTTTGCAGGCCTCACATACATGGTATATCGATTCAGGATGCTTGCGCCATATGACAGGATTTAAGCATCTACTTCATAATTATGTTGAGGAACCTGCCGGTACTATAAGTTATGCAAATTCTGAGGTTACTGGATACATTCGAGGACACGGATCGTTAACAAATGGCATCGTGACGATCAAAAGAGTACTATAAATAGAAGGACTTGATCATAATCTTTTCAGAACAAGTCAATTATGCGATAGTAAATTTCAAGTTCGGTTTACGGATAAATGCTGTTACATTGAAGATAAAGATGGTCGTGCAGTTTTTAAAGCTAAGCGGAATGCAAATCTTTATTCTGTGAATTTTCCAATACTTTCTGCATCAAGACCTGTTTGTCTGATTGCAAAAGCTTCACGAGCTGAAAGTTGGAAATGGCATCGGCGTATGTCTCATCAAAACTTTGATGCGATTAATCAGTTGGCGATACAAGGTATTGTCAAAGGTCTACCAGAACTAAGGTTTGAGAAGAATTCTCTTTGTCCCGCTTGTGAAATGGGAAAGATGAAGCGAGCATCTCATAAAGCAAAGACAGAATTCTCATCTTCAACACCTCTTGAATTGATACATATGGACCTTTGCGGCCCGATGAGGACTCAGTCTATCAATGGTAAGAAATATATTTTGGTCATGATAGATGAGTACTCCAGATATACTTGGCTGGAATTCTTAAGGAACAAATCAGATGCAACAGAGCTGATCATTGAGTTTTTAAAGAAGATTCAGGTTCGACTACAACTACCGATTATATCTTTGAGAAGTGACAATGGCACGGAATTCAAGAATGAAAAGCTTCAGAGTTATCTCATATCTGTTGGGATCTCTCACAACTTTTCTGCTGCCTACACTCCTCAGCAAAACGGTGTAGTTGAAAGGAAGAATCGAACACTGGTGGAAGCTGCAAGGACAATGTTAGCCTATTCCGAATTGCCAATGTTTCTATGGGCTGAAGCCGTAGCCACTGCGTGTTTTACACAAAACCGCACGATTGTCATCAAAAGACATAAAAAGACAGCGTATGAACTTATTAATCTTCGAAAACCGAATATTAAATTTTTTCGTACTTTCGGTTGCAGGTGTTATATTCTCAATGATCGAGACAATCTTGGTAAATTTGACAAGAAGGCTGACGAAGGCTATTTCATTGGTTATTCGTTGACATCTAAAGCCTATCGCATTTACAATAGACGAAACAAGACGATCATGGAGAGCATTAATGTGTCATTCGATGAATCATCAACGTTGACTTCTGAACACAACAGTTCAGAACTCAAGCTTAAACAAAAAGTTTCTATTCAAGACGGAATAAAACCTGAAGTCAAACAGAATAAGTCTTCTAATTCAAATAAAATTACAGCTGAATTAGACCTATTATTTTTGATGCTTTTATGGATATTTGTGCAGATTTTGAAAAATCAAGCATATCCGCATCAACTTCAGAGGTTCCAATTATAGTCGCAGATATTTCAGGACCTTCTGAAAATGTCACAAGATCAACCACATCAGGTATATCTACACATATACATTCTGAAGATACTAATGTTGATTCTGTGCATGCAGATCCAAATTCTGCAACAGAAGTTCCGAGTGATTCTTCTATTGCTCCAGAAATATTTACTTCAGAAGAGGTTGTACAAGATGTCCCGAGCACATCTGGGGTTGATAAAGACTTACCTGCAGTATATGATGAATATGAGGAAGATAATATTGAAGCTGAAATTCATTCGATTCCAAGTACAATGAAATGGACAAGAGATCACCCACTTCACAATATTATTGGTGATGCACAGTCGGGTGTACAAACGCGTGCAACATCGGCTAAATTTTGTTTATATTCAAGTTTTTTAAGTTCTCTCGAGCCGAAGAAAGCTTCAGAAGCCTTACGCGATCCAGATTGGATACTGGCGATGCAAGATGAACTTCTGTAATTTTAGAGGAACAAAGTTTGGCGACTTATACCACTTCCAGAAGGAAAATCCGTTATTGGAACAAAGTGGGTTTTCAGAAATAAGAGAGATGAATCTGGATTTGTAGTTCGAAACAAAGCTCGCCTTGTTGCAAAGGGTTATTGTCAACAGGAGGGGATTGATTATGAAGAAACATTTGCTCCTGTGGCACGACTGGAAGCGATACGAATCTTTTTATCCTATGTAGCGCATAAAAATTTTACGGTCTTCCAAATGGACGTAAAATCAGCATTCTTAAATGGGATATTGCATGAAGAAGTATATGTTGCTCAATCAGAAGGATTCGTTGATCCAAAGAACCCTGATCATGTCTATGTCTTAGACAAAGCATTATATGGACTAAAACAGGCACCAAGAGCTTGGTATGAAACTTTAACTCAATTCTTACTCGCTTCAGGATTCAAGAAAGGTACAATTGATACTACTCTCTTTTTGAAAAATCAAGGTGATGATTTGATTCTAATCCAGATTTATGTAGATGATATAATTTTCGGTTCTACAAATCCAAAGTTTTGTAAAAACTTTTCAAGAATCATGGAATCTCGTTTTGAAATGTCAATGATGGGCGAACTGAATTTTTTCCTTGGTCTTCAAGTGAAACAGTTACCCGAAGGCATTTTCATTAATCAGTCAAAATATATTCGAGATATTTTAAAGAAATTTAACATGACTGACAGTTCAGTGATGAAAACACCGATGGCAACGGGCACACTTTTAGATGCAGATCTTTCTGGCAAATCAGTAGATCAAAAAGTGTACCGTAGCATGATTGGTTCACTGCTGTATTTAACTGCAAGTAGACCGGATATTATGTTTGCTACATGTTTCTGTGCGAGATATCAAGCTAATCCGAAGGAATCACACCTGGTCGTTGTAAAACGGATTCTTAGGTATCTTAAAGGAACTACTTAGTTAGGACTTTGGTATCCTAAGGGTTCGTCTTTTGATTTAACTGCCTATACTGATGCTGATCATGCAGGTTGTAAACTGGATAGAAAGAGCACCTCTGGTTCTTGTCAGTTCTTAGGTGATAAGTTGGTTAGTTGGACTTCTAAGAAACAAAATTGTGTTTCTACATCCACCGCTGAGGCTGAATACGTAGCTGCCGCAAGTTGTTGTTCACAAGTCCTCTGGATGCGAACACAGTTAAAAGATTTCGAATATACTTACGAACGAGTTCCTATCTACTGTGATTCTAAGAGTGCGATTGCGATAACAGCTAATCCAGTACAGCATTCCAAGACGAAACACATCGATGTGCGTTATCATTTTATAAAGGATCATGTTGAGAAGGGCGATATCAAGATGCACTTTGTGACTACAGACTTCCAGTTGGCTGACCTTTTCACCAAGCCATTGGATGAAAAGAGGTTTACCTTTTTAGTTAGCAAACTTGGTATGTTAAATGCTACTTCATGATTCTAGGGGGAGTTTTCTAAACTTGTACTTTATTTGAATATATTTTCGATATTTCATCATATGTTGTCTGACTAAAGCGGAATCAGTTGTATAATGATTACCAAATTTTTTTTCTTGCAGGATATTTTATGTGACAATGGCTTTTGGACAATTCCGTTCAAAACCCGTATTCAAATGTTTTCTTCTGAAGGATGCTTTCAAGATTACATCTTTTCAGGAAGTTTTTCGTTTTAAAGAGAGTTTGGAAATTATATTGCTATATCTTTTCTAAAAATATCTCTAAAAAGATTGATGTTTTACAGATATCAAGGGGGAGGATATCTATTTACGGATACTTTAATTGCTATATTCATTCCAGGGGGAGTTAAGGATTCTGATTCACAGGTATAATATTCTAATCCTTATACTCTAACACTTGTGAAAGAAGAACAACTTTCATTTGTGAAAATTGTTTTTCAAATGTTCAAACCACTTCACGATCTTAAAATGTTTTTCTTATTTGAGAAGTGTGAATTTTAAATGATTTTTGGATATTTGTGAAAGTTATTGTTTATCTGGCAGTGTGTTCTTTTCTATATACTTTGTCAAGTATTCCTACACACACTGGTTCAGTATTTTCAAATTGATTATGTTATTACCATGTATCAAATGGTATATCTTTCTATGGTAATACTCCCGTCGTTTGGTATTCATAATTGTTTGAATCAAACGTCATTTCATTTTTAAATGTGCTTTCATTGATAATATGTTTATATATTGTTCATATAAACAACATACGTCTTTGAATTCCCAAATATTTTTTTCATGATAATTTGATCTGATCTTAATCATTGTCAGATTCTCAAAACATTTATATTCTTTTCATTCATATAAAGTTTTGAGATATCTTAAATGTTCAAAATGCTCAAATTTCATTTTTGATTTTTTGAATGAGCATACAAACACTGACATATGATTTTTTGTGCTTTACATGTCAAGAAAATCATTAAACAGCATGTACTTTTAGAAACATGGGATTCAGTGTGAGTGCTTACTAGATCTTCCATGGATTCACGATAACCAGTGTTTCCTACCCCGGAAGAAATCCTTTGAGTGATTGAGGGGAGAGGGGTCTAAAAGAATTGAGTGTGGGAGTGAGCTGAGGTAAAACGGAAATGAGAGATTTGTTAGATGTGAGCTTAAATGTTTAAAAGAAAGAGGGTGTGAGAACAGAGTTAAAAGAATATCAGAACTCTGCACCAAACATCTTTCTGAGCCGGGTAGCCACATTACTGATTGGTTCACATTTCTTTCGTGACCATCATTGAAATAGGCAAATAACCCATGCCATCTCTTGCATACAACCTCCCTAGCTACTCATTCTTTTCTTAAAAAGAGAATGTTTCACATTTTCTGGGGAAGCAGCATATAATCTATCGGATCTTCACTTGGAAGATGCTGATATTGAAAAAGAAGGAAAGTTGCCCCACCTTCGACCCTTTCTCATGCACGTTGAGTTCATGTATAATCATTGTTGTCTCAGTGATTTACATATGTTGAGCCTTATGAAACACAATTATTTGTGCTAAATCTTTCAAAACACAAGCACGTACACACAGAGAATATGTTTTTCTGTCAGAACATTCATAGAATTACCTTGTGTTTTTCAATGATTGAATGGAAGTTCTGGGGAGTCAATATCAAACAAGCTC
Source organism: Arctium minus (assembly GCA_954870635.1). Classification (NCBI taxonomy): domain Eukaryota; kingdom Viridiplantae; phylum Streptophyta; class Magnoliopsida; order Asterales; family Asteraceae; genus Arctium; species Arctium minus. The sequence continues at coordinate 50,318,973 of OX941094.1, forward strand.
CTTATATTGTACATTTGTTGTACACAGTAACTTCGTGTTACTGACAGGCATTTGTAACTGTTTCATATGTTGATTCAGGGTTACCATTCTTATTTCGTTTGAATTTGAAAAGATTCAAATGAATATGTTCGTGAATCAAAGGCCAATCCAGATCAGATGTGAGAATGATTTTCCTATATGGGGAGATTGTCTATTATCCAAAGGAGGAGATAACAGTTCATGAAGATTGTGCTTATCAGATGATGGGAAGTTCATTCAATGACGGATCTGACCTTGAAGTGTTTTAATGATTTTGATTCTTACAAATCATTAAAAAGGGAGAGAATAATCAAAGTTCAAGATCAAATTGAATGTTAAAGATTTCAGAGCAGATAAATATTTTTCAGATGATCAAAGTCAAAGGTTAAAGAAAGCTTATCAAAGAGAAAGTAAAAGAAAGTCAGAGTTTGAAAGAAAGTCAAAGTTTGAAAGAAAGTCAGATTTTATGCAAAAGATAATTCAAAGGGAGAGACAAGTTTGAAGAATTGTCAAAGTTTTCAAGATGTCAAAGCCAGAAAAGATTTGAAGTTGAAGTTAATTCTGAAGATATGAAGACCTGAAGATTATTGCCAATTTTTTTTAATCTTGAATCCAAAGGGGGAGATTGTTAGACTATAATTGTATTCAAGATTAAATGAGGGTCATTATTGTAATTGTTGTAATAGTTGTTTGTGTGTGTTGTAAGAGAGCTTAGATGGTTTGACCTTGCTTGGTCATGTTGACCTATATATAAGCAAGTCCTTGTATTGTTTGTAGTAGACGTGTGTAAGCAAGAGTTTAAGTGTGTGAAAGTGAAGGTGTAATATTGGTGGTAGTTGAGAGAAACACATAGTTGCACACATTGAGTATACACACAAACACAATCTATCTTGAAAGGTTAATCACTATAGATCTATGACTTGATGTAATTCTTGTGATTAATAAACAAAGTGTTTTGTGTTAATTTGTATGTGTTTATGCTAGTAAATCTTGGGCCACATTTCTTTAGATAGTGTGGGTTTTCGTAACCGAGACCCCACTTCTCTCTAACATCAGCTTCCTCATTCGGGGTGTTTAGGAAAATGGTTTGATCTGTTTGGCCTCTAGCATAAAGTTTGGCTTCCAAACCATTTACCTTCTTTGTTAAGCTCTTGTTCTCAATCTGCAATTTATGAACTTTTAAAGCACATTCTTGTTTTTCTAAATCAGACTTAGAAATTTTAGTCTCAAAAACAGAAATGTTACTTTCAAAACAATCTTTTTCATTTTTAAGATCAGAAACAAATTTGCGTAGAGAATCAATGAGATGTTTGTTTCCAACAACAACTTTGTTAAGTTCAAAGATCTTTTGATTTTTCTTTGCAACTCTGCTCTTTTCCTTTTTCAGTTTATTTTGAAGGTCTTGAAGTTCGACCATCATGGCTTCCATTTTATTCATGAAATCATGTTTAGTTAAGTTTATTACCTCATCAGATGCCTCAACTTCTGAATCATCACCCATCAAACATATGTGGGCTGCTTCTTCTTTTCTTCCTCAACATCTGAATGATCTAACCAAAATTCGTCTTCAGCCATCAATGCCTTGTCAGCTTCATGTTGCTTGGCCAAGAGCATTTTGTTCTTGTAGTATTCTGAATTGCGAACCTTTTGCTTTCGACAGTCTTTTGTATAATGTCCGACCTTGCCATAGTTGTAGCATTTGATCAGATCATTAGTATTCTTGTCAGCACTGGTATAATCATTCACAAACTTCTTTTCTTCTCGCTTTCTTCCCACGTACCTTTTCTCTTCATACTTCTTTCCTTCTATTCTCTCACGGTGCTCATGATTCTTTGACTCCGATGATGAGTATCTCTGAGAGTTAGACCACGACTTCTTGTAAAACTTTTTCTGAAAAGCACGGTTCAGTAGCAACATGGCTTTCTTGAGATTTTAACTATCATCACTATCTGGGTCAGAATCAGAATCAGAATCAGAACTGGGAAAAGCTATCTTCTTCTTTTTCTTCTTCTCTTTCTCCTTTCTCCAGCTACTAAAGCTCTTGGATCAGAAACTTTCTCAGCTTTCTTCTTTCTAGCCCTTTTCCCTTCAACTTCCTCCTCATTCTATCTTAAAGTCTCGTAGACTTCATGAAGAGGTATATCACTCAAGTCTTTGATTTGTTTCATCCTGTTGGTATGTTTCTTCCATTCAGGTTGCAGGATGCTGAGGAACTTCACAGTGTTTTCAATCTGCTTCTTCTTGAACTTATTCTTTGAAAGTTCATTGAGAAGCAGTACAAATCTCTCATATGTGTCCTCAAGGCTCTCATTTTGTTTTGCTTTGAACTCTTCATAGCTGTTGATGTAGTTAGCCACTTTCATTTGATTCCCTACTTTGGAACCCATCATCATCTTTTGTAGTTGATCCCACATCTTCTTGGCATTCTCTTTATAGATGTCAATCTTGATGTATATCTCATTAGGGATACATTGAAGAAGAAGAGATCTGGCTTGTTTATCGGCTTTAAAACGACTTTTCTGCTCATCTAGTATTGAGAAAAATCTTTAGGAACAATCTTCATTTTTCTAACTCTGTCTTCATCTCCATCCTCACTATCCGAAGATTCCTCATTAGGTATTTCCATGGTGGGAGGAATCATGGGACCTTCAGTGATAGACAGGATGATGTTCTCTCCATTAGCATGCCGGTCGAGAAAGTCTAGAAACCTATCTTTCCATTGCTCGTACTCCCCTTTAAACAGAACAGGGGGCTTTACATCCGTGCCAATTGAAAGAGCGTCCTTGGAAGTCATCTGTTTGATGAAATATTCAATAAGAAACTTGAAACTTGAAACTTGATCGTTAGTCCAATAGAAATCAGAAAAATACAGAAAACTTGAAATAAACCTGACAAAGAAAGATTCTGAAATTCTCCAAGTCTAGAATTTGCAGCCTATACAGAAGTAGAAGAAATTCGCATACAACAATGAGGTACACACATAATTCGCATACTACACAAATTTAAACAAGAATTCACACACTACAATATTTCAGAATTCGTATCCAAAGAAAATTCAGAATTCACAACACACACTTTTGTGAAACCCAAGGAATTCGTAGAATAGTCTAATGCGAATTATGTCGATTCGTATGACTCACAAAAGTGACTTCTACACTTTTTCGCAAGACTCACTTATATTGAATTTTGTCCTTTGAAGAATTAAGGAATTTTTTTTCGCAAGAATGACTTCTGCGAATTCTTTCCTTAGGAAAAATTTAGAAATCACTTTTCGCAAAGAACACTTATGTGAATTCTGAAAATTCTCACATCACTGATAAGCGAATTTTGTACTTAAACTTTTTAGAAATAAAGGCTATGCGAATTCTATGAAACTCGCAACACTCTGGTCTGCGAATCCTTTGAAACTTGCAAGTTAGACAAATACGAATTTTGTCCTTGTGTTTTTGAAAAATAAGCCTATACGAATTCTACGTCTGCGAAATCTTGAAGCTTGCTGCGAATTCTTTGATAGTCTGCGAGTTCTTCATGGATCTTCCGAGTTCTTCGGATCTCGAATGAAAAATACTCTAATCGACTAAAAAATCCATCTAGACTTCAAATTTCGATCTGAGACTTCGACAATTTGATCACTAACACAACTAGAACCAAAAACTAGCAACGAATTTCAATCTAAAACACATAATATTACAATTTGATTCAAATTACAGTGCAATTATGTCACAAACCTATACAGGATTTATCTAATACACTTTTCGATCACAAGCCAATCAATTACAATTCGAAAAACAAACTCAAAATAGAAAATTGATCTAAGACTCAACTTCACAGTGTCGAACTCTGTATTTCTTGATTTCAATCGGATTTGCTCTGATACCAATTGATAGTCCCTGATTCAAGTTTCTAATCACAAACAATCAAATACAAACAAGAGTAGTAATCTACCTGTTTCTATTTCAATTTCACAAATCAAATGATTACAAATCTGTTTATGACTTTCTCTCTCTACAAGTCTCTTTCTCTCTCTTAAAACTCTCTCTGCGAATACAATACAATCTCAGAACTTGTTACATACAACTCTACAACTAGCAAAACCTAACAAGCCATATATCTAACAACACCAAACTACATGCTTACAAAACAAAAACTTACAAACTAAGACTTTGACTTTTATTGAATTTGACTTTGACTTTGCTTGAGAGTTGACTTTCAGCTTTGACTTGTTTAACTTTCACCTTCTATCTTCTATGATCTTGTATCCAACATATATATGATCAAACAATGAGTATCTTAGAAATAGGTTGTTGAGAGGGAGGAACAGAACACTGGTAGAAGCTACAAGAACCATGCTGGCAATCTCTAGATTACCAACCACATTCTGGGCAGAAGCAGTATCTATAGCCTGTTTTACACAAAATAGAGCTATTGTAGTAAAAAAGATTCAATAAAACTGCTTATAAACTCATTAATCAGAGGAAACCTAATGTTAAATATTTCCATATCTTTGGATGCAGGTGCTTCATTCTAAATGACATAGATCATCTTGGGAAATTTGACAAAAAGGACGTGAAGGAAAATTTATTGGATATTCATTAACTTCAAAAGCCTATAGAGTGTACAATCTCAGAACCAAGCTAATCCTTGAAAGCATCAATGTTTCCTTTGATAAAAAAGAACCAATGACTTTAGATTCTTCCAAGTCTAGAGAGTCATAACTTAATCTACTATTTGAGGACTTATTCAATGAGGAAGATATCAATGATCTCACCATTAGAGGTACCTCTGAATGGGCTTCAGAGGGACCACAAGCAAAAAGTACATCTCTATCTGGTCCTTCTGACAATTCACCTTCTACTTATGTGTCAACAGGTCAAATTGAAAATCATATACCTAAACACTCTTTTGAGGTAGAGCAAGTGAATACTTCACCAACTCAAAGCCCAACTTCAGAAAGACCTAATATCAATTCAGAAGCACGAACTCCTCCACAAATTTAATCTCCATGACTAGATGGACAAAAGACCATCCCTCACACCAAATAATTGGTAATCCCACAGATGGTGTCAAGACGAGATCTGCCACTGCAAATGAATGTTTGTTTGCAAAATTTCTATGCATGGTAGAACCTAAAAAGATTTCCGAAACCCTTGGAGACCCAAACTAGATTGAATCCATACAAGAAGAGCTTTTACAATTTGAAAGAAATAAGGTTTGGTATCTGGTTCCACTTCCTAAAGGTAAAGTTGCTATTGAAACTAAGTGGGTTTTCAGGAATAAAAAGAATGATGATGGGTTAGTCATCAGAAACAAGGCCAGACTTGTTGCTAAATGATACTGTCAAGAAGAAGGAATAGACTATGATGAAAACTTTGCCCTTGTTGCAAGGCTTCAGGCAATCAGAATATTTCTAGCCGTTGCAGCCCACAAAGGTTTCAGAGTCTACCAGATGTATGTAAAATTTGCTTTTCTAAATGGGAAGTTGAATGAAGAAGTATATGTCCAACAACCCCCTAGGTTTGAGATCTTAGAGTTTCCAGGCCATGTTTATCATCAAGACAAAGATCTGTATGGCTTTAAGCAAGCCCCCAGAGCATGGTATGAAACTCTGTCAAATTTTCTGCTTGCAAACAAGTTTGAAAAAGGAATTGTGGACACAACCCAGTTCATCAAGAGGTACAAAAATGAGCTACTTCTGGTATAGATTTATGTTGATGATATTATTTTTAGCTCTACTAACCAAAAATACGGTGACAAGTTTTCAGAGTTGATGAAAAAGTGAATTTGAAATTAGCATGATGGGGGAATTAACATTCACCACAAGAAATGGGAGTTTTAGCAACAACTTTTGTCGTCGCTAAAAGTTAATTTATCTTCAAAAACAGTTTGTAGAGACGACATGTCGTCACAATAACATCTTGCTGAAACATCTTGTCGCTAAAGGCCCGTCGCTGCAACTCAGTTTTCTTGTAGTGATTCTTCCTAGGGCTCCAAGTAAAACAAACTTCAGAAGGAATCTTTATAAACCAAGCCAAATATGTCTCTGACATTTTGAAGAAATACAAACTTAATGATTCAACTCCAATGAAAACTCCTATTGTCACTGGAGTTAAACTTGACTCTGATCCCTCTGGTAAGCCAGTGGATGTCAAAAACTACAAAGGCATGATATGGTCACTTCTATACTTAACAGCTAGTAGGCCTGACATAATGTTTTCAACCTTCCTCTATGCCATATACCATGCTAATCCAAAGGAATCTCACTTGTCTGTAGTGAAAAGAGTCTTTAGATACCTTAGAAGAACTCCACTTATGGGACTATGGTATCCAAAACACTCTGGTTTTGAACTAATTGCTTATACTGATGTAGACCATGCAGGATGCAAGCTAGATAGAAGAAGCACATCTGGATGTTGTCAACTACTTGGTGACAAGTTAGTGAGTTAGTCATCCAAAAAGCAAAACTGTGTGTCAACATCTACAGCAGAAGCAGAATATGTTGCTATTGCTAGTTGTTGTTCACAAGTAATCTGGATGAAAACACAACTCAGAGACTATGGTCTTGAGTTTGACAAAATTCCAATTCGATGTGACTCCAGAAGTGAAATTTCCATCTATGCTAACCTAGTGCAACATTTCAAAACAAAACATATTGATGTCAGGTTCCACTTTCTTAAAGACCATGTTTAGAGAGGTACCATTGAGATATACTTTTTCTCAACTGATTACCAGCTTGCTGACATTTTTACAAAAGCCCTTTATGGAAGAAGATTCAACATTTTGGTCAGTAAGTTGGGTATGCTCAATATGTCTACTTGATCTCAAAAGCAAAGATCAAAGACTCTGGAGACTTACTTCAGAGCCTCTAAACATAAGAGATGTAGCATATTTTTCCCTTAAACCTGCAGAGCCTCTAATGTCTATATCAAAGACTCTGTCTTATTTCTTAAGCATATTCTTGTCCTATCTCTAGTCCAAAAGCATCTCTTATCATGTGTGATCCAAGCATGATTTAAGGGGGAGCAAAATAGGGATCAACATTCAAGGGGGAGCAAGTGCCAAAATTTAGAAGTTTTGAGCAAATAGAGTAGAGCCTCTGTTGATCCCAGATTCAAACTACTCAATCAATCACACAATATGTATAAATCATATACCTATTTCTATCTCAATACAGAGTGCCATATACCTATTTCTCTCTCTAAGCGCTCTCTCTCTCTCTCTCTCTAGAAGTATATGTGTGTGTGTATAATTCTTGTTACATGAGTACAAAGACAAAACCCTTATATACTTGGTTAAACAAGTTGACCTAACAAATCAATGACATTTAAACTTAGTCAAACACATTGACTTATACTAACTAACAAACACCATTTTACAACATTTACAACTTTGACCCTTTTTAATCTTGTATACAATATTTGACTCAACAGCCTCTGATATAAATCTCAGAGCCTCTACATCTACAACTCAGAGCCTTTAATAACAAAGGAAGAAGGTATGAATCTTGTTGAATCAAATAATTTTATTCAAGATTAAAGTTAATAAGGGGGTCTAAATTGTAAGAGTATTTCATACTCTAGGGGGTATTTTGTAGTTAGTTTGTTTGTGGGCCTCAAGCCCGTTAATCATTAAGCATAAGCCCATTAGGCATTAAGCCTAAGTATAAAGAGTTATTATTAATTTAGTTTTTAGGGAGGATGCCTCATAATCATAATTAGAGATAAAAGTAGTCGTACGTATTCTCTGTATTGCATTCAAGGTATCAAGAACACACAAGATTTTCATTGTTTAATCAAGGATCGTGGTATGTTATCCTGAAACATTAATCTCTTGATTTATATTGTGTTGTGTGTTAATCTATCAACTAGAATACTGGGTTTAACAAGTGGTATCAGAGCCAAAAGAATCAAGTTTTTTTTGGATTATACTGTTCATCGACATCTTACTATGCGATAATCGATTCCTCGAATTTATGTGTTTTTATGCTTAAAATCGAATTGATTAGATGTGTTTTATGCTATTGAACGTTATCTGATTAGTTAATTACATTGTAAATCATCAATTGATTGGCTGTTTGATGATTTTTGGAATCTGGGTTCGTATTTATATCGACCAATGTGTTTATCAAATTGAAGTTTGAAAGTTGATTTTAATCATTGATTTTGTTTGCATACTGATCGTTACATGTTTTTGGTCACTAAAGTCTGAGTTTTGCTTTGGGTTTCTGTGTTTCGTGTGGTTTCTAGGTTGATTATTGTTTTCTGGGTCGAACTACAAGAACATTTCGGTCGAAACCTTCAAGATAATATCGGTCGATATTCAAGACGATGGATTATCGGTCGAGTATCATACCGGTCACCCCACAACACACCACCCCGGTCGACAGCATACCGGTCCATATAGGCTCCGGTCCCGGTCGCATATAGGTCCATATACTTATCCGGTCGACATCGATTCGGTCCCGGTCTCGACACATTACCGGTCGAACTCATACCGGTAATATTACCTTAGTCTATACCGGTCGAAGAAAGTTTACCGGTCGACTCTCTGTCCGGTCGAATCATTACCGGTCAAAGCATATTATCGGTCAAATTCACAAATACCGATCGAAACTCTTCTCCGATCGTGCAACATACCGGTCGACAAGTTCCCGGTCAAGTAAGTTACCGGTCCAAGCAAGTTCCCGGTCAAGCAAGACCCCGGTCGAAGCAAGATCCCGGTCGACACCTCTTTTGTGCCAGTGCCTATTCGCGCAAGACCATCTTTGCGCCACCTGCGGTTCGCGCAAAACTCCTCTTTGCGCGACCCACATCTCACGCAAACCTCAGCTTTACGCTATCCTATACTAGCGCAAACCTCATATTTGCGCCATCCTTTACTCGCGCAAACCCTTATTTCGCACGACCTGTCTCTCGCGCGAACCGTCCTTTGCGCCACTGCCTTAGCTTAATTTTGTGCCAGATTTTCTGTGATTAAATTTGAGTTTTATACTGTGCAAATTCTACATTTAATTATTTTTGGAAATTTATTTTTCTGAAATTTTTTTAGTGTAGTCTTTATCCTATACTTGATTCTAACGATCTCATCTAGTTGATTGTCTTGGTACAAATTAGTTTGATTTCTAACCATACAACTAAGATGTCGAATCAGCTTCTCTCAATGGGCTCTCAGTCCAAACCTCCTGTCCTCATGGCTGATGAATATCACAATAACAGAGACTACATGGAATCAATCATCAATGGTCCAGTAAATCCAATGATCAGAGTACCTGGTCAAGCAGAAACTGAAACCTCTCTAGAAATTCCTGATAGATTTGTCCTGAAACCGTACCAGTATTTCAGTGAAAAGGAGAAAGAGTTGTACAAGATAGATGAAGAGGCTCTAATTTATCTGACAATGGCAATACCAAATGACATCTACAACCGTGTAGACAGTCGGAGCTCTGCTAAAAGAAGTTTGGGATGAACTATCAAGACAGTTTGAAGGAAGTGAAGCCTCCATCCAAGCCAAGCAGAATCTATGCATAAATGCATATGAGGGGTTTCACGAAAAGGAAGGAGAGACGCTGCTAGAGACCTACAGATATAATATCATTCTCAATGACTTGCGGAGGAACAATATCTCTAAATCTGCTTCTGAGATAAATTATAAGTTCATCAAGAACTTAAACCCTGAATGGAAGAACTTTGCCATCAACCTTCAGATGTCAAAGAATATGGCTCAAGAAAACATCACTGATATCTTCTGTACTCTTTCTCAGCATGAGGATGAGGTGAGAACCATCAATAATGAGTCCAATAAACTGAAGGATTCAGTGGATCTCATAGCTGGCAAAGGTCCTGTATCCTCTGCAAGGTCAAAGAAAAAGGTGTCTAAAACTCTTGTTACGGATTTTACTGAGTCTGATTCTTCTTCGAGTGATGAGGAACTGGAGATTGATTCTGATCCGGATATACAGAATTTCTCTGAGGACTTGGATCTAATTACTCAATGATTCAAAAAGAGCTTTGGCAAGAAAAAGTACTACTCAAAGCCATAGTATGATGGTTACAAGAAAGAGAAGTCTGAGATGCGATACAAGCAAAGGCATGGAAAAAGAAAGGAAGGACGAGAAGACAGGAAGGAAGATAGAAAAGAAGGAAAGAGAGAGGAGAAGAAAGAAGAAAGAAAGGATGAACCAAGCAGATGCTACAACTGTGGCAAACTTGGGCACTTCTCCAGAGATTGCCAGTTCAAGAAGGTAAAGAACTCAGAATACTATGCAAGGAAGTCACTCATTGCCAAGAAAGCTGAAGAAGGAAAGGTGTTGATGGCTGAAGAAGAAAACTGGCTGTTCCAAAGTTCTGATGACGAGGAGCAGGCACATTTTACCCAAGTTTCCTATATGGCAAAACTGGATGGTGATGATGAAGATTCTGAGGCATAATCCGAAGATGCAAACTCTGAGGTTAGTGATAATTCTGAACTTATTGAATCTTTAATGGCCCAAATACACAATATGAAAGACGAATTTGCTTTATTGAAAGGTAAACTTTGCTTTGCACATCAATCAGTTTTAAGTTTTCGTGATGAAAACGCATTGTTAAAAGTTGTTGTGGAAGACAAAGAAAAAGAAAAGGATGGTTTAAAAGTTGAAAAAGAATCTTTAAAAAGAAAAATATTTGGCTTAGAAAAGGATCTTTTAAATCTTAATGCTGAAAAGGGTGAGTTTAAAATCAAATTCGAAGTCTGTTTTCAAGAAAGAAATTAAGCTTTCACTAAAATCAAGCAATTGGAGGATATTAATATGAAACGAGGTCAGACTGAGCAGACATTAAATCTGTTGACCAATAAACTCCAAGATGAAAGGTTTTATAAACTTAAACCAGGTTTGGGTGTGTCAACTAACGATGTTTTGAAAAAGGCACCGGAGCACTTATATAATTTTGATAAATTTGGCTTCGCAATCAAACCCATTCCTAACATTCGTGCAACCTTTGTTGAAGCAAGTACTTCTAAACCTTTTACAGAGACCAACGGTCGAGAAGAAATAGAGAAGGACAAGTCTTGTGAAACTGATTCTCAAAATTCTTTTAAATCAGTTGGTTTTAAATACAGTGATTTGAACAAAATCTATGAAACTCGAAAGATCGAATTAACTGAGTTTGATTCACTGTTTACCACATCTTCAAAAGAATCAGTCAGCAATGACACGGTTCCACCTGAGACTCCATGAAAATATGATGAGTATGAATCTGATGTTGATCCATCTACTATACCATCAGTCTCAAATCCCATTGCTTCAAAACCTTTACTTGTTGAAGAGGTTGAAGAAGAAACTGTCATCACGAATGGGTCTTGTTCTAAAAATGATAAAATGGAGTATACTGAAAACATGACCGAGGAAAGGTTTTCTGAAATGATGAATGCCTCAGATTCTGATCTTGTTTATACTGCAAAGGAGTCAAATTTTGTGAGTGATCATATATCTGAATTGATGAAGCAAATTGATATGTTGCAACAGTCTCTTGATGAGGTTGAAGATGAAAACTTTGATCTCAAATTTAAACTTGAAAAATCTTTGAAAGAAAATCAAGAGCTTTGCACAGAGATCAATGATTTGAAAATTACTTTGTTTAAAAATGCTTCAAATGATAAACAGAATTTGATGCTCCTGCAAAACCTTCAAGTGTTTACTCTGATTGTCCTGAATATCCACCTAGTATTTTTTAGAAGGGTGAGACTTCATGTAGCTCTAGAAAAGAACCACCCTCTAAGATAAAGACTAACAAGACTCCTGTTTCTGTTTCAGATATAAAAGGAAATGGAGTTGGGAGGAGTAAGAAGAATAAAGATACTAGTTTGAATAAAAATGATAGTTTGACTTCTAATGAATCTTTTGTTACGAATAGTTGTATTTCAGACAGTGTTATTTTGAAAAGTAATTCTTTTGATGGACATGAATGTAAGATTTGTTCCGATAAATCTAAGTTTATGAATTTTGCTCGAAAGAATCTATATTGCAAACACTGTTGGGATAATTCATTCACATACTACTCCCTTCCTAAGTCCAAAAAGAGTAAAACAAAAGCTAAATTGAACCTTAATTCCAATTCTATATCTAATTCCTCCACACAACCCAAAGTGTTTCGAGCTAAGGTTGCCAATCCTAAATCTAAAAAGCATTTTCAGGAATTAAATGTTAAAATGGTTTGGAAATGGGTTCCAAAACCCCGTTTTGAATGGAGAGTTAGAGTTAAACCTGCTGATATTCCTGAATTGCGTGAAGCTAACCGCGAAAGACCCATCTTGATATGGGTACCTAAGCAAAACTAATTGTATTTTTTGCAGGCCTGTCGACTGTGGGTGATAGATTCCGGATGTTCACGCCACATGACAGGATTCAAGCACCTCTTGCATAACTATGTGGAGGAGTCTGCCGGAGCAGTTAGGTTTGCAAATTCTGAAGTAGAAGGACACGTTATAGGATATGGAATGCTCGATAATGGAGTTGTGAAGATTCAGAAAGTGCTATATGTTGAAGGACTTGATCACAATTTGTTTAGCACCAGTCACTTCTGTGACATGAAATATCATGTTCGCTTCACAACAACTCATTGCTATCTTGAGGATCCCGATGGTTACGAAGTATTCAAAGCTGAGCGCCATGAAAATCTATATTATGTAGATTTTCCTACACTGTCTGCTACACGTCCAGTATGTCTACTAACCAATGCTTCTAAAGCACAATCGTGGATGTGGCATCGCCGCTTGTCTCATCAGAATTTCTGATCCATAGCTCATCTACAGAGACAAGGTTTGGTCAAAGGTCTACCAGAAATGAGGTTCGAAAAAGACTCACTATGTTCCGCATGTGAGTTGGGAAAAATGAAGCGAAGCTCATTCAAGTCCAAAACTGAATCATCGACCTCATTTACACTGGAACTTCTTCATATGGACCTTTGTGGCCCAATGCGAACAACATCTATCAACGGCAAGAAGTATGTCTTAGTAATGATAGATGACTATTCAAGGTATACATGGCTCGAGTTTCTTCGCAACAAGTCAGATGCGCCAGAATTGATCATCGCTTTTATCAAGCGCATTAAGTACGTCTTCAATTGCCAGTCCAAACAATTCATAGCGATAATGGCACGGAGTTCAAGAATGACACCTTGCAGAGCTATCTTATCTCTGTAGGAATTTCACATAACTTCCCCGCAGCCTACACTCCACAGCAAAACGGCATTGTTGAACGGAAGAACCACACTCTTGTTGAAGCTGCTCGTACTATGCTTGCTTATTCGGATCTACCCATGTCTCTTTGGGCTGAGGCAGTCGCAACAACATGCTTTACTCAGAACCGTACCATTGTGGTCAAGCTCTTTAATAAAACAACATATGAGTTAATCAACAATCGTAAACCTAACATCAAATTCCTTCGTGTTTTTGGTTGCAAGTGTTACATTCTACGAGAACGTCAAGGATTATAAAAGTTTGATAAGAAAGCGGATGAAGGATATCTCGTTGGATACTCTCTGACATCCAAAGCTTATCGAATCTACATTATTCGAGCTAAGATGGTTGTTGAGAGCATGAATGTGTCTTTTGATGAGAATTCTACTTGGACTTCGGGACACAACAGTTCAGAACTTGGACTTAAGAACAAAGCTTCTATTCACTCCAGAATAGAACCAGCATCTAAAGAATCTACTTCTTCTAACAACTAACTCTACTTCATCTGAGTTAGATTTGTTGTTTATTGATGCCTTCGATGATATTTGTGCAGATTTTGACAAAGGCATATCAACATCAACAACAAGCTCGGAGGTCCCTGCTATTTCTGAAGATATGTCTGGACCTTCCGAAGATGTCACTGAAACTGCATCTCTATCAGGTACAACTAGACAGTTAGTTTCTGACTCTACTAATGCAGAATCTATCTCTGCAGATAGTCCTTCTGGAAATGAAGTCACGAGTACTTCAACCGCTAGTCCAGAAGCTTCAGTATCAGAAACACCAGTACAAGATGTCCCGAGTACATCTGTGGATCTACCTGCTGTGCATGATGAAAACGATGCATCAAACATGCAACAAACAGTTGAATCCTTACCAAGCACACATCGTTGGACTCAGGATCATCCCCTGTATAACGTGATAGGTGACGTACAATCTGGTGTCACGACACGGTCAGCGTCAGCGAATTTTTGCATGTTTTCAAGCTTCCTTAGTTCCTTAGAACCAAAGAAAGCATCAGTTGCTCTACGTGATCCCTTCTGGGTTTCTGCTATGCAAGACGAGCTTCTGCAATTCGAACGGAACAAGGTTTGGCGCTTGATCCCACTAACTAAAGGTAAAACTGTTATTGGAACTAAGTGGGTATTCAGAAACAAGAAAGACGAAGCTGGAGTAGTTGTGAGAAAGAAAGCTCACTTGGTTGCGAAAGGGTACTGTCAACAGGAGGGCATTGATTATGACGAAACATTCGCCCCTGTTGCAAGGATCGAAGTTATCAGAATCTTCTTGGCATATGCAGCGCACAAGAACTTTACAGTCTATCAAATGGACGTAAAATCGGCTTTCCTAAACGGCGTTCTGCATGAGGAGGTCTACGTGGCTCAACCTGAAGGTTTCGTTGATCCTCATCACCCTGATTATGTCTATGTGTTAGACAAAGCGCTTTATGGTCTTCAAACAAGCACCAAGAGCCTGGTATGAAACTCTCACTAAATTTGTACTTACTTCTGGTTTCAAGAAAGGTACAGTTGATACTACCTTATTTTTTAAAAGGCAAGGTGAGGACTTGATTCTCATTCAGATTTATGTTGACGACATAATATTTGGGTCGACAAATCAAAAATTTTGCAAGAATTTTTCGAAAATCATGGAAACAAAGTTTGAAATGTCGATGATGGGTGAGTTAAATTTCTTTCTTGGTTTACAAGTAAAGCAATTACCCGAAGTCATATTCATTAATCAAGCTAAATACATATAAGATATTTTGAAAAAGTTCAATATGTCAGATAGTTCAGTCATGAAAACACCAATGGCTACAGGTACACTCTTAGATGCAGATCCCTCCGGGAAACCTATTGATCAAAAGGTGTATCGTAGCATGATTGGTTCTTTACTTTATCTGACTGCCAGTCGTCCAGATATAATGTTTGCCACATGTTTTTGTGCGAGATATAGGTCTAATCCTAAAGAGTCGCACTATAATGCTGTTAAGCGAATCTTTAGATATCTCAAAGGCACTCCTAATTTAGGCCTTTGTTATCCAAAGGATTCTCGTTTTAAACTAACTGCCTTTACAGATGCTGATCATGCAGGATGTAAGCTAGACCGGAAAAGAACCTCTGGATCATGTCAATTTATAGGTGACAAACTTGTAGGTTGGACCTCAAAGAAACAAAATTGTGTTTCAACATCCACTGCCGAGGCTGAATATGTAGCTGCTGCTAGCTGTTATTCACAAGTCCTCTGGATGAACACACAGTTAAGGGACTTTGGGTACAACTACAAGCGCATCTCTATTTATTGTGATTCCAAGAGCGCAATAGCCATAACTGCTAACCCGGTTCAACATTCAAAGACCAAGCATATCGATGTACGCTATCACTTCATTAAGGATATTGTAGAAAAAGGTGATATCGAAATGCACTTTGTTCAAACTGACTTCCAGTTAGCTGATCTTTTCACCAAGCCATTGGATGAAAAGAGGTTCATGTTTCGAATCGGCAAACTTGGTATGTTGAACATGTCTTCTTGACCTTACTCATGATTCGAGGGGGAGTATTCTGAATCTTAATTTTGTGTTTTATTCTACAACTGTTGCAAACAATAGAGGAATCATTTTGACAAATGATTACCATGATTTCTTCTATGTCCAGGTTTGTTCAAGTGACAATGGCTTCTAATCGCATCGGATTAGAACCCGCACTTCAGTGCTTTATTTTTTCTGTTTTATATTATTCTAAAAAAAATTTATATGTTTTGAAGGGGAGCTTAATTGTCAAAGAGCTTAATTGAAAAACTCCTTTAGAGCTTTATTTAGAGCTTAACTGTCAAACTCTTTTTTGTTTGAGGGGGAGAATCGTATTGTCAAACATCTTATATTTTTTACTTCTCCAAATTTTTTTATTCTTCATGTTTGTATTCCTTTGTGCTTACATGTACACATGATTGTTGAACAACAAATTCTTTTAGGACAATATATGGGATTCAATGTGAGAGCTTAACAAAACTTCCATGGATTCACGATAACCAGTGTTTCCTACCCAGGAAGTATTCCCTAAGTGATTGAAGGGAGAGGGGTCAAAAGATTTGAGTATTGGTGTGTGAAGAGGTAAAATGGAAAAGAGAGATTGGTTAGAAGTGAGAATTAAAAGAAAGAGGGTGAGAGCACAGAGTACAAGAATATTAAACTCTGCACCAAACTTCTTTCTGGGTCGGGCAACCACATTATCTGTTGTTTCACATTTCTTCGTGAATGACATTGAAAAAGGCACCTAGCCCATGCCATCTCTTGCATACAACCCCACCAACTACTCATTCTTTTCTCAAAAAGAGAATGTTTCACATTTTCTGGGGAAACAACACATATGCTATTGGTTCTTCATTTGGAAGATACTAATATTGAAAAAGAAGGAAAGTTGCCCCACCTTCGAACCCTTTCTCATGCACATTGAGTCTTTGTATAATTTGTTGATGTCTCAACAAGTTTACATACTTTGAGCCTAAATTGAAAAGCAATCATCGGTGCTTAATTCTTTCATACACATGCACGAGCACACATAAATTTGTTTTCTGTCAAAACATTCATAGATAACCATGTGTTATTCGATGATTGAATTGAAGTCCTGGGGAGCCAACATCAAAATCAACTCCTTATATAGTAACTTTGTGTTAATGACAGGCATTTTAACTGAGTCATTTGTTGATTCAAGGTTACCACATTTAGTTTATTTGAATCTGAAAAGATTGAAATAATCACTTTCTCCATTTGGAGAGACTGCTCTTATTTCCACACAGGGATCTACACATGAAGACAGTGCTTAATTGATGACTATATAAACAAGGGGGAGATTATTTTTGCTATGTTTTGATGATGATGAATCTCACCATTCATCAAAAAGGGGGAGAATAAACAAAAAGGGAGAATATAATCTAAAGACTGCTGAAGAATTTCAAAGACATCAAAGTGTCTGAGCTTATTTGAAGATGATTTGAAGATGAAGACTATGTAAAGATACAAGTTTTGAAGTTGTCAATATTATATCAGATATAGTTTTCAAACGTCATATCCAAACATATCTGAAGTTTTCAAGAAAAGTGAAGACCAGAAGACTAATGCCAAATTTTTTTTAATCTTGAATCCAAAGGGGAAGATTGTTGAATCAAATAATTGTATTCAAGATTAAAGTTAATAAGGGGGTCTAAATTGTAAGAGTATTTCATACTCTAGGGGGTATTTTGTAGTTAGTTTATTTGTGGGCCTCAAGCCCGTTAAGCATTAAGCATAAGCCCATTAGGCATTAAGCCTAAGTATAAATAGTTATTATTAATTTAGTTTTTAGGGAGGATACCTCATAATCATAATTAGAGATAAAAGTAGTCGTACGTATTCTCTGTATTGCATTCAAGGTATCAAGAACACAAAAGATTTTCATTGTTTAATCAAGGATCGTGGTATGTTATTCTGAAACATTAATCTCTTGATTTATATTGTGTTGTATGTTAATCTATCAACTATAATACTGGGTTTAACAAATCTCTCTCCCAATATTCAAGATAGCTATTTATGAGAATCAAAAACCTATTCTGATTCAAACCATTTTGAATAAATTCTTGAACCTTTGCGTTAATAACTGATTCTGTCTACCAGAGCCTCTGACAAGTGTCTCTGAAGATACATCAGAGTTCCTAACTTCAATGATTGTTCTTGAAGGATTTCTAAATCAGATTTAGGATTTTCAAATGTTTAGGTATAAAAGGTGTAATCGTGTTATGATTGGGCACAATTGTCAATGTCCAGAGGTTATGATTGATCATAGCCTCTTCTGAACGATTAACACTTATGTGTTTTTTGATTCCTATTGACCAAGTGTGGGTTATTTCTTGTAAGTAACTATCATGTCTCTATATCTTATCCTCGGCGATGGTTTATGATGTGAGCGTCTGTTATCCCAGATAACATTGTAAACAAGATGATAAAATCTATTTCAATCAATTTCCATTGTATTTCACACTTCAAATTCTTACAAATATGTTTTCTCAACTTCCTCTCACACATGATCGCGTACAACACACACTGATAGATCTACACGCACACCACTAGCTATATCCCTATTTATACACAACACACAAACTCTCACAACACTATACACACACATAGGAGAAACGCGCATAATACAAAACACATACAATAAAAGACTTTGACTTTATTACAAAAAAAACTTTGACTTGGCTTGAGAGTTGACTTTGGGCTTTGACTTTCTTGACTTTCTGTCTTCAGTCTTTATGATCTTGTATCCAACAAATATATGCTCTAACAACGTCTTTTCAGAATAAACCTCCACATGTCACTCTGACATTGGTGGGACATCAGAACGTTTCATACTACAGTCACTTCAACGTCATTCCACAATTCCCACTCAAGTACTATCGTGTCCATAAATACCATTTTCAAAACCCAGTTTCCCTTTACGCGATCAATTTATTTCCCTCTCAAAAGAACTCATCTTCTTCTTGCTTTCGAGCATTCTAAACCTGCAACAATGGCAAGACAAGCTGGTACCGATGAATCAAGCCTCACAATACCAAATGCAGCTCCTCAATCCTACAACATACCAGTAAAGGGTAACAATTTCTACATTGACTCACTCCATCGAAGTTCGACAAGTTGTATCACGTATTTCTTGAATACTTCAAGAAAAAAGAACTAAAACATGCCCTTTCCCTGTTTGATAAGAAGTATACCACTAAACTACATTCAACAGTGGTGGCATACATGTGCCAATGACGAAGACTCAAATGGAATGGTAGGGTTCATAGATGCGAGAGAGAATTATTAAGAATCAATTAGAATTACATTGGAGACATTTACGAAGGGTTTTGTACCTGTTTTCCAGTGATGACCTTAAGATTCCCCGATTTGAAAACCCACCAACTCCTGACACTTAGATAGACTTCATATTTCACCTAGGTTACAACAAGGAAATCACCAAATTGAGTGAATTTCGGAGACAACGTGATTTTCATTTAAGTGTGCTGAATCGAACCTTAACCTGTAAAATTGGTAGTCAAGACCAAACCAACCCCACCATCCTTACCATAATGCATCCCATGTTCTTCAATAGAAACATAGACATGGACAAGTTGATCTATCTAGAAATTTACACTGCGGTTGATAGAAAGAACAAGGCTCTGGCAAAAGGAAAAACTCCAGTTTCAGTATTATTCTCTAGATTCATTGCCTTGTGATTAGGGGGCAATGAAGAAGTTTTCATTAATAGAAGAAGGAACAAAGACACCCCTATTTGTGATGAACAACTTCAAACCCACCCCTGTGCCCCCATACCGACTTCCATGAACAATGATCTGCATTGTTCCTCAAAACCATCCAAGCCTATCCCTCTACAATCGTGTTGCTCAACCACTAGAACTAGTGGTGAGATCCCCATCACACTTAGGATCTACACCACTCCCTGAATCAGAGAGTGAGGATTTAGAGGAGACGAGATCAGAGGGAAGGAAACCAGAGGGTGCCTCCAGAGATATTACATCAGAGAATGCCTCTGATGCGGGAGGAAAGAGTAGCAGTGAAGAGGAGAGCATCTCTGAGAGTTCTCACCCCGTAGGTGCCAAGGGAGGTGAGGTAGTAAAAGATGCCCCAAGAGGCACACACGTGTATTTCGATACCCCCACTCCCAGTGCAAGAAAATTATCTATCTAGGATGGTCCAATATCCATGGATATTGAATAAGAGGTGCACACCTCGAACACCAACCAGCCAAACCACTCAGAGGCACTCCTTTCTGCCTCTGCAGTACACCAACCAGGGTAAGCCACCAATCTGTTTGGAAGAAAATTATCCTAACCGTTGGACTACAAACGCTTTCATGGTAAGCTACCAATCTGTGATTGTCCTATTAAAAGGACTATACCATTTAAATGACAAGTAACCACTCACCCCGGGTTACACCATTTAAATCGACACATGATGATGCCTCTATGGCTCATTAAATAGGTGACTAGTCCCTTAGACCCGCGATCTTCAAGATATCGTGTAGGGATTTCCCAACTCAGGGGCAATCACAAACCTTAGTTGAACACGACCTTACTTATCTAGACAACAAGGTGGACAAACACACATACTTCACTTCTTCTGAATCTGAGGAGGAAGAGGTTGAAGATGTCAGAACACCTGTAGAAGAATTCTCTAAAAAGGATCTTCAAGGATTGGGTGGAAGTCCTTCCAGGGTCAACATCGACACGACTCTGAACGAAGGAGCCTCCAAACTCGAGGCTGACTTGGGTCCATGTGTTGGATCTAAGGTTCCCCTTTCTGATTTTGTTACTAAAGCAGAGTTTGAAGGCTTTACTAAAGAAATTGGAAGATCGTTAAATGATCTAAAACTTGTCATTGAGATGAACTCAGATGCCTCAACCTCTACCTCTGCCTCTGTCATCACCTCTCCGAAGACATAGGTCTCTGAGTTGAAGCAACAACTTGCCACCAACAACTCAAGGATTGAAGTTCTGGAATCTGAACTTACTCAAAGATCAGATCAGCTGTCAGAGCAACTCAGAATCACCAGAGACGATATCATTAGAGATCATTCATAGAAGGTCCCCATTTCTGAACCCACTCCCACTATTTCACCAGATGATCTCAAGGCCTTCTTAGAGGACCTGAAGAAGATGGTTTTAGAGTCACTTCTTACTACATCAACAACAATACCTCCAGCACCTTCTGTTCATGTTCCTCCACTACCTCCAAGAACCGTCAAATATTTAGTCATAAAGGATGATCTTGCAGACTTTAACAAACAGATAATTAGTCAAATGATTGGTATTATTGGAGCTTCTGATGTTCATGGTGCTAGGAAGATGACAGGTACCGGAGATTTAAGAGTGGCCTGATTGTGTTCAGTAGAGATTGAGTGCCTCTCTGGTTCTTTTTCTTTACCTCTGTTAGATCCAGAGGGAGTGGAATCTTTCTGTGTTTCAGCAGTTTTGGGTGCTTGAGTCTTCTCCCTCTTACTAAGGCCTGATGACCCCTGAGGTTGGTCATCCTGGTCATCAGAGTCTTCATACCTAGCCTTCTTCCTGGCTTCCTCAAAGCATGCTACCTCTGGTGCCTTTCTTTTCATTGATCCCTCTGAAGATATGACATTCTTCAGAAGGTCTTCGATTGTCTTGTTCTGCTGAGTGGCCTTGGAGACAAACCTGCTGGAGATGTTCATTATATTGTTGGTGATGATTTTAGAGAAGTTGTGGAGGTCAGCCTTTGTAACGAACTCTGATGATATAGGTGTGGAAGGAGCAGCAGAGGGAGTCAGGACTTTCGCAATCACTTCTGCCAAAGTTCGCAAGACTTCCTCTTTGAAATGAGAAAAGTCTGCAGAGGTTGGAGTTGGAGCAGAGGTAGGTGGAATCGCCTTTAGGAGCTCTGTTCTTGAGTTCTGAATTTCTCTGGACAGGACCGAGTCATTTTTGATAACCAGGTTTTCCAGAGCCTCCAGTTTTGTGTTTTGGGAGTGAAGTGTCGTGCGCAGCTCAGAGACCTCTGAAGTGAGCTTTGCAACTTCAGAGTTAGAGGCAGAGGCCTCTGAGGTCTTCTCCAGTTGAAGTTTAATCTCCTTCAGAGATTCTCTGATTTTCATCACCAAAGATTTTGAACTCCTCTTTGGTGACATAATAAGAGGGGGTGACCTTAGAATCAACATATGATTCTAATTTTCCCTCGAGTTCAAAGGGGCCTTCTTTCAGAGTTTATTTGATTTTGACTCCGGAAGGACTTCCCATTAATCCTTGAGGATCCTTTTTCAAGGATTTCTCTATAATGGTTCTGATAGGTCTGCCATCACCAGAGTCAGAGTTGGATGATGACGAGAACCTAATATGGGTGGACAACTTGCTATCCAGGCTAAGGAATCCTTGTGCAAGAAGGACGTGCCATTCTTTCTCTAACAGGCAATCCTTACAAGAAATTTAAAATTTCTCTTGATCTAAGGTACGTTCAGTTGTAGCTTGAGCCATAGAGGCATCATGTGTGTGAGGATGTGACGTACTCTGGGGTGAATGAGTACTTATGTTATGGTCTAAGTCCTTTTGGGAGGACTTAGCCATGTCAGAGGTTTCCCCAATTGTGCGTGCATTAGAGGCTGAAGAATATGCCTCTGAGCGGTTGGCTTGGGTAGGGCTCGAGGTGTGCACCTCTGTTTCAATGTCCACTGGTACTAGACCACCTTGGACAGTAGATATGTTAGAACGGGGATTAGGGTTTTGGAATCGCTCATTTGTGCCATCAAGGGCATCTTTTTCTACCTCACCTCCCTCGGATGCTAGGTTCAGAAACTCTCCCTCTGGTAGTCTCTTTTCCTCACCTTCCTCTGCTCTGACAGAGTTAAGCTCTTCGTCAGTGGGAGGGTTCTGTCTTCTCTCCCTCACTCTCACAGAGCCACCCTCTGGTGGTGCTCTGTGAATATGTTGAGCAGTATCAGAGATGTCACTCTTTGATTCTCACTCTGGCTCAGATCCTAAGTGTGTTGGGGATCCCACCATCGGTTCTGATGATTGGGCAACACGACTAAGTAGAAGACGGGTGTCAGAATCAGCAGGAATTATCTCAAGCATGGAGTGTGGAAAACGTCGCTCATTTGGGTAAGGAGGAACCACCGTTGCTTTTAAAGAGTTCATTATGAACAATGGCATCCTTGGACCATCCTTAGTGAGAGAGAATTTCTCCATTTCTCGTTGGATGATAACAGAAATGAATCTGGGAAACAGGACGGAAATTGGTTGTTTTCCTTTTGCCAAATCTTTGTTCTTCTTGTCCACTGCAGTCAGCATCTCACAAAAGAGTATATGAGCCATATTTATGCTTCTGTTGAAGAAGAGAGCATACATTATGGCAAGGATTGCTGGATATGTCTGATCCTGGCTTCCAATTTTGCAGTTAAGTGTGCGATTTAGCACATTAAACATGAAGTTCCAATTGGGAGGCAAGAATTGACGTCTGAACTGACTTAGGCGAGTGATCTCCTTATTGTAGCCTAAGTGCAGGAGGAACTGAAGAAGAACTTCTTGAGTGGGTGGTTTCTCAAATTTCTGTATTTGAAGATCTTCTGTCGTGAGCAAGTTGAATCTGCGAGTCAGTGTTTGTGGTGTGATTCTTATGTTTATGCCTCGGTCACCGAGGTCAATATACCCAACTAGTCATTCCTGTTGGTCATCATATTCACTTGAATACCACCATTGTTGGACAAATCGTAGAGGAACATCATAAGCATGTCTGGTAAAGACATCGTTGAGTTCGTAGTTGCTCAAAAAGTCCAGTACAACTGTTCGTTGTACTTGGTAGGGGTGACATCCAGAAAGTAGTTGTTACCTTTCACCGGTACATCAAACTATGCCATGTTCAAGCTTGGAACGATCTTGCTTGAATCGTCTGAGTTTTGAGCTCGAGCATCGGCCATTGTTGCAGGTTTTGAGAAAGTTGAGAACAAGAGAGGGAGGATTTGGGAATTTTAAATCTTAGAGCGTAAAGAATAAAGAGAGGAGGAAAAGAGTTTTTATGGACAAAGGTAGAGTGAGAGGTTATGGAAACGGCGATTTAGTGTTCCAATGTCAGAAAGGACGTTCCATCATCTCCCAATAGATAGGTTACACGTTGAGGAGTGTAGGGGAGAGACGCTTGGTGTCAGATAACCGTCAGTAGGATTTTTTTAAAAACGAATGGTTATCCAAAAGATATTTTATTTAATTATTTTTCTCAAAAGAAGTTCTTGAAAAATATGAGAATTAATAAATTAATTCTTTTTGAGAAAAAATGAACATTTCCTGGAATATTCTCAAAATGAGAAAAGACCAGAGGCTCTGATATGAGTATCAGAGACAAGATCAGAGGCTCTGATATTAGTATCAGAGTCCAGATCAGAGGCTCTGATATGAGTATCAGAGTCCGAAACTCTCTCTTGCTCCACCTTGATAGATGAAAGGTTCTTTTGCTCCCCCTTGACCAAAGAATGGTTTCTCTTTTTTTATCTTCTCCCCATTGAAAGATGCTTAGAGATACAAAAGAATGATTTTGACCATTTGTGAAATGTTCAGAGATGCTAAAATCAATTTCAGAAGCTCTGTTGAGAACATGCTACTTATGTCAGAGGCTCTGATGTGTGGATCAAAGACTCTGATGTTATCTTGTTTTAGGTAGACATGTTCAACATTCCCAACTTGCTAATTAAGAAATTGAACCTTCGTTCATCTAATGCTTTTGTGAAAATATCAGCAAGTTGAAGTTCAGTTGGTACAAAATACATTTTGATTGTTCCCTTTTCAACATGGTGTTTTAGAAAATGGTACCTTACATCAATATGCTTTGTTTTGGAATGTTGCACTAGATTGGCAGAGATGGTTATGGCACTCTTTGAATCACACAGAATTGGAACTCTGTCATACTGTAAGCCATAGTTTCTGAGCTGAGTCTTCATCCAGATGACTTGAGAGCAACAACTAGAAGCAGCAACATATTCGGCCTCTGCTGTAGAAGTTGAAACACAATTCTACTTCTTGAATGTCCAACTTACCAGCTTATTTCCCAATAATTGACAGCATCCAGAGGTACTCTTTCTGTCTAGTTTGCATCCTGCATGATCTGCATCAGTGTATGCTGTTAAATCAAAGCTAGACAGTTTAGGATACTAGAGACCTAAAGTAGGTGTGCCTCTAAGGTATCTAAAAATTCTTTTGACTGCAGATAAATGAGATTCTTTTGGATTTGCTTGATATCGAGCACAGAGACATTTTGCGAACATTATATCAGGCCTGCTTGCAGTTAAGTATGGAAGTGATCCTATCATGCCTCTGTAGGTTTTGACATCTACAGATTTTCCCGAAGGATCACAGTCAAGATTGACTCCTGTTGCAATAGGTGTTTTCATAGAAGTTGAATCATTGAGTTTGTATTTTTTCAAAATGTCAGAGACATACTTAGATTGAGTTATAAAAGTACCCTCTGATGTTTGCTTTACTTGTAAGCCTAGAAAGAATGTTAATTCTCCCATGAGACTCATTTCAAATTCACTCTTCATCAACTCTAAAAACTTGTCACAATACCTTTGATTTGTAGAGCCAAATATAATGTCATCAACATATATCTGTACTAAAAGCATCTCATTTTTGTACCTTTTTATGAACAAAGTTGTATCTATTGTACCTTTTTCAAAACCATTATTTATCAGAAATGTGGACAGAGTAGCATACCATACTCTTGGAGCTTGTTTAAGCCCGTATAGAGCTTTATCAAGATAATAAACATGGTTAGGAAACTCTGTATTTTCAAATCCAGGTGGTTGCTGGACATAACCTTCTTCATTTAATTTACCATTCAGAAAGGCAAATTTAACATCCATCTGATATACTTTGAACCCTTTGTGTGCAACATTGGCTAAGAAGATTCTAATTGCTTCTAGCCTAGCCACAAGTGCAAAAGTTTCATCAGAGTCAATTCCCTCTTCTTGGCAATATCCCTTAGCAACCAACCTAGCTTTGTTTCTGATTATAATGTTATCCTCATCCTTTTTATTTCTAAAGACCCATTTAGTTCCAATTGCAAATTTTCCTTTAGGAAGGGGAACTAAGGTCCAGACTTTGTTTCTTTCAAACTCTTGAAGCTCATTCTGCATTGCAGAGATCCAATGAGGATCTTCAAGAGCTTTATTTACCTTCTTTGGTTCAATGATGCTTAAAAAGTTTACAAAATAGCATTCATTGATTGTGGTTGATCTGGTTTTGACTCCATCTGAAGGTGTTCCAATGATCTGATCAAGGGGATGATCCTTTGTCCATCTTGTTATTGGAGCTTGAATTTGGGGTGGAGTTTGGGCTTCAGATATGACAGTTGGTGACATCTATCTTGTACTGTTTAGAGGCTCTGAAGTGTGTTCTAGAGATGGTGAGGTAGGCTCTGAAGTCTCTTCAAGAGAGGTCTCTAGAAACTCTTCAGATGTCTCTGATTCATCTTCTGCTTCTGAAGTGAATTGTCCTTCTGTTAGTCTTGATTCATTTCTTGAACCTGTATTCAAAGACGCAGAAGTTGTGACTACAGAGGGACCAGAGAGAGTTGTACCTGTATTTTGAGGTTCCTCTGAAGTTGCTCTGTGAATATCTCTGAACATAAACTCTGAATTTTCGTCATCAAAGAAGTCTTCAAATATTTTGTTTAGCTCAGATTCTCTTATCTTTGATGATTCAGAGATATTTTTGGCAGTTCAATTGACATCATTGTTGGCAAGACTTCGGTCATCATCAAAAGATACATTGATACTTTCTTGGATTGTTCTTGTTCTCAGATTGAACACTCTGAAGGCTTTTGAGGCTAATGAATATCCAATAAATTTGCCTTCATCTGCTTTTCTGTCAAACTTTCCAAGAGATAATCTATCATTCAGAATATAACATCTACATACAAAAACATGGAAATATTTAACATTAGGTTTCCTATTGTTAATGAGTTCATAAGATGTTTTCTTGAATCTTTTGACAATAGTAGCTATGTTTTGAGTGAAACAGGCTGTTGCTACTACCTCTGCCCAAAAGTTTGTGGGAAGATCGGATCCTGCAAGCATTGTTCTTGCAGCTTCAACAAGTGTTTTGTTCTTTCTCTCAACAACCCCATTTTGTTGAGGGGTTCTTGCTGTAGAGAAGTTGGGAGTTATGCCTTCTTCTGAAAGATACGAGTTGATTTTGGCATTTCTGAACTCTGTTCCATTATCACTTCTCAGCTTTTGAACTTTGCTATTGAACAAAACCTGCAGTCTTTTTAACAATCTTATCAAAATATCAGGTACATCAGACTTGACTCTGATGAATTCTATCCAAGTATATCTAGAATATTCATCAATCAGAACTAGAATATACTTTTTACCTGATAGACTTTGCATTGAGATAGGACCACAGAGGTCCACATGTAACATGTGCAATGGTTTTGGACAATTGTTATCACTTTTGATCTTGTGGGAAGATCTTTTCATTTTTCCGATTTCACAAACAGAACAAAGATGATCTTTGTTAAACTTCAAAGATGGTAATCCTTTAATCAGATTTAACTTAACTAATTTATCAAGTGAAGAAAAGTTGAGATGCGCAAACTTTTTATGCCAGAGCCAAACATCTTCACTGTTCAGAGATACTAGACAGAGTTTCTCTGAGTCAGTTTTGGTAAAATTCATTTTATATAGATTACCCTTTCTGTCAGACCTGAGCATTTCTTGACCTGTTTTTAAGTGAAGAAGTGAACAATGTTTTTCTTGAAATTTCACATCAAAACCATGGTCACAAAGTTGACTTATGCTAATTAAGTTGTGTTTTAATCCATCAACATAAGCAACCCTTGATACAGAAACATTACCTCTTGATAGCTCAACATAACCCTTAATCTGACCTTGCATATTGTCTCTAAAAGTTACTGCTCCTCCAGATTTAGCTTTGTAAGAGGATAATAACTCTTTATTTCCAGTCATATGCCTTGAGCATCCAGAATCCAAGTACCAAATAGGCATAGACTGTTTCTGCAAGACAGATTAGAGTTTCTTAGGTACCCATCTCATTATGGGTCCTGTTTTGTTAGGTTTTTGATGATTTTTTTTTTTGAAAACTTGCCTTCTCATCTTTTGATGTTTTGGCAGAGTTGTCCTTTTTCTTTTGAGGCTTTGTCTCTGAATTTTTATTCAGAGACTGATTAAGAAAGCAATGAGAACCTCTGAAGTAATTTTTCAGTTTCATCAAGAGTTGGATGTAATTGCACTTTACAGAACAAAAAGAAGGGGAAGCAAAGGTTTTCATTTCACTAAATGCATTTGATACATTTTGATTCCTTTTCAAATTAGTACTAGGAATATTACAAGTATTCCTAACTACTTCCTTTCTTCTAGCTTGAAAGACAACATTATTTTCAAGTTGTCTTTTCTTGTTCAAAAACATCCTCTTCTCTTTGTTGCTCACTGCACAAACAGGATTAGAATGGTTAATTTATTTTCATTTTCCTTTTTGTTCAGGAGTAAACTTGATTGGTCTATAAGTGTAGAGTTGAGAAGTGATAGTTTTATTCTTTGCCTTTTCTTGTAATTTTTTTCAAAATCTAGGGAAGCTTTTGTTTGAAGACACATTTCTGCAAAGTCAGGACATATTAGTATTCTGGTTTATTTTTCAAAACAGAAATAAGAATGTTCAAAATTCTAGAACCAACAGTCTCTATCTTTTTATGAATTACTTCCTCTGGTCTGTAGAATATCTGTTCATCAATCTCTAGATCAGAATCAGAATCAGAGACAAGAAAGTCTCTTCCAGCCTTACTAGAGATAACTACCTCTGTTGGTTTCTAAATTTTCTTGGGTTTAGAGAATTTAATGATTCTTTTCATGCTTTCTTTCTTCTTCAAATCAACTATGATATTTTCTTTATTTATTCTTTTGATGTCATTCTCAAATGTAGTTCTGATGCATTCATCAGAGATTGGTGAATACAGAGGAGCATCTGGATTAAGTGAACTCTGAGGTTCATCTTCAGAAGTACTTGATTCATAGGTACTTTTTTCAAATGTCTCTGATTCATTTGTGATAAATACATCGAACTTGAAGATTTATCTGGGATCATTGCTCTGAGGTTTTTTGAAAAGTACCTCTGAAGTTTCTTTTTCTATTTTTAAGATAGATTTTGGAAAGTTTTGCACTTCAAAGTCTGCAACATTTTTAAAGTTCAGAGCTCTTGCTTTTGATCCTTCTGAGGTTTTTATTCTCTTGAAATTGTTCAGAGATGGACAGTCAGAGCTCTGGACCTTTCCTATACAGAAAGTGGAAGAAAGTGAAGTTTTCTTCAATCCAGTGAATGGATCCAATTCATTGAATCCCAACCCTTGAGTATCCATTTGAGAGTTTATCTTTATATTCACATCTTGAGCATCAAGATAGCTTTTGATTTGAAGTTCTTTCCTTTCCAGAGATTGATGTAGGATTCCTCTTTCTTTTTGAAAAAAATTGGTTAAGGCAACATAATTGAGTCTTTTATACTCAGATCTTTTTACATCTTCTTCTTTAACTTTTAAAACTTTCTCAAGTTCTTTGAATTTTTCTAAAAAATATTTTTCTTTTTGTTTCTGAGCTTTTTCAAGTTCAGATTTCTCAACAAAAATATCTCTCTTTTCTGACTCAAGATCTTTTTCCCTTTTGTAAAAACTAAGATCTTTTGTCATTTGTTTTCTTTTTTCTTTTTCCTCAACAAGTTTTTGCATTTATGATTTGAAATTCATCTGTTAGCTTAATAACATCCAATTCAAGTTCTCTTTCAGAGGTGGAAGGAGAGTTTACATTTCCAGAGTAGTCCTCTGATGATCCAACATTCTGATCATCTGAAAAAGCCATACCACATAGATTGGTAGGTTCTTCCTCTCCATCGCTTGTTGAGTCTAACAGCCAGTCTTCCATCTCTGAAACAAGTACTCTTTCTTTGACATTGTACTTGTATTTGTTTTTGTAGTAGTCTTCATCTTTGATGAGCCTACCTCTCCAGTTTGCAGAGTAATGGCTTGGCTTTCCACATCTGAAACATCTTCCATCGTTTTGGTTTGGTGGAAGAACAACAACTGATTCTGTCTTCTGATCTTGTGGTTGTGGCTTGAAGTACCTCTGATGTTGAGGATACCTTGGCTAAAATGATTGTTGAGATCTTGATTGTTGAGTAGTATCATGATTGGTGAAATGAACACCCTTTTGATCACTATGCAGAGTAGATCTGGTCTCTTGTTGATAGTCAGCTTTCTGAAATCTCCTTTCGGGATTTCCTCTTCTTTCTTCATCATCTCTTCTTCCTTCAAAAACTTTCTTGCCAAATTTCTTGTTAAATTGACGGGTGATTAATTCAAGAGATTTGGCAAAAGCTTTGATTTCATCATCTGAGTCTGAATCTGAGTGTTCAACTTCTTCAGTCATCAGAACCTTCTTGGATTTTCTTTTAGATTACCTCTTTAAACAGTTATATGTTTCTGCATTTCTGCCTTCTTGTGATACACTTTTTTGTTTTGACATGAGTGCAAGTGGTCCATCAAAAGAGGTTTTTGATTTTTGTTTAACAACTTCTTTTTCCTGTGCTACCAGGGTGCCATAAAGATTTTGATTGGCTTGTATTGACATTGACAGTTGTGACCATTCTTCATTTAGACTTTTAAGGAAAATAACATTGTTTTCTTCTTTTGTCCTCGTGACCCCAAATTTTCTACATTTGTTGATGAGAATGTTGAACCTTGAGTATGTTTGGTGTAAGGTTTCTTCAGGTAATGCATGAAAATCATGATATTCATTGATACAAAGATTTCTCCTGTTCTTTTGAGTTTGTAGGCCACCTTCAAGTTGATTTAACAACTGATCCCATATCTCTTTTGTAGTTACACAAGAATCAAGTTCTTGGAAGATATCATTAGGAATGGCCATTATAAGTAATCAAACAACTTTTGAATCATTTTCTATCATGTTAGTTTCTTCATCAGTAAAGTTTGAAGTTTTCTTTTCATAGTAAGCAGGTATTTCAGCAGTATCTGTTGTTGCTGGAACTCTTGGTACCAACACCATTGGATGGTGAGGTCCATCGTTTACTGATCTTAACAGATCCTTGTCCATACCTTCTAAGAAGTTTACCATCCTTATCTTCCATTGAAGATATTCATCCCTTAGAAGTGTAGGAGGTTTGGTTAATGATCCAACTATATAAATGGCACTTATACTTGAGTTTGCCATTTTGTGAAGCAAAGATGAAGATTTGAAGAATAGATGCTTTTCTATGAAGATCTTTTATCAAAGGATGTAACTGTGATTTTACTTTCAAATCTGGAGCATATGAAGTTCTTAATAAACCAAGGTTTATATGAATATGCACAGATATTAAAAGCTTGAATCAGTAAGATATAAATCTATCCGAGTAAGCATATATGATCTTTCTTTGTTTAGAAAACAAATGAGGCTCTGATACCAATTGTTGGATCCCAGATTTAATCTTACAATGATGATATAAACAATAAGAATAATAACAGCGGAAGCAATATAGTTTAATATCAAAAGCAGATTCAAATATCACAGTTCATATAATAAAATTAGAAGAAAGGACAAGATATCACAGTTCTTTGAAATATATTCAATTGATTCTTCAGATGCAAGATATCAAAAAGAACACTTTTGTCAATGGCGTGATGGTCCTATTTATAGGACCATAAAGTAAACAGTGTACTATCCTGACAAAAGAAGCATGCTTGAACAGTGTCTTACCAAGTAACCTCAATACGTGCATGAACAGTGACCTACTCTAGAAAGTAAATCTTATCAGTAAGTGATGTGTCATCTGTTCTTCAGTTCAACACATGTATCTTGTCTTGATCTTCAGAGAGAACACCTTCAGAGCTCTGATCCTCTGATGAAGCCATCTTTGATGTCTTCTACTGAGAAGTCCCTATCTCTGGAATGTGCTTCAGAGGCAGTCACGTTCTCTGAAGCCTGTCTCTGGAATTCCTCTGAAGTAGGACTTAGATATTTTCAATACTTTTACAAATTGAGATTTGGGGCTAACATGAGGCTTTTTAGAAATGTAAATTTGATGATTCAGAAGAAGAAGAAGATGATGATGATGACTCTAGACCCTGTGATCATCAAAAGGGGGAGTATATTTTCAAACATGCTCACCCTTTCAGAAGCATGGCCCGAAGCTCCTCTACACCACCATCAGAGCAAGCTAAGGGAAAGGCTCTAGAGGAAACCACCGAAAACTTCAAAATCTGGGAACTTTACTCGACTCCTCTCCAGCATGAACCTCATAATAGACTGAACCAGAGAGGACTGCCTCTGCTGATCACCCTCCAACTATTTTACAATCTCCAGTTCCAGTGGTGATTTTGGCATCTACTATCCATGAAGTTCCAGTTGTGCCAACTCCAATCATACCAAAAGCATCAGAGACCACCACCACTACCACTATCTCTGATAATCCAAAAAAAGCAAACCCAACACTTGTGGATTACTCAGATGATCTTGAGATCTCTTTAGATGATGCCTTCTCTTCTCCAAAAAGGCCCACGTACAATATGAGAGATTTGTTCGAAAATGAGCCAGATGAACCTGTCAACTCCAACATTCCAAAGTCTGATGCGAAATTCAGAGAACACAGGGTTCAACAAATCACTCAACAGATGGCATCTCTCATCAGACCTCCACAAGCAGAGCCTTCCACATCCAGACCAAGAGAAAAGGAATCCATTCTAAGAGAAGATATCTTCAGATACCTTTATTTTAAACAAGATGAGCCAATATGTAACACCCTCAAATTTGGTAAGAGCAACTAATCAAAATTTTGATATAATATCAACATAATGAACAAAACTTCCTCCTAATTCAAAATCTAGTATACCTCAAGTTAAAATTCTATAACTATCCTCATAAAATATAAAATCCAATAATACGTAAACCGAAGTCGGGTATTACTTAACCCCAAACACAAGTTGCTCTCCCCAAAAAAAATGCGTAAGACTTCAACAAGCTAATCTCTCCCCGATCACGCAACTAGCACTCCTCTCTTCACCGTGTCACTAGGACTATTCCCAACCGGAACCTGCTGCACATGCTGTAAAATAAAAAAGGTTAGTCTAACGCCTAGTGAGTTCAAGAGTTTTCAACAAGAAGAAGTATATCGTTGAAAAGAAGGAATGCAATTTAAATCATAACCTTTCAAAATGATATCCCTCAAATATGAAAATGACTAGTTTTCCAATAATATACATTTTAGGCAAACGAAAAACCAATATAAACTATTTCCATTCCAAAGTATGTTAAGAACGAATATCCCAATATAAAACGTTCTTTTGTAAATTAAATTCAACCCAAAACTTACTCAAAATGAGAATAGAAATCGAAGTCCCAATTTATGAAACGCGGATAAAACATTATATCCCAAAACACCCAAAACACGGGTGGAGCGTAATGCTCAACCCATAAACCAAGGATAAAGTCCATATAAACAAAACGTCACCTAAAACATGTATAATAAACTCAATACCCAAAACAACACCTTTCGGTGACGGGGGAGAACTGAATTCCATCGAATGTGGCGGGCACAAAAAGTTAAGCCACTTATCAATGTTCTTGAGCTTCACATAGAGCCATGGATCCTCATATACGGCTCCCTACCGAGCAACCACCGCAAGATACCCAAAT
The DNA here is from genome assembly GCA_954870635.1 of Arctium minus. NCBI lineage: Eukaryota > Viridiplantae > Streptophyta > Magnoliopsida > Asterales > Asteraceae > Arctium > Arctium minus. The sequence goes on from OX941094.1 coordinate 50,352,437, forward strand.
GACCCTAGTGTCTACTCGACCTCTAGATGAGTGTCACCACAAAAACAACAAGTCCCCGTATCCGCCTCACCCTGGGCACCACTACAAGACTTAGCTCAACATACGGCTCTACAGAGCACCACCACAAGCTTCCATAAAAACATGACGTAGGGACCACTCACTAGACTTCAAACGTAGACACTAAAGTTCCACGATGAGTAACTAGACTGCATTACACGGGCAGCGAGTTCAACCACCCACGATCTATACCTCGAGCCATTCACTAAAGGTTACACAGTTATCGAGTTCAACTACCCACGATCTATACCTAGAGTTCCCGCTAGCCATAAACAACTTCCAGTCCCAACACGGGGACAAGGTTCCCACTTAAACAAACCGACTGACTCATATGCCTATAGATCCAATGTATTACAGTATATAACGTTACATGACTCTATCGAATGAACTAACACATTCAAAACATGTAAATCTAAAATAAGATGCAACTAAGTACACCATACATCCAAGGCTCCTTAACAAGTTATTTAAAACTGAACGAATACCCCAAATACTCATCTGAGTATAAATCAAGCCCAAAGCCATAATAAACGTTTGGCTAAAACACGTAAGTCAATATCGTTACGTAAACCAAATACAAAATTTCCCAAAAATCTTCGTCTCTCAAATCACAATTGGCCTTCGGCCAAAAACTAAAAAGGTTTACAATTTCTAAAATGTTCGCAAAGTCGGAACTACCAAAATCAAAGGACTCATTTCAGAACGTCCCATTACATGACTGATGCATATTTCCAACAAACACCAAAGGTCTTGGCCGATCCCAACCATTAGCCTCCAATAGCATAGATCCCACCATTTCCATGTCATCACCAACAATAAGCTAGGGTTTCCAAATAACTCATTTCTTCGAGTCTAGAATAAACCATCAATAAGTAAAACTTTTAGATCTACAAAGATCCTTATACTACAGCTTGGAATATTCAAGGAAACTTAACACTTTAAGATGTTGAGACTCTTCATCCAAAACCATCCAATGAAACCCTCCAATTCTTCAAATCTAAGCTTCTAATTACCACACCTTTGAGTTTCTTTAGGATAAATCCCCCATAGCTGCTCCGGAATATGAAACCCTTGTTCGCAAAATCGCACTAAAGAGGAAAGAAAAGGAGAGGGAAGTGAAAATGAGAAAAAACCCTAAAAATGAGATTTAAATCGTTCAGACCGTCCCTGCGGCCTTGGCCGAGACCTCAAGTCGTGGGCCAAGCCGCACGTGCTCCTAAGTCGCGGGTCATAGTGACTTACGCGGGCCTAGCCATGAATTGAGGCCGCGGGCCAAGCCGCGTGTGTCACCTGATGCACCTTCTCACCCCTTGTGCCAAACCGCTCCCCGACCATTTCTCTCGGCCATCCGTTGACTTTTTCCTTGGCTAATCATTGCCCATTCGTTAGGAAATTATCGGTGTTACAATCCTCCCAACCTTAAAAGAGAATTCATCCTCGAAATCTGACCCCGACCAAGAACTCAACGTCGCATTTAGCGAGGTCAATTGGTGCTCTATTCAAAAGGCATACCTCCACGATACCTTGCCTCGTAAACGAACCCGATCACATCCCGGTTAAGGTTGTCACAGTATTTCTTATAACAAGCCGCTACACACCCGATCCCAACGTTCGATATACCTTTCCGATGACCGAATGAACATCGAGTCCTTAACAAATAATTTTCCTATCATTAGGATCTCAGTTGTCTCCCAACCTTAGATTGCACTTATCACCTCGAGTGTAGCTTACGATCTTAATTAACTATTCCCAGCAAGGACACCCTAAGGCGAGTTGTACCCTTAAGTACTTCTAATCGTCCTTCATGGAATTACATTACACCCTTTTCTTGCCTTCAAGAGCAAAACAACCTTTGCAGAAAGGGTCCAACCATCGCTTGCCCATGTTCCTTTCAATTTCCAAGTATACTCAACCAGATTGACCTTACCCGAGTGATAAGGAATCCGCATAAGACTCCTGGATCGGTTGCTCACTGCTGTCATAAAACGATATTTCTACCTTCGACGAATTAAGGTCTCCTCTATAATCGACTTCTACTTAAGGCCCACCTAAAGATTCTTACTAGAGTTCTCTAATAATAAAAACCATAAAGATTTATCGTCCCTTCCTTGATGGAATGCCTAACAACTAGTTTGGTCCGATTCAACACAACCTTAGATTTGCGCCTCAAGTTGACACGGACACAACATCCGCAAGGATTCCCAAAACTTCCATAGATCAAAGCATTGGTCTGATGTTTCATCCAGAAACGTACCATTATACTCTACAAATAGTCGATTATCCAAAACTCCATGGTTGCACAACTCCTATAATGCATTCAAGCATCGATTGACAAATCAGCAAAAGCCTTGTCGATTACAGAAACACCAATGATCGATCCCTAATTACCGACATCTAATCTTCTGAAAGTTACCACTTAACTTGCAAACACACCAGGTTCAACGGAAGTGCACTGAAGCACCCCAATGGGTATTGTTCTCAATATCGAGTGTCGACACTTATCCTCAAAAACGACTATACTGTGAACGTGGTTATACCACCACATATTTCATTCTAGACTTGTATTGTCGAATTAAAGTTGACACCTACTCATGGAAGTAAAACCTCAAATCAAACAACTTTACTAGCCAACCATAACCACATCATTATTCACGAATACCCATTAAGATGGTACACCACAGATACGTAGCATGCTACCGTACCATTAATCCACCAATTCAAAACCAACCATATATAAACAACCATACAAGGTTTTATCTCGAAGGTTTATCGAAGCGGAAAGATCATCACTTAATTAACTGGAAAAAGACATAAATCTAACGCCTCAAATACTTCTACGTGAACCAGTTCATGAAACTGAAATTCAAAATTCAAAACCAAACATAAGTCAGGTCCTCCGACACTTCTATCCCTAAGGACGTCTCTACTCCTTAATAATAAGTCCTTTCACAAGGGGTTTAAAACTATAGCTCTAATGAGTTCAAGGTTTTCAACGATAAGGCTCAACAAGTATGCCAATTTATTATTTTCAAAGATTCTTCAATCATAAAATCTTTATAATCAATTTTACACATGCTAAAAGTCTTTATCACAACTAGGAAATCGTTTGAAGTGACCGTAATTGTCACACACGTAAAACCAATCAATATAACGCATCTTTGTTGACTAATAGCAAGAACAACAACAAATGAATATGATTAAAATGTAAAATTAATACGAGCCATCTCGGTTCCAACATACGATTACTCACGCTATGGTGTAATTTAATTCGTGCGCTAAATAGCGTACAACAAATATTTACAGAAAATCAAAACAGAATCAAGCTCCCAAAGTTTTCTCTCTGTAGCCACAACACGACATGGAGAAACTTGCATGCGTCAATTTATTTCACAAACTAGTAAAGTGATATGTACTTGCACTTTGGTCAAAATATAAAATAATTTATGTCGGTTTCAAGTTTCCAGCCAAATTAACAATATGCTTTCATTGTTCTAAGATGTTGGCTAAAACACTATGAAGGAAATTCCAAATGACCATGCATGCATACTATATGTGTCCACAACCCACACAAAACTTAAGGGAAAGCAATGCCACTGGACGCCATTAAAATTGTCATATCATATCCACAAAATCGCATGGAATAAAACTTAATAAAACTCAAACACCAAAATAGTGGAAGTTAACCCTTCGTCCAAAACCTTAACATATATGGAGGAGATCCAATGTTAAAGTCATAAGTCGCAGTTACTTGTCCAGGACTTCAAATAGCAACAAAATACAGACATCACAATATCCGAAAATAGCGTTTAACACAACAAGAAATGAGAAAGTCTCAACAACGCTTGCAACCACATGCCATAAAATAATTTTGTGCATGTTTGAAATCATGATTTAAAACCTTGTGTGTGCTAAGACATCTCTCTAAGATTTTGTAGTATAATTCCCATGATGATTTCGGAAACATAAGAAATAATTGATGTAATTTATTTTAGAAATAATTTCTGTGCGTGAAGTTGTTCGGCACTCAACATATCGAAACCACGCTCCTCAATTTCTTAGTCACACTATCGTCATTCGGATGCTCAAACATATTAAGGCAACAATCAAGGGTTTAATAGGTTCACCTTACAATTTCTCCTCGAATAATTTTGATCCCATATGTCTGTGGTTCTAATCCAACCAAAAATTCCGACCCGAAACAATCCACTTAATGCAATCATCATGCTTTCTGTCACTTTAAGTGACGAATGTTAAAATCATCAACCTCCTCTAACGGCTACCCACTTAGAAACTTCTTCACTACCCCAATGGTCGTCACATCAAAGTAGTCCAAATATACGCATGTAACTTGTAGGTTCGCCAAAACACTAGACAGGTGCAATTATGAACGTACCGTAAATGATCATCCTTACTAGCGTCGACGTGATTCCCGTTCCTAGTGACCCCATCAATCTCAAAACATCCTATTTTAAACTGCCTATTGTTGAAATTCTCTCTCTCAGTCACTTAAAAGAACACTAGTTTGAGTCTAGGCATTACAAATCAATACCTAATTCTCTCAAACTTAAGAGCTGATACCAACTTGCAACACCCTCAAATTTGGTAAGAGCAACTAATTAAAATTTCGATATAATATCAACATAATGAACAAAACTTCATCCTAATTCAAAATCCAGTATACATCAAGTTAAAATTCTATAACTATCCTCATCAAATATAAACTCCAATAATACACAAGGACTAAACTGAAGTCGAGTGTTACTTAACCGCAAACACAAGTTGCTCTTCCCAAAACAAATGAAGAAAACTTCAACAAGCTAATCGATCCCCGACCACACAACTAGCACTCCTCTCTTCATAGTGTCACTAGGACTATTCCCAACCGGAACCTGTTGCACATGCCGACAAATAAAAAGGTTAGGCTAACGCCTAGGGAGTTCAAGAGTTTTCAACATGAAGAAGTATATCGTTGAAAAGAAGGAATGAAATTTAAATCATAATCTTTCAAAATGATATGCCTCAAATATGAAAACGACTCATTTTCCAATAATATACATTTTAGGCGAAGGAAACACCAATATAAACGTTTTCCAATCCAAACTATTTAAAGGGAGAAGATCCCAATATAAAACGTTCTTTCGTAAATTAGATTCAACCCAAAACTTACTCAAAATGAGAATAGAAATCGAATACCCAATTTATGAAACGCGGATAAAATTTATATCCCAAAACACCCAAAACACGGGTGGGGCGTAATGTTCAACCCATAAACCAAGGATAAAATCCATATAAAGAAAACGTCATCGAAAACATGGATAATAAACTCAATACCTAAAACAACACCATTCGGTGACAGGGGAGACCCGAATTCCATCGAATGTGGAAGGCACATAAAGTTAAGCCACTTATCAATGTTCTCGAGCTTCACACAAATCCATGGATCCCAATATACGACTCCATACCGAGTAACCACCGCAAGATACCTAAATGACCCTAGTGTCTACTAGACCTCTAGATGAGTGTCACCACAAAAACCACTAGTCCCCGTATCCGGCTCACCATGGGCACCACCTCAAGACTTAACTCCTTATACGGCTCTGCAGATCACCACCGCAAGCTTCCATAAAAAAATGACTTGGGGACCACTCACTAGACTTCAAACGCAGACACTAAAGTTCCACGATGAGTAACCAGACTAGATTACACGGGCATCGAGTTCAACCACCCATGATCTATACCTCGAGCCCTTCACTAAAGATTACACAGTTATCAAGTTCAACCACCCAACGATCTATACCTCAAGTTCCCGCTAGCCATAAACAACTTCCAGTCCCAAAACGGGGACAAAGTTCCCAATTAAGCCAACCGACTGACTCATATGCCTATGGATCCAATGCATTACAGTCTATAATGTTACATGACTCCAACAAATGAACTAACGCATTCAAAACATGTAACTCTCAAATAAGAAGCAACTAAGTGCACCATACGTTCAAGGCTCCTTAACGAGCTATTAAAAACTGAACGAATACCCCAAATACTCATCTGAGTATAAATCAAGCCCAAAGGCATACCAAACGTTTGCCTAAAAGACGTGATCCAATATGGTTACGTAAACCAAGTACAACTTTTCCCAAAAATCTTTGTCTCTCAAATCACAATTGGCCTTCGGCCCAAAACCAAAAAGGTTTATAATTTCTAAAATGTTCGCAAATTCGGGAACTACCAAAATCAAAGGACTCAAACATTCATACTTTCAAAACGTCCCATTACATGAATGATACATATTTCCAACAAACACTATAGGTGTATTTTGACCCAAATAATCTTCATTTACGAATAAATAATCAAAACATTTTCACTCATGACTTATTTATCAAAATGCCCAAAAATTCCAAATGTGGGTGTTTTACAAGGTTTATAAAATTAAACACCTCAATTCAACTAGTGATAATTTCATGTAAAACACATAAACACTTTAAAATGAACATTTTTGGCATGTACAATGTTTTCACAAATCAACTTGAACTCACTTTGATAGGTTAAGTTAAACCTAGGTACCAATCCCAACCATTAGCCTCCAATAGCATAGATCCCACCATTTCAAAGTCATCACCGACAATAAGCTAGGGTTTCCAAATAACCCATTTCTTCAAGTCTAGAATAAACCATCAACAAGTAAAACTTTTATATCTACAAAGATCCTTATACTAAAGCTTGGAATATTCAAGGAAACTTATGACTTTAAGATGTCGAGACTCTCCATCCAAAACCATCCAATGAAACCCTCCAATTCTTCAAATCCAAGCTTCCATTTACCACACCTTTGAGTTTCTTTAGAATAAATCCCCCATAGATGCTCCTAAATATGAAACCCTAGTTCCCAAAATCGTATTAAAGAGGAGAGAAAAAGAGAGGGGAGGTGAAAATGAGGAAAACCCCTAAAAATGGGTTTTAAATCGTCCAGACCGTCCCCGCGGCCTTGGATGCGACCTCAAGTCGCGGGCCAAGGCGTATATGCTCCTGAGTCGCAAGTCACAATGACATATGCGGGCCTACCCGCGGCTTGAGGCCGCAGGCCAAACCACGCGTATCGCCTGATGCACCTTCTCACCCCTTGTGCAAAACCGCTCCCCGACCGTTTCTCTCGGCCGACCGTTGACTATTTCCTTGGCTGATTATTGCCCGTTATTTAGAAAATTACGGGTGTTACACAATAAATGTGGTAAGCCCTCTAAACCCTAGACTTAATCCAAAGATAGTTGACATGGTCAGAGCTCATTTCATTAGAAACAAAACCCAAAACAGGTCTGCAGTATACTCTAAAGATGGGATCAAAAAGGTGCTCGATGTGAAGTTAAAAAATTATGCCTACAACCAGATTCATTATCTTGAATACACTGTTGGGAGAGAAAACAACATAAATTTTTTTTATTCAACAATAATGATCAAGTAAATCTGAATCCTTATGATTTTTTCATCTGCATGGATTCTTCCACAACAAGTTTGACAAGAGGAGAAAATATAATGTAGGTATGAGAGAGGTGGTCATGGGAATGGAGAAACATGTGTAGTTGAGGGCCAAGACAAATTTTCAGAGAGCCATGGAACTTGGGGTCAACCAATTATCAGTCACTGCCCCAAATGAAATCCTAGAGAATATTGAGAACATCCACAGTGGAATAACATTGGCAAAACCACTTGGATTTGTTTACAAGAATGAAGCCAACATCAAGAAACTCTTTAGAGCCTCTAATTCTTTCAAGTACTCTTCACTCACTCTGTTATGGCTCAGGTAGATGATACAAGAGAGAATTGGACAATCCAAATGCCCAACTGATGTTGCTCATAGAATTGTAATGGAGATAAATTCAATGTTGGAATATCATGTTCTCATCATGAAGTTTAACCACATATGTAATGGAGATGATGTCATAGAATATGTTCTATCTTTTAAAATTTTGTACCATAATTTCCTTGCATAGTGAAACCTTTTACAAGAGGATAAATTTATCCTCTTTGCTTTCTTAGCTAACTTGTATAGATGTCTTTTTGATTTTCAATTCTTAGGGGATATTGTTAGCCCCAAGTATGTCTGATGTAAAACTATTAAAAATTTACCATGTCTTGAAGCATCATAGAGGCTTTAAAGACTGACTAGAGTTAGCTCAGAAGATAAGTTAACTTCAGAGACAAACCTTCAGAGACCACCATTAAAGGATGCCTAACCAAAAGATGATCCAGCCTGTTAGAGCCCGAAGGCCCCCACTAACCTCTGCTCTGAAGATCAACCTTGCTCTAACTCTTAGTGTGGAGTATCATTTTCTGCCACATTAGCACTAAGAGGTTACATTACCTTTACACTTGGCACATCAGGATTGGTCAATCTATTGAATTTCCTGATTTAGGCTATATATAGGAGATACGATTGAACTTTTCAAGTACGTATTCTTATACAATCAAATATATGCTGTTGTAACCACCTAGAGAGAGAGAGAATTCTTAAGAGAACTTTACACATAACTATTGTGTGTTCTTCTTGTTCTTTCATTTAATGTCTCCTAAATTCTACATAATTATATGGCTACGATTTGTGGTGAAATCCGTTGATTTATCTTTAGCTACATCTTCTGATTTGATTCTCATTTGATAGATTATCTAAAGCTTCTGCTTATATTTCTTTAGTTTATCAAATCAAAGTAAAATCTGGGAACCAATAGTCTTTTGGGGTATCATTGAGAGCCTAATTGGTTTCTAAGTTATAGAGTGGGTTTAATTGCTTAGTTTTGTGATCCGTGCTACTTTGATTCAGATTAGTGTTCGGTTTTGATAATTCGTACCGGTTAAAGTTTAATTCCTCGTTTAACTTGATCAAGGTGAATTTTCTTATAACCTTTTTGAACTAAAATGCATGTGTTACTAGATGTTTACTACTTTTCTATTATACCTTATTAGTACGTTTGAAATGTTACCATTAACTATGATACGATATTTGAACATATGTTGTTGGAAATTAACATAACGGTTTAATGATTGATTCTTGGGTTAAAGTGATTGTTATGACTAGTTTCCTGGGAGGGATGTTGTGCCTGAGTGCTAACAGTATAGCTAATAGTGATCTTGTGCATGATGGCCAACAATACGACTAATAACGATGTTGTGCCTGAATGCCAACTTTATAACTGACTTGGTTGTTGTGCCTGAGTGCCAACTTTATCATTCACTGGGAGGTTATTCCTGAATTCCTACTTTATCATTCACTGGGATGTAGTGCTTGAAAGGTTTTATATGAACTAGTTCTTATTACATTATTACACTGACAAAGATTTCCTCACTAGACCGTATGGTCTAACCCTCATTTTGTTTTAAAAGTATACATTTTCATAGCACTAGCATTTAGACAGTAAAGGAAAAGGAAAAATTATGAGACTGTCTCGTTTAATGTTAATATGTGAAGTCTGTTGAGGATTTTTATGAAGTTTGATTTCCATCTTCATGCTATTTGGATCTTTCTGTATAAGAATCTAGTTAGCAAAACGTTTGTGTTAGATTTCAGATGGTTGTATAATTTTGTAAAGTGGGACCCCACATGTATATCCAATGTGGTTTATTTTGAATAAATTTCATGTTATGTGTTTTGTGGATTTGTTTTGTATAAATTTCATGTTATACGTTTTGTGGGTTTGCTGGTTGTATAATTCGATGCTTGTTTATGAGGTCGAGTTCGAGATCAATTAACTCGTTTATTTACTCAGCCTTAATGATTTTTATATTTTGATTATATAATTTGCAAACATATAAATATGTTCGACTCAAAAAATGTCTGCTCGAATGGCTCGGCTCGACTCGACTCAAAAAGTTTAATCGAGCTTTCAAACGAGTCGAGTTGAACATTGGTGTTATGGAGCTTATCTCGTTAAGATAAGAGAGCATTATTTTGTGTTCAAGATCGACTCGATCTCGATAATTATTAAGCTCGAGCTCCAGTAGATCGTTAAAAGCTTGAATCGTTTTACACCCATACGGACCCACCCACCCCTTACTATTCCCCTTCCTCACTTCCTAACACCACCGCCACTACAACACCACCGATGACAACCCCACGCACCTCTCTCTTCTAAGTATGTATATGTGTGCAGTGAGAGAGAGTTAGAGAGGCAGAGAAAGAGAGAGAGAGAGAGATCTATGTGTTAGTGTATATGCCCAAAAGCTAATCATTAGATGATTCTGTTTTGACATTGTGTCGTGATTATTACTAAGCAATAAATAAAAGGCATTGCCCATTTATTATGTTTATGGAATATTATGTGTTATATCTAAACATAATAATAACCTTAGAATAATGTATTCTAAAATGTCCCTAGGCAAGTATTAATTTGGGTTTGGGTTGAATCAATACACTACGACTAGTATATGCAGGGATTCGTATGGAGATATAGAATCCACATATGGGTACGAGATGGGATCTTGTATCGGACGTGACCCTCTATGAGAACATCTAATTGGATGTCATATGAGTGTCATAAACGGTTCTCATGTGGTCATTGTGCTATTAGTCCTTTGACTTGAGATCATAGAGTTTTATTGTGTGAGTGGCTTACTTTGATAACTGATTCTAATCAGTCTGTAAGTGACTTACAGAACTATTGTTGGGTATGTCGTGTATCACTTAGTAGTACTGGTATGGATCAAGATAGGATTTTTTTTCTTGTATGTCGAGAGCGATATCCTTGGGTCCCTCGATTGAATGATACTTTGGAAGTGCATGCATGCTTAGATGATCAGCATAGGGATACTGATAATTAGTATATGATACTGATATCTTTCTTTTCAATATATTCCGAAATAGAGAAACAAAGAATCGAACATAAAGAGGATGAGACATTGATGCCTCATCTTCGATCTGCATATCTGAATAAAAGGACATAAATATGTACACTGATAATACTCACACAGTTTGCTGATTAGCTTAATCACCAAACTTTATCATTTGGGTAGCGATGATGTATTGCTAAATGTCGCTCTTCGTTGATAATTATAAATAAGGATGGGCAAATTGCATGAAAATGTATCGTACTTTCATTGTATTCCTATTTTAGGTAACATATTTTCAAAACCATTATTTTGGTACTTGAGATGTGATATCTTAAACTTTTAAGTACACAGTCAACCGGTTTAACCATTAACCGGTTACTCTAGTGACATGGCAAATGACATGGCTTTTTCTACATAAGATTGTGTCAGGATCTTAATTCTAAACAAGAATAAACACTCAGAAACAATATCAAAGGAGTTTGCGGAATAACACTTTGATATTCAATAATTAATGAAACACAGTAAATCATAATAAGAACTTGCAAACTTTATTGAATGATTATAAAGTTACAAGATTCAACACACAACCTCAATATTGATGAACAGGCTCACCAATACGAATTCTACTTCTCTAGAATTAGGATTACAAACCTTGAGGTTGATTCTCTCTATCAAAAACAAAAACTCAAAATGCTAGAGATTAAATTCTAAACTATTCTGACTAATTCTATATATACTGAAGATAAAAGATAATTACAAATAATAAAAGATCTTCAAAATAATCTTCTATCTTTATCTTCAAGCTTTCCTTAATCTTCAAACTTGATCTGCACGAATCTTGATTATCTCATAAGTAGCACTAAGTCTTCAGCAGTATTAATACTTTGAGCAGTATTAACATTCAGCAGTACTAACTACTAGGATTACTAAAATTGCTTAGCAGTAGTAATCTCCTCTAGCAGTACTAATCTTGACTTAGCAGCATTAATCTTGTTCAGCAGCATTAATCTTGTTCAGCAGCATTAACTTCAGAAGTAGTAATCTTCAAAAGTAGTAACCAAGTTCTTCTAGCAGTATTAACTGTACTTGTCAAATTCTGAATTTCCCAACAATCTCCCCCTAACTTGACTTTTAGGAAAAGAAGTCAAGTTATTCAATTTTAGTCTTTAAGATGCTTTCAACACTGCAGCTTAGTTGCCCAAATTCGGATTCAGACCCAGACTTTGATTGATTGTTCTGCTTACCACAATCTTTGCCATTTCTGAATCTTTTGAACATGTAAGCTTGGCATTCAACATTGCTTGCAGTTTACCCTTGCTGTGATCATAGATTTTATCAACCAAGTAGTACTCATGATAAGCTCTGTCTACAGTGATGACATAGACTCCACACCTTTCAAATATCATCCAGTTTTCTATTCTTTGGAATTTATTCTGTAGATGCAAATCTCTGATCACATGTTGAACTTTGCTAGGATCAAACATCATGCACAAGTACTCCATGGGTAATTTGATTAAGCTCATTCCTTCTCCTGTCAACTCCTTTTCATATAGACCTAATCCAACTTTAAACATCTCTTCTAAATCTGATCTTGAACAGCTTCTGATTAGTCTACCCCAAGTAGAGTACAATTCATATATATCTCCCACTTTCTTAAGCCTGAAGTATTTCTTTCTTTGTTCTTCCAGAATATCCCAAAAGATGACTTCTGGTGCTTTCATAGAAATGGGATCAGCTTGAACTGGTTCATCATCTGTTATAGTCATATAAAGCTCAAGCTGCACATTATATTGCTTATTACACTGTTCTGGGTTCTGCACAGATTCTGCTGAAGGTGTAACTGAAGGTTCTGCCTCTTTTTCAGCTTCTTCAACCCTTTGCTTCTTGAACAGTTTCTTTGAAGCTATGGTCTTCACCCTCTTTGCAGATTTAGCTTCCATACCAACATTCTCTGGCTCTTCCTTATTTTCTTTTGTAGGTGTGACTTCCTCAGGGAATGGTTGTTGAATGTTGAGATCATGTCTCTCCTTCATCCTTCTTTCAGCCTCTTCCCTTTGTGAGGAGTCCCCTTGAAGCTTAGCCATTTCTTTCTTATACAGCTCCTCTACTTGACTGTATGCCATATTAGTAAACATCTCTCCTTTGACACCAATTGAACCTTTCAGGAAATTTATCATTTTTCTCCTTTCCTGATTGGCCAAAAAGGTCTTAGAAGGTTGTCTTTTCTGCTTTTTGAGTGGCATTCTTTTGACTTGTAGTTTCTTCACCTGAGTTGCTGTTTTCATGCCCTTCTGATACTCTTCATTTAGTTTTCTGGCCATATTCAGTGCAAGCTCTCTATCTTTCTCAGATTGTAGCAGTTCCTCTTTTTCCATCTTAGCTTGAAGCTCTTTTGCCACTTCTTCATCTAACTAAATCCGACTTTTCTTCTTTAAAGGTAGTTCAGGTTCAACCATCTTTCCTTTTCCTTTTGTATCCTTCAAACCTGTCTCACTTCTTTCTTTTCTCTTCTTTTGAAGGCCTCCTTCATCTATGACCACTCCCTTGGCCTTTTGAGAAGCCTTAGGAGTGTCATTCTTGGCTTTGACCAACGTTTCTGCAATTGCCAATTCTTCTACATAAAGCCCTGTTACTACTGCTTCTTTTACCTCAGCAGCATTAACAGTTTCTGCTGCTATTGATTCTGTTTCTTTCTCCCCCTCAACATCAAGTTCCCTCTCAGCTGTACTTTTATTTTCTGTTTCACCCTCTTGATTCTCCCTCTTGTTGGAAGCATCTTTATCACCTTTCCTCTTCTTTAACACAAACTGCCTTCTCCTCTTTTTCTGTACCAATTTTGTCACCATTTTCTTTAGTTTGGTGATCTGTACTTATTGAGACAGAATCACCATTTTCATCTCTTCAATGTATTTCCCCTGCTTGATAACATCCATGTTTATGTTACCCATAGCATCCATCAATTCTTGATAGTTATATCTGTCCTCACCTTCTCCAGAAGTGTTACCCTCTTTTGAAAGATCATGGGATCTTTTTGTTGTGGGAGCCTTCTGCCTAACAGAAGCACTCTCCACCCCCTTGGGTTCTTGGCACCAGGGACCTTTGAATGATTGCTCATTCAAAGTTTCCATGGGGAAGGTCTTATTTATGTTACCACTGACCTCCTCTGTGTTAGCAGGAGTAGTGGCAGCCTTAGCACCCATATGCTCAAACATCTCCTCAGTGAGCACCTCCTTGGGGTTGGGAGACACCCCTATGGTTTCCCTGTAGATATTCTCTAATGGAGAATTCTCCATTAGAGGGCTTATAGGCTCTGTGGGTGATGGTACAAGAATGGAAGGAGCCTTTTTTACCTTTTTCCTTATGTAAATTTGGGTGATTGGAGAATTTGGCTTTTGAAGTAGGGACTGAGGATTGATATGGAGGGTGAAGGTTGGGATTGGCTAGCAGTGGGATGGTCTAATGAGGGCCTTGACCCTGATGCCATACCTTCTTCATTGTGGGACACCACCATCATTGTAGAGAACAATGGGGTGTCAAATCCTTCCGAGTCCAATGGAGATCTTTTCATGTTTGAAAAGACCTTACCTTTGGGGATTTTTGGTACATATACCTCATCAAAGTGAGGCATATCCGTCAATTCATGGGTTATAACTTCCTGAACAAACCTGGGGTACATGTAAAAACTCTTTTTGCTTCCCAAGTTTGATACAAGATCACTAAAAATCATTTTAGAAAAATTGTACTTTCTGGCAGTGGCCAAGCACACCAAAGCATAAGCAATGGTGCTACTAAACTCACTCCAGCCAATAGTCTTTTTGGAAATACAATGCATAAGGGTATGTACAAGGAAACGCCATTGGGGTGAAAATTTAGCTTTTGAGAACTTGAAAACACTCAATGGGCCTCCATACCCCATTCTTGTAAGAGGGGAAAAAAGTTCATCATTAGAGATAGATGAGATACCAGAGGCATCGTCTAGACGTAGACTGATGCGAATTACCTCTTCAGTAACTGTCAAGGGTTTGCCACACACCCTTGTCTTGATCACTTGCACATCATTCTCAGTAACAATGGTGGCATTAGCCCAAAATTGTTGTTGGTGCTCGATATAGATTGATGGAGACACTGTCAGAGCATAGGCGATATGGCTAGACTTCAGAAAATCCACTATCTGATAAAATGCTGCAGCTTGCTTTGGCTTTTGTAGCATCGCGATTTCATTGTGCTCGTCAATAAATTCCATAGACGCCATTGTGCTTGAGTAATCTGTACTGAAACACTTGGTTCTTGAGAGAAACAGGGTTAGAGAGAAGATGAATAGAAAGCAAAGAGTCGTTATGAACTTTTGGGCGGGCAAAAAAAAATATTTATACGGTTCGGGACATAAGCAGTATTAACTACTAGCAGTATTAACTAACTAGCAATACTAACTGAGAGCAGTATTAACTACTAGCAGTATTAAGTAACTAGCAGTATTAACTGAGAGCAGTATTAACCACTAGCAGTATTAACTAACTAGCAGTATTAACTGAGAGCAGTATTAACTACTAGCAGTATTAACTAACTAGCAGTATTAACTGAGCACTGGCAGTATTAAAACTGCACTGGCAGCATTAACTATACTTACACTTTTTGAAGCTTGAGGTACTCTGAGCAAGGTAATAAACTTCCTTTTTAACGCACTTTGGTATTCCTTCTCTCCATTTGCCACCATCCTTTTACGACGTCTCTTATCACTGATCTTACCTCCATCTGGAGTATCACAAAAAGAGCAACATGTCTTCCATCAAATCTTGAAGTTTTGAAGGCAGTCCATGTTACATGTTATGTGCCAAGAGCAACCATTATCAACATGCCAAATGCTCTTCCTCTTGAGCTATTGGTTGCCCTGCACACTTGATAAATGAGTTAGTTTTGGAGGGAACCCAAGCCAAAGTGGTCTTGGGTTGTCCTTTCTAATTTATATAATCTGTCAGTTTGGTCTGGATGAGTTCTTTAGGAATCTCATGGCCGGAATACTTTGTCAAGATTATAGGCTTTGCAACATTACTACTAGAAGCAGCACTTGCCTTGTTAGCAGTAGTATTGGATGCAGCAGCACTATTTATGTTAGCAGTACTATCTGGGATAGCAGTACTAACAGGTTTCTTTACTATTGGAACCCAAACTTGAACAAAGTTGTTTGCTTTCTTTGTCTTTAACTTACTCCTTGGCTTATTTGGAGTATTTTTCTTTGGTTTAGCAAACTCATTCTGAGCATGAGACTTTATAGGTGCTCTGTTCTCAGCCATATGATTTCTAAATTGCTTCCTATAACCAAAAGAGTTTTGTATTTGTCTTTGAAAAGAGACTCTTTGGTTAATAGGATTGAAATAACAGTATTTGGCAAGATGATTCAATTTGCCACATATAAAACAAGGTTTTGGTCTATTGATTTTACTCAGATCAACCCTTTGTTTTTGTGCCCACTGATTATTCCAGTTTCTCTGATTTCTCCTTGGTTTATCATGTTTTTGGGTCTCAGATTTATTGCAGGCACACTGTTTGCAAGGGACAGGATTCACAACTGTGGTCTGCTTATAATGGACCTTCTCAGACTTTCTCTCAGTCTTCTCTATGTCCTTAGATTTGACCCAAATCTTTCCACATCCCTCATTGGTGATAATGTGATTTTCTAGAGGAATCTCACCACTCACAGTGTTCTCCTTACTCTTATCATTAGAGTTATCTTCTTCAGAGTTTGTTTCAACCACCACTTTGTCTAAAGGATCTACCTTAGTGGCTCCCTCAGGCAAGTCCTTCCTATCCTTGGTCTCTAGCAAGTCTGATGTAGGAGGGATGTAGTTGTTGTTATATGGTGGTGGTGTAGTATTGTACCCAATGCCTGGTTTAAGCTTATCATGGATTTGGACCTTTAGAATTGAATCCATGGTTTTAGAAGCATATGAGTACTTCTCAATATCAAGCTTAGCTTTCTCATAATCACTTTTTATCTTCTCACACTCCTCTTCTTTCTTTTTAAGTTGAAACTCATACTGATCTTTCTCCCACTTCCAGTAATTAGTGTCATTCATGTGCTGAACTTCATTGGCTTGGAAACCTCTAATTTGTTCCTCAAACCTCTCAACAATTTTCACATAGTCTTTTATATCTTTTTCTAATCTCTTCAGGTCATCACTCATACTTTGGTTGTGATCCCTGTACCTTTTAACAGTTTCAATACAAGATTTAGAGCATAGATTAGATATTACCTCAGTGGGGATTTCTGTGCTTGACGATTCTGATACTTTAGCCATGATGATTGATTTTGAATGAAGGTTTCTGAGAATACTAGCTCTGATATCACTTGTCAGGATCTTAATTCTAAACAAGAATAAACACTCAGAAACAATATCAAAGGAGTTTGCGGAATAACACTTTGATAATCAAT
Organism: Arctium minus; assembly: GCA_954870635.1. Classification (NCBI taxonomy): domain Eukaryota; kingdom Viridiplantae; phylum Streptophyta; class Magnoliopsida; order Asterales; family Asteraceae; genus Arctium; species Arctium minus. The sequence continues at coordinate 50,369,739 of OX941094.1, forward strand.
AATTAATGAAACACAGTAAATCAGAATAAGAACTTGCAAACTTTATTGAATGATTATAAAGTTACAAGATTCAACACACAACCTCAATATTGATGAACAGGCTCACCAATACGAATTCTACTTCTCTAGAATTAGGATTACAAACCTTGAGGTTGATTCTCTCTATCAAAAACAAAAACTCAGAATGCTAGAGATTAAATTCTAAACTATTCTGACTAATTCTATATATACTAAAGATAAAATATAATTACAAATAATAAAAGATCTTCAAAATAATCTTCTATCTTTATCTTCAAGCTTTCCTTAATCTTCAAACTTGATCTGCACGAATCTTGATTATCTCATAAGCAACACTAAGTCTTCAGCAGTATTAATACTTTGAACAGTATTAACATTCAGCAGTACTAACTACTAGCAGTACTAAAATTGCTTAGCAGTAGTAATCTTCTCTAGCAGTACTAATCTTGACTTAGCAGCATTAATCTTGTTCAGCAGTATTAACTTCAGAAGTAGTAATCTTCAGAAGTAGTAACCAAGTTCTTCTAGCAGTATTAACTGTACTTGTCAAATTCTGAATTTCCCAACAGATTGATTTTTTAATTACATTTTTATCAATTGCATTTTTTATTTTAAAAAAATAAACAACAATATGTAGAGCATGAACATTCAATCTAGCACACAATCAGATTTTAAAGAACAAGTTCACAATCACCACCATCCCATCAATGGAGTCTTCATCTTTCGTTTTGTTTCTTTTATCCTTCTTCTTCTTTTGGAGCTCATCATGCTCGCAACCTTGGCCAGAGCTTGAATCGCAATTCGTGTTTGCCGGAATCGGGATACGACTTCAGATTTAATGGGGTCTCGTCATTTTCTTCTTCTTCTTTAGATTGTGACTTCTTCTTGTCGGAGAATATCGAAACATCACAAGAGATTTCACAACGAGATCTTCATGGTGAACCTGGCGTAAGACGGTGAGGATGCAATGCAAAAGAGTTGTGAAAGCTTGTTCACAATGATTCTTTTATACGGGTTGAAGTGGGTTTCGTACACTCGTTTCACGAGGGTTGAAGATGATTACAGGTTAAAGATGGTATATTGGCGGCGCACATAGGTGGGATATTATGGTTTTGAAGATGGTTTATTAATTTTTTTAAAGGTAAACACAATAAAATTTAAAAAAAATAAAACTAAATTTATACAAATGAAAAAATCACTTTTTGATTATTGATTTATTAATATTTTCCTATTGTTGTGATTGATAACTTTGTTCAAAAAAAATTTGTTATTTAAAGAACTTTTAAAATTTTTAGAATTATTTTTCTTTATGAAAATCCGAAAACAATTCTTTTAAAACAATATAAATTTTATAAAATTTTAAAAAGATAAAACGTTAATTTTTTGTTTAGAAAAAGAATACAATTTGTAAAAACATCTGATACTGGTTTTTAATTTACGGAATTTACTTTTCACAATTAATGACGTGGATTACTTTTGTTTACTTGGCATTTAAAATATAAAAAATTAATTACACATCAACAATAACATGATCCTAGTGAACGTTTTCAGGTCATTAGGTAAACTAGATACCTAAATATTTGAGATATTCCATCCCAGGTACCAAAATGATAGTTTTAAAAGTATGTTACGTAAAATATGAATTAAAACAAAGTACGTTACATTTTCATTAAATTTGCCCAATAAGGATTTTTAATTATCATCAATGTGATAAAGTCCCAACGGGTCACACGCAATAAATGTATATCTCAATTAAGAGAACAAATAATTAAATAAGATTTTATCATATCATCTGGTTTTTTATAAGAGATAAAAATCTGTTATATCTTGTGTGACAAGATGTGATGGACAAGTATGTTACTTGTCAGTAAATTGTGTATATAGAAACCAATCTCTTGAATATATGAGATCCTCAAAAGATTATCACCACTCTTATCAACTGTAACAACCCAATAATAAAAAATAACACCATAATATAACATGATGATTAAGAAATCCCAAAACCGGTCCCAATACAAGCATACGAAAGTAAATAAGGATAACATGCTCAAACATGGAAAGAGTCTATCACAACCAAGAGTCTATAATAGCAATTAAACTGCACTAAGGCAAGAACTCCGACCGCTAGCTATCAGCACTTCTCTTTCCCTTTCGATGAACCACCAATATTTCCCTTACCTGAAATGGGTTTTGAGAAGTTGGAAAAGCGAGGGTTAGACCGAAAGGTCTAGTGAATTCCCAAAGATTCAATCATTATAAAAAATATCAAACCGTTAATTAATTCCGATATCTCACAGTGTTACTCGTCATTGTAACAAATCTTCCGCTCCCGGAACCCTAGTAGAACCCCTTTCGGCCCCCAAGTCGATGTCGTACCCACGCGTGAGAACACAAATTCCAAAAGCGCGGTCCAACCATCCCCAACGGTTGTTAACAAGCCATGGCATAATAATTAACACAACTCGAGTACACATAGAAGTAACACATACAAACTTTAATTAAAACGATTAAACATAGCATTCCTCTACATTGCTTATCATCACGGTAATAATTATTTATAACAAAGTCACCAAAGAAAAGCATTTTTAGTTAAAGAAAGTTAATGAGGGAACTCACCTGGTTAATTAAACCTTGGCACGAAATGAGTTAAACAATTCACGTGGACCGATTTCCTACAATGGGTGAAATAATGGATGTTAAACTCTACCGGTAGATCCCGAACAACCCCTAAACAATTTTTATTCCAAAACCCGCGAAGTGATGGAATTGCTGAAACCTTTGGCTCGCAACAAAAGGTTCACGCCCCCAATGTCCTAAACGATTAACCCCTAAACATGTTACACAGACAACCTACTGGCTAAGCCCACCCGGGTCTGAGGGCACAGTCTAGATTGTCGAAGCCCGACTCACAGTTTGAGGCCCGGGTCCTTACAGTTGAGGTCCACATCATGCAGGGCCGAATCCTGCTTCAAACAAGGCCGAATCCTGCTTCAAACAAGGCCAAATCCCGCTTCAAACAGAGCCGAAGCCTGCATCTCATGCAGGGTTGATACCCGCTTCAAACAGGGCCGAAGCCCGCATCTCATGGGGATGACACCATGCTCAAGCGGGTTTCTCCACACCCGACTCAAGCGGATGAGCACCTCACCCGGGTCCTAGGTTTTTGGCAGCGGCGATTTAGGGTTAGAACCCTTTTCCGATTGTAACTCACACAAAAACAAAATCAAACCTTAAATCTAACTAAGGAACAATCTAAAACAATCAAAACCTGAAATAAAACCGAATCTTACTCTGATTTCACAGAATCAAATGCTCAACAGTTCTTAAGATGGTTTTGAGCGATTTTCAACTTCCCAGAAGAAGTTTTCTTAGCAGACATGAAAAAAAAACTAGACAAGAAATCAATTTCTTTCATCCTCTCTCTCAAGCGCTGCATACACTCAGATATTTTCAAAGAAATGAGAAACACATAGGGTTTTGGTCGTTTAGGAACACAATTTACAAAATAGCCCCCAAACTTCTTTTTTTCACTCTAATGACTCCACTTGATTTATTTTAAAGTTAACACCAAGATAACGGGTGTTACAACATTCCCCCCTTTAGGCAAATTCCGTCCCCGGAATTTCTTTGTGGAAAAGATGTGGGTAATTAGCCTGCGTCTCCGATTCTAGTTCCCAAGTTTCTTTTCGCCCCCATGGTATCTCCATTGGACCTTCACTAGATTAATCTCTTTATTTCTCAGACGCTTAACCTTCCGGTCGAAAATCTCCTCCGGTTCCTTGACGAAATTAAGTTTCTCATCCACTAAGCATTTCCTCATATTTGAGACGTGAAACGTATTGTGAATGCTCCTTAACTCCTCGGGTAAGTCCAACTTGTATCCCCTACCCCTTCAATAATTTCGAAAGGGCCAATATAGCGTGGGCTTACCTTCCCCTTCTTACCAAAACGAACGACTCCTTTCTAAGGTGATATTTTCAGCATCACTCTATCCCCCACTAAGATTTCTATATCTTTCCGTCACTTATCCGTATAGCTCTTCTGACGATCCCGCACCACCTTCAATCTTTCTCTCACTTGGACAATTTTATCTGAGGTCAGCTGTACTAACTCTGGACCGGCCAGTTGCTTCTCTCCGACCTCATTCCAACACAAGGGTGTGCGACATTTTCTACCATAAAGCATCTCATACGGGGCTGCTTTGATGCTCGCATGATAGCTATTTTTGTAAGTGAACTCGATTAACGGCAAGTGACTTTTTCACGAGCCTTGAAAATCTAGAGCACACACTCTCAACATATCTTCTAGGGTCTGAATCGTTCGCTCACTATGACCATTGGTTTGGGAATGATAGGTTGTGCTCATCTTAATTCGTGACCCCATTTCTCTTTGGAAGCTCTTCCAAAACGTGGATGTAAAACGGCTATCCCGGTCGGACACAATTGACAATGGTAACCCATGGCGAACGACTATTTCATCGATATACAGCTTCTCCATCTTTTCAAGAGGATAGGTCTCTTTGATGGGTAGGAAATGCGCCGATTTCGTGAGTCGATCTACTATCACCTATATTGCATCGTAACCCTTCAGGGTTCTGGGCAACTTAGTCACGAAATCTATCGTGATTTGTTCCCATTTCCACACAGGGATGTCTAATGGTTGCAATTTCCTGTACGGTCGTTGGTGGTCCACCTTTACTCGCAAACCTGCCAGGAATCTCTCAACAAAGTGAGTTATGCCCTTCTTCAATCCCGGCCACCAATAGTCTCGTCTTAGATCTCCATACATCTTGTTAGTCCCCAGATGGATCGAATACTTCGACCTATGCACCTCTTCTAGAATGATCTTTCTCATTTCCCAGAGTTTAGGAACCCAAATCCTTCCGTTTAAATACTTTAGTCCTCGACTGTCCTCCACCAGTGTACTTACATAACCGACTATTCGTTCCTTATTGAGGTTCTCGGGCGCTTGAGCTTCTACTTGAAGATTGTTTATCTCTTCCAGAAGGGTTGGAGTCACCACAACTCTCATGGCTATCACCCTTGAGCTATCACCCCATTCTTTCCGATTCAAAGCGTTGGCTACAACCTTACAATCGTAATCTGTTAGCAACTCCAGCCAATGTGACTACAAAAGAAATGGCAAAGATCACATGTTTCAAGAATCACGTCAAAGATTGAAATCTTCAAAAGCAACTAAGTACTGTAAGAATTTTGCAAACCTTATGGTGTCTAGATTTCAGATGAACTTGATGGGAGAGATGAATTTCTTCCTCGGTTTACAAGTAAAACAATTTTCATCGGGTATTTTTATCAATCAATCAAAATACATTAGGGATATTCTTCGGAAGTTCCAAATGGAAAATTCAAAACCGATTGGTACCCCAATGGCACCAGGTACTAAAATTGGCACCGATCCTTCGGGAAAGGCTGTTGATGTTAGGACTTATCGAGGGATGATAGGTTCTTTAATGTATCTTACTTCTCGTATGCCAGATATAATATTTTCAACATGCTTATGTGCATGATATCAGGCCAATCCTAAAGAAATCCATATGTCTGCTATAAAGCGCATATTTAGGTATCTAAAGGGCACTGCAGATCTTGGTCTGTGGTATCCTAAAGATACTAGTTTTGAACTAACAGCCTACACAGATGCAGATCATGCAGGTTGTATGTTAGATAGGAAGAGCACGTCGGGACATGTACAGTTCCTCGGTGACAAACTAGTAAGTTGGGCATCGAAGAAGCAACTTTGTGTTTCAACCTCCATGGCCGAAGCAGAATATGTAGCTGCTGCTAGCTGCTGTTCTCAGGTCTTATAGATGAGAACTCAATTGCGCGACTACGGTTTCCACTTCAACAAAATCCAGATATACTGTGACTCCAAGAGCGCCATCGCAATATCAGGGAATCCTGTTCAACACACCAAGACTAAGCACATAGACGTCAGGTATCACTTTATTAAAGATCATGTTGAAAAGGAAACAATTGAACTTTTCTTTGTAAAAACTAATTATCAACTTGCCGATTTGTTCACCAAACCCTTAGACAAAAAGAGGTTCAACTTTCTTATCTCTAAGCTTGGTATGCTAAAACTTAAAATCTAATCAGTAGTTACCTATAAAAGTTTTCTAAATTCTTAACTCTGATTGATATCTGCACTTCTATATAATGTTCATAATCCAAGGGGGAGAATGAGAAGAAATTGACAAGTGGTCAATATTACTTCGAGGGGGAGCTCATAAAATTTTGCATGTACCTTTAAATGCCAAATTTTTTCTGTAATGCAAGAATTTAGGGGGAGCTCTTCAAGTCAAGGAGTTCGGATATGACTTCTGATTATTTCTGATCAGAATTCGTACTTTAAAAAGTTTTACTGCTTTTTGTCTTTTCATTTTAAGTGAATAAATTTTACTTTGACTTGACATAAGACTTTTGCAGAATTTTTGAGAGAAGCTTACAAGTTCATATGTTTATGACTTTAAGCTTAGCTTCATGAGATATAAGATCGCACGTTAAGGTATAATCCTTTATCTTAATCTCATATATGGTTGATAAGTGGACAACTTTCAATCATAGAAAACATTGTTATCAAATGTTCAAACCACTTCCTGATTCTTAAACCGAATTCATGATTTGGAAGTGTGACTTTAAATGTTTTCATGATCTAAATTGTGCTTTAACTGAAATAGTTAAACAAATCTGAGCATCACATGCATCATAGGAAAACAAGAATCATTGTGCTAGGAATTAACACAACTTCTATGGAATCACCTTAACCAGTGATTTCTACCCAAGAAGTTAATCCTTAGTGATTGAGTGTGAGAAGCGAAAAGAAATGAGTGTGTCAAACAAAGAAAGAGAGTTTGATTAGAGTGTGCTAAATGGTTAAAGAAAGGAGCGTGTGAGAACAGAGTTAAAAGAATATCACAACTCTGCACCAACTTTTTCTGAGCCGGGTAGCCAAATTACTAGTGTTTCACAATTCTTTGGTGAACATTATTGAAACAGGCAACTAACCCATGCCAACTCTTGATCAAACCTCACTATCTACTCATTTTCTTCTCAACAAGAAAGTGTTTCACATTTTCAAAGGGGACGCAACACATTTGCTATCTGATTTTCATTTGGAAAATCTGGATATTGAAAAGAAGGAAGTCTGCCCCACCTTCGCACTTCAATCATGCACATTGAGTCTGTGTTTAACTTACTGTTGTCTCAGTGGTTTACACAATTTTGAGCCTTATAAGCAATCATCTGTGCTTAATTCTTTCTAACACAAGCACGAACACACAAGGAATTAGTTTCTTTGTCATAACGTTTATAGAAATAACCTTTGTGGTGTTTCGATGATTAAATGGAAGCCCTGGGGGAGTCAACATCAAACAACTCCTTTCCATTGTGTATCTGTTACACACAGTGACTTAGTGTAACTGACAGGCATGTTAACTGATTCATCAGTTGATTCAGGTGTTACACGACTATTTTGTCTGGATTTGAAAAGATCTGGATGAATATCTTTTGAATTGACGGATCAGGGGCTCTAACCTCAACATAGACATTTCTTACAATCAATTTTGATGAAGTCGTTGCACTTAACATCAAAAAGGGGGAGAATGAATACAAAAGAAATGGAAAAGATCACATGTTTCAAGAATCACGTCAAAGATTGAAATCTTCAAAAGCAACTATTCTGAAAACATGCTGATTTAAGAGCTAAAGAAAGAGATTGCATCTTCTGAGCTGAACAAGAAAACTGAATTGCTAAAATCATTTTCGTAATGATCTTGATCCAAAGGGGGAGATTGTTAAGACACAGTCTCACTGGATTCAAGATCATCCAAACTGAAGATCGCAATCTGAAGCTAAAGGCGGAACGTCGACTCTCGATATTAAAGGCTATGTCTATTTGTAATAAATGTGAATGTAATTCAATATAATTGTTTGTTTATTATACTAGTTAACTTAGTTAGTTTGTTAAAGTTAGTTATTAGTTATATATTAACTTAGTTAGACATAATATCTATTTGTTAGATATTATGTAGTTATATTAGTATTATATGTTGCAAGTTGATTAGGAAGTGTGTTCAACACACTAGATTTGATATTATGTGATATCTCTAGTAGCTCTATCAACCAAGATCAGATCAGATATTATCAGATCACACACAAAAACACACACAAAAAGGTGTAAAAGAGATAATACAGAGAACACATTCAAACTTTGAATCTGATCAACCTTGTAACCGTTGTTATATATCAATACAGGTTGGTAATCGATTAATGTGTTGTTTCTAAGAACTTGATATAAGTATTGTTGGACCAACAATTGGTATCAGAGCCTGATTAAGATCAAATCAAGTTTTTCAGAAAAACGTCTCTGTGTTCTTATTGAAAATTGATTTAGTGATTTAAACTGTTTTAGGTGTTAAAATCGATCAGGTTGTGATCGTTTAGCACGCTAGATCGATTTGTGTGTGATTAATTTCAGTATAGAGCTTTAATCGAGTTCCATTTTGTGATTTTAGTGAGAAAATAGTCGAGAACAAAAAGTCACTGTGCTATCAAATCTTTCTTCAAAAAGTGTGTTTTATTGAGATCGAGTGCTTATTTTCAGTTCTAGAAGTGTTTCTAGACATAAGGGTAGAGTTTGGTATTGCTAAATCGTTTCAGGAACAGATTTTAGACGATTTTTCGAAGTACAGGACGAACAAGCGCAAAGCAGAAGACGATCACACGCAAAGTTCAAACTTTGCGCTCCTCAAGTGAAACAACAAACGTAAAGTCCAACAACAAACGCAAAGTCCAACTTTGCGCTCCTCAAGTGAAACGCAAACTTCACTTTGCGCTCCTCAAAGAGAAACGCAAAGCTCAAACTTTGCGCCTCTCAAGCCAAACGCAAAGTCCACTTCTCGGTTCCAAAATCATACGCAAACCTCTATCTCACTTCTCACAACAAATAAGAAACGCAAACCTCAGAACCGCAAACCTTACTTTGCGCGTCCAACGTGAAACGCAAACCTTACTTTGCGCGTCCCACGTGAAACGCAAACCTTACTTTGCGCCTCCCACGTGAAACGCAAACCTTACTTTGCGCTTCCCACTTGAACCGCAAACCTCACTTTGCGTACTGTGCTTGACACGCAAACCTCTCTGCTACAATCTAGACTTAGAATTTTTTTTTCCTGAGAATTTTCAAGCTGCGGGACCCCCGTGCTAAGTCTGTCTAGGGGGACAAAATTTATTGTGTGATCAAATTTTATCTGGACTAACGGTCAATACAGTTCTTATGGTATATTTAATCAATACAGGATGACCTCAAGAGAATCCCTTGCTATAGGAACTGACACCAAGCCACCAGTTCTCTTTAAAGGAGAATACGAACAGTGGAAGGATCGGTTTCTGAACTTCATTGACATACATGAGCTGGGTGATTTCATCAGGAAATCTATAGAAGAAGGGGTTATGAAACCAGTTAAGACGACTCGCCTGGTTGGAAATGTGCCTACTGAAGTTGATCTTAAGTTTCATGAGCTAGAAGATGATAATCTCAGAAGAGCCAAAGGCGACAGATTAACTAAGTCATACATCTTACAAGGAATCCCAAATGAAATATACGTAAAGATTGACAGCTACAAGGCCTCCGGCAAAGAAATGTGGGATCATCTTGAAAAGATGATGCTGGGTTCGAAGGTTAGGAATCAGCTTAAAATCTCCAACTGCCTAAATAATTATGAAGAATTTAGAGGCAGGGTGGGAGAAACTTTAGAAGAAACCTATGACAGGTTTGTGACTTTGCTGAATGAACTTAGCAAGAACAAAGTCCACAAATCTCAAATTGAGCTAAACGTCAAATTCCTGAGTATTCTTCAACCGGAATGAAAAGGATTTGCTAGGAAGATGAAGCAGATAAAAGATCTGAATGAGATTCCACTTCATGAGGTGTATGAAACCCTCAGACAAAATGAAGAAGAGGTGGATGAAATTCTAGAAGATAAGAGACAGAAAGGAAAGACAGTTGAAGACACAGTCGCTCTTGTAGTCAGGAAGAAGAAGAACAAGGCGATTGTATATGAATCAAAAGAAGATGAAGCTTATGCAAACTCTGACACGGATGAAAATGACCAACTGAAGCAAGCAATGCTTATGCTAACAAGTGCTTTTCAGAAAAGGTTCTACACAAAGCCAAGTTCAAATAGTCAGAGATATTCTTCTGGTCCAAACAACTACATCCACAAGGAAAGGGTTGAAGGAAGCAGATATGAAGGAAAGAGATCTGAAGGGAAAAGAACAGAGGAAAGGAAGCCTGAAGAGAGAAGGTTTCAGTATGAAGGGAAGAGATTAGAGGAGAGGAAACCAGAAGAGAGAAAGTTCAAAGCTGAAGGATCCAGTCAGCCAGAACCACCAACGTGCTACAACTGTGGCAAAACAGGTCACTATGCCAGAGACTGCCGAAGACCAAAAGTCAGGAACTCAGACTACTACAAGAACAAGATGCTTCTTGCAAAGCAACAGGAGGCAGGCAAGGCACTGATGGCTGAGGATGAATATTGGCTCGATCACTCAGACGAGGAAGAAGAGGATGAAGAGAAAGATGAAGCCATCAACATGTGCTTGATGGGCCAAATAAAATCAGATGCTGAAGCTGATTCAGACAATGAAGAAGAGGAGGTATGTAATCTATCAGATTTAGATTTCATGAATAAAATGCATGCCATGAGTTTAAAACAAAAAGAGTTAGAATCTAATCTTAAGCAAGAAAATGGTGTCATAACTGACAAAAACCAATTGATACAGAAACTTAGCAATGAAATTGCTGAGCAGAAAGTATTAGTTGAGATTTTACATAAAGATAATGACACCAACGCAAAAGAAAAGACAATAATTCTTAAAGAGAATTCTGAACTCAAGTCTCAACTGCTAAAAGGTGGGATTGATTTATATGAGCTTAAAAATTTGCATGCTTCTTGTATCAAAGAAAACTTTTCTTTATTGGGAAAATTAAAAAGTTTGGAAGAGAAGTTATACAAATTGGGTCAAACTGAACAGACTATTTTTCTAAACAAACCTAAAGAGGAAATAGAGAGATAGGGAATCGGTTATAAGAATCCTCACTGTCTACAAAAAGGGGATGTCTGAAGTGCCAGGACTTTATGATCATCTTTCAATGCAATTAGCTCGTAGAATCCCTGAGTTTAAAACATTTTGGACTAAACTATCGGAAAAGGATGAAGCCAATGAAACGGAAAAACGATTGAAATCAGCTAAAGTTCATCTTCCATTTAATTATGCGAAGACGAATAATAGTTATAATGAAAATCCTATATATCAAAAGAAGAAAAATCTTTCAAGTGATTTCTTTCCAAGTTATTCTGAAAAGGAAATGGAGGCGAAGCCTATTCAAGGTAAACTATATGTCCCTCCTCTCGTTTTAGAACGTAAAATTTCTGAACTCGAGAATTCTTTGTCAGATGAAAGACTTTTGATAAATATTGAGCAAAACGTTTTTTCAACCGTGTTTTCAAATTCTGTTCTTTCAAAGACTTCAAACTCTAAGGATATGTTTGGTTCATCAAATAAAGGATTTGATTTTCTGAACTCTAATGGTGGTTTAGATGATTGTTCTGAACAATTTGACTTTAATGAAAAACTTCCTAACCATTCATCTTTTGTTAAGAAAACTTTGAGAAAAACCAGTATGCCTGTTAACAGTGCAAAATCAACGAAAGTTGATAACTCAGTCTCTGTGAAAGCTAAAAATGCTAAAGGTAAGAATAGATCTCAGCATTCACAGAAACCGAACACTACTGGTAATCCGAAGAAGAAGCAATCACTTGTTGCTCAAAGGTCTAACTCACCAGCTTCACATGTTTCAGATCTGAGCAAGCAAAGGCCAGAAGTAAATTCTCAATGGCAACCCAAACGGAAGCTTGACAAGACCGTTTTATTGTTTAGTAGTGTTAATTGTAATAAGACTTCGCTTAGTAAAGATATCCTAATTGTTGATATTGTTGTTTTGAACTCAAAACTTGCTGTTTCTCGTAAACAATATACAATGAAGCAATTATTTCAGTTATCTTTATCTGCTAGAAAGTCTTCTATTTATGATAAACATATTTCTATCTCTTATCAAGATTCTGAAGATTGGTTTGGCAATTACCATGTGCATTCATCTCATACTAATTCTTCACATACATTTCAAAAGAAAAGAGGACCCAATTTGAAATGGATACCAAAATCTTGTGCTAACACAGCAGGACCCAAATTCCAGTGGGTACCTAAGGCTAAATCTGTGTTGCAGGCACAAAAAGCTTAGAGAGAAATCGACTTCTGATTATGTACAGATCAGGACTCGTTCTTCAATGACAAAATAGATTTTTGGATAATGCAGTTCAAAACCCGAACATCAAAGTCAAAATAGGCTTTTGAACAAATAAGTTCAAGACCCGCACTTCGATAATCAAAGTGATTATTCCAATGTTGTCGTATAAATCTCTAAATTTGTAATTTCTCTTATGCAGACTAGTCATACATGGTTCTTGGACAGCGGATGTTCCAAGCACATGACAGGACAAAAAGAGATACTGTCCAATTTTAAAGACAAATATTGCAGAACAGTCAGATTCGGCAACGACTAGTTTTCATCAATCATGGGATATGGTGATGTACAACATGACAATGTCACGATCAAGAAGGTGAGCTATGTAGAAGGATTACGAAACAACTTGTTCAGTATAGGTCAGTTCTGTGACAAAGACTTAGAGGTCAACTTCAAAGCCAATAGATGTTCAGTTCGCAATGAAGAAGGCGAAGAACTCTTGGTCGGTACTCGAGAATCCGACCTCTACACAATCAATTTATCAAATGTCTAGACTGACAAGCAAGTTTGTCTACTGACGAAAGCATCGATGCAACAAAGTTGGTTATGGCATCGAAGGCTCTCTCACCTCAACTTCCGGTACATCAACAATCTGGTCAGTGGAAAGCTCGTCAAAGGACTTCCAGAACTCAAGTATAAAAGAGAACATCTTTGTGCAGCTTGTGAAAAGGGAAAGATGAAGAGGGCACCTCATAAACTAAAGCTTGAACCAAGTACAAGCGCTCCGTTAGAGTTATTGCATATGGATCTATGCGGTCCGATGCGAACTCAGAGTCTAGGCGGCAAGAAGTACATACTCGTGATCGTGGATGATTACTCGCAATACACATGGGTCAAGTTTCTACGTTCAAAGGATGAGACACCAGATGTACTCATCACTTTCCTAAAGATGACCCAGGTGAATCTGCAGAAACCGGTCAAGTTTCTACGAACAGACAACGACACAGAGTTCAAAAACAACAAAGTTGAAGAATATCTCGAATCTGTCGGGATTTCACATCAATACTCTGCTGCTCGAACGCCTCAACAAAATGGAGTGGTTGAAAGAAGAAATCGGACGCTAGTCGAGGCTGCTCGTACTATGCTAAGTCAATCAGACTTACCTCTATTTTTGTGGGCAGAAGCTGTATCGACCGCGTGTTACACACAGAATCGCTCCATGGTACATCGAAGATTCAAGAAGACTCCTTATGCGTTAATCAACAATCGAACACCGACAATCAAATATTTCCATATATTTGGGTGTAAGTGTTTCGTTCTAAACGATAGGGAGAGTCTAAATAAGTTCAGTGCTAAAGCGGATGAAGGAATCTTCATTGGCTATTCCTCGACATCAACTGCATTCCGTGTTTATCTAAAGAAGTCAAAGACGGTGATTGAAAGCATCAACGTCTCGTTTGATGAAGAAATGGCTTCCGAATAACAACGTTTAGAACCCGTTATAACAGGAATACTAGCTTCTGGGCAACTCAGTTCAGGACCTACGTCTCAACAGAATAAATCAGATGAAGCATCAACTTCTACTAACCATTTATCTGATTTAGATTTATTATTTGAATTGTTTTATGATGAATTTGTTGGATCTAATGTAAAGAAATCTGTTGTGGTTGACAGGATGGAAGACTTAACGACTACTCATCCAACCAGTTCAGATATTCCTATTGAATCAAATGCCCCGATTCAACAAGAGATTACAATTCAAATGCCGACTCCAACAGTTGAAGAAGTGACAACTGATAAAGAGACAGAAGTAGCTGAAACAGTAGGAGATACTATACAGATCAATCTACAACCAGAACAAGTTGTACCTGCTGAGCCTTCTGAACCTGCCACTTCAACTGAAACCATCAATCCTCCTGAACAATCAGAAGAAGGTACAAGTGGATTTGTAGATGATACAACCGACATACAATCATCTAATCTACTACCTCATGAACATAAATGGACCAAAGAGCATTCGCTAAGCCAGATCATTGGCGATCCATCAAGTCCGGTGCAAACTAGGTCAGCATCAATGAACATGTGCATGCATGACTCCTTTCTGAGCAAGTTCGAGCCAAAAAGAGTATCAGAGGCACTTGCTGATCCAGAATGGGTGGTCTCAATGCAAGAAGAGCTAAATCAGTTCGATGCACTTCAAGTCTGGAGACTCGTACCAAATCCTAAAGGTAAAACCATTATAGGTACGAAATGGGTTTTCAAGATAAAGAAAGACGAAGATGGTACCGTTATCCGAAACAAGGCAAGACTAGCAGCCAAAGGATACAGACAAGAGGAAGGAATAGACTATGATGAAACATATGCTCCTGTGGCGCGATTAGAGGCAATCAGAATGTTTCTAGCCTACGCAGCCCACAAGAACTTCACTATCTTTCAAATGGACGTGAAGACAACATTCCTAAATGGAATTCTGAAGGAGGAAGTCTACGTCTCTTAGCCAGAGGGTTTTGTTAATCAAGAGAAGCCGACTCACGTTTACATTCTCGACAAAGCACTCTACGGTCTGAAACAAGCACCTCGAGCCTGGTATGATGTCCTTTCCACTTTTCTAGTCAAGTCTGGGTTTTCAAAAGGAACGGTAGATACCACTTTGTTTATCAAAAAGGAAAAAGGCGATATCATTTTAATTCAAATCTATGTAGATGATATTATCTTTGGTTCTACAAATACTAAGTACTGTAAGAATTTTGCAAACCTTATGGTGTCTAGATTTCAGATGAACTTGATGGGAGAGATGAATTTATTCCTCGGTTTACAAGTAAAACAATTTTCATCGGGTATTTTTATCAATCAATCAAAATACATTAGGGATATTCTTCGGAAGTTCCAAATGGAAAATTCAAAACCGATTGGTACCCCAAAATCTAATTCTTAACTCTGATTGATATCTGTACTTCTATATAATGTTCATAATCCAAGGGGGAGAATGAGAAGAAATTGACAAGTGGTCAATATTACTTCGAGGGGGAGCTCATAAAATTTTGCATGTACCTTTTAATGCCAAATTTTTTTTGTAATGCAAGAATTTAGGGGGAGCTCTTCAAGTCAAGGAGTTCGAATATGACTTCTGATTATTTCTGATCAGAACTCGTACTTTAAAAAGTTTTACTGCTTTTTGTCTTTTCATTTTAAGTGAATAAATTTTACTTTGACTTGACATAAGACTTTTGCAGAATTTTTAAGAGAAGATTACAAGTTCATATGTTTATGACTTTAATCTTAGCTTCATGAGATATAAGATCGCACGTTAAGGTATAATCCTTTATCTTAATCTCATATATGGTTGATAAGTGGACAACTTTCAATCATAGAAAACATTGTTATCAAATGTTCAAACCACTTCCCGATTCTTAAACCGAATTCATGATTTGGAAGTGTGACTTTAAATGTTTTCATGATCTAAATTGTGCTTTAACTGAAATAGTGAAACCAATCTGAGCATCACATGCGTCATAGGAAAACAAGAGTCATTGTGCTAGGAATTAACACAACTTTTATGGAATCACCTTAACCAGTGATTTCTACCCAAGAAGTTAATACTTAGTGATTGAGTGTGAGAAGCGAAAAGAAATGAGTGTGTCAAACAAAGAAAGAGAGTTTGATTAGAGTGTGCTAAATGGTTAAAAGAAAGAGCGTGTGAGAACAGAGTTAAAAGAATATCACAACTCTGCACCAACTTTTTCTGAGCCGGGTAGCCAAATTACTAGTGTTTCACAATTCTTTGGTGAACATTATTGAAACAGGCAACTAACCCATGCCAACTCTTGATCAAACCTCACTATCTACTTATTTTCTTCTCAACAAGAAAGTGTTTCACATTTTCAAAGGGGACGCAGCACATTTGCTATATGATTTTCATTTGGAAAATCTGGATATTGGAAAGAAGGAAGTCTGCCCTACCTTCGCACTTCAATCATGCACATTGAGTCTGTGTTTAACTTACTGTTGTCTCAGTGGTTTACACAATTTTGAGCCTTATAAGCAATCATCTGTGCTTAATTCTTTCTAACACAAGCACGAACACACAAGGAATTAGTTTGTTTGTCATAACGTTTATAGAAATAACCTTTGTGGTGTTTCGATGATTAAATGGAAGCCCTGGGGGAGTCAACATCAAACAGCTCCTTTCCATTGTGTATCTGTTACACACAGTGACTTAGTGTTACTGACAAGCATGTTAACTGATTCATCAGTTGATTCAGGTGTTACACGACTATTTTGTCTGGATTTGAAAAGATCTGGATGAATATCTTTTGAATTGACGGATCAGGGGCTCTAACCGCAAGATAGACATTTCTTACAATTAATTTTAATGAAGTCGTTGCACTTAACATCAAAAAGGGGAAGAATGAATACAAAAGAAATGGCAAAGATCACATGTTTCAAGAATCACGTCAGATTGAAATCTTCAAAAGCAACTATTCTGAAGACATGCTGATTTAAGAGCTAGAGAAAGAGATTGCATCTTCTGAGCTGAACAAGAAGACTGAATTGCTAAAATCATTTTCGTAATGATCTTGATCCAAAGGGGGAGATTGTTAAGACACAGTCTCATTGGATTCAAGATCATCCAAACTGAAGATCGCAATCTGAAGCTAAAGCAGGAACGTCGACTCTCGATATTAAAGTCTATGTCTATTTGTAATAAATGTCAATGTAATTCAACATAATTGTTTGTTTATTATACTAGTTAACTTAGTTAGTTTGTTAGAGTTAGTTATTAGTTATATATTAACTTAGTTAGACATAATATCTATTTGTTAGATATTATGTAGTTATATTAGTATTATATGTTGCAAGTTGATTAGGAAGTGTGTTCAACACACTAGATTAGATATTATGTGATATCTCTAGTATCTCTATCAACCAAGATCAGATCAGATATTATCAGATCACACACAAAAAGGTGTAAAAGAGATAATACAGAGAACACATTCAAACTTTGAATCTGATCAACCTTGTAACCGTTGTTATATATCAATACAGGTTGGTAATCGATTAATGTGTTGTTTCTAAGAACTTGATATAAGTATTGTTGGACCGACACAATTGCGCTGAAGCATGTTCAGCTCCTTTTGATAAATAAAAAAAAAGGTGACAAAGACTCTTGTGATCTGTGAAGATTTGACATTGCATTTCATACAGATAATGCCTCCAAATTTTTAGTGTGAAAACAACGACAGGTAATTCCAAGTCGTGCGTAGGATATCGCAATTCATGATCCTTCAGCTGGAGGGATGCATAAGCGATCACCTTCCCACGCTGCATTAGAACGCATCCTAAACCTAGACTCGACGCATCGCTATACACTACGAAATCTTCCATGCCATCCGGCAAAGCCAGGATTGGGGCGCTACTCAACATATCCTACAATTTCTGGAAGGCCTCACTTTGAGCCTCCGTCCATGCGAACTTAATACTCTTCTTAGTCAACGAGGTTAATGGTGTTGCAATCTGAGAGAAGTCTTTGATAAACTTCTGATAGAATCCGGCCAACCCATAAAGCTTCAAACTTCCGACGGGTTCTCTAGTGCCTCCCAGTCTCGGATTGCCTCCACCTTTGTCGGGTCCACTCAAATTCCGTCCTGTGGCACGACATGCCTAAGGAACTGCACTTCCCGCAACCAAAATTCGCATTTTAAGAATTTCGCGTAAATCCTTTCTCGTTTAAGTAACTCAAACACCGTCCGCAGATGATTCTCGTGCTCCCTCTTGGTCTTCGAGTATACCAAGATGTCATCGATGAAGACAATCACAAATTTATGCAAATAGGGTTAGCATACCCTATTCATCATGACCATGAACGCCAACGGGGCTTCGGTCAAACCGAAGGGCATCACAAGAAACTCGAAATGCCCATATCTTGTGCGAAAGGCCGTTTTCGATATATCTTCTTCTCTTAACTTGAGCTGATGATAGCCTGACCTCAAGTCGATCTTGGAGAAGAAACTTACTCCTTAAAGCTGATCGAATAGGTCATCTATCCTTGGGATTGGATATTTATTCTTGATTGTCAGCTTGTTGAGCTCCCGATAGTCTATGCACGTTCGCATAGTTCCATCCTTCTTTTTCACAAAAAGGACCGGCGCTCCCCACGGAGAGGTACTAGGAGGATGAATCCCTTATCTAGTAATTACTGCAATTGCGACTTTATTTCCTTCATTTCCGTAGGTGCTAACCTATATGGCGCACGCGCTATCGGCGCGACACCCGACACTAGATCAATCCGGAATTCGACTTGATGATCTGGGGTTAGATCCGTCAAATCTTTCGGAAATACTTCTGGGTACTCTCCCACTACCCGCACCTCCTCCACTCTACATTTCTCTTTCTTAGCATCGACGACATATGCTAAGAATGCCCGACATTCTTTCCTCAAACTGTTACTTGCCTTAAGCATGGAAATCAGACTATAACTCCTATCTCGTCTATTTCCATAAATCACTACCATTCCCTTAACAGGCAACGACACGCAAATCAACTTCTTATTATACACAATACTGGCATCATTCCTAGCCAACCAATCCATTCCAAGCACAATATCGAACTCTCTCACTACCATTAGATAGAGTAACACTGGCACTAGACTCCCCTCAATGTTTATGACACATCCTTCAAACACCTCCTTGATCAACACTTGATTAGCATCAGCGGTTTCTACTTCTAACACACGCTCTAAACGTTTAGGTTTTAACCGCAAACATTTAGCAAATTCGGGGGATATAAATGAGTAGATTTCCACAGAATCAAAAAACACCCTTGCACATACAGAGTTCACCAGAAAGATACATGCTACAACATCTGGGACTTCCTCCGCCTAAATCGCTGTCATATTGAAAGCCCGCCCCATCGGACGCGCCGCCTCCCACTTCCTTTCCTCCCTTTTCCCATCACCGCGATTCCCTGCCTGAGCTAACCCAAACTTCTTCACTTGTGGGCAGTCCGATCGGAGATGGTCGGGCGACCCACACTGATAACATGACATCTTGCTAGGACAATCACTTGACATGTGTTCCAGCATCCCGCATTGGAAACATGTCCAAGCTTCCACTCCACACTCACCCCGATGTACACGCTTACACTTCCCATAAGGTCTATCTCCAGCTCCACAATTGCTTTGCGATTCTGACCTGAACGGTTTCCCCTTTCTTGCATCCGATATTGGCCCATCCCATTTCCGCTTTTCTCCAACTCTCTCCGTCACCTGACGGTTCTTTTCCTTCTCTGTCATCTTGGTCGCATTAACGTCCGCCTGAAAAGTAGTTTTCTCTCTTGCTGAAACCAGCTCTCGTAGACTACTCTTTAGTCCAAAGATATAACGTTCCACCCGACTCTCCTCATCTGGTAGGTATGCTCCGAAAAATCAGGACTTCTCAATAAATTTAGAAGTATACTCTCTCACGGTCAACTCCTTTTGCTCCAAGCTCATAAATTCTTCTTGCAAAATTTTCACTACCGCTAGAGGACAGAATTACGCCTTGAACTTACCAACAAAGCCCCCTCATGACATACCCTCTGCTGCCGACGATCCTTGTCCGCCTGTTTCCGCGCATTTGTTGGTAGCAAACACCAGTTCCATCTCCTTATCCATTTCATTACCAGGACTGGGTCACACTCTCCTTTACAAGTATGCGGCTTGCATGTGGCAAACTCCTTGTATCTACATCCTTTTGCAATCACTTTATTTGCCACTAAGGTTACCGATGGAGAATGACCTTCCACTTTCGTCATGGGTGTACTCGACAATTCTTTAACCTCCTTGCTCTCACTCTTGTCTCTACTTCTCGAGGCTGTCTTCTCCTGATGAGCCAAGAACGCTTGTAGTATCTCTTGAAGCTTTCCCGTTTCAGTGGCAAAGGTTTCGTGAGTCACAAAGCCCTGATTTTGACGAGCCCTTGCGGCTCCCCACCCTCTCACAATTTCTGAGCTCCCTTGATGAGAGGTTTCCCGCTCCACAGGAATTTCGACACTTCTCTCCCTACGAATGACATGGGTCTTTGCTTTTCCTTGTTTTCCGGAGTTGTTTCCCCCGACCTGTGTCATAGATTTTCGGGTTGTCCGCCCCCGACCCTGGACCTCTCCCCGGGCTGCCACTGGCTCAGTCAGACCCACTGGCTCCTCAGCGAGAACCTCATTCACAGGCGTGACCTCTTCTACTGGTACTGACCAACTTCGCAAGAACTTGCTCAGACATAACAACAGCTGAAACAAGCCATGGGTAAACTTTAATTTAACAGACCCATATGTAGTAAGATATTTAGGCCGTACATGTACCTGTAAATTTGGAAGTACATTGGCCAGATGTAATTCCAGATTTACCTTTACATTTTAGTTCCCACCTCTCATTACATACACTCCTATAGCGGTAAACCCTAAGACGTCCTATTTATCGGTTGTGTCCCTTGCTTACAGTTTAAGTTTAGGTCCATATGATCACCTAAATCTCTTAAACTATGGCTTTGATACCAATTTGTAACAACTCAATAATCAAAAATAACACTAGAATATAACATGATGATTAAAAAATCCCAAAACGGGTCCCAATACAAGCATACGAAAGTAAATAAGGATAACATGCTCAAACATGGAAAGAGTTTATCACAACTGAGACTCTATAATAGCAGCTAAACCGCTACTAAGGCAAGAACTCCGACCGCTAGCTATCAACACTTCTCTTTCGCTTTCAATGAACCACCAATATTTCCCTTATCTGAAAATGGGTTTTGAGAAGTTGGAAAAGCGAGGGTTAGACCGATAGGTCTGGTGAATTCCCAAAGATTCAATCATTAGAAAAATATCAAACCGTTAATTAATTCCGATATCTCATAGTGTTACTCGTCATTGTAACAAATCTTCCGCTCCCGTGGCCCCCAGTAGATCCCCTTTCGGGCCCCAAGTCGATGTTGTACCCGCGCGTGAGAACACAAATTCCAAAAGCGCGGTCCAACCATCCTCGAAGGTTGTTAACAAGAAATGGCATAATAATTAACAAAACTCGAGTACATGTATAAGTAACACATACAAACTTTAATTAAAACGATTAAACATAACATTCCTTAACATTGCTTATCATCACGGTAATAATTATTCATAACAAAGTCACCAAAGAAAACCATTTTCGGTTAAAGAAAGTTAATGAGGGAACTCACATGGTTAATTAAACCTTGGCACAAAATGAGTTAAACAATTCACGTGGACCGATTTCCTACAATGGGTGAAATAATGAATGTTAAACTCTACTGGTAGATCCCGAGCAACCCCTAAACAATTTTTTTTCCAAAACCCGCGAAGTGATGGAATTGCTGAAACCTTTGGCTCGCAACAAAAGGTTCATGCCCCCAATGTCCTAAACGATTAACCCTTAAACATGTTACACAGATAACCCACTGGCTAAGACCGCTGGCTAAGCCCACGCGGGTCTGAGGGCACAACCCAGATTGTCGACGCTCGACTCATAGGTTGAGGCCCGGGTCCTTACAACTGAGGTCCATATCATGCAGGGTTGAAGGCTACTTCAAACAGGGTCGAAACTCGCTTCAAACAGGGCCGAAGCCTTCGTCTCATGGGATGACACCCGGCTCAAGCGTGTTTGCCCACACCCGGCTCAAAGGGATGAGCACCCCACCCGGGTCCTAGGTTTTCGGCGGCGGGGATTTGGGTTTAGAACCCTTTTCCGATTGCAACTCACATAAAAACAAAATCTAGCCTTAAATCTAACTAAGGAACAATCTAAAACAATCAAAACCTGAAATAAAATCCAGTCTTACTCTGATTTCACAGGATCAAATGCTCAACAGTTCTTAAGAGGATTTTGAGCGATTTTCAACTTCCTAAAAGAAGTGTTCTTAGCAGACATGAAAAAAACTAGACAAGGATCAAAATGTTTACCTCTTAAGGAATAACTTCACTGGACTGATTGATTGTTTCCAAAAATGATTCTTCACTCTCTACTCCTTTGTTCCTTTGCCAAGAAATCAATTTCTTTCCTCCTCTCTCTCAAGCGCCGCACACACTCAGATCTTATCAAAGAAATGAGAAACACATAGGGTTTTGGTCTTTTAGGCACACAATTTACAAAATAGCCCCCAAATTTCTTTATTTGACTCTAATGACTCCACTTGATTTATTTTAAAGTTAACACCGAGATAACGGGTGTTACATCAACGACATGCCTATGTGATAGGCATCACTTTTACACATGTATATAAAGAGAGAGAGAGAGAGAGAGAAAGAGAAATTACCCTTGTGTACGAGGTTGGTATTCCTTCGGATTAGAGAATCATCTTTTGAAAGGTTTCAAAAGGTCTTTTCTTTCTCTCTCTAAAATCCTAGCATTCGGGAAAGAAGGAGTTCTCCTATCTTGACCAGGACGACAAGAGGATTCAGTTACATTTGTGTGGATACCGTGGAGGCAACGAGCTGAGGATTTGTTGCTATATATCAGAATCGACATCAAAGGTTGCTACCCATTCTAATAAAATTTTAAAACACTCATCCTACTCCGTTTCGTATGGATCTTGGTGGAATACGATTATATTTCCGCTGCATGTATGGCTTCCGTATTCCAACACTTTGTGGGTGTATGTGTGTAATATGTGTGTGTGATCTACGTATGTGTATGTGTGTAATGTGTGTGTGATCTACGTATGTGTATGTGTGGGTGTGATCTACGTAGGTTTCAAAAGGTCTTCTCTTTCTCTCTCTAAAATCCTAGGAAGCTTTCTCCTCATTCTCCTTCAAAGGATGGAGAACCATACCTAGCATTCGGGAAAGAAGGAGCTCTCCTCTCTTGAGAAGGACGACAAGAAGATTCAGATACATTTATGTGGATACCGTGGAGGCAACGAGCTGAGGATTCGTTGCTACAATTCAAAATCGACATCAAAGGTTGCTACTCGTTCTAATAAAATTTTAAAACACTCATCATACTCCGTTTCGTATGGATCTTGGTGGAATACGGTTATATTTCCGCTGCATGTATGGTTCCCGTATTCCAACACTATGTGGATGTATGTGTGTAATGTGTGTGTGATCTACATATGTGTATGTGTGGGTGTGATCTATTTAAGTGTATGTGTACAGTATGTGTGAGAGAAATCTAAGTACTGTAGTGAGAGATATCATGAAAAGAGCAACGATGATGGCATGCTAGAGTTGTTGGTTGGTGTTAAAGGTGTCGTCGGTGGGGGACGGATATGTACGTTAAATAGGGGGAGGAAGGATATACCAGATCTTTAGTGGGTGGGATAGAGATAGAGGTGAGCTGGGAGATGGGGGAGCTGCTAGAGATGAATGCCAACAGTGGGGGAGGAATTTCATGAAGGATCATACGAGAATACTATCTATTTAAAAGAATAAGAGAATAATTATAGGCCAATCATTTTATTAAATAATATCTTAAACAATTAATCCTAAAAATAAATAAATATGGGTATAAAAGTAATTTAGTTATATAAAAGTTATTTTAGGTATTTATTTAAGATTATACTTTCACCATATTTATGAATTTAATATTATTTAATTTTTTATTTAATAAATTTTTTATATTTAATTCATTTAAAATAAGTGTATTTATTTTTCATATAAAAATTCATTTTTTATTTAAAGCAATATTTTAATAAATTATAATTTTCATCAAAATCACATGTGATTTACAGTAAATTAACATAATGTTTTCTTAATCATATGTGATTTAAAATTTGAAAAAACGATAATTCAAATTAAAATTGAAAAAGAAAAATAATGAAACAAAATCATATGTAACAAAACACATTTAAAATGTATAAGATCACATGTATTTCAAAACATAATTCATAATTTTTATCAGAATCACATGTGATACACAATAAATTAACTTTTTTTTTTCAAAATGTTTTCCTAATCATATGTGATTTAAATTTTGAAAAACAATGATCTAAATTAAATATTGAAAAAGAAAAATAGTGACAACAGAATCATATGTGATGTATAACAAAACACATTTAAAATGTATAAGATCACATGTGATTTTTGACGAAAATTGTAAAAATATTCTTAAATAAATTAATTCAATAAAGATATATATAAAAAATTAATCATACTTAAATCACGAAAATTATAAAAAAATCACGAATAAATACCTTAATTAAATTTATTACATAATCTATATAAAAATAAATGAGATTCCATATATAATATGTATACAACAAATGACACATATACCCTTTTGGACGATTTTTAAGAAAGTTTTATTTAAAGTATTATTTAATGAAATGATTGGTCTAGAATTATTCTCTTATTTTTTTAAATATGTATCATTCTCGTTTGAACCCAACATAGTAGTAATCATTTGATAACTCGGTTATTTGTGTAAACTATGAGATCCAACCATATCCACTAATTTAAGGAATATTCACAGTATGAATTACCTTATCTGAATTCAATGTTTGAGACATAAAACACTAATGCCTTGGATCATGAGTAGTAACCGTTTGAATCATCATGTTTTGATTTAATGTTTGAAATAGAAAACAGGTTGGGTTGGATTAAATAAGTAATCACATTGTGAATTACCATATATGGGTTTAACATATGTGACTATGAATGGATTTCACAGTTCTCACAAAATATAGAGTTCTCTTCAATAAATATCCCCCTATATATATGTGAGTATAATTATATATATATATATATATATATATATATATATATTTATATATATATATACATTATTTGTGTGTGTAAATGTATATAATAAAAAGAGAGAATGTTAGAGCACAGATTGTTGTCTTCAAGATCATCTAGATTGAAAGTCAAAAGCTTAAGTCAAAGGCATCAATAATGCAAAGTCAAAAGTTCTTAAAGTGGAAAGTCAAAGTCAACTTTATCAGGCTTGTTAATGTGTCTAGGTATAAATACCTTGTCTTTGTAATTGTAGTGGTGGAACTTAGAACGTGTGCATATTGTGAAATCATACTACATATTCTATAGAGAGAAATTAGAGAGAGAGTGATTGTAATGTGAATTTAAAGATCAATGAATATAAAAATTGATTGAAAATCATTGTTCATCTTGATAATATTGCATAATCTGGGATTAACAATTGGTATCAAAGCAGACGAAAAAAAGAAATCAAGATCAAATTTGAAGATTTTTGAAGAAATTTTCAAGAACTCGCAAAAGTCACTGTGCATATTCAAGTTTCGCAGAATAGTGATGTTTTTTATCTGAAAATTGATTCATTTGTATTCGATTTTATGTTTGGAACAAGTTTTGTTTGAATCACATTGTCCAATTCACAATAATTTTGTGTGAACTTTGGATTTTTGTTCGTGATTTTGAAAAGACTGTGTATAGATCGAATTTTAATCTTGAGTGGTTTTTAGTTGAAATGATGTATTAGAGATTTGTTCAGATTGTTGTCGAGGTTAAATCTGTAAAGTTTGGAGTTATAAATCGGAGTATTGAAGGATTTGAGGTCGAAAAAGTGATTTTAGACTCGAAGTTGTGAAGAACTCGCAAGATCCAAGGAACTCGCAAGCTTCTTGAAGAACTCGCAAGCACCATCCAAAGAACTCGCAGGCTTCATGGTTATTTGAGTTTTGATTATTGAAATTTTTCTAAGGAAAGAACTCTTAGAGCTTGGTGTACGACAAGTCAATAATTCGCAAGGTTTGGCTTACGACAAGTTACTTATCGCAAGCCTCAATCTGTGACAAGTTACTGTTCAAACTATTCGGTCTGCGACAAAATCGAGAACTTGCACATCAAGGCTTACGACAAGTGTTTGCGACAAGTTATTTGTTTGAAATTTTTCTAAGTATAGAACTCTTATGCATTGCGACAAGTTATTTGTCTGAAATTATTCTAAGGGTAGAACTCGCAAGAGGATTCATACTCAGAACTCGCAAGCTTCATCCTGCGACAAGCCGAAACTCGCAAGCTTCATCTTGCGACAAGCCGGAACTCGCAAGCTTCTTTCTGCGAGTTCCTCACTACTTTGTTGAAAGGGTTTGCAACAAGTGTGTTGAATAGTGTTTTACGACAAGTGTTCCTTAGTGCTTTGCGACTTCTATACTTAGCCAAATTTTGTCAAGCTGAAACATGATTTTTCAAAGTTGTTAGAACATAAAATGTTCTATGTTTTGTAGTTTTGTAAAGTCATCATTTAATTGTATTTTGGGCCTTGTATTTAGCATTGGGTTTGGGCTTAATTCTTAACAAGGGTGATAGGGGTAAAAATAGGATTTGTTTGTAATTGTGTTTGTAACTTTCTTTCAACAACGTAGTCGTTTGTACACTGTGTGTTTCTAGAGAGAGAAACATTCTGCTCTCTCTAGATTGTGAATAAAACAAACAATTTCCTTCCCAATTCATCTTGTTAATATTTTGTATATTGAATTTGTTAGGTCTGATTTTATAGTAATCATTGTATTTATAGGACTTGGTCAATACTGTGTTTAGGGCTGATTAGTATTGTATCTGACCAAGGGTATTTAAGTCCCTTTGGTCTTTGTCTTGTAAAAGTTTTCACACGCACATTTGAATAGAATTATACTTTGCGCTCCTATTGTCTCTCTCTCTACTTTCTCTCTCTAAGGATTTAGAGATTCTTGGACTCTCAGTTGGTATCAGAGCAAGCTAGATCTTGAGAGAATTGACAGATTGTTTTACTGAATCTGAATTAGTGATCGAAATCGAAAATTTGATCGATTTTCTTGAATTTTTCAAGAAAATCTCGTTTACTTGATTTCTCACAAAATTTGGATATGTTTCTGGTTAAATTTGTGCGATTTTGATTGTTTTAGATTCGTTTTGATTAGTCGATCAAGTTTGATTCATACTGTTTTGCATAAAATTCATGTTTTGATTCTCAATTTTGCAAAATTGTGATTTTCTGGAAAAACGGGTTTCGTTACTGTTCTATTCAAGAATTTGAGTATTAGTGTGTTTTTTAATCGAAATTGTTTGTTAAAAGTTGTTTTAAAGATGTTTTCGAAACTCAGAGTGTGATGTTCTTATTTAAATTCAGTGTTAGAATCGATTTTACGCAAAATTAGAGGTTTTCTGAAGTTTGCGTTTCATTCATCCAAGTTTGCGTTTCTATCATGTTACTTTGCGGGTCATTCATATTGATTTGCATTTTCTACTAATCTTTGTTTGTTTGTTTCAGGTTTTCGGTTCACATTAGACCCGCAAAGCTCATTGTGCGTCTCAAGTGACACACGCAAAGCCAGGTTCTCGGATCTTACTACACGCGCAAAGTTCACTTTGCGTTTGTAGTTAGACCCGCAAAGCTTCACTTTGCGTTTGTAGTTAGACCCGCAAAGATACACTTTGCGTTTCTAGTGTGACCCGCAAAGTTCTATCTTGCGTTCCTCAAAACACCCGCAAAGCTTCACTTTGTGTTTTTCTCTGCACCCGCAAATCTTAGTTTGCGTTTCTGTCTTCACCCGCAAACCTCAAGTTTGCGGGTCTCCCTGACTTGGTTAAAAAAAAAAAAATTACAATTTTAAAAAAAAAGTTTTGTGTGTCATCTTTATTTTTTTTAAACTTTTTGTCATTTCAAGTGTTTTTCAAATTTACAATTTTTAATATTTTTCGAATTTTTTTTAATTCAATCTGATTTTTGTTTTTCAGATACATCAGCAATGAATTCTGCAAAATTTGCTTTTCAAGCTCAGTTCTACACAAGTAACCTCATGATGTCATTGGGCACAGAAACTCGTCCTCCGGTCCTAGTTGACGAAAACGAATTCACTCAATGGCAAGATCGATTTCTGAACTTCATCGAGCGTCAAGCTAATGGAGAGAACATGATGAAGTCTCTAATTGAAGGATCTTTCATAAAGCCTAATAAAGAGACTCCTCCGACACCTGAAGAGGCTTCACGAATGAAAGTTGATCGAGAGTTGAAAGCTAATCTGATGCTAGCTTTACCAAATTCTGTCTACAACCGGGTTGATCATTACAAGGATTATCCAAATATGTTGTGGACACAATTGGAAAAGATCATGCTTGGTTCTTCAGTAGCAAATCAGCTTCGACATACTCGGTTCATGAACAATTTTGAGGAGTTCAACGCCAAAGAAAATGAGACTATAAAGAGTGTTTTCGACAGATTATGTGCAGTGCTGAATGATCTCCAAAAATTAAATATGATCAAGACAGAGCTTGAGACGAATCTGAAATTCCTCAATGCTCTTCAGCCTGAATGGAAAAAATCATGTCATAGACTGAGGAACGACGTTCGGATCACAACAATGCAGATTCAAGAACTGTATGAGATTTTGATGACTGATGAGAGCTTGGTGTTAGAGAAAAAGGCCAAGATGGATAAAAAGAAGAAAACAGTAGACCCGGTTGCTCTCCTCACAAAGCAATTATCTGAACAAGCATTGTCTGAAAATGCTTACACTGGGTCAACTGAAGATGATGGCGAGGCATTACAGAAGGCGATGATCCTTCTCTCTCAGCATTACCAGAAGAAGTTCCAACCAAAGTCGGGTTCCAACTCTTCTCGCTTCACTTCCGGTCTTAAAGCCAAAGTACCCGAGCCCAAGACTGCTACTATCTACAACTGTGGAAAGTCGGGTCACATCTCAAAGGAGTATAGAGCTAAGAAGGTTAAGGACTCAACTTATTACAGAAGGAAATTGGAACTGGCTGAGAAAAGAGAAAGTGGATCAGCTTTGCTAGCCGAGGAAGAATTCTGGTTGGATTATTCCGATGATGAAGCATCAAATGTCGAGATCGCTCAGATGTGCTTGATCGGAGATGATCAGTCAGATGATTCTGATTTTGATGCTGATGAGGTATACTCTGAATTTGATTACAAATTTATTACCTCTCAGTTTGATATTATGATAACTGCTTTATCTTATTTGCGTTCAAAGATTTTATCTGAAAAGAATCTAAATTCTGAAAAGTCAGGTTTGATTGACAAACTGAAAATTTCTTTGAAAGATGAAAAATCCATTTTAGAAAATACTAAAGACATCTTTCAAAAGAAGTTAGATGATTTGGAAAATTCAAATAAGACTTATCTTGAATCTTTGACGGCTATGACTAATTTAAAAGATGAATTTTCAGATAAAATAAATAAGTTAGAAGAAAAGCTTTATCGAAGAGACCAATCTGAACAAACAATTTATATGAACAAACCGAGGAGTGAAGAGGCTTTAAAACAAAGGTGGGGACTTGGTTTTGAAAATCCTCATTGTTTAAACAATGCAATTGAAAAATCCCCAACTTTATATAAATACGATTATCTTACTCTTGCTCATTATGCTCCTCAATTTAAGATTGATTGGATGAATGAGAAGCAAGTGTTAGAAATGGAAAATGAGAAAAAAATATATAAAAAGAAAAATGAAATTCCTTTTGTTTATACGTCCGAAAATGCCAAATATTTTCCGAAAAAATCAAGAAGAGGAAGAAGAGTTTTAAATGATATATCTTCTGTTAAATATTCAGTATCTAATGATTTTGTTCCTTCTTATGCTCCTGATTCTGATAAAGGAAATATTTCTCCAATCATTTATGATTCGAAGAAATATACTCTTTCGTTAATATTAGAAGGAAAAATCATAGATCTTGAAGATCAGATAGAAGATCAAAATATTTTGAAGAAAATTGAATCTGATATTATTCTTTCTTTCATGACGTCTAGTCTTGAAGAAAATTTATTTTTTTCAAAAATCAGATTCCATTTCTAGCATATCTTCTGATTCTAAGGAAAATAAAAAGGAAATTTCAAATTTTAAAATATTTTCTCAAAATAATTCAGACTCCGAGGCAAATTCAGATTTATTAGTTGATCAGATTGGTTACTTGGATAAATTTATTTCTTCTGATTTAAATATTAAGTCTAAAATTCTTGATGATTCTTTTACGCTAAATGATCAATATTATAAACCTAAGCGTAAAAGAAGACGGTCAAAGAAGTCGAAGAAACGAGATACAGTTCTTTCTGACTGTTCTAAATCTTCTGATATAATTCTTACAGATAGGGCTTTGAACGCTCAATCCAAGAAGCAGATCTAGAGAGCGAAGCCAAAATCTACTGATTCTATGTTTGAGGGACATCGATATGTAGACAAACTTTATCATAGTGATTCATTTGCTATTTGTAATAAAGTTTCAAAATATTCTATAAAGCAAATGTTTCAAATTTCCAAAAATGTCTCATATTCGTCTTCTGATTCTAGTTCAGATGATTATGCTTTCTCTTCTGATGATTGTGCATATTTTTCTGATGATATTCCTCATGCTTTAAATGTTAAATCTAACAAATATTTCCCCATACGAACTGCAACTAACACACACGGGCCCAAATACAAGTGGGTACCCAAATCTTTATCTGATTCAAAGTTGCAGGCATCACATGTTAAGGGGGAGTAAGGGAAAGTTGGCTTCTGAGTAATTCAGCTCAGGACCCGCACTTCATAGACATCGACTTCTAAACACAACAGTTTAGAACTCGTTCTTCAATGATTAAGCTTCTGACTTAATGAGATACTGTGAGTACATCAATTTTAATTCCGCTGCATTTATCTCTGATAGTGATGTTATTCTAGTTTTTCTCAATGTTTCAAGAATCTGAGCTTGTTTATCTATCTCATGAATTTGTATTACCCAAAATTTTCTTTTAATATGAGACACAAATTTATTTTCTTCAATGTAAAAGATGAAATAATTGAATTTTATTTTGTTCGAACTAAATATCTATTAAAAGTTTAAATCTTTACAAATTTTATTCTATAAAGTAAAGTTTTACATTTTTTCTTTCTTTTGAATAAAATATGTGTCTAGGATAAATTTTCAAGTTCTTTTGTTTATATTAAAGTTTTTATATGGTCAAATTTCAAGTCTTACAAAAGTCAAAAAGTCAGCAACATGTTTGAAACTTTTATTAATGCTTTAAAGATATGTGAGTCGGAATTTTTATAGTTTACTTTGCTTAGACTACCTAAATGATCAGAATTATAGATTGGAATGAAAATATGGGCTAAGCATTTAGACGTTGATCTGAGTAATTGAGATGAATATTAAATTCTTAAAATACAGAAATCTCTAAGTTTAAAAGTTTGTACCTGTGACCTTTCTGGTTTGGGAAAGTACGTTCCGTGGGATGCTTGTCATCTGGTCCCCTAAGGTCATTTGGTCTGGGAGTAATCGAACAGAAATCTTTCTATAGAATCAGATCGAAAGTCATGTTTTACTGGTATGAATGGGTTTAGGATATGTCGATGTAGCCTTTCTGATCTGGGAGAGTAAGTTCCAAGGGGTGCTTGACACCTAGTCCCCTAAGGCCAACTGGTCTGGGAGCGCCTGCCCCAAATCCTGCAATAGGGTCAGATAGAAAGTTACGTTTACGACATGTTCTTTACTTAATAAACTTCTTGATTAAAAAGATGCCAAAGTGCACAAGCTTAAAAGATGCCAAAGAGCACACTCATGTTAAGATGCCAATGAGCACAATGCTAAAAGATGCCAATGAGCTCACATCTCATGATACTTGGTGATATGTTTGAGTTGCGATAAATCTGTAAATTTAGGAATATCTTAATTCTTGATGGCTTAGTGTGAGTACATGGAAAGTTCTCTATAATATTTTTAGAATTGCATTTTCTTGAAGCTAATCGAAGATTCGCATGTGAGCACACTGAATAGATTGCTGGAAGTTTTTGAAATTGAACATGTCTTAACTTGATATGCAATGAAACTTGTTCTTGTATCCTACAACATATGTTTGATTTCAAATGATTGATAAAATTGTAATATTTTACTCTGTAAGAATTTAATTTGTTTAGTGTTTAAAATTTTATATGTTTAGTTGTTTCAAAATTTACATTTAGTATATTTTTCTTTCTACATTAATTTCTGATCACTGTGTTCTCATAAATATATTTTAATGGGTTTATGCATTATTCAAGGGGGAGTGAACAAAGAGATGTATTTCAAAGATTATATCTATTTTTGAGGGGGAGTGTCTGATTTTCTTTACATAAATGCTATCTCGAATTGTCTTATCTAATGCATTTGTGTAGGGGGAGTCAAAGAGCTTAACAAGGTAAATTTTTTTTTCTAAGTCTACTTTGCGCGTCACATGTGAACCGCAAACCTTGCTTTGCGCGTCACACATAGAACGCAAACCTTGCTTTGCGCTTCCTGCATGGAACGCAAACCTCCTCTGTTTCTCTGTTTCATTGATTTTGAAGATCTTTTGCTGTCTCGTCTCCAACATTTGCATGACCAAGTTGATAAAGATCATCAAGGTCATGAGGGGGAGAAGTCAAGGAGAAGTTAAAGAGACAAAGAGTTCAAAAGATTATCTGTTGATCAAGATTCGCTCAAAGATTCCATTCACTCAGCTATTTCAAATTCTTTTGCTGTTCTTGCTCCGAAAACCACAGTTCATTCAAGATCATTGAAAAGAGTTGTATCGTCTTGAGCTTAAGCAGCAAAGAAAATTTTCAATCTGCAAGATGCTGAGAAGAAATTTTTTCTTAAAAGTCAGAAAGCTTCTGAAAGTCGCTTTGTTGGTCCGTGCTATTATAGAAGACAATTTTTGAAGACCAAAGCGCCAATGATTACTAAGGGGAAGATTGTTAGGTCTGATTTTATAGTAATCATTGTATTTATAGGACTTGGTCAATACTGTGTTTAGGGCTGATTAGTATTGTATCTGACCAAGGGTATTTAAGTCCCTTTGGTCTTTGTCTTGTAAAAGTTTTCACACGCACATTTGAATAGAATTATACTTTGCGCTCCTATTGTCTCTCTCTCTACTTTCTCTCTCTAAGGATTTAGAGATTCTTGGACTCTCAGAATTGATTGTGATCTATGGACCTAACAAGTGGTATCAGAGCCTAATCGAAGAAATCTTTCATCGAAAACGATCGAGATTGCAATTTTTCAATAGAACAGTGACTTACGCATGAACAGTTTCTTAGAATTTTTGATTTGTTTGATTTGGTGCATAATGGTCGAGCTATGAAGTTAAATTGATTCAGAGATCAAAGTTGAATCATAGTGAATCAATTACAATGTTTAATTTCAATCAAATTGGAAGAATTGATAGATTTTGAGGATTTTGGATCAAAATATTGCTTTACACTATGTTGGGATCATTTTCGATTATAGAGCTATTTTTGTTGAAGATCATCAAATACAAATGTGCTCAGATGTTGATTTCGAACATGCATACAAAGTTTGGCCTCAAAATTCGAAGAATTGAAGGAGAATTCGAAGTTTTTTGGATGTATCAGTCGAAAACGTTCGTAGATCAACAGAATTCGTATGAATTTGAAGAACTCGCATGAAGAACTCGCATGGTGAAGCATTGAAGAATTCGCATGAACATCATCCTTGGACACAACAAGTTTTTCTAAGTCAGGAATTTGCAAGTAGCTTTATGCGAAAAGTGGATAATTCGTATGCTACTATGCTTAAGTTGTATGCGAATTGTGAAGAATTCGCAAGCCACATTGTGCGAAAAGTGAGGAATTCGCATGACATTGTATGCGAAAAGTGGCTCCCAGGATGAATTATTTTCTAAGTATAGAATTCGCTTGAAAGAGTATGCGAGAATTTCAGAATTCGCATGAAGTTATATGCAAAATGCGAGGAACTCGCATATAGGCGTATGCAAAATGTAGGAATTCGCATGAAAGCCTATGCGGAAAGTTGGGATTTCGGCTCATGCCTCATGCGAATTGTGCACTTAAAAGATCAATGGTCTGCGAATTGTGTGTTATGCGAAAAGTTTTCATGTGGTATGCAAAAAGATGTTGTTCTGGACCATTTTGCTACAAGTTTGCCCTGTTCCCGAGATTTTCCGCGTAATGCATATGTGACATCATTCCAATTTTCTGTTGGTCACATAATTTTAGCAACTGATCTAAATTTTCACGAGTGCTTAGGCTTGTCAAGATTTTCAGATACTGGATGTTTGGATTTAGTCTCTTAATGGATTGAATTGGATTAGCAACCTGAGTATCTGCAATCATCAGTCTGGAGTTTTTCTCTACGATGTTAGACCTTCGAGTGCTCTTAATGATTCTTCTGACCTGATCAACTATAAGTGTGAGTGACTACAATCATTGTTATGATGCTTTAGTTGTGATTCAAAATCTTGAGTGCTTATAATCATCCAGCTGATTCGTGAAGAAAGGAGTTCTAAGTTCGTTCGTTCGTTCAATGTTCTGAAAAGCAGTTAGAAAATGAGCGTCTTTCATCAGTTGTTGAACAAATTTCAAAATAATCTTCTAACCCTTGCATAGTAGTGTTTGCTACAAGATGCTTCCTCCTGCAAGCTGATCAGAAGAAGTTCTTAAGCTGAATTTCTATTCAACTCATGGTTCAAAGATAGATTTGGTGTTATAAACTGAAGATTCCCTTTGGTTGTCACGTCATAATTCACACATTTCTTTCTTGTGGGCATAACGAATGTGTTGAATTTACAAGAGTTAAAATATGTCTTTTTGTGCACTCAGTCGAGGTTATTGTCTACATCAGATATGGTATTAAAGATGAAACTTCAAGAATAAGAGCTATTTTCAAGGGGGAGCCGGAGCTGTTTTGAAGTTTAAGCAACGATAAGTTTTCTAAAGAAATCAAGGGGTAGATGAGCTGAAGCTTGAAAAAGATGATTCCTTTACAAAACTTTGGGAGAGAATGTTAGAACATAAAATGTTCTATGTTTAGATGTTTTGTAAAGTCATAATTTAATTGTATTTTGGGCCTTGTATTAAGCATTGGGTTTTTGCTTAATTGTTAACAAGGGTGATAGGGGTATAAATAGTATTTTTTTGTAATTGTGTTTGTAACTTTCATTCAACAATGTAGTCGTTTGTACACTATGTGTTTCTAGAGAGAGAGACATTATACTCTCTCTAGATTTGTGAATAAAACAAACAATTTCCTTCCTAATTCATCTTGTTAATCTTTTGTATATTGAATTGATTGTTGTATCAAAGCTTAATCGAAGAAATCTTTCATCGAAAAAGATAGAGATTGCAATTTTTCAATAGAACAGTGACTTACGCATGAATAGTTTCTGAGAATTTTTGATTTTTTTGATTCCGTGCTTAATTGGTCGAGCTATGAAGTTAAATTGATTTGGAGATCAAACTTGAATCATAGTGAATCAATTACAATGTTTAATTTCAATCAAATTGGAAGAATTGATCGATTTTGAGGATTTTGGTTCGAAATATTGCTTTACACTATGTTGGGATCAATTTCGATTATAGAGCTATTTTTGTTGAAGATCATCATATACAAATGTGCTCAGATGTTGATTTCTAACATTCATACAAAATTTGGCCTCAAAATTCGAAGAATTGAAGGAGAATTCGAAGATTTTTGGATGTATCAGTCGAAAACGTTCGTAGATCAACAGAATTCGCATGAATTTGAAGAACTCGCATGAAGAACTCACATGAAGAATTCGCATGAACATCATCCTTGGAGACAACAAATTTTTCTAAGTCAAGAATTCGCAAGTAGCTATATGCGAAAAGTGGAGAATTCGCATGCTACTGAGCTTAAGTTGTTTGCGAATTGTGAAGAATTTGCAAGACACATTGTGCGAAAAGTGAGAAATTCGCATGACATTGTATGCGAAAAGTGGCTTCCAGGATGAATTATTTTCTAAGTATAGAATTCGCTTGAAAGAGTATGCGAGAATTTCAGAATTCGTATGAAGTTATATGCGAAATGCAAGGAATTCGGATATACGAGTAAGCGAAATATAGGAATTCGCATGAAAGCCTATGCGGAAAGTTGGGATTTCGGCTCATGCCTCATGCGAATTGTGCACTTAAAAGATCAATGGTCTGCGAATTGTGTGTTATGTGAAAAGTTTTCATGTGGTATGCGAAACGTTGCTGTTCTGAACCCATTTTGCTACAAGTTTGCCATGTTCCCGAGATTTTTCACGTAATGCATATGTGACATCATCCTTATTTTCTGTTGGTCACATATTTTTAGCAACTGATCCAAATATTCACGAGTGCTCATGCTTGTCAAGATTTTCAAATACTGGATGTTTGGATTTAGTCTCTGATTGGATTGGATTGGATTGGATTGGATTGGATTGGATTGGATTAGCAGCCTGAGTATCTGCAATCATCAGTCTGGAGTTTTTCTCTACGATGTTGGACCTTTGAGTACCCTTAATCATTCTTCTGACCTGATCAATTAGAAGTGTGAGTGACTGCAATCATTGTTCTGATGCTTTGGTTGTAATTCAGAATCTTGAGTGCGTATAATCATCCAGCTGATTCATGAAGAAAGGAGTTCTAAGTTCGTTCGTTCAGTGTTCTGAAAAGCAGTTAGAAAATAAGCGTCTTCAAAGATAACAGAACTTGAAGAGATCGTTTCCAAGGTGAACTTACATGAGCAGAGGACTCCAGACTCAAATGATCAATCATATAGAAATGATTCATCTGACTCTGAATATTCATTCAAGACAGCATCGAGTTCATATCAAACAACTGTTTCAACAAAAAGGTTAGTCAATTTAAAAGATCATATTTGTACTACTAACATATTCTATGATAGGAATGTTGATGGTACAGGTACATATCAAAAGAGAAATAGTAAAGAAAAGCTGGTTTGGAAAGTGAAAGGATCTTCTGATGAGAAGAAAGATCAGAAAACATTTGTGATCACATCTACTGCAAGAACAACAATGCTTTTCAAGGTAAATCTTTTGGCAAACCTGATCTTGTTTATACTCTCAATCAATTGATCATGTTAGCACAAAAGAAAATCAATTGTTCTCACTGTGGTTCAAATGATTTTGTTAGTAAAAATTATGCTAATTGCTGGTATGGTTCTTATTATATTACTCCTAACAGAATTGCAACTAACAAACCTGGACCGAAATACCAGTGGGTACCAAAGCCAAAAGATTCATCTGTGTTGCAGGCATCTGAAGTCAAGGGTGAGTAAAAGAACATAGACTTTTGAGTAACTCAGCTCAGGACTCGGACTTCAATGTCAAAGAGTTTGACTTCTAGACAAAACAGTCTAGGACTCATGCTTCAAAAATCAAGTATAACTTCTAAACATAACAGTTTAGGACTCATACTTCAACGATAAAAATAAAAGTGTAATCCACTGCATCAAAAGAAATGATCAACCTTCAAGGGGGAGTATACATATCACCTCTACTGATAATATTGCGAATGCATATTTTCAGGGGGAGTAAATGACTTCTGATTAATACAGATCAGAACTCGTATTTCAAAGTTTTCTATGACTAAGACTTTTATACTTTGACGACTTTTTGACTGCTTGTAGATTTTGAGGGGGAGCTTACACGGTTTGTTAATCATGACTTGAGGAGGAACTATGATTGTTATATTCTTAATTTGATTGTTTGAAAGAAGGACAACTTTCAGACATGAAACATGTTCTTAAACGTTCAAACCACTTCTTATTCTCAAAATGATTTCATGAATTTAGAAGTGTGATTTTAAATGTTTTTCATTTTATGAGCTTCAATACTTTACGAACCGTGTGTTTCCAAAGATATATACTTTGTGTATTGCCTTTTTCATATATTGTCAAGTATTCATACACACCGGTTTAGTACTTTTATTGTCTATGTTCTTACCATGTCTCAAACTTGAAACTGATTTTCGATGGTAAGACACCCCGTTTGAAATTCAATGTTCATTGAGCGTTATTTCATTCAAAGCGTTTCTTTTAAGAATGTCTATATTTGATTCGTATAGATAACATCCAATCATTTCATGACCTAAGCTATTCTTGATAAATCATTCATATTTGATTCTCAAAACATATCTATTGCTTTCACTTGGTTCATTCAATTTCCTTGTTTTGAGAAACTCTTCCATGATTAAAATGCTCAAATCTTCGTGATTATCTTCATGAGCATACAAATATCTTACATGTATTTCATATTGTGCTTTAACTGTTAAAGTTAAGCCATTGAGCAATATTTTTTCTTCTAGGACAATATACACGGGATCAGTGTGAGAACTTAAATGAACTTCTATGGTTTCACGTTAACTAGTGTTTCCTACCCAAGAAGTTATCCTGATTGATCGAGAGGTGAGGGGTCATAAATCAAAGAGTGGGGGAGGAAGTTCATCCGGTTGAACAACCTCAGTGCTATGAACGGAAAAATGGACAAGAGAGTTTGGTTAAAAGTGAGCATAATGATAAAAAGAAAGAGGGTGTGAGAAAAGAGTTAAAAGAATATCAGAACTCTGTACCAACTTTTTCTGAGTTGGGCAGCCACATTACTGTTGTTTCTCAATTCTTTCGTGGACATCATTGAAAAACAGGTACTAGCCCATGCCAACTCTTGCTTTATACCCACCAGCTACTCATCTTTTTCTTAACAAGAAGATGTTTCAACTTTGATTCGGGATGCAACACATAATCTATCTGGTCTTCATTTGGAAGATGTGGATATTGAAAGAGAAGAAAGTCTGCCCCACCTTAACCTTCCATCATGCATAATTGAGTCTGTGTATTACTATTGTTGTCTCAATGGTTTACACATTTTGAGCCTATTTGAAAAGATTAAGTAACTTCAATCATTCTACACTATGCACGAACACACAAGGAATACGTTTTCTTATCTTAACATTCATAGAAAATTTCTTTGTAATTTTTCGATGATTGAATGGATGCCCTGGGGAGTGAACATCAAAAAACTCATTTCCAAAGTACCTTCGTTGTACAAAGTGTCTCTGTGTTGCTTACAGGCTTTTTAACTGATTCATTTGTTGATTCAGGGTTATTTTTCTATTTGTCTGGATTTGAAAAGATTCGGATAAATATATTATGAATTGACGGATGTTCAGAGGCTCATTTGGAAAGATCAGTGGTTAGAAAAAGGTTCATGACATTTCTTGAAGATAGTTTTGATGATTTCTATACTCTTCATCATCAAAAAGAAGGAGAGATGATCAAGAAATGTTGGAATTAGAGAAAGTTACATGTTTGGAATATAGGGGAGAAATAATTTTAAGAAGTGGAAAAGAAGTTATTAAGGGATATAATCAAGAAATGAGAAAGAAATTGTTGATAAAGTTCAAGATTTCAAAAACGTTCAAGAAATTTTCTTTGAAGATTATTTTGGAAAGAGAAAAGTGAGCTACAACCGAAGATAATTTCTTTGCTAAAGATGATTTTTTTGGGGGAGAATGTTAAAGATCACAAGAAGTGGAGATTACCAATTTTTCATCTCAATAGGGGAGAATGTTGATTGCCTGAGAATATCAGTTTTTGTCCCAGAGGGGGAGAATGTTCTTGAAAGGGGAAGAACGTGCTTTAAAGATGAAATTCATTTGAAGAAAAGTGCAAGTTCATCCAAAAGGGGAAATCACTTGTTTTTTAATCAAAGGGGGAAAATTTGTTTTGAAGATGAATTTGTTTTTGAAGATGATCTTGAATCCAAAAGGGGGAGAATGTTATAGCACAGATTGTTCTCTTCAAGATCATCTAGATTGAAAGTCAAAAGCCCAAGTCAAAGCCTTCAACAATGCAAAGTCAAAAGTTCTTAAAGTGGAAAGTTAAAGTCAACTTTATCAAGCTTGTTAGTTCTGTATGTTCCTTGTAATGTGTCTAGGTGTAAATACCTTTTCTTTGTAATTGTAGTGGTTGAACTTAGAACGTGTGCATATTGTGAAATCATACTACATATTCTAGAGAGAGAAAGTAGAGAGAAAGAGAGAGAGATTGTAATATGAATTCAAAGATCAATGAATATGAGATTTGATTGAAAATCATTGTTCTTCTTGATAATATTGCATAATCTCGGATTAACAGAGAAGACAAAATGAAAATTCCAATTTTGGCCCTTGGTCTTTGATTTGAGTAAAGGGAAAAAGAAAAGAAGAAAAAAGTGGTAAAAAAACCGATATGTCCCTTATTTAACGGACAATTTTAATGAAGTTAGTGACCAGACACTATTTTTAAAACAAAATACACAACCACGGGGACGATAATGTACTTATTGAAGTCTAGCTACGACCTTCGTAGATGGGTGTAAGCCACAGGGACCAAAATTATAGTTTTCTCAAATTTAAATTTGGGAGTTGCTCGTTGAAGGTTTGATGTCTTCAATAAATATATTGTATTTTAAATAAAAAGCTTCTTTTATAACTAAATTTTTTTTTGCTGTTATAAATGATAAATATTAAATTCAATATTGAATTTTCATTTTAACATCTTTTTATAACAAAATAGGTATTAAAAATTATATGGTATAATAAACGATTTTAGAACTCTTTAGACTTATAACACTTTAATAAAAGAAAAGAATAATATTAATACTTGAAAATAACACTATAAAAACATATTTTGAAGGCATATAAATGGAGAGGGATTTGAGTTCCACAAAGGTACCAAGACTGTGTCAAAGCTTCATTTTATGACCAATTCAACTTGATGTGATGTAAAGTAACTTTCTAATAATCACATATTTTCAAACCCACATGGATTTCCTAGAAAGCAACAATTGGATCAAAAGGTTTTGATAGTTAGCTTTTTATTGAATATTATTAAGCGTAAAGTTTAATTTTGATCCTTAACGTTTTTGTATTTTATTGGACTCTCATTTCTAAACTTCATTAATTCGGTTTGGTTATTTAAATCTGTTCATTTTCAATGGATTACTTCTCTTTACTTAACGACCACTAATTTTTTTTCTTAAATCCAGTTAAACTAGGTATTTTAGTCAGTATACCAGTTTTTTTAATTGTTATTTAAAAAACTAAAAAGTACTATATATAGGATGTTTTTCAGATGAGAACCAAAAGAAGTTGTAAATCGTGGATCTAAGGGTTGTTTGACAGTTGTTGAATGGTTTATTGCAGAATGATTAAGTGGTCTGAATGATTAAAAGGTTTTCATGATATAGTGTAAAATGAAATA
The DNA here is from genome assembly GCA_954870635.1 of Arctium minus. Classification (NCBI taxonomy): domain Eukaryota; kingdom Viridiplantae; phylum Streptophyta; class Magnoliopsida; order Asterales; family Asteraceae; genus Arctium; species Arctium minus. Next base: position 50,411,043 of record OX941094.1, read on the forward strand.
TGGTTGTTTGCTAATTTTTTATAATGAAATCAGGGTGCTTAATGGTTAAGGGAGGGTCAAGATACAAAATCATTCAGAGGATTTTGGAAACATTAAGAGGCAGACCTTTTTTTTGTCAAAGAAGATTTACCTCTTAGCGATTCAGAGGTTGTCTCTTAATGGAACCATTAAGAGGTAAACAATCAACCCCTAAGTCATTTATTGCTTTTAATATATGGATATTAAAGACAATGACAATTTTAAAATAATTTAGAACTTTATGATTTATTAATAGAGAAATTTTCATCAAAATTGAACGAACTTTGATTTATTTCCTATTTTCGGGAACCAACTTTAAAAATTATCATTTTATAGTTTAAATCAAACTTTTCATATATTTAAGGGTCTTGGTTACATGTTTAGTAGGTAATCGGTTGCCTCAATTTGATTTGTTAAATACTTAATTATAAAAAAGTCTTATGTGGATACTAACAACTCCATATCATCATTAAATAAAAATTAAAAAATACAAACTAATAAAAAATCAACTTAAAAAACAAAAATTAAAAAACATGATGGAAAGGAAACCACCAACATCCTCTTTTTGTTTCAATATCTAAATCTTCCAAATGAAGATCAGATAGCGTATGTGTTGCTTCCCCGATAAAATTTGAAACATCTTTTTGTTGAGAAAAAAATGAGTAGCTGGTGGGGTTTAATTCAAGAGTTGGCATAAGCGAGTGCCTGTTTCAATGACGGTCACCAAAGAATGTGAACCAACAATAGATGTGGTTGTCCGACTCAGAAAAAGTTGGTGCAAAGTTTTCATATTTTTTTAACTCTGATCTCACACCCTCTTTCTTGTTATCATTTAAACTCACTTCTAACCAAACTCTCTTTTCCATTTTACCTCATCACACACCCATACTCTAATATTGACCCCTCGCCTCTCGATCACTCAGGATAACTTCTTAGGTATGAAACACTGGATATCGTGAATCCATAGAAGTTCTTTTAAGTTCTCACACTAATCCTATGAGTTATTCCTAAAAGAATGATGTTGCTCAAGAGTTTAACTTCAACAGTTAAAAACATAGTAATATGAAGTACATGTGTCAGATATATGTATGCTCATAAAAATAATCATGAAGATCTGAGCATTTGAAACATGGAAGATTTTCTCAAAACAAGGAAATCGAATGAACGAAGTGAAATCAATATATATGTTTTGAGAATCTGACAATGTATGGAAAAGATCAAATATGAACGATTTATCAATAAAAGCTTAGGTCATGAAAAATTGGATGTTGTCTATATGAACAAGTATAGACATTCTTGAAAGAAATGCTTTGAATGAATTAACGCTCAATAATCAATGAATTACAAACGGAGTGTATTACCATCGAAAAATTGTGTCATTTTGAGACATGGTAATAACATAGTCAAAAAAAGTACTAAACCGGTGTGTATGAATACTTGATAGTATATGGAGAAGATAATACAAAAGTATTTATCTTTGGAAACACACGGTTAGTTAAACATTAAATCTTATAATTGAAAACATTTAAAATACACACTTCTGAAATTCATGAAAACATTTTAAGAATTATGAAGTGGTTTGAACGTTTAAGAACATGTTTTCATGTCTGAAAGTCGTCGATCTTTCAAACCTAAATAAGATTAAGGTTAGAATTATCCTTACGCTCAACACTAATATCATGAAGTCATCCTCAAAGTCATGATTGATATGATCATGTAAGCTCCCCCTCAAAATCTGCATACAGTCAAAAAGTCGTCAAAGTACCAATGTCTTATTGAAAGCAAAATAACAACATTTATTGAAATTAAAGACATAAAATGCGAGTTAAAACTTTTACAGTACGAGTTCTAAACTGAATGTTTAGAAGTCAATTATCCTTACTCCCCCTGAAATGATGCATTCACAAAATATGTCAGTACATATCAAATGAAAAATTTTCTAACTCCCCCTAGAAAGTAGATCATCTAATATTTGTCTCACTCCCCATGAAATCTTTAGCAAACCTTCAGTACAAATATCATTCAGACTAAAAATAAAGAAATGAAGAAAAGATATAACTCAAACTATACTAGGTAAATACAGATTACGTTTTAAGATTCAACATACCTAATTTCGAAATGAGAAAATTAAATCTCTTTTCTTCCAAAGGTTTAGTGAATAAATCAGCAAGTTGATAATCCGTGTTTAAAAAGTAAAGTTCAATTGTACTTTTTTCGACATTATCTTTTATAAAGTGATACCCCACATCAATGTGCTTTGTTTTCGTGTGCTGAACATGATTAGCAGTTATCGCGATGGTGCTCTTTGAATCACATTATCTCGGTATTTTGTTGAAATGGAATCCATAGTCTCGAAGTTGTGTCATCATCCACAACACATGAAAGCAGCCACTTGCAGCAGCTACATATTCTGCTTCAGCGGTTGAAGCGGAAACACATAATTTTTTCTTTGACGCCCAGCTAACGGGCTTGTCTCCTAGAAATTGAATGTGACCCAATGTGTTTTTCTTGTCGAGCATACATCCTGCATGATCTGCGTCTGAATACGCTGTTAGCTCAATACCAGTATCTTTAGGATACCACAAACCAAGGTCTGCAGTTCCCTTTAGATATCAAAATATTCGCTTTACCGCCGAGAGGTGGGATTCTTTAGGCGAAACTTGATATCGGGCGCATAGACATGTAGAGAACATAATATCCGGTCTACTAGTCGTTAAGTACATTAAAGAACTGATCATTCTTCTATAGGTTGTAAGATCGACAACTTTTCCTAAAAGATCAGCTCCAATCTTAGTTCTAGGTGCCATCGGGGTTGAAATAGGAGTACAATTTTCCATTTTAAATTTCTTCATAATATTAGAAATGTACTTCGATTGGTTTATGAAAATCTCCGTAGAAAATTGTCTAACTTGTAATCCGATAAAGAAATTCATCTCTTGTCTGAATCGGCAAGAGCCTCTGATACGCGAGTAGGCTCGATCTTGCTCAGAAAGGATTCATGCATACGCATATTCATTGATGCTGACCTAGTTTGCACCGGTTTTGATGGATCGCCAATGATCTGGCCTATCGGATGCTCTTTGGTCCATTTATGTTCATGAGGTAGTGGATTATATGAATATATATCAATATTATCATCTATGAATCCACTGGTACCTTCTTCTGATAGTTCAGGAGGAATTATGGTTGCAGTTGAAGTAGTAGGTGCAGAAGTCTCAGCAGGTTCAGCTTGTTCAGCAACTTCTGTCTCTTCATTATTGACCACAACTTCAACTGTTGGAGTCGGCATTTGAACTGGAATTTCAATAGAGATATCTGAACTGGTTGGATGAGTAGTCGTTGAGTCTTCCATCCTGTCAACAACAACAGATTTCTTCACATTAGATCCAAGAAATTCATCATAAAACAGTTCAAATAATAAATCTAAATCAGATAAATGATTAGTAGACGTTGATGCTTCATCTGATTTGATCGCTTGAGACGCAGGTTCTGGACTGATTTGCCAATAAGCTAGTACTCTGGTTATAACGGGTTCTGAACTGTGTTGTTCGGAAGCCATCTCTTCATCAAACGTAACGTTGACGCTTTCAATAACCGTCTTTGACTTCTTTGAGTAGACACGGTATGCAGTTGATGTAGATGAATAACCAATGAAGATACCTTTGTCCGCCTTGGCACTGAACTTGTTCAGACTCTCTCTATCGTTTAGAACAAAACACATACACCTAAATATATGGAAATATTTGATTGTCGGTGTTCGGTTGTTGATTAACGCATAAGGAGTCTTCTTGAATCGGCGGTGTATCATGGAGCGATTCTGAGTGTAGCACGCAGTCGATATAGCTTCAGCCCACATAAATAGAGGTAAGTCAGATTGACTTAACATAGTACGAGTAGCCTCGACTAGCGTACGATTTCTTCTTTCGACAACTCCATTCTGTTGAGGCGTACGCGCAGCAGAGTATTGATGTGATATCCCGACTGATTTGAGATATTCTTGAACTGTTTTATTCTTGAACTCTGTGCCGTTGTCTGTTCTTAGAAGCTTTACTGGTTTCTGCAGATTTACCTGGGTCGTCTTCAGAAATGTAATGAGAACATCTGGTGTCTCATCTTTTGATCGTAGAAATTTGACCCAAGTGTATCGCGAGTAATCGTCCACGATAACTAGTATGTACTTCTTTCCGCCTAGACTTTGCGTTCGCATCGGACCACAGAGATCCATATGCAACAACTTTAATGGAGCACTTGTACTCGGTTCAGGCTTTGGTTTATGTGGATCCCTCTTCATCTTTCCTTTTTCACACGCTGCACATAAGTGTTCTTTTTCATACTTCAGCTCTGGAAGTCCTTTCACTAACTTTCTACTGACCAGCTTGTTGATGTACCTAAAGTTGAGGTGAGAGAGTCGTCGATGCCATAGCCAACTTTGTTGCATCGAGGCTTTCGATAGTAGACAAACCTGCTTGTCAGTCTGGACATTTGACAAATTGATTGTGTAGAGGTCGGACTTTCTCGTGCCAACCAAGAGTTCCTCGCCTTCTTCAGTGCGAACAGAACACCTCTTGGCTTTGAAATTGACCTCTAAGCCTTTGTCACAGAACTGGCCTATACTAAACAAGTTGTGTCCTAAGCCTTCAACATAGCTCACCTTCTTGATCGTGACTTTGTCATGTACCATATCACCATATCCTAGTATTGGTGAAAACTGATCGTTGTCGAATCTAACTGTTCTGCAATACTTCTCTATAAAGTTGGTCAACATACCTTTTTGTCCAGTCATATGCTTGGAACATCCGCTATCCAAGTACCACGTATGACGGATCTGCACAAGAGAAATTACAAAACAAGAGATTTAGATATCCATAAAACAAAATTTGAAGTAAAGACTTTTGAGCATTGAAGTGTGGGTCTTGAACTGTTGTATTCAAGAGCCATTGTTCTTTGAGGTACGAGTCCTAGACTGTTTTGTCTAGAAGTCATACTTCGTTGAAGTACAGGTTCTAAGCTGAAATACTTAGAAGCCTCCATATTGACATTTAAGTCCGGGTTTTGAACTGATTTGTTCAAAAGCCTAAGTTCTATGCTCCCTCTTAAACTTTGAGTTCCTACAACACAGATTTAGTTTTTGGTACCCATTGGAATTTGGGTCCAACTGTGTTAGCACAAGATTTTGGTACCCATAGAAATTTGGGTCCGTTTTTCATTTGAAATTCATTGGAAGCATTAGAATGATTAGAGTGCACATGATAAGTTCCATACTAAACATCAGAATCTTGACAAGAAGCATAAACATGTTTATCATAATATGAAGACTTTCTAGTAGATAAAGATAATTGGAATAATTGCTTCATAGAGTATTTCTTGCGATAAATGACAAGTTTTGGTTTCAAAATAGCAACATCAACAATTAAAACATCTTTAATAGGCGAAGTCTTATTACAATCAACAGTACAAAAAGATTTATCAGTCTTGTCAGTCTCCTGTTTTGGTTTCCATTGAGATTTAACTTCTGGCCTTTTCTTGCTCAGATCTGAAACAGTTGAAACTTGTGAGTTAGACTTGTGAGCAACAACTGAATGCTTCTTCTTTGGGTTACCAGTAGTGATCGGTTTCTGTGAATGTTGAGATTTATTCTTACCTTTAGCATACTTAGTATTCACAGAGACTGATTTATCAACTTTCGTTGATTTCGCACTTTTTACAGACGTACTGTTTTTCCCAAGGATTTTACAACAAAAGACGAATGGTTAGGAAGTTTCGTATTAAAATCAAATTGACCAAAACAACCATCCAAACCACCGTCAGAGTTTAGAAAATCAAACCCTCCATCAGTTAGACCAAAACTATCATTACATTTTGAAGCCTTAGAAAGAACAGCATTTTTAAACACAGTTGAAAAAACTTTTTGTTCATTATTAATCAAAAGTCTTTCATCTGTTAAAGAATTCTCAAGTTCAGAAATTTTACTTTCCAAAACGAGAGGAGGGACATATAGTTTACCTTCAATAGGCTTCGCCTCCATTTCTTTGACAGAATAACTCTGAAAGAAGTCATTTGAAAGAGTTTTCTTTTGATATATAGGATCATAATTATAACTATTATTCAAATTCGCATAACGAAATGGAAGTTAAACTTTAGTTGTGTTCTTTCGTTTTTCCATTTCCTTGGCTTCATCCTCTTTTGACAATCCAGTCCAGAAAACTTTAAGCTCAGGGATTCTTCGATCTAGTTTCAAAAATGTTAAATCATAAAGTGCAGGCACTTCAGATTTACCCTTTTTAAGGTAGTGAGGATTCTCATACCCGAGTCCCCATTTCTCTATTTACTCTTTGGGTTTGTTCAGATGAATGGTTTGTTCAGTTTGACCCAATTTGTATAACTTCTCTTCCAAACCTTTTAATTTTGCAAGTAAAGAAATGTTTTCTTTGGAAGTTGAAGAATGCAATTTCGTAAGCTCGATGAAATCAAACTCACTCTTTCTCAATGTCACACCCCGCTAAAGCGGAAACACGAGGCGTAACAGTTCCGATGCCACAGCACAAGATTATAAACATACCAACATTTATTTACAACCAAAATACATTACATTTTAGAGAACATAATATCGTTATCGTTTACAAATTCCAAGTCCTTTAAACATAAGATACGCTTAACGCGAAAATAGTCTTGTGCTTGAAAATACGAGTACGCTGATAAAGCATCATGGGATTACCTTCTAGATTCCTGAAAAGCATGAATAAAAACCAAGGTCAACTACAAAGAGTTGGTGAGTTCACAGGTTTTGATTATGCACAAATCATTTTATATGCAAGATTTGACAATCGTAGAGCGTACATAAAAACCAATTTCAATTCTTTGATTCATGAGTACCACAACTTAAATTTCTTTATGATGAGTGTAAGCAAAGACGAATTTTACGTTGAGCCACTACTAAGCCGTCCCTGACCAATTACAACGCCCCCGATGGACTAACTCAGCGGTGGTTCATGCCACATGTTTAGCCATCTTCTCTAGTATAGTGCACCCCTGCTCGTCAGCATTAAAGTGGGCTTGTCACACCAAATAGCGCTATCCACTAATACTATAGGCCCGATTTTCTTCGAGTTAATAGTAGTGTCACGGGGTCTTAACATTAAAAACTCAACACATCAATTGCATACTCATCATATAGCTTAATTTTCCAAACGCTTTTACAAAGCCTTATAAATTGCCAATTCGCAATTCTTTCAAACAATTCTCATGAATCCTTAAATACGCAATTTAAACATGCTTTTCACCCCAAAATCAATTAAAACGATAAAAATGGGGCTGTGAATACTCACCTTGATGCAAGCAACGAGAGAAGCTTTACTTTAAACTTAATGAGTTTTGTCACGCCTTAACTTTCCCTATATAAGAGTTGCCATAAGAAACACATTAATACCCTATTCCGATGTCCAACCAATATATCCAATTGTCCCATGAAATGCCATCAAATAAGTTTCTTAGTCCATAATTATTTTGCCTAAACGAAGTTCCAAAATAAAATAAGGCATTACTTAAACTTGATAACACAACTTTTCTGGATACAGCACATGCTGTCCAGAAAGTTATCCGGTAATTTCAACACGGAAACTTAACTTCTCAAGAGAATTATTTAATCAAAATTTTTAGGATGGAACTATGGTATGTTTAGATTAAATCTGCACTTTTTCATAATTTTTGAATAACTTTTGGTACATCAAATCATTTTTATAAAATAAAGTGTCACTGATTTTCGGATCAGTGACATACCTCACTTGTAACAGGTTTTTGAGGTATCAATTCTTGGAATTAGATAGTGATCCACATATGGATGCAAACCTAACTCAAAATCCTAACATTTGGAAAAAGATTCACTTAATTTGGATGAGTAGTGAAGGAGTTATGGCCTCTACAAAATAGGTGTATGAATCTGTCTTCACTGGACAGATTGCACCATTTTCTTATAAAATCCCATTAAGTGCTCAAATCATCTCCAAATTCTATGTTTCTGGACTTTTTAGAAAGCAAACACTCTAAACTGAAGTTTAGAAGCAAAAACCCCAAATTTGGACATGTGGTTTGTGAGTTGTGCAAGCTAGAAGTGAGGTCCATTTTCTGGACAGATTCTAGAATGATGTGAATGCTAATTTAACTCACAAATAATGATCATTAGACATGGTTTTTGGTTAAAAACCATGTCTTCACCTTTCAACACATGATAAACTAACACATGCATCATGGATTCATGGCAATCTAAATGCTCATCCAAATGCATGCATGAACACAAAATAAAGAAGATAAGACATTAATATTGATACAATGTTCTTAATCATGTAGAACTTAGAAAATTCCTTCATAAGAACATTTTTATACTAACACTCAATGTATCAAGAGTCAAAAACTCATTTTATATAAATATCAAAGGTAAACCATCTTATTAACAAGTTTTCACCCACATGCAAGACAACATAAACACTAGATTAGTGATTTAACATTATATAGAACTCTTAATCATATGAGTTTGAACAATCTCATCCTAAGAGTTTATTTATACACAAAATTGATATAAATGCATAAATTTCAATCCAACCTTAATAAAATTTTGTGGACCAAAAACCACATTTCATAAAATCATCATCTCTTTGGCAAAAACTCAAAGTAACACACATGGAAACCCTAGTTTCATTGGAAGATCATTAAATGGTTCATTAGCAAATGCATAGATACTAATGCATCCCATTTCACTTCCACAACTTGGATTATACAACATTTACATAAAAGATATGAAAACATACCACTTTTGATTATAAACTTAAAAGAAAATGGAGGGTTAAATGATTACCTTTAACAAAAGAGATGAAGACTTGGATTCCAACTTCAAAATGGTGATAGATTCTTGGTTGGATTCTTGAATCTTAGCAATGGAAGGAGAAAATGAAGAAAGAAAAATGGAAATGGTGGAGGTGGTGGTGGCTTTCGGCCGAAAAAGAGAGAGAGAGGAGAGAGAGGAGGTGAAGAGTTAAAAATGAGAAATGAGGATGATTATAGTTTTTAAATTTGTTTTTAATGGTAAACAAGGTGTTGTAGGATTAGGACAAGTGTCCTAAGTAACTCTCCCACAAAATATTTAATTTAGTATTATTAGTTAAATTGCTAGTCTAATCTATAAATATCAGATATATTTGAGAACTGAACTACCCGATTCTCAATTTTTGCTAAATAAATGGCAGATTTGAAAATTTTGCAATGCAAGAGAAATTAAAATTCTGATTTTTATAATTTAAGAATTTTGGACTTTTATTCACTTATTTGGCATTTCTGGACAGTGACGGTCAGATGCGGAACTGTTCCGGGTTTTTAACGCAACTTCTAAATTTTTCGGGGAAACTTTTTATCTTAAAGGCTTTTAATAAAATTTAAAAAGTGACAAAACTTATAAATTATTCTGAGGGTGCTGACCTCATTAATCGAAATCTGACAGTTGTCACACTCAATTTAGTCTTTGTTTCAGTAACTTCTAGAAGAATTATGGTCTGTTCTTTGGCGCTGGTGTCAATGTTTTTGTGTAAGGTCTCAACCAAGACTTTCTTCTCAGCAACAACATTGCTAAGTTTCTGTATTGATTGGTTTTGTTCAAGAATGACACCCTTTTCTCGCTTAAGCTTCGACTCTAACTCTTCGAGTTTTGACATCATGGCATGCATTTGAGTTATGAAATCAGATTGAGTTAAATCACATACCTCGTCATTGTCATCTTCATTGAAATCTGCTTCATCATCTATTTCCATCTTGCCAATGAAGCACATGTTTGCTTTCTCGTCATTCTCTTCATCGTCATCTTCCTAGTCTGAATGATCTAGCCAGTATTCATCTTCTGCCATCAATGCCTTTCCAACCTCTTGTTGCTTGGCTAGAAACATTTTGTTTTTGTAGTAGTCTGAGTTTCTGACTTTGGGTTGTCGGCAGTCTCTTGCAAAATGTTCATGTCTACCACAGTTGTAGCACTTTGGAGGTTTTGTCTGACTAGATGCTTCAGCTTTATACTTTCTTTCTTCCGGCTTCCTTTCCTCTACTCTCTTTCTTTCAAACCTCTCTTTGTGAACATAATTTCTAGAATCAGAAGAATATCTCTGACTGTTTGAGCTTGGCTTTTTGTAGAATTGCTTCTGAAAAGCCTTAGTCAACATTAGCACTGCCTGCTTTAGTTGTTCACAGTCGTCCGAATCAGAGTTTGCTTCAACTTCAATCATCTTCTTTTTCTTCTTTTTCTTCTTTTTCACAACAAGAGCAACTATATCATCATTTGTCTTCCCAGTCTGCCTCTTTTCATCGAGTATTTCATCCACCTCTTCTTCATTCTGTTTGAGGGTTTCATACACCTCATGAAGTGAAATCCCGTTTAAATCTTTGATTTGCTTCATCTGCCTGGAAAACCTCTTCCATTCAGGCTGGACAATGCTTAAGAATTTGACATTCAGCTCTATTTGCGATTTGTTGACCTTGTTCTTGCTTAGTTAATTCAGCAAGGTCACAAACTTGTCGTATGTTTCTGCAAGTGACTCTCCAACTCTGCCTTTGAACTCTTCATAATTGTTTAGGCAGTTGGATATCTTTAGTTGGTTCCCAACCTTTGAGCCTAGCATCATCTTCTCTAGATGATTCCACATATGTTTGCCTGCGGCCTTATAGTTGTCTATCTTCACGTATATTTCATTTGGAATTCCTTGAAGAATATAAGACTTTGCTAATCTATCACCTTTTGCTCTTTTTAGGTTATCACCTTCTAGTTCATGATACTTAAGTTCAAACTCTGTTTCCACAGTTCCCTCCGTACGAGTCTCCAAAACTGGTGCCATAACCCCTTCTTCTATCGATTTCCTGATGAATTCACCCAACTCATGTCTTTCAATAAAGTCCATGAACCGATCTTTCCACTGTTCATACTCTCCCCTTAAGAGTACTGGTGGTTTTGAGTCAGTTTCGATTGCTAGGGCTTCTCTGGAAGTCATTCTGCTTTGAAAAATACTAAGTCTGGTATTGGCGCAAAAGGCACTCTTTGCGCTAAAGGTAGCTGGCACAAAATAGTTTTGTGTTAGATGTAGGTGGCGCGAAGCAGAACTTTACGCGAAGAGAGGGTAGCGCAAACTTTAGTTGGACTGGAAGGTGTTTTGCGCTAGACGTTAGTGGCGCAAATGATAACTTGCGCGAGGTTTGAGTGGTGCAAAGTAATACTTTGCGCGATAAGACATTGGCGCAAAAGTTAACTTGAGCTTTGCGTAAACTTAGGTTTACGCGAGAAGAAGTTGGCGTAAACTGAGGTTCGCGCAAGTTGAAAGTCGCACGAGAGAATTGCGTGAGCTGTTGTTGGCGCGAATTGAGGTTTACGCGAGACGTTGGTCGCGCGAAGTGATCATTGCACGAGTAATTGATCGCGCGAAACAGAAGTTTGCGCGAGTCGTTGATGGCGCAAAAGAGACTATGAACTGGCGTGAGATTGAGCTTTGCGCGAGTTCGTCCCTGTACTTCGAAAATCGATCTAAAAACCTGTTTGATCTTCGATTAGCTGTTCTAAGTTCTAACAAAAAGACCACTAACAATTCTAGAACAGATTTCTAGCCTTTGATCTAACAAATAACCACTTTTAGAAGAAATGATCGATGGAACAGTGAGTTTCCAGACGTGAACTATTTTGCAATAAAATCCCAAAAATTGAATCGATTGAAGTTATATACTGAAATCAAACAACACCAACTCGATCTAGCACCCTATACGATCACAACCTGATCGATTTCACCCCAAAAACACACTAAAACTTTAAAATGATTTTGAAACGAAGAACACAGATTCGATGGCTTTAAACTTGATTTTGATCTGATTTTCAGGCTCTGATACCAATTGTCGGTCCACAATACTATCAAGTTCTTATCGATAACAACACATAAACGATTACCAACCTATTTGATTAATAACAACGATTACAAGGTTTGATCTTTGTTCGATTTGAAGCTCTCTGTGTTTTCTCTCTAAGTTTACACCGTGAGTGTGTGTGTTGTCTATGATCTGATTTCTTGAGATTGCTTCTCAAACACACTATCAACCAACTTGCAACAAAATACTATTAAACTAATAATAATATCTAACTAAAGATATTATAATATCTAACTAATTAAACTAATATCCTAATATCTATCAATTAGATATTTAGGACAAACAACAAATACAATAAACAACTTTGACATTTATTACAAGTAAACATTAGACTAATCTTGAGAGCCGACTTTCCGGCTTTAGCTTCAGATTGCGATCTTCATATTGGATGATCTTGAATCCAATGAGACTGTGCTTTAACAATACTCATTTGAAATCTGGACACCATTAGAGCAGAAAAATTCTTACAATACTTCGGGTTTGTTGAACCGAAAATTATGTTATCGACATATATTTGAATTAGAATGATATCAGGTTTTTCCTTTTTGATAAAGAGAGTGGTAACAGTTTTACCTTTCGAGAAGGCTGACTTGACAAAAAACTTGGAAAGGACATCGTACCTGGATCGAGGAGCCTGCTTTAAGTCGTAGAGGGCCTTGTCAAGGATGTATACATAATTTGGTTTTTCCACATTGACAAACCCTTCTGACTGTGAGACACATACTTCCTCCTTCAAAATTCCGTTAAGAAAGGCAGTCTTCACGTCCATTTGGTAGACACTGAAGTTTTTGTGTGCAGCGTAGGCTAGAAACATCTTAATAGCCTCTATACGTGCAACTGGAGCGTATGTCTCATCGTAGTCTATTCCCTCCTCTTGTCGGTATCCCTTTGCTACAAGTCGAGCTTTATTTCTTACCATGATACCGTCTTCATCTTTCTTGTTTTTGAATACCCACTTCGTGCCTATAATCGTTTTTCATTCTGGTCGAGGCACGAGTTTCCAGACTTTAAGCGCTTCAAATTATTTGAGTTTTTCTTGCATAGCTGTTATCCAATCTGGATCTACTAGAGCTTCAGATACTCGGGTAGGCTCTATCTTGCTTAGAAAGGAATCAAACATGAACTTGTTTGTAGTAGCAGACCTACTTTGCACCGGCTTCGACGAATCTCCGATAACTTGATGTACCGTGTGCTCTTTGGTCCACTTATTAATGCGAGGGAGTGGATTAGATTAAGAATGATCATGTTGATCATCTAAGTATCCAATATCTTCATGTTGGGGTTCAGTTGAAGTGGTAGGTGTTGAAGTTTCAGTTGGTGAGACACTCGTTGTTTGTTGAGTAGGCATTGTTGTACACCCAACTGAATGTGATACTTCTGGCTCTTCACTATCTTGTTCAACTTCAACTGATTGAGTAGGTATTTGAACTTGAGTTTCAGTCTGAACCGGGGAAACTCGTTCAGTTGATACATATGAAGTGATTAGTTGATTACCACTTGAATCTTCTGATCTATCAATCACAACAGGTTTAGTCACTTTATATCCGAGAAACTCATCATAGAAATATTCAAATAATAAATCTAAATTTGTTAAATACGATGTAGAAGTAGAAGCATTATCAGAATTAGTAACATTAGAAATAGGTTATGGACTGATTTGTCCAGAAGCTAAAACTCATGTTCTAACGGGTTCTGAACTGATGTGATCAGAAGCCATCTCCATTGCTTCATCAAATTTAACATTACGCTCTCCACCATGATCTTTGAGTTTTTTAGGTAGACTCTGTATGATGTGGATGTCTGAGAGTAGCCAATGAAAATTCTTTCTCCAGCTTTAGGACTAAACTTGTTCAAGCACTCCTTATCATTCAGCACATAACACCTGCATCCAAAAATGTGAAAGTGTTTAATGCTAGGTGTTCTGTTGTTAATCAAAGCATAAGGCGTTTTACCGAAGCGACGATGGATGATAGATCTGTTTTGTGTATAACATGTAGTAGATACAGCTTCTGTCCATATGAATAGAGGTATGTCTGACTGGTTGAGCATCGTGCATGCAGCCTCAACTAACGTTCTGTTCCGTCTTTCAACTACCCCATTCTGTTCCAGCGTTCTGGTAGCAGAAAATTGATGTGTTATTGCGACAACATAGAGACTAGTACATAAAGGAAGTTTGAGAAAGATAATTGAGGACAAAAAGTTAAAAATCCCCATAAAAGTCCTAATGATTCTATATTTAAAAGATGGTGTTTGCATAACAAAAGGAAGCTTGAATCTTGGCTCATGGTACTAAAACTTGCGGATTGGATAAACTTATATTTAGGATAGGCTATGGTCTTTGTTTGAGTTTATTGACTTCTATCACTCAATTTTTTTTCTTCATATATTGAGTGTTTTTATTTGTCTTTTGCGTTGCTTTGGGACAAGCATTAGTTCAAGTGTGGGGATGTAATAAGTGCAAAACTTATCACCTTCTAAGCACTTATTATCTTTGTATTTGCCCTTATTTTAGTCTCCCACCCACCATAATTGAGTATTTTAGTTTGTTTTTACCATTTCTTTAGTTTGGAGCTAAGTTGGAGGAATAGATTTTGTTTTGTGCTAATTTAGAAGATTCGGTAACATTTTGGGTTGCTGCAGCATGGATGCTACAGCATGTTCGTAGTCACTACAAAACAAAGACGTCACTTCATAAACTTTTTGCTAGGGAATCAAATTCCAGCCATAAGTCCATCCTTTCCAGCTCAGGTTGGATGGCATCTTCAGAGGAATATCATCATGGAGGTGGTCATGTTAGGAGAGCATCTTGCAAAGATTTTGTATGTTGGGTATTAACCATTGGACAAAGGAATCTTTGTACTTTGATAAGTGACATTAGATGCTCTCTCCCCTTGCATAAATAGGAGCTTAAACTCCAGGTTTTTATCACCCATTTGCTTGCTCTTGCAAGTAAATTAACTTTAAGTCTTTACTTTATTGTTGTACTTTTGGTTTCTTTGACAAGAGAACCGACTAAATAGTTCATCTAGCTATTTAGTAAATATTGTCATCTTTATTAGATTTAATCTAAAATCTTTTGATACTCTATTGTTCATGCATTTATATTTCAAGTTTAATATTGAGTCTTGTATTTATTTTCAAGCGATGATAGGCTAATACCCCTAGCTTGGGTATAAGTAAAGGTTGAGAGATAAAGGCCTTTGTGATAGTGTAAGATTGCTTTCGCTATTGGCTATCCACCTTATTATTCACCCCATGTTTCTAAGTTTCATCTAAGTATTTCTTGACAAGGTGATTGTTATCCCAGATTTTAATCTAGTATTGTCTACCAGAAATGAGGTTCGAAAAAGACTCACTCTGTTCCGCATGTGAGTTGGGCAAAATGAAGCGTAGCTCCTTCAAGTCCAAAGCTGAATCATCGACCTCATCAGCACTGGAACTTCTTCATATGGACCTTTGTGGCCCAATGCGCACTGCATCTATCAACGGAAAGAAATATGTGTTGGTAATGATAGATGACTACTCAAGGTATACATGGCTCGAGTTTCTTCGCAACAAGTCAGATGCGCCAGAGTTGATTATCGCTTTCATCAAGCGCATTCAAGTACGCCTTCAACTGCCAGTCAGAATCATTCACAGTGATAATGGCACGGAGTTCAAGAATGACACCCTGAAGAGTTATCTTACTTCCGTGGGTATTTCACATAATTTCTCCGCCGCCTACACTCCGCAACAAAACGGCATCGTTGAACGGAAGAACCGCACTCTGGTTGAAGCAGCTCGTACTATGCTTGCTTACTCAGATCTACCCATGTACCTTTGGGCCGAGGCAGTCGCTACAGCATGTTTTACACAGAACCGTACCATTGTGGTCAAGCGATTTAATAAAACATCATATGAATTAATCTACAATCGTACACCTAATATTAAATTTCTTCGTGTCTTTGGTTGCAGGTGCTACATTCTCATAGAGCGTCAAGGATTATCAAAATTTGATAAGAAAGCGGATGAAGGATATCTCGTTGGATACTCTCTGACATCCAAAGCTTATCGAATTTACATTATTCGAACAAAGACGATAGTTGAGAGCATGAATGTCTCCTTTGATGAGAATTCAACAAGGACTTCTGGACACAACAGTTCAGAACTCGGTCTTAACGACAAAGCTTCTATTCAAGCAAGAATAGAACCAGCTATAACAGGATCATCTTCTTCAAACTCTAACTCTACTTCATCTGAGTTAGATTTATTGTTTATTGATGCCTTTGATGATATATGTGCAGATTTTGAAAAAGGCATATCAACATCAATAACAAGTGGTACAAACTCGGAGGTCCCTACTATCTCTGAAGACATGCCTGGACCTTCCGACGAAGTCACTGACACTTCAACTCCATCAGGTACAACTACACCGTTAGTTTTTGACTCTACTAATACTGAATCTGTCTCTACAGATAGTTCATCTGGAAACGAAGTCCCGAGCACTTCAACCGCTAGTACAGAAGCTTCAGTGTCAGAAACACCAGTACAAGATGTCCCGATTACATCTGTGGAGCAACCTTCCGTACAAGATGACAACGATGCATCAAATACGCAACAAGCAGTTGATGCACTACCAAGCACACATCGTTGGACTAAGGATCATTCCTTGGAAAACGTGATAGGTGAAGTACAATCTGGTGTCACAACAAGATCTGCAACAACTAACTTCTGCATGTTTTCAAGCTTCCTCAGTTCCTTAGAGCCAAAGAAAGCGGATGAAGCTCTACGTGATCCTTTCTGGATTACTGCTATGCAAGACGAGCTTCTACAATTTGCAAGGAACAAGGTATGGCGCTTGATCCCACTACCTAAAGGTAAATCCGTTATTGGAACAAAGTGGGTGTTCAGAAATAAGAAAGACGAAGCTGGAGTAGTCGTGAGAAACAAAGCTCGTTTGGTCGCCAAAGGGTATTGTCAACAAGAGGGCATTGACTATGATGAAACATTCGCCCCGGTTGCAAGGATCGAAGCCATCAGAATCTTTCTAGCCTATGCAGCGCACAAAAACTTTACAGTCTATCAGATGGATGTAAAGTCGGCTTTCCTGAACGGCGTTCTGCATGAGGAGGTCTACGTGGCTCAACCTAAAGGTTTCGTTGATCCTCATCACCCTGATCATGCCTATGTTTTAGACAAAGCGCTTTATGGTCTTAAACAAGCACCGCGAGCCTGGTATGAAACTCTCACTAAATTTCTACTTGCTTCTGGTTTCAAGAAAGGTACAGTAGATACAACCTTATTTCTTAAAAGGCAAGGTGATGACTTGATTCTTATTCAGATTTATGTTGACGACATAATATTTGGGTCGACAAATCCAAAATTTTGTAAGAACTTTTCAAAGATAATGGAAACAAAGTTTGAGATGTCGATGATGGTTGAATTAAATTTCTTTCTTGGTCTACAAGTAAAGCAATTACCCGAAGGCATATTTATTAATCAAGCTAAATATATAAAAGATATTTTGAAAAAGTTCAATATGTTAGATAGTTCAGTCATGAAAACACCAATGGCTACTGGTACACTCTTAGACGCGGATCCCTCCGGGAGGCCTGTTGATCAAAAGGTGTATCGTAGCATGATTGGATCTTTACTTTTTCTAACTGCCAGTCGCCCGGATATAATGTTTGCCACATGTTTTTGTGCGAGATATCAGTCTAATCCTAAAGAGTCGCACTTAACTGCTGTTAAGCGAATCCTTAGATATCTCAAAGGTTCTCCTAATCTAGCCCTTTGGTATCCAAAGGATTCTCGTTTTGAACTAATTGCCTTTACAGATGCTGATCATGCAGGTTGTAAGCTAGACCGGAAAAGCACCTCTGGATCATGTCAATTCATAGGTGACAAACTTGTGAGTTGGACTTCAAAGAAACAAAATTGTGTTTCAACATCCACTGCCGAGGCTGATTATGTAGTTGCTGCTAGCTGCTGTTCTCAAGTCCTCTGGATGACGACACAGTTAAGGGACTTTGGATACAACTACAAACGCGTTCCGATTTATTGTGATTCCAAGAGTGCAATATCTATAACTGCTAATCCGGTACAGCACTCGAAGACCAAGCATATAGATGTACGTTATCATTTCATCAAGGATCATGTAGAAAAAGGTAATATTGAAATGCACTTTGTTCAAACTGACTTCTAGTTAGCTGATCTTTTCACCAAGCCATTGGATGAAAAGCGATTTCAATTTCTAATCAGCAAACTTGGTATGTTGAACATGTGTTAAACCTTACTCATGATTCAAGGGGAAGTATTCAAAATATTGATAGTGTGATTATTTTCCAACTGTTGTTAACGAGAAAGGAATCATTTTCATAAATGATTACCATTGTTTCTTTCACTTATGCAGGTTGGTTCAAGTGACTATGGCTTCTAATCACTTCAGATTAGAACCCGCACTTCAGTGCATTATTTTTCTGCTTTATGTTGTTCTTAAAAAAAAAAAAAAAAAACTATATTGATTTAAGGGGGAGAATATCTGTGATATTAACAGATTTTTGGATACTTAAATGCTTATCTGACCGTGTGTTCTTAAAGATAAATACTTGCGTTTTATCTTGTCAATATACTTTGTCAAGTATTCATACACATAACGGTTCAGAACATTCTATTTTGACTTTGTTATTACCATGTATCAAAAGTAAAATCTTTCTATGGTAATACTCACGTTATTTGTATTCACTCTTGATTGAATCAAACGTCATTTCATGTGCTTTCATTGAAAATATGTTTATATATTTTTCATATAAACAACATTCGTTTTTGATTCTCCAAAATATTATTCTTCATGACAAAATGATATGAGCTTAATTGTCAAACTCTTTTAGTTTGAGGGGGAGAATTGCATCGTCAAACATCTTCTGTTTTGACATCTCCGAATATTTTATTCTTCATGTAACAAGTGGTATTTGTGCTTACACGTACAAAACTCCTGTTGAACAGCATGTACTTTTAGGATAGTACATGGGATTCAGTGTGTGAGCTTAACAGAACTTCCATGGATTCACGATAACCAGTGTTTCCTACCCAGGAAGTATTCCCTGAGTGATTGAGGGGAGAGGGGTCAAAAGATTTGAGTGTTGGTGTGTGAAAAGAGGTAAAATGGAAAAGAGAGATTGGTTAGAAGTGAGAATTAAAAGAAAGAGGGTGAGAGAACAGAGTAAAAGAATATTAAACTCTGCACCAAACTTCATTCTGAGCCGGGCAGCCACATAATCTGATTGATTCACATTCTTTGGTGACCATCATTGAAAAAGGCAACGAGCCCATGCCATCTCTTGCTTACAACCCCACCAGCTACTCATTCTTTTCTCAAAAAGAGAATGTTTCACATTTTCTGGGGAAGCAACACATACGCTATTGGTTCTTCATTTGGAAGATAATAATATTGAAAAAGAAGGAAAATTTCCCCACCTTCGAACCCTTTCTCATGCACATTGAGTCTTTGTACAATTTGTTGCTGTCTCAACAAGTTTACATATTTTGAGCCTAAAATGAAAAGCAATCATCTATGCTTAATTCTTTCATACACATGCACGATCACACAAAAATTTGTTTTCTGTCAGAACGTTCATAGATAACCATGTGTTATTCGATAATTGAATGGAAGACCTGGGGAGTCTACATCAAACCAGCTCCTTATATAGTAACTTTGTGTTACTCAGTGACTTTGTGTCATTGACAGGCATTCTAACTGAGTCATTTGTTGATTCAGGGTTACATCTATTAAACTGTTTGAATTTGAAAAGATTCAAATGGTTACTACTTTCTATTTTAATCTGAAAAGATTGAAATAATCACTCTTTCCGTTTGGAGAGACTGCTCTTATTTCATACAGGGCTCGTTACATGATGAAGACTATGCTTACATGATGATCATACACAAAGGGGGAGATTGTCTTGAAAAGGGGGAGATTGTCTTGATAAGGGGGAGATTGTTTTGCCAAGTTTTGATGATGTTGATTATCACCACTCATCAAAAAGGGGGAGAAGATATAAAAAGGGAGAGAAGATACAAAAAGGGAGAATACAAACTGAAGATCTGAAGATATTCAAATTTTCAAAGATTTTAAAGATTTGAAGATTGTTTAAAGATATCAAGTTTTGAAGCTATCAACATCATATCTGAAGATTCTCAAGAAGATAAGTGAAGACAAGAGAAGACCCGAAGACAATTGCAAAAAAAAAATTTAATCTTGAATCCAAAGGGGGAGATTGTTGGATCAAATAATTGTATTCAAGATTAATGTTAAAGTTAAGGGTTTAAACTGCAATTGTGATAAAGTTAATTAGAGGGTTTATTACGTAATAATCTAATAGTTGTTAGCTATTGGGCCTCAAGCCCGTTTAGCATTTAGTAAAGCCCAATAGGCATTAGGCCTGGGTATTTAATGTTTTGGTTTATTAGATTTTAGGTTAGAACTCTCATTATTATTACTTTCCTAATTATTGTTTAGAGAGAGGTTGCTGTAATCCAAGGGTATCAAGAACACTCAAGGTTTAACAGTTTATACAAGGGATTGGTATGTTACTCTGATTTATATATCTCTTGATTATTATTGTGTTGCTTGATTACTTGATTGATTGTTTACCAACTAGATTATTATTATTATTATTGTGTTGCTCTGATACCAATTGTTAGGTCCCAAGGCTTGAGCTTCCCAGGAGGTCACCCATCCTAGGATTGCTCTCGCCCGAGCACGCTTAACTTGTTAGGATCAAGTGCTTACCACTACACCAAAAGCAATTGCTGGTGGTGAAGGCGCAACTTTATTTCCTTAAACCATGGTAGCGCAAAGCCCCGTACTAAGCGACAGGCGGACATGAGGGGCTGCACCACTTTCGTGGAGCCAGCGGGTCGGGCTGTTAGTCCCGGCCAGTTACGTACTCCCGAGTCGAAGGTGAGGGCGCTGGATGCTTGTGGCATTCCCAGCAAATGTTGGGATTTCTCCTCAACAATCCCCCCCCCAGCATTTGCACACTGGGAGACTCGAACCCGCGACCTCGCTCTGATACCAATTGTTATCCCAGATTTTAATCTAGTTGGTAAACAATCAATCAAGTAATCAAGCAACACAATAATAATCAAGAGATATATAAATTAGAGTAACATACCAATCCCTTGTATAAATTGTTAAACCTTGAGTGTTCTTGATACCCTTGGATTACAACAACCTCTCTCTAAACAATAATTATGAAAGTAATAATAATGAGAGTTCTAACCTAAAATCTAATAAACCAAAACATTAAATACCCAGGCCTAATGCCTATTGGGCTTTACTAAATGCTAAACGGGCTTGAGGCCCAATAGTTAACAACTATTAGATTATTACATAATAAATCCTCTAATTAACTTTATCACAATTGCAGTTTAAACCCTTAACTTTAACATTAATCTTGAATACAATTATTTGATCCAACAGTGATGTATGTTGTTCTACTTGGATGAGTTGGACTTGAATGCAAGTCAACGCAAAATTTAGAACACTGAAGTGTTGTAGTGGTTATGATGGACCGTATCAATCTTAACGGATTGTGAACTATATGAAAAGAACAGTAAGATTTGCATGACATTGGTTGGGTTTCCCTAATGCGTGGTACTGCCAGTACATAGTCTCATCTGAATCTTGAAAGAGGACTGATCGATTCAGTAGTAAGGTAGAGAACCAATGTTGCAGCTTCATGCTGTAGCAATCTACCTAAACAAACTGTAGCTAAACTCCAGTCTGAACTTACACCCATGCATTTATTTTACTGTTATAAACCAATTTCAAAGTTGTTAACTCACTCAAAGATTATTCCTTCAAATTCACCATCTGAATTCTTACTTTAACTTGCTAGAAATTCTTACTTTACTCTCCTTGTGGATCCATATCTAGTACTTTGTACCACTTTATTACTTGTTTCAAACGATAGTGATTTAGCATGTATACTTGTGTGTTATTTCATTTGTAATTTTCAGGTTACATAATCCAAGAACCAATATGATTCCTTAAATGAGTCGTACAACAAAGCTAAATCCACTTTCTTATCAAATGACTATTTTCGAAGTTATTCTCAAGTCGAACATGAATCAAAATCTGTTGAACTTGAGGAGGAATCAATGGATCACAAAATCTATGTTTCACATTTGGTTTTGTAAAAGAAAATAGTTCAACTAGAATAGTCATTTGAACAAGAAATGATTAATTTTCAAAAGGAAATATAAGAGTTACAATCCAAACTTGAGTGTTTCAATTCCAATCACAATGAATTAGGATCTAGGGAGGAAAAGCAATATCTTTTGACAGAGATTAACAAGCTCACTTCTCAATTGTCTGCCTTGGCAATAGATATGATGAAATACCAACATTGCAAAGCCAAGCTTCAAGCAAAGCTTGACAAACTCCACAAGGAGAAAATTAATCTGTCAGAATCTTCCTCTACACCCTCAGATACTTCTTCCTGCAAAGCTTTTTTGGGTGATTCTTCACCAACCATTTCTGATAAAGGAAAAGAGCCTCAATTGGAATTTTTCAAAAAGGATTGCCATTCTGATTTTCAAAATGTTTCCACAAACGATTCTTTGAAAAAAAAAGTCAATCCAGTTTCCCGAATGCCACGAGTGATAATGTCACATCTGATGAAGAAATAGAATTTTCAACTTTCTTGAATTCAGAGGTGTGTCAAGACAGTAAGTTAGACTAATTTGATTTCGATCCAAAACTTCCAAGGTATGTTGATTTTATGGATTCAACTTGTGAACCTCCGGTCAAATCTTACAAGGGCGAGTGTTTCACTTCTGCCCCTCAAAACCTTTTTATGAATAAAATATCTAAATCTAAATCCAAAATACTTTCACAAAAGAGGAAAAAGACTGGCCGCTTAAACAAACGATAATCTTCATACTCCAAATCTTCTGACTGTGAGTTTAACGATATTTCAGATAATGTTGATCGAAGGATAGAAGTTAAACAAGTATGGGTAGCAAATAAGTCTAAGGAGAGAACATCGAAGACAACGTCATTTAATTCAGTTTTGCATTCTAGGAAAAACAACAACAATCATGATGTTTTGAATTCTAATACTTTGGTTGAACAAAGGATTGTTTCCTTTGAAACTGTAATCAATTCAGCATTTACTTCAACTATCTCATGATTTTATTTGTTGTTCAAATTGTGGATTAAATGATTTTGTTGATCGTCGATATGCGTCCGATTGTCTTGGTTCTTATCATGTTAATATTTCTTGTTCAAAGTTTAATGCACCACATCATAGATCGAGGCTCAAGTCAAAAGGGGTCTCTAAGGCAGGTGCTCCACCTAACCCCAAAGGACCCATTTAAGAATGGGTACCTAAATCCACTTAATTTGATTTGCAAAACAGTCATGTGTGGCATTTAGCCTCAATCTGCTCCAAACACATGACCAGAAGAAGGGAGCTTCTCAGAAATTTCATCGAGAAATTTTGTGGGAATGTGAGATTCGGAAACGATCACTACTCTCCAATCATGGTATATGGAGACATTGTTCCGGAGAACCTTACCATGAAGAAGGTGTCTTATGTAGAAGGTCTTGGTAACAACCTATTCAGTATAGGTCAATTCTACGACAAGAATCTGGAGGTCAATTTCAAATCCTAATGGTGCAGCGTCCGAACTAAAGATGGAAAGGAACTACTAGCTGGGACGCGTCATACAAATCTCTACACTGTTGACCTCTCCTCTCTGAAGTCGGACAAGGAAGTTTGTTTGATGTCCAAAGCTTCGACCGAACAAAGATGGTTATGGCATCGTAGACTCTCACACCTGAACTTCAAGAACATCAACAAGTTGGTGCTTGGCGGATGTGAAAGGCATGCCAGATCTAAAGTCCGAAAAGGATCATCTATGTGAAGCATGCGAGATGGGTAAGATGAAAAAGGCGTCACACAAGCCCAAGGCTTCTCCGAGTACCTCTAGGTCCCTTGAACTCATCCACATGGATTAATGTGGACTGATGCATGTTCAGAGTATCAACCACAAGAAGTACGTCATTGTAATGGTCGACGACTTTTCAAGATACACATGGGTCAAATTCCTTCGATCCAAGGATGAGACCCTGGAACCAATCATCTCACATTTGAAAAACATTTAAATCAATCTCAATCAATTAGTTTAGACAATCTGGACGGACAACGGTACAGAGTTCAAGAATCGATTGGTGGACGACTATCATAACTTAGTGGACATCACCCACACCTTCTCAACTGCTCGTACTCCTCAACAACACGGGGGAGTAGAGCGATGCAATCGTGCCCTTATGGAAGCCACGTGCACCGTATTATCTCAGTCCAAACTGTCGCTCTTCTTATAGGCAGAGGCAGTTGCAACCACCTACTACATTAAAATCATTCTATCATCAACACGCACCAAGATGCCATACGAGGTCATCAACAACCGTGTACCGAAATTCAAGTATTTTCATGTGTTTGGGTGCACATGTTTTGTACTGAACGACAAGGACGATCTCGTCATGTTTAGCCAGAAAGCGGACAAAGGTGTTTTCATCAGCTACTCATCTCAAGCTCAAGCCTATAGAGTCTATAACAAAGGGACGAAGACCTTCGTTGAAAGCATGAATGTGACTTTTGACGAGACCGCTGACATGGCTTCTGAACACCTCAGTTAAGAACCCACATTAACTGGTGTGCTAGCTTCTGGACGACTTCGTTCAAGATCTACAACATCCCCAATGAATCCAAATCAAGCGTCTATGTCACAGGCCCATCTTTCTGATTTGGATTTACTTTTTGAGAATTCTTTTGATAAAATCTTTACTCCTCCTAATCCAACGGATCGCTTTTGTAACAGAATTGCAGCTGCAGAAGTAGAGGATGTGACAACTCTTACCGGTCCCTCGATGTCGACTAAATCAACCTCTTCTGATGTTGCTAATCCACCCGTCAACGGTTCAAAGTCACCAACCTCGAGTGAACCTGCACCCACTGAAGCTACTGCTGAAGCTACACCTGCTGATGCTACTCCTGAAGTTGCGACTACTGAAGCTACTCCTGAAGCTGCGACTGCTGAAGCTACATCACCGGCCATTACGAAAACCATTCCAGAAACAATTGTTGTTGAGTTGTCTTCTATGACTCGTATGACACACCCTACCGCCTCTTGTGAGTCCATTTCTCCAATAAAAAACTCAGCACCAGAACTTCCACTTCACAGGTCGTCGTCACTCGAAGTTGTTCAAGACATACCCCCGGGTGGTTATGTGGATCCCGAAAACTCCCAACAGACATATCAACCACTTCCACGTACCACTAAGTGGACACAAGAGCACGCTTTTCGTCACATAATCGGTGATCCGTTTGCACCTGTTCAAACAAGATCTGCCACAACAAATGATTGTCTATTCTCTTCGTTCCTGAGACACATTGAACCAACAACCGCATTCAAGGCTCTAAATGATCTAGATTGGGTGATAGCCATGCAAGAGAAATTTAATGAATTCAATAGCCTCAAAAGTTTGGCGACTTTTCCCCAGGACAAAGAACAAGACGGTGATTAGGACGAAATGGATCTTCAAGAATAAGAAGGACGAAGATGGTATCGTGGTACGAAACAAGGCATCTCTGGTTGCCAAAGGATATCACCAGCAGGAAGGAATTGATTACAATGAGACGTTCTCACCGATTGCCTATATCAAAGCTATCTGCATGTTCCTTGCCTACGCCGCCCCACAAGAACTTCATCGTCTTCCAAATGGACATGATATGAACCAAACCAATGATCAGAATATTGTCGATTCACAAAATCATTTCGACCGTATGTGGAACACTGAGTAGTCGAATGGGATAATTGGATCAATTGCTATATTTTATGAGAAACACATTGACCAAGTACATCAGAAACACTATCATTATCCTTATTACGTAAAGGGCCACCAGCCCGAGCGATTGCCATAAGCGATCTCGGGTCCTTTGAAATCTTCCGTATCTATCTCTCGATCGCTCTTGTCTAAAACCCATATCGCATCTCTTTTGCGCACGTCTCTCTAAATCAAATTCGCCTAAATCGATCAATCGTTCGATAAACTACTCTCATCCTACTATATTGATTTTGATAAGGTATGTCTCACTTCGTTAAATCTTTGTTTTAATCGTCACCTTAGATTGAATTTAGGGTTATATGTTGCGTCGATTTGGGTTTGATATCTTAATCGGTTCTTTTTGGGTTTAAATATTCTTTAGTTCAATCGAATCCTCTTGAGTTTCAAGTCACTCGTTGTTGCCATAGTGAGGTCGAATTCCGATTCGCCGCCTACGCCTGACGGCGCTGATCAAGGTCCCAGGTCTCTATCTCCCGTTTTGCGACCTACGAGTTCCTAGCTCTAACCGTATTTGCTCTTTAATGAAATTTTACCGATTTAATGTTTACCGGATACCCCCTCGGCTACCGGGTTTGTTTGTCTCGGTTTGCGAGGTACCGGGTTTACCGGATTTTTGTCAACCTCCTCCCGGGGTCTTGTACTGACTCGTGTTACATGCGGTTACCGGACCGCCTCCCGGTTTATGTCGCGACACCCGGGGTCGACTACACATCGGGACTACCTCCCAGTTCCATCCTTTACCCTTTTTTTTGCGATTGACATTCCCTGTATCGGGACCGACTCCGGGTTTACACTTTTCCCGGATTACTACAGTTCCCAGGTAAATAAGACCCCCATCCAAGGTTTGTCGAACGACACCCGGGTTTATCCATCCCAGGTTTATCGTTCAACTTTACTTTCCGAATTTGGTTAATTTTACGATGCGGTTGTGCCTTCAACATGGAACTGTGGTTCGCGGGTTCCAAATTGCTTTGGGGTTCTTAAATTTTTAGACTTACCTACCTTTTATTTTGTGACACTACTTTTCAAAGTTGTCAGGTATATTTTCTTGATTAATGATGTACCAAAATATAACTCTATTCCTTTTGATAGGTACAATGGCTCACAATCCCAACGTTGATAGTGATCCTGTCGCCGATGCGACACTTATCAATCCTGATCACTTCCTCCCGCTCACACCAAACAACTTCCACCTAGACATTGAGGCACTTAGGTGCCAAAAGCAGGTGGTTGTTGAAATCTTCTAAGGCGACCCACTCACCTACGCTCTCACTACCATAGTTGAGGTCCCGAGAATCTATCACCAACAGTTCTGGGGATCACTCACTCACGTAGCAAAGGAGGGGGGAAACCGTCTTGAGTCCCGCATTACCGACACACCTATCATTCTCACACGGGAACTCTTTCGACAGATACTTCGTCTTCCCACCGCCACCTCCGTACTTGGCAGAGACAGTATTGACCCGCAAGTGTCTGAAGCTACTTTATGCGCCGAAGTTCATTCCTTAGGATACTCGGAGGATCTTCCACGGACTTCATCATTCACCCGCCGGTACTTGACACCTCTATGGTACACCTTCTTTACCATCCTCAACCAGTCCCTATCCTCGATTACCAAGGGCATAGATCAATTCAGCGCTAACTTTATGCGCTTCTTTCACGGTGTTACTTTCCACCGTCACATTGATTATGCACCGGACGGCTTACTAGCTTACGCACTTCAAACAACACCGAGTGTGATAGAATATAGGAATGTACACTACATTGCTGCTCCCATGGTACATCAAGAACCGAAAGGACCTCCCCAGGGAGTAAGACCTGAGAGGCAGGGGGGTCTACGCACTAGAGGTGGTAGGGTCCGGAGAGTTGGGACTCCCGAATAGGGCGTGATGAGAGAAAATATTGTGAGGGTATCAGACATGGGCGGTGTCGTGCGACAAAGCTGTGCTAGTGCTTCCCGCCGATCGGTTACACCACCACAGGCGGAACCTGAGATTCTAGAGGTTGACACCACTCTGCATGATGTCCAAGTAATTGTAGACACACTTGCGACTGACACTGAAGGCACCCAATCATCATCCGCCACTAAATCTGACTTGGACGATAGGTCAACGGAATGAAGTGATGAGTCTTCTGACTCTAATGGTGATGATGATGCTCAGATCCGAATGGACCCTATTCCTAATCCCCCTACCCCTACTAGAGAGACAAGGAGAACGTAGGGAGTTTTAGTTGAAAATATGAATGTTGTGAGCCAGAGGGAAAGGAATTGAGCAAACAAATTTTTGAGCGTACACGAGTGATTAGGCAACCATCTCCGGTTGACTTTCCCCAACCTAGTGTCACCCAGGTAGCCACATCTGCTACTCCGTCCCGTGTTTTGGGGCAGGGTATTAAAGAAGCCATCATAGACCTAGTGACGCAATTGCATAACCCCCTGAGCCACATTGAAATCTCTCAACAGTTATCGGTTTCATCCTCTCACATGGACATACCACATACTCTATCTGTCTCTCACTTGGACATACCACCTCCACCCACACCACCACCCACTATTTCACCAGATGTAATCCAAAACCTCATCGCCACCCTACAGTTTGTGCAGCGAACACTAGCTACACTTACTACAGGGTTACATCATTGGAGATAACCTGCAAAGGTCAAGCATAAGGGCTCAAGCGCAGACATGATGACCAGGACGATCCTGATCACCATGAAGGGGAGAAGCGCCCACGAATATCCGTGACCGAGATAGTACAGGTAGTGGAATCAGCAGAGGCATAGAAAGACACGCCTACGTACTCAGAACGACGAATAGGGTCAGACTCAGGACCAGGATATGGGTATGGAAATGATTGTATACACTAAGGTAAATCCAACGGTTGAAAATCCTGAGGACAGTGACAGATGGACATCCGATGAACTGGATTATTGGGAACTTATTGATCCACAATAAGAGATAAATCCATCGGCCGAACAAATTATTACTGAAATAGTTGTAGTCACGATACAAGCTAAAGTCGATGACTTGTGTACTTATGATGATGGAGAGTTTCTGCAACAACGAGACTATGATAGTGTTTTTGATCATACGGGATTATCATCCAACAGAGTTATATTCAATGAATGTTCCTCTACTCCCTTACACGTCAGATCACCCCCACCAAGCTTAGACAGAAACCCCAGTCTATGAAACCGCCAGTACTCAACCAGATCCGCCACTCAAATGGGAAAGGGTAAGGATTCTCATTCCTTTTCTGGAAGAATCACAGAAAAAGATTCTTGCCCACTGGATACGTGATTACAATCAGATTGCATTGTATGGTATTGGGTCGATGAAGAACAGAAAGAAACAGATCAAGTACATCTACATGCGAAAGAATAAAGGTAAACCGATCAGTTATGTAAGGACAAAATACATAATCAAGTCTGTCGATCAGATCTCATCCTCCTATCTTCTCAAAGTTTGGTATCCGGACTTCACTGTGACTAGAGATTATGGCAACAAATGAGAGTTCTCTGAAGTTGACTTTGAGAATCTAGAATTTCCAGATCTCCTGTTTTTGCTATGTGACAAGAAAACCAGAACCATCCGCCCACATGAAATTCTTTATGCTTTAGATGCAGTGAAACGCTACATGAAGAGTGCCTTGAAGCTATCCTACGTTGAAAACTTCCAAATGGGCCTAGAAAGCAATCAGCCTAAGATCAATCTTCTCAAGCCAGATCAGAGTCTTCCCAATATACAGAATGTACCTGCCCAAAAATTGTTTGAACGTCCTGAATTTGACATGACATACAAGAACGGTAAGGGTGAATTGCGCTTCATGATATTCAGTCAGATTGCCCGATACTGTGATGGTACATTGAATTTAATTCGAGACAAGCTGGGCGTTATCACTGCTCGAGATGACAAAGGGGTCAATACTTTGGAAAGGACTTACAGAAAACTTGTATTTGAAGCATTGGATCTGATAGCTGAAAGGCTCGAGTACATAAAACTTGTACTTATCTCGAATTGTTGACCCTTCATCCCTCAATCACTCCAGGATAACTTATTAGGTAAGAAACACTCGTTGACGTGAATCCATATAAGTATATTAAGCTCTCACACTGATCCCATAAAGTTTTTTCCTAAAAAGATTATGGTGATCAACAGTTTAACTTGAATAATTATGAATCTCAAAATATAAATCACATTGTCAAATGAATGTATGCTCCGCAAAAATATCATCATTATTTGAGCATTTGAACTTTGAACTTTGAAAATTTCTCATAACAATGATATTGAATGAAAGAAATGAATTCGAAACACTTATTTGAGAATCTGACAGTGTATCAGAAAGATCAAATAATATGAATGATAAACATGAAAGGCTTATGTAACGACCCAGTTTCAAAAAATCACATCAAAAACCATAATTCTACCTCAAATACAGAAACCAACCAATATGCGATTCAAAAAGGGTCAACTAAAATAATCTTCCCAGAATCATGTCAAATACAAGACGGTAAGAATATTTCTAACCATGATAATAAATAAAAATCCAAAACCTTAACTAATCCGCAATGACGGAAGTAAATAAATCCAGCGGTAGATTTAAATTCTTACCAATCTATAATCACCAGAACCTTTAACCGAAAATATAAGTAAACCAATAAACTTAATTAACCGCTTATTGGAGAGAACCTTCACCACAATAATTACTGCTTACCCTTTTTTCAAGCAAGCAATCCCAATATAAAATTCACCTGAAATGTATATTTTTTTAAAAAAACAAAATGAGGGTTAAACCATACGGTCTAGTGAGTAAATCCATGTCATAAAAATAATCGAATAAAATCACTTTGACATAATACCATAAATCATTTAGTCATGAAGTAGGCTCTTAGGCACTACCAATCAGTTTTAAATAAATTGACACTCAGACACAATATCTCACCCAGGTAACTAACCACAACAGTCGCCACAATTAAACCGCACACACCCCAATAGGATCATAATCAATACCGGTTGTGGCCCACCACATGAAACAAATTCGTGGGCACTATATATATAACCCTTGTTCAGACTATCACAGTCCTAACACACCCAACTTCTGTTGTGAAAGTCCCTTTATCCCAAAAACTCATAATCAAGCCATATGTGTTAACATTAAACAACATGCAATAAAAACGTATCACAGTTAACGGTAATACTTTAAACATATCAATCTGGTATATCATCAAAATAATAACCATTTTATAATATATTTTCATTTCAGTTCAAATATGGTTAAAGAAAAACTCACCTCGAGTCCAATTATTTCACCCGAGTTAACGGTTAAAAATACCCAAACTTAACACCTTGATAGCTAAGAATTTCATCATGATTAAACCCACAAGTTCCTTCACCATGGATGTATTCCATAAAAGTTTCTTAAAACCCACATATATTTAATAGAGAAAGAAGAAAGAAGAAAGGAGCAAGAGAGAAATGAGGCGGCAGAGAAAATATAATGGATGAGAACAATCTCATCTTTTATTTATCCAATTTTACAAAAAGGCCCCTCAATAACCGATAAATTACCAAAAATACCCCTTAACTTCTATTATTACTAAACTGGATGGATTTTTTTTGGGTTATTACAATCTCCTCTCCTTAACCGAATTCCGTCCCAGAATTCATTCAAGCAACAACCGAGAATAAATACTACCAAACCGATTTCAAATGTTTGCAACATATCAATGCCTTTAGGTAACCCCCAAAAAATCTTTACATAACCAACCTCACATATTGAACCATCTTTGAAACTATAACACGAATACCACGCTTTCGCTGCGCAACTCTGATTAAACTTATATAATAAAACATTTCACTTCCCAACTTAAATATTCAATAATCTGAATCTATAAAATATATTGAAGGGCATACATTACTTGCTTTAACCATAAAAGGACTTACGTTTTTTTTAAACGCACCTAACTTTGGATTCCACAAATACCAAAACAAACATAAACATTTGACTAAATATATTAGCCGCTAAAACAATGTCTTATCACAAGGTCGTCCTTGTATTCCTCACTTGCAATTTACACCAAGGAATTCCTTAACAACCGAACATTCCATTTTCAATAACACTCAATCGCCACGGAAACTAAATCCCGATATTTAACACCACATCCTTAGTAAATAAGGAATAATAACTCATCAAGGCTAACCATTTTGTACAAAGTCTTTTTGAAAACTTAAAACAAAAACTTTCAATATAAAACTTACTAAAAAAATGCAAGCCTTAAATTCAATTACCCGAAATAATTTACCAAACTCCTTAGCTAGAAATTGCACCAAAGCTCTTCCTCATACTCTCCCATGGAGCAAATATACCCAACAAAAGCCAATTTTAAACATAACTTTACAATTTCAATATCACCCAACAACTTTCTTACTTTTATCAAAACCACTTATCTTCAAAATACCATATTCATTTTTCCACACTATCATAAATTGTTGGGAACTGAAGATTTTACTAAGTGTAGTTACTACTGCTAGTACAAATGTAGTTACTACTGCCAGAACAAGTTGAAGATTAATACTGCTGAGTGTTACTACTGCTAGTGTTAATTAACACTGCTAGTCAAAGTTAGTACTGCTTGAACAAAGTTAGTACTGCTTAGCTAGTTAGTACTGCTAGTGGTTAGTACTGCTTGCAGTTAATGCTGCTATATGAAGTTAATGCTGCTGAGCATTATTAGTGCTGCTAAAGAGATCCGGATGGAAAGTAATACAGCTGGATATACTGAAGATATACTTAGAAGATATACATGGAAGATATACTGAAGATTTGTTTATTCTTTGTAATTATCTTTTTATTAGTATATGTATAGAATGTTTAGAATATATAATAAGGACTTTTGATAATTGTTTTTTTTAAGAGAGAAATCAACCTCAAGGCATAGATCCTAATTCTAGAGAAGTAGAATTCGTATTGGTGAGCCTGTTCATCAATATTGAGGTTGAGTGTGTAACCTTGTAGCTTTAAGCATTCAATACAAGTTTACTGTTTGATCATTATATACTGTGTTTGATTACTGTTTTATTAAATATCAAAGTGTTTTTCCGCAACTTCTTTGATATTAGTTTCTGAGTATTAATTCTTGTTAAGAATCCGATCCTGACAAGTGGTATCAGAGCTAAATTCTCTCAGAAACAGTTATTCATCATGGAAAATCTTACAGAATCAAGCAGTACTTTGGTCTCAAAAGTTCCAATGCTCAGATCCAATGAATTTGACATGTGGAAAATCAGAATCAAGCAATATATTCTCCTCACAGATTACTCTATGTGGGACATCATTGAGAATGGCCCATCTGATGGAGGAAAGATTGGTGAAGATGGCAAAAGAACTCCTCCAAAGACTGATACAGACCGGAAATCAAGACAGACAGAGATGAAAGCCTTGAGCACACTGCTCTTGGCCATTCCAAATGAGTATCAACACCAATTCTGCAACTGTACTGATGCACAGATGCTCTGGAATGCTCTAGAGAAGAGATTCTCAGGTACTAAAAGTACCAAGAGAAATCAAAAGGCAATCTTAAAACAACAGTATGAAAACTTCATCTCAACTAAGAATGAGTCCATGACTCAAACTTTTGACAGGTTTAATAAACTAATTGGTGAACTAGCTACTATGGGAGTACAGATTGATCAAGATGATGTGAACAGAAAGTTCTTAAGGTCCCTTGGAGATGAATGGACCATGTACACTGTGTCATTCAGACAGAATGATCAGTTGGAAGACAAAGAACTTGATGATCTGTACAATGATCTTAGAGTTTTTGAAGCTGAGGTGGAGGCAAAGAAGAAGCCTTCTGGATATGTTCATAATGCTGCACTCTTATCAGCATCAATTGATTCTACTGCTAACTCTGAATCAGTTAATGCTACTAATGGATCAAATCTAGATAAAGGCACTGATTATGCATTTGAAGCTCTTCTTTCTAATCATGGAAATTCTTCTTTGATCAATGATGACTTAGAACAACTTCATCCTGATGATCTGGAAGAGATGGATATTAAATGGCAGATGGCCATGCTCTCCATGAGGGTTAAGAAGTTTATAAAGAGGACTGGAAGAAACAACTTCTCACAAAGAAGAGAAGATGGAGCAGGGTTTGATAAATCAAAGGTAGAATGCTACAAATGTCATCTTAAGGGACATTTTGCTAGAGAATGCAGAAGTGGAATGTCTCACAACAACAACCATCAACAAGCTCAATCTGGAAGCTTCAATAACAATAGAAACTCTGCTCAAGCCCTTGTTTCTCAACAAGGAATGGGGTTTGATTGGAGTGATCAAGCAGAAGAAGCTATTCAGAATCAAGCTCTTATGGCTAAAGTATCTGATCTCCCAACTGAGGTAAGTTCTAATCTCTGCTCTAAAACTTGCATAGACACTGTTAAAAGGTACAGGGATCACAATCAGAAGATGAGTGATGACCTGAAGAGACTAGAAAAGGATATAAAAGACTATGTGAGGATAGTAGAGAGGTTTGAAGATCAAATCAAAGGTTTTCAAGCCAATGAACTACAACACTCATATGACACCAATTACTGGCAGTGGGAGAAAAAGGATTTAGAACTTAAACTGACCAAATCTAAAGAGGAAAGTGAAAAACTGAAAGAGGAGTTAACCAAGGTTAAGCTTGATGTAGAAAAGTTTTCCAATGCTTCTAAAGCAATGGACTCCTTACTGCAAAATCAGATTCATGATAAATTAAGAAGAGGAATTGGGTATAATGCCACACCTCCACCATATAACAACAATTACATTCCTCCTACTTCAGACCTGTTAGACACCAAAGATAGGAAGGACTTGCCTGAGGGAGCCACTGAAATAGATCCCTTAGATGAGGTAATTGTTGAGGATAAGACTGAGAAAGAGGTTGGCAAGAGTAAGAAGAACAAGGTGAGTGATGAGATTTCTATAGAAAACAACATTATCACCAATGAGGATTGTGGAAGGGTTTGGATCAAATCCAAGAACATAGAGAAGACAGAGGAAAAGTCTGATAAGGTCCATTATAAACAGACCACAGTTGTGAATCCAGGTCCTTGCAAACAGTGTACTTGTAAGAAGAATGAACCCCAAAAACAGGACAAAAAGAGGGGAAATCAAAGAAACTGGAATAATCAATGGGCACATAAACAAGGGGTTGATCTGAGTAAAATCAATAGACCAAAACCTTGCTTTATCTGTGGCAAATTGAATCATCTTGCAAAATTCTGTTATTTCAATCCTATGAACCAAAGAATGAATTTCCAAAGATCCATGCAAAAACCCTTTGGTTATAAGAAAATTGAAAAGAACCATGTGGCTAAGAAAAATGTTAAAACTAAAAGCCACATGAAGAAAAAGTATTCTGTTAAAGAAAGTGTCAATATGTGGATTCCTAAAAGCACTAAAACTGTTAGTACTGCTACCACAAATAGTGCTGCTGACAATGATAGTGCTGCTAGAAGTAATACTACTGCTAACAATGTTAATGCTGCTAACAAGGTTAGTACTGCTAAACCTGTTAGTACTGCTCCACCTGTTAGTACTGCTAACTCTGTTAGTACTTCTAAGATTAGTACTGCTTCCAGTATTGATTCTGCTAAGCCAATCATATTGACAAAGTACTCTAATAAAGAGTGCTCTGAGTTTAAAAACCTCATTAAAAAGGAATGTAAATACTTTGATGAGAAAGGCAGACCCAAGATCACTTTGGCTTGGGTCCCCAATCATACTAATTGATTTATTAAATGTGCAGGGCAACCAACAGCTCAAGGGAAAGAGCATATGGCATGTTGATAGTGGTTGCTCTAGGCACATGACTGGCAACATGTCATGCCTTCAGGATTTCAAGCAAATTAATGGAGGACATGTTGCATTTGGAGACAATCTTACTGGTGGTAAGATAAGTGGAAAAGGTAATGTCACCAAAGGTAAGATGACGTTTGAGGATGTCTACTATGTTGATCAATTAAAGTACAACCTGTTAAGTGTATCACAGGTTTGTGACAAACAACATAGTATATTATTTACTAATACTGAGTGTATGATTCTTGCTCCAGGGTTCAAGGTAGTTGATAAAAGCATGATACTACTTAGAACTCCAAGGAAGGACAATGTTTACTGTCTTGATTTGGACATTGTTGATAGTGATTCATCTTTAAATTGTCTTGTTTCAAAAGCTTCTATAGATGAATCCTCCCTTTGGCACAGAAGGATGTGTCACATGAATTACAAGACTATGAATAATCTTGTTAAAAATAACCTTGTAAGAGGTTTACCTTCAAAAGTCTTTTCATGTGATGATCATTGTGTTGCTTGTCTCAAAGGCAAACAACACAAAACTTCTCATAAGACCAAAGAGTTAAATTCTGTTTCTTCTTGTCTCCAGTTATTGCATATGGATCTGTTTGGTCCTACAAATGTTATGAGTTTAGGCAAGAAATCCTACTGCTTGGTTATTGTTGATGATTACTCCAGGTTTACTTGGGTATATTTTCTAAGGACTAAGGATGAAACAAGTGATCTTATCAAATCCTTTATTCTAAGAATTGAAAACCAAACTAATCAAAGAGTAAAAGTCATTAGATCAGATAATGGAACTGAATTTAAAAATCATGATTTAAACTCTTTTTGTGAAGGAAAAGGTATTGAGAGACAATATAGTGCTCCTAGAACTCCTCAACAGAATGGTGTTGCTGAAAGGAGAAATAGGACACTAATAGAGGCTGCTAGATCTCTGTTGGCTGATTCAAAATTGCCAATTACATTCTGGGCTGAAGCAGTTAATACTGCTTGTTATGTCCAAAACAGAGTTCTAGTGGTCAAGCAAAAGAAGAAGACCCCATATGAGCTTTTAAATCAAAGAAAACCTTTTATTGGTTTCTTCAAATCTTTTGGGTGTCCGTGTACAATTCTAAATACCAAATCTCACTTAGGTAAGTTTGATAGCAAAGCAGATGATGGATTTCTTGTTGGATACTCATCTCAGAGTAAGGCCTACAGAGTTTTTAACTCTTCTTCTAGAATAATTGAAGAAAGTGACAATGTCAAATGCAATGAGAACACACCAAATCCTGTTGGGTCTGGACCTCAATGGCTATTTGACATTGATTCACTAACTAACTCTTTTGGTTTTAGTAATGAATATACAGAAACAGATGGTGGAGAATCAGAGATCACACAAGTTCAAGAAAGTATATCTAAATCTGTGATTTTTCCCATACCCACAGTAAATGAAGACTGTGAAAAGGAATCATTTACTGAACCAAGTCAGAGTGAAGAAGACACTAGAGATGAGGAGACTCAAGAATCAGAAGTGACATCTGAAGACACTTCAGTTGAATTGCATGACTCTAATCTAGAGGCTGGACTGAATGTAGAACCTAGTCATAACACAAGAGTTCAAAAGAATCATCCTCCACAGTTGATAATAGGTGATGTCTCTTCTCCCATGATGACCAGACATCAAAGCAGGCTTCAGGAAGTGCAAGATCAACAGCATACAGTGCTCTCATGTTTTCTATCCCAGCTTGAGCCGAAAAAGGCACATGATGCTATGAAAGAATCTAGCTGGATAGAAGCAATGCAAGAAGAACTGTTACAGTTCAAGCTACAAGATGTGTGGGATCTAGTAGACCTTCCTAAAGGTCACAGAGCAATTGGCACAAAATGGATCTTCAGAAACAAGAGAGATGAAAGAGGTATTGTTATAAGAAACAAAGCAAGGCTGGTAGCTCAAGGCTACACTCAAGAAGAGGGCATAGATTATGAAGAAGTTTTTGCACCTGTAGCTAGGATAGAAGCAATCAGACTATTCCTAGCCTATGCTTCTTACATGAACTTCAAAGTCTACCAAATGGATGTAAAAAGTGCTTTTCTCTATGGGTCAATTGAAGAAGAAGTATATGTCTGTCAACCACCAGGGTTTGAAAACCCAAGCTATCCAGATAGAGTATACAAATTAAAGAAAGCACTTTATGGACTACATCAAGCCCCAAGAGCATGGTATGACACTCTGTCATCCTATCTCTTGGAAAATGACTTTGAAAGAGGAGTCATTGACAAGACTCTATTTATCAAAAGAAAGAAGAAGGATATCTTGCTGGTCCAAATATATGTTGATGACATTATTTTTGGTTCTACAAGAAACAATATGTGCAAGGAGTTTGAGGATTTAATGCATCAAAGGTTCAAAATGAGTTCCATGGGGGAACTTACTTTCTTCCTTGGACTCCAAGTTCAACAGAAGTCAGATGGCATTTTTATATGTCAATCCAAGTATGTGCAGGATATTCTAACCAAGTTTGGTTTCTCAGAATCAAAACCTGCCAGCACACCTATGGAAACACACAAGCAGATCACAGCAGATCTTGAGGGGGAGGATATGGATGTGCATCTTTATAGATCCATGATTGGCTCTCTCATGTATCTCACAGCATCAAGGCCAGATATTATGTTTCCAGTCTGTGTATGTGCAAGATTTCAAGTTAGGCCAAAGCAATCTCACTTTCAAGCTGTTAAGAGGATATTCAGATATCTCAAAGGGCAACCCAGATTGGGACTTTGGTATCCTCATAACTCACCTTTTGACCTAATAGCATACTCAGACAGTGATCTAGGTGGGGCAAACTTGGACAGAAAATCTACTTCTGGAGGATGTCAGTTTTTGGGTGCTAGACTAGTCTCATGGCAGTGCAAGAAACAAACCACAGTATCCACATCTACAACAGAGGCAGAGTACATAGCAGCTGCAAGTTGCTGTTCTCAAGTCTTATGGATTCAGAATCAAATGCTGGATTATGGGGTAACCTTTCTACATACTCCAATCTTTATTGACAACAGC
This sequence comes from Arctium minus, assembly GCA_954870635.1. NCBI lineage: Eukaryota > Viridiplantae > Streptophyta > Magnoliopsida > Asterales > Asteraceae > Arctium > Arctium minus. The sequence goes on from OX941094.1 coordinate 50,449,774, forward strand.
AGTGCTATTAGCATTGTAAATAATCCAGTCAAGCACTCAAAGACAAAGCACATTGAAATCAGGTATCACTTTATAAGAGATTGTAATGAAAAGAAACTTATTCAAGTTGTCAAAGTTCACACTGATAATCAGTTTGCTGATCTATTCACTAAAGCTTTTGATGTGGGTAGATTCACTTTCTTGGTAACAAGTGTGGGAATGATAAACTTTGAATAAACTTCTTCTCAAAAAGTGAGTTTATACCTGTATATTGTTATTCTTGGTGTTACTAATCTTCTTTTCAGGATATACATAGCAGTACTCAGTATTTAACAAGTTTAAAAAGAAGCAAGACTAGTTAATACTGCTAGTAGTTAATACTGCTAGTGGTTAATACTGCTAGTAGTTAATACTGCTAGTAGTTAATACTGCTAGTTCAGTTAATACTGCTAGTTCAGTTAATACTGCTAGTAGTTAATACTGCTAGTGGTTAATACTGCTAGTAGTTAATACTGCTAGTAGTTAATACTGCTAGTAGTTAATACTGCTAGTAGTTAATACTGCTAGTTCAGTTAATACTGCTAGTAGTTAATACTGCTAGTAGTTAATACTGCTAGTAGTTAATACTGCTAGTTCAGTTAATACTGCTAGTAGTTAATACTGCTAGTGGTTAATACTGCTAGTAGTTAATACTGCTAGTAGTTAATACTGCTAGTTCAGTTAATACTGCTAGTTCAGTTAATATTGCTCTAGGTTAATACTGCTTATATTCCGAATACTATAATAACCTTTTGCCCGCCTAAAAGTTCATAACGACTCTTTGCATACTGTTCTCTTGCGCTCAAAACCTTTTCTCTCTCAAGTTCGAAGTTTTCAGGCAAGTTTTCACTAATATCAATGGCATCCATGACATTCATCGACGAGCACAACGAGATTGCGATGCTACAAAAGCCAAAACAAGCTGAAGGTTTTCATCAGATAGTCGACTTTCTGAAGTCGAGCCACATTGCTCATGCTCTTACTGTATCACCTACAATCTACATTGAGCACCAAAGGCAGTTCTGGGCTAATGCAACCATTGTTGTGGAAAATGGGGTGCAAATGATCAAGACAAGAATCTGTGATCACTCACTTACAGTTACTGAAGAAGTCATTCGCATCAGTCTACGTCTAGACGATGCCTCTGGTATAATGTCTATCTCTAATGATGAACTGTTTTCTAATCTTACTAGAATGGGGTATGGAGGCCCATTGGGTGTTTTCAAATTCTCAAAAGCAAAGTTTTCACCCCAATGGCGTTTTCTTGTTCATACCCTGATGCATTGCATCTCCAAAAAGACCACTGGATGGAGTGAGTTCAGCAGTCCAATTGCATATGCTTTGGTATGCTTGGCTACATCCAGAAGGTACAATTTCTCAAAGATGATTTTCAGTGATCTTGTATCAAATATGGGAAACAAAAAGAGTTTCTTTATGTATCCCAGATTTGTTCAGGAAGTAATTAACCATGAATTGACGGATATACCTCAACCTGTTGGGGTATATGTACCTAAACCCCCAAAAGGCAAGGTTTTCTCAAATATGAGAAGATCTGCTGGGGACTCGGAAGGAGTTGACACACCATTGTTCTCTACAATGATGGTGGTATCCCAAAACACTGAAGGTATGGCAGCAGGGTCAAGGCCCTCATTAGCCCATCCCACTGCTAGCCAAGCCCAACCTTCTCACTCAAAAACAATTCCCCAGTCCATTCTTACAAAACCAACCTCTCCAATTACCCAAACTTATCAAAGAAAACAGGTAAAGAAGGATCCTTCCCTTCTTGTACCATCACCCACACAACCTTTAAGCCCTCTAAGGGAGAATTCTCCCCTAGAGAATATCCAAAGGGAAACCACAAGGGTGTCTCCCAACCCAAAGGAGGTGCTCTCTGAGGAGGAGGTAGAGCATATGGGAGATGAGGCTGCCACTACTCCTGCTAACACAGAGGAGGAAAGTGGTAACATCAATAAGACCTCCCCCATGGCAACTTTGAATGAGCAATCATTTGAAGGTCCCTGGTGCCAAGAAACCACAGGGGTGGATAGTGCTTCTGCTAGGCAGAAGACTTCCACTACTAAAAGATCCAATGATCCTTCAATAGGGGGTAACACTCCTGGAGAAGGTGAGGACAGATATAACTATGATGAATTGATGGAGGCAATGGGCAACATCAACATGGATGTACTCAAACAGGGCAAAGACATAGAAGAGCTAAAACTCATAGTACTGTCACAACAAGAACAAATCATCAAGTTGAAGCAAATGGTAAGGAAACTGATTTTGCAAAAGAAGAAGAAACAATTTGTGCTCAGAAGGAGGAAACCAGAGACTGATGCTCCCAAAAAGGGGGAGATCAACATGGAAGAAGCATCAAGGGAAGGGGAGATTGATAAAGAAAGAGTAGAAGTTGAGGGGGAGAAGGAAGCAGAAACTGTTAATGCTGCTGAAACCTCACAAGCAGCAGTAACAGAGTTAACACCAACAGAAATTGAAGTAGCTGAAGTGCTAATCAAAGCTAAGAATGACACTCCCAAAGCAAAGGGAGTGGTCATAAATGAAGGGAGAGACAAGAAATCAGAAAAGAAAGACATGGCTGCAGATATAAAAAGAAAAGGGAAAGAAAAGATGATAGAATCTGATCAACCATCTAAAAAGCAAAAGATGATTGAGTCAGATGAAGCATTAGCAAAGAAAGTGCAAGAAGAGTTAGATCTAGCAGAAAAGGAACAGGTTGAAAAAGACAGAGAAATGGCCAGAGCACTAGCAAATGAGTTAAATGAAGCATTCCAGAAAGGGTTGGAAACAGAGAAAGCCAAGCAAAGAGCAATAACCTTGAGAAAGGCTATGATGGCCAGATCAAGTGCAAAGAAGAGAAGACCTTCACAAACTTACCTTGCCACTCAGGAAAGAAACAAAATGATAACTTTCTTGAAAAGTGCAATTGGGGTAAAGAAAGAAATGTTTGTGAAGATGAATTTTGATCAAATCAAGGATCTATATGAGAAAGAAATGGAGAAGCTGAAGAGCAATGAAAAGGATAGAGTGGAGTTTGAAAAGAAGGCAAAGGAGAGACATGATATAGATATGAATCAACCATTCCCTGAAAGTGAAGAGGGAACTCCTATAAAAGAAATGGAAAGAGAAAAGGAAGAAAAGAAGAAGGAAGCTACTCTAGTACAGGTTCAAAAGACTTTGAAAAGAACCAAGATGATGGCCAAAAGAAAGAAAGATAAGAAGTCTAGAATAGAAGAAGAACAAAATGTTGCTGAAGAAGAAGTGGCACCTGAGTCATCAAGCCAGCAAGGGTCATCAATCAAAGATGATGTAAGCTTATATATGGTAGTGATGGACAAAGTGCCTGAACCAATTTCTGCAGAACCTGTTGGAGTTAAGCCACCAGAGATCATTCACTGGGATGTACTGAAAATGGATGGAAAAGATTACATCAGACTAAAGAGGAAGGGTGATAAGTATGAAATATTCAATACTTGGATCAAGATTGTCAGAACATGCTCTAGATCTGATATAGAAGAGATGTTTGACATAGGAATTAAGCTGTATGCAGACCATCTGAATACTCCAGGAATTTCTCTTACAAAACTGGTGATGGAGTATCTATGCATGATGTTCAAACCTGAAGAAGTGAACCAGGTCATCAAGAGTGTGTTTAAAGAAGTCACAAGTTGGACTCTATATGAAACTAGTGGAGTATATGCAGTGACTTTGGATAGAAATCACACAGAATACTTCCTAGTGGATAGAGTATATAATCACACCAGACTGAAGGTTCATGCAATGCTAAAGAAGAAGTTGGGTTGTGCACCAAATTCAGTTATGGCCAAGTATCTCATTCAGAGGATAATCAATCAGAGTTTGGGACTGAATCCAGACTTAGCAGCGTGATCTTGGAAGTTTTGGGAGCATTAACAAGAGTATCTGGAAGAATATCTGAAGAACTTGACTTCTCTTCTAAAAGTCAAGTTAGGGGGAGATTGTTGGGAACTGAAGATTTTACTAAGTGTAGTTACTACTGCTAGTACAAATGTAGTTACTACTGCCAGAAAAAGTTGAAGATTAATATTGCTGAGTGTTACTACTGCTAGTGTTAATTAACACTGCTAGTCAAAGTTAGTACTGCTTGAACAAAGTTAGTACTGCTTAGCTAGTTAGTACTGCTAGTGGTTAGTACTGCTTGCAGTTAATGCTGCTATATGAAGTTAATGCTGCTGAGCATTATTAGTGCTGCTAAAGAGATCCGGATGGAAAGTAATACAGCTGGATATACTGAAGATATACTTAGAAGATATACATGGAAGATATACTGAAGATTTGTTTATTCTTTGTAATTATCTTTTTATTAGTATATGTATAGAATGTTTAGAATATATAATAAGGACTTTTGATAATTGTTTTTTTTAAGAGAGAAATCAACCTCAAGGCATAGATCCTAATTCTAGAGAAGTAGAATTCGTATTGGTGAGTCTGTTCATCAATATTGAGGTTGAGTGTGTAACCTTGTAGCTTTAAGCATTCAATACAAGTTTACTGTTTGATCATTATATACTGTGTTTGATTACTGTTTTATTAAATATCAAAGTGTTTTTCCGCAACTTCTTTGATATTAGTTTCTGAGTATTAATTCTTGTTAAGAATCCGATCCTGACATAAATATACCAATGATCACTTGTCATTACTTAAACAAACTTAAAATAAGATCAAACACCAATCCACATATCCACTTGCTAGATTAAATTTAACCAAATGGTTTCCCCAAAATCCATAATTAAGATACTCGACAATTTTTTTGCACACCCGATCATCACAAATAATACCAAATGCTCCAAAATACAACATACTTATCGATTTTCAAACGGAGTCAACTTAACCAATTGCATTCCTTTACACGTATGGAATATACTTCAATTCAAAATCCTTAATCAAATGTTGAACACTATCAACCAACCGAATCTTACATTTTCATCAATGTCCAAACGGAATAAAATAGACACATCCGTAATTATAATCCAATTAAACAAAACATAAGTTCTCCGTTTAGAAAGTCACTCGTTACCACCAAAGCCTTCAAATCTCAAAATAACAATAGCGTAACACGTCTAAAAATCCATACATTTTTAACCGATCAATCTTATCACTTTCTAAATAACTCCCAAGAGACATCCCAAATGAGATTCACTTAATCGTTTTTCCATCAAATAATACGCACAAATCGGTACGATAATTCTTAGATATTCACTAACCAAAACTTTCTTCCCACCAACCAATAAAACAATAATAAAATAAAATTAAGCCATAACGCGACTTAATTCTCTCAAATTTAGACGAACCACAAATCACAAATACTTTCATTCACTTATAGCATTTTTCTATACTAAGAAAAGCTCACAACCACCAAATTCTTATAATCTTTACTGATAAAATCAATAAATATCGTCTCTCAGCTTAAGTCTAGGCTATCAGCAACCAAGTTCACTTAAACTAAGGCTCTGATATGTAACGACCAGGTTTTCAAAAATCACATCAAAAACCATAATTCTACCTCAAATACAGAAACCAACCAATATGCGATTCAAAAAGAGTCGACTAAAATAATCTTCCCATAATCATCTAAAATACAAGACGGTAAGAATATTTCTAACCGTAATAATAAATAAATTACATACTAATCGATCCAACATGGTACAAAGTCCTCCAGCTTTTCATACTTTTGGATAACTTCCAGAGTGCAGGCCCTCGTGCTTATAGCTGAATGGGGATCCTTTAACATAAAAAATACAAAATCTTTACTAATCTCCAACAACGGAAGTAAATAAATCCAGTGGTAGATTTAAATTCTTACTAATCTATAATTACCGGAACCTTTAACCGAAAATATAAGTAAACCAATAAAATTAATGAACCGCTTATTGGAGAGAACCTTCACCACAATAATTACTGCTTACCCTTTTTTCCAAGCAAACAATCCCAATATAAAATTCACCTTTAATGCATATTTTTTTTAAAAAACAAAATGAGGGTTAGACCATACGGTCTAGTGAGTAAATCCATGTCATATAAATAATCCAATAAAATCACTTTGACATAATGCCATAAATCATTTAGTCATGAAGTAGGCTGTCAGACACTACCAATTATTTTAAATAAATTGACACTCAAACATAATATCTCACCCAGGTAACTAGCCACAATTAAACCGCACACACCCTGATAGGATCGCAATCAATACCGGTTGTGGCCCACCATACGAAACAAATTTGTGGGCACTATATATAACACCCTTGTTCAGACCATCACAGTCCTAACACACCCGGCTTCTGTTGTGAAAGTCCCTTTATCCCAAAAAGTTCATAATCAAGCCACATGTGTTAACAATAAACAACATGTAATAAAAACGTATCACAATTAACGGTAATAATTTAAACATATCAATCTGGTATATCATCGAAATAATAACCATTTTATAATATATGCATTTCAGTTCAAAAATGGTTAAAGAAAAACTCACCTCGAATCCAATTATTTCACCGCGAGTTAACGGTTAAAAATACCCAAACTGAACACCTTGATAGCTAAGAACTTCATCAAGATTAAATCCACAAATTCCATCACCATGGATGTACTCCATAGAAGTTTCTTAAAACCCACATATATCGATGTGAGAAAGAAGAAATAATAAAAGAGCAAGAGAGAAATGAGGCGGCAGAGAAAATATAATGGATGAGAACAATCTCATCTTTTATATATCCAGATTTACAAAAAAGCCCCTCAATAACCGATAAATTACCAAAAGTACCCCTTAACTTCCATTATTACTAAACTGGATGGATTTTTTTTGGGTTATTACAGCTTAGATCATGAAAGAATTAGAGTTTTGTTTATATGAACAAATATAAACAATCATGAAAGAAACAATTAAGTTGAAAGAATTTATGATGCTCAACAAATTTAGAATACAAATGGGAGTATTACCATTGAAAAAATTGTTTCATTTTGAGACACGGTAATAACAAAGTCAAATCAATAATTGAAAGTATAGAAAATATAATACACAAGTATTAATCTTTGGAAACACACGGTCAGTAAATCACTAAAGCTCATATATGAAAACATTTAAAATCACACTTCTATATTCATAAAATTTGTTTGAGAATAAAGAAGTGGTTTGAACATTTCAGAAAATAGTTTTCATATTTAGAAGTTGTTCTTCTTTCAAGTAATTTGAGTTTGAGATTAGAAAATATTTACAATCAGCATAGACTCATAACTCCCCTTCAAATCATGATAAATTGATTTAAAGTCATATAAGCTTCCCCTTAACATGTGCAAAATATCTTTATCTGGATCAAATATGCACATCAGACAATACTTGAATTAAAATATCCCTGATTAGTAAATTGAGTTCTGAATTACTAGGAAAATTAAATTCATAAGTCTTAGACATTGAAAAACGAGTCCTAGTATGAAATGATCAAAAGTCAAAATCTCTGAAGTACGAGTCCTAAACTGATGTGTTTAGAAGTCATAAAACATTGAAGGATGAGTCTTGAAATGCTCTGTTCAAAAGTTTGTATTCTCTGAAGAATGAGTCGTAGACTGATTTGTCTAGAAGTCTTAATCTCTTGCTCACCTTACAAAAATGCATAATCCAAAATACATCAATAAGCATAGTTGCTATCCAAAAAAAATAGAAACTTTTCCCTTTAAAATATGTATAAAGTTCAGTGGTAGATAAAACATTGAAAGCACTGATACTCCTCTTAAATTCTACTCGCTTCTCTTCTGTTTCCAGTCATGTGTCTGTAAAACTCCAGGCATTCAGCACCCCTCATGATGAACCTACAAAACAGATTAAGTAGATTTTGGTACCCAACGGAATTTGGGTCCTGGTCTGTTAGGTGCAGAAACATTTGAATGAACTTGATAAGTACCATACCAATTCTGAACTTGATATTTGTTTACAAATTCATTTGTCCCGCAGTAAGAACAACAAATTTTCTTTTGAGCTTACCTGAGTAACTGATTTGTGGAATAAACTACATCAGGTTTAACAAAAGAATTTGAATGAAACGCATTATTCTTTTTGACATTTGGTATGGGAAGAAATGACTTTGAAACTTTCTTTTCAAGTGAAGATCCTTTAATTCTCCATTCCATTTTAACAAGTTTAAAGACTGAAATGTTATTACCTGAACCATCAACAAAATGATTATATAAAAGGTTAGAAATATGAATCTGATCATTTGATTTGATTAACCTTTGTGAAGAAACAGTTGTATGATGTGAACTTGAAGCGGTCTTGAAAGAACATTCAGGGTCAGTTGAATCATCAAATGGTGATTGTATAATTGTATCAGGACTCTTTCGTTTAGTCAATTCCACCTTGAAAATGATTTCTTCAAGTTCTTTGACCTTGGCAGTCAAACTGTTCCTTTCTCCAATAAGTAGATCAATCTTCTTTTGCAATTCAGACTTCGTATTTTGCTCTTTCATTGCCACTATTGAGAACTCGGACAATCTCTTTAAAAGCTTCCAATCTCAGTATCAAAAACCTTCCTTTCAGATTCAAAATCTGTTTCTATGCTCTTTCGTTTATCAGATATTTCTTTATAGAACCCAACATTATTCTTTTAAATATCTTTTTTTTTCATTCTCAAATCTATCTCTTTCAAGAATCAAAACTTTCTCAAAATCTGAAACTTGTTTAAAAAGTTTTAAACCTTTGAGCTCAATAGCTTTCTTTTCCTCAAGTTATTTCTTTGAAAAATCAGAAAATTTATGTATAAAAGCTTTTCTCTCATCTGCAAATAAAATCCTTTCTTTTTCAAACTCTTCTCTGTCTTTAGCAATCTGCTTTTCCAAATCACCAATGTTCCTTTCAGTTCAACATTTTCATTTTCCAATGCTTGTGCTTTTTGTTCAATCTTCTTGAAGTCATCCTGATCTGATTTCTCATTTTGCAACTTCTTGTCATCTTTGAGGGCTTCAAGAACTGGTATCTTGTTTTTAAACTCTTTAATTTTCTCTTAAACTGCAGCATACATTTTATAATATGAATTATGACTAGATGCTTCTTCAAGTTCTTTCTTTTCCTTTTCAAGGTAAACAATCAAGTCTCGTTTTTCAGCAGCTTCTTTTTGCAATCATGGAATGCTCTTTTGCTTTTGCGCAACCTTTTCCTCAAGAGATGCAATCTTGGATTTAAGAGTAGAATTTTCTTCTTTTAAAGACATTGTTACCTGAAATGTATGATAGTTAAACAGAAACTTCGATTAGAAGTTGAATTATGCACAAATGATCAACACAAAGACACTTGAAATTACAAAGACTAAAAGTGTACAACTTCCAAACTTGAAATCAAGGGACTAGACTTGACAAAAAAAATGAAACTTTAAAGTGCAAGAACCAAAATTGTCAAAATACGAAACTTGAAAGCTTAGGGGTCAAAATTGACGAAATATGAAACCTTAAATTTCAGGGGTCAAAGTTGACAATCACTGAAACTATGAAGTCCAGGGACTAAAAATGACAAAACTACAAATTATAAAGAGTAAGGACTGAAAATGACACATATTAAAACTTACAAGTACAAGGACTGAAAATGACACATATTAAAACTTACAAGTATAAGGACTGAAAATGACAAAAACTTGAAACACTAACTGACTTAACGGACAACTAACAGAAAAAGGACCAAACTTGAAATAAAAACTATCAAATCTAACGGACACTTAACAAAATTAACAAAGACTTGATGAAAAAAGGACTGAAATGTAAGAGAAACAAACGACGACTAACGGAACAGTTACTTAACGAGACTAACTGACCCTTAACGAAAAAGACCCAAAATGTCAAAAATTTAACGTCGACTTAACGGAATCACTATTCATCGTCTTCCTAAACGAGCCAACCTATAAAACACGATATGGGTTCGACTTTTATGAAGGAAACCCTTCCTTTAAGCTTCCTTAACACTTCTTAACACATTACAACCCAAGAAAACATTGTTGTGAGATTAAATCTGGGATCCAACAATTGGTATCAGAGTCTCCTTTGTTTTCTAAACAAAGAAAGATCGCATCTGCATACTCGGATAGATTTACATCTCATTGATTCTAACTTTCAATATCTGTGCATGTTCATATAAACTTGGTTTATTAAAGAACACCATATGCTCAAGATTTGATAGTAAATCACTGTTCAATACAAAAAGCATCAGTTCTTCAAATCTTCATCTTTTTCTTCAAAAAATGGCAAACTCAAGCATAAGTGCCATTTATACAGCTGAGTCATTAACAAAAGCTCCTACACTTTTAAGGGATGAATATCCCCAATGGAAGATAAGGATGGTAAATTTCTTAGAAGGTATGGACAAGGATCTTTTTAGATCAGGAACGTTGGACTTCACATTCCAATGGTGTTGGTACCAAGAGTTCCTGCAACAGCAAATACTGCTGAAATACCGGCATATTATGAAAAGAAAACCACAAACTTCACTGATGAAGAAACTAATATGATGGATAATGACTCAAAAGCTGTTAGATTACTTATAATGGCCATTCCCAATGATATCTTTCAAGAACTTGATTCTTGTAAAACTGCAAAAAAGATATGGGATCAGTTGTTAAATCAACTTGAAGGAGGCCTACAAACCCAGAAAAATAGAAGAAATCTATGAATCAATGAATATCATGATTTTCATGCTCTACCAGAAGAAATATTACACCAAACTTACTCAAGATTCAACATTCTTATCAACAAATGCAGAAAGTTTGAAAATCTTAAATGAAGAATGGTCACAACTGTCCATGTCTATACAAGCCAATCAAGATCTTGAGTCATGGTCATTAACTGACATTTATGGTACTCTTGTTGCACATGAAAAGGAAGTTATGAAGCAAAAATCAAAAACCTCTTTAGGTGGACCCCTTGCACTTGTTTCAAAACAAATTTCGAAAGAAAACAACTGTAAAGAGTCACAAAAAGGTTTGGAAACAAAAAGAAGATCCAAAAAGGTCCTAATGGTAGAAGAAAATCATTCAGATTCAGACTCAGAAGATGATATCAATGCCTTCGCCAAATCTCTTGCATTAATCACTCGTCAATTTAACAAGAAATTTGGCAAGAAAGTATTTGAAGGAAGGAGAGAGAATGAAGAAAGAAGAAATCCTGAAAGAAGATTGCAACAAGATGGTGTCAGATTTCAACAAGAACCCAGATTCACTCCATATAGTGATCAAAAGGGTACAAACTTCAACAATAATGATGCAACACAACAATCAAGACCTCAACAACCATTTCAACCAAGGTATCCACAGCCACAGAGATACTTCAAATCTCAAGAACAGAAGCCAGAGACAAGTACTGCCACTCTTCCAACAAATCAAAATGATGGAAGATGTTTCAGATGTGGAAAACTAGGCCATTTCTCTGCAAACTGCAGAGGAAAACTTGTCAAAGATCAAGATTACTACAAGAACAAATACAAGTACAACGTAAAAGAAAGAGTTCTTGTAGCAGAAATGGAAGACTGGCTATCAGACTCAACAAGCGACGGCGAGGAAGAGCCTACCAATCTCTGTGGTATGGCTTTTTCAGATGGAAATCAAACTGATGGAGCATCAGAAGACAACTCTGAAAAGGTAAACTCTCTTTACACCTATTACAGTGATCCTGAAATAGATGCTTTTAAACTAAGTAATGAACTTCAGGATCTAGAGCAAAAGTTTCTTGAAGAGAAAAAGAAAAGAGAGCAAGTGACAAAAGAGCTCATTTTTTTCAAAAGAGAAAAGAATCTTCTGGAATCAGAAAAGAAAGAAATTTTTCTTGAAAAAACCAAACTTGAAGAAACTCACAAGCAAAAAGAAAAATCATTTTCAGAAGAAATAAGAAAATTTGAGAAAGTTTTAAAAGGAAAAGAAGAAGAAGTAAAGAAATCTGAGTATGAAAGGGTCAATTCTATTGCCTTAACCAAATTTTTTCAAAAGGAAAGAGAAATCCTACATCAATCTCTAGATAGAAAAAATCTTCGAATCAAAAGCTATGTTAATGCACAAGGTGTTTTCGACAAAATAAAAACTCAAATGGACTCTCAAGGGCTGGGATTCAATGAGTTGAATTCATTCACTGGATTGGAGAAAACTTCACTTTTGTCAGGATCGAATTCTCAACAAGAATTAATTCTCAGAAACAATATCAAAGAAGTTTGCGGAATAACACTTTGATATTTAATCAAACAGAAAATCAAAACAGAATATAATCAACAAACTGTAAACTTGTATTGAATGCTTTGAAGTTACAAGATTACACACTCAACCTCAATATTGATGAACAGGCTCACCAATACGAATTCTACCTCTCTAGAATTAGGATTTATGCCTTGAGGTTGATTTTCTCTCTAAAAGAATGAAGAAAACAAAGTTAACAAAAGTTAACTCATTATTCTAAACTATACAATATTTATACTGAATACAAAGATAATTACAATAAATAAAATATCTTCAGTATATCTTCCATGTATATCTCTAAGCTTCCATGTATATCCTTTCAAACGAATCTTCATCATATAAGCAGTATTAATCTTCAGCAGCATTAAATTCCTTCTAGCAGCATTAACTACTAAGCAGCACTAACCACTAGCAGTACTAACTAGCTAAGCAGTACTAACTTTGTTCAAGCAGCACTAACTATGACTAGCAGTATTAATAGTACTAGCAGTAGTAACACTCAGCAGTATTAACCTTTAAGTCTTCTAGCAGTAGTAACTTTGAACCAGCAGCATTAACCATACTTGATGAATTCTTCAGTTCCCAACAATCTCCCCCTAACTTGACTTTTAGGAAGAGAAGTCAAGTTCTTCAAATTTTCTTCAAGATGCTCCCAAAACTCTATCATGGCCTAAATTCCAGTGTTTGCATCCAATCCCAAACTCTGATTGATGGTTCTTTGAATCAAGTATTTAGCCATTTCTGAATCTGGAACACACCTTAACTTTTTCTTCAGCATGGCATGTAGCTTCAATCTGCTATGATTATACACTCTATCCACTAGGAAGTATTCAGTGTGATTTAAATCCAAAGTCACTGTATATACTCCACTAATTTCATATAGAGTCCAACTGTTTACTGATTTGAAGACATCCTTGATCAAATGCTCTACTTCTTCAGGTTTGAACATCATACACAGATACTCCATTACCAGTTTTGTAATTGAAATCCCTGGAGCCTTTAGAATATCTGCATACAACTTCATTCCTATCTCAAACATCTCTTCAATATCTGATCTAGAGCATGTTCTGACAATTTTTGCCCATGTGTTGAACACTTCATACTTTTCATCCTTTCTTTTCAGCCTTATGTATTCCTTTCCATCCACTATCAATGTATCCCAGAGAATAACCTCAGGAGGCTTAACTTCTACAGGTTCTGCTGAAATTGGTTCAGGCACTTTGTCCATCACTACCATATACAAATTTACATCATCAGTGTTAGATGGCTCTGTCTGTTTAGATGACTCAGGTGCCCCTTCTTCTTTAGCAACCTTCTTAGCCTCTTCTTCAGATACTTTAGGCTTCTTGATTGGCTTTCTCCTTGCCATCATTTTTGTTCTCTTTAAAGTTCTTAGACTTTCTCCCAGAGTGGACTCTTTCTTAGGAGGTGTTTCTTGCTCATCTGGAAATGGCTTTTGACAATCAAAATCATTACTTTCTTTTATCCTCTTCTCCATCTCCACCCTAGCAGTTTCATTTCCCTGAAGCTTCAGTCTCTCTGAATCATACAACTCTTTGATCTTCTCAAAAGACATTTTGGAGAACATCTCCTTTTTTACTCCTATAGCACCTTTGAGAAATATAATCATCTTGTTTCTCTCTTGGGTACCTAGGAATGTCTTTGAGGGTTTTCTCTTCTTTGCAACTGTTTTCACTACTGATTTCTTCATACTTGCAGCTTTCTTCTGTGCAATTTCAGTTGCCATACTCTGTTGATAAGCTTCATTCAGTTCAGCAGCTAGAGCTTTTGCCATCTCCCTGTCCTTTTCCATCTGAACTCTTTCTTCTTTTTCAAAATCCTCCTGCATCTTTTTAACTAGGGCTTCATCTGATTCAACCAACCTTTGCTTTTTGATTGGTTGATCAGATTCTACCATCTTTGCTTTTCCTTTGTCTTTGCTCTTTGCCTTTTTACTGTTATCTTTCTTGATCACTTCACCTTGTTCTTTTATGATTACACCTTTGGTCTTTGAAGTGACCTTGGGAGTATCATTCTTGGCTTTTAGTAAGGTTTCTGCAATCTCAAGATCTGTTAAAACTTCTTTCACAGTTTCTGCTGCTTTATTAATGTCAGCAGTAGTAACTGTTTCTGCTGCTTCTTTTGATTCTTTTGGCACTGAATCTGTTTGTGTTTCTGCTTCCTGCTCCCCCTCAACATCAAGTTTTTCTCTATCAATCTCCCCCTTTCTTGTGACTTCTTCCATGTTGATCTCCCCCTTTTTGGGAGCATCAGTTTCAGACTTCCTTCTCCTTAGTTGGAATTGCTTTCTCTTCTTCCTTTGTACCAGACTAACCACCAGCCTCTTCAGCTTAGCAATCTGTTCTTGTTGTGACAGAATGACTAGCTTCATTTCTTCAATTTCTTTGCCTTGTTTGAGAACATCTTGATTGATGTTCCCCATTGTTTCCATCAATTCATAGTACGTATATCTGTCCTCACCCTCTCCAGAAGTGTTACCCTCCTTTGAAGGATCATTGGATCTTTTATTAGTGGAAGTCTTCTGCCTTGCAGAAGCACTATCCACCCCTGTGGTTTCTTGGCACCAGGGACCTTCAAATGATTTATCATTCAAAGTTGCCATGGGGGAGGTCTTATTGATGTTACCACTTTCCTCCTCTGTACTAGCAGGAGTAGTGGCAGCCTCATCACCCATATGCTCTACCTCCTCCTCAGAGAGCACCTCCTTTGGGTTGGGAGACACCCGTGTGGTTTCCCTTTGGATATTCTCTAGGGGAGAATTCTCCCTTAGAGGGCTTATAGGCTTAGTGGGTAATGGTACAAGAAGGGAAGGAGCCTTCTTTACCTGTTTCCTCTTGTAAGTTTGGGTGATTGGAGAGGTTGGTTTTTCAATAAGGGACTTGGTAATTGATTTTTAGAGGGAAGGTTGGGCTTGGCTAGCAGTGGGTTGGTCTAATGGGGGCCTTGACCCTGCTGCCATACCTTCATTGGTTTGGGACACCACCATCATTGTAGAGAACAATGGGGTGTCAACTCCTTCAGAGTCCCCAGCAGATCTTCTCATATTTGAGAAAACCTTGCCTTTGGGGGGTTTAGGTACATATACCCCAACAGGTTGAGGTATATTCGTCAATTCATGAGTAATAACTTCTTGAACAAACCTGGGATACATAAAGAAGCTCTTTTTGTTTCCCATGTTTGAGACAAGATCACTGAAAATCATTTTAGAAAAATTATACTTTCTGGAAGTGGCCAAGCACACCAAAGCATAAGCAATAGTGTTGCTGAACTCACTCCATCCAGTAGTCTTTTTGGAGATACAATGCATAAGAGTATGGACAAAGAAACGCCATTGGGGTGAAAATTTTGCTTTAGAGAATTTGAAAACTCCCAATGGGCCTCCATACCCCATGCTTGTAAGATTGGAAAACAGTTCATCGTTCGGAATGGAGGTTATACCAGAGGCATCGTCTAGACGTAGACTGATGCGAATAACCTCTTCAGTAACTGTTAGTGATTGATCACAGATTCTTGTCTTGATCATCTGCACACCATTCTCAACAACAATGGTTGCATTAGCCCAGAACTGCCTTTGATGCTCAATATAGATTGTAGGGGATACAATAAGAGCATGAGCAATGTGGCTTGACTTGAGGAAATCCACAATCTGATGAAATCCTACAGCTTGCTTTGGCTTTTGTAGCATCGCAATCTCGTTGTGCTCGTCGATAAAAGTCATGGATGCCATTGATCTTAGTGAAAAGCTTGCCTGAAAACTTCGAACTTGAGAGAGAAAAGGTTTTGAGCGCAAGAGAACAGTATGCAAAGAGTCGTTATGAACTTTTAGGCGGGCAAAGAGTATTTATAGTATTCGGAACATAAGCAGTATTAACCTAGAGCAGTATTAACTACTAGCAGTATTAACTGAAAGCAGTATTAACTACTAGCAGTATTAACTGAAAGCAGTATTAACCACTAGCAGTATTAACTGAAAGCAGTATTAACTACTAGCAGTATTAACTGAAAGCAGTATTAACCACTAGCAGTATTAACTACTAGCAGTATTAACTACTAAAAGCAGTATTAACCACTAAAAGCAGTATTAACCACTAAACGCAGTATTAACCACTAAAAGCAGTATTAACCACTAAAAGCAGTATTAACCACTAAAAGCAGTATTAACTAACTTACTCCTTTTAAACTTGCTAAACACTGAGTACTGCTATGCATATCCTGAAACAGAAGATTAGTAACTCCAAGAATAATATACAGATATAAAACCACTTTTTGAGAAGAGGATTATTCAGAGTTGATCATTCCCACACTTGTTACCAAGAAAGTGAATCTACCCACATCAAAAGCTTTAGTGAATAGATCAGCAAACTGATTATCAGTGTGAACTTTGACAACTTGAATAAGTTTCTTTTCATTACAATCTCTTATAAAGTGATACCTGATCTCAATGTGCTTTGTTTTTGAGTACTTGACTGGATTATTCACAATGCTAATAGCACTGCTGTTGTCAATAAAGATTGGAGTGTGTAGAAAGGTTACCCCATAATCCAACATTTGATTCTGAATCCATAAGACTTGAGAACAGCAACTTGCAGCTGCTATGTACTCTGCCTCTGTTGTAGATGTGGATATTGTGGTTTGTTTCTTGCACTGCCATGAGACTAGTCTAGCACCCAAAAACTGACATCCTCCAGAAGTAGATTTTCTGTCCAAGTTTGCCCCACCTAGATCACTGTCTGAGTATGCTATTAGGTCAAAAGGTGAGTTATGAGGATACCAAAGTCCCAATCTGGGTTGCCCTTTGAGATATCTGAATATCCTCTTAACAGCTTGAAAGTGAGATTGCTTTGGCCTAACTTGGAATCTAGCACATACACAGACTGGAAACATTATATCTGGCCTTGATGCTGTGAGATACATGAGAGAGCCAATCATGGATCTATAATGATGCACATCCATATCCTCCCCCTCAAGATCTGTTGTGATCTGCTTGTGTGTTTCCATAGGTGTGCTGGCAGGTTTTGATTCTGATAAACCAAACTTGGTTAGAATATCCTGCACATACTTGGATTGACATATGAAAATGCCATCTGACTTCTGTTGAACTTGGAGTCCAAGGAAGAAAGTAAGTTCCCCCATGGAACTCATTTTGAACCTTTGAAGCATTAAATCCTCAAACTCCTTGCACATGTTGTTTCTTGTAGATCCAAAGATAATGTCATCAACATAGATTTGGACCAGCAAGATATCCTTCTTCTTTCTCTTGATAAATAGAGTCTTATCAATGACTCCTCTTTCAAAGTCATTTTCCAAGAGATAGGATGACAGAGTGTCATACCATGCTCTTGGAGCTTGATGTAGTCCATAAAGTGCTTTCTTTAATTTGTATACCCTGTCTGGATAGTTTGGGTTTTCAAACCCTGGTGGTTGACAGACATATACTTCTTCTTCAATTGACCCATAGAGAAAGGCACTTTTTACATCCATTTGATAGACTTTGAAGTTCATGTAAGAAGCATAGGCTAGGAATAGTCGGATTGCTTCTATTCTAGCCACAGGTGCAAACACTTCTTCATAATCTATACCCTCTTCTTGAGTATATCCTGAGCCACCAGCCTTGCTTTGTTCCTTATGACAATACCTCTTTCATCTCTCTTGTTTCTGAAAATCCACTTTGTGCCAATTGCTCTGTGACCTTTAGGAAGGTCTACTAGATCCCATACATCTTGTAGCTTGAACTGTAACAGTTCCTTTGCATTGCTTCTATCCAGCTAGATTCTTTCATAGCATCATGTACCTTTTTAGGCTCAAGCTGAGATAGAAAACAAGAAAGCACTGTATGCTGTTGATCTTGCATTTCCTGAAGCCTGCTCTGATGTCTAGTCATTATAGGAGAAGAGATATCTCCTATTACCAGCTGTGGTGGATGATTCTTTTGAACTCTGGTGTTATGACTAGGTTCTTCATTCAGTCCAGCCTCAAGATTAGATTCATGCAACTCAACTGAAGTGTTTTCAGATGCCACTTCATTATTTTCTTGAGTCTCCTCATCTCTAGTTTCTTCTTCACTCTGACTTGGTCCAGTAAATGATTCCTTTTCACAGTCTTCAACAGAATTTACTGTGGGTATGGGAAAAATCACAGATTTAGATATACTTTCTTGAACTTGTGTGATCCCTGATCCTCCATTTCCTGTTCCTGTATACTCATTACTGAAACCAAAAGAGTTAGTTAGTGAATCAATGTCAAATAGCCACTGAGGTCCAGACCCAACAGGATTTGGTGTGTTCTCATTGCATTTGACATTGTCACTTTCTTCAATTATTCTAGAAGAAGAGTTAAAAACTCTGTAAGCCTTACTCTGAGATGAATATCCAACAAGAAATCCATCATCTGCTTTGCTATCAAACTTTCCTAAGTGAGATTTGGTATTGAGAATTGTACAAGGACACCCAAAAGGTTTGAAGAAACCAATGAAGGGTTTTCTTTGATTTAAAAGCTCATAAGGGGTCTTGTTCTTTTGCTTGACCACTAGAACTCTGTTTTGGACATAACAAGCAGTATTAACTGCTTCAGCCCAGAAGGTAATTGGCAATTTTGAATCAGCCAACAGATATCTAGCAGCCTCTATTAGTGTTCTATTTCTCCTTTCAGCAACACCATTCTGTTGAGGAGTCCTAGGAGCACTATATTGCCTCTCAATACCTTTTTCTTCACAAAAGGTGTTTAGATCATGATTTTTAAACTCAGTTCCATTATCTGATCTAATGACTTTTACTCTTTGATTAGTTTGGTTTTCAATTCTTAGAATAAAGGATTTGATAAGACCACTTGTTTCATCCTTAGTCCTTAGAAAATATACCCAAGTAAATCTGGAGTAATCATCAACAATAACCAAGCAGTAAGATTTCTTGCCTATACTCATAACATTTGTAGGACCAAACAGATCCATATGCAGTAACTGGAGACAAGAAGAAACAGAATTTAACTCTTTGGTCTTATGAGAAGTTTTGTGTTGTTTGCCTTTAAGACAAGCAACACAATGATCATCACATGAAAAGACTTTTGAAGGTAAACCTCTTACAAGGTTATTTTTAACAAGATTGTTCATAGTCTTGAAATTCATGTGACACATCCTTCTGTGCCATAGAGAGGATTCATCTACAGAAGCTTTTGAAACAAGACAATTCAGAGATGAATCACTATCAACATTGTCCATATCAAGACAGTAAACATTGTCCTTTCTTGGAGTTCTAAGTAGTATCATGCTTTCATCAACTACCTTGAACCCTGGAGCAAAAATCATACATTCAGTATTAGTAAATAATATACTATGTTGTTTGTCACAAACCTGTGATACACTTAACAGGTTGTACTTTAATTGATCAACATAGTAGACATCCTTAAATGTCATCTTACCTTTGGTGACATTACCTTTTCCACTTATCTTACCACCAGTAAGATTATCTCCAAATGCAACATGTCCTCCATTGATATGCTTGAAATCCTGAAGGCATGACATGTTGCCTGTCATGTGCCTAGAGCAACCACTATCAACATGCCAAATGCTCTTTCCCTTGAGTTGTTGGTTGCCCTGCACATTAGATAAATCAATTAGTATGAATTAGGAACCCAAGCCAAAGTGGTCTTGGGTACCCCTTTCTCATCAAAATACTTGCATTCTTTCTTGACAAGATTTTTGAACTTTAACTCCTCATTCTTGGAGTACTTTGTTACAATAATAGGCTTGGAACTATGTTTGCTAGAATCAGTACTAGTTTTAGAAGTACTAACTGCCTTGGCAGCACTTGCATG
Organism: Arctium minus; assembly: GCA_954870635.1. Taxonomy (NCBI): domain Eukaryota; kingdom Viridiplantae; phylum Streptophyta; class Magnoliopsida; order Asterales; family Asteraceae; genus Arctium; species Arctium minus. The sequence goes on from OX941094.1 coordinate 50,469,867, forward strand.
CTTAGCAGTACTAACCTTGTTAGCAGTAATAACTGTGTTAGCAGCAGTAACTGTGTTGGCAGTATTAACCTTTGAAGAGGTATTAACAGTATTAGCAGCATTAATATTTTCAGCAGTACTAACACTGTTAGCAGTAGTAACTGTGTTAGCAGTACTAACACTGTTAGTACTTCTAGGTACCCACATTTTGACACTTTCTTTTAAAATCTTTTTCTTTAAAGTGCCTTTACTTTCAACAGATTTCTTTATCACATGTTTCTTTCCAGCCTTCCTATAACCAACAGGTTTTTGCACAAATCTTTTAAAGTTCATCTGTTGGTTAATTGGGTTGAAGTAACAATACTTAGCCAAATGATTCAACTTGCCACATATAAAACAAGGTTTTGGTCTATTGATTTTATTCAGATCAACTCCTTGTTTCTGAGCCCATTGATTATTACAGTTTCTTTGATTTCCTCTTTTTAAACCAGATATTAGGCTCTTGGCTTTATTGCAATCACACTGTTTACAAGATCCAGGATTCACAACTGTGGTTTGTTTGTAATGGACCTTGTTATCATTTCCTTTAGTCTTCTCTATCTCCTTGGACTTGACCCAGATTTTCCCACATCCCTCATTGGTGATAATATTGTTTTCTAATGGTATCTTTTTACTCACATTATTATCCCTGTTCTCACTGGCTCCTTTCTCAGTCAAATCCTTAACTACTACCTCATCCAGAGGATCTATCTTAAAAGCTTCTTCAGACAAGTCCTTTTTCTCCTTAGTTTCTAACAAGTCTGATGTAGGAGAAATATAGTTGTTATTGTACGGAGGGGGTGTATTGTTGTATCCAATACCAGGCTTCATCTTATCATGTATCTGAGCCTTTAGAAGAGAGTCCATTTCTTTTGAAGCATAGGAAAACTTGTCTATGTCAAGCTTAACTTTTGACAGTTCCTCTTTCAGTCTATCATTCTCTTCTAAGGACTTAGACAGTTTGGTTTCTAACTCATTCTTTTCCCACTTCCAATAGTTTGTGTCATAAGAGTGTTGAAGTTCATTAGCTTGAAAGCCTTTGATTTGCTCTTCAAATCTCTCTACTATTAACACATAATCTCTTCTGTCTTTTTCTAATCTTTTGAGGTCATCACACACACTTTGATTGTGATCCCTGTATCTTGTAACAGTGTCAATGCAAGATTTAGTGCAAAGATTAGAACTTACCTCAGTAGGGAGATCAGACACTTCTGCCATAAGAGCTTGGTTCTGAATGGCTTCCTCAGCTTGATCACTCCAGTCAAATCCCATTCCTTGTTGAGAAACAAGGGCTTGAGCAGGATTCTTGTTCTGATTGTATCCTCCATTCTGAGCTTGTTGGTGGTTATTGTTTGGAACAGCACTCCTGCATTCTCTAGCAAAGTGTCCTTTCTTGTGACACTTATAACATTCCACCTTGGTTTTGTCAAAACCAGCTCCATCTTCTCTTCTTTGAGAGAAGTTACTTCTTCCAGTTCTTTTAATGAACTTTTTCACCTTCATGGATAACATGGCCATCTGCCATTTAATATCCATCTCCTCCAGATCATCAGGGTGAATTTGATCAAGATCATCATTAATCAGAGAATTGCTGCTATGACTGGACAAAAAGGCTTCAAATATAGTTTCAGTGCCTTTTTCTGAACTTACTCCACTGGCAGTACTAACTGCTTCAGGGTTGGCAGTAGTATCAGTGGATGCTGAAAGAAGTGCAGCATTGTGAATATAACCAGATGGCTTCTTCTTGGTTTCTACCTCAGTTTCAAAAACTCTTAGATCATTGTATAGATCATCAAGTTCTTTCTCTTCCAGATTGTCACTCTGTCTATATGAGACAGTGTACATAGTCCATTCATCCCCAAGAGATCTGAGGAACTTTCTGTTGATATCATCTTGTTCCATCTTCACCCCTACAGTAGCCAGTTCACCTATGAGTTTATTGAACCTATCAAAAGTTTGAGTCATAGACTCATTCTTTGTGGAAGTGAAGTTCTCATACTGCTGCTTTAGAACATCTCTCTGATTTCTTTTGATGCTCTTAGTTCCAGCAAATCTTTTCTCTAGAGCATTCCATAGAATCTGAGCATCAGTGCAGTTGCAAAATTGATGCTGATATTCATTGGGAATGGCCAAGAGCAGAGTGCTCAAGGCCTTCATCTCTGTCTGTCTGATCTTCCTCTCACCATCTGTCTTTGGTGGAGGTCTTTTCCCATCTGGTCCTATTCTTCTAGCTTCAGAAGGACCATTCTCAATAATATCCCACATTGAGTAGTCAGTGAGAAGAATATATTGTCTGATTCTGATCTTCCACATGTCAAACTCACTTGGTTTGAGCATTGGAACCTTAGAAACCAAAGTACTGCTTGATTCTGTAAGATTTTCCATGATGAATAACTGTTTCTGAGAGAGTTAGGCTCTGATACCACTTGTCAGGATCGAATTCTCAACAAGAATTAATTCTCAGAAACAATATCAAAGAAGTTTGCGGAATAACACTTTGATATTTAATCAAACAGAAAATCAAAACAGAATATAATCAACAAACTGTAAACTTGTATTGAATGCTTTGAAGTTACAAGATTACACACTCAACCTCAATATTGATGAACAGGCTCACCAATACGAATTCTACTTCTCTAGAATTAGGATCTATGCCTTGAGGTTGATTTTCTCTCTAAAAGAATGAAGAAAACAAAGTTAACAAAAGCTAACTCATTATTCTAAACTATACAATATTTATACTGAATACAAAGATAATTACAATAAATAAAATATCTTCAGTATATCTTCCATGTATATCTCTAAGCTTCCATGTATATCCTTTCAAACGAATCTTCATCATATAAGCAGTATTAATCTTCAGCAGCATTAAATTCCTTCTAGCAGCATTAACTACTAAGCAGCACTAACCACTAGCAGTACTAACTAGCTAAGCAGTACTAACTTTGTTCAAGCAGCACTAACTATGACTAGCAGTATTAATAGTACTAGCAGTAGTAACACTCAGCAGTATTAACCTTTAAGTCTTCTAGCAGTAGTAATTTTGAACCAGCAGCATTAACCATACTTGATGAATTCTTCAGTTCCCAACAACTTTCTTCCACTTTCCGTATGGGAAAGGTCCAAAGCTTTGAAGATACATCTCTGAATAATTTCAAAAGAATGAAAACATCAGAGGGATCAAAAACAAGAGCTTTGAATTTCAAAAATACTACATACTCTGAAGTAAAAAACTTTCAAAAGTCTGTGTTACAGATAAAAGGAGAAACTTCAGAGGTACTCTTCACAAAACCTCAAAGCAATGATCCCAAAGAAATTTTCAGATTTGATGCTTTCATCTCAAATGAATCAGAGACATCTGAACCAAGTACCTCTGATACAATTACTTCTGAAAATGAATCTCAGAGTTCACTTAATCCGAATGCCCCTCTGTATTCACCAAAGTCAGATGAAAACATCAGAACTACATTTGAAGATAATGTTAAAAAGATATGGAAAGAAAATGTCATGGAGGACTTAAAAAGAAAAGAAAGCATGAAACGGATCATTAAAGTCTCTACAACAAAAGAAATTAAAAAACCAATAGAGGTAGCTATCTCTATTAAAACTAAGAGAGACTTTCTTGACTCTGATTCAGAATCTGATCAAGAGATTGATGAATAATTTTTTTGTAAACCAGGGAATGTAATTCACAAAAAGATAGAAACTGTTGGCTCTGGTATTTTGAATATTCCAATTTCAATTTTGAAAACCAAAACCAGAATACCAATAAGTCCTGATTTTGCAAATATGTGTTTACAAGCAAAAACGTCTCTGGAACTTGAAAAAGAGTTACAAGAAAAGGCAAAGAATAAAACAAACACTTCTGAATCTTACACCTATAAAACAATAAAATTCTCTCCTGAACAAAAAGGCAAATGGACAAAAATTAACCATATTTATCCTGTTTGTGCAGTAAGCAGCAAAGAAAATAAGATGTTTTTTTATCAAGAAAAAGCAACTTGAAAAGAATACTGTCTTTCAAGCAAAAAGGAAAGAAGTAGTTAGGGATACATGTAATATTCCTAGTGCTAGTTTCAAAAGAAGTCAAAATGTAACAAATGCTTTTAATAAAAAGAAAAACTTTGATCCTACTTCTTCTTGTTCTATTAATTGCAACTGCATTCATCTCATGATAAAACTGAAAAATCATTTCAAAGGATCACATTGTCTTCTGAATCAATCTCTGAAAAATATCTCAGAGACAAAATTTCAAAATAAGACAAGTAACGGCAAGACATCAAAAGATGAGATGCCAAAAAGTCATACAAATCCACCAAAGTCTAACATAAAAGGACCCATAATGAGATGGGTACCTAAGAAACAATAATCTGTCTTGCAGAATCAGTCAATGCCAATCTGGTACTTAGATTCTGGATGTTCAAGGCATATGACTGGAGATAAGGAACTACTATCCTCATTCAAAGCAAAATCTAGAGGAGCAGTTACGTTTAGAGACAATGTGCAAGGACAGATTAAAGGATATGGTGAGTTATCAAGAGGAAATGTTTTAGTATCAAAGGTTGCTTATGTGGATGGATTAAAACACAATCTGATCAGCATAAGTCAACTTTGTGATCATGGTTTTGATGTGAAATTTCAAAGAAAATATTGTTCACTTCTTCACTCAGAATCAGGTCAAGAATTACTCAGAGCAGACAGAAAAGGTAACCTCTACAGGATGAATTTTACCAAAATCAAAGACACTGATTCAGAGAAACTTTGTCTTGTATCTCTGAATAGTGAGGAAGTCTGGCTCTGGCATAAAAATTTTTCACATCTAAACTTTTCCTCACTTGATAAATTAGTTAAACTTAATTTGGTTAAGGGATTACCATCTCTGGAGTTTAACAAAGATCATCTTTGTTCTGCTTGTGAAATGGGAAAAATGAAAAGATCTTCCCATAAAACCAAAAGTGAAAACAACTGTCCTAGACCTCTGCACATGCTTCATGTGGACCTCTGTGGTCCTATCTCGGTACAGAGTCTAGCAGGTAAGAAATACATTCTGTTTCTAATTGATGAATTTTCCAGATTCACATGGATAGAATTCATCAGAGCCAAATCTGATGTACCTAAAATATTGATAAGATTGTTGAAAAGATTACAGGTTCTATTTAGCAGCAAAGTTCAGAAACTAAGAAGTGATAATGGAACAGAGTTCAAAAATGCCAAAATCAATTCATATCTATCAGAAGAAGGCATTACTCCTAACTTTTCTGCAGCAAGAACCCCTCAGCAAAATGGAGTAGTTGAAAGGAAGAACAGAACACTTGTTGAAGTTGCAAGAACAATGCTTGTTGGATCTGATCTTTCAACAAATTTTTGGGCAGAAGCAGTGGCAACAGCCTGCTTTACTCAGAATAGAGCTACAATTGTCAAAAGATTTAAGAAAACATCCTATGAACTCATTAACAATAGGAAACCTAATGTTAAATATTTTCATGTTTTTGGATGCAGATTGTCAAGATCTTAATTCTAAACAAGAATAAACTCTCATAAAACAATATCAAAGAAGTTTGCGGAATAACACTTTGATATTCAATAAAACAGTAAACAAACAGTAAATCTGATGAACAACTTGCAAACTCTTATTGAATGACTGAAAGTCACAAGTTTTTACACACAACCTCAATATTGATGAACAGACTCACCAATACGAATTCTACTTCTCTAGAATTAGGGATCTAACCTTGAGGTTGATTCTCTCTATGAAAGCTAAAACTCAGAATTATTGTTTTCAACTAAACAAACTATTCTATACATATACTTAAGACAAAAGATAATTACAAAATAATAAAAGATCTTTAGTACAATCTTCCATCATTATCTCCAAGCTTCCTTGAATATCTTCAATCCAACTATCATCCTTGCCATACTTATATTCATCTTATAAGCAGTATTAATCTTCAGCATCATTAATACTCTGACCAGTATTAAGTTCAGCAGTACTAACCATGCTCAGCAGTATTAACTTTGTTCTAGCAGTACTAACTCCAGCAGTACTAACTACTTAGCAGTACTAAACTTGCTTAGCAGTAGTAACTTCTTTCAGCAGTATTAATCTTTGACTAGTAGCACTAACCTGTATCAGCAGCATTAACATCAGAAGTAGTAACCAGGTTCTGCTAGCAGCATTAACTGTACTCAGCAATTCTTCAGTTCCCAACAATCTCCCCCTAACTTGACTTTTAGGTAGATAAGTCAAGTTCTTCAGATGCTCCCAAAATACCATTCTTCAGATCCCTGTATCAACATTTAGCCCCAGACTTTGATTGATCATTCTCTGAATCAGATACTTTGCCATTTCTGAGTTTTCAACACATCCAAGCTTCTTCTTCAACATTGCATGAAGCTTTAGTCTGCTATGATTGTATACTCTATCCACTAGGAAGTATTCTATGTGATTTCTATCTAAAGTCACTGCATATACTCCACTAGTTTCATATGGAGTCCAATTGTTGACTGTTTGAAACACATTTCTTATCACATGCTCCACTTCTTCAGGTTTGAACATCATACACAGATACTCCATCACCAGTTTTGTAATTGAAATCCCTGGAGCTTTTAACTAATCTGCATACAACTTCATCCCTATTTGAAACATTTCTTCTATATCAGACCTGGAGCATGTTCTGACAATCTTTGCCCAAGTGTTTAATACCTCATACTTTTCATCCTTCCTCTTGAGCCTGATGTATTCCTTTACATCCACTATCAATGTATCCCAGTGAATAACTTCAGGAGGCTTAACACCAACAGGTTCAGCTGAAATTGGTTCAGGCACTTTGTCCATCACTACCATGTACATATTTACATCATCAGTGCTTGAAGGCTCTTTCTGTTCAGATGGCTCAGGTGCCCCTTCTTCTTCAGCAACCTTCTCAACCTCTCCTTCAGTTATTCTAGGCTTCTTGATTATCTTTCTCCTAGCCATCATCTTTGTTCTTTTTAAAGTCCTTAGACTTTCACCAATAGTGTCTTCTTTCTTTGGAGTTTCTTGCTCATCTGGAAAAGGTTTTTGTATCAAAAAGTCATTGCTCTCTTTCATCCTTTTCTCCATTTCAACCCTTGCCGGTTCATTCCCTTGAAGCTTGATCATTTCTGCATCATACAGCCCTTTGATTTGCTCAAAAGACAACTTTGAAAACATTTCCTTTTTGACACCTACAGCACCCTTGAGGAAAGTAATCATCTTCTTTCTCTCTTGAGCACCAAGGTATGTTTTTGAAGGTTGTCTTTGTCTTTTCTTTGCAGCCATTTTGATCTTTCCAGTCTTCCTTAGAAATGTGGCTTTCTTCTTGGCTAGTTCTGTTGCAAGACTTTGTTGATAGGTTTTATTCAGTTCTGCAGCCATTGCTTTTGTTATCTCTCTATCCTTTTCCACTTGCACATTTTCTGCTTCTTCAAGTTCAGCTTGTATCTTTCTAGCCAGATCTTCATCTGACTCAATCAACTTTTGCTTTTTCATTGGTTGATCAGATTCCACTAGCTTTGCTTTTCCTTTTTCTTTACTCATCACTTTCTGAATACTAACTTTCTTGACAGCTTCAACATTGTCTTTGATGACAACTCCTTTGGCCTTTGAAGTGACCTTGGAAGTATCATGCTTGGCTTTGATTAATGCTTCAGCTGTCTCAATTTCTTCCAAATTTCTGCTCTGAAGATCACTTAACACTTCTTTCACCATTTCTGCTGCTTCTTTCAGTTCAGCAGCATTAACAGTTTCTGCTTCTTTATTTGCTTGAGCAGCATTAACTGTTTCTGCTGCTATTGATTCTGTTACTGCTTCTTGTACAACATTTTCTTCAATTATTTGCCCCCCCTCAAACTCAACTTTCTCTTGCTCCCCCTTAGCTTTGGCATCTTCCATATTGACATCAGCTTCTGACTCCCCCCTTTTGGGAGCATCAGGCACTGGTTTCCTCCTTCTTAGTACAAATTTTTTCTTCTTCTTTTGCAGAATCAATTTCTTTACCATTTGCTTCAGGTTGACAATCTGTTCTTGTTGTGACAGAACTATCATTTTCAGCTCTTCTATATCTTTGCCCTGTTTGATCACATCCATGTTGATGTTTCCCATGGTTTCCATCAATTCAAAATAGTTATATATGTCCTCACCTTCTCTAGAAGTGTTACCTTCTTTTGAAGGATCATTGGATCTTTTTGTAGTGGGAGCCTTCTGCCTAACAGAAGCACTCTCCACCCCCATGGGTTCTTGGCACCTGGGACCTTTGAATGATTGCTCATTCAAAGTTGTCATGGGGAAGGTCTTATTGATGTTACCACTTACCTCCTCTGTGCTAGCAGGAGTAGTGGCAGCCTTAGCACCCATATGCTCAACCATCTCCTCAGTGAGCACCTCCTTGGGATTAGGAGACACCCCTGTGGTTTCCCTGTAGATATTCTCTAAAGGAGAATTCTCCCTTATAAGGCTTAAAGGCTCTGTGGGGGGATGGTACAAGAAGGGAAGGAGCCTTCTGTACCTTTTTCCTTGTATAAGTTTGGATGATAGGGGAAATTGGCTTATGAATTAGAGACTGTGGGATAGATATAGAGTGGGAAGGTTGGGATTGGCTAGCAGTGGGATGGTCTGATGAGAGCCTTGACCCTGCTGCCATACCTTCTTCAGTGTGGGACACCACCATCATTGTAGAGAACAATGGGGTGTCAACTCCTTCCGAGTCCAAAGGGGATCTCTTCATGTTTGAAAATACCTTACCTTTGGGGATTTTGGGTACATATACCTCATCAAAGTGAGGCATATCCGTCAATTCATGAGTTATAACTTCTTGTACAAACCTGGGGTACATATAAAAGCTCTTTTTGCTTCCCATGTTTGAGACAAGATCACTGAAAATCATTTTAGAAAAATTGTACCTTCTGGCAGTGGCCAAACAGACCAAAGCATAAGCAATGGTGCTGCTAAACTCACTCCATCCAGTAGTCTTTTTGGAAATGCAGTGCATTAAGGTATGAACAAGAAAACGCCATTGGGTATAAAATTTTGCTTTTGAGAATTTAAAACCACCCAATTGGCCTCCATACCCCATTCTTGATAAAATGGAGAACAACTCCTCATTAGGAAGAGAAGTAATACCTTCAGCATCGTCTAGACGTAGACAGATGCGTATCACCTCTTCAGAGACAGACAAGGGTTTGTCACACACCCTTGTTTTCAGAAACTGCACACCATTCTCTGTGACTATGGTGGCATTTGCCCAGAATTGCCTTTGATGCTCTATGTATATTGTTGGCGACACAGTTAGAGCATGGGCAATGTGGCTAGACTTCAGAAAATCCACAATTTGATGAAATCCTGCAGCTTGCTTTGGCTTTTGTAGCATCGCGATTTCATTGTGCTCGTCGATGAATGCCATGGATGCCATTGAACTTGAATGTTCTTGCCTGAACTACTTGGTACTTGAGAGAAAAGGGTTAGAGAGAAAGTGAACAGTATGCAAAGAGTCGTTATAAACTTTTAGGCGGGCAAAGGGTATTTATAGTGTATGGGACATAAGCAGTATTAACCTAGAGCAGTATTAATTACCTAGCAGTATTAACTAACTAGCAGTATTAACTGAGAGAAGTATTTACTGAGAGCAGTATTAACCACGAGCAGTATTAACTAACTAGCAGTATTAACTGAGAGCAGTATTAACCACGAGCAGTATTAACTAACTAGTAGTATTAACTAAGAGCAGTATTAACCACGAGCAGTATTAACTAACTAGCAGTATTAACTGAGAGCGGTATTAACCACTAGCAGTATTAACTGTACACTGGCAGTATTAAAACTGCACTGGCAGTATTAAAACTGTACTGGCAGTATTAACTATACTTACTCTTTTTTACGCTTATGAAGGTCTGATCAAGGCATTAACTTCCTGTGAAAGATGATTAGCAACACACAAATAACCAAAATAGCAGGTATAGGAACACTTTCTAAAACCATGAGCTCATTCAGAGTTGATCATGCCCACACTTGAGACCAAGAAAGTGAATCTACCCATATCAAAAGCTTTAGTGAATAGATCTGCAAACTGGTTGTCAGTATGAACTTTGGCAACTTGAATGAGCTTCTTTTCATTGCAATCTCTGATAAAGTGATACCTGATCTCAATGTGCTTTGTTTTGGAGTGCTTGACTGGATTGTTAACAATGCTTATAGCACTGCTATTGTCAATAAAGATTGGAGTGTGAAGAAATGTTACCCCATAGTCCAGCATCTGATTCTGAATCCATAGAACCTGAGAGCAGCAACTTGCAGCAGCAATATACTCAGCTTATGTTGTTGATAAGGACACTGTGGTTTGTTTCTTGCACTGCCAAGATACTAGTCTTGCACCCAAAAGTTGACATCCCCCTGAAGTAGACTTTCTGTCCATGTTAGCACCACCCAAGTCACTATCTGAATATGCAATCAAGTCGAATGAAGATTCATATGGATACCAAAGACCTAACCTAGGTTGCCCTTTTAAGTATCTGAATATCCTCTTCACAACTTGAAGATGTGATTGTTTTGGCTTGACTTGGAATATGGCACATACACATACTGGAAACATGATATCTGGTCTTGAGGCTGTGAGATACATTAGAGATCCAATCATTGATCTATATAGATGGACATCAACATCCTCCCCCTCAAGATCAGCAGTGATCTGTTTGTGAGTTTCCATTGGTGTGCTTGCTGGCTTTGAGTCTTTTAAACCATATTTATCCAGGATATCTTGCACATATTTTGATTGACTAATGAAGATTCCATCTGTCTGCTGTTTCACCTGAAGTCCAAGGAAGAAGTTAAGTTCACCCATTGAACTCATTTTAAAGCTCTTGTGCATCAACTCTTCAAAGTCTCTACACATCTGATCTTTTGTGGATCCAAAAATGATATCATCCACATAGATCTAAACTAGTAGGATGTCCTTCTTACTTCTTTTAATGAAAAGGGTCTTGTCAATTATGCCCCTTTCAAACCCATTTTCCAAGAGATAGGTAGACAGAGTGTCATACCATGCTCTTGGGGCTTGATGTAGACCATAGAGTGCTTTCTTCAGCTTGTATACTCTGTCAGGATATGTAGGATTTTCAAATCCAGGTGGCTGACAGACATATACTTCTTCATCAATTGTACCATATAGAAAGGCACTCTTTACATCCATTTGATAGACCTTGAACTTCATGTATGAGGCATAGGCTAGGAACAGCCTAATTGCCTCTACCCTTGCCACTGGAGCAAACACTTCATCATAATCTATGCCCTCTTCTTGAGTGTACCCTTGTGCCACAAGCCTTGCTTTGTTCCTGATCACAATACCTCTCTCATCCTTTTTGTTCCTGAAAATCCACTTGGTGCCTATAGCTCTATGACCTTTTGGAAGGTCCACCAAGTCCCAAACATCCTGTAGTTTGAATTGAAGTAACTCTTCTTGCATGGCTTCTATCCAACTTGAATCCTTCATTGCATCATAGGCCTTCTTAGGCTCAATCTGGGATAGGAAGCAGGAGAGTACTGTGTGTTGTTGATCATGCAGCTCTTGAAGTCTGCTTTGATTCCTTGTAATCATAGGAGAAGATATGTCTCCTATTACCAGCTCTGGAGGATGATTCTTTTGTGTTCTAGTCTGAAAACTAGGTTCTTCATTAATTCCCACCTCCAGATTGGAATCATTTAAGTCAGTGGAGGGGATCACCTCAGCTACTTCTAGCTCTTTTTGCACTGAAGATTCCTCTTCTCTTCTTTCTTCTTCTCTCTGTATTGGCTTAGTTATAGTTTCTTTTTCACAGAATTTAACATGTTCTTTTATAGGTATGGGAAAGATCACAGACTGAGGCATAGTATCTTGTACTTGTACTTGTTCATCCCCTGATCCTCCACTTCTTGAACCTGCATGATAATCACTACTGAAACTCAAAGAGTTAGTTAGTGAATCAATGTCAAACAGCCACTGAGGACCAGACCCAATAGGATTTGGTGTATTCTCATTGAATTTGACATTGTCACTTTCCTCAATTATTCTAGAAGAAGTATTAAAAACTCTGTAAGCCTTGCTCTGAGATGAGTAACCAACAAGGAAACCATCATTTGTCTTGCTATCAAACTTTCCCAAGTGAGATTTAGTATTGAGAATAGTACAAGGACACCCAAAAGGTTTGAGAAATCCAATAAAGGGTTTTCTTTTATTAAAAATCTCATAAGGTGTCTTGTTCTTAGGCTTGACTACTAGTACTCTGTTTTGGACATAGCAAGCAGTATTAACTGCTTCTGCCCAAAAAGTTATTGGGAGTTTAGAATCAACTAACAGAGATCTAGCAGCCTCAATCAGTGTCCTATTCCTTCTCTCAGCAACACCATTTTGTTGTGGACTCCTAGGAGCACTGTATTGCCTCTCAATTCCTTTTTCCTCACAAAAGGTGTTTAGGTCATGATTTTTAAATTCAGTACCATTGTCTGACCTAATGACTTTTACTTTTTGATTTGTTTGGTTTTCAATTCTTAGAACAAAGGATTTGATCAGTCCACTTGTCTCATCCTTAGTCCTTAGAAAATATACCCAAGTAAATCTAGAGTAATCATCAACAATAACTAGGCAGTATGACTTCTTACCAATACTCATAACATTTGTAGGGCCAAACAGATCCATATGCAATAAATGAAGAGAATTAGAGATTGTGTTCACCTCTTTGGACTTATGAGAAGTTTTGTGTTGTTTGCCTTTGAGACAAGCAACACAATGATCATCACATGAATATACTTTAGAAGGCAAACCTCTTACAAGGTTGTTTTTAACAAGCTTATTTATTGTTTTAAAGTTCATGTGACACATCCTTCTGTGCCATAGTGATGATTCATCCAGAGAAGCTTTTGAAACAAGACAATTTAAGGATGAATCAGACGAAACACTTTCCATATCCAAACAGTATACATTATCCTTTCTGGGGGTTCTTAGTAGTATCATCTTTTCATCAACTACCTTGAATCCAGGAGCAAGGATAATACATTCAGAATCTGTAAATAATATACTATGTTGTTTGTCACAAACCTGTGATACACTTAACAGGTTGTACCTTAACTGCTCAACATAGAATACATCTTCAAAGGTCATTTTACCTTTGGTTACATCCCCCTTACCACTTATCTTACCTCCATCTGGTGTATTACCAAAGGCAACATGTCCACCATCAATTTTCTTGAAATTCTTGAGGCATGACATGTTCCCTGTCATGTGCCTAGAGCAACCACTATCAACATGCCAGATGTTCTTCCCCTTGAGCTGTTGGTTGCCCTGCACATAAGATTAGACAATTAGTATTGATTGGGAACCCAAGCCAAAGTGGTCTTAGGTCTCCCTTTCTCATCAAAATACTTACATTCCTTTTTTATGAGGTTTTTGAAATCAGAACACTTATTATTTGAGTACTTTGTCAAGATTATTGGTCTAGAAGCACTAATACTTGAAGCAGCACTATCTTTAGAAGTACTAACAAAGTTAGCAGTACTAACATGTTTGGCAGTATTAACCTTGTTGGCAGTACTAACAGAGTTAGCAGTATTAACATTTGCAGAAGTACTAACAATGTTAGCAGCACTAACATTGGTAGCAGTATTATTGCTTCTAGCAGCACTATCACTGTCAGCAGCACTATTTGTGGTAGTAGTACTAACAGCTTTAGTGCTTTTAGGTATCCAGATCTTGACACTGTCTTCCACATTCTTTTTCTTCATGTGGCTTTTAGATTTAACAACTTTCTTAGCCACATGGTTCTTTTCTTTCTTCCTATGACCAAAGGGTTTTTGAGTAGGTCTCTGAAAGTTCAGCCTTTGGTTCATGGGATTGAAATAGCAGTATTTGGCAATGTGATTAAGCTTTCCACAAATAAAACAGGGTTTTGGTCTATTGATTTTACTCAGATCAATCCCTTGTTTTTGTGCCCACATATTATTCCAGTTTCTCTGATTACCCCTCTTTTTATCATGTTTTTGGGGCTCAAATTTATTGCATGCACACTTGTTGCAAGGGATAGGGTTCACAACAGTGGTCTGTTTATAATGAACCTTCTTGGTCTTTCCCTCAGTCTTCTCTATCTCATTTGACTTGATCCAATGCTTTCCACGTCCCTTATTGGTAATTATGTGGTTTTCTATAGGAATCTCACCACTCACAGTGTTGTCCTTATTCTTGACAGTTTCTCTCTCAGTTTTATCCTCAACAACTACTTCATCTAAGGGATCTATCTCAGTGGCTCCATCAGGCAGGTCCTTCCTATCATTTGTCTCTAACAAGTCTGAACTAGGAGGGATGTAGTTGTTGTTGTAGGGTGGTGGTGTGGTATTATACCCTATTCCTCTTCTCATTTTATCATGAATCTGAGTTTGTAGTAAAGAGTCCATTGCTTTAGAAGCATTGGAAAACTTTTCTACATCTAACTTGACTTTAGCTAACTCTCCTCTTAACTTATCACTCTCCTCTTTAGATTTGGTCAGTTGGAGTTCTAGGTCATTCTTCTCCCACTTCCAGTAGTTTGTGTCATATGAATGTTGAAGCTCATTGGCTTGAAAACTCTTAATCTGATCTTCAAACCTCTCAACAATCCTCACATAATCTTTTATGTCCTTTTCTAATCTCTTAAGGTCATCACTCATGTTCTGGTTGTGCTCCCTGTACCTTTTAACAGTGTTAATGCAATTTTGAGAACAAAGATTAGAAGTTACCTATGTTGGGAGATCAGACACCTCTGCCATTAGAGCTTGATTTTGGATAGCCTCTTCAGCTTGATCACTCCAATCAAACCCCATACCTTGTTGAGAGACTAGGGCTTGTGCAGAGTTTCTGTTATTATTGAAGCTTTCAGACTGTGCTTGTTGGTGGTTGTTGTTGTGAGACACTCCACTTCTGCATTCCCTAGAAAAGTGTCCCTTCTGGTGACATTTATAGCATTCCACCTTTGACTTGTCAAAACCTGCTCCATCTTCTCTTCTTTGGGAGAAGTTGTTCCTCCCAGTTCTCTTGATGAACTTCTTTACTCTCATAGAGAGCATGGCCATCTGCCATTTAATGTCCATCTCTTCAAGATCATCTGGATGGAGTTGTTCCAAGTCATCATTAATTAGAGAAGAGTTTCCATGGCTGGATAGAAAGGCTTCAAACACAGATTCAGTGCCTTTCCCTTGATTTGCTCCATTAGCAGCACTAACTGATTCAGGGTTGGAAGTAGAATCAATTGATGTTGATAGGAGTGCAGCATTGTGAACATACCCAGAAGGCTTCTTCTTAGCCTCTACCTCAAATTCAAAAACTCTTAGATCATTGTATAGATCATCAAGTTCCTTTTCTTCCAGTTGATCATTCTGTCTGAAAGAGACAGTATACATGGTCCATTCATCACCCAGGGACCTTAAGAACTTCCTGTTTAGATCATCTTGATCAATTTGTACTCCAACTGTAGCCAGTTCACCAATTAGCTTGTTAAACCTGTCAAAAGTTTGAGTCATGGACTCATTCTTGGTTGACATAAAGTTCTCATATTGTTGCTTCAATATAGCCTTCTGATTTCTCTTGGTACTTTTGGTACCTGAGAATCTCTTCTCTAGAGCATTCCAGAGCATCTGTGCATCAGTGCAACTGCAGAATTGGTGTTGATATTCATTGGGAATGGCCAAGAGCAGAGTGCTCAAGGCTTTCATCTCTGTTTGCCTTGTCTTTCTTTCTGCATCTGTTTTTGGTGGAGTTCTCTTTCCATCTGCACCAATTTTTCCTGCATCAGATGGGTCATTCTCAATGATGTCCCACATAGAGTAATCAGTGAGAAGAATGTATTGCTTTATTCTGATCTTCCACATGTCGAATTCATTGGATCTAAGCATTGGGACCTTTGAGACCAGGGTACTGTTTGATTCAACAATGTTTTCCATGATGAATAAGATTTCTGAGAATACAGGCTCTGATACCACTTGTCAGGATCTTAATTCTAAACAAGAATAAACTCTCAGAAAACAATATCAAAGAAGTTTGCGGAATAACACTTTGATATTCAATAAAACAGTAAACAAACAGTAAATCTGATGAACAACTTGCAAACTCTTATTGAATGACTGAAAGTCACAAGTTTTTACACACAACCTCAATATTGATGAACAGACTCACCAATACGAATTATACTTCTCTAGAATTAGGGATCTAACCTTGAGGTTGATTCTCTCTATGAAAGCTAAAACTCAGAATTATTGTTTTCAACTAAACAAACTATTCTGTACATATATTGAAGACAAAAGATAATTACAAAATAATAAAAGATCTTCTGTATAATCTTCCATCATTATCTCCAAGCTTCCTTGAATATCTTCAATCCAGCTGTCATCCTTGCCATACTTATCTTCATCTTATAAGCAGTATTAATCTTCAGCAGCATTAATACTCTGAGCAGTATTAAGTTCAGCAGTATTAACTTTGTTCTAGCAGTACTAACTCCAGCAGTACTAACTACTTAGTAGTACTAAACTTGCTTAGCAGTAGTAACTTCTTTCAGCAGTATTAATCTTTGACTAGCAGCACTAACCTGTATCAGCAGCATTAACATCAGAAGTAGTAACCAGGTTCTGCTAGCAGCATTAACTGTACTCAGCAATTCTTCAGTTCCCAACACAGATGTTACATTCTGAACGATAGAGAATCTCTTGGAAAGTTTGACAAGAAAGCTGATGAGGGAAAATTCATTGGATATTCATTAGCCTCAAAAGCTTTCAGAGTGTTCAATCTTAGAACAAGGACCATCCAAGAGAGCATCAATATCACTTTTGATGACAATAAAATCTCTGAACAACAAGAAAGTCTCTCAACACCTATCTCTGAATCATCATGAGAATCTTAATTAAACAGAATATTTGAAGATTTCTTTGATGAAGATAACCCAGAAGTTATCCTCAGAGATAGACCAAGAGAGAATTCAGAAGGACCCCAAGAAATAGGTACAACCCTTTCTGGACCCTCTGAATTAACACCTTCTGCTTCACCAAATGCAGATCAGCAAAGTGAATCAAAAGAAGCTGAAGATCAAAAAGAGGATGATCAAGGAGTGTCTGAAGTAACTCCAGAAACAAATAGTGAAGAAATTCAAGAATCTGCTTCACCATCTCGGGAACCAACTTCAGAGCCTCTGAACAGCACAACAGAGATGTCACCAACTGTCATCTCTGAAGCTCAAACTCCACCCCAAATTTTTGCTCCAATCTCAAGATGGACAAAAGATCATCCAATTTATCAAATAATTGGATCCTCATCAGAAGGAGTTAAAACAAGATCTGCCACAATCAATGAATGCTTCTACGTAAACTTTTTGAGCATTATTGAACCAAAGAAGCTCTTGAAGATCCTCATTGGATTTTTGCAATGCAGGATGAACTTCAAGAGTTTGTAAGAAACAAAGTCTGGACCCTAGTTCCCCTTCCCAAAGGAAAATTTTCAATTGGAACAAAATGGGTTTTCAGAAACAAAAAGGATGAGGATGGAATAATAATCAGGAACAAAGCCAGGTTGGTTGCTAAAGGATATTGCCAAGAAGAAGGTATTGATTATGATGAAACCTTTGCACCTGTAGCTAGGCTAGAAGCAATCAGAATCTTCTTAGCCTATGTTGCACACAAAGGATTCAAAGTTTATCAAATGGATGTTAAATCTGCCTTTCTACATGTTAAATTAAATGAAGAAGTTTATGTCCAGCAACCACCTGGATTTGAAAGTACAGAGTTTCCTAATCATGTTTATTATTTGGATAAGGCTCTGTATGGACTTAAACAAGCTCCAAGAGCTTGGTATGCAACTTTGTCCACTTTTCTGATAAAAAATGGATTTGACAAAGGCACAATTGATACAATATTATTCATCAAAAGGTACAAAAATGAGATGCTATTAGTACAAATTTATGTTGATGACATTATATTTGGCTCTACAAATCAAAAGTATTGTGACAAGTTTTCAGAGTTGATGAAGAGTGAATTTGAGATGAGCCTCATGAGAGAATTAACTTTCTTTTTGGGCTTACAAGTAAAACAAACTTTAGAAGGTACTTTCATAAGTCAAACTAAATACGTTTCTGAAATTTTGAAAAAATACAAACTCAATGATTCAACTTCTATGAAAACACCTCTAGCCACCGGAGTCAAACTTGACTCTGATCCTTCAGGACAATCTGTGGATATAAAAACCTACAGATGCATGATAGGTTCACTATTATACTTAACTGCAAGTAGGCCTGACATAATGTTTGCAACATGTCTTTGTGCTAGATATCAAGCAAATCCAAAAGTATCTCATTTATCTGCTGTCAAAAGAATTTTCAGATACCTGAGAGGGTCACCCTCATTAGGCCTCTGGTATCCAAAACTTTCTAGTTTTGATCTAACAGCTTACACTGATGCAGATCATGCAGGATGTAAGCTTGACAGAAAAAGTACCTCTGGGTGCTGTCAGTTATTGGGCAATAAGCTGGTAAGTTGGTCATCCAAGAAACAAAACTGTGTTTCAACTTCAACTGCAGAGGCAGAATATATTGCTGCTGCTAATTGTTGCTCTCAAGTAATATGGATGAAAACTCAACTCAGAGATTATGGCCAACAATATGAAAGAATACCCATTCTCTGTGATTCAAAAAGTGCCATAGCCATCTCTGCCAATCCAGTACAGCATTCAAAGACAAAGCACATTGATGTAAGGTATCATTTCTTAAAAGATCATGTTGAAAGGGGAGCAATAGAAATGTATTTTGTACCAACTGATCTCCAACTTGCTGATATTTTCACAAAAGCTTTAGATGAACGAAGGTTCAATTTTTTAATTAGCAAGTTAGGAATGTTGAATATGTCTACCTAAAAAGGAAGAAACTCAGAGTCTCTGATCAAATTATCAAAGCCTCTGAACCAAGTAGCGTATGTCAATATCAGTCTCTGAATGTTCTCCAAACACATGACAAGGGAAGAAAAATAAAAAGTTCTTTTGTCAAGGGGGAGAAAAAGAACTTTTCAAATGTCATCTCAGAGTCTCTGAATTTTAACTCAGAATCTCTGAAATTCATCTCAGAGTCTCTGAAATTGAGGATTTTTTTACAAATCATCTGTCAAGGGGGAGTCAACAACTTTCAGACCAGTCATTCCTCAAACAAGAACTTCTTAATTAATTAGCAATTTTTGATATCATTTGAAATTAAAATTTCAGGTTATCTGAACCTTTTTATTACAAGTGATATCTTAAATTACTACTCAAGGCGAAAGGTTTGTCTAGTCAGCAAAAAGAAGCTATTCAATTTAATATTGAAAAATGGCGCCCCATTCCTATTTTCTTGGAACCTACATCCGTAGGTACAACAATTTTCAAGACCACGTGTCACAAGAGGGATGAGTGAAAGGCCAAACGGCTTTATCAAAAGGGTCAAATCACTGCCATTTCACCTTATGCACTCAAGTGTATCTTTTTCTAAATTTGGATACAAAACCAACTTTACATCTGGATATTCATTTTTACAAATTACTCTCGAGCACTCTCTCTCTCTCTCTCACTCTCTCCAAATAGAATTTGAACTTCATCTTCTTCACTTCAACTCAAAAATGGCTTCTTCAAATGAATGGTGCAAGCTTTTTCCCAAATCTGGCGAATCTTCAAGAGTGTATCGTTTTCCAATCAAAGACATCAATCACATGATTCAGCTTGATTCTCCAAAAGTTTGAGGAACAATACGGAGTAATCTGCGAGTTCTTCTCCAACTGTGAACTGACTCAAGCCCTAACTGCTTTTACCAATGAATGTCCACTCTCGTTTGTTCAAGAATGGTATTCTTCCAGTCACTACAGCGATGCACATAACGGAATAATCGGCGAGTTCGACATATCCCAAGTCGTAAAATGTCGGATACTCATCACTCCTTCTGTTCTACGAGAAGTTCTCCCACTTCTAACAACTGAGGAACTTCAAATCACGCGTTTTGAAAAACGCCCAACTTCTGAAACCCTCCTCCAGTTCATTCGAATGCTAGGTTACAACACTAAAATCACCAGATTGAGCAACTTCTGACGACAACATCTATCACCAATCTGGAACTTCATGTTCTCTGGACTAAACCGCACTCTCACCTGCAAACTGGGAAGCATGGATCAAGCAACACCCGAAATTCTGTCAATCATGTATGCCCTATTCTTCAAACGCAACTTGGACATGGTCGGCATAATTTTTGATATGATGCTGACATCAATAGAGAATAAGAACAAATGCTTGTCAAAGGACACTGAACAAACGACCCAATCATCCAAAGTTCCTTCAATAACATTCCCTAGATTTCTGTCTCTAATCATCCATGCGGCGATCGAGAAGCTTCATATCTTGATCGCCACTAAACAACCCAAAACTCCTTTCTACATAATAAACAACTTCAAACCGACAATTCTATCTGAAGGCTATCCAGAAGCAAGGAGGATCCCTCGCCACATGCTGAATCAGGTAACTCCTCAATCTTTAGCCTTAGCTTCTTATCTCAGTGTTGCCCAAGGACTAGAACGAGTTCTGGGAACCCCAACACACTTAGGTCCTGAACCTGGAATGGAGAGTAAGAGTAACTCGGCTTTAGAGGGATCTGAGGACCCTTAAGTTCAGAGCTCTCACAAGAGTGAACCAGAGGGTACTCTTGCTAGAGAAACCAAAATTGAGAGAGATGACAGAGCACTTGAAGGGGCTGTCAATGAGGGAGTTATGGAAGAAACCTCATCTGCTAGTGAAGAGGATAGCTCTACTAGCTCTGAGGAAAGTGAAGATAAATATTCAGAGACTAGCTCTGAAGATTCTCAGAGAGAAGAGAGCAAGTCTTTTATGGACTTAGAGAAACCTGAGAGTTCTTCCCCTTCCACACAAAAAGATGCCCCAAGCCACATATATTTTAGGACACCAACCCCATCTCCCAGTGCAACCACACAATCTAACCTACCTGATACAGAGGTAATGGTTATTGAATCAGAGGTGCACACCTCGAACCCAAACCAGCCAGCCACTTCAGAGGTACCTTTTTCCACCTCTGAAGTTCACATAACTGAGGAAACTCAATTTTTGGTTAAGTCCTCTTCACAGGACTTAGCCAATACATTCAGTACTCAGTTGCCTCAGAGTACATTAGCAATTCCTACACATGATGATGCCTCTATGACTCATCTCTCACCCTTCAGAATATCCAGAAGTAGTTGTCCAACTCAGGGACAATGGCTTGATCTACAAGAACAAGGATTGACTTGCCTGGATCGCAAGCTCAACTCCCACATTCACTTCCAGTCCTCTGAATCTGAGGAGGAGGACTTGGTTGAGAACAGAACACTCAGAGATGATTCTCCAGAGCATCAAGGATTGAGTGGAAGTCCTTCCAGAGATAACATCAAAACAGCTCTGAACGAAGGCCCCTTTGAACTCGAGGAAAAATTGGCTACATGTGTTGTAACCAATGTACCCCTCTCTGAACTTCTCACAAAATCTAAGTTCCAGAGATTTTGTGAGGAAGTCAGAGGCTCCATGAAAGAGCATAACTTTCAGCAAATTGATGGTTCAGAGAGCTCTGCTCTTCGCTCTGAAAACACCAACCTCAGAGCAGAGGTTTCCACTCTGAAGACCCAACTCTTGGACTCCTCAAACAGAATCCAAGAGTTGGAACAAAAACTATTCAAACAGAAGGCTGAATCATCCCTGGAAGTAGCCGCTCTTAAAGCTCAGAATGTTGCTCTTAAAAATCAAGCAACTATAACCATTGATGTTCAGAAGGCACTACAAGAACTAAGGGACGAGGTAGTAGCCACCAGATCATCTTCACTCTCAACAGAACAAATGGCCTTTATCTCTGACCTCATCAAAACAACAATTCAAGTCTCTGTACCAGAAGTCAGCGCACCATCAGCAAAACCACAACCACCACCCCGGACTACTGAAGACCTAATCACCAAAAGTGATATGGCCTCATTCAAATCCGCAATCATGAGCAGAATGCTAAATGTTCTTCCAAGATCTCTACTATTGCTCAGAAGCAGGTGAAAGCTACTCTGGAACTTCATCACTATAAATCAGAGGACCAGGTTGCTGAAATCAGAATCGCGGCTTCAGAAGCAATTGAATCCATTCAGAAGGCTCTTCTTGACCCCAAAGGAAAAGGAATCGCTGAACCAGACTCTCCCAAATACAAACGCAAGTTTTCTGGTGGGACTTGTAGAGAAGCAGCGAAGAAAGCAAGATTTAATGATTCTGAGGACTCAGATGATGATGAGGCCTCTGAATCACACGAAAGGAAGATCAGAGATACAACCAAACACACCTCTAAAGTTGCTCCCTCTGCACCAGTTCAAGAGAAGGAACCAGAGAGGAACACCACCTCTTCTAATGACAACCAAACTTTGCAAACATTCACAACACCGGTAATACTTTTCGCATCATCAACACCAGGTGTTCCAATCACTCCAGTTACCGATGCAACTCCAGAGAAAATTGGAGCTCTGGAAGAGGAAGAAAACGAACAACTTATGGACTTCTCTACGTCCTCTGAATATGCATTCTTATCACCCGAAAGACAACCAATGGTGATGAGAGATGCATTTGACTCAGAGTTTGAGAAAGAACAGAACTCAGATTCTGACAGAGCGGAAGAAGCTGTTGGAGAACAGATCGAAGTAATTGATGTCGAAGAGTATGTTTTCAAACACGCTCAACCTCATCATACCTCAACAGCTTCAGAATTAAGAAAATCACCAGAGATAGATGGATATATCTCTGAACAGCCTTCAGAGATAACTCAGTCACAGCCCAAGGACAAAGAAACCATGGTTGTTGATGAACAGGCTCCTCAAGAGAATCTTGTTCAGAAGACAAGCATCGGTTTACCAGCCAAGGTATTCACTCATCCTCCCACATTCTTAGAATCCACTCCTGAAGCATCGATAGAAGATCACTTTCGGCATATCTACTGCGAGTTCAATATGGGAGACACTCAAGTAATCCCTCTGAATCCAAGAATCAGAGAGGATATGACAGACTACGAACGAAGATTCATACAGGCAAAGACATCACCAAGAAAGGCGGTTCTCAACGATGCTCCCATAATAAAAGTTGAGAAAATCACTGAAAAAACATTCGCCTTCAACAAAATCATATACAGGCATTATGTGGTGACTCGATCTGATCAGAAGATTTACGAGTTCAATGATAATGATCTCGTAAATCTAAATCCATATGATCTCACTCATCTATATGCCTATTGCTCTGCGAGATACGATTCAGGAAGAAGGGAGATAAGAATGAGCATGGTTGAAGTAAGACGGGAAATGGAAGCTTATATCAAACACAAAGCCAAACGTGACTTTCAGATTGCTCTGAACTTGGGTGAAGAAAAGCTCGGAGTGACTAAACTAGTGGAAACCATCGAAAACCTGGACAAACAGAAGACTGGATCAATCATTGAAGAACCTCTGGGTTTCATCTACAGAGTGAACCAAAAGAATAAAATCTTTCTAGCTTCGCAAGTAGAAAAGTATTCTGATGAAACCTTGAAAGGCATACAAAGGTTGATTCAAATAAAGAAAGAACAGCACAGAGCAGACCTACTGGCAAAACTAGACTTGGAAATTGGCTCAATGATTAACTTCAGAGAGCTCATCATGAAGTTTCATAGGATATGTTCTAGTGATAGGTTCGGATTATTTTTTGAATATTATTCTCTTTTGTAATTTCAAATTATTATGAGAAGTAATATTTACAGAGGATAACTTTCTCCTCTTCGCTTTCTAGTTTAAACATTCTCTGTCCTTTATTTATTTTCAGTACTTAGGGGGAGATTGTTAGCCCCAAATCTGAACCAATGAAAGTATTGAAAATAACTGTCTTCATCTAAAGACTTTCAAGGGACATCAGCGGAGAAAGCAAGTCTGTCTCTGAAGTCAGTTCAGAGACGGTCTCGGAGAAAGCAAGTATGTCTCTGAAGTCAGTTCAGAGACGGTCTCGGAGAAAGCAAGTATATCTCTGAAGACAGTTCAGAGATGGTCTCGGAGAAAGCAAGTCTGTCTCTGAAGCCAGTTCAGAGACAGTCTCACGGAAAGACATCAGAGAGCTCCTCATCAGAGCTCCTATATCAGAGCTCTGATGATGTTCACTCTGAATTTCTTGACAAATAAGAACAGATGACACGTCACCTAGTGATAAGATTTACTTTCTAGAGTAGGTCACTGTTCAAGCATGTCTTGATCTTACCTTTTAGGTAAGATATTGTTCAAGCATGCTTCTATTTGTCAGATAAGTACACTGTTTACTTTATGGTCCTATAAATAGGACCATCACCTTATTGTTCAAAGTGTGCTTAAGAAGTCTTATAACTGATAATATAAGTTGAATATTTTATTCAAAGAATATCTTGTTTATCTATTATCTGCTTTATGAACTGTGATATTTGAATATCCTTTGAAATTAAACTATATTGCTTCCGCTGTTATTACTCTTATTGTTTATATCATTGTTGTGAGATTAAATCTGGGATCCAACATCAGCAATCTTCACGGCAGTTGAAGATTCAGCTTCATTGGTAACCTTTACTTTGGTTAATTTCTAAACCTTAGTGGTATTTTTCACCTTGGTGATTTCTCAGATTTGGTGACCTTCTCAGCCTTTGAGGCATTCATCTTCACTTTAGCTATTTTATCAACTTTTGTGGTAGTTGGACATTTACTAGCAATATGGTCAGTGAATCCACAATGATAGCATTTTCTATATTTGATGGTGGTTTTAGGACCATGAGTAGTAAGATTAGAAAATTTGAGATGAGTACGGCCAGTTCCAAGAATGCCTTTAGCATAAGATCTGGGAGGAACCTTCAGCTCTTCAGATTTCTTAGGCTTAAGATCAAACTTCAGCTTTGGAAGACAGATATCAAAGATTTCTGTCACAGAGCTAGAAGATCGATTCACTGAAGGTTTAGAAGGAACTTTCAGTTTTGCTTTCTTGGTAGCCTTCTAATGATGGAAAATGGATTTTCCTTTATCTGCAGGCTTAGAGCCTTTTGATAATTCCTCAGGGATGGGATTGGAAGAAGAAGAAGAAGAAGAGCACTGCGCATAAGAGGTGTCAGGGATAGAAGAGACAAACATTCCAAGCTTAAGCATGGAACTGTCTTCTTTAGGTTCATCCTGTTGTTTCCAAAATCCAAGACCAGTTCTATCACTGGCAGGGATTTGAGCACTTATAATCTCAGTAATCTTTGTTGAGGATTTGCACCATCCTTCAACAGTTGCCTTTTAAGCTTTTAAAGCAGCGATGGCTTGTTCGTGTTCAATGCTGATGATTTTGTTGACAATGACTTGATCTTTCAAACTTTCCTCTAACAGAGTCAGTTATCCGATCTTTTCAAGACATTTTTCTAGTTGTTCAGTTAAATCAATATTTTTGTTTTCATCTAGAGTTTTGCCATTAAGTGCATTATACAGATCAATTGTCAGCACATCAACAACATGACTTCTCTCAGCTTCAGATAGAGAGGTATTAGTAGAGATTGATACCTGAGAGGAGATATAGCTCATGGAAGTTTCTGTTGATTCTTCCACTTCTTATTTAATCTCAGCATAAGACAGAGATTAGCGACTTCCTCTTCATCAGAGCTTGATTCTTCCGATTTAGCCCAGTCATGCTCTTCAGCGATAAGACCTTTACCTTTTCTTTTAAAGTGTTTCAACTTTTGATATTTTTCTTTCAGCTTAAGGTATTTGCTATCGCTGGTTTTCCTGGAGGTAGAAGGTTTGAAGACTTTCTTTAACCTGCACTCACTTACAAAGTGTTCAATCTTTTCACAGTTATAGCAAGTAGTAGTAGCCTTATCAACAGGGGTTGATTTTGGCTTGTCAGTTAGAGAGAGAGGCTTATTTCTTCTAAAATTGCTCTTTCTTGCAAATCTCTTAAAAGAGTTTGTCGAGAGTGCTAAGGATTCATCAAACTCTGAAAGATCAGTGTCTGATAATTCCTCAGTGTCAGAATCTAACTCAGTGATAGTGATATTAGATCGCTGAGATGGAATGATCTCTGAGGAGACTAAAGCAACAAGAGTGCTTTTGGAGTCTTTAGAATCTTTTAAAAGATTCTTCTTCAGGAGATTTGATTGCTCATAGTTGAGCAATATTCCATACAAGGTGCTAAGAGAGAGAGAATTTAAGTCTTTTGTAAGCTTGATACACATTAAATAACTGTCCCAGCTTTTAGGAAGACATTCTAAGAATTTAGTTAAGACCTCAGAATTAGAATAGGTCCTACCAGCAGTTCTTAGATCAATGATTAAGCAGTTAAATCTCTAGTGAACATCAGAGAGAGATTCGTTCTTACCTGCGATAAAACTTTCATACTGTCTTACCAAGTTAATCTTTCGAGTTTCTTGGACTTCAGTGGTGCCTTCATATTGAACACATATAGTGTCCCACATTTCTTTGGTAGTTTTAAGATGCATGATGGAATGGAAAGTTTCATCAGGCAGAGCCATAGAGATAATGGTTTTTGCCTTTGCATCTAGACCAACCTTATTTTTTCTTCATCACTCCACTTTCTTATTTCCTTAATAGCATAACATTCAGGAACAGTAGGAGTGGTGGTAGTAGCTGGAACGACAGCTATGATTGTGAAAGGTTCATATGGGCTATTTGCTACGTATTCAGGTATAGTAGGATCTACACCTTCTAGAAATAGCATCATTCGATTTTTCCAGAGAGCAAAGTTATCTCTGCTAAATCGAGGAGGTTTTGAGAGTGAATCATTATCATAGTAGTTTGTGTTTTTTTTTAAGTGTCATATTAAGAATAGAAAGGAAGAGAATAAAGCAATATCTTGTTTATTAGATTAAACAATTTGCTCTGATACCACTTGTTGGTCCCGAAGGTGCTTAACAAGTTTGTAGAAGGGGGGGGGGGGGGGTTGAATACAAACACATAATTTTAAAGTTTAATAAATTGTTTATTGATAAATCAAAATACAATTTACAATTTTGTTGCCGAATAAGATTAATTAAAACCTAATCTAAACAAACTTAAGAATCACTAAGATGGTTGCACTAGAAATAGAGAATAGGGGATTGGGAGAATATAGAAAACAAGGGTTTCTATATATTTAGAAAGATCAAGGCTACTCAGATGGAGTGTTGATCTTTTTATTTATACCCTATGCATTAAATGCATGGCAGAGTACTTTATATGTGTCCTTCATTGATTGACTGCATGGGTCTGACTTTAGAAGACATGCTTTCGGCCGTATGATGAACAATGTAGTTGACAGAGTTGTTGTACGAATTGCAGCAGAGGTATGTCCGTTCTAACAAATCGTACTAGGTGTGTAAGGGTAAGACAAAAGAGACTTGAGGCATAAGCTAAGTAACCATCGATCGCTAAATATCTCTTCCTTCATATATACAAAGAAATTCAGCTATCGCTGAAGCTTTTCCTCAGGTTTCTTCGCGTGTATAGATTCGTCTTGGCTTCACTGATATCCGCATCATGTCATAAGTAGACTTGTCTTTGTTCAACAACTTCATCCTCGATTCAGCGGTGAACATCTTTTGTCGCGAAACTTGTCTTCAGGGATTACGTCTAACTGTTTATAGGAGAAATCATCAGCGATACTGAACATACTCAGTATTTGATCGCTGATAGTGAAACACTTATACATATGAATGTTTATAAGAGATATCATCAGTGATAGCTGAACAGACTTAGCTTTATCGCTGATGATGAAACACATATACATAATATTAAACGTAATTTTCACTAAGTATTGAAAGGGTCATTCTCAAATCACTGAGAGAGTATGGATCAACAGAGTTAATTTTCACTAAGTACTCGATGTCTAATATACCTAGTCCTAATGTCTTGAACCTTCCATTTTGAGTTAGTGTGGTTAATGTCAACTCTCGTTACCTAAGAGAACCAATTTTCGGAGTGTTTTGTGGTGTGCGCGACCTTGCCAGGCGACTGTGATAGTGTCACTATCACCAAGGCACAATCGCGAGGGCCTTAGTACTCTTGGTACAGAGTAGGCGAGAGTGACCCACGATAGTGACAGTGGAACTATCGCCATGTCACAATCACGGGGAGGGGACGACCCTCAGTACCATTCGCGCGATTATGCCAAACGAGAGTGCCCCTGGCACAATCGCGAGGCACTGTCGCGAGCGGGGGGCAGAGGCTTAAATGCCTGTTTTGACTTGCTCTTCTCATTTATCACTCTCACCTACCAAAATACCTCCCATTCTCTCTCGTTTTCTCACATAAATATTCAAACCCTAACTTCATCTAAGGCATTGAATACTTAAATTTCAAGGACCTACTTCTTCATCTTCACCATAGTTGGTCATCTAGAGTTCAAAGTCAAGGTCTCCTACTTATTGAAGATTTCTTGGTTTCTAGGGTTTACCCAAACCAAGCATTGTGAGTTCATCCTACCTTTAAAAACTTTATACATATCAAAACATCATTTTAGAACTCCTAATCATCTCCTTACTAATATTTTCTTGTTGGAGAGTTTTGACCTAAATTAGGGTTTTGGAGATTTTTAGGGTTCTCATCATTTGCTACTAAGATAAAGGGATTTTACCATATGGGATGTAAAATGTGGTTTCACATGCATATTTTTGACGGGTTACTTGAAAGAAATTATTTTCTATATTATGGTGAAGTCACTTGACAAAATGAATCTTTGTGACGAAGGGAATATAACCTTGAGGTTTGGGTCAATGACCGTCATAAAATGACATGATCTTTGAGGAAAGTATGTTGAAAAGAATCAATGTTAATGAATGGAAATGGTCATTATGTTACCCTCGGATGGTTTTGGTTTTACTTGGTGATTGTTCATACAAGGAAATGCATTTTGGGAAGTTAATTGTTACTAAAGAACTATATGTTTGATTATAGTCGATCACAAAGGTAATTGTGACAAGTCTAGACTAATACTAGTGGATCCATAGGTATGGAGTCGACTTATTTTGGGTTAAACCCCATATATAGCTAGTTGAGACATTGGACCCTAGGGTGGCAACTTGGTACGGTTATGTGGGACCAGATACTAGTCGTGGGTCGTAAATGTAAACCCTATCAAATGAGCATGACTAGGATCATTGGGTGCCCTCCCCCACATCTGAGTACGAGTCGACGAGCTCGTGGCCTTGATCCTAGTATGGTGAGCTTAATAACTTGGAAAGTGGCCTACTTTTGTGTTCCTCCACAATCCTTGGAAAGTCGGGTCTCCCCCGTCATCGCAAGATGTATTTTGGACCGCAAGGTCACTATGTGGACGTCCTTATTTATCTTAACCCATTGTCTTTGAAAAGTTACTCATTATTGACCTTTATTTCTTTGCAAATCTTTTATATAAATTATTTGTTCTCACTTGGCGTTAAGCCTAACACTTTTCTCCAATGATGTATATAACAGGTTCCCTTAGCAGTGGGAAGTCGAAGGTTTGAGTGACGAGTGTGGGCCCTTGAGGCATTTTTGGAATGATAGATACTTGGAGTTTAGCGTATAAACAATTAAATTATTTTGGAAATTTGGGTTGACAACCGATGTAATCTAGATAGAAGTTATTTAGATTAGTTGTTGTTGATTTCATATTCGTTCACAGGCTATGTAAACTGTGTGTCCCACAATACGTGCAATTCAATTCAGGTGACAACAAGATTCAACAAAACAAATTCTTTAAGTTTGATTTTGATTACAACGATATGCTCTCACTATTTCTCTCTCTATAAACGCGCTCAACTCTAGCCATATGAGTCTACTAACAAAAATAAAAGTATTTATACTCTTAACACATTACAAAGACAAATACTAACACTTTGACTTTTACATATTGACTTATTACAAAGGACTTTGACTTTAGCTTGAGCTTTTAACTTTGACTTTCATCTTGATCATCATGATCTTGTATCCAATATATTTTTACACTAACAATCTCTCCCTTTGGATTCAAAATCATCTTTAAAAACATATGCAATACAATCTCCCCCTTGTAAATTTCTTTCAACAATGATCATCTTCAGAAATATAAGCATTTGTCTCTTCTCTTTGGATTCAAAAGAAATTTCAGCAATAAAGCACAATCTCCCCATTTATCACAAAATTATACATTCTCCTCTTTTCATTAAGCAGTCTTCAAAGTTTCTGTAATCTCCCCAAAATATGTGAGTATGCTCATCAAGAACTATGACAATCTCCCCCAAGGTAATAAAAACCTCTTACAAACTTTAGAAAGAAATTATCTTCAGATTTAGCTCTCTTTGCTTCAGCAAATCATCTTCAAAGAAAATTTCAGTAAATTCCAACGAACATTCTGAATCCTTTGAACTTTCTCTTTAAATTATGTGCAATTTCCCCATAATTTGCCTTTCTTGACAAATTCTTGTAACAAAATTTTCATCAAATCATACTTCTTGAAATTATTTCTCCAAAATTGTTACAAACTTTTCTTCAACCAACATTTCTTGATATTAATTTCTCCCCATTTTTGATGATGTAGAGCAGAGAAATCATCAAAACTTCACCAAGA
Organism: Arctium minus; assembly: GCA_954870635.1. Taxonomy (NCBI): domain Eukaryota; kingdom Viridiplantae; phylum Streptophyta; class Magnoliopsida; order Asterales; family Asteraceae; genus Arctium; species Arctium minus. The sequence continues at coordinate 50,500,493 of OX941094.1, forward strand.
AATGTCATTAATCTTTTCTGACCATGGATCTTTATCTCTGAGCCACTGAACATCCGTCAATTCATAAAGTATTCATCCGAATCTTTTCAAATTCAGACAAATAAGAATGTAACACCTGAATCAACAAATGAATCAGTTAAGAATGTCTGTAAGTAGCACGAAGCCAGTTAGTATAACGAATGTACTGTACAAGGAGTTTTATTGAAGATCACTCCCAAGATCTTCCATTCAATCATCAAATAACACAAGTTTATTCTATAAACGTTCCGACAGAAAAACAAATTTTCTGTGTGTACGTGCTTATGTATCAAAAATTAAGCATAATGTTTGCTATTAACAATTAGGCTCAAAATGTGTAAACCATTGAGACAACAAATAGTAATACACTGACTCAATTGTCCATGATCGAAGTGCTAAGGTAGATCAGACTTCCTTATTTTTCAATATCCAGATTTTCCAAATGAAAACTAGAAAAATTATGTGTTGCATCCCCAAGAAAAATTAAAACATTCCTTTGTTGAGAAAGAAATGAGTAGTTGGTGGGGTTTAAGCAAGAGTTGGCATGGGCTAGTTTCCTGTTTCAATGATGTTCACGAAAAAGATTTGTGAAACAACGGTAATGTGGCTGCCCGGCTCAGAAAAAGTTGGTGCAGAGTTTGATATTCTTTTACTCTGATCTCTCACCCTCTTTCTTTTTAGCATTGAGCTCACTTCTAACCAAACTCTCTTTTCATTTTATCTCAGCACACACCCACACTCAGATATTGACCCCTCGCCTCTCGATCACTCAAGGATAACTTCTTGGGTAGGAAACACTGGTTAATGTGAATCCATAGAAGTTTTGTTAAGTCCCCTCACAATGAACCCATGTAGTTGTCCTATAAGCAAAATGTTGCTCAAATGGTTTAACTTTGTTAGTTAAAGCACAATATGAAATACATGTCAGATATTTGTATGCTCATGAAGATAATCATGAATATTTGAGCATTTTTAATCATGAAATATTCTCTCAAAACAATGATATTGAATGAATGAAATGAATACAAATTACTTGTTTGAGAATCTGACAACGTTTGCAAATATCAAATAGTGTGGGTTATCATAGCCAAGACCCCAACACTTACTACTCTCTTTTGGTTTATTAAGATGAATGGTTTATTTAGTCTAACCTAGAGTATAAAGTTTTTATTCCAAAACACTCACTTTTTCAACCAAAGATTTGTTTTCTTTCTTTAAAGATAAACACTTTTTCGCAACTTCTTTAACCTCAAGTTAACGAAGTTTAAATTTTGATGATGTTTCAGATAGTTGATTATGAATTACAGTCTTTTCTCTAGCACTGGTATCAATATTTTTGTGTAAAGCCTCAATCAATACATTCTTCTCAGCAATATCATTGTTGAGTTTCAGTATTGATTGGTTTTTCTCTTTCATGATACCTTTTTCGCGTTTAAGTTTAGACTGCAAATCCTGAAGTTCAATCATCATGGATTGCAATTGATTTAGAAAATTAGATTCAGTCATATCACCTACCTCTTCAGTATCCTCACCATCAGAATCTGCTTCAGTGACATTCTGACCCATAAAGCACATGTGAGCATTTTCTTCCTTATCAGTGTCAGGTTCTGAGTGATCCAGTCAGTATTCATTTTCTGCCATCAATGTTTTGCCAGCTTCTTGTTGCTTGGCCAAAAGAATTTTGTTCTTATAGTACTCTAAATTGCGAACCTTCGGTTTCCGACAATCTTTAGCAAAATGGCCTACTTTGTCGCTGTTATAGCACTTGACTGGTTCAGATTCTTTTTTCTCCTCATATATGTTCCCATACTTCTTCCCATCTGGCCTTTTCTCCTCAAATCTTTTACCTTCCACTTTCTCCTTGTGCTCATAATTTCTGGATCCTGATGAGTACCTCTGACTGTTTGACCCCGGTTTCTTGAAGAATTTCTTCTGGAAAGCTTTGGTCAACAGTAGCATAGCTTGTTTCACGTTCTTACCATCATCAAAATCCTCACTTTATTCTTCCTCAGATTCAGAAATAACTACTTTCTTCTTCTTCTTCAAACTCACTGACCTTTTCTCTTTCTTCTTAACAACTAATGCCACTGGATCAACTGTTGGTTTCTCAGTTTTCTTCTTTTCAGCTTTAATCTCATCAACCTCTTCTTCATTTTGTCTGAGAGTCTCATAAACTTCATGTAGTGGTATCTCGTTCATATCTTTCATCTGTTTCATCTGTCGAGTAAACCTTTTCCACTCAGGTTGTAAAATGCTCAGAAACTTGACATTTAGCTCAATCTGAGATTTCTTGACTTTGTTCTTGCTCAAATCGTTTAGAAGGGTAACAAATTTATCATAGGTAGCTTCAAGACTTTCACCTTCCTTATATAGCTTTGAACTCTTCATAATTGTTCAAACAGTTTCATACTTTCAGCTGATTACCAATTTATACCCTAGCATCATCTTCTCAAGTTGATCCCATATCTGCTTCCCTGTAGCATTGTAGTTGTCTATCTTGACATATATCTCATTGGGAATTCCTTGCAGAATAAAAGATCTGACCAATCTGTCAGCTTTTTTCCTTTTCTTCTGTTCCTCAGTATAATCTTCAATTAGCAATGGATACTCTTTGTTTACAACTTCCTCTCCATTAGTTTCAGTAGTATGAATCTTTGTTAGAGGTTTCATCACTCCTTTTCAGAGATAATCTGATTTAGTCACCCAGATCATTTCTGTCTATGAAGTCCAATAATCTATCCTTCCACTGCTCATACTCGCCTTTGAATAACACTGGTGGCTTGACATTTGTATCGATAGCAAGAGCCTCTCTGGAAGTCATCTTTAACTTTGCACTGATTTGAAATGATCGTCAAAAATTCAGAAATAAACTTGACCTATAAAAGTCAAATTTGGTCAACGCTGAAAAACACAAAAAAAAAATAAGTGTTAAAACTCGCAGATCAAAGAAAGCACAAACTTCATGCAAAACGTTCTATGCATGTTCAAGGTTCACGCAAAAGGAACCGTGTGTATTCTAAGTTCGCGCAAAAGGAAGATAATGGGTTTTAGTTTCGCGCAAACTGAATCGTGCGTGTTCTAGCTTCACGTAGAAAGAGTTATGCGAGTTCTAGCTTCTCGCAGGCCAAGACTTGCGTGTTTCTTGAAAATCACTTCTCGCAATCACATTGCATGTTCTGATACTTAGAATATTTTTCCAACTTTTAGTTCGCGCAAAAGAAACACTTCTCGCAGACTACTAACTTCGCGCAAGACAAAGGAATCAATCAACACAAACTCGCACACAATGACGTGCACGTATCTACTTCTCGCAAGCTGAGTCTTGTGTGTTCTTCACCCTTTGCGAGTTTTAACCCTCTGCGTGTTCTTCCCTATGAACTTTGCGCGTTCTTAAGATCTAGCGTATTCTTCACCATTTCGACGAAAAACTAAGTTTTTCAACTTGAATTCGATTCAAACCTTCAAATTAGGCCTTGGAACTTTGCAGATTTGTCCTTGATCACTATACGAACATATTACAAACAATTAATTTTGATCAAAAACACCAAAATTACAAATTTTGATCTAAAGTCAGTACGTATTCCAAACTCGAAAAAAATATTTAAAAATCCAAAATTCACACAATTCAGTCGTGAATTGGACAAAGCTACTCAAACCAAACATGTTCTAGATACAAAAGAATCAAATTTAGATCAAAAACATCATTATACTGCGAAATTCGAATCTGCACAGAACCTTTGCGAGTTCTTGAAAAATATCGACCAAAAATCAAATCAAAATCATTTCTGAATTCTTGTTCGGCTCTGATACCAATTGTGTATCCCACAATGCGTGCAATTCAATTCAGATGACAACAAGATTCAACCAAACAAATTCTATTAAGTTTGATTTTGATTACTACGATATGCTCTCACTATCTCTATCTATAAACGCGCTCAACTCTAGCCATATGAGTCTACTAACAAAAATAAAATTATTTATACTCTGACACATTACAAAGACAAATACTAACACTTTGACTTTTACATATTGACTTATTACAAGGGACTTTGACTTTTGCTTGAAAGTTGACTTGAGTTTTTTACTTTGACTTTCATCTTGATCATCATGATCTTGTATCCAATATATTTTTGCACTAACATAAACGCTATCACACTTTTACCCATTTTGGGTGGCTTACTCCAAATACAAACGTCATATTGCCGAATTTTTGAATTTTTAAATTTTTAAATTTACTCTAATTTTTAGGGTGTTACACAATGCAATACTATTTTCATTTTTAACCCTTTTTATAATTTTCATTTTAACCCTTTTTTATAATTTTCATTTTAACCCTTATATTTGTTTGTTTTTTAACATTATTTTTAACCCTTTCATATTTCTCTTTACTCTTGTTAATCTTTTATTTTCTATTTTATACCTTAAATATATTAATTATTTATCAATATATTAATTAAAATACATATTTTTTAGTACTATAACTTTAACAGTTTTTTGGAATTAAAAGAAATTAAAAGAAATTATGATTATTATTTTAATAATTATATTATTTTGATAAAATCTATTTATATGTGTATGTAATATAAAATTTTATTTATGTTTATCTAGTTTGAGCCTCATTCTCGTTTTTGGTCATTTTTTTAGCACAATATTGTTCTCCATTGTTTTTTTTTTGCTGATTCTTGTTCTCCATTTATATGTTATTGCTATTTGATGTAAATTTAATAACAACAAAAGAATTGGATTAATTTATACATATAAAATTATTAAACTAAGCAATGTATAATTATATAAATATGTATATAGAGGTGAGTTCAAACGAGAACGACAGAACGCTAACTATTTAAGAAAACACGAGAATTACCGTTAATGTGCAAAATCATACATGATTCACGTACAAAATCATATATGATTGACAATACTACCAACCTCATCACTTATCTCACATATAATCATTCTCTCTATCAACTGACTAAGGAATGCTTCACATCTTACTCAAATATAGGTTGATTCAACTCATGATATCAAATATACCTTGATTTTCTTTTATCTCAAAGGTTTATATATTTACTTCTTAATCAAACACATATGTGGGAGTTTATCACCAAAACGATCCCCCAACACCTCTTTACCTCTAGCCTTTATTTCCCTCTCCTCTTACCATATGTTTTTCCTCCATCGTAGTCACATATTTATCAATGCTCTAATATCCAATATCATGAACGTAAATCATCTCATGGTTTCTCTACTTAGATTTGGTTTAAGACTAGGTTCACATAACCAAAATAAACTAAATCACTACTCCCATTGCAATAACCAATCTTGAATAACACATTTATCTGCATTTTCATAGTTTAAGTTTAGGCTTACAGTAACCTAGTTCACTTATACAACTGCTCTGATACCACTTGTAACATCCCAAAATTTCAAATGCTTCAATATTTCAAAAAAAAAATAGTACCCTTAAGATCAAAAATTTACATTGCAGCGGAAAAAAAAATATAATTTTGACAAATATAGTCTTGCTCTATGTATCAGTGCCTTGATCTGCACATATCGTTCTTCTGATGTCACACTTAACCGATCTACGCTTTATCTCACTTTTCTTTCCAATCTAGTAGTCGCATGGGTTGCAACAATTTTAAAAGAGTTTGGGTGAGCCTAAGGCCCAGTGAATCAACGATTTTCATGCACGAACAACAAGTTTACATTTTTCACAAAGCTTTAACGAGTACGCGTGTATTTGATAAAAATAACACATTTCACAAAACGATGGCATTACGGTGGGTGTTTACGGCGTTACCTAAGGAACTCACACAGCATGTCCATTGTTTTGGTCGAAATTCAGCAACTAGGCAAACTCACACCGCATGTTGCCCTACAGTTGCGTCTTAACCACAGATTCACATAGCATGTCTGTTACTATAATACACTCACATTGTCACACAAATATCAAAATGTATACATGTTCATGTATGTTCAAAACATCACACTTTTAATCATATGCTATATATGATAAAATCACGAAGAGAAATAGCAAGATTGCATAAAAATATAAGTACATACAAGCAACCCATTTTAAAAAGTCACGTGAAACTCACCGTACAAGTCGTAACTCTAAACCGTTCCTCGAAGTGGCTACCGACATCCAATTATGGACCGAACTGTGAACCCGCCTATGTGCTCAGTCCTTTGGCCATGGACTCGAGCATAGTTTTGTTTTGATTTCTTTTTTCCTTTCGATGACCACCTTTCACCTAGATACCTCTATTTATAATGTGTTTTGAAACCGATTATCAAGAAAATGGATCCATAAGGTCTCACCATTAGGGCTGGCAATGGGTAAGGATAAACCTGTTACCTGTTATGTTTCGACCCTTTGGATAAGGGTATGGATAAATAAAATTTTATCCATTTATCCACTTATCCATTACCCGTTTACCTGAAATTTTAGTGGGTAGGGTATGGATAAATGGTTTTTTCGTTATCCATTACCCGTTACGATAATATATATGTATGTATAATTATATAAAACTAAATATTAGTGTATATACACATAATTATATTAAGTTAATTATTAATATTTTTTTATAATGTTGTCGTATATTAACGTGTACTTTAATTTATTTTTTATATTTATCGAGTAAAAGATTTCATGCTGATTAAATGAGAAACAATACCGATTTAGAAAACGAAAAGAGTTAGTCTTACAATTTTCATATTGTTTTTAAAAGTATTATACTATGATTATATTTAAAGTAATAAAATGTTTAGTACAACAAATTAAATATAAAATAATAACTATATTTATGAACTTACGTTTTACTTGTATGTTTGAGGTTTAACAATATCAATTGTAGTCCAAAATGAAATATTGTTTTACCATCTATCCATTACCCGTTTCGTTACCCGCAACTTTTAATGGGTAGGGTAAGATACGAATAAGGGTTTTATGAGATGGATGATTACCCGTTTCATTACCCGTTATTTTAAATGGATTGGATAACATATTAACCCTTACCCTACCCATACCCTACCCGTTGCCAACCCTACTCACCATATTGATTGTCCATATTAAATATTTTGGCGGTTTTAAACTCTTTGTTTGCCAAATCCAACTTTATCTTCCCCCCAAATTTGGAATTTTGGCACAACACACCCAAAACTTTTCCAACTTGACATACAAATACCCTAAAGATAGAAAATGAATTTTTATTTAACCTAATGAATTTTTTTTACAACGGTTATTACATACACGGGTATAAAGTGTAATTTAAAAATAATTTTATAAAAAGATTACATATTTATAATATTTAATATGATTAAATTAAAAAATATTTAATATTTGACTTATTTTAAAGGTATTGACGAAAAAATTATAATGGTGTAATTTATATAAAAAGAAATGCATCTTATAAACGTTTTTTAGTTAATACTTGATTATGTATGTTGATAAAATAATGATGTAAAATGAAAAACAAAAAAGTAATTGATATAAAACAAATTAAATAAATAATTATAAGGGTATAAATGTATGTATAAAAAATAATTTCATACTATTTATGATATATAATAATATGATTACATCTAAAATGTTTAATGTTTAATTCATTTTGAAGGTATTGAGGGGTCAATGATAATGATGCAATTTGTTGAAAAAATAAACAGTTTTTTTAATGTATCTATACTATATTATAAAGCATTATAAAAACCTCTTTAAAACAATTGTTAAAGCTTAATTTACCACTATTTAATGTTAATTACTTAAAATCGCTTAAAAATAACAATTAAAGTTTTATGTAATACATTTAATGTTATTTATTAACTTTCAATCCTTATCTTTAATCACTTCAACTCCCCTAAAATCACTTACCGCATAACTAAATACAGAATAAAAATCAAATCTAAAATATAATTAAGAAAATCTAACAGAATATTTAATGTTTATTTTATAAGAAAACATATATTATTAAACCTAAAATAAATTACATTATTATCCATACTATATTATAAAACATTTATAAAAAAACTCTTATAAAACAATTGCTAAAACTTAATGTACCGCTATTTAATATTAATTATTTAAAATCTTTTAAAAACGACCATTAAAGCTTTATGTACCACATTTAATGTTATTTATTTAACTTTCAATCATTATCTCTAACCATTTTAACTCCTCTAAAATCACTCTCCAATTCAATTCCCTAAAATCACTCACTTCATAACTAAATACAGAATAAAAATCAAATTTTAAATATAAAAAATCTAAAATATAATTAAGAAAATCTAACAGAATATTTAATGTTTATTTTATTAAAATAAACATTATATTATTAAACCTAAAATAAATTACATTATTATTAAACTATCATAGAAACTATTAAAAACAAGGTTTTATCATTAAGTATTGTTTATTGATACACATTACTTAAAATTCAAGATTATAAGTCATGATGAATGAGTACAAATTTCTAAAGTTATATGTTTGAATTCATAACTAACGATAAACATAATCAAAATAGGATAAAATCTTAATTTAAATATAAATAATTTAAAAAGTAAATTACATGATTGATCCCTGTGGTTTACATAAAATTGCACTATGCACCCCTAATTTGAAATAATTATGAAAAACAACCATGTGATATACATTTTCACTCTCCTTTGGTCCCAATACCCTAACACCGTTAAAAAAATTATGGTATGTGGGTTAATTAAAAGAGTAGTTCAGTCACTTCATAATTTTTTATAGTTTTCTATTAAAATTACAGGGACCAAGAATGTAATCTTTTAGTGGTCCCACCTCTTTCTCTCTTTCACTTTTAATAATATATACACACTTACACACAAATACAACCAAAATGTATCACAAAACCGTATTAGCATTTCCTTCTTCCTCCTTCTTCACCTTATTGATGGGTGTCTTCTTCTGCATAAAAAATAAAGACACTGAGCAAATAAAAACCACATCCATTTTCAAAACCAACACATAAACAAAACCAACAAAATAAAATTTTAAAAAATCTGCAGAAATCAACCGTTTCAGCTCCCTCTTTCTTGGACTTGTCATTGTTGAGTGTGTTTTTGTTGGGAGTAAACTCTTCATCAGAATCTTGTGTATATATATATATATATATTTATATAAGTATACACACACAACAAATATACCCATATATACACAACATTCACACACATATATACATATACATATACATATACATATACATATACATATACATATACATATACATATACATATACATATACATATACATATGCATACACATCGACCTCCTCCATGGCACACAATCAAGTTAAAACATAGTTCTATAATCGATTTAGTTTAAAACCGAGTTAAAAAAAACTAATGCAGTGAAGGTGCTGTAAATCTAGAGGTGGTATGAAAATCATAAACAAAACAAAAATATGCCTAGGTTTGGCAACCACTCCACTACTTCAACATCCTCAAGAACCAGAAAACACAAATAAAACAAGAACTTGGAAACCCACATGAACCACTTTCCTTCAATTACATTGTACATAAATTTCATGTATTTGTACCAAAAATACGAAGAACACATTGTTAAAAGTCAATATAAATCAAATTCATGTTCAATAAAAATCTTAGTGATACAAAATCAAAATAAATCAAAAATCCTAAATTGAATTCAAAGACAAAAAAACCTAGATCGAAATCAAACAAAAATTGAAACTAATCTTGTCTTCTTTATGCTCCATATATTTTGCTTAACCAGATATTTGAATGAAGATTTCCCCCTGGTCTCGTATGGTAGGTCTAGTGGTTTGGATCTGCATCCCACATAGTGGGTCTGGTGATTATCGGAGACATTGAGAAGGGGGGGTTGAGACGGAGTTGAGACGGAAGAGAGTTCGTTGTGGTGGTTTTATTGGAGAAGAGGAGTCCACATGGTGGTGGTTTAGTCGGAGAAGGGAAGGAGGGGAGGAGGCAAGATTTGCTTCATCGAGAGAGTAAATTACACGGTGATGGTGATGGTGATGGTGATGGTGATGGTGAGTAAATTACACAGTGGTGGTAGGTGATGGTGAGTAAATTACATTCTTGGTCCTTGGGGTTTTTAAATCAGAATATAAGTTTGTAATAGAAAATTAAAAAGTAATAAAAAGACTAAAATACCCTCTAAGTTAACTTATGTAACATGTCTTTAACGGTGTTAGGGAGGGACCAAATGTGTGTGAAAATGTAAACCACAAGGAGGTTTTCCATAATTATTTCAAAATAGGGATGCACAGTGCAATTTTATGTAAACCACAGGGACCAATCATGTAATTTACTCTAATTTAAAATATATAAGATAACTATTGAATTCTAATAAAATACTTAATTTTTTTATATAAAAAACATTATATTATTAAGCCTAAATTAAACAAATTTATAAAAATAAAAAACCATTATCACTTTCTCAAAATCATCCAAAATCGTACTGTAAATCGATAAAAAACAAAAAATAAAATGAAACATTAAAATCGTGATGTATCTCGCTACATTGGGTGAGTACGCTTCTAGTTAAACTATCTAAGAAACTCTTAAAAACAAGCTTTTATGCATTAAGTACTATTTATTGATACACATTATTTAAAGTTCAAAATTACAATTTACAAGTCATGATGTATGAGTACAAATTTCTAAAACTTTATGTTTGAATTAATAACTAACTGATAAACATAATCAAAACAAAATAAACATTTCAATTTAAATATAAAGAATTTAAAATATATAAGATAATCAATGAATTCTAACAAAATACTTAATTTTTTTATATAAAAAACATTATATTATTAAGCCTAAATTAAACAAATTTATTAAAAAAACCATTATCACTCCCTCAAAACCATCCAAAATCGTATTGTAAATCGATAAAAAAAACCAAAAAAATAAAAGAAAACATTAAAATCGTGATGTATCTCGCTGCATTGTACAAGTACACTTCTAGTTTTAATTAATATACGATTATGTTTGTTAATATGATAGAGATGTAAAATTAAAAAGTAAGTGGATATAAAGTAGTTTAAATATATAAATGTAAGGGAACAAAATGTAACTTGAAAATTAAAAATGATTAAATTTGACCATTGAATTTAATTTGTGGTGAGAAGTAGGTAATAGGAACGAATATGAAATCTTATAGGGTATTGTTTAGTAACCCATCCTAAAATACCAATTTTAATTATTGTGGTGAATTTATTGGAAATGTATTAATTTATCTAGAAACGAACAATCAACTTTACTCGTTTGAAATATTAAGAAATATTGAAATATAAAAAACTAATATAATAATAAATATATTATTTTATGTGGAAACAAACATTTAATATTTCTAATTAAAAATACATATCAATCTCCAATAATTTGAGTGATATCAAATTTATTAAAAGGCGTGGGAAATTGTTATAAACTAATAAGAAGAAAGCGATGGTTATTAATTAATATATGTAGTAGAATGATTCGTGTGCTGGAATTGGTCAAATATGAAGGAATCGTTACCACAAAAATTCTATAAGAATATTGCTCCATTCACATGGGAAGCTTAAATTTGGAGAAATTGGCTGAAATTGCATCTCCTAGCCATTTCTCTCCCTAATTGACCAAAATAGACCTAGGTCAGCTATGGCGGACCTACAAGTCCGCTACTACACAGAAAAAGACAAAAAAAATTGTCGGTTCAAGACAGGTCTGCAACGGGTTGACACGTGTCACGATCTCACTCGACGACAGCTCCGCCATTGCCCTGCAGGTCCGCCATTGCGGACCTGCTGTTTATTCAGTTTATTAATTGCTTTATTTAAGACCTACCTACCTTTTTTATATTTTTTTTCTGCATGGTAGCGGACCTGCAGGTCCACCATTGCAGACCTAGGTCTATTTTGGTCAATCAGGCAGAGAAATGGCTAGGAGATGCAATTGTCTTTGTAATATAGCTATTTAAGCCAATTTCCCTTAAATTTGGCCTGAAAATGGAAGCTAACAAGTCAAAATATTAGATGGAGTTGTTCTTATTAAATATTTTTATAATAAAACATAAAGTATTATAATGGCATGGATATATTTAAATAAGCATTTTGGAATTGTATGCAAGTCAAAATAAAAATAAAAAAGATGTCAAACTCATGATTGGTTTATTGACTTCGCAATCATTTTTAATAGCAAAAGAACAAAATCATCCAATGGAAATATAATTGCTAAAATTAATATTTCATGTAATTATGAAGTAGTGTGTACCATTAAGTTTGATAACTGGGTTCCATTCGTAATTCTATAGTAATGTGTATTGTTGATACGTTTAATTTAAGATTCCATTATTACAATACGTATCAATATGCATGTATTTGTACGTATGTGTATGTTTATCGTTGAATATTGAAATTAGATGTTGCACATACACACATGTGTATGCAATAGATATAGATATCGATGAATATGAATATGAATATGAATATGAATATGAATATGAATATGAATATGAATATAAAAATGAGAAAATAAAATAAATTGTGAATGAAATTACTATTTATAAGTAATATTTCCATCATGTTTTAGCCTATGGATATCACAAAATTTAGAGTAAATTACGGATTTGGCCCCTGTGGTTTGTCGGTTTTTATGGATTTAGTCCCTAGGATTCATTTATTATGGATTTGGTGCCGGTGTATGCAAATTCTGTTGGATTTGGTCCCTGAACCAAACGGCCATCTATCATCTCCGTTAATTTTAAGGGCAAATAGGTCATTTTACTATTTCTTTTATTTTAAGATTAAATTTGCTATTTTATATTATGTTATCTTTTAGTTTTTTCATACTACCAATAAAATGATGACACGTGGTATGTCAGTTAAAAAACAAAATCAACTCTCATTCTCCTCCTTACGTTTGAGTTTCCACCATGAACCGATCGTCGATGAGAATGTCTCTCCGACGTAACAATCTACACCGTCAACCAATCGCCGAGGAGGATGTCTTTCCCTTCCACTTTTCTCTCTCACACTCCAACAGTAACCCTTTTCTCCCCCCACATCAATCACTGCAAACACCATATGGAGTAAAACTAAAGTTTTGGTCCCTGTAGGTGGAAAGAGGTGGTGGTTGGGTAGGGAAAATTAGTCAAATGGTGTAACACCCTCAAATTTGGAAAGAGCGACTAAATTAAAATCTTGAACAATACCTCAAAGTAGAATGAAATTTCTTACGACAAGTTCATACTAGAAATACAATTCTAGGTTTAACCATCAACAAAATAAATAAAGTTTTACACAAAGACTAATTAAAGGTTGGGTGTTACTAAAAAAAACCAATGATGGTCGCTATCTCCAAAAGGCGGAAAACTTCACCCAAGCAACTCTTTCTTGTGCATACAACTAACACTTGTCTCTTCACAGTGTCACTAGTATAATCCCCAATCGGAACTTGATGCACATGCCGACAAATAAAAAGTTTAGGCAAACGCCTAGTAAGCTCAAGAGTTTTCATTATTTTAACAAAACGGTAACCGAAGGAATGCTATTTAAATCGTAATTTTTAAGATAATATGTATTACATATGAAAGCAATCCCATTGCCCAAAACCCACCGTTTTCGTGATGAAATCCCGATACAAAACATTCTTTCAAAAACGCATTCAAGCCCAATACGCACTCAACGTGAATAAAGGTTGACATTTAAATATTGGGAATGTGGATGATTTCTATCATCCAAAACATCCAAAATATGGATCTTGGTAAATTTACCAAAGACGAAAATGATTTGTTTGATATTATGGATGACTTGTTACGGAGGGACCGTTTTGTTTTTGTAGGCTGGTCCGGCCTATTGCTCTTTCCTTATGCCTATTTCGATGTAGGGGGTTGGTTCACGAGTACAACCTTTGTAACTTCATGGTATACCCATGGATTGGCCCGTTCCTATTTGGAAGGCTGCAATTTCTTAACTGCCGCTGAGTTAAGTAGATCATTTATCTTCACAAAGAAAACCAAACGGGGCTCATCCAATCGATGGATTATAAATATGATATTACTTAGAAGCAATACCGATCAATATGATCTTGGATCATGGAATAGTCATCTTGAGAATATTCATCTTGACAATAAATTATCTAAATAATAAAATATGTATTACAAGCACTAAGGGTTATAGCTCAGTTGGTAGAGCACCTCGTTTACACGTGCGCCGATGTTTTCAGGGGAGTCCATCATGCAATCAAAAAAATTGATCTTATTGAGAAATCGATGTCTTACTCCATAACTTTGAGTATTAAACCCAAAAGCATGGATAAGAATCCATATACAAAACGTCACAAAAAACATGGGTAATACTTAAAACCCAAAACAACACCTTTCGGTGATGGGGGAGACCCGATTCAATTGAATGTGACGGAACACAAAAGTAAGTCACATATACATGTTCAAGAGCCCCACTGCGAATCAATAGTCATTCCATTAATTCTAGATTTCGCTCATTCATAAGAAATTACAATTAATGGTCGTTGGTCGTTGCCCGACGTTGAAGTCCACAACTATAACCCATCTTGACCCCATGCCTATTTCTTGTTACATTATGAGAATTGTAATTATTGGTCATTGGTTGTTGCCCGACTTTAAAGTCCACAAATATTACCCATTAAGACCCCATGCCTATTCCACGTTTCAAACGGGGATGTTCATCCCACTCAAACCGACTTCTGTGCCTATGGATCAATTACATTACAGTCTAAAAAATTACATGACTCCAAATGAATGAATAACGCACTCAAAACATGTAATTATCAAATAAGATACAATATATGCATATCATAACCAAATCTCTACATTGAACAATTAAAACCGAATAAATGTCTTCAAGACCCTTTTAAGTCAAAACTGAGCCAAAATTCTCAAACTCAATTGACCATCAAATAAAGGTCCTCAAATAATAAAACGTATTTAATCGACGTTTATGTAGGCACATATCTCAAGATATGATTAACCCACAATTCAACATTGGTTGAGACAAACAATTTTCCAAATGAACTCATACCCTTATGTTTCCAAAATGTCTTATAACACGATAACGTGCATTTTCCAAATGGTTTATAAAACCAAACACACCAAAAATATATAAACCATCAAATAGACTCCATTTGTACAATAAATCACCAAAAGAACACATTCTTGAGGTTTACTCATCAAAACATTCAAAAACCCAGCATTTACAAGATTTACCAACCCTAATTTACTGAATATGAAAACTTTGTCAAATACTCAAAACATTGATACATACCAAGTAAGCACATTATCACTTCAGAATACACATTTTGGCATGTACATAGTTTTCACAAAGCAACTTGAACTCACCTTGCTAGATTTAGGCTAAATCTAGATTTTTCCTCAACTTGAGCTCCTTTGAAGAAACTTGGATCCTCAAGCCAAAACTTCCAAAAACCTAGATCCACAAGTTTCCAACTGTAAATATACATATCCAAGTGTTTAGAATCATTCCCCAAACATCTTATATCAAAATCTCCATGTTGGCCAAAACCCCTAATTTGACCTAACTTCCCCAAAATCATCCAAACCAAAATTTGAGAGATATAAACACTAGAAAGCCATCAATAGAACATTTATAACTATAAAGAATAGGGGAAGTGAACTTACCACTTAGGTTTTGGTGAAAACCTAGAAAACCCCAAAATTCTTGAAGATGGAGGTGTTGATGATGAGCTCTTGATCTTTGCTTCCAATCCACCACCAAATACTCCTATATATTACAAAAACTAACAATATACCCTTGAAAATCTCTCAAAGAAGAAACCATAGCAACTTGAGTAGTCAAAATCGGAGTTGAGATGAGAAAGATATGACCAAATGAATAAAGAGGCTGAAAATCGATTTTATGCACTGCACCCCGACCGCGATTGTGACATGCGACTGCGCCATGTCACAATCGCATGTGAAGGTCTCCCAAAGTGTACCAAAAGCCATTTTACCCCCTTGGAGACCTTGACATGTTATAGTGCCACTAGCACAGTCGCCGGACACTATAGCCTGGCTCGTACCGCGAGTTTTTCGACCGCTTTATTGACCGATTTCTTGGCGGCTTTCCCGACCGTTTCCTGATCGTTTTCCCAGCCGTTCCTCGACCTTTCTCTCAGCCATTCCTCGACTTTTCTCTCGAAACATTTGATGCTATTATGCCAGTTATCGTGCCATTGTCATAATTTCATGGCACATTCGCTGAGACGACCGAACACTCGGTAACGACGGTGTTATTGTGACATATGTTACAACTGCATGGAACTATAGTCGGGACTACCACACTTTCAGTACCATTGGTTCTATTGCGACAGATGTCACAACAACATGGCACTATAGTCGAGGCGACCATACTCTAAGTACTATTGATGCTATTATGACCAGTGTCATAGCTACATGGCACTATAGTCATAATCCATACTGGGTTCTTCCTTTACCGATTCATCTAGTTCAACATTTTTCCTCAATTAAGATAAAAATCAGGGTGTTACAAATGGTGATGGGGATAGATGGAGAAAAAGATTTGTGGCTGGTTAGGGTGGACTCAGTGGAGAACGGTGGCCGGTACAATCTCAACACAAACACATATATCGCATCCTCTTCCTTCAAAACAGTTGTGGTGGTGGTGGGTCACCATGGTTGGTGGGTTTAAAGGGTGTGCGTATGTGTTTTAAGGAAAATGTTTATGTGTGAGTGCAGACCGTGAGAGAGAGAGAGAGAGAACGATGGTTCGAGGTGGATAGTGGTTGCAATTGGGGTAGGGACGATGGGGGTGCAGGACGAGATCGGACGTTATAAGTTAATAATGAAGATGGCGGTAAGTCATGGTTGTGGTCAACGGTCCGATCTGGGGTGGCAGTGGATGAAGGATGGCGATGAAGGGTGTCTGTGTATATATATATACATACATATATAGGGCCTAATCATATGAGAACTTGCTAATTTATGGTAACTGTGAGATCTACTCTCATCCAATCAATTTAGTTTATTAGTTTTTTTAATTAATTAATAGGGGAGGATATATTAGTAATTTGATAAATTAATTTTATATAACAAATTTTTTTGTAACAGAAAAAATCAAAGTGTTATCAATCAAATATTATGTTTCCTTGATTTCTCCATAAATTGATTTTGAATCATACCCATATATGGGTTTGATTTCAAGCGTATGAAGTTTCCTGTGCAACAATTCGATTTAGGAATAAGTCTGCATTCTTACTGCAGGAAGAAGATCTGCTTTTACTGCCTTTCAATGGACCAAGGAAAGTAGATTCCATTAGATCGTTGTCTAGTAGTTCCAATGAAAGGGAAGAAAATCACATGGATATTAATTTATGGTATCCTACATAAAACAACTTGTTTTTTATACATATTTGTATGCAACAGTAGGTGGATGCTTATTGAATCATAGGTTTGTCATTTTTATCTTTTGTGGTATTCTGTGGTACATTGGGTGATAATTTCATACATGTTATAATGTGTTACATTTTGATAATGGGATAAATTACAGTTGTTGAAACTGATACATGCGTCATCTGATTTGTCATTGAGTCTGATGTATGTGTTACACTGTGAAAATCTGGAACAAGGTTTGAATTCCATATGGACCATGTGACATTGTGTTACATTGTGATAATCTAACATCATCTTTGAATCCCATATGTACCATGTGATTTGGCATATATCTGATGTATGTGTCACATTGTGATAACCTAAACAAGCTTTGAATCCCATATGTACCATGAGTGTGCTCAAGAACCGAGTAATAGTGAACAATTGAAGATCAACAACAGAGGGACTAATTAAGAAGAGGAAAGACAAGGAATTTGTAGTGAATGAGAGCACTGGTCACACTGTATCACCACCTACGGAATTAGCAACAATATTCCTATCATTTTATCATGAAGGAGATCAGGTTTTGCAAGATGATCACAGTGTATCACACCCATTTTGCATCCACATCCTTGGAGAAAGAAATGGTCGGATTGGTGGAAGAGATGTTATTTGAGGCTTATGTCGCTAGAATGTTACATTTTTGGGATGGAGTAGACGGCAGGTCAATGTTCGGGCTTGTGCCCCGAGTTATATGGTATGTCTAGATAAGCTCAAGTCCCTCATACAGTTGAGTGTTGTGTGAGAAGTAGAATTCCATAGCAAAGTTATTCGGGATATTTCCTTGCCAAGGCTAACTAAGGTAAGAAAGAAAACGAACTTCAGTTGGGAACCGAGAGAGTCTAATAAGTGTTGAGCATGGTATTCAAGTGTTACATGAGAACTAGATTTCGAGGACGAAATCTCTTTTACGGTTGGGAGGACTGTAACATCCTGAATTTCGATACGTTTGGAAATCTTTTCTTCCCATTTAAGCTACGATTACGCATTATTGTTGGTATATTAGTTGCCTTGGACGCAAAGCTAATTGAGAGCGGAAAAAGTCGAATTTTCAGGGTTTGGGACACCTGGGCGATTGTGCCAGCGAGAGTGCCAGAGGGAACAATCGCTTGGCACTCTCGCCGAGCTATTTTGGGCCGCGGTACAATCTAGGCGATTGTTCCAGCGATAGTGCCACTGGCACAATCGCTTGGCACTCTTGCCGAAAGGTGTCAGTGGGTTAAAAGTCGTGATTTTCAGCTTTTTTACCTCACTTCTCAAATCCCACCCTTTCTCTCCCAAACCGATTTCCATCCTATTGGTTCGAACCCCAACCATTCATATGGCCATTAATTTGATCTTGAAGCATTCCATCATCATCTAAAGGTCTTGGAAGTCTAGGATTCAAGGAGTTACCATCCCATCATCTCCATTGTTGTCTCCTTCAAGAAAATTCTAGGGTTTTGAGTTTTATCAAAACCTACCATTGTGAGTTCATCCCTTCTTCTTTCTAACACTTTAATCAAGTTATAAATGCTCTATTTATAACTTCATAGTGCTTTATTTCTTAAGTTTTCAGTTTGAGTGATTTTGGAGAAATTAAGTCAAAATTAGGGTTTTTGGCCAATGTGGGGATTTGATGTATATTATTTGAGGAGCGATTCTATATGGTTGAATATGAATATTCATGGTTGAAAATTTATGGATCTAGGTTTTTGGAAGATTTGGCTGGAGGATTCAGATTTCTTCAAGGAAGCTCAATTTGGGGTAAAATCTAGATTTAGCCTAAATCTAGCAAGGTGAGTTCAAGTTGTTTTGCGAAAACGTTGTACATGCCAAAACGTCTATTTTAAAGTGTATGTGTTTACATGAAATTATCATTTGTTGAGTCATTTAGTGGGTTAAATTATTTGATGTTTTTGGCTTTAAAAACCTTGTAAAACCCCACATTTGGTACTTTTAGACATTTTGATAAATAAGTCATAAAGGGGAGTGTTTTAATAATTTATTGCATAAATGGAGATTACTTGATAAAAAAAATGCATTTTTAGTGTTGGTTGAAAATATGCATAGCTCGTGTTATGAGACGTTTTAAAAGGGGTCAATGGTATAACCTTGTTTAGAAAATGATCTGTTTTATTTTAAGTTGTGTTGGAGTTTGGTCGTATACTTTGGAGCACATGTTTTGCATAAACGTTGGTCGAGTGCGTTTTATTGCATTTGACAATGAGTCATTTGGTTGTTTGAGCCTGTGGCTCGGTATTTGATTATGATTGGGTTTTGGGGACACTTGTCCAATTTTGATAGCTCAAAGTAGAGCTTTGGTCATAATTTATGATATTGAAGATTTACATATTTTGAGTGCGTGTGTCATTCAATTGGGGTCATGTAATGTTTTAGTCTTGTCTCCTATGGATCAATGAGCACTTTAATTACTTTGTCTGATGATAGAACGACTAGTTTTCCACATCACGGCACGTTAGGGATCGGATGTGGTGTAAGTCCTTCGTGCAAGTATCTATGGGTGTACGCTGAAAGATGTCAAACTTAATACTTTAATTATTTTGTCTGATGGTGGAACGCTAGTTTTCCCCATTGCGGCGTGGTTAGGCATCAACGGTATGGTGTAAGTCCTCCGTGCAAGTATCTATGGGTGTACGCTGAAAGATGTCGAGCTCGATACTTAATACCGATATGACCATGTAAATGGTGTTAATAACGTAATGTGTGGCTTATTTTGTGTCCGTCACATTATATGGAATTGGGTCTCCCCCATCACCGAAAGGTGTTGTCTTCGGATTGGGTCTTTTATCTTTTCGGTGATGTCTTTTATGGGTGGATTATTGTCCATAATTTGGTGTGTGGCGTTTTGGGTCCCACTCGTGTTTTGGGGGTTTCAGGATATGAAATGTTATTCATGTTTTCATAAATTGGAAGTCGATTCTGCTCTCGTTTGAGTGAGTTTTGGGATGCGTTATTTTATAAAGAATGTTTTGTATTGAGGTGTTTATCTTTGAAAATGCATATTATTGGAGAATGGGTTGTTTCCAAACTTAAAGTGAATCATTTTGAAAGACTATGATATAAGTTGTATTCTTCCCTTTTAAGAATATAATTATCCTTATTGTAAAACTATTGAACTCACTAGACGTTAACCTAACATTTTTTATTTGTCTACATGTGCAACAAGTTTCGGTTGGGAATAGTTTTAGTATTACAGTGAAGGAAGAAGTACTAGTTGTGTACCCGAGAAGTGAATAACTCGATGAAATCTTCCGCATTAGGTTGAGGAGAGCAACTGTTTTTGGGTTGAGTAACATCCAACTTCAATTTAGTCCTCGTACATCATTCGAGTTTGTATCTGTCGAGGTTATTTATTGAATTTTGATTTGTAGGAAGAGATGTTCTCTTTTATTTGATGTTACATCGGAAATTTTATTAGTTGCTCTTACCAAATTTGAGGTTGTTACACCTTTTATCGAGTAATCACTTACAGGATGTCACTTACCTTATCAAGTGAGCATGATAGAGACCGAGAATCTTATCCGGTAAAAGACACAGTAAAGACCGAAGATCTAACCAAGAAAGTTAGGGAAAACACTCCTCCCTAGTAAGTGATTACTGGATAAAAGACAATTACCAACCATCCATTTTGATTGTCAAAATGTTATCCAATAATCAAAAAACTTATTTCCAATCTCAATCAAACAAAAATCAGAATTTTTATAACAATTACAACCATCATTTTGGACAAGATTTACACCAAACCTCCAAACTAAAAGACTAATAAATTGCCTTTGAGAACCATCCTAAACAGATGCCAATATAAACCTCCTTATAGCCCTATATAAACAAGAAGGATCATACCCATCTCAACAAACAATAAGATCCATCTAAATCAGGTACTGCATAACACCATCATCAAAGTAGATCCTCCAAAGAACATATATAAAAGCCATAGTCTTAGTTGATGATCCAGATTCAATAGCCACAAAATCAAACCAAAACCAAGCTGATTTATAAACCAAAATCTATGCAAATCATTATAGCAGCAGATGTAACAGCAACAGCAGCAGCAGCAAAAAAAAACTTATTTGAATCCAACAAAGAAAGCCAAAGATATCACCAGACGTCACCATTTAATCGAGGAGAATTAGATAGAATAGTTGGAAAGTATACAGATTGGGATGAAAGAATGTGTTCCTAAGATGCAAAACTCCACAAACCTGCTTCTCAATGGAAAAGATGGTGAACCTGCACAAACATAAACATTACACAACTGTTACTTTCCCATTTATAGAAATGTGAACCGGTAAGCATCTGGCATCTCGCTCTGCTCAGCAAGAAAAAGCCCAAGTCAGCTTGAAATCTGAATTGATAAAAGTACAAGAAGCAAGAAAAAAAAAGATAAGTCAGAAAATGTTACCTCTGTTAAGGAAATGTAAACTATTGTGAATCGTCTTGAAACAAAATCGGTGTCGATATGTTCATATTGGAAACAACTTCCTTCCTGTAGAAACTGAACATAAGAGGTCATAGCATGACATAGTTATAATGTAACTAAAATAAATAAAACTGAAAAATACAAAATTAGTGTCATTAAGCAAAGTAAATTCATATATAATAAAAATCAAAATATATGAGTTTCACTAAACATCCACTACCTACCCCTATCTTTGAACCTTGAAGCTTGCAAATCACCCATTGACTAACACAATGGTTACATTATACAATGCAAATTTAGTGGTTCTCATTTAAAAGGATAAACTAACCATTTGGAAGGAGTACTCTGTTATCAACATCCCATTCAAATAGCATGATTTTTTATTTCACATATGGTCGTAGAAACGATTAAGTATGAGGTAAAATAGATGTTACTAAATGAGAACACTTAGCTATGTTTAACTAATATATTCTGTTGAGATTTATGCAACTATAAATGCATATTTAGGGGGTGTTTGGGATTGTTTATTTAAAGTGTTTTTTAGCTTATTGCGGTTTGGCACCGGAGATAAGCACTTTTTAGTGTTTGGATGGAGAAAAAATGAAAGTGCTTATAGTGGTGTCAATCAGGAGATAAACACTTTTTCATAAGTCATTTGGTTTTAACTTATTAGCTTATTTCAAAAGTGATGATCACTTTTTAGTGTAAGCAATCCTAAACACCTTTAAATAATAACTTATTAGCTTATTACGTTTTGGTACCACAATAAGCTAATACAAACACTTTTTTAAAAACTCCGGTTTAACACCGCATAAGTTGATAAGCATTTTTCAAAATAAGCATAAGTTGTTTTAAATAAGCAATCCCAAACACCCCCTAGTGGCCTGCATCAACACAAATAGGCTCGACCCACCTTTCAAATTGTGAGAACATACAGCTCAAGAAAATGGAGTCTGACTTCATATTTATTCATAGAACAAAATTTTGTTGAAATAAATAATATTAAACGGGTTTTGTTGGCTATATCTCAAATGTTGACTTTTGTTCATATATAGGGATAGTTTCATTTGGAAACCACCTTAATTTTGAAAACATGGAAACCGTCGAGATCATTGGTTAAGTTCATGAAATTGATTCATGAATTTCTAAAATTTGATAAATTGTGTTATATAATTCTTTTCTTGATGAAATTATTTTATATATTTGTGTTTTTTTTATGTAAAAATGAAAAAGTTTCATCATAATGAGAAAATGCATGAAACAATTTCATCAAAATGAGAAAATACATGAAACAATTTCATTTTTACATAAAAAAAACAAATATATGAAACAATTTCATCAACAAAAGAATTATATGACACAATTTTCATCAAAATAAACTGTTTTATGAACCAATTTCATTAACTTAACCAATAAAATCGATGGTTTCCACATAGTGGTTTCCATTTGATCTCTTCCCTATATAGAGAGAGGGAGGTTCAAAGGAAAACCTCAAAAAATGGAAAACTAAGGACGACTTTGGTAGCCCTCGATTATGCATTTGTGCATATGCACGTGTGCATGTTACAAATTACTTGTATGCACAAGTGCATACTATCCAGATGAAGGGCTACCAGGTGTTCCTCAGTTTTCCATTTTTTTGAGGTTTTCCCAGAACCTGACCCTATATATATATATATATAGAGAGAGAGAGAGAGGTGGTTTCATTTGCAAACCACCCTTATAACGAAAACTATGCAACCCTTCTTTAAGCCGTAGATGAAATCAATCAATGGTTAAGATCATTTTGTGCTATTTATGTTAATGTAGTAATTAATATAATATAAAAAATAAATAAAAAGTGGACGAAAAGGGTATAGTAGTCTTTTTAACATTTAATTTCAAATATGGAAATAAGATGAAATTGCTAATTTTATGGAAGTTATTATCTTCAATTTCAAATCTTTAATCATAGTTACCAAAAAATCGAAGAACAATAAAAAATAAATGAAAAGTTGAATTATTTCATCCACAATGATTCGGTCGCAAGGAGGTAACATTCAACAATTTCACCGATTCTCCTGTGTTCTATCGATTAGAAATCTAACGCTTCACCGATGAAGACGAAGATGAACGGAGATGAAACGACGATGAACGGAGGCGAAAACGGAAATGAAACGGAGATGACAGAGATGAAACGAAGATGAACGACGACGAATAGAGATGAAAATGGATATAAAACCGAGATGAAAGACGATGAACGGAGATGAAAACAGAGATGAACGACGATGAAAGGAGAGGAAAACGGATATGAAACCGAGATGACACGGTGATGAACGACGACGTGATGAAAACTATGCAACCCTTCTTCATCGTTTTCAAACACGTCGCTCACTTGAATTTCATTGTGGGAAACGATTTCTACTAAACTTTTATCCATCGTGCTCTTCCTCGGATGATATCGATGAACGATATGTATTGATTTGTTGTAACAACTTTTTCCAACCGGTATGAATTCATTTATATAAAAAAAACCAGTTAATATAAACAAATATTTCCAAAATCGGGTTTCCAAATAATTAATCAAAAAAAATATATTTTATTTATTACAAAATTATGATACCATGATTAGATTTAATGTTAATATATATTCCATAAATAAATCTGTCTTATCAAAATGTCAAAAATACCCTTTCTGGTAATTAAAAAAAAAGGACAAAATTTTCTGATTGGTGGAAATGAGTTTGTATGGTTTGTAATATATGGAGGGTTTTTATATGATCCCTCCCCTATATATATATATATATATATGATCCCTCCCCTATATATATATATATATATGGTAACTATGAGATACATATAGGAAGAAGTTTGGTACAGTGGTGATCACACAAATTATTTGCTTCCAATTTAAACCCTAAGAGGCAAAACACATATCTTTATGTAATAGAAACAAACAAAACAAAAAAGAACATGTTGATGTAGAAACAAAAGAAACGAAAGGAGAGACAAATTTACCTGGATTTGTGTCGATTAACACCATTAGCAGGCTTGCATCATCTGTGATTAAGTTGAAAATTACCTGGGTGCTGCTTAGATGAAACAGGGGTCAAACTTTTTTTTTGGAAAGGGTATAGGCCCAGACTAATCCCTCGCAATTAGGGCCTATGGCCCAGCCGCTAAAGCGTATTATCCTCAGTGGCCACAAGTGCTGCTAGTGGGGCTTGAACCCCCCAAGCTTTTACCCACGCCACAGCCCTTGTGGTTGGGTCAAACTTGGTGTGTGCATCTAGAGAAATTTGAGAGGCAAAAAACTAAACATTAAAGAAAACACAAATTTGAGAGGCAAAAAGAGAATACCATTAAAGAACAGCCTCCTCTGATACGCCATTTGATTGGGAACAACAAGATCAGCAAGAATCACACCCACCAAAATTCCAACCTCAAACCAAGTTTTCCTTCATTTCCTCCGTTAAATTTCCTCCGCATTTGGTTTTTGTGTTGGACTAACATGAAAAGTGAAGTTCATGATTTTAACAGGGGATTAGGGTTTAAGTGAAAGGGATGGAGTGAAACCCATAAATCCAGAATGTTACAATACAGAAGCAGGCGAGAATGCAAAATCCCACAAAAACCAAATGTGGAGAAAATGTACAGGTTTCGATACAGAAGCAGGCAAGAAGCAAATGTGAAACAGGCGAATGAAGAGAATCGAAACAAGAGAGAAGTACCTGAATCGAGAAGGTTGAAAGCGTTCCAGAAGGTTGAAGACGTTGATATACATGATCGATTTGGAGGAACTGAAACTTCAATCGTCATCTTGTAAAGCTTCATAGTTGATTTGGGAAAGTAAGGGCGGTGTTTGGGATTGGTTATTTAAAACAAGTTACGCTTAGTTTGAAGAGTGCTTTAACAAAATTGCATCAAAATGGAACCAACTTTACCCTTATTCTTATTTTGGGGAACCAACTTTCAAAACCTTCACTTTAGGGTCTGAAACAAACTATTCGTTTATTTAAGGAACTCGTTTACCTGATAACCTATTAACAATGACATGGAACCGGTAAAATCTGATGTGTCACTTTTTGTTTTTTAATATAAAATAAAAATTATATGTCATTAGTAAAAAAAAATAGTATGGCCTCGCACTCCATTATTCTAGCACCTTACCGGCCGGCGACTAAACTTCCCTAACCTCCTTTTCGATTTTTGCCGGTGACCTCCCCCCCCCCCCCCCCCCCCTAATGCCCGATTTGTTTTTTTGTTCAATGTGTGGGTGAACAAGAGTTAGGTAAAGATGGTGTGTAGAGAGTTGTTTTTTTTTCTGATGGCTACCCTCCACCTCCTTCCATCCACGTCCGGTTAGTTTTTTTTCTCAATATACACCGGCATTCGAGATGGATACAGGTGGTGTGAAAAGAGATGATGACGGATCTTGAAGGAAATGATTGGAAACAGGAGAGAGATGGAGAAGATGAAGAGGGTTGTTGCCGGAGATTAAAGGTGAGTCACCGGAGATTATGGAGGGTTGCAACCATGGAAATGAGAGCATGTGAGGGGGGCGGTGGACTTAGGGGGTGTTTGGGATTGCTTATTTGAGGGGCTTATTAGCTTATTGCGATTTGGCACCGGAGAAAAGCTATTTTGAGTGTTTGGATGGAAGAAGTTAAAAACAGCTTATAGCGGTGCCAAACCGCTGAAAAACTATTTCTGATAAGTCATTTTGTTTTAACTTATGACTTATTGACTTATGACTTATTGACTTATTGGTCATATTTACATGTATAAGTTAAAATTGCCAAACACTTAAAAAGTGCTTATCAGCTTATTGCGGTGTGGTACCGCTATAAGTTAATCCAAACACTTTTTAAAAAACTCCGATTTAACACCACATAAGCTGATAAGCACTTTTCCAAATAAGCACTTTTCCAAATAAATAAGCAATCCCAAACACCCCCTTAATTAGTTTAGGGTTTCAGCTTTTTGTTTTAAATTTTTTTTTTAAAAAATCACAAAAATTATTATAATATGTTTTAGATTTTTCTTTTTCAATTTTTTGCCACCTCATTTTTTTGGTAACCCGCAACAGGTAAACGACACCCTTAAATAAATAAAAAAGTTTGTTTAGACCCTAAAATGAAGGTTTTGAAAGTTGGTTCCCCAAAATAGAAATAAGGGTAAAGTTGGTTTCATTTTAATGCAATTTTCCCATTAACTTATGCGGTGTTAAATCGGAGTTTTTAAAAAAGTGTTTGGATTAGCTTATTGTGTACCAAAACGTAATAAGCTAATAAGTTGTTATTTAAAAGTGTTTGGGATTGCTTATACATACAAAATAACCAAAAAAGTAATAAGCACTTTTCAAATATGTTGATAAGTTAGAACAAAATGACTTATCAAAAATGGTTTTTCAGCGGTTTGGCACCGCTATAAGCTCTTTTTTTTTTGTTCCATCCAAACACTCAAAATGGCTTATCTCCGGTGTCAAATCGCAATAAGCTAAAAAGCCCCTCAAATAAGCAATCCCAAACACCCCCTAAATCAGAAAAAGGGGTTGTCATTTGCACTACCAGCATCTCCAATGCATTAGTCTTATACATAGTAATCGCCAAAAATCGGGCTCGGGTCCGGCTGGGCTAGGCCAAAACGGACTTCGGGTCCAAACAGTGATTTTAAAAACTAGGCCAATCGGGCTTTGAGTTGGGCTTCACCCAAAAATGTTCAGCCCGTTTAAGGTATGAATAAACCGGTTATATAAAAAAACGGGCCGGGCCGGACCCAAACGGGCCGGGCCGGTTATAGAGTATATGGTTATATGATCGGGCCGATAATTTCTCGTATTTTTTAAAAATAATTTCTTTATATAATGGATCACTAAAATACACTTTAAAAATACGTTTTATTTATAATAAATCACTAAAATACACTTTAAAAATACGTTTTATTTATAATAAATCACTAAAATACACTTTAAAAATACGTTTTATATATAATCTTAAGTTATAAACTTACAATACAAGTATTTATAGGGGTTTGGAGTGGTAAAAAATACAAAAAAACGTATATAAACGGTAACATAGCGTCTCTTTTTTTTTGAAAAGTACGAATCGGGTCGGGCCGAGCCAAAAACCAGGCCGTGAACCGGACTAGGGCCGAGCCGGCAAATTCTCCAAAAACATGAACCGGTCCGCCTTTTCGGGCTTCAAACCGGTTTACTACCGAGTCGGGTCGGGCCGGGCCAAGATGGCCATCACTAGTCTTATATGCTTTTTACTATTACAAAAAGCTTTCTTAAAGGTTTTATGCATTGGAGTGAAAAACTTTTTGATAAAAGGTTGGTGTACACCAACCCTTTTATCAAGGTTCTAAATGGCGCGCGGCGAGGTCAAGCCTTACGAGTTACGGCGAGACCATGGCGTTTTTCATGGCGGCGCCAAGGCGGCAAATATATATATATATATATATATATATATATAATAATGGGAGTTTTATATCATATAAAAAAACAAAAGAAGAACCATGAATTGATTTGATATCAAATATATAAAATTTACAAAAATGATATCAAGAAATCATAACTCCCAAAAAAATCATAACTCCCCCACGTGATCGTGACTGAGAATTGAGAAACAGAGAGAGAAAGGGAGAAGGGGAAGTGAAATTCTAGGGTTTAAAATATTTAATTTTGACTTTTTAGATTTTGACTTTTTTACCATGTAAATTTACAAGTTTTAGAAAAGTACAATTTCCCCTCATAACTCCATAACGCGCCATGGCGCGCCATGACGTGCCTTAGGAAGCTTAACGCCATAACTCCATAACGTAACGTAACGCCATAACGCGCCATAACGTGCCATGGCGTGCCTTATGAAGCTTAACGCCATACATCGACGCCAAGGTTAAAAACGTGGCGGCAAGGTGGCGCCTCGACGCCATGGCGCGTTTTTTAGAACTGTAATTTACAATAGCTTATTGGTAAATATGTTGATAAAAAAAGCTTTTGAAAAGGTTTTGCATTGGAGAAAGTTTTAGAAATAGGTTTTTGATAGAGAAAGTTAGTGAAAATCTATGTGGTAAAACTAAAAAGTCATTAAATGACTTATTCATTGTGGATGCTCTAAATGTGGTGTAATTAAAAAGTTAAAAGATTCTAAAAAGTATCATTAAATCGTCTAGAAATTAGGGAAGATATCATTTCATTCTCTCTCTCTCTCTCCTTTTTGGCTTTTATTTTTATTTTTTTTATTAATAGGTAATAATATTAATTAGTGCAAGTAATTATTATTTTATTTATATTATATATAATTTTTTTAAATAAATAAACTAAAAAACAATGTCTTGTTATTTATAAAAAAATAATACATCATTTATTTGCAGCTTTACAAATTTCATAAATTGAGTAAAAATTTCAAAAACTTAAATAGTAATCAAAATTTTCCATTTTATCTATATTCTCATATAATATATCATCGATTTTTTTGCAACTTTAGAAATCAATAAAAAAAACTCATCATCTTTTTCAACTTTAAAACTTCAAGATTAACCAATCAAATTATTATTTTAAGTTTTTGAATATTCAAAAATAATCCATCATTTTTTATGAACTTTTAAAAAATCATATAATAATTCATTATTTTTTTAATCAAAATTTCGAATATAAACTAGTTTATGTTGTATCATCTTTTATTTATAAAAAAATATGCTTGTAATAAGAAATATAAAAAAGATATTGTTATATAATAATGATAATAATAATATAAAATATTTTACTTTTAGTCATTTTTTATATTTGTATTTTTTTCAAAACATACTATTATTTTTTTATCTTAATTATTAATACAAAGAAATAAAACTAAAGAAATAAATAAACTATAAAACTAAATACAAATTAAAAAAATATTTAATTTAATATTAATTATAGTTTCCCAATAATAAAAATAAAAAGCTTAATTAAATGAAAGAAAGGTAATAATAATAAAACATAAAAAGTCGTTAAAACATAAATAAATTTAAATATGATGATGCAATAATTGAATTATTATAAATAATAGCTACGAAAGGTGTCTTTATCACATAGGTAAGGGTATAAATATCCCCACCCATCAGAAAAATGTAGTGTCACATTGGTGAGCGTGTTTTTATGATTTTATAAGAATTGAGAAGTTGTACAATGTGCTTCTTATATTGTAGTAATTAAGATACTAGTGTGTGGCACCGCGCATTGCGTGGTGACGAAAATATTTGGTTATGAAATATATAAGTAAGTTAAGATTATACATAATTCGTTAATTGATAACTAATGAAATGCAATTACTATATTAACAATATTTTAGATGTAAATATATGGAATTCATTGGGAGTTTAGTTACAATGGCGCACATGGCACAAAGCTAAAGGCTTAAATAAAAGAAATGTCGAGTCCTTCCCTCATCAGCATTAAGGAATATAATCTTGTTTCCTAAGGTGACATGACCCTTTTTCGAACCATAATATAAAGGTCTGAACCTCCACTTGCAAACTCAAATAAGTTCAAGTTAGGCAATTCATATCGGTCAAACTATCAGTCTAGTTTTAGCAATTGAACTTTGTCCATTCCATTGGAAGACTTGCATTAATTGAATTTTAATGTCAACCCTGATACTCCTTAAATAATGCTTTGATAAGAATTTTAATATAAATTAGCAACATTGCTCTACATTTATTGGTATATTCTATGATCACACATAGCTTCTTTTTAATTTTCACTTTTGCATCATATTGTAACTTAAACACCTCTTTTCGTCATAATGGTCTTGATTCTTAATGTCAACTTGGTTTAGAGTGAACCACAACGGTGGTGGCATGTGGACAAAAAGCCTAGGGGAGGATATGATGCAATATCCCCTTTTTCCCGGGTTCGAGTCTAGACGCTAGCATCTTGTAGTCCGGCTTAGTCTCAGGCAACCGCAACTTACAAATGATGTAGTCTAGGCAAATTAAGTCCAACTTTCTTTAAGCTATATAAGATACTTCAATTTCTAAATGTTTAAATTTCATTAAATTATACCTAATTTTATATGACATATTTTGTGCTCTTGGGAAGTTGCAATATGATGTTTTATTTCATGAATTCTCATGCTATTGATCTTTATAAATGGAAAAGTTGTTGCTTGTATTTTGCTTTATAAAAGTGTCGACCTGATTCTAATATATTGTTATAAGCTTTTAGTTGAGAGTAGGAAAACAACCCGTTGTTTCTATCTTCCCCTCCTGGTTTGCAGACATCCTTCATGTAGGAACAAATTAAACATATTCCAGTCACCTTTTTGGCTGCTATTTGCTATTCATGCATCCTAACTTCTTTTATTTGCCAAAGAAGACAGTTGGCTGGATCATAGTGTGTTTTGATATTTGATGTGTTCTTCGTCATGTTTAAATAATTTTAACACCTCTAGAAGTATTTATATATATAGGGAAGGATCGTGTGAGAAGTTGAGTTCATGGTGAGAAGAGTGAGAAGTAGATCTAAACCATGAATTGCAGCTTAGAAGGAAATTAATCTGGTGCATCTCGTCCTAATGTGCGTCCATTTCTCATCCAACGGTTGATAACCACTTCTCACACTTCTCACCATTAACTTAACTTCTCACCGGAACCCAACCCTATATATATGATATGGCCATTAGGCCATATCTGCATATATGCACACAAATAAGTAGAAGTTACTTATAATGACATAGTTGTTTGTAGCACGTATGGATTTTTGAACTCACAGAAGTTGTATTATGCATCATATGGGAAAAAGGTGCTTGTCAATGGACCTTCTAATCTTGTTTCTTTATCTAGTTATTCTCAAATATGATGAACTTCACATTAAAACAGAGATAAGTTGATATCTAATGATAAATGTACAACAGAGTTAAAGGTTGAAGACACATTTAGCATTTTAACTGCTAATCGTAAATGGCTAAAATTACAACAAAATTCACCATAAAGCTAATGCACGGACAACCCACCCCCCCGGCGCGCGGATAAAGCTTATATTTAGGGATGAGTAATGTAATGGCCTCTACAAATCCTTCTAAAATTCCTCTGAAATGATACTTGGCCGAACCATGGTTTTTAGACTTTTCGTGTTTACATTTCTTCATAGTCTCTTGAATTGGTAGGAGGACATGGTATTCCAAATTTCATGCAATTTTCACAATAAAAAAGTAGTTTATATTATACATTGCTCACATTTGAAGCTTCTTGAGAAAAAGATAAACAATTGATTGTATCCAAGAGAAGCGATGATAAAGGAATTGCATGATTTTAACCGAATTCGATATTGAACTGTGTTGGTTAGGAGAGTATCCGAAATCAGACCCTGAAAAAACACAATTTCAAATGTCAAAGAAAAAACTAATACTATCTAAAAATTAGCATCTATTGTAATTTTTAAAAAATCAACTTAGTTGATAACATTCAAACTTTCACCTTGTGATTACTGCTTAGCAATGCTTGTTCCATTTTTGCACCAAAGGTGAATCTCCATCTGAATCATCCAACAATTAGAACCAAAAACATACATCTTATGGGTCGTTTACTAAACGCTTACCCGATAAGCGCTTATGGGGTCACTTACCTTACGGGATGAACATGGCAAAAGCAGTAAATGGTAAGTGAGGATGATGACGCTTACCGGGTAAATTGTTGCATAGGATACCGTTTTGATGGACTACAATCTTACCCAGCAAAGTAAGTTAGAGTGTCAAACATTACTGGTAAATGCTTACAGGGTAAGTGTTGGTAAACGACACCGTAATATATGGCTACAAATGTAAGGCATAAAATAAAAATGTCAAGAAAATGTAACAATGTGAGAGCAGTGCTGGTGCAAGGTCATCATAGTTCTACGCAACCCATTCATCGATCAAATGTTTCAATTTTGTATAACAATTAACACAGATGTATCGTTTAAGAACAATCTAAAATTGAACAAAAAATTCCTGACAACCATTGGGTTTCAAAATTGTTCCAAAAGTACCTTGGACGTGGAGATAAACATCCCAGCACTTGTTCTAACCTCACGAAGCTTACTCTTCCCAAATGCATTATCCGAATTGTAGATCTCTTCAGCTTGGATCTGGCTGTTACTTAACACAACTAATGTTATTCAATATGTTCTTGTAACAACATTAACAAATCAAAAACATATTCCTATAAGAAATTAATTGCAATAAACTCTTGCTATTTCTTCTAATCTATTAGTCTTAATTTTGGTAATTTTAATGATGGTCACATCAAAATTCTTATAAAATCTAACAAATAATCAAACACCACTTAGCTTACAAGTGAAATCATGTAAATCACATACATGAGATCTCAACACTTCATCAGTAAAAATGGGTTTTTGACACAAGTGCCCAAGTTAAATGAGGTATCACAATCTTACAATCTCCAACTCTTTCAAGTGTGACTCTACAATCTCCCCATTTGGCCAGAGAGAAGGACTCAGATATGATATATCTTCAATAATATGTATAAATCTTAACATCATGATATCTTAGATTCCACTAAGCATCTATCAACTATTAAAATAGTTCACATAAATATGGAACATGTTCTCTCTTTCTATTCAAGAACCTCCTTTAATTGTCTAGGTGTACCAGGATCTAGTTCACAAATCACATATCCATTTCTCTATACCTCTCGGACTTTTCATGGGTACGGTAAGATTAGCTTTTCCCTTTTCAATTCAAAAGCAATTTAAAAATCATTTAGACTAGCCCATATCACTGCTCTTCTCATACCATTTTCCACAGACACAAAGGCTCTTCTGAATTTGATATTCCAATCTTCTCTAGGAATCAACAACAGATACAAATCAAATAGATCATGAGCATTTAAATTTTGATAATCAGCTTTACTAAAGGCATAGACATTGTTATCCTCCCTAATGACTTCAAAATCAGGGAACTCAATAATCTTTCTAAATGTTCTCATTTGTACATCTCTTAGACATGTGATCTTGACATTAGATTAGACAACTCTTTTTGATTTTCTTTTTGTCCCCAAGAAAAGTAGATACAAAGGATTAAAATGAGCTTGCTCTTTTTCATATGTATCCATGTAAGTAATCGGTTGTATTTCATATCGCCTTTTGAAAAACTTATCATATTTGTTCTCAAGATACCATGAATTTGCATTCACTTCTTTTGTTTCCTCTGGAATCGTAGACTGTGTAGAAACACCAACTATAATAGATTGAACAATTTGATCAGGTTGAGTTTGAGCAATTTCCAGTTAAGGTTTAATAAGCACTTATACTTCAAATTGAGTTTCTACTTGAATCAGTTTTTTCACTAATTGCAGCAGCTTGAGACTCATCCTCTCTTTGTCATTTCACCATTTTAATTTCATCTTGGATCCTAGCCTTTTCTTGATTGGATATCACATCCAACATGCCAATGATAGAAAAGAATTCATTTTGGCATATAAGTGTCTTGAGGGAAAACTTTCTTAGAGTTGGGTTCTTCCAAGTAACCCTTCCAACATTCTTTAGCAATTATCCTCAGATAAAATCTTTCATTCAGCTTTTTAAGAAATACCTCTTTCAAAATAAGATCTCCAACAGAAAAATTCATCTGTTCATACAAGCAACTCAGAGTAGAATTAGAAAATTTGGGAATTTCAGATATCCTGATCAATTGTGTCATTCCAACATTGGGATGCTCACAAACTTTACAAATATTAACATCATCAAAAATTTGTTCTTGGAAGGCCTAGATTCATCTTCTTGAGCTTACGCTCTATTGCCAACCCGAAATCATAGATAGCCAAGATACCCATTACTCTTTTTATCTCAAGCTCAAAAGTAGGCTCATCAACATTTTCGAAGGATCTTAGTAAGAAGACATGTTCTTCCAATCTCAATCTATAAATATCAACATTAGTAATGGGTATCTTTTCTCATAACAGTAACAACCATATACTCTATCAAAGCAAAAAAAAAATATGTTCATAATTGTAATTCTTTCAATAGCACTCCAACCATGTAGCATGTCTTCATTCTGAATGAACTGGATTAAAAATTAAGAGTACATCATTTTACTTTCTCCTAACCATGATCCATCGATTACATCTTCTACCATCATAACCTTGTTTTCATCCTCCTTCAAGTATAACTCAAAATAAGTTTCTTCAGGGAAAGCGCCAACTTCAATTATTTCCACATGTTGCCCAAACTAGAGTTATTTGTTATATATATTCTGATCTACTATTGGTTCTTCCATCTTCCTAATCAACCATTTATGAATAGTATGTTGGTCTCGGAGGTGCTTAACAAGTTTGTAGAATGAGGGGTTGAATACAAACACAAAATTTAATGGTTTAATAAATTGTTTATTGATAAATCAAATTACAATTTACAAGTTTGTTGTGGAATAAGATTAAGTAAAACCTAATCTAAATAAACTTAAGAAACACACAGATTGTTGCACAAGAATTTAGAGAATAGAGATTGAGAGAATATACAAAGCAAGGGTTTCTATATGAATAGAAAGATAGAAGGCAACACTCAGATAGAGTCTTGATATTTCTATTTATACCCTATGCATTAAATGCATGGCAGAGTACTTTACACGTGTCCTTCGATGGTTGGTTGCATGCGTCTGACTTTTGGAGACATGCTTTTGGCCGTATGGTGAACAATGTAGATATCAGAGTTGTTGTACGATTTGTCGCAGAGGTATGTCTCTTCTGAAATTTGTACTATGTGTGCAAAGGTAAGACAAAAGAGACTTGAGATATAAGCTAAGTGATCTTCAATCGTTGAATATCTCTTCCTTCACAGAGATAAAAGGAAGTTCAACGATCGCTGAAGCTTTATCTCAGGTTTGTTCGTGTGTATGTAGACTTGTCTTGGTTTCACTGATATCCGCAGCAGATCATGAGTAGACTTGTCCTTTGTTCAGCAACTTTGTCTTCGATTTAGTGATGAACATCTTTGTCGCGAAACTTGTCTTCAGGGATTACGTCTAACAGTTATAAGATAGATTATCAGCGATACTGAACACACTCAGTATTTGATCACTGATGGTGAAACACTTATACATACAGATATTAAAACGTAATTTTCACTAAGTATAACAGCGGGTCATTATCAAATCACTGAGAGAGTTTGGATCAACAATCTCCCCCTATTTGATGATGACAAAGTAACTATGAAGAAAATTACTTGAAGTCAAAATATAAGGATAGTCAGGACTCATAACATACATGTCCTAATTACTATTTTGAGGGATCTTTTACAGTACTGATGAGTTTAAGTATTTCACTGAAATTTTCATTAAATTGTAAAAAGAGGTTACAAAGTAGAACATGAAAATTGTAAGTACAAGAGAAGTCCTATACTACTGTAAGACTAACTAATATATTACAAGAGGTAGAAGAGAATCTATCAGCTAAGTTTTTAGGAGGTCTCTGGAGATATCATATAACCTGGTACCTTTTCTCCTTTCCTTCTTCGATCAGTGGATTCTTGTTGAATAAGAGTTTTGATGGGATCTGCTGATAAAGAGTATCCACACCACAAGCATAGAAGATATTGTAGATGGCTTAGAGGGCAAAGAGGGATCTCAGAGACTCTCTGAAACTTGAGTTGTTCCTTATCATCTCTGAAGAAGATTTCATAAGGCTTCTTTATCACTTGCCCTGGTAAATACGATCCACCAGTAGGTAGTGATAGATCTAGAGCTGA
This sequence comes from Arctium minus, assembly GCA_954870635.1. Taxonomy (NCBI): domain Eukaryota; kingdom Viridiplantae; phylum Streptophyta; class Magnoliopsida; order Asterales; family Asteraceae; genus Arctium; species Arctium minus. Next base: position 50,537,067 of record OX941094.1, read on the forward strand.
GGGATCAGGAGGAGGTCCGAACAGTGCATCCCTGGAGAATTTGATGGAGATTTCATTTCTAATAACTGCATCATTTTCAGAAGAAGAGGCATGCTGTGGTAGTCATCGGTGGTGTATCAGCGACGAATGTCACTGATACGGTTGTTGTTGGAGCAGCTGTGGAGGAGCGAGCCACGAAATCATCTTAGGTAGACTGTTGAGAGACTACCTCAGGTACCTTTGTCAAGGGGGTTTGCTCCACAGTCTTCTTGGCCTTCTTAGAAGGACCAGTAAGAGCTGTTGATTTGCGTTTCTGAGGGGGTGGTAGTGGCAGTGATAGCTGATGAAGAAACCATCGGCGTAGCCACTGAAGACGAAGAAGTTTGGGAGAGTCGGAAGCGTAAGGGATATGAGTGACTCATGCTCTGAATGATATGAGTGAAGATAAAGTTCAGCTCCGAGGGCATGTTTGCCTTTTGGATCTTTGTCAGCTTCTTGTTGGGGATAGTAGTGCAAGGCTTGAAGTCCCATTGGTAACCCATGAAGTCAAGGAACTGAATAAGTTCAGCATCAGTTGGTGGAGCGTCGAAGCCATTGGTTGTCTTCGAAGGAAAACGAATAGCAGTGCGGATGGCGAGAGCTGTGATGTTCCCTGGACCATGTTGAGTTTGGAAAGTAATGGCAGGGATTGGTTTGCCTTTCTTGCTGGTGACTTCACCCTTATCAGCGGTGAACTAGAACTGTAGAAGAAGAGACTTTGAAGGTTTGGGATCAACCTTCAATGCATATCCCAGACATGATTCTTTGAGAAAATTTAAAGCTTGCACGAGATGAGGATATTTGTCAGTGGAAAAGTCTAAACGTGCCAAGTGGTTTTTCGTAGCAACTTCAGAGTCAGCAAGAGTGAACTTAACAGTCTTGGAAGGAATGATAGTAGCTTGGGCCATTTCTAGAATAGAGAAAAGAAGAATAGAATAGAAGGTTTAGAGTCTAAAAACATTGCATAATATTTTACCAGTTTCTTGTTAAGGAAAGAAACTTGAAAAATAAGTTTGTTTTTAGAGGAAAAACAGTTTCTGAAAAAGGAAGTGAGTAGATCATTCTTAAAAACCATAAGGTTTTTGCATACAATAAAATCATAAAGAAAATGGTTTTAAGTGAAAAAACACTCTTAATCCAAAGTAGAAAAGAACATTTAAGATTTAACTAGTGTTTTTAGGGGATAAAGGATAAGAAAAGAAACCTGGAACTTTTTGAAGATTTGAAGATTTAGTGTTCTTAGGTTCTTTTCTTGAATGCCGAGAGAAAGTTACTTGCCTTTTAAGTTTTTAGAGAGCGTAAAAGGTAAAACTGTAAATGGTATTCCTTTTATATGAGGAGAGAGAAAGAATTTGGAGTGGGAAAAGGTGGTCATCATGACACGGACACGTCCAACAAAGTTGATTGGACAAGAAGTGCAACGGACGAACGTGTCAGAAAAAGTCGTGCCATGGATTATCGGTTCGAATGACATCATAAGAGAGAGAAAAACGTTTCATTTTTTGAAAAGTATCATTGACAAAAATCCATAGATATGTTTTCTTTACAAAGGATCACTGATGAGAAATATCAGTGATAAGGTTTGTTTTTCAAAAAGTTTTTAACCACTTGAAGAAATTCAGTGATTAAAGTTTTGGGTTTTGAAAACGTCTTACTGAATAGGATTCAGTTAGAGAGAATGAGAGAACATACCTGAGTGTCAGAGATATTTAGTCAGAGATTATGAGAATAGGTAGAACATTTTATAACTGACATGATGCATAAAAGTTGAAGATTTAATCTTCAAGATTCAGAATTCCAAGCTCACTGATGAGAAAGTTGAATCTTGTCTCATCAAGAGGTTTGGTGAAAAGATCAGCGAGCTGATATTCAGTAGGGATAAAGTGGAGTTCTATATCACCATTCATCACATGATCTCTGATAAAATGATATCTGATCTCTATGTGCTTTGTCTTTGAGTGTAGTACTGGATTGTTTGCTATAGCGACAACACTTGTGCTGTCGTAATAGATTGGAATCTTGGATAGCTGAAGGTCATAGTCTAATAGTTGATTCTCATCCATAAGACTTAAGCACAACAACTTCCAGCTGCTACATACTCTTCTTCTGCTATGGAAGTGGATACTGAATTTTGCTTTTTGCTTGTCCAACTTACCAGCATTCCACCTAGGAGTTAACATCCGCCAGTGTTGCTTTTTCTATCAAGTTTGCAACCTACAAAATCACTATCTGAATAGCCAGTTAGATCGAACCCTGAATCTTTGGGATACCAAAGACCGAGGTTAGGAGTGCCCTTAAGATATCTGAAAATTCTCTTGACAGCGATCAGATGGGATTCCTTGGGTTCTGATTGATAGCGTGTACATAGACATGTAGAATACATGATACCAGGTCGGCTCGTTGTTAGATACAGCATGTAGCCTTTCATTCCTCTGTAGGCAGTGACATTAACAGGTTTTCCAGCTGGATCCTTGTTTAATGTCAGGGGAGGTCCCATAGGAGTTTTCATCGCTGTGGTTTGAGTGAGATCAAACTTTTTTTTTAGCATTTCCTTAACATACTTACCCTGATGAATAAATGTACCTTTGTCAGATTTCTTGATCTGAAGTCCAAGAAAGTAAGTTAGTTCACCCATCATACTCATTTTATATTCTTTCTTCATTCTTTCAGCGAAACGAGTGCACAGAGATGGGATAGTAGAACCAAATATAATGTCATCAACATATATTTGTACAAGAATAATATGACCTTTTATCTTTCTAAAAAAAAACGTGTTGTCAATTTTTCAACGCTCAAATTTTTTAGAGATAAGAAAAGAAGATAGAGTGTCATACCAAGCGTGAGGAGATTGTTTTAACCCATAGAGAGCCTTATCCAACTTATATACATAATTTAGATGCTTAGAGTCATAGAACCCTGGGGGTTGTTCAACATAAACTTCTTCATTCAACTTTCCATTTAAGAATGCTGACTTGACATCCATTTGATATACTTTAAAGTCTTTGAAAACTGCATAGGCTAAGAATAATCGAATTTGTGTGTCCCTGAAATCAAGATTCTAATTGCAAACTAAACAAACAAACAAGATGTTTTCAATTACCTGTTTGATTCAATTCAATTCTCAAACGATTACAACTCTGTTTTTACTTTCTCTCTCTAAAACTCTCTCTCAAATTCTAAACTCAAACTCTAACTCATCTATCTATTAAACAACAAATGAAAAGTATTTATACCCACTACAAATAACAAAGGAAACAAACAAATACAAGGACTTTGACTTTGACATTTTATTACAAAGACTTTGACTTTTAATGAGAATTGACTTTCTCAGCTTTGACTTCTTGTATTTTTGACCTTCAGTCTTCATGATCTTGTATCCAACAGATTTATGCTCTAACAATCTCCCCCTTTGGATTCAAGATCATCACAAAAAGATTTCGCAAAATAATCTCCCCCTTTAAGCTCAATCTGATTGCAATCTTCCTCTTTTGGTTGATCTTTAACTTTAATCTCCTCAAAGACTTCGGGAAAGAAATTATCTTCAGATTTAGCATGAAATGCTTTATCAAACAATCTTCAAAGAAATTTTCTTCAAAATCAGCATATCTCCATAAATCTTTTCAAACTTTCAAACTTTGAACTTTGTCATCATCAAAACTTTGTCAAGAAATGTCACTGAAATTCTGTTCTGACCACTGATCTGTCAAGATGAGCCTCTGATCCTTTGCCAATTCGAACAATGTATCCATCTAGATCTTTTCAAATCCAGACAAAATATTCGTGTAACTCCTAAATCAACAAATGAATCAGTTAATATGCCTGTCAGTAACACTAAGTCACTGTGTGTAATGAATACACATTGTAAAGGAGGTTTTTGATGTTCACTCCCCCAGGGCTTCCATCCAATCATCGAAACACCACAAAGAAAATTTCTATGAATGTTATGACAAGAAAACAAATTCCTTGTGTGTTCGTGCAAGTGTAGAAAGAATTAAGCATATGATGATTGCTTAGAAAGGCTCAACATTGTGTAAACCACTGAGACAACAGTAGATAAACACAGACTCAATGTGCATGATTGAAGTGCGAAGGTGGGGCAGACTTCCTTCTTTTTCAATATCCAGATTTTCCAAATGAAAATCAGATAGATTATATGCTGCGTCCCCAGAAAAATATGAAACATTTTCTTTTTGAGAAGAAAATGAGTGGTTGGTGGGGTTTAAGCAAGAGTTGGCATGGGCTATTTGCCTGTTTCAATAATGTTCACCAAGAATTGTGAAACATTAGTAATGTGGCTGCCCGACTCAGAAAGTAGTTGGTGCAGAGTTTGATATTCTTTTACTCTGATCTCACACCCTCTTTCTTTTAATCATTAATCTCACATCTAACCAAACTCTCTTTTCCATTTTACCTCAACACACATCCCACACTCGTTTCTTTTTGACTCCTCACACTCAATCACTATGGATTAACTTCTTGGGTAGGAAACACTGGTAATCGTGAATCCATAGAAGTTCATTTAAACCCTAGCACAAAGAACCCATAATTCCTATAAAGCATATGTTGCTCAATATGGTTTAACTTGAACAGTTAAAGCTCAAATACAAGTCAGATGTATATATGCTCAGAATATAATCATGACAATTTGAGCATTTGAAACAATGAAGTATTTTCAAACAAGTATATTGAATGAATGAATATGAATACAAGAAACTTGTTTGAAAATCTGACATTGTATGAAATGATCAGAAATGATATAAGTTAGCAATCAAAGCTTATGGTCAACAATAACAGATATGTGTCTATACGAACCAAGATATAGACAAGTCTTGAAATAAACGTTTCGAAATGAAATTACGCTAAAAAATATTTGAAGTACAAGCGGGGTGTCTTACCATCGAAAAATATGTTTCAAAATTTGAGACATGGTAAGAACTTTTTGAACAATAAGTCAAACCGGTGTGTGTGAATACTTGAAAGTATATAGAAAAGATAATACACAAGTATTTATCTTTGGAAACACACGGTTTGTTATCATGTAATCACAAGTAAAGTTTGAAAACATTTAAAATCACACTTCCAATTCATGAAATCTGGTTAAGAATCGGGAAGTGGTTTGAACATTTAAAAAACATGTTTTCTATGATTGAAAGTTGTCATTCTTTCAACCATATATGAGATTAAGATAAGAAATTAACCTTTTCGCTTCGTCTTAAATCTCATGAAGTCAGCTGAAGTCATAATGATATGATCTTGATAGCTTCTCTCATTCTGTACAAGTCTCAAAGTCATGTCAAAGCAACTTTATTCACAAAAACTTATTCAAATGTAAAAGACATAAAGCAGTAAAACAATTAAAGTACAAGTTATGATTTGAAATAATCAGAAGTCATATCCTTACTCCTTTTGTTATACGCATAAACTCCCCCTAAATTCACGCATCAGAAAAATTTAGCAATAAAATTCTATAAACTCCCCCTCAGAATAATATTGATCATCTTATAAGCTTGTCTCACTCACCCTGAGAACATGAACAACACGTTAAAGTGCAGATATCCTTTCAGAAATAATGATAAAGAAATGAAGAAAAATGACAATAAAGGAAACTTTAATAGGTAATTACTGATTAGACATTGAGATTTAGCATACCAAGCTTAGATACAAGAAAATTAAATCTCTTTTCATCTAAAGCTTTGGTAAACAAATCTGCAAGTTGATAATCAGTTTTTACAAAGTAAAGTTCTATTGTACCTTTTTCTACGTTATCTTTTATAAAATGATACCTGACATCAATGTTCTTTGTTTTAGCGTGCTGTACAGGATTAACTGATATGGCGATAACACTCTTCGAGTCACAATAGATCGGTATTTTATCAAACTTGAATCTATAGTCTCGAAGCTGTGTTCGCATCTACAAGACTTGAGAGCAGTAACTTGCAGCAGCTACATACTCTGCTTCAGCAGTCGATGCGGAAACGCATAATTGTTTCTTTGACGCCCAGTTAACAAGCTTGTCTCCAAGAAATTGAATGTGACCTGAAGTGATCTTCCTGTCCAACATACACCCAACATGATCTGCGTCTGAATAAGCAGTCAGTTGAAATCCTGTATCTTTAGGATACCACAGACCAAGATCTACAGTCCCCTTCAGATATCTAAAGATCCGTTTGACAGCAGTCAAATGGGATTCTTTAGGGTCAGCCTGATATCTGGCACACAAGCATGTTGAAAACATTATATCTGGTCTACTTGAAGTAAGATACATTAAAGACCCTATCATACCTCTATAAGTCCGAACATCAACACTTTTTCCTGAAGAATCAGTGTTAATCTTAGTACCTGGTGCCATTGGGGTTCCAATAGTTTTGCAATTTTCCATTTTGAATTTTCGAAGAATATCAAAAATGTACTTAGATTGATTAATGAAAATCCCCATTGAAAACTGTTTTACTTGTAATCTGAGAAAGAAATTCATCTCTCCCATCATACTCATTTGAAAACATGACACCATAAGGTTTGAAAAGTTCTTACAGTATTTAGGATTTGTAGAACCAAATATAATATCATCTACATATATTTGAATAAGAATGATATCAACTTTCTCCTTTTTAATAAACAAAGTGGCATCAACTTTACCTTTCGAAAAACCTGACTTGACCAAGAAGTTAGATAGAACATCATACCATGCGCGAGGGGCTTGTTTCAAACCATACAAGGCTTTATCCAAGATGTAGACATGATTTGGCGTATCTGTATTTACAACCCTTCTGGTTGAGACACGTAGACTTCCTCCTTAAGAATGCCATTCAGAAAGGCAGTTTTCACGTCCATCTGGTAGACTGGGAAATTCTTGTGAGCTACGTAGGCTAGAAACATACGGATTGCCTCTATACGCGTTACTAGAGCATGTCTCGTCGTAGTCTATGCCTTCCTCTTGCCGGTAACCTTTGGCAACAAGTCTTGCTTTATTTCTTATGACAATACCATCTTTGTCCTTCTTGTTTTTGAATACCTATTTAGTTCCTATCACGGTCTTTCCTTCTAGTTTTGGAACTAATCTACAGACCTTCAGGGCTTCAAACTGGTTTAACTCCTCTTGCATAACAGACACCTAATCCGAATCAGCAAGAGCTTCTGATACTCGAGTAGGCTCTATCTTGCTGAGGAATGAGTCATGCATACATTGATTCAAATTTGCTGACCTAGTTTGCATCGGTTTGTTAAGATCTCCAATTACTTGGTGTAAAGGGTGCTCTTTGGTCCAGCGATGCTCATGAGGGAGTGGAATAGTGAAGATTGATCATGGTTATCATCTAAAAATCCACTATCAACTTCTTCATTTTGTAAAGTAGAAGGTTGTTGTCAGGATCGTAACTCAAACAAGAATTTAATTCACACACACTCAGATCAATGCTAAAGAAGTTGCGGAAGAACACTTTAACACTAACAATCAATGGAACAGTATATAAAACTCAAATCACAAGTTTATATTGATTCAACTTGATGATTACACACAAAACCTCAATCTGTTGAACAGGCTCAACAGACGTTCTATACTTCTCTATAGAAAGGATTCTATTTATCTTGAGGTTAATTCTCTCTAACAAAACATATTGAATTAATCTACCAAATACTTCTATACTATATATACAAGACTGATTACAAGATAATTATCAAAATAAAATTGATCTTCAGTCCATAATTATCTCCTTTACTTTAGCTTCAATCTATACAACTGTCTTCATTCCCATACGGAGTCTTCATCTCATAAGCAGCACTATCTTCATGAGCAGTATTAATTCTGAACTAGCAGTATTAATCTCAGCAAGCAGTATTAATTTTGTCTCAGCAGTATTAACTCCTTCAAGCAGTAGTAATTGTGATCTGGCAGTACTAACTTCCTCAGGCAGTAGTAATAGTCATGTCTAGCAGTATTAACTATCCTTAGCACATTTCAGACCCAACAATCTCCCCCTAACTTAACTTTTCAAATTGAGAAGTTAAGTTCTTCAAAAACTGGTCTTCATGATGCTTTCAAAACCTAAGTTTACACCCCTAGATTAGGATCCAAACCCAAGCTTTGATTGATGATCCTACTAACCACAATCCTTGCCATTTCTGAGCCTTGAGGACAGATTAGTTTGGCTTTCAGCATCCCCTGTAGCTTGGCTAGGCTATGGTCATATATCTTATCCACCATATAATATTCATGAAAGCTTTTATCTATGGTCAAGATATACACCCCACACCTTTCAATAAGCATCCAGTTGTCCACAGACTTGAAGACATCTTTGATGACATGCTTGACAAGATCTGGACTGAACATCATGCATAAATACTCCATTGCTAGTTTCTTGATGTTCATCCCTGGAGTCTTCAGCACATCCCCATACAGATTCATTCCCACTTTAAACATTTCTTCCAAGTCTGACCTTGAACAACATCTGACTATCTTCCCCCAAGTAGAATATACTTCAAAATTATCACCCATTCTTTTGATTCTGAAATATTCTTTGCCTTGATCTTCAAGAATATCCCAGTGGATGATTTCAGGGGCTTGGACTGAAATGGGATCTGCCTTCATTGGATCATTATCTGTTACAGTCATGTAAAGTTCAAAATGTACATTAGATTGACTTGATTGCTGTGCACTTTGACTTGATTGCTCAGCTTGACCTGTAACAGCTGGTTCTGTATCTTTCTCAGCTTCTGCAACCCTTGGCTTCTTAGACAGTTTCTTGGAAGCTATAGTTTTCACTCTCTTGGTAGATTTGACTTCCACAACAACATGTTCTTCCTTCTTTTCTTCAGCCTTTTCTTTTGAAGGAGTGGTTTCCTCACTCTCAGGGAAGGGTTGTTGGATATTGAGATCATGTCTCTCTTTCATTTGTCTTTCAAACTCAACCCTTTAAGTGAAGTCCCCTTGAAGCTTTGCCATTTCCCTTTTATATAGCTCTTCAACTCTGCTGTATGACATGTTAGCAAACATCTCTTCTTTTACACCAATTGAGCCTTTCAGAAAGTTTATCATTTTTCTCCTTTCTTGATTGGCCAAATAGGTCTTAGAAGGTTGTCTTTTCTGAATCTTTGCTGGCATGCTTTCACTGTACTTTTCTTGGTCTAAGCTGCAACTTTCAAGCTCTTTTGATATTCCTCATTCAGCTTAGTGGACAGATCTAGAGCAATCTGCCTATCTTTGGCCTTCTGAGTTTCTTCTTCTTGTTGTAGCTCAGCCTGTAGCTTCTTAGCCAGTTCCTCATCTAGTTCAATCTGTTTTAGCTTCTTTGGTGGCTTTGCAGATTCATCCACCTTTGCCTTTCCTTTCCTCTTCAGTTTAACCTTACTGATTTCTTTCCTTTTTAGCTCAGGGCCTCCCTCTTTGATTTCCACTCCCTTGGCCTTTTGAGTGGCTTTAGGAGTGTCTGTTTTGGCCTTTAGAAGGATTTCTGCTATCTCTATTTCTTCAACAGAAAGCCCTGTTACTGCTGCTGCCTCTGTTACTGCTGCTAAGCCAACTGATGATGCTTTCTTGAACGTTTCTACTGCTGGCTCTGTTTCTACTTCTTTACTAGTTTCTGCTTCTTTGCCCTTCTCCCCCTCAAAAGTAGACTTCATCCCATCAGGCCTTTGCTTGTCAGATCCAGTTCTTGACTCCCCCTTATTCTCCCCCTTTTTGGAAGCATCATGAGGGATGCTCCTCTTCTTCAGTATAAACTTGGTTCTTTTCTTCTTTTGCACTTGCTTTAGAACCAATTTCTTGAGGTTGCTGATCTATACCTGTTGGGAGAGGATTATCTGTTGCATCTCCTCTATGAGTTTGCCCTGAGATAGGACATCCTTATTTATATTTGCCAACGTTTCCATCAATTCATCATAGGTATATCTATCCTCACCACCTTTAGGTGTGTTTACCACCCTTGGAGGATCACTGGAACTTTTAGTAGGGGTCCTCTGCCTAGCAGAGGCACCTTCTACCCTCTTGGTTTCTTGGTACCTGGGACCTCTGGATGATTGCTCACCCAAAGTTGCCATGGGGAAGGTCTTAGATATGTTCACACTATCCTGCCCTGCACTTTGTGCAAAGTCAGTAGTGTGAGCCTTACATCCCATATGCTCAACCTGCTCCTTAGTGAGCACCTTCTTGGGGTTGGGAGACACCCCTGTGGTTTCCCTATCGATATTCTCTAATGGAGAATGCTCCATTAGAGGGCTTGAAGGCTGTGGGGGTAAAGGTACAAGAAGGGAAGGAACCTTCTTTACCTTTTTCCTTATATATATTTTGGTGATGGGTGAAGTTGGCTTTTTAAGAAGGGACTGAGGGATGGTAATAGAAATGAGTGGTGTTGGTAGGTCATCAGTTTGGTTGTCAGATGAGGGCTTTGACACTGATGCCTCACCATGGGAAGGAGACACACCCATCATTGTAGAGAACAATGGTGTGTCAATACCTGAGGAGTCCTTACTAGTCCTCCTCATATTAGAAAACACCTTCCCTTTTGGGACCTTTGGTACATATACCTCATTAAAATGAGGTAAATCCGTTAATTCCTTATTTAGTATAGCTTGCACAAACCTGGGATACATATAAAAAGATTTTGTTTTGGTATCCAGGTTTGATAGTAAGTCATTTAAGATCATTTGCGAAAAATTGAACTTCCTGGAGGTTGCTAAGCAGACCATAGCATAAGCAATGGTACTGCTGAACTCACTCCAGCCAGTTGTTTTCTTTGAAATGCAGTGCTGGAGGGTATGAACAAAAAATCTCCACTGCGGAGAAAATTTGTTCTTGAAGAACTTATATACCTCAGTAGGACCTCCATATCCCATTCTGCTTACATTTTCAAAAAGATCTTCCTTGGTTAGAGATGTTATACCCGAGGCATCATCTAAAAGTAGATGAATGCGAATAGTCTCCTCCGAGATGGTCAGGGGTTTATCACAAACCCTTGACTTGATAACCTGAGTACCCTCTTCATTATGGATGGTGGCATTTGCCCAGAACTGTCTTTGATGCTCCACATAGATAGTGGGATTGACCGTTAAAGCGTGGGCGATATGTGTGGATTTTAGGAAGTCCACAATCTGATGAAATCCTTCGGCTTGGTTGGGCTTATTCAGCATTGCCAACTCATTGTGGTCATCGACAAATACAAGACCTGCCATTTGAGAGAGATTCAACTGCGAACTAGGGTTAAGAGCTTGAAGAGCAAGAACGTTAGCGAGAGCGAGAGAGAAAGAAGATAAATAAGTGCAAGAAATTCAAAGAGCCGTTTTGATTTTTGGCGGACTAAGGGGGTATTTATACAACCAATAAAACAGTTAAGAGCAGTACTAATTTACATTAGCAGTAGTAACTGACCCCCGCAGTAGTAATTCTTTGAAGCAGTAGTAAGTACACTAGCAGTATTAACTAACTCGCAGTATTAACTCATATTAGCAGTAGTAACACATACTGGCAGTACTAACACAGACTAGCAGTATTAACACAGACTAGTAGTATTAACACAGACCAGTAGTAGTAACCCTGATTAGCAGTATTAAATAAGTCAAGTAGTAGTAACTTTACACTGGCAGTATAAACCACCTAGCAGTCGTAACCATACTCACCCATTTTTGAAAAAAATTCATGAGTAATATAGGGAGCAATATTAACTGAACTAGAAGTACCAAGTATCCAATCAAAACAACCTGAAACACTTAAACACTTAAACACACGGGGGTTAATAGCACCAATTTAATGAAAGTAAATAAGGAGGAATCTATATAGGTACATAAAGAGAATGAGAATATACTTATTTATTGTTCATCATGCCCACACTTGTGACCAAGAATGTGAATCTACCCACATCAAAAGCTTTTGTGAATAGATCAGCAAACTGGTTACTTGTGTGTACTTTCTGAACCTGAATTAGCTTCTTCTCATTACAGTCTCTGATAAAATGGTACCTTATTTCTATATGCTTTGTTTTTGAATGCTTGACAGGATTATTGACAATGCTAATAGCACTGCTGTTGTCTATAAAAATAGGAGTATGAAGAAATGTCATACCATAGTCTATCATTTGATTCTGAATCCATAGCACTTGTGAGCAGCAGCTTGCAACAGCTATGTATTCTGCTTCTGTTGTTGAAGTGGACATTGTGGTTTACTTCTTACACTGCCATGATACTAGTCTTGCACCCAAAAACTGACATCCTCCAGTTGTAGACTTTCTGTCTAAGTTAGCTCCACCCAAATCACTATCTGAATATGCAAGTAGGTCAAATGGTGAGTCATGAGGATACCAAAGGCTTAATCTGGGTTGACCTTTGAGATATCTGAATATCTTCTTGACTGCTTGAAAATGTGATTGCTTTGGTCTAACTTGAAATCTTGCACACACACAAACAGGGAACATGATATCTGGTCTAGAAGCTGTGAGATACATGAGAGAGCCAATCATGGATCTGTAATAATGAACATCCACATCCTCCCCCTCAAGATCTGCAGTGATCTGTTTGTGTGTCTCCATGGGTGTGCTTGCAGGCTTTGAGTCTGAGAATCCAAACTTATTAAGAATATTCTGCACATACTTGGATTGGCTTATGAAGATTCCATCTTGTTTCTGCTTAACCTGTAGCCCAAGGAAGAAAGTAAGTTCACCCATAGAACTCATCTTGAATCTTTTATGCATTAATCCTTCAAAATCTCTACACAGTTGATCTTTTGTGGATCCAAAGATGATGTCATCCACATAGATTTGCACTAACAGGATGTCCTTCTTCTTTCTTTGAATGAACAGAGTCTTGTCAATGATTCCTTTCTCAAAACCATTTTCCAAGAGATAGGTAGACAATGTGTCATACCAAGCTCTTGGTGCTTGATGTAGTCCATACATTGCTTTCTTCAATTTGTATACTCTGTCAGGGTACTTGGGATTTTCAAACCCTGGAGGCTGATAGACATATACTTCTTCTTCAATTTTGCCATATAGAAAAGCACTTTTCACATCCATTTGGTAGACTTTGAACTTCATTAAAGAAGCATAGGCTAAAAACAGCCTAATTGCCTCAATCCTAGCAACTGGAGCAAAAACCTCTTCATAATCAATTCCTTCTTCTTGAGTGTACCCCTGTGCTACCAATCTAGCCTTGTTCTTGATCACTATCCCTCTCTCATCCTTCTTGTTTCTGAAAATCCATTTTGTCCCTATAGCTCTGTGTCCTTTAGGCAGTTCTACCAAATCCCATACATTTTGCAGTACAAACTGCAACAGCTCCTCTTGCATTGCTTCTATCCAGCTTGGATCTTTCATTGAATCATGTGCCTTTTTGGGCTCAACCTGAGATAGAAAGCAAGATAGTAAGCCTGATTGTATGTCTTTTAATCCTCCCAACTTACTCTGATTCCTTGTGATGATTGGAGAATTGATGTCTCCAATCACCAACTGAGGAGGATGATCTTTATGCACTTTTGTTTGATGAATAGTCTCTTCATTAATCTCTGCATCCAGATTAGAGTCATTCTTTTCAGGAGATCTGCCACCAAACATTGAGGAGTTCTCATCATCAGTATCATCTTCTACCAATGCAGTCATCTCAGGTTCTAGATGTTCTGAAGTCAAAAGCTGATCCTCCTTTTCACCTCTCTCCTCTTCATTCTGAGCAGTTTCAGTATCCTTTGAATCTGAAGCATCTTTCTTCTCTTGAACACAGAGTTCAATAGGATCTGCTGTAGAGATTGGGAACAGCACAAACTCTTGTCTTTTGTCTTGTACTGATTCTGTCCCTGTTCCTGCATTATTCTCATAACTGAAACCCAAAGAATTAGTTAGTGAATCAATGTCAAAAAGCCAATCAGGGCCTGTACCAAGTTTCTTTGGTGTGCTCTCATTGCATTTGACATTGTCACTTTCCTCAATTATTCTAGAAGAGGTATTAAATACTCTGTAAGCCTTACATTGGGATGAGTAACCAACCAGAAATCCATCATCTGCTTTGCTATCAAACTTGCCTAAGTGAGTTTTGGTATTAAGAATTGTGCAAGGACACACAAATGGTTTGAAAAATCAAATAAAAGGTTTCTTCTTGTTAAAAAGTTCATATGGTGTCTTGCCTTGAGATTGAACTATTAGAACCCTGTTTTGAACATAACAAGCAGTATTAACTGCTTCTGCCCAAAATGTAATTGGCAGTTTTGAATCTGCCAACAAGGATCTTGCAGCTTCAATCAGTGTCCTATTTCTCCTCTCAACAACTCCATTCTGTTGAGGGGTCCTAGGAGCACTGTATTGTCTCTCAATACCTTTTTCCTCACAGAAGCTGTTTAGATCATGGTTTTTAAATTCAGTTCCATTATCAGACCTGATGATTTTAACTCTTTGATTTGTTTGGTTTTCAACTCTGAGAAAAAAGGATTTGATCAGTCCATTTGTCTCATCTTTTGTCCTCATAAAATAGACCCAAGTGAATCTAGAGAAATGATTAACAATAACTAAGCAGTAAGATTTCTTGCCAATACTCATCACATTAGTAGGACCAAACAGATCCATATGCAATAATTGGAGAGGTGTAGAGATTGTATTTATCTCTTTGGACTTATGAGACGATTTGTGCTGTTTGCCTTTAAGACAAGCAATACAGTGATCATCACATGAAAATACCTTTTGTGGCAAACCTCTTACAAGGTTGTTTTTCACAAGTTTATTCATTGTTTTAAAGTTCATGTGACACATCCTTCTGTGCCAAAGAGATGATTCATCAACAGAAGCTTTTGAAAATAGACAATTAAATGATGAATCATTAGATACATTCTCTAAATCCAAGCAATAAACATTGTCCTTTCTTGGTGTTCTCAGTAGTATCATACTTTCATCAATTACCTTGAACCCTTTAGCAAGGATAATACATTAAGTATCATTAAACAATATACTATGTTTCTTGTCACAAACCTGTGATACACTTAACAGGTTGTATCTCAATTGCTCAACATAGTAGACATCCTCAAATGTCATCTTACCCTTTGACATAATACCTTTTCCACTAATCTTTCCTCCAGATGGATTATCACCAAATGCAACATGTCCTCCATCAATTCTTTTGAAGTTTTGTAGGAAGGACTTGTTGCCTGTCATGTGCCTAGAGCAACCACTATCAACATGCCAAATGCTCTTTCCTTTTAGCTGTTGGTTGCCCTGCACATAAAGTAGAACAGTTAGTTTTTAATAGGAACCCAAGCGAAAGTGGTCTTGGGTTTCCCATTCTCATCAACATATTCACAATCAGTTTTGATGAGCTTTTCAGACTGGGGAATCTTATGGCTTGAATACTTTGTCACAATAATGGGTCTGTTACTGGAAGCAGTACTAACTTGATTGGCAGTACTAACTTTGTTAGCAGTACTAACATCATTAGCAGTACTAATTGGGTTAGCAGTACTATTGCTTACAGCAGCATTATTTCTGTCAGCAGTACTATTTGAAGTAGCAGTACTAACAACTTTCTTTATTTTTGGAACCCATACCTGGACAAAGTTGTTTGCTTTCTTCTTCATTAAGTTACTCCTTGACTTATTTGGAGTATTTTTCTTTGATTTTGCAAACTTGTTTTGAGCATGAGATTTTATAGGTGCTCTTTTTACATTTTCAGTCATATGATTCCTTCTTTGATTCCTATAACCAACAGGATTTTGTATAACAGGATTTTGAAAATTTATCCTTTGGTTCATAGGATTGAAATAACAGTATTTGGCAATATGATTAAGCTTTCCACAAATAAAACAAGGTTTTGGTCTATTGATTTTACTCAGATCAACCCCTTGTTTTTGTGCCCACTGATTATTCCAGTTTCTTTGATTACCCCTTGTTTTATCATGTTTTTGGGGATGATGCTGTTTACATGTACAGGGATTCACAACTGTGGTCTGCATATAGTGGACTCCATGTACCTTTCCCTTTTCTCTCTTTGAGCTATCCACCTTTTCACTCTTGATGAATGGTTTACCCCCCTTCATTGGTATGAATATGATTTTCTACAAGAATCTCTTCTGCATTCTTACTCTCAGAATTCTCTTCCTCATTCTCTTCTTCAACCACCACACTATCTATAGGATCTACTTCTGTTGATCTTATAGGTAAGACCTCCTTATTTTGGTTTTCTAAGAGATCTGAAGAGGGATGGATGTAATTATTGTTATAAGGTGGAGGTGTTGCATTGTATCCTATACCACTCTTGATCTTATCATGAACTTGAGCTTTAAGCAAAGAGTCCATTGCTTTGGAAGCATAATAAAACTTCTCAATGTCAAGCTTAGCTTTCTCATACTCACTCTTTATCTTCTCACACTCCTCTTTAGACTTTTCTATTTGAATCTCTAATTGATTTTTCTCCCACTTCCAGTAATTTGTGTCATAGTAGTGTTGAAGTTCATTGGCCTTGTAAGCCTTGATTTGATCTTCAAACTTCTCAACAATCACTTTATACTCTCTTATATCTCTCTAACCTTTTAAGATCGTCACACATGCTTTGGTTATGATCCCTGTACTTTTGTACAGTCTGAAGACACTCTTTAGTGCACAGTTTAGTTTTTACCTCTGTTGGAATATCTGTGCTTGAAGATTATGAGACTTCTGCCATCAGGGCTTGATTCTGAACAACTTCTTCTGCTTGATCACTCCAATCAAATCCCATTCCTTCTTGAGAAACAAGAGCTTGAGTGGAGTTTCTGTTGTTTTGGAAGCTTGAGGAATGTGCTTGCTGAAGGTTGATGCCATGTTGTTGAGGAATTCCTCCTCTACATTCTTTTGCAAAGTGTCCCATTTTGTGACACTTGTAGCACTCCACCTTTGACTTGTCAAACCCAGCACCATCTTCTCTCCTCTGAGAAAAGTTGTTCCTTCCAGTCCTCTTTATGAATCTCTTGACCCTTATAGTTAGCATGGCCATCTGCCACTTTATATCCATCTCCTCAAGGTCATCTGCATTGATTTATTCAAGATCATCATTAAGTAAACCAGAATTAGCATGGCTAGCAAGAAAAGCTTCTAATACAGAGTCATTAGATACATCCTGCTTAGATACATAAGCAGTACTAACTGATTCTGTATTAGCAGCAGAATCAGTAGAAGAAGAAGATGATAAAAGAGCAGCATTATGAGTGTATCCAGATGGTCTCTTCTTGGCTTCAAATTCAGCCTCAAACACCCTTAAGTCATTATAAAGATCGTCTAGTTCTTTGTCTTCCAGCTTGTCATTCTGTCTGAAGGAGACAGTATACATGGTTCATTCATCTCCAAGGGACCTTAAGAACTTTCTGTTTACATCATCTTGATCAATCTGCACTCCAATAGTAGCTAGTTCACCAATCAACTTGTTAAACCTGTCAAAAGTTTGAGTCATGGAGTCGTTCTTAGTTGACATGAAGTTTTCATACAGTTGCTTCAATATTGCCTTCTGATTTCTCTTGGTACTTTTGGTACCAGAGAATCTCTTCTCTAGAGCATTCCAAAGCATCTAGGCATCAATGCAGTTGCATAATTGGTGTTGATACTCATTAGGAATAACCAAGATCAGTGTGCTCAAGGCTTTCATCTCTGTCTGCCTTATCTTCCTCTCTCCATCCGTCTTTGGTGGGATTCTTTTTCCATCTTCACCAATCTTTCCTTCATTAGATGGGCCATTCTCAATGATGTCCCACATGGAGTAATCTGTGAGAAGAATGTATTGCCTGATCCTAATCTTCCACATGTCAAACTCATTAGATCTGAGCATTGGAACCTTTGAGACCAGAACGCTATCACTTGAACCGTCCATGATGATTGTTGTTTTTCTGAGTTTAAAAAAGCTTTGATACCACTTGTCAGGATCGTAACTCAAACAAGAATTTAATTCACACACACTCAGAATCAATGCTAAAGAAGTTGCGGAAAAACACTTTAACACTAACAATCAATGGAACAATATATAAAACTCAAATCACAAGTTTATATTGATTCAACTTGATGATTACACACAAAACCTCAATTTGTTGAACAGGCTCAACAGACGTTCTATACTTCTCTATAGAAAGGATTCTATTTATCTTGAGATTAATTCTCTCTAACAAAACATATTGAATTAATCTATCAAATACTTCTATACTATATATACAAGACTGATTACAAGATAATTATCAAAATAAAATTGATCTTCAGTCCATAATTATCTCCTTTACTTTAGCTTCAATCTATACAGCTGTCTTCATTCCCATACGGAGTCTTCATCTCATAAGCAGCACTATCTTCATGAGCAGTATTAATTCTGAACTAACAGTATTAATCTCAGCAAGCAGTATTAATTTTGTCTCAGCAGTATTAACTCCTTCAAGCAGTAGTAATTGTGATCTGGCAGTACTAACTTCCTCAGGCAGTAGTAATAGTCATGTCTAGCAGTATTAACCATCCTTAGCACATTTCAGACCCAACAGTTGTGCCCTAAGCCTTCGACATAGCTCACCTTCTTAATCGTTATGTTATCTTGAATAATATCACCATATCCTAAGATCGGTGAAAACTGGTCGTTGCCAAAACGAACATTGCCGCTGAATTTCTCTGTATAATTAGACAATAAAGCTTTCTGCCCGGTCATATGCTTGGAACAACCGCTATCCAAGTACCACATATGCCGGGTCTGCAAGAGAAATCAGGAAACAATAGATTTAGGTACCCATTTAAACACGGGTCCTAACATATTAGCACATGATTTTGGCATCCATTTGAATATGGATCCTCTTTTCTTTTGAAAACTTTTGATTTAGAAGAATAAACATGATAAGATCCAAACCAATCATTAGAATTATGATGATAAGCAAAATCATTCCACTGATAAGAATAAGATTTAGTAGTAATAGGAGATAATCGGAACAATTGCTTATTAGAATATCGCTTGTAAACAGGTACAAGTTTTTTATTTGTCGAAGCAATAGAACCAACTACATCACACATACTACTAGTTGATCTATTACAAGAACTATCAGTAAGTGATTCTGCCTTCTCATCACTCTTCCTTTTAGGTCGCCATTCAGATCTTTCTTCTGACCTTTTCTTTCTTATATCTGAAACAAAAGGTTTAGATTTATTAGGAAAGTCAGATTTCTGAAATTGATTTTTCTTGTGTTTACCAGTGTTATTCTGTTTCTGTAATCGTTGTTTCTTATGTTTCTTACCCTGAGCATAGTAATCAGCAGTTACAGAAACTGATTCACCAACCTTAGTTGATGATTCACTTTTTTCATGAACACTTGGTAAAGCTTGTCCATTTATCACAAAAGTAAAATGATTTGGAAGTGGAGCATTAAAGTCAAACATATCAATTTTCTCTATACACCCTTCATCAGAATTTAGAAAATCATTTGCAGACTCAAATAAATCATCAAAAACAGTCTCAGAAGTTTGAAGTACTTTAGAAGATGAAGAACACACATTAGATTTAACATGAAAACCTGTGTTCTTTAACACTCTAGAAAATACATCTTGTGTTATATCATTCAAAATTCTTTCATCAGATAAAATATTTTCTAACTCAATTATTTTGCTTTCTAAGATGAGTGGAGGTACATAAATTTTAGCTTGAACAGGTTTTGCCTCCATCTCAGTAGAAGAATAACTAGCAAAATAATCATTTGAAAGAAATTTTGATGTTTTAGAAAGATAACTATCATTCAGTCTTTTATAACAGAATGGTAGTTGCATTTTCTTTAAATTCATTCTTTTCTCATCTTCTTTGTCCTCAACTTCTTTTGATGCATTGGTAATAAATTTGGGTTTCAAATGAGGATGTTTATTAGCAGCATACATATAATTTGCGTTATATAGACCTGGCTGTTTTCTAATAGCTTTTTCTAGGTAATGAGGATTATCATAACCTAGTCCCCATTTTTCTTTAAAATCAACTTCTTCATTAGGTGTATTCAAGAAAATCGTTTGATCTGTTTGGCCTCTAATATATAGCTTTCCTTCCAGACCATTTACCTTTTTCTCTAAAGTCTTGTTCTCAACCTACAGTTTAAACGATTTTAGAATACATTCTTGTTTTTCAGAATCAGACTTAGACAATTGTTTTTCAATATCAGAAATCTTTCTTTCAAAACAATCTTTTTCATTTTTAAAAACAGAAGCAAATTTGCGTAGAGAATCAATTAAATCTTTATTCCCAATAACTGATTTATTGAGTTCAAAGACCTGTTGATTTCTCCTAACAACTCTGTCTTTTTCCTTTTTCAGTTTGGTTTGAAGGTCTTGAAGTTCAACCATCATGGCTTCCATTTTGGTCATGAAATATTTTTCAGTTAAATTCATTACCTCATCAGCAGTCTCATCATCTGAATCATCATCTTTCACTTCTTTTCCCATCAAGCATAGATGAGTAATCTCTTCTTGTTCTTCTTCCTCATCAGAATGATCCAACCAGTATTCATCTTCAACCATTAATGCCTTGCCAGCTTCCTGTTGCTTGGCCAAGAGCAATTTGTTCTGATAATACTCTGAGTTGCGAACCTTTGGCTTCTGACATTCTTTAGTATAATGTCCAATTTTGCCACAGTTGTAGGATTTAATCAGATCATTAGCTGGCTTCTCAGTACTGGTGTAATCATTCACATATTTCTTCTTTTCTTCCTGCTTCTTATCAACATTTTTATTTCCTTCAACTCTTTCTCTATGCTCGTGGTTCTTTGAGCCTGATGAAGAATACCTCTGAGAATTTGATCCAACTTCTTATAGAACTTCTTCTGGAATGCTCGGGTCAGTAATAACATTGCTTGCTTAAGACTCTCTCCATCATCTCCATCAGATTCAGATTCTGATTTAGAACTGATAATGACTTTCTTCTTCTTTTTGTTTTCTTTCTCTTTTTCTCTAGCCACAAGTGCAATGGGATCAGTAACCTTTTCAACTTTCTTCTTCTCATTTCTTTTCTCTTCTACCTCTTCTTCATTCTGTCTCAACGTCTCATAAACCTCATGTAACGGAATGTCACTCAGATCCTTCATTTGTTTCATTCGGCGAGTGTGCTTCTTCCATTCCGGTTGCAAGATGCTAAGAAACTTGACGTTGTTCTCTATTTGATCCTTCTTGACCTTGTTCTTCGAGAGTTCATTCAAGAGTAGAACAAATCTTTCATAAGTCTCTTTCAAGCTTTCATTGTCTTTTGCTTTGAACTCTTCATATCTGTTGATACATTTAGCTACTTTCATTTGGTTCCCAACCTTTGAACCCATCATCATCTTTTGAAGTTGATCCCACATAGATTTGGCACTTTCCTTGTAGCTGTCTATTTTCACATATATCTCATTGGTCATGCTTTGTAAAAGCAAAGATCTGGCTTGTTTATCAGCATCAAACCGTTTCTTATGATCTTCAGTAAATTGAGCATACTCTTTATTTTCTCTCCGTATGTTCTGAACTCCATCTGAGTCATAACCTTCACCAGGAATCTCCTCACTAGGAACTTTCATTGGTCCTTTTGTAATAGACAAAAGAATGTTTTCTCCGTTGACATTCCGGTCCACAAAGTCAAGAAAACGATCTTTCAACTGTTCGTATTCCCTTTTGAACAAAACGGGAGGCTTAGAATCAGTACCAATCGAGAGAGCGTCTCTTGAAGTCATCCTGTTTGAAAAATATATGCAATAAGAAACTTGAAATTGACCGTTAGTCCAAATGAAATCACAATAAAAAAAATTTACTAAGTAATAAAACTCGCAAAACACTATAGAAACTTGAAACTCGCAGAAGCTTGAAACTCGCAAGTCACTATTTACTGAAAAACTCGCAGGCTTAAGCTTGCGTGTTTGTGAAACTCGCACGCAAAGGTTTGCGTGTTTTGGCAAACTCGCAGATCGCTGAAACTTGCAAATGCCTAAACTTGCAAGTGACTGTTCATAAAGAAACTCGCAGATAGAGGTGTGCGCGTTCCCTGAACTTGCAAAGCACTATTTGCGTGTTTGAACAAACTCGCAGATCGAACTAACTCGCAGATCACTATTCCTCAGAAACTCGCAAGCTCAATCTTGCGCGTTTTGAAAACTCGCTAAGGTCTGCACGTTTCAACACTTAGAAACTTTTTCCCAATCTTCAAACTCGCAGATTGAAGAGCTAAACTCGCAGGCTTCGATTTGCGAGTTTCACGAACTCGCAGATAACCATCTGTGCGTTCCTGGCCAAAATCAATCCTTCGACTTGTGCGTTCTTCCAGATGAAGTTTGCACGTTTCACAAATCTTGCACGTTTCTTGAAGAACTTGCGTGTTCTTCAGATCTTCGAACCAAAAACTTGATTT
The DNA here is from genome assembly GCA_954870635.1 of Arctium minus. Classification (NCBI taxonomy): domain Eukaryota; kingdom Viridiplantae; phylum Streptophyta; class Magnoliopsida; order Asterales; family Asteraceae; genus Arctium; species Arctium minus. The sequence continues at coordinate 50,559,378 of OX941094.1, forward strand.
TCACTCTGAATTTGATTCAAAACTTCATCAAATGATCTGAAACTTTGCAGATTTCCTCTACTTCATATTTTGAACCCATTACAATACAAAGATTTCAATGAAAAACATTAAACATACAAATTCGATCTATGAAACAGTGCTTTAAAACTCGTGACTCAAAAACTCAACAAAACTCAGAAATTTGTGAAAATTACAGTGTAATTCGTGAAATTTCCTATACAAAAATCATTCTAGTACACTTATCAAACACTAACAAACCAATTACAACTCGAAAAACTGACTCAAACTCAAAAACGAATTCAAGATTAAATGTAACAGTGTCGACACAAACTTTTCTTGAAATGATTTCAATCTGGATCTGCTCTGATACCAATTGTGTGTCTCTGAAATCAAGATTCTAATTGCAAACTAAACAAACAAACAAGATGTTTTCAATTACCTGTTTGGTTCAATTCAATTCTCAAACGATTACAACTCTGTTTTTACTTTCTCTCTCTAGACAATTTTCTCTCTCTAAAACTCTCTCTCAAATTCTAAACTCAATTCTAACTCATCTATCTATTAAACAGCAAATCAAAAGTATTTATACCTACTACAAATAACAAAGGAAACAAACAAATACAAGGACTTTGACTTAGACATTTTATTACAAAGACTTTGACTTTTAATGAGAATTGACTTTCTCAGCTTTGACTTCTTGTATTTTTGACCTTCAGTCTTCATAATCTTGTATCCAACAGATTTGTGCTCTAACAGAATTGCTTCGAGCCTAGCCATAGGGGCAAAGGTTTTATCATAATCTATGTCTTCCACTTGTCTGTATCCCTGAGCAACTAGTCTAGCTTTGTTGTGGGTTACAGTCCCATTTTCATCTAAGTTGTTTCTAAACAACCATTTAGTGAGTATAACAGATTTATCAAATGGTTAGGGAACGAGATTCCAAACTTTGTTTCTAGTAAACTCAGTCTGTTCTTCTTGCATAGCACTGACCCAGTTTGGATCTCTGAGGGCATCATCAGTCTTCTTTGGTTCTGTAAGAGAAAGAAAATTAACAAAGAGACATATGTTACCTGGACTTCGTCGTGTTTGAATACCTGCATCAGGATCACCAAGAATTTGATCTATGGGGTGATATATGGTCCATCGTTGAGCTGGAGCATAATCACTTACCTCATGAGTTAGATCATCAATAGGAATGTTCACTGATGAAGAAGCTTGAGGTTCTTCAGCTATCAGATGTTGTGGTTCAGACAAAACATTATTCACTGAGAGGTTTTCAGAAGAGGAATGATCTGATGGAGGAAGTGTGTTTAGGGGAAAAACTAAAACCCAAGAGATGGATTCAGCGTTAGGAGGTATGATGTTTGGATCATCATCAATATTAGGAGGATATGTATGCTGATGTGAGTTGAAGAGAGGTTCTGTTTCCCTGTAATGAGAGAACATCCAAGCATTCAGTTCATCATTGTCAACGATAGGTTTAGAGTTTGCTGATATGGATTCGTCAAAGGTGACATGAATTGTTTCTTCTACTGTTTGTCTTCTCTTGTTGAAGACTCTGTAGGCTTTGGAAATTGAGGAACAACCAAGAAAGATTCTATCATAAGTTTTTGGGTCGAACTTTCCAAGAGTATCTTTCTTGTTTAAGATGAAGCACTGACAACCAAAGATATGAAGAAAACTGATAGAAGGGTTTCTTCCATGGAAAAGTTCATAAGTGGTCTTGTTGAAACGTTTTACGATCAGTGACCTGTTTTGAGTAAAACAAGCAGTGTTGATAGCTTCTGCCCAAAACTGAGTTGGAAGATGAGAATCGCTGAGCATTGATCTTGCAGTTTCAATGATCGTTCGATTTCTTCTTTCAGGGACACCGTTTTGCTGAGGAGTTCTTATGGAAGAGAAATTGTGAGAGATTCCCTTATTCTCAAAGAAATTGTTCAGGGAACTATTTTTGAATTCAGTCCCATGATCACTTCTTATTGAGCGAATAGTTAGATTATTCAACACTTTCATCTTTCTAACAAAAGATATCAGTTCTTCTGGAGTGTCACTTTTACAGTGAAGAAAGATTACCCAGGTGTAGCGAGAATATTCATCTACAATGACAAGTGTGTATTTCTTTCCAGCTATGGATTGGATATTGACAAGGCCAAATAAATCCATATGCAAGAGTTGAAGAGGACTTGTCACTGGGGAAACTTGTTTTGATTTGATACTAGTTTTAGTTTGCTTTCCCTTCTCACTTGCTGAACAGAGAGATTCCTTGGCATATGAGTGCTGAGGAAGACCGGAGACTAGTTCTTTTGAGGAGACAAAATTCAGTGTTTTGAAGTTGAGATGAGATAGCCTTTTGTGCCATAACCAGTTGATATCTGAAGAGGCCTTAGAGAGAAAACAAACGTTTTCAGTGGTAGTAGAGTCCATGTCTATTACATAGACATTTTCCATACGATAACCACTAAGAGTGATCTTTCCTTTTTCATTCACCACTGAACATGCTTTCTTACAAAAGCGAACCTCATAGTCTTTGTCACATAGCTGACTGGTGCTAAGAAGATTGTACTTTAATCCATCTACGTAAGTGACTCCTCGGAAGGTAGTCGTCCCATTGTTGAGTACGCCAAACCCTCTGGTATAACCTTTCCCATTTCCACCAAAGGTCACTAAGGGACCTTTATCTTCCTTGTATTCAGTAAGCAGGTCTTTTTGTCCAGTCATGTGTCGAGAGCATCCACTATCTAAATACCAGATACCCTTCGATCCCTGCAAACATAAGGAAGATTAAGTTTTGATTGGTACTCACTTTTCAATGGGTCTTGTAGGATTAGTGGAGATGGAAGGTCCATCAATCTTCATGGCATCTGAAGATTCAGCGTCAGTGGTAACCTTCACTTTGGTTAACTTTTTAACCTTAGTGGCATTTTTCACCTTGGCAGATTTCTCAGCTTTGGTGACCTTCTCAGCCTTGGAGGCATTTATCTTCACTTTATCTATCTTATCAGCTTTTGTGGCAGTAGGACATTTACTGGCAATATGGTTAGTAAGTTCACAGTGATAACATTTTCTATAGACAAAAGTAGCCTTAAGACCATGAGCAGTTGAGTTAGAAAACTTGAGATGAGTAGGGCCAGCTCCAAGAATTCCCTTGGCATAAGATCTCAGAGGAACTTTCAGTTCTTTAGATTTCTTAGGCTTAATGTCAATTTTGATCTTTGGAGTTGATCTCTGAGAAATATCAGTGATATTTGTTCCAGAGCTGGAAGATTGATTTACTGAAGGTTTGGAATGGAATTTCAACTTTGTTATTTTAGTAGCCTTCTTAGGATGATGGAAATGGATTTCTCTTTATCAGTGAGCTTAGAGCTCTTTGATAAATCCTCAGGAATAGGATTGGAAGACGAAGAGCACTAAGTAGAAGAAGTGTCAGGGATAGAAGAGACAAACATTCCAAACTTAAGCATGGAACAGTCTCTACTAAGTTCATCCTTTTCATGATGATAACCGAGACCAGTTTTGTCATGAGCAGGGATTTGAGCACTTATGATTTCAGTGATCTTGGTTGAAGATTTACACCATCCCTCAATAGTTGCCTTTTCTGCTTTTAAAGCAGCGATGACTTGTTCCCTTTCAATGCTGATAATTTCATTGACCATGACTTGATCTTTTAAACTTTCTTCTAAAAGAGTTAGTTCTTTGATCCTTTCATGACATTTTTTAGTTGTTCAGTTAAATCAATATTTTTGTTTTCAGCTAAAGTTTTGCCATTTAGTACATTGTACAAGCTATTGTCAGCACATCTACAGTGCGACTTCTCTCAGCTTCAGATGGAGAGGGATTAGTAGAGATTGATACTTGGGAGGAGATGTAAGTCATGGAAGTTCCTGTTGGTTCTTCCACTTCTTCTTTAATCTCAGCCATAAGACAGAGATTAGCAACTTCTTCTTCATCAGAACTCGATTCTTTTGATTCAGCCCAGTCATGCTCTTCAGCGATAAGACCTTTACCTTTTCGCTTAATGCCTTTCAGCTTTTGATATTTTTCTTTCAGCTTAAGGTATTTGTTATCGCTAGTTTTCCTAGATGTGGAAGGTCTGAAGACTTTCTTTGACCTGCATTCGCTTGCAAAATGCCCAACTTTCTCACAATTATAGCAAGTAGCAGTGGCCTTATAAACAGGGGTTGATTTTGGCTTGTCAGATATAGAGAGAGGCTTATTTCTTCAGAAATTGTTCTTTCTTGCTAATATTTTGAAGGATTTTGTCAAGAGTGCTAAGGATTCATCAAACTCTGAAAGATCAACGTCTAATAATTCCTCAGAGTCAGAATCTAACTAAGTGATAGTGAGAGTAGATCGCTGAGATGGAATGATCTCTGAGGAGACTAAAGCAACATGAGTGCTCCTGGAGTCTTTAGAATCTTTCACAAGATTCTTCTTCAGGAGATTTGATTGCTCATAGTTGAGAAATATTCCATATAAAGTGCTAAGGGAGAGATGATTTAAGTCTTTTGTCAGCTTAAGACACATTGAATAGCTGTCCCAGCTTTCAGGAAGACTTTCCAAAAATTTAGTTAGGACCTCAGAATTAGAATAGGTCCTACCAACAGTCCTTAGATCAATGATTAAACAATTAAATCGTTGGTGAACATCAGATGGAGACTCATTCTTACCACAGATAAAACTTTCGTATTGTCTTACCAAATTGATCTTTCTGGTTTCTTGGATTTCAGTGGTACCTTCATACTGAACACATATAGTGTCCCACATTTCTTTAGCAGTTTTCAGATGCATGATGGAATGGAAGGCTTTATCAGGCAGGACCACAGAAATTATGTTTTTTTTGCCTTAGCATCTAAACCGACTTTCTTTTTATCTTCATCACTCCATTGTCTAATTTCCTTAGGAGCATATATTTTAGGAATGGAGGGGGAGGTAGCATTGACAGGAACTGCAGCTATAATCATAAAAGGTTCATATGGACCATTTGCTAAATATTCAGGAATAGTAGGGTCTACAACTTCTAGAAATAGTATCATTCGATTTTTCCAGAGAGCAAAGTTATCTCTACTAAATCGAGGAGGTTTTGAGAGAGAAACATTATCATAGTAGTTTGTGTTTTTGTTAAGTGCCATTTGAGAATATCAAGGAAGAGAATAAAGCAATATCTTGTTTATGAGATTAAACAGTCTGCTCTGATACCACTTGTTGGTCCCGAAGATGCTTAACAAGTTTGTAGAAGGGGGGGGGGGAGTGAATACAAACACAAAATTTAATGGTTTAATAAATTGTTTATTGATAAATCAAATTACAATTTACAAGTTTGTTGCGGAATAAGATTAAGTAAAACCTAATCTAAACAAACTTAAAAAACACACAAATTGTTGCACAAGAATTTAGAGAATAGAGATTGAGAGAATATAGAAAGCAAGGGTTTTTATATAAATAGAAAGATAGAAGGCAACACTCAGATAGAGTCTTGATCTTTCTATTTATACCCTATGCATTAAATGCATGGCAAGGTACTTTACACGTGTCCTTCGATGGTTGGTTGCATGCGTCTGACTTTTGGAGACATGTTTTTGGCCGTATGGTGAACAATGTAGATATCAGAGTTGTTGTACGATCTGTCGCAGAGGTATGTGTCTTCTGACATTTGTACTATGTGTGCAAAGGTAAGACAAAAGAGACTTGAGATATAAGCTAAGTGATATTCAATCGCTGAACATATCTTCCTTCCCAGAGATAAAAGGAAGTTCAGCGATCGCTGAAGCTTTTTCTCAGGTTTCTTTGCGTGTATGTAGACTTTTGTTGGATCATAAATTGTATTCAAGATTAAAGTAAATTAGAGGGTTTAAACTGTATTTATTTCATAGTTAATATGGGTTAATTTGTAAATGGGACTCAAGCCCATGTTAAAGCCCATTAAGCATTAAGCCCATATGGCCTAGGTATATAATGTTTTAATTATTTTAGTTTTTAGGGTGAACCACCTATAATCACAATTATCATAATAGTGAGTTAGCCGTATTCTCTGTAATCGCTTTAAGGTATCAAGAACACACAAGGTTTTCATTGATTATTCAAGGGATTGGTATGTTATTCTAATCTTTATATCTCTTGATCTATATTGAGCTGTGTGTTAATTATCAACTAGAATACTGGGTTTAACAAGTGGTATCAGAGCCTAAAGAATCAAGTTTCTTGGATTATACTGTGTTCATCGATTTTTCTGTGTTCATTGACTTTTCACTGGGCAAATATCAATTTCATGATTTAATGTGTTAAATTGATGATTTAATGTGTTTTTATACATAAAATTGATTTGTTTGGATGCGTTTTATGGTTTGGGATGCTATCTGATAGTTTAATTGCACCTAAAATCATCAATTATTTGTTTTTTTTTATAATTCTTGGATCTGGGTTCATAAAACTATCGATGCCTGTGTTCTTTAAATTGAGCATTGAAAGTTGATTTTGATCATCAATTTTGATTGCCTTTCGATCGATACATGTTTATGGTCACTATAGTTTGATTTTTGCATTTGAATTTGTGTTCTGGATTGGTTTTTGGGTTGATTATTGTTTTCTGGGTCGAAACTTTCAAGATAATACCGGTCGATATTCAAGACAAAGGATTATGGGTCGAGTACCATACCAGTCACCCCACAACACACAGTCCATACCGGTCATTCTTAATACCGGTCACTCTTAACCCCGGTCAACTCTCGATACCGGTCGCCCAGACAACACTGGTCTATACAGGTCGAACACTCTGGTCGGCAAAATACCGGTCAATACCCCGGTCGATACATCATCCCGGTCGGTACCAAGTCCGGTCGAGGACTCCGGTCCATATTTGTTTGATCAGGTCGACACATTACCGGTCAAAGCATCAATCCGGTCGAAGACCATTACCGGTCAAAGCATCAATCCGGTTGAAGACCAATACCGGTCAAGAACCTTACCGGTCGACCCTACCGGTCGTGCAATATACCGGTCAACAAAGGTCCAGTCGGACAACATACCGGTCGAGCAGGACCCCGGTCAAGCAAGACCTTGGTCGACATCAACTTTGCGCCAGTGCCTATTCGCGCAATCCATACTTTGCGCCACCCGCGGCTCGCGCAAACCTCACTTTGCGCGACCCACATCTCACGCAAAACTCTCCTTTGCGCCATCCTTAACTAGCGCAAAACCTCACTTTGCGCGAACTGGCTCTCGCGCGAACCGTCCTTTGCGTCACTGCCTTATCCTATCTTTGCGCCAATTTTTCTGAGATTAATTTCTTTGTGCTTTATACTGGTTGCGAATACTGCACTTAAATTATTTTTGGGAAATTTATTTTTTCTGAAAATTTTTTAGTGTAGTTTTTATCCTATACTTGATTCTAACGATCTCATCTAGTTGATTGTCTTGGTACAGATTAGTTTGATTTCTAACCATACAACTAAGATGTCAAATCAGCTTTTCTCAATGGGCTCTCAGTCCAAACCTTCTGTCCTCATGGCTAATGAATATCAGCAATGGAAGAGAAGAATGATTCAGTTTCTGAATCACAAAAACAGAAGTTTCATGGAATCAATCATCAATGGCCCTGTAAATCCAATGTTCAGAGTACAGGGTCAAGCTGAAACTGCCACCTCTCCAGAAATCCTTGATAGACTTGTCCCTAAACCGTATCAATACTTCATTGAAAAGGAGAAAGATCAGTACAAGATAGATGAAGAGGCTCTCATTTATCTGACCATGGCAATTCCGAATGACATCTACAACCGTGTAGACAGTCGGAGCTCTGCAAAAGAAGTCTGGGATGAATTATCAAGACAATTTGAAGGAAGTGAAGCCTCCATCCAAGCTAAGCAGAATCTATGCATAAATGCATACGAGGGGTTTCACGCAAAAGAAGGAGAGTTGCTGCTAGATACCTACAACAGATACAAAATCATTCTCAATGACTTGCGGAGGAACAATATCTCTAAATCAGCTTCTGAGATAAATTACAAGTTCATCAAGAACCTGAATCCTGAGTGGAAGAACTTTGCCATCAACCTCCAGATATCAAAGAACATGGCTCAAGAAAACGTCACTGATATCTTCTCTACTCTTTCTCAGCATGAGGATGAGGTGAGATCTATTAATAATTAGTCCAATAATCTGAAGGATTCTGTAGCTCTCATAGATGGCAAAGGAAAGAGTTTAGTTCCTATATCCTCTGCAAGGTCAAAGAAAAAGGTGTCTAAAGCTCTTGTTACTGAGGTTACTGAGTCCGAATCTGCTTTAAGTGATGAAGAACTGGAGACTGATTCTGATCCAGATATACAGAAGTTCTCTGAGGACTTAGCTCTAATTACTCGACGATTCAAGAAGAGCTTTGGCAAGAAGAAATACTACTCAAAGCCAAAGTATGATGGATACAAGAAAGAGAAGTCTGAGATGCGATACAAGCCAAGGCATGGAAGAAGAGAGGAAGGACTAGAAGACAGGAGGGAAGATAGAAGAGAAGGAAAGAGAGAGGAGAAGAAAGAAGAAAGAAAGGATGAACCAGGAAGATGCTACAACTGCGGCAAATTTGGGCACTTCTCCAGAGATTGCAAGTTCAAGAAAGTGAAGAACTCAAAATATTATGCAAGAAAGTCACTCAATGCCAAGAAAGCTGAAGAAGGAAAAGTGCTTATGGCTGAAGAAGAAAACTGGCTGTTCCAAAGTTCTGATGACGAGGAGCAGGCACACTTCACCCAAGTTTCCTACATGGCAAAGCTGGATGGTGACGACGAAGATTCTGAGGCACATTCTGAAGATGCAAACTCTGAGGTAAGTGATAATTCTGAACTTATTGAATCTTTGATGGCCCAAATACATAATATGAAAGATGAATTTGCTTTATTGAAAGGCAAACTTAGCTTTGCACATCAAAATGTTTTGATTTTTCGTGATGAAAACGCTTTGCTAAAAGTTGTTGTGGAAGAAAAAGAAAAAGAAAAAGAAAAAGAAAAAGAAAAGGATGATTTAAAAGCTGAGAAAGAATCTTTAAAAAGAAAAATATCTGGCTTAGAAAAGGATCTTGTAAATCTCAATGCTGAAAAAGGTGAGTTCAAAATTAAATTTGAAGTCTGTTTTCAAGAAAGAAATGAAGCTTTCACTAAAATCAGCAATTGGAGGATATTAATATGAAACGAGGTCAGACTGAGCAGACATTAAATCTGTTGACCAATAAACTCCAGGATGAAAGGTTTTATAAACTTAAACCAGGTCTGGGTGTGCCAACTAACGATGTTTTGAAAAAGGCACCGGAGCACCTATATAATTTTGATAAATTTGGCTCCGCAATCAGACCCATTCCTAACATTCGTGCATCTTTTGTTGAAGCAAGTACTCCTAAACCTTTAATAGAGACCAAAGATCAAGAACAAGTGGCAAAGGACAAGTCTTGTGAAATTGATTCTCAAAATTCTTTTAAATCATTTGGTTTTAAATACAGTGATTTGAACAAAATCTATGAAACTCGAAAGATCGAATTAACTGAGTTTGATTCACTGTTTACCACATCTTCAAAAGAATCAGTCAGCAATGACACGGTTCCACTTGAGACTGCATGAAAATATGATGAGTATGAATCGGATGTTGATCCATCAACTATACCATCAGTCTCAAATCCCATTGCTTCTAAACCTTTACTTGTTGAAGAGGTTGAAGAAGAAACTGTCATCACAAATGGATCTTGTTCTAAAAATGATAAAATGGAGTTTATTGAAAACATGACCGAGGAAAGGTTTTCTGAAATGATGAATGCCTCAGATTCTTATCCTGTTTCTACTGCAAAGGAGTCGAATTCTATGAGTGATCATACATCTGAACTGATGAAACAAATTGATTCGTTGCAACAGTCTCTTGATGAGATCGAAGATGAAAACTTTGATCTCAAATTTAAACTTGAAAAATCTATGAAAGAAAATCAAGAGCTCTGCACAGAAATCAATGATTTGAAAATTACTTTGTTTAAGAATGCTTCAAATGGTAAACAGATATTCGATGATCCAAGTTGGAAGGTAAGAACTAATCCAGAATTTGATGCTCTTGCAAAAACTTCAGTTGTTTACTCTGATTGTCCTGAATATCCACCTAGTATTTTTGAGAAGGGTGAGACTTCAAGTAACTCAAGAAAAGAATCACCTTCTAAGATAGAGACTAACAAGATTCCTGTTTCTGTTTCAGATATAAAAGGAAATGGAGTTGGGAGGAGTAATAAGAATAAAGATATTAGTTTGAATTTTAGTGAAACTTCTGTTCCAAACAGTTGTACTACAGACAGTGTTATTTTGAAAAGTAATTATTTTGATGGACATGAATGTAACATTTGTTCCGATAAATCTAAGTTTATGAATTTTGCTCGAAAGAATCTATATTGTAAACACTGCTGGGATAATTCATTCAAATACTACTCCCCTCCTAAGTCCAAAAAGAGTAAAAGAAAATCTAAACCTACTTTCAATTCTAATTCTTTCACACAACCCAAAGTGTTTCGTGCTAAGGTTTCCAATCCTAAATCTAAAAAGCATTTTCAGGAATTAAATGTTAAAACAGTCTGGAAATGGGTTCCAAAACCCAGATATGAGTGGCGAGTGAAAGTTAAACCTGCTGATATTCCTGAATTGCTTAAAGCTAACAGCAAAGGACCCATTCTGATATGGGTACCTAAGCAAAAATAATTGTTTTTGTGCAGGCCTGTCGATTGTGGGTGATAGATTCCGGATGTTCACGCCACATGATAGGATTCAAGCACCTCTTACATAACTATGTGGAGGAGCCTACCGGAGCAGTTCGTTTTGCAAACTCAGAAGTAGAAGGAAAAGTCAAAGGATATGGCATGCTTGATAATGGTGTTGTGAAAATTCAAAGAGTGTTATATGTTGAAGGGCTTGATCATAATTTATTCAGCACCAGTCATTTCTGTGAAATGAAATATCAAGTACGCTTCACAACAACTCATTGCTATCTTGAGGATCCAAATGGTTACGAAGTCTTCAAAGCTGAACGCCATGGAAATCTATACTATGTAGATTTTCCAACACTGTCTGCCACACGTCCAGTATGCCTACTAGCCAAAGCTTCTAAAGCTCAATCGTGGACGTGGCATCGCCGCTTGTCTCATCAGAATTTCAGATCAATAGCGAAGCTGCAGAGACAAGGTCTGGTCAAAGGTCTACCAGAAATGAGGTTTGAGAAAGACACGTTATGCTCTGCATGTGAATTGGGCAAAATGAAGCGAAGCTCATTCAAGTCCAAAACCGAATCATCTACCTCATCTGCACTGGAACTGATTCATATGGACCTTTGTGGCCCAATGCGAACAACGTCTATCAACGGGAAGAAATATGCCTTAGTAATGATATATGACTATTCAAGGTATACATGGCTCGAGTTTCTTCGCAACAAGTCAGATGCGCCAGAGTTGATTATCGCTTTTATTAAGCGTATTCAAGTACGTCTTCAATTGCCAGTCAGAACTATTCACAGTGACAATGGCACGGAGTTCAAGAATGACACCTTACAGAGTTATCTTACTTCTATGGGAATTTCACATAATTTCTCCGCAGCCTACACTCCACAGCAGAATAGCATTGTTGAACGGAAGAACCACACACTTGTTGAAGCTACTCGTACTATGCTTACATATTCTGATCTACCCATGTTTCTTTGGGCTGAGGCAGTCGCGACAACATGTTTTACTCAGAATCGTACCATCGTGGTCAAACGGTTTAACAAAACAACATATGAGTTAATCAACAATCGTAAACCTAACATCAAATTCCTTCGTGTTTTTGGTTGCAGGTGTTACATTCTGCGAGAGCGACAAGGACTATCAAAGTTTGATAAGAAAGCGGATGACGGATACCTCGTTGGATACTCTCTAACATCCAAAGCTTATCGAATCTACATTATTCGAACCAAGACGGTTGTTGAAAGCATGAATGTCTCTTTTGATGAGAATTCCACTAGGACTTCTGGACACAACAGTTTAGAACTCGGACTTAAGGATAAAGCTTCTATTCACTCCAGAATAGAACCAGCGTCTAAAGGATCTACTTCTTCTAACTCTAACTGCACTTCATCTGAGTTAGATTTACTGTTTATTGATGCCTTCGATGATATTTGTGCAGATTTTGACAAAGGCATCTCTACATCTATAACAAGCTCGCAGGCCCCTACTATTTCCGAAGATATGTCTGGACCTTCCGAAGAAGTCACTGAAACTGCATCTTCATCAGGTACAAGTAAATCGTTAGTTTCTGATTCTACTAATGCTGAATCTGTCTCTGCAGATAGTTCTTCTGGAAATGAAGTCACGAGTACTTCAAGTGCTATTCCTGAAGCTTCAGTATCAGAAACTCCTGCACAAGATGTCCTGAGTACATCTATGGAGCTACCTGCCGTGCATGATGAAAACGATGCATCAAACACGCAACAAACAGTTGAATCCTTACCAAGTACACATCGTTGGACAAAGGATCATCCCCTGTATAACGTGATAGGTGACGTACAATCTGGTGTCACGACACGGTCAACATTAACAAACTTCTGCATGTTTTCAAGCTTCCTTAGTTCCCAAGAACCAAAGAAAGCATCTGAAGCTCTACGTGATCCCTCTGGATTTCTGCTATGCAAGACGAGCTTCTGTAATTCGAACGGAACAAGGTTTGGCGCTTGATCCCACTACCTAAAGGTAAAACTGTTATTGGAACAAAGTGGGTATTCAGAAACAAAGCTCAATTGGTTGTGAGAAACAAAGCTCGATTGGTTGTGAGAAACGAGGCTGGAGTAGTTGTGAGAAACAAAGCTCGATTGGTTGCAAAAGGGTACTGTCAACAGGATGGCATTGACTATGATGAAACATTCGCCACTGTTGCAAGGATCGAAGCCATCAGAATCTTCTTAGCATATGCAGCGCACAAGAACTTTACAGTCTATCAAATGGACGTAAAGTCCGTTTTTCTAAACGACGTTCTGCATGAGGAGGTCTATGTGGCACAACCTGAAGGTTTCGTTGATCCTCATTACCCTAATCATGTCTACGTGCTATATAAGGCATTGTACGATCTTAAACAAGCACCGAGAGCCTGGTATGACACTCTAACTAAATTTCTCCTAGCTTCTGGTTTCAAGAAAGGTACAGTTGATACTACCTTATTTCTTAAAAGGCAAGGTGAGGACTTGATTCTCATTCAGATTTATGTTGACGACATAATATTTGGGTCGACAAAACCGAAATTTTGTAAGAAATTTTCTAAAATCATGGAAACAAAGTTTGAAATGTCGATGATGGGTGAGTTAAATTTCTTTCTTGGTTTACAAGTAAATCAATTACCCAATGGCATTTTCATTAATCAAGCTAAATATTTACAAGACATGTTAAGAAAGTTCAATATGTCAGATAGTTCTGTCATGAAAACACCAATGGCTACTGGTACACTCTTAGACGCAGATCCCTCTGGGAAACCTATAGATCAAAAGGTGTATCGTAGCATGATTGGTTCCTTACTTTATTTGACTGCCAGTCGCCCAGATATAATGTTCGCCACATGTTTTTGTGCGATATATCAGTCTAATCCTAAAGAGTAGCACTATAATGCTGTTAAGCGAATCTTTTGATATCTCAAAGGCACTCCTAATTTAGGCCTTTGGTATCCAAAGGATTCTCGTTTTAAACTAACTGCCTTTACAGATGCTGATCATGCAGGATGTAAGCTAGACCGGAAAAGCACCTCTGGATCATGTCAATTTATAGGTGATAAACTTGTAAGTTGGACTTCAAAGAAACAAAATTGTGTTTCAACATCCACTGCTGAGGCAGAATATGTAGCTGCTGCTAGCTGCTGTTCCCAAGTCCTCTGGATGAAGACACAGTTAAGGGACTTTAGGTACAACTACAAGCGCATTCCTATCTTTTGTGATTCCAAGAGCGCAATTGCCATAACTGCTAATCCAGTTCAGCATTCAAAGACCAAGCATATCGATGTACGCTATCATTTCATTAAGGATCATGTAGAAAAAGGTGATATCGAAATGCACTTTTTTCAAACTGATTTCCAGTTAGCTGATCTTTTCACCAAGCCGTTGGATGAAAAGAGATTTCAGTTCTTAATCAGCAAACTAGGTATGTTGAACATGTCTTCTTAACCTTACTCATGATTCGAGGGGGAGTATTCTAAATCCTAATCTTGTGTTTTATTATCCAACTGTTGCTAACAATAGAGGAATCATTTTCACAAATGATTACCATGATTTCTTTTCTGTGCAGGATACGTTAAGTGACATTGGCTTCTAATCACATCTGATTAGGACCCGCACTTCAGTGTTTTTCGTTGCTTTTCTATTTATAATCTTAAAAAAAAAATATTCTTCAGTTGAGGGGGAGCTTCATTATCTTAGAGCTTAATTGTTAAAAGATCTTAATTGACAACTTCTTTTAGTTTGAGGGAGAGAATATCATTGTCAAACACTTATGTTTTGACTTCTCCAAATTTTTTACTCTTCATGTAATTGTATTCCTTTGTGCTTACATGTACAAAAGACTGTTGAACAACACGTTATTTTAGGAAAATGCATGGGATTCAGTGTGAGAACTTAACAGAACTTCCATGGATTCACGATAACCAGTGTTTCCTACCCAGGAAGTATTCTCGGAGTGATTGAGGGGAGAGGGGTTAAAAAGATTTGAGTGTTGGGGTGTGAAGAGGTAAAATGGAAAAGAGAGATTGGTTAGAAGTGAGAGTTAAAAGAAAGAGGGTGAGAGAACAGAGTAAAAGAATATCAAACTCTGCACCAAACTTTTTTCTGAGTCGGGCAGCCACATTATCTAATTGGTTCACATTCTTTGGTGACCATCATTGAAAAAGGTACCTAGCCCATGCCATCTTTTGCATACAACCTCACCAGCTACTCATTCTTTTCTCAAAAAGAGAATGTTTCACATTTTCTGGGGAAGCAACACATATGCTATTGGTTCTTCATTTGGAAGACACTAATATTGAAAAAGAAGGAAAGTTGCCCCACCTTCGACCCTTTCTCATGCACATTGAGTCTTTGTATAATTTGTTGCTGTCTCAACAAGCTTACATATTTTGAGCCTAAATTGAAAAGCAATCATCTGTGCTTAATTATTTCATACACATGCACAAGCACACAGAAATTTGTTTTCTGTCAAAACGTTCATAGATAACCATGTTCGATGATTGAATGGAAGTCCTGGGGAGCCAACATCAAAACCAACTCTTTATATAGTAACTTTGTGTTACTCAATAACTTTGTGTTACTGACAGACATTTCAACTGAGTCATTTGTTGATTCAGGGTTACAACTCTTAAAATGTTTAAATTTGAAAAGATTTAAACGGTTACTACTTCTTATTTGAATCTGAAAAGATTGAAATGATCACTCTTTCCATCTGGGAAGACTGCTCTTATTTCCACAAAGGGATCTATACATGAAGACAGCGCTTAATTGATGATTATATACATAAAGGGGAAGATTGTTTTGTTTTGTTCTGTTTTGATGATGATGACTCTCACCATTCATCAAAAAGGGGGAGTATATCAAGTGAAAGACTATGACTAAAGACTGCTGAAGAATTTGAAGAATTCAAAGATATCAAAGTGTCTATTGTTATTCCCAGATTCTAGTTCCTAAACACAATTAATCAAACACAAAACTAGATTTCAATCAAATTACCTGTTTGATTTCACTTCAAATTCAAGATTACAAACTTTCTCTCTCTAGAACTCTCCCTCTCTCTCTCAACATATTTCTCTCTCTAAACATACAACTGAATAATACGCTTTGTTTCTGTTGACTTACTTACGAAATACAAAGAATACAAGACTATTTATACCAACACCTAATACAAGGAAAATAAAATACAAAAACAAATACAAAAACACTTTGACTTTTATTACAAAAGACTTTGACTTTAATGAGATTTGACTTTCTTGAACTTTGACCTTCAGTCTTCTTGATCTTGTATCCAACAGATTTATGCTCTAACAATCTCCCCCTTTGGATTCAAGATCACTGTTGAAAGATCTAGCTATTCAGTCTTCACTTTAAAGCTCTGTCAGTACAATATTCCCTTTTCCTTTGACGATATTCTTTCCAAAACTGTCTTCAAATGATTAACAATCTCCCCAAAACTTTTACAACATACTTTCAGACTTTGGAAAGAAATTATCTTCAGAATCAGCTCGAATTGCTTTAGCAAATAATCTTCAAAGAAAATTTCCTCAAATCTTCGGAAATTCTTTGATCTTCTTTAAATCTTCACTTTGAATCTTCTGACTTGGACATTTCTTTAAAAATCATCTCTCAAAACTTTATCATTTCTTGAACTCTTCTCCCCCTTTTTGATGATTTGAGCATCGATATCATCAAAACTTTCTCCCAAGAAATGTCTTTGACCATTCTGATCTGTCCAAGAGCCTCTGATTCTGTGATCCATAACCAAGTAATCATCCAGATCTTTTCAAATCTAGACAAAAATAAGAATATGTAACTCCTGAATCAACAAATGAATTAGTTAAAATGCCTGTCAGTAACACGAAGTCACTGTGTGTAACGAATACACAATATAAAGGAGCTTTTTGATGTTCACTCCCCCAGGGCTTCCATCCAATCATCGAAATACCACAAAGGCAATTTCTATGAATGTTATGACAAGAAAACAAATTTCTTGTGTGTTCGTGCAAGTGTAGAAAGAATTAAGCACGATGATTGCTTTTCAATAAGGCTCAAAGTTGTGTAAACCACTGAGACAACAGTAGATAAACACAGACTCAATGTGCATGATTGAAGTGCGAAGGTGGGGCAGACTTCCTTCTTTTTCAATATCCAGATTTTCCAAAAGAAAACCAGATAGATTATGTGCTGCGTCCCCAGAAAATATGAAACATTTTCTTTTTGAGAAGAAAATGAGTAGATGGTGGGGTTTTAGCAAGTGTTGGCATGGGCTAGTTGCCTGTTTCAATAATGTTCACGAAAGAATTGTGAAACATTAGTAATGTGGCTGCCCGACTCAGAAAGTAGTTGGTGCAGAGTTTGATATTCTTTTACTCTGATCTCACACCTCTTTCTTTTAATTCAATAAGCTCACATCTAACCAAACTCTCATTTCCATTTTACCTCATCACACAACCCACACTCATTTCTTTTTGACTCCTCACACTCAATATCTATGGATTAACTTCTTGGGTAGAAATCACTGGTTAACGTGATTCCATAGAAGTTCAGTTAATTTCTAGCACAAAGAACCCATATTTCCTATAAAAGCATAATGTTGCTCAGATGATTTAACTTTATCAATAAAAGCTCATATACAAATGTCAGATGAATGTATGCTCAGAATATAATCATGAAGATATGAGCATTTTAAAAACATTGAAGATATTTCAAACAAGTTAATTGAATGAATGAACATGAATGCAAGAGACTTGTTTGAAAATCTGACATTGTATGAAAATGATCAGAAATGAATGATATAACAATCAAAGCTTATGGTCAAGAATAATGGATATGTGTCTATACGAAACAAAAAATATAGACATTCTTGAAATGAACGCTTCGAAATGAAATAACGCTCAAAATTCTTTGAAGTACAAGCGGGGTGTCTTACCATCGAAAAAATTGGTTACAATATGAGACATGGTAAGATCATTTTGAACAAAGTTAAACCGATGTGTGTGAATACTTGAAAGTATATAGAAAAGACAATACACAGGTATTAATCTTTGGATAACACACGGTTTGTTTATCAATGAAGCACAAAAATAAAATGAAAACATTTAAATTCACACTTCCAAATTATAAAATCTGTTTAAGAATCGGGAAGTGGTTTGAACATTTTAGAACATGTTTTCTATATCTGAAAGTTGTCCTTCTTTCAGATACATTTGAGATTAAGATAAGAAATTTACCTTTTCGCTGAATCTTAATTCTCATAAAGTCACACTGTAAGTCATAAAGATATGATCATGTAAGCATCTCTCATCCTGCACAAGTCTCAAAGTCTAGTCAAAAACAAATTTATTCACAAAAATTTATTCAAAAATAAAAGACGTAAAGCAGTAAAACAATTAAAGTAGGAGTTCTGATTTGAAATAATCAGAAATCATAGTCTTACTCCTTTTCACATGACTTATAAGATCCCCCTAAAATCATGCATCACAAAAATTTGTCAGTTAAGCAAAATGCAGAAATTAGTTATGCTCCCCCTCAAAATAATGTAGATCATCTAAAATCTTCTCTTACTCCCCCTGAGATCATGAGCAAACAATTAAAGTGCAGATATCCTTCAGACATAAAAATAAAGAAAATGATGAAAAATAACAATACGTAACTTTATTAGGTAACAACCGATTATGTCTTAAGATTTAACATACCAAGCTTAGAGACAAGAAAATTAAATCTCTTTTCATCTAAGGGTTTGGTAAATAAATCTGCAAGTTGATAATCTTTTTTTACAAAATAAAGTTCAATTGTTCCTTTTTCTACATTATCATTGATAAAATGATACCTGACGTCAATGTGTTTGGTTTTCGTATGTTGGACAGGATTAGCAGATATTGCAATCGCACTCTTCGAGTCACAATAGATTGGAATTTTATCAAACTTGAATCCATAGTCTCACAGCTGTGTTCGCATCCACAATACTTGAGAACAGCAACTGGCAGCAGCTACGTACTCTGCTTCAATAGTTGATATGGAAACGCATAATTGTTTCTTTGATGCCTAGATAACGAGCTTGTCTCCAAGGAATTGAACATGACCAGAAGTACTCTTTCTGTCCAACATGCAACCTGCATGATCTACATCTGAATAGGCAGTCAGTTGAAACCCAGTATCCTTAGGATACCACAGACCAAGGTCTGCAGTCCCCTTCAGATATCTAAAAATCCGTTTGACAGCAGCCAAATGGTATTCTTTGGGAGTATCTTGATATCTAGAACATAAGCATGTTGAAAACATAATATCTGGTCTACTAGATGTAAGATACATTAACGATCCTATCATACCTCTATAAGTCCTAACATCAACACTTTTACCCGAAGGATCAATGTTAATCTTAGTACCTGGTGCCATCGGGGTTCCAATTGGTTTACAATTTTCCATTTTGTACTTCCGAAGAATGTCCAAAATGTACTTAGATTGGTTAATGAAAATCCCCTTAAAAAACTGCTTAACTTGTAAACCGAGAAAGAAATTCATCTCTCCCATCATACTCATTTGAAAACGTGACACCATGAGGTTAGAAAAGTTTTTGCAAAATTTTGGATTTGTAGAACCAAATATTATATCATCAACATAAATCTGAATAAGAATAATATCAACTTTTTCCTTTTTGATGAATAAAGTGGTATCAACCTTACCTTTAGAAAACCGGACTTGACCAAGAATTTAGATAAAACGTCATACCATGCTCGAGGGGCTTGTTTTAAACCATACAAGGCTTTGTCAAATATGTAGACATGATCTGGCTTATCTGGATTGACGAATCCTTCTGGTTGAGACACGTACACTCCCTCTTTAAGAATGCCATTCAGAAATTCTGTTTTCACATCCATCTGAAAGACTGTGAAATTCTTATGAGCTGCGTAGGCTAAAAACATGCGGATTGCTTCTATACGCGCTACTGGAGCATACGTCTCATCGTAGTCTATGCCTTCCTCTTGCCGGTAACCTTTGCCAACAAGTCTAGCTTTGTTCCTTATGACGATACCATCTTCATCCTTCTTGTTTTTGAATACCCATTTAGTTCCTATCACTGTTTTACCTTCTGGTTTTGGAACTAATCTCCAAACCTTTAGGGCTTCAAACTGATTGATCTCTTCTTGCATAGCAGATACCCAGTCCGAATCAGCAAGAGCCTCTGATACTCGCGTTGGCTCAATCTTACTGAGAAATGAGTCATGCATACATTGATTAAGAGTCGCTGACCTCGTTTGTACAGGCTTGTTGAGATCTCCAATTACTTGATGTAAAGGATGCTCTTTGGTCCAGCGATGCTCATGAGGGAATGGAGTAGATACTGATTGAACATGATCATCATCTAGAAATCCACTATAAGAATCTTCAGTTTGAATAACATGAGGGGCGTTTGCAGTTGAAGTTTCAGGTGCAGAAGCATCAGTTGGAACAACAGACTCTAGCTGTTGAGTAGCCATTGTATTACACCCAACTGAAACATTTACTTCTGGCTCAGCATTTACTTGTACATCTTCAACTGTAGGAGTAATTGTAGGAATGTGAGTTTCTGACTGAACAGGGGATGCTTGTTCAGTTATGACATCTGAAGTGACTGGATGATTGCAACTTGTATCTTCAGACCTGTCAGTCATAACAGATTTAGGTATATTAGAACCTAGAAACTCATCATAAAAGAATTCAAATAACAAATCTAAATCAGTTAAATGTGAAATAGATGTAGAAGCATTATTCGAATTATTCGCTGTAGAAGCAGGTTCTGGACTGATCTGCCCAGAAGCTAATACTCCAGTGATCACGGGTTCTGAACTGAGTTGTTCAGAAGCCATATATTCATCGAATGTAACATTTACGCTCTCAACGACTGTCTTTAACTTCTTCAGATAAACACGATATGCTGCAGATGTTGAAGAATAACCAATGAAGATACCCTCGTCCGCCTTAGCACTGAATTTATTCAGACTCTCTCTGTCGTTAAGCACAAAACATTTACACCCAAAATATGTGAAAATACTTGATTGTTGGTGTTCTGTTGTTGATCAGCTGATATGGAGTCTTTTGAAAACGACGGTGTATTATGGACCGATTTTGAGTATGGCATGCAATCGACACAGCTTCTGCCCACAAGAATAGAGGTAAGTCCGATTGGCTAAGCATAGTCCGAGCGGCCTCGACTAGCGTCCGATTTCGCCTTTCGACTACTCTATTTTGTTCAGGCGTTCAAGCAGCAGAGTACTGATGTGATATCCCGACCGATTCGAGATATTCTTTAACTATCTTGTTTTTGAACTCTGTG
Source organism: Arctium minus (assembly GCA_954870635.1). NCBI lineage: Eukaryota > Viridiplantae > Streptophyta > Magnoliopsida > Asterales > Asteraceae > Arctium > Arctium minus. The sequence goes on from OX941094.1 coordinate 50,580,418, forward strand.
CCGTTGTCCGTTCGAAGAAACTTGACTTGTCGCTGCATTTTCACCTGGGTCGTCTTTAAGAAAGTAATGAGAACTTCGGGCGTCTCATCTTTTGATCGAAGAAATTTGACCCATGTGTATCTTGAGTAATCGTCCACAATAACCAACACGTATTTCTTTCCACCCAAACTCTGAGTTCTCATTGGACCACACAAATTCATATGTAACAATTCTAACGGAGAACTAGTGCTTAGTTCAGGCTTCGGTTTATGCGGAGCTCTCTTCATCTTACCCTTCTCACATGCAGCACATAAGTGTTCTTTCTCGTATTTCAGCTCAGGAAGTCCTTTTACCAATTTCCCACTAACCAGCTTATTGATATAACAAAAGTTCAAGTGAGATAAATGTGTGTGCCAGAGCCAACTTTCCTGCAATGAAGCCTTTGTCATCAAGCAAACTTGATTGTTATTCTGTACCTTTGAAAGATTTATGGTATAGAGGTTCGTCTTTTGATTTCCGACTAAGAGTTCATTGCCATCTTCCGTACGAACCGAACATCTCTTAGCTTTGAAGTTGACCTCTAACCCTTTATCACAGCATTGACCAATGCTGAATAAGTTGTGCCCCAAGCCTTCGACATAACTCACTTTACTGATCGTTATGTTGTCTTGAATAATATCACCATATCCTAAGATAGGTGAAAGCTGATCGTTTCCAAATCTGACATTTCTACTGAATTTCTTTGTATAGTTAGACAATAAAGCTTTTTGCCCAGTCATATGCTTGGAACATCTACTGTCCAAGTACCACATATATCGGGCCTGCAAGAGAAATCAGGAAACAATAACTTTAGGTACCTATTTAAAAACGGGTCCTAACAGATTAGTACAAGATTTTGGTATCCATTTGAAAATGGACCCTCTGTTCTTTTGAAAACCTTTAAAAATATTTGTTCTTGAAGAATAAACATGATAAGATCCGAACCAATCAGAAGAATTATGAGAGTAAGCAAAATCATTTCTCTGATAATAATAAGATGTAGTAGAAATAGGAGATAATTGAATCAATTGCGTAATTGAATATCGCTTGTAAGAAGTTACAAGGTTTTGTTTTTGTGAAGCAAGTTGATTAATTACATCATTATCACTACTAACTGATCTAGTACAAGAATTATCAGAAACTGGTTCAGCTATCTCATCATCCTTCCTTTTTGGTCGGCATTCAGTTCGAGCTTTTGACCTTTTCTTGCTTATATCTGAAACATAAGATGTAGATTTATTAGGAAAAGAAGATTTCTGAGACTGAGTTTTCTTTTGTGTACCAGTGTATTTCTGTTTTTGTAATCGCTGTTTCTTATGTTTCTTACCTTGAAAATAATAATCAGCAGTTACAGAAACTGATTCATCAACCTTAGTTAATGATTTAACAGTTTTAAGAACACTTGGTAACACCTTTTCATTTAAAAGACAAGTAGAATGATCAGGAAGAATAGCATTAAAGTCAAACATATCAATTTCGTCTATGCACCCATCATCAGAATTAAGAAAATCATTTGCAGACTCAAATAAGTCATCAAAATTATCAGACGAAGTTTGAGGTGCCTTAGAAACTTTAGAGCACTTTGTAGATGTAGATTGAAAAATCGTGTTCTTTAATACAGTAGAAAATACACTTTGTTGAATATCAACCAAAAGTTTTTCATCAGATAAAACATTTTCCAACTCAACTATTTTGCTTTCAAGAATGAGTGGAGGAACATAAACCTTTGCAATTGCAGGTTTTGCCTTCATCTCAGAAACAGAATAACTAGCAAAATAATCATTTGAAAGAACTTTTGGTGTTTCTAAAAGATAACTATCATTTAACTTTGCATAGTTAAATGGTAGTTGCATTTTCTTTACATTCTTTCTATTTTCAGTTTCTTTGGTCTCAACTTCTTCCGGTAATTTGGTAACAAATTTGGGTTTTAAATGAGTATGTTTACCAGGACATGCAAGAAAATCAAAATTATAAAGTGCCGGTTGTTTTCTGATAGCTTTCTTTAAGTAATGGGGATTTTGAAAACCAAGTCCCCATTTTTCCTTAACATCAGCCTCTTCGTTAGGTGCATTCAGAAAAATGGTTTGATCTATTTAGCCTCTTGCATAGAGTTTGGCTTCCAGACCATTTACCTTCTTATTGAAAAGCTTATTTTCAACCTGCGGTTTATGAACAGTTAGTGCAGATTCTTTCTTCTCAAACTCATATTTAGAAACTTTAACCTCAAAATCAGAAATCTTCTTTTCAAAACAATCTACTTGAAATTTAGAATCAGAAGCAGACTTACGTAAAGAATCAATCAGATCGTTGTTCCCAATAACAGACTTATTGAGTTCAAAGATCTTATTGTTTCTTTTAGCAACTCTGTCTTTTTCTTTCTTCAGTTTTACTAGAAGATCATTAAACTCAACCATCATAGCTTCCATTTTGGTTATAAAATCTTTTTCAGTTAAGTTTAATAACTCATCAGATGTTTCGTCATCTGACTCATCATACTTCACTTCTTTTCCCATAAGACAGAGATGAGCAGTTTCTTCCTTCTCTTCCTCTTCACCTTCTGAATGATCTAGCCAAAATTCGTCCTCCGCCATTAAAGTGATGCATGCTTCTTGCTGTTTTGCCAAGAGCAGTTTGTTCTGATAGTATTGAGAATTCTGAACTTTTGGCTTTCTACAATGCTTTGCAAAATGACCAATCTTGCCACAGTTGTAGCATTTGACTGGATCACTTGCTGGCTTTTCTGCAACAGTGTAGTCATTCATGAACTTCTTCCTTTCATCAGGTTTCTTCTCAACATATCTGTTCTCTTCATATCTCCTTCCTTCCACCCTTTCTCGGTGCTCATGATTCTTGGAACTTGATGAAGAATATCTCTGTGAGTTAGATCCCGGCTTCTTGTAAAACTTTTTCTGGAATGCACGAGTCAATAACAACATAGCCTGTTTGAGGCTTTCTCCATCATCACCATCTGATTCAGATTCAGACTCAGAACTTGTAAGCACTTTCTTCTTTTTCTTCTTCTCTTTCTTTTCTTTCTTTTTCTCTCCGGCTACCAATGCAATAGGATCAGAAACCTTTTCTGCCTTCTTTTTCTCAGCTCTTTTCTCTTCCACTTCTTCTTCATTCTGCCTCAAAGTCTCATATACCTCATGTAATGGTATGTCATTCAGATCCTTCATCTGCTTCATCCTATGTGTATGCTTCTTCCATTCAGGTTGCAGAATGCTTAAAAACTTGACGTTGTTTTCAATTTGCTTCTTCTTCACTTTGTTCTTTGAGAGTTCGTTCAGAAGAAGCACAAACCTCTCATAGGTTTCCTCTAGGCTCTCGTTTTCTTTTGCTTTGAATTCCTCATAGCTATTTATGCAGTTAGCCACTTTCATTTGATTGCCAACTTTGGAACCCATCATCATCTTTTGCAACTGATCCCACATCTTCTTAGCATTTCCCTTGTAGCTGTCTATCTTGATGTAGATGTCATTTGGAATGCTCTGAAGAAGTAAGGATCTTGCTTGTTTATCTGCTTTGTATCGGCTTTTCTGTTCTTCAGAATACTGAGAGATATCCACTGCCACTGTTTTCATCTTTTGATCTTTTTCCTTAGTACCATCTTCACTATCAGACGAATCATCATCTGGTATTTGAACCATGATTGGTGCCATAGGACCTTCTGTGATTGACAACATAATATTCTCTCCATTTGCATGTCTGTCTATAAAATGAAGGAATCTGTATTTCCACTGTTCATACTCTCCTTTGAACAGTACAGGTGGCTTGACATCAGTGCCAATTGAAAGAGCATCTTTGGAAGTCATCTTGTTTAAACCTGTTTAAAAAATATTAGCAATAAGAAACTAGAATTGATCGTTAGTCCAAATGAAACAATAAAAAACACAACAATATTCACTAAAAATCGAAATGCGAAGATCTTCACGCTTTGCGCTTCTCACAGAAAACGCAAACCTCCACTTTGCGTGTCACACGGGGAACGCAAACCTATACTTTGCGTTTCTCACAATGAACGCAAACCTCTATCTTTCGTTTCTCTTTACTTGCTCAAAATACACTGACTAAAAGCAAACGCAAATCAGACTTTGCGGGTCATGAATAAGACGCATATGATGAACTTTGCGTTTCAAGTTGCAAACGCAAGATACATATTGCGTTTCTAGTTGCAAACGCAAACCACAATTTGTCTCTGAGCTCAAAACCTTCTACTTTGCGTTTGTCCTTAAAACCGCAAAACCAACTTCTCGTTTCTTGTTGAAGACAGAGAATCACTTTGCGTTTGTCACTTTGCGTTTGTTACTTTGCGTTTGTCACTTTGCGTTTGTTTAAAAACGCAACCCTTACTTCTCGATTCTTGATTGAAACGCAAACCTGAACTTCTCGATTCTCAAATGAAACGCAAACTTGAACTTCTCGATTCTCAACTCTCAATGAAGGAAACGCAAACTTTTATGAACACACGCAAACCTTGATGAACACCCGCAAACCTTGATGAACACCCGCAAACCTCTAAAATCGAACAAAATCGCACCAAAAACTCATTTAGACCTAGAAATTTAACTCTAAACTTTGATAATTCACTCGTCTAAACAACTAGAACACAAACTTAAGAACTAATTTCGATCAAATACACAAAAATGTATAAATCGACTCAATTACAGTGCACAGGACTCGTGAACTTCAAACTGAACTAAAATAAAAAATTAACAATCAAATACAGTGCATTTCTTGAAATCACCTATACAAACTCGATCGATTATGCTATCTGAACAAAATCTAATCGATTACAACTCCAAAAACGCACTAAAACTCGAATTTAATTTTTCGCTCAAGAACACAGATACGAACTTTTGAATTTTCTTGATTTTCGATTTGGATTTGCTCTGATACCAATTGTTATTCCCATATTCTAGTTCCTAAACACAATTAATCAAACACAAAACTATATTTCAATCAAATTACCTGTTTGATTTCACTTCAAATTCAAGATTACAAACTTTCTCAATCTAGAACTCTCTCTCTCTCTCTCTCTCAACAGATTTCTCTCTCTAAACATACAACTGAATAATACGCTTTGTTTCTGTTGACTTACTTACGAAATACAAAGAATACAAGACTATTTATACCAACACCTAATACAAGGAAAATAAAATACAAAAACAAATACAAAAGCACTTTGACTTTTATTACAAAAGACTTTGACTTTAATGAGATTTGACTTTCTCAGCTTTGACTTTCTTGAACTTTGACCTTCAGTCTTCTTGATCTTGTATCCAACAGATTTATGCTCTAACATCTGAGTTACAAGATGACTGAAGATGATTGTTAGGACACTGCATTTAAAGAAAGAGGAAGATATGAAGACTGTATCGGAAGTTATGAAGATATCTGAAGTTTTCAAGAAAAGTGAAGACCCGTGAAGATAATTGTCAAATTTTTAATCTTGAATCCAAAGGGGGAGATTGTTGGATCATAAATTGTATTCAAGATTAAAGTAAATTAGAGGGTTTAAACTGTATTTATTTCATAGTTAATATGGGTTAATTTGTAAATGGGACTCAAGCCCATGTTAAAGCCCCTTAAGCATTAAGCCCATATGGCCTAGGTATATAATGTTTTAATTATTTTAGTTTTTAAGGTGAACCACCTATAATCACAATTATCATAATAGTGAGTTAGCCGTATTCTCTGTAATCGCTTCAAGGTATCAACAACACACAAGGTTTTCATTGATTATTCAAGGGATTGGTATGTTATTCTAATCTTTATATCTCTTGATCTATATTGAGCTGTGTGTTAATTATCAACTAGAATACTAGATTTAACAACTTGTCTTGGTTTCACTGAAATCCACATCAGATCATGAGTAGACTTGTCCTTTGTTCAGCAACTTTGTCTTCGATTCAGTGATGAACATCTTTATCGCGAAACTTGTCTTCAGAGATTACGTCTAATAGTTATAAGAGAGATTATCAGCGATACTGAACACATTCAGTATTTGATCGCTGATGGTGAAACACTTATACATACAAATATTAAACGTAATTTTCACTATGTATAACAGCGGGTCATTATCAAATCACTGAGAGAGTTTGGATCAACATAGTAATAGAACCAACACAAGCCATTTTAAATGCAAACTTCTCAATCACAAGCCAAAATATAATCATTTAGAGTAAGATCAGTCAAATTTAGCTGAGTCAGACTTATCTCAATCAGACTTATAGTCAGATCAAACTTAGTCATACTTTTCTCCCTCTTAAGATTATCTTATCACAAGTAATCATTAGAATATAAATCTCCCCCTTGACATATGAGCTTAGATCACAAGAGAAAGGTTAAACATGAAGAATCATATCACAAAAGCATGCTTAATTAGATTTATCACTAGATAAAGTTTTGCTACTAAATGTACGTTAAATTAGAGTAATGAACAATGCTTGAAAAATTTAGAATATACTGGTCTAGATTTAGTTAGACTTGATATATCAGAGTTTAATAAATTCCAAGTCAAAAGTATGAATATAAAGAATATAACTCTAAGTATATATAATCAGACATTGATCAGACTTATAGTCTTAAACATAGTTAAAATGTCTGAGTGTGAAGGAGCTAAATCTGGATGCACTGAGTCAGAGATGTCTAGGCTTAGTGTATGAGACTTGTAGTCATAAGTTTGTTTCCAAAGGATAAGAACTCTGGATGACCAAATAAAAATTAATTTACTTGGTTATTAAATCAAGTAATCTAAATATGAACAAACAAGTCAGATATCTGATTACAAAGAATTTTATCTTTGATTGTATTAAGCAAAAACTCTAAGTCTATTCCACTCAGAAATTGAGTCTTTACAACTAGACTCTGACTGTACAGGATCTTTTTTACTCTGACTTAACGTTTTCACAGGAATCAACTAGACAAATTTAGCATGCCCAACTTGCTAACCAATAAATTGAATCTCTTTTCATCCAAAGGATTTCATAAATACGTCTACAAGTTGGTAATTTGCACATACAAAATACATTTATGTTAGAATCTAAGTGCTTACCACTACGCCAAAAGCAATTACTGATGGAGAGGGTGCAACTTATTTCCATATAGCGTAGCAACCAACGCCACGTTTCGATTTAGGAAGATGTTGGTCAATGACCCAACAATCCCCCCCAGCATCTGCCATCATTAACAAGATCTTCGCTAGAAGACAATGGTTGCACAACATGCCTTTGGCATTATAATGCACTCCATCGGATTCGAACCCGTGACCTGCTCTGATACCACATGTTAGGATCCAAGTGCTTACCACTATGCAAAAAGAAATTGTTGATGGAGAGGGTGCAACTTATTTCCATATAGCGTAGCAGCCAACACCATGTTTTGATTTAAGAAGATGTTGGTCAATGACCCAAAAATTTCAATTGTCCCATTTTCTACATGATATTTATTGAAATGATACCTTACATCAATATGTTTGGTCTTGGAGTGTTGAACAAGATTTGCAGTAATTGCAATAGTACTCTTGGACTCACAATAGATGGTACTTTGTTGAATGTATATCCATAGTCTTTTAGTTGTGTCTTCACCCATATGACTTGTGAACAACAACTGGTAGTTTCTACATACTCTGCTTCATTTGCAGATGTTGACACATAGTTCTACTTCTTTATCCAACAAATTAATTTGTCTCCCAATAACTGGCAAATCCCAGAAGTGTTATTTCTATCTATTTTGCATCCTGCATGATTTGTACATCTACAAAAGTTGTTAGTTCAAAACTAAAATCCTTAGGATACTAAAGGACTAGACTTAGTGTGACCTTGAGATACCTAAGGATCATCTTAACAGCTGTAAAGTGTGATTCTGTTGGATTTTCCCAGTATCTTGCATAAAAACATGTGACAAACATAATATCAGGTCTACTAGTTGTTAATTAAATATAAGAAAGATCCAATCATGCCTCTATATGTCTTCTGATCAACTATTTTTCTATTGGGATCAACATCAATTCTGACTCTAGTAGTCGTTGGTGTCTTGATTATAAAACAATTAAACATGTTGAACTTTTTCAAAAGATCTTTTACATATTTAGCTTGATTAATAAAAATTCTCTCAGGAGATTGTTTCACTTGTAGACCAAGTAAGAAAGTTAATTCTCCCATCATATTCTTCTCAAAATGAGTTTTCATTAAATTTGAAAAGTTATTTTAATATTTAGGATTTGTAGACCCAAAAACTATATCATCCAGATAAATTTGTATCAAGATCAAATCATCACCCTATTTCTTCAGAAATAATGTGGTATCAATTGTACCTTTTTGGAATCCCGATTTAATGAGAAATTCAGTCAGATTTCATACCATGCTCTAGAAGCCTGTTTAGGTCCATACAAGTCCTTGTTCAGACTATAAACATACTCTGAATGCTTAGGATCTTCAAAACCTTCATGTTGTGCAACATAAACATCATGTTGCTTACCATACAAAAATGCAGATTTGACATCAATCTGATAAATTTTGAAGTTCCTATAAGTGGCATAGGCTAGAAAAATCATGATGGCATCTATTCTTGCAATTGTGCAAAGGTCTCATCATAATCAATGCCTTGTTATTGGGAATAACCTTTTCAACTAATTTGGCCTTATTTATGGCGACAATCCATCTTCATCCTTCTTACTTCTGGAGACCCACTTTGTTCTAATTATAGACTTGCCTTCATGTCTTGGAACCAACCTTCATACCTTATTCCTCTCAAACTGTAGAAGTTCCTCTTCCATTGCAAGTGCCCAATTTGGATCTTGCAATGCCTCTGAAGGATTTTAGGTCTATTTTGTTGAGAAAATTGACAGATACACTCATCGGTTTTTGCAAAAATTGTTTTACTCCAGATGAAGGTTTACTTATTACCCGATGTAGAGGGTTCTTAGGATTGAAAGTCCTAATGCGTTGAAAGTTGTATAACGCATTTATAGAGTTTAAGTTGTTTTATTATTTAGTTGCATTGTAAAAGCCATTTTATTGTTAAAATTGGCTTGTTTGGCTTAATAGGCTTTAGGCTTTAGAACCCAAGCCCTTAGTATTTAAAGTTTTTATTTAGGGTTTTAGAAGAGGGGGGGACGGTCATTAAGGTTTGTACGCTCAATTCATATTCTCTCTGTAAACCTTTGAGGTTATCGATTATCAATCATATGACCAAGTTTGATTGGTATCATTGAATGTTGATTAATTGCTTTGATTATTACACTTGCATTGGGATTCACAATTGGTATCAGAGCAAAAAGACGAAGATTTGATTCATAAAAGGTATACATTTTTCTCTGACTTTGTTCATTCGATCGACTTTTGTGTGGTTTCTGGATTATTTAATATTTTGCAAAATCCATGAATTCTATCGATTCCATTCTCTTTCGTTACATTAGTTAAATGTTTAGACAAAATATCGAGCTTTAATTCGAAGTATTGAAGTCAATTTTTGGATTTTTTTCATCTGTAATTCTTTGGTATGTGTTCTTGAATTTCATGAAATTTTTGTTTAAAAATCATTGTTTTTTCTTCAAAATCGTTTGGAAAAGGTGTTATAGTATTAAGTGATTTGGGTTGATAAAGTTTTACCTTAGATCCGATTTATTTGAAGAATTCGATTAATTTTTTATTCGGTCGAACCATATGGTTAAACTCGGGTCCCCATTCGATCCGACTTCTATTCCACCCGGGTATTCCTCTAACCCGGGCACCCCCTCCTTCCCTAGTCAATCCCATCCAGGTATCTCCTACCCGGTTCCCCTCATCCAGACGCTAACTCTCGGCTCACCCAAACCCAGGTTCACCCGGACCCTGACTCACCCGGATCCGACTCACCCAGACCGTGGCTCACCCAAACCCTCTTCCTTCTCAACCCGGGCATCTCCTCCCTGTTCCCCTAATTTTGGTATGTGTTCTCATTCCTTGTTTTTCAACTGTGTTTTGTCAAATACTCGACTTTAAGTGTTTTTCATTTCATTTAACCTTTCTTGAATCAAATCGTGATCGTCTTACGATCACCGCAAGTGTAACAATGTCTTATATTGATTCTCAACGAGAAATAACAAATCTTAAAGAAAAGATTAAAGTTCTTGAAGCACGATTACAGAATAATGATAAGTGTCTGGAGGAATTGTTGCTTAAAAATGCTTATCTTCAGTCAGACCTGGGAAATCTGAGAACGGAAAGCAAAACTTATAAAGAAATTTGCTCTTTAAAGAAAAGCAATGACTGGCTCAAGGATAGAAATTCTGCACTTGAAAAAGCAGCGATAAGTTGTTCATATAAATTTTTGTATGGTGATGAAATATCTTCTCTTAAAAGAAAGATTTCATATCTTGAAAGAGAAGCCGATATGGAGAGAAGCGATCCGAAAAGTACTGAAGCTTCAAAGAAAATTTCTGAACTTGAACGAAAAGTTGCAAATTTTGACGCCCGAGAAGAGTAGACCCTGGAACTTGAAGAGAAACGGAAAGCTGCAGAGAGTGAAGATCTTGATATGAAGAAAAGAATTGAAGTTTTTGAAAAAGAAAAAGTTGAATTTTCAAATGAAAGAATTTTTTTTGAAAGAAAGATTCTTGATCTTTCAAAGAAAGTTTTTGACGAAGGAAAAACTTTTGAGTTTCAAAATGCTAAACTTTCAAAACATATTTCTGATTTTGAAAAGGTTTTGATAATTGAGCGAGATAATTTTGAAAAAGAAAGAAAATTGTTTGCGAATGAAAAGAAAGTGCTTGAAAAGAAGAATGTTGCAATTTTCAAAGAAATATCTGACAAACGCAACATTAATGAAAAAGATTTTGAAAGTGAGAGGAAGATTTTCGAAACAGAAATTATCTGGATTAGCAATAGAGATTTTGAAAGAGCAGATGGTAAAGTCTGTTTTACAAAAACAATTTGATTTAATTTTCGAAAAAAGAAATGTTTTATCCGCAAAAGTCAAGAAACTTGAAGAAATAAAATTTAAAGTTGACTTATCTGAACAAGCCAGTCCCGGTACTGTTGTTCAGTCTCCTTATTCTTCAAGTTCAACTTCTACAACTATTTCTTTGAAGAAGTTTGTCAAATCAAATGAATTTTCCGAAGAACAGATTCACCCTTCCAATCTTTTCTATAATTCTCTTGTTGATGATTCAAATAATCAAGTGTTTCGAAAAATCAAAATGGTTTAGAGAAAGAAAACAACTACAGAAGATAACGATGGAAACAAGTCTTATGATTCTCCTGTAGTTGATACAAAGACATTTATTTCCAATATTTATTCACCTACTTATGTCTATTCTACAGGAAAGTTGATCAGTCTGAACCGAGCAAAGATCTGTTGCACTCATTGTGGAAAGAGTGACTTTGTCCATCCAATGTATGTTAGTAGTTTTTTTTTGGATAAGGGTATCCTGGACCTTTGGCCCAGACTAATCCCTTGGCAAAGCTGGGCCTTTGGCCCGACTACTAAGCGTGCAACCCTGAGTTTATCCCCAGTGGCCACAAGTTGGAAGTGCCTGGAATCAAACCTAGGCAGGCGCTATGAACCCCCCAAGCCGTTTCCAGTACACCACAAACCTTGTGGTTCAATGTATGTTAGTAGTTGGTATGGTACTTACAACATCCCCAATCCTTAGTTTAGTAGCTTCAAAGCTAAGACAACTAACTAACAAGGATCCATCAAAGCATGAATACCAAAACCAAAATCTTCTTAATCTGTTTTGCAGGAATGTCATGTGCGATTTAATTCAGATTATTCACATCACATGACTACAATCAAGGGTTATGCCATCTTTTGAGGGGGGTAGCATGTTTTTAAATTTTCATATCGACTTCTGAACACTTCATTTCAAAACTCGTTATTAAATGTTTTTGACTTCTGATTACATCAAATCAGAACTCATACTTCAGTTTTTACCTTAATGATCTATTTTGGTGAGTTAAAGGAATGTTAGGATTTATACAGTTTCTATCGTCAATCTAAAACCGGAAGGACCTACCCATGAAACACATCAAATTCATAGATATCTGTGAGGAGTCTAGATTAGTAGATGAGTTCGGAGTGAAAAAAAACATGGTGAGGATGTGACAGGACTTAAAAGAAATATTGGTCTTTACCAAACCGAGTCAGTTATCCGGGTTACCACATAATTAATTCATTCTCATTCTTTGGAGATGGATATTGAAACAAACATTGACCCGGTGTCGATAACTCGTGTCACCCCACCTAGCTACTCAAGTATCTCACAAAAGATACTTGTTTCATATATGCACGGAGAATTAGCACATAATCTATCTGTTCCTCACTCGGAGGTCTTAGATATTGAAAAAGGAAGACATCAACTCTGGTCTCCGAACTTCATATTCATATCACTGTGTCTATTGATCTCAAACTTGTGTCCCAGGTCGAATCAATCTTTGAGCCATATATATACATGAATTTATTTCTTTCATACATGCATGAATATTTGTGATTCCAATTGCATATCTTCGTGATATTTCCAAAATAGTTTGAGAAGAATAAATGTTTAAATTTTACTTCAGTCATAACTGGAAGTCCTATCAGAGATACATCAATGACAACTCTGAAAATAGGCCACACAATTATTTCAATTGTTGTGATAACAGTTACTATTGTTTTTATGTGTTAGTTGTTACCGTATCTTGGTTACTTAACCGTTTTTTATGATATTTTGCTACTCATCCGATTAGTCTCTGAAGATACATGATGCTCAGGATGCTCCTAATCATCATGAGGTGGAGAATGCAATGACAAAGACACAGGTTTCAAAGACAGATTATCATGTTTGGGGGAGTTAGCAAAAGCTGAGGGGGAGTAACAAAATCTTAAATTTGAGGTTGACAAGCCATTAGATTTCAAAGATTGCAGCAGAGCAGAAAAGATTACAGTATAATTTGTTTGGTTCTTCTATCCCTTATCATATGGTGTTCACTACAAGTTGTTTCTTCCTTTAAGCATATTGGTTCTACAAGCTCTTAAGCTGAAAGTGATATTCAACTCGCGGTTCAAAGACAGATTCTTTGTTTTTAAAGTGAAGATGCATTGTGGAATGTCATGTAACTCATACATTATCTTTCTCGTGTGTTGATCCAATGTGTTGAGTTTCTACAGTTGAAAGCTACTCAATAGTGTATTCAATCGAGGCTATTGCACATTGAATCTGGTTACAAAGTTGAAACCATGAAGACCAAGAGTTTTATTCAAGGGGGATCTTGGAAAGACATGAAAACAAGCATCACCAAAGTTTTTCAGAGATTCAAGAGGGAGAGAAGATCAATACCTGAAGGTTTCAAGATGATAAATGATTTATTCAACTTTAGGGGGAGATTGTTAGGACTGAAAGTCCTAGTGCGTTGAAAGTTCTATAACACATTTATAGAGTTTAAATTGTTTTATTATTTAGTTGCGTTGTAAAATCCTTTTTATTGTTAAATGGGCTTTGGGCTTAGGCTTTGGGCTTTAGAACCCAAGCCCTTAGTATTTAAAGTTTGTGTTTAGGGTTTTAGAAGAGGGGGGGATGGTCATTAAGGTTTGTACACTCAATTCATATTCTCTCTGTAAACCTTTGAGGTTATCGATTATCAATCATATGACCAGGTTTGATGGCTATCATTGAATGTTGATTAATTGCTTTGATTATTACACTTGCATTGGGATTCACAAGGGTGATATGTACACACTAGGTAGGGGTTGATAAAAGTCTTTATCATTATGACTATTGTTTTCATCTAGAATATCGGTATTAATTTCTTATTGCTCTTCCTATCGTTCCCCTCCATTTGTAAATATATCTTGTTTGAGTAATCTCTGGATGCACTGAGTCAAAGATCTGACTACATGAGCTAGAAATCTGATGTGGCTGCTCCAAAGTATGAATAGCTTGATCAGAGATATTTCTACTTGGTGAACTTATGAAAGAATCAACATTTGTTTCAGCAGTTCCAGATATATTTATCACTGTAGGCTCTGGTTCTTCTGAATTAGGAACATCAGATTCTCTAGATGAATTTTGAACTTGATAATTTGAAATAAAATCCAAACAATCATCAAATAAGTTCTAAAATAGTAAATTGAGTTCTAAATCACTAGAACTTTTAGAAATGATTTCAGAAGTCTCAATATGATGTGCAGGTTCTGAACAAATATGTTTAGAAGCTATTTCTTTAAGCACGAGTCCTAAACTTCTTTGTGCAGAAGTCTAAGTTTCTTTGTCATCAAATGTAACATTAATGCTTTCTATGATAATACTGGTTCTTATATTGTATTATCTCTACCATTTAATATATATCATCTTCAACTAAAACATTGAAAAATTTAATGGTAGGATTTCTTTTATTTATAATTTCATATGGTGTTTTGTTAAATCTTCTGTTGATGACGTATTTTTTTTTTGGTAAAACTAGTTGATGCAGCTTCAGCCCAGAGAAATGTAGGCAACTGAGAGTAGGCCAATATAGTTTTGGCTGCTTCAATAAGAGTTATGTTTCTTCATTCCACAACTCCATTTTGTTGTGGAGTTCTAACAACTAAAAAATAATGAGAAATGGCCATTGAACTCAAATGTGTATGCATAGTCTCATTCTTGAATTTTGTGCCATTATCACTCCTTATTTTTTTGCACCGGAAGTTGTAGGAACACTTGTATTCTCTTGATGAAAGAAATTACTATCTCTGGAGAATCATCCATAGATTTGAAGAAATCTACCCATGTGTACCTTGAATACTCATCCACCAAAATAAGTATATATTTCTTTCCATTAATACTTTAAACTCTTATTGGTCCACACAAATCCATGTGTAAGAGTTCGAGATGAGATTTTCACGATGATTCTAATTTAGCTTTGTGTGTGCTCTTTGTAGTTTTTCTCATTTCACAAGTTTAGCACAAAGAATCTTTCTCAAATCTCAACACTGACAATTCTTCAACCAAATCATCTTTAATTTGTTGATGATTTTGAAATTGAGATGTGATAACTTCCTATGTCATATCCATCACCTTTTTTATAGAATGTGTTTATCTCATTGATCTGTCCTCTTTTGTTGCTTTTGAAATTAGACATATTGTTTTTCGAGCATCCAGACAAGGGAAATGCATTGTATACAAGTTAGCACTTCTCATTGCATTTAACACCTCTTTACCATCTTTATCTTGAATAACACATCTATCAATCTGAAATTATACACTAAAACCTTTGTCACATAATTGACTTATTCTAAACAAAATTTGCTTTAGACCCTCAACAAAAACTACTTTCAGAATGGTGACTTTTCCATTTGTAAGAACTCCATGTCTTCTAGTAAATCCTTTGATGTCATATATAAAAGTTATTGTAACTCTAGGATTTTACCTTATAATATGTCAATAGGTGCTTGAAACCGGTCATGTGTCTTGAATATCCAGAGTCAAAGTATCACACATGACTTTCCTGGAAGGAAAATTACTTAGATTTAGGTATCCATTTTGGAATTGGTCCTTTGATGGTAGTAATTTTGGAAGAGGATGAACTTGTTGAGACCATTGATTTAACTTTTGGCCTCCAGACTTTAACAAGTCCAGAATTAGACTTAGGGCTAAAAGAATCAAAGACTTAGACTTTGGCTTCCACTTCATCACATATTCAGATTTAATAGGTGATGAAGGATTGTATAAAGCTTTAGATTTAGGTTTGTATATCAATTTCTGAATGATATTGGGAGTACATTCAAATATTTCTTCAGTTTGTCCAGAATTTGATATTATCTCATACCAATCTTTTCTAGTCCACTTAAACAAATCAGAATTTAGTTTGAATTTGTGTTGACCACAATAATCACAATAAATATACTTTTAAACTGAAACAAGTAAATCACCACACAAACAATTAGTATTATGATCATGTTTTTCAAAATAACTAATTGAAGAATTAACTTGCAATTTGGAACCGAAACTTGAACTTTTATTTCTTGCGACATTGTTTTCAACAACTTTTTGCCTAACTATAACCAAAATATTTCTTATATTCTACTTTAGTCTTTTCCTGACTAGTTTTCTTTTTTGTCCAGACTAAACTCTTTAGCCTTTAGAAATCTAAAACAGTCAAATACTTTGTGTTATTATAGGAGATTGAATAACATCTCTTCCTTTATCAACTCTAATAAATCTTTTAGTGTATGCCTTTGGCTTAGTACATAAAGATTACCTTTGTTTGGAGACTCATACTTAGAAACAACTTTAATCTAGATTTTGAACTTTTAGTTCCATAAAGATTTATCATATTTGACTTAAAGATTTATATCACTGAGTACACTGTTCTGAACTCTGACTAGAAGACTCAGAGTTAGAACAAGTGTTCTCAGATTTGATCTGTTTTATACACTCAGACTTATCTTTTTGGAATGCAATGTCATATTCATGATAAGAATAACAAGGATTTTTGTTTTCATAACTTTTATTTAACTTTAAGTAATCAAAAGCCACATTATTATATTTAATATGATCATTGCGTTCATAAGTCTGACTAATACAATTAGATTTTTGATTAATGTAAGAAGACTTCGGACTTAACTCAATTTTCTATTTTACTTTAGATTCAGAGTTGTGAACAATGGGGTCACACTTCACAAAAACTTCATTTTCCTCTATTGGAACCCTTTCTACCATATTCTCAAATGTAGGCTTTGTATGAGAACATTCAGACTTGGTTTCATGAACATTCGTTTTTGAAAAATTGGAAAGATAATCAAGAACTTCTTTAATACGGTTTATTCACTCATACCAAGACCCAACATTGGTTGTAAAACATGGTGTCTTTGGAGTGCTTGTCAATAAATTTAAAGTTCGTCCTCTTTTGAAATTCAAATCTTCAAGTTGTTTAATCTTTTTATATAAGTCAATCATTTCTTTGGATAAATTTTCATTTTTGAGTCTAAAATCTTTTTTTTTTCATCTCCTATCTTAACATAATTGTTGGTCCCAAAGTAAAGAAGATAACAAACAAGTATTGTAGAAGGGGGGGGGGTGTTGTTGAATACAATACACAAAATTTCACTTAATTTTAATTCTTTTATTAATATCACTATCAAGAATTATACATAGAAAACTTTAAAGATTGTTGTTGTAGATCTTTTCAGCCTTACGAACTATTAGAAGTGTATGTGAATTTTTGTCGTATTTACATCTGCTAAAAATTGTTTCGGTAAAAAAAAAAAGATGAAGATATAAGTTCTGAAAAATTCCTCAAAGTCTCAAAGAAGTTTCAAAGTTCCAAATTCGAGTTCAAGACTTGATGACTTTACAAAGCAAAGTGAAAGACTTTTCAAGATTCTTCAAAGCATCAGAGATTAAAGACTGTCAGAGCTTCAAAGTTTAAAGCAGTCAGAGTCAAAGTTTGAAGAATCAAGAGCTGAGGACTATTATCAAAAAAAAAATTAATCTTGAATACAAAGGGGGAGAATGTTAGTGTATAATTGTATCCAAGATTTAATGTGAAAAGTCAAAGTCTGTAAAGTCAACTTAGTCAAGTCTTTGTAAAGTCTTTGTTGTCTAGCTTGTGAGTGTTCATGGTCATGTGACCATATATATATATATATATATATATATATAGGTTTATTCCTTTGTAAGAGATGTAACATAAGAGCTTATAACTTTCATATTGATAATATACGACTTGTGACTTTCTCTCTCTACTCTCTCTCTAGAAATTATTCTTTCATTGTTAAATCTTGAATTGCTTGAATCTGGGATTTTACATTTTCACGAGTCCAATGCGGGTTGAACCGCGTGGAAGTCTCTTTTTTTACTGTTTTTCGTTCCTCCTGTTTCACTTTCAAATCCTATTCGTGCACCTTTCATACGCCAAAAACTCAAGGAGTAACAAACTAAACTGAATAAAATAACTTCAAGAAAACACGAAATTAAAACATAAGCAAAAAGAAAAAATAAAAAATAAAACACACCTACGGTGGGTTGCCTCCCACCCAGTGCCTTATTTAGTGTCGTGGCACGACCTTTTTCCCCATTCAATCCTTCGGGACATCAAGATAGACGCTTTATGCTTCTAACGGCTCACCTCCTACATATGGTTTCACCCGCTGCCCATTCACCTTGAATGTGGAACCATCCTTTCGTTGTAATTCAACAGTGCCATATGGAGTGACCTCTTTGACTGTGAACGACCCCGACCACCTAGACTTTAGTTTGCCTGGAAACAAACGCAACCATGAGTTAAATAACAACACCTGCTTATTTGGAACAATTACCTTCTTATTTAAGTGCTTGTCATGAAATTTCTTCGTTCACTCTTTGTAGATGGCGGCGTTCTCAAATGCATCATGGCGAATTTCCTCTAATTCGTTCAGTTGTAAGAACCTACGCTGGCCAGCTGCTTTCAAGTCCATGTTGAGTTGTTTAATTTCCCAATATGCCCGATGTTCCAGTTCCATGGGTAGATGACATGATTTCCCATAAACTAGACGGTATGGAGTAGTTTCGAGTGGAGTTTTAAACGTCGTTCGATAGGCCCAAAGTGCATCATCGAGCTTAGATGCCCAATCCTCTCGAGATGCACTAACGGTCTTCTCAAGTATTTGCTTGAGCTCTCGATTGGATACCTCGGCTAGACCGTTGGCCTGTGGATGGTATGGTGTGGTAACCTTATGCTTAAATGAATACTTCTTCAATGTTGCATCTAAGTTCCAGTTACAAAAATGGCTCTCACCATCACTGATTAATACCCTTGGAACCTCGAACCAAGAGAAGATATTCTTCTGTAAGAATTTAATAACCACCTTGGAATCATTCGTTGGGGTCACAATCGCCTTGACCCACTTAGAAACATAATCAACTTCCACCAAGATGTATTCATTACGGAATGAGTTCAGAAACGGCCCCATGAAATCGATCCCACATATATCGAATAACTCAACCTCCATGAATACCTTCATGGGCATCTCATCTCTCTTGGAAATGTTTCCAACTCTCTAACAAAGATCACAACGAGAAATAAACTCCCGAACTTCCTTGAACATTGATGGCCAAAAGAAACCGGATTGCAATACCTTTGCCACGACTCGGTCTGTGCTGAAATGACCCCCACATCCCAAAGCATGGCAATGGTTCAAAATATCGGTCTTTTCCTCGTCTGGTGCACACCTTCGAATCATCCCATCGACATACAACTTGTATAAATAAGGTTCATCCCAATAATAGTGCTTTATATTTGAGAGGAATTTCTTCTTTAATGTGAATTCAGGTTGTAGGGCATGACCGACTGTCAGGATCGAATTCTTAACAAGAATAAATTCTCAGAAACTAATATCAAAGAAGTTGCGGAATAACACTTTGATATTCAATCAAACAGTAAACCAAAACAGTATATAATCAACAACTTGTAAACTTGTATTGAATGCTTGAAGTTACAAGATTAAACACACAACCTCAATATTGATGAACAGGCTCACCAATACGAATTCTACTTCTCTAGAATTAGGATCTATGCCTTGAGGTTGATTTTCTCTAAAACTTAGAATGAATGAATTAATCTCCACTAAACTATTCTATCAAATCTATACATATACTGAACAAAAAGATAATTACAATAAATAAAATATCTTCAGTATATCTTCCATCATTATCTTCAAAATATCCTTGTTTATCTTTAATCACGATCTCTTCATCATTATCTTCAAATTACCTTATAAGCAGCATTAAGTCTTGGCAGCATTAACTACTAAGCAGCACTAACTTCTAGCAGTACTAACTAGCTAAGCAGTACTAACTTTGTTCAAGCAACACTAACTTTGACTAGCAGTATTAATTCTACTAGCAGTAGTAATACTCAGCAGTATTAACTTTGAAGTCTTCTAGCAGTAGTAATTCTGAACTAGCAGCATTAACCATACTTGAGCTTTTCTTCAGTTCCCAACAATCTCCCCCTAACTTGACTTTTAGAAAGAGAATTCAAGTTCTTCAAATGCTTCCAAAATCTTCATTGATCTACTCCAAGGTTAGGATCCAGTCCCATGCTCTGATTAATAGTTCTTTGAATTAAGTACTTTGCCATTTCTGAATTTGGTGCACAACTCAACTTCTTATTTAACATGGCATGAAGCTTCAGATTTGTATGATTGTATACCCTATCCACCAAGTAATACTCCATGTGAAAAGTATCCAATGCCAGTTCGTAGACTCCACTCCTTTCATATAGAGTCCATCCTCTAACAGCTTTAAATACATCTCTTATCAAATGCTTTACTGCTTCTGGTTTGAACAACATGCACAAATATTCCATAACTAGCTTCACAATTGGTAACCCTGGAGCTGTCAACTGATCTGCATGAACTTTCATCCCCACTGCAAACATTTCTTCCAAATCAGATCTGGAACACTCTCTGACAATTTTGCTCCAGGTGCTGTAGACTTCATACTTCTCATCCTTTCTTTTTCAATCTAATGTATTCTTTGCCATCCACCTCCATAGTATCCCAGAGGATAACTTCAGGAGGTTTGAATCCAACAGGTTCAGCTGAAATAGGCTTTGGAATTTTATCCATTACCACCATGTACATGTTTACATCTGAACTCTGTGGTACTTCTTCCTGAGATTCAACTTTCTTTTCTTCTTCTACTCTAGACTTCTTGTCAACTTTCTTTCTGTTGGCCATCATTTTGGTTATCTTCAGTATCCTTTGCCCTTGTCCTATAGTAGCTTCCTTCTTCTTTTCTTCCTTTTTCCTTTCTTCTGATCTAGGGCCTTTAGAAGCAATAGACTTAACTCTTTTTATCTTTTTGATCTTCTGAGCTAGAGTCTCTTCTTCCTTAATCTCTGCCTTTTTCTTTGTTGGAGTTCCCTCTTCACTTTCAGGGAAGGGTTTATTGATATTCACATCATGCCTCTCCTTAGCTTTCTTTTCAAACTCCACTCTGTCCTTTTCATTATTCTTCAGCTTTCCCATTTCTTTCTCATATAGTCCCTTGACTTGATCAAAAGTCATCTTTATGAACATTTCTTTCTTCACACCAATTGCACTCCTCAAGAAAGTTATCATCTTGTTCCTTTCTTGAGTTGCAAGGTAAGTTTGTGAAGGTCTTCTCTTCTTTGCACTTGATCTGGCCATCATAGCCTTTCTCAAGCTTATTGCTCTTTGCTTAGCTTTCTCTGTTTCCAACCCTTTCTGAAATGCTTCATTTAGTTCATTGGCTAGTGCTCTTGCTATCTCTCTGTCTTTCTCAACCTGCTCTTTCTCTGCTTGATCTAACTCTTCTTGTACTTTCTTTGCTAATGCTTCATCTGACTCAATCATCTTTTGCTTTTTAGATGGTTGATCAGATTCTATCATCTTTTCTTTCCCTTTTCTTTTTACATCTGCAGCCATGTCTTTCTTTTCTGATTTCTTTGCTCCCCCTTCATTTATGACCACTCCCTTTGCTTTGGGAGTGTCATTCTTTGCTTTTACCAGCATCTCTGCTACTTCAACCTCTTCAGATGTCAATCCTGTTACTGCTGCTTGTGTAGTTTCAGCAGCACTAACAGTTTCTGCTGCTTGTTTTGGCTTAGCAGTAGTAACAGTTTCTGCTGCTGGGGTTGTTACTGCTGCTGGTGTTGTTTCTGCTGCTGCCTTTTCTCCAACAAATTCAGCCCTTTCTTCAACAAACTCCCCCTCAATCTGTTGATCTATCTGTTCTGAGCTTGAATTCTCCCCCTTTTTGGAAGCATTTTCCTCCTTTTTGTTTGCCCCATTTCTCCTCCTTAGAACAAACTGCTTTCTCCTTTTCTTGGCAATGAGTTTTCCTACCAATTGTTTGAGTTTGGAAATCTGCTCTTGTTGGGAGATGACCACTTGCTGCAATTATTTAATTTCCTTTCCTTGATTAACCACATCAACATTGATGTTGGCTAATGCTTCAATCAATTCCCAGTAAGTATATCTATCCTCACCTTCTTTAGGTGTTTTACCCACCCTTGAAGGATCCTTGGAATGTTTTTCCATCAATTCATCAGTTTCAGCTCTGTCCTCACCCTTTTTGGATATGTTGCCCATCCTTGAGGGATCCTTGGATCTTTTGATAGTGGAAGTCTTCTGCCTAGCAGAAGCACTATCCACCCCCTTGGTTTCTTGGCACCAGGGACCTTTGAATGATTGCTCATTCAAAGTTGCCATGGGGGAGGTCTTATTTATGTTACCACTGTCCTTCTCTGTGCTAGCAGAAGTAGTGGCAGCCTCAGTACCCATATGCTCAACCTCCTCCTCAGAGAGCACCTCCTTGGGGTTGGGAGACACCCTAGTGGATTCCCTTTGGATATTCTCTACTGGAGAATGCTCCAATAGAGGGCTTTGAGGCTCTTGGTTAATAGTAGGTACACCAAGGGAAGGAGCCTTGTGTACCTTTCTCTTGATATAGGTCTTGGATATTATGGGAGTGGGTTTAGCAGCAAAGGACTGAGGGAAAATTTGAGAGAGGGAAGGTTGGGATTGACTAGCAGTGGGTTGGTCTAATGGGGGCCTTGACCCTGCTACCATACCTTCATTAGTTTGGGACACCACCATCATTGTAGAGAACAATGGGGTGTCTACTCCTTCCGAGTCCCTAGCAGATCTTCTCATATTTGAGAAAACCTTGCCTTTAAGGGGTTTTGGTACATATATTCCATCAGAATGAGGAATATCCGTCAATTCATGGTTGATTACTGCTTGAACAAACCTGGGATACATATAAAAGCTCTTTTTGTTTCCCATGTTTGAGATAAGATCATTGAAAATCATTTGTGAAAAATTGTACCTTCTGGCAGTGGCCAAACAGACCAAAGCATAAGCAATGGGACTGCTGAACTCACTCCATCCAGTGGTCTTTTTAGAAATGCAGTGCATCAAGGTATGAACAAGAAAACGCCATTGGGGTGAGAATTTAGCTTTTGAGAACTTAAAAACACCCAATGGGCCTCCATACCCCATTCTTGTAAGAGTAGAAAACATTTCATCATTAGGGATAGAAGTTATACCAGAGGCATCGTCTAGACGTAGACTGATGCGAATTACCTCTTCAGTAACTGTCAATGGCTTGCCACATACTGTCGTCTTGATCATTTGCACACCATCCTTAGTAACAATGGTGGCATGTGCCCAGAATTGCCTCTGATGCTCTATGAAGATAGTTGGAGACATAGTGAGAGCATGGGCAATGTGGCTAGACTTCAGAAAGTCGACTATCTGATGAAAACCTTCAGCTTGTTTTGTCTTTTGGAGCATCGCGATTTCATTGTGCTCGTCAATGAACGCCATTGATGCCATGAATCTTTGAAACTTCTTGCCTGAGAACTTTGAACTTGAGAGAAAGAGGGTTTAGAGCGCAAGAGAATAGTATGCAAAGAGTCGTTATGAACTTTTAGGCGGGCAAAGAGTATTTATAGTATTCGGAACATAAGCAGTATTAATCTAGAGCAGTATTAACTACTAGCAGTATTAACTGAAAGCAGTATTAACTACTAGCAGTATTAACTGAAAGCAGTATTAACTGAAAGCAGTATTAACTACTAGCAGTATTAACTAACTAGCAGTATTAATCACTGGCATTATTAACTAACTAGCAGTATTAACCACTAGCAGTATTAACTAACTAGCAGTATTAACCACTAGCAGTATTAACTAACTAGCAGTATTAATACTCAGCAGTATTAACTTTGAAGTCTTCTAGCAGTAGTAATTCTGAACTAGCAGCATTAACCATACTTGAGCTTTTCTTCAGTTCCCAACACCGACCCCACCAAATAATTAACCACGTCTGCATACCAGGGCTCTGAATGACTCACCTTTAGTAACTGCTCATCTGGGAAGTAGTCATTGATAATATATTTGTCTTTCGCTCCATCCCCTTCGAGTCTAGATAGATGATTCGCCACTGTATTTTCTGAGGCTTTCTTCTCTAGAATTTCCAGATCAAACTCTTGGAGTAGAAGAACCCATCGGATGAGTCTGGTTTTTGCGTCCTTCTTGGTCATCAAGTATTTCAATGTCGAATGATCGGTGTACACGATTACCTTTGCACTAACAAGATAGGATCGAAACTTCTCGCAAGCGTAAATGACGGCTAGAAGCTCCTTCTCTGTAGTGGCATAATTGATCCGGGATTCATCCAACATTTTTCTCGCGTAATAGATGACATGTAACCTCTTTTTCTTTCTTTGGCCCAACACGGCACCAAGGACAATATCGCTTGCATCGCACATCAAAACAAACGGAAGGCTCCAGTCTGGTGCGGTCAAGATTGGTGCCGATATGAGCTCCTTCTTTAACCTGTTAAAAGCATAAATACATTCATCAGTAAACTCAAACTTTACATCCTTAAGCAATAAAGAACACATAGGCTTAGTAATCTTAGAAAATTCTTTAATAAAACTCCAATAAAATCTTGCGTGTTCCAAAAAGCTTCGATCTCCTTTGACTGAGTTCGGGTATGGTAGGTTCTCGATGACGACCACCTTGGCTTTATCCACTTCTATACCTTGGCCAAGCACAATTCCTTCGGTCAACATGAAGTAACACTTCCAATTAATCACCAAACTTGTTTCCTTGCATCTCCGAAGAACGAATTCCTAATGAGCGAAGCACATGTCAAAAGTAGGCCCGAAAACTGAAAATTCATCCATGAATATTTCAGTCGTTCACTCCACTTGTTGGATCCCTGATTTAATCTTATAACAATGATATAAAACAATAATAACAGTAAGAACAACAGAAGCAATATAGTTTTAATAACAAAGTAGATTCAATATCACCGTTTTATAATAAGATATATAAATCGTAGAAGATCTTTCTTTTGAATACTTTCAGTATATTAGAATATGATTCATTTACAAGATCTATCAAAAGCACACTTTTGTCAAATTCTGACATAAGAAACATGCTTGAACAATGTCTTACCTAAAAGGTAAGCTCAAGACATGTTTGAACAGTGACCTACTCTAAAAAGTAAATCTTATCAGTGATGATGTGTCATCTGTTCTTCTGTCAATACTTCTATAACTTTAGCTTTCTTTAGAGAGGGGGTCTTCAGAGCTCTGATGTAGGTGACTCTGATGAAGCCATCTCTGATGTCTTCTGCTGAAATTCTCTAACTCTGGAAAGTACTTCAGGGCAGGTTTGTCCTCTGAAGTCTATCTCTGGAAGTCCTCTGAAATAGGACTTAGAACATTTTCAATACTTTTACAATTTAGAATTGGGGCTAACAATCTCCCCCTAAGTATTGAAAATAAAAATTTGCAAAACTAGCAGAGAAATAAAATATAATTTAGAAAGCATAGAGGAGAAAGTCATCCGATTTAAATGTTACTTCTTCAAATGATGAAAATTACAAAACAAAGAAGATAACAAAAGCAACAAAAAAGTTGCAAATAAAGAACTAATTACTTTCACCAGAGCATATCCTATGGAACTTCATTATCAGCTCTCTGAAGTTAATCATTGAGCGAATTTCCAAGTCTAGCTTTGCCAATAGGTCAACTCTGTGTCGTTTTTTCTTTGTATGAATCATCTTCAATACACCCATTAGAGTCCCATCTGAGTATTTAGCGACCTCTGAAGCCAGGAATATTTTCTTAACTTGATTCACTTTGTAGACGAATCCCAGAGGTTCTGGAATTATTGAGCCGGTCTTGTATGTGTCTAAATCAGGGATCTTTTCTAATGGTTCAGTAACTCTGAATTTTTCTTCTCCTAGATTCAGAGCTATCTGAAAGTCCAATTTTGCTCTTAGCTTGATGTGAGCATTCATGGTACTGTAGACATCATACTTACCCATTATGTATTGTCTTCGTCGATCATATCTTGTTACACAACATGCATGAAGTTGAGGCAGATCATACGAATTTAGATTTACGAGATCATTGTCATTGAACTCATAAATCTTCTTGTCAGCTCGGATCACAACGAAATGCCTATATGTTATTTTGTTGTAGGCAAACTTCTTTTCAGAGATATCATTTATTTCAATGATGGGTTCCTCTGATTAGACTTGCTCTACAAGCTGTGTTTTTGTTTTGATGAACCTTTTCTCATAATCTTGCATATTTTCCTTGATTCTTGGGTTCAGAGGAAGCACTTGGGTGTTATCAAGATTGAATTCAGAGTAGAGATATCTTAAATGATCTTCGATTGATGTCTCTGGCTCTGAAGCAAGAAAGCTTGGAGGTTGGGTGAACCTTGATATGGTAGGAATAACAATGCTTGTCTTCTGAACAGGTTCAGTTGGAGAAGCCTATTCATCAACAACCACGGTATTTTCTTCAGCAGACAATGAAGTTGTCTCTGGTTCCTTTGCTTGGACTTTTGGAGATTGTGGAGGGTGTCATTTATGGTGGATGAGAAGATGACTTCCAGCTATGTAGTGTCTGAAATTTGGAGCTTTGTCTCTGAAGTAGAGGGATGATGAGGTTGAGCATTTTTGTACACATACTCTTCCCCAACAATCACTTCAATTTCTTCTTCTTCTTCAGCAACTTCTGCTTCTTTAGGTTCTGATTCAAAAGCATCTCTCATCATAAGTGTGGTCTTTCTGGTGATGAGAATGCATCTTCTTCAGAGGTTGAGAAGTCTACCAGTTGCTCATCTTCATCTTCGTCTAGAGCACCAATGGTTTATTGCATTACATTCATTACTTGGATTATTAGTGCTTCTGAGGAAGATGGTGCTAAGAATACAACTGGTACTGGAGATTCTAGTACTCTTTGGTTGTCTTCAGCAGAGGTGGAGTTTCTCTCTATGTCCTTTTCTTGTACTCCTCTGTCTCTGTTGGACGGGGAAGGAGTTGAATCTTTCTTCTTTTCATCATCTTTTGGTTGAGCTTTCTCCCCCTTTTGAAGGCCTGATGACCCTTGAGGTTGATCGTCTTTGTAATTAGAGTCTTTAAATCTGGACTTCTTTCTTGCCTCTTCAGAGCAGGAAGTCTATGGAGTTTTTCTTTTCAGCTTTCCTTCTGAAGATAGGGCATCTTTCAGAAGATCTTCAACAGTCTTGGTCTGGTGGCTTGCCTTAGTAACAAATTTTCTCGAGATCTTCATCATTCTGTTGGTGACAGATTTAGAGAAATTTTGAAGGTCATCTTTTGTGATGAGCTCTGAAGGCATGGTAGTTGGTGGAGCAGCAGTTGGGATAGGAATCTTGGCGATTGATTCTGCTAATGTCCTCAAGACTTCCTCTTTGAAATGAGAAAAGACTTCAGAGGTAGTTAAAGGACCAAAGGGAGTCGGGATTGCCTTTAGATGGTCTGCTTTGGCTGCTTCAATCTCCTTTGATAAGACAGAGGAATTGCCAATTATTAGTTTTTCCAAAGCCTCCATTCTGGAACTTTGAGTTTTGAGTGACGTGCACAACTTAGAGACCTCTGAATTGGGATTTGCAACTTCAGAGTTTGAGGCAGAGGCCTCTGAGGTCTTCTCCAGCTGAAGTTTTAGATCCTTCAAAGATCCTCTGACTTCATCACCAAATATTTTGAACTCTTCTTTGGTGACATAGTCAGAGTGGGAAAACTTAGAATCAACACATGATTCTAATTTACCCTCGAGAACAGAGGGTCCTTCTTTCGGAGTGTGTTTGATGTTGGCTCCGGAAGGACTTCCCATTAATCCTTGAGAATCCTTTTTGAAAGATTTCTCTATAATGGTTCTAATAGGTTTCACATCCTTTAAATCAGAGTCAGAAGAGGAAGAGAACCTAACGTGAGTGGACACCTTGTTGGCCAGGCCAAGGAGTCCTTGTGCAACTAGTTCATTCCATTGTCTCTCTGATAGACAATCCCTAGGAGAGATATTGAGTCTCTCTTGTACTAAGGGACGAACACCTATATTATGAGCCAGAGAGGCATCATATGTGTGGGTAGGTATCGTACTCTGGGGCAATTGAGTACTTTTGTCTTTGGCAAAGTCCTTTTGGGAGGACTTAGCCATTTCAGAGGTATCCCCTTTGGTGCTTGCTTCAGAGGCAGAAGAATGTGCCTCTGAGCGGTTGGCTTGGATGGGGTTTGAGGTGTGCACCTCTGTTTCAATATCTATGGGTGTTGGACCACCCTGAATAGTAGATTTGGTAGCACGAGGAGTTTGGTTTTGGAGTCTCTCACTTGTGCCTTCTTGGGCATCTTTTTCTACCTTACTTCGCTCGACTTCTAGGTTAAGAAACTCACCCTATGGAGTACTCTCAGCCTCACCTTCTTCAAATCTAACAGAGTTAAGCTCTTCTTCAGAGGTAGGGTTCTTTGTTTTTCTCCAACTCACTTTCACAGAGCCACCCTCTGGTTGCTCTATGTAATGTTGATGAGTAGCCTCAGAGATATCACTCTCTGAGTCTAACTCAGTCTCAGATCCTAAATGTGTTGGGGATCCCACCATCGGTTCTGATGGTTGGGCAACACGACTAAGGAGAATTCGGTTTTCAGAATTAGCAGGAAGGTACTCAAGCATGGACTTTGGGAATCTTCTCTCATTTGGGTATGGAGGAACAACAGTAGGTTTGAATCATCACAAACAGTGGCATTCTTGGTCACTCCTCAGTGAAAGACTTCCGTTCCATGGCCCATCGAATAACTAGAGAAATGAATCTAGGAAATAGTACATAGATTGGTTGTTTCCCTTTTGTAAGATCCTTATTCTTTCTATCCACAACAGTCAACAGTTCACAGAAAAGAAGATTAGCCATGTTGATACTTCGGTTAAAGAAAAGGGCGTACATGATGGCTAGCACAGTTGGATGAGTTTGGTCTTGACTGTCGATTTTACATGTTAGAGTGCGATTCAACACACTAAACATGAAATTCCAGGTAGGAGGAAGGTATTGGCGTCTAAACTGGCTAATACGTGTAATCTCCTTGTTGTAACCCAAATGATGCAGGAACTATAGAAGAACCTCAGGAGTTGGTGGCCTTTCAATCTGTTGGATTTGGAGTTCTCTTGTCGTCGGTAGGCAGAATCTTCAAGTCAAGGTGTCAGGTGTGATTCTGATGTTGATCCTGTTTTCGCCTAGGTCAATGTATCCAACCAACCCTCCTTGTTCGTCATTATATTCACTTGAATACCACCACTGTTGCACATACCTTAGAGGAATGTCTTGAGCGTAGTCAGTTAGGGCAACGTTCAATTCACACTAGCTTAAAAATTCTAGAACAGGACGAAACTGTTCGTCGAACTTGGCAGGGGTGATATCTAAGTGGTAGTTATTGCCTTTGACTGGAACATTGAACTGAGCCAGGTTTAAACTTGGAACGATTCGACTAGAGTCGTTTGAGTTTTGAGCTTGGTTTGCCATTGTTTCAGGTTTCGTGCTTGAGAGATTAGAGAGAGAGAGAGAGAGAAAAAGTTGAGATGAAATTCTGAGAGTATAAAGAATAAAGTGAGGAAGAAATGGGTTTTTATGGACAATGGTAGTGGGAGTGAGGCTATGGAAACAACAATTGTGAGTTCCCATGTCAGAAAAACGTTCCATCATTTCCCTAATCAATAGGGTACACGTGTAGAGGAATGATGAAGGGACGTTTGATGTCAGATAACCGTCAGTTGGATTTTTGATTTAAATTTGAAGGTTATCCATAAAAGTAACCCATACACACATCCTTTTTCAAAAGAAATTCCTCTTTGCTAAAGACATTTTTAGAAGAAATTTATTTGAAAAGAATTTAAAACTTGATTAAAAGAATATCCAAAAAAAATATTGACATCAAATGTTCATATATTGCTTCAGAGTATGATTTATCAGAGGTTCTGAAATCAATATCAGAGATCAAATGATAATCTTTTGGATACTTGAATTTTGAAAAGAATCAAGTTTGATCAGAGACTCTGATATGAATATCAGAGATAAGATCGTAGACTCTCATATAAATATTAAAGATAAGAACAGAGACTCTGATATGAATATCAGAGATTCTGAAGCTTCCAATTTTCTCTAGCTTCCCCTTGACAGACGATGAGTAAGTTTCATTTGCTCCCCCTTGACATATTCTTAGAGACATAAAAGAATGATTTTGACCCTTGGGTAAAAGTCCAGAGTCTCTGAAACTAGTCTCAGAGGCTCTGGGTTTAAACATGCTACTCGTGTCAGAGGCTCTGATGCATTGATCAGAGACTCTGATGTTCTTCTTTGTGTTAGGTAGACATGTTCAACATTCCCAACTTGCAAATTAAGAAATTGAACCTTCGTTCATCTAAGGCTTTTGTGAAAATATCAGCAAGTTGGAGATCAGTTGGTACAAAATACATCTCAATTGTTCCCTTTTCAACATGATCTTTCAGAAAATGATACCTGACATCAATGTGCTTTGTCTTAGAATGTTGTACTGGATTGGCAGAGATGGCTATGGTACTTTTGGAATCACACAGAATGGGAATTCTGTCATATTGTAAACCATAGTCTCTGACTTTAGTTTTCATATAAATGACTTGGGAGCAACAACTAGCAGCAGCAACATATTCTTCCTCTGCAGTAGAAGTTGAAACACAGTTCTGCTTCTTGGATGACCAACTCACTAGCTTGTTACCCAATAATTGACAGCATCCAGAGGTACTTTTTCTGTCTAGTTTGCAACCTACATGGTCTGCATCAGTATATGCTGCTAAATCAAAACTAGAGAGTTTTGGATACCAGATAACCAAGGAAGGTGTGCCTCTGAGGTATCTAAATACTTGCTTGACTGCAGATAAATGAGATTCTTTTGGATTTGATTGATATCTAGCACATAGATAGGTTGCAAACATTATATCAGGCCTACTAGCAGTTAAGTATAGAAGTGATCCTATCATGCCTCTGTAAGTCTTGACATCTACATATTCCAGAAGGATCAGAGTCAAGTTTGACTCCTGTGGTTATATGTGTTTTCATAGAAGTTGAATCATTGAGCTTGTACTTTTTCAAAATATCAGAGACATACTTAGATTGACTTATAAAAGTACCCTCTGAAGTTTGTTTTACTTGTAATCCCAGAAAGAATGTTAATTATCCCATGAGACTCATCTCAAATTCACTCTTCATCAACTCTGAAAACTTGTCACAATAATTCTGATTTGTAGAACCAAAGATAATGTCATCAACATATATCTGTACTAAAAGCATCTCATTTTTGTACCTCTTGATGAACAGGGTAGTATCAATTGTACCTTTTTCAAAGCCATTATTAATCAGAAATGTGTACAGAGTAGCATACCAGGCTCTTGGAGCTTGTTTAAGTCCATACAAAGCTTTGTCAAGATAATAGACATAGTTAGGAAACTCTGTACTTTCAAATCCAGGTGGTTGCTGGACATAAACTTCTTCATTCAATTTACCATTTAGAAAGGTAGATTTAACATCCATTTGATATACTTTGAACCCTTTGTGTGAAACATAGGCTAAGAAGATTCTAATTGCTTCTAGCCTAGCCACAGATGCAAAGGTTTCATCATAATCAATACATTCTTCTTGGCAATATCCCTTAGCAACCAATCTAGCTTTGTTTCTGATTATAATGCCATCCTCATCCTTTTTATTTCTGAAAACCCATTTAGTTCCAATTGCAAATTTTCCTTTAGGAAGTGGAACTATGGTCCAGACTATATTTCTTTCAAACTCTTGAAGCTCATCCTGCATGGCAGTGATCCAATGAGGATCTTCAAGAGCTTCATTTACCTTCTTTGGTTCAATGATGCTCAAAATTTTTATAAAATAACATTCATTGATTGTGGCAGATCTGGTTTTGACTCCATCTGAAGGTGATCCAATGATCTGATCATGGGGATGATCCTTTGTCCATCGTGTTATTGGAGCATAAATGTGAGGTGGAGTTTGAGCTTCAGAGATGGCAAGTGGTGACATCTCTGTTGTGCTATTCAGAGGCTCTGAAGTGGGTTTCAGAGATGGTGAAGCAGGCTCTGAATTCTCTTCAACAAATGTCTCTAGAGGTTCTTCAGATGTCTCTTGTTCATATTCTGCTTCTGAAGAGATTTGTTCTTCAATTTGTCTTGATTCATTACTTAGACCTGTATTTAAAGAAGCTGAAGTTGTGATTTCAGAGGGACCAGATAGAGTTGTACCTGTATTTTGGGGTTCCTCTGAAGTTGCTCTGTGAATATATCTGAAAAGAAATTCTGAGTTTTCATCATCAAAGAAATCTTCAAATATCTTGTTTAGTTTAGATTCTCTCAACTTTGATGATTCGAATATATGTTTGGTTGTAGGGTTGATATCTCTATTGGCAAGGCTTTTAGCATCATCAAAAGACACATTGATACTCTCTTGGATTGTTCTTGTCCTTAGATTGAACACTCTGAAGGCTTTTGAGGCTAATAAATAGGCAATGAATTTTCCTTCATCTACTTTCTTGTCAAACTTTCCAAAAGACTCTGTATCATTCAAAATGTAACATCTGCATCCAAAAACATGAAAATATTTAATGTTAGGTTTCCTATTGTTAATGAGTTCATAAGATGTTTTCTTGAACCTTTTGACAATGGTAGCTCTGTTTTGAGTAAAACAGGTTGTAGCTACTGCTTCTTCCTAAAAGTTTGTTGGGAGATCAGATCTTGCAAGCATTGTTCTTGCAGCTTCAACAAGTGTTTTGTTTTTCCTTTCAACAACACCATTTTGTTGAGGGGTTCTTGCTGCAAAGAAGTTAGGAGTGATTCCATCTTCTGAAAGGTAGAAGTTGATTTTGGTATTTCTGAATTCTGTCCCATTATCACTTCTAAGCTTTTGAACTTTGTTGTTGAACAGGACCTGTAATCTGTTTAACAACTTTATTAAGATATCAGGTACATCAGACTTGGCTTTGATGAATTCTATCCAAGTATATCTAGAGTATTCATCAATCAGAACCAGAATATACTTTTTACCTGATAGACTCTGCATTGAGATTGGACCACAGAGGTCCACATGAAGCATATGCAGAGGTCTAGGACAATTATTATCACTTTTGGTCTTATGGGAAGATCTTTTCATTTTTCCCATTTCACAAGCAGAACAAAGATGATCTTTGTTGAACTTCAGAGATGGTAATCCCTTAACCAGGTTTAGTTTGACCAACTTATCAAGTGAACAAAAGTTCAGAAGAGAGAACTTCTTATGCCAAAGCCAGACATCTTCACTGTTCAGAGATACTAAACAGAGTTTCTCTGAGTCAGTGTTTATGTGTTTGGTAAAATTTATTCTATATAAGTTACCCTTTCTGTCTGCTCTTAGCATTTCTTCACCTGTTTTTGAGTGAAGAAGTGAACAATGTTTTTCTTGAAACTTCACATCAAAACCATGGTCACAGAGTTGACTTATGCTTATTAATTTGTGTTTTAACCCATCAGCATAAGCAACCTTTGATACAGAAACATTACCTCTTGTTAACTCACCATAACCCTTAATCTGACCTTCCATATTGCCTCCAAAAGTTACTGCTCCTCCTGATTTAGCTTTGAAAGAGGATAGAAACTTCTTATCTCCAGTCATATGCCTTGAACATCCAGAATCTAAGTACCAGATGGGCATAGACTGTTTCTGCATGACAGATTAGAGTTTCTTAGGTACCCATCTCATTATGGGTCCTTTCTTGTTAGACTTCTGAGGAGTTTGATGAACATTTGGCATTTCATCTTTTGATGTTTTGCCAGAATTGGTCTTCTTTTTCTTTTAAGGCTTTGTCTCTGAATTTTTGTTCAGAGACTGATTCAAAAAACAATGAGAACCTCTGAAATGACTTTTCGGCTTAATCATAAGTTGAATGCACTTGCAATTGCTAGAACAAGAAGAAGTAGGAAAAAAGTTTTTTCATTTCATTGAATGCATTTGGTACACTTTAATTCTTTTTCAAACTAGCACTAGGAATATTACAAGTATTCCTAACTACTTCCTTCTTTTAGGCTTGAAAGACAGCCTTCTTTTCAAGTTTCCTTTTCTTGTTCAAAAACATCTTCTTCTCTTTGTTGCTCATTGCACAAACAGGATCAGAATGGTTAATTTCTTGTCATTTGCCTTTTTGTTCAGGAGTGAATTTGATTGGTTTATAAGTGTAGAGTTGAGACGTGTTAGTTTTATTCTTGGCCTTTTCTTTTAACTCTTTCTTAAGGTCTAGAGAAGTTTTTGCTTGTAGACACATGTCTACAAAATCAGGACATATTGGTATTCTGGGTTTGTTTTTTAAATCAGAAACAGGAAGGTTCAAAAATCCAGAACCAACGGTTTGTATGTTTTTATGAATTACTTTCTCTAGTATATAGAATATTTGTTCATCTATCTCTGGATCAGATTCAGAATCAAAGTCAAGAAAGTCTCTCTTAGCCTTGTTAGAGATAACTACCTTTGTAGTTTTCATAATTTCCTTAGGTCTAGAGACTTTAATGATTCTTTTCATGCTTTCTCTCTTTTTCAAATCAGCCATGACATTTTCTTTATAAATTATTTTAACATCATCCTCAAATGTAGTTCTGATGCATTCATCTGATATTGGTGAATACAGAGGTGCATCTGGATTGAGTGAACTCTAAGGTTCATCTTCAGAAGTACTTGTTTCAGAGGTACTTGTTTCAAATGTCTCTGATTCTTTTGTGATAAAAGCATCAAACTTGAAAATTTCTCTGGGATCATTGCTCTGAGGTTTTGTGAAGAGTACCTCTGAAGTCTCTTTTTCTATCTTTAAGATTGGTTTTGGAAATGTTTTTGCTTTAGAGTATAAGACATTTTTAAAATTCAGATCTCTTTCTTTTGATCTTTCTGAGGTTTTTGTTCTTTTGAAATTGTTCAGAGATGGACAGTCAGAGCTCTGGACCTTTCCCATACAGAAAGTGGAAGAAAGTGAAGTTTTCTTCAATCTAGTGAATGGATCCAATTCATTGAATCCCAGTCCTTGAGTGTCCATTTGAGAATTTATTTTTATATGCACATCTTGAGCATCTAGATAGCTTTTGATTTGAAGTTCTTTCCTTTCTAGAGATTGATGTAGGATTTCTCTTTCCTTTTGAAAAAGGTTAGTTAAGGCAACAGAATTGAGCCTTTCATACTCAGATATTTTAACTTCTTCTTTTTTGGCTTTTAATACTTTTTCCAATTCTTTGAGTTTCTCAGAAAAAGATTTTTCCTTTTGTCTCTGAGCTTTTTCAAGTTTAGATTTTTCAACAAAAATTTCTTTCTTTTCTGACTCAAGAAGATCTTTTTCTCTTTTATAAAAACTTAGATCTTTTGTCATTTGTCTTCTCTTTTCTTTTTCTTCAAAAAGTTTTTGCTTTAAATTCTGAAACTCATCTGTTAGCTTAAGAACGTCCATTTCAAGTTCACTTTCAGAGGGGAAGGAGAATTTACCTTTTAAGAGCAGTCCTCTGATGATCCATCAGTCTGATCATCTGCGAAAGCCATACCACAGAGATTAGTAGGCGCTTCCTCTCCATCACTTGTAGAGTCTGATAACCAATCTTCCATCTCTTCAACAAGTACTCTTTCTTTGACATTGTACTTGTACTTGTTCTTATAGTAGTCTTCATCTTTGACAAGTCTACCTCTGTAGTTTGCAGAAAAATGGCCTAGTTTTCCACATCTGAAACAACTTCCATCATTTTGATTTTGTGGAAGAGCATCAACAGTTTCTGTTTTCTGAGCTTGTGGTTGGGGCTGAAAGTATCTCTGAGGTTGAGGATACTTGGGTTGGAATGGTTTATGAGTTCTTGATTGTTGTGCAGCATCATGATTGTTGAAATTTGTACCCTTTTGATCACTATGTGAAGTAAATCTGGGCTCTCGTTGAAATCTTTTTTCTGGGTTTCTCCTTTCTTCATCATCTCTCCTACCTTCAAAGACTTTCTTGCCAAATTTCTTGTTAAATTGGTGAGTAATTAATGCAAGAGACTTGGCAAAGGCATTGATATCATTATCTGAGTCTGAGTCTGAATGTTCATCTTCTTCAGCCATTAAAACCTTTCTAGACTTCCTTTTTGGTTACTTTTTCAAAGAGTTCTTTGTTTTTGCACTACAACCTTCTTTTGAAACACCTTTTTGTTTTGAAATGAGGGCAAGTGGTCCACCTAAAGAGGTTTTTGACTTTTGTTTAACAACTTCTTTTTCCTGAGCATCAAAAGTGCCATAAATATCAGTCAATGACCATGATTCAAGATTTTGATTGACCTGTATTGACATAGACAGTTGCGACCATTCTTCATTTAAACTTTTAAGGAAAAGAACATTGTTTTCTTCTTTTGTCCTCATAACTCCAAACTTTTTGCATTTATTGATGAGAATGTTGAATCTTGAGTATGTTTGGTGCAAGGTTTCTTCAGGTAGTGAATGAAAGTCATGGTACTCATTAATGCAAAGATTTCTTCAGTTTTTCTGAGTTTGTAGGGCACCTTCAAGTTGGTTTAACAACTGATCCCATATCTCTTTTGCAGTTACACAAGAATCAAGTTCTTGAAAGATATCTGTTATTCCATGTTTCTAGTTCCTAATCACAAACAAGTCAACAAACAAGATTTATGAATCAAATTACCTGTTTGATTAATCTTTCAAATCCAACGATTACACTTTTTCTCTCTAGAACTCTCTCTCTCTCTACAGATCTCTCTCAAACGAATTCTCTCTCTGAATATTCTCTCTGTTGGTTTCCACACTAAAAACAGAAAAACAAAGCTATTTATACCTACAACTAAAATACAAGGAAACTAAAATCAAAATACAAAAGAATTGACTTTGACTTATTACAAAACAACTTTGACTTTTAATGAGAATTGACTTTTTCAGCTTTGATTTCTTGAACTTTGACCTTCAGTCTTCTTGATCTTGTATCCAACAGATTTATGCTCTAACAATCTCCCCCTTTGGATTCAAGATCACTGTTGAAAGATCTAGCAATTCAATCTTCACTTTTAAGCTCTGTCAATACAATCTCCCCTTTTTTCTTTTGACTGTATTCTTTCCAAAACTGTCTTCAAACGATTAACAATCTCCCCAAAACTTTCACAAAACACTTTTAGACTTTGGAAAGAAATTTTCTTCAGAATCAGCTCGGATTGCTGTAGCAAATAATCTTCAAAGAAAATTTCCTCAAAAACAACACATCTTCAGAAATTCTTTGATCTTCTTCAAATCTTTACTTTGAATCTTCTGACTTGGACGTTTCTGAAAATCATCTCTCAAAACTTTATCATTTCTTGATACCATCTCCCCCTTTTTGATGATTTGAGCATCTATATCATCAAAACTTTTCTTCTAAGAAATGTCTTTGACCATTCTGATCTGTCAAACTGAGCCTCTGATTCTGTGATCCATAACCAAGGATTCATCTAGATCTTTGCAAATCCAGACAAAATAAGAACATGTAACTCCTGAATCAACAAATGAATCAGTTAAAATGCCTGTCAGTAACACGAAGTCACTGTGTGTAACGAATACACAATATAAAGGAGCTTTTGTGATGTTCACTCCC
The DNA here is from genome assembly GCA_954870635.1 of Arctium minus. Classification (NCBI taxonomy): domain Eukaryota; kingdom Viridiplantae; phylum Streptophyta; class Magnoliopsida; order Asterales; family Asteraceae; genus Arctium; species Arctium minus. The sequence goes on from OX941094.1 coordinate 50,617,844, forward strand.
CCAGGGCTTCCATCCAATCATCAAAATACTACAAAGGCAATTTCTATGAATGTTATGACAAAGAAACAAATTCTTTGTGTGTTCGTGCAAGTGTAGAAAGAATTAAGCACGATGATTGATTTTCAATAAGGCTCAAAGTTGTGTAAACCACTGAGATAACAGTAGATAAACACAGACTCAATGTGCATGATTGAAGTGCGAAGGTGGGGCAGACTTCCTTCTTTTTCAATATCCAGATTTTCCAAATGAAAACCAGATAGATTATATGCTGCATCCCAGAAAAATATGAAACATTTCCTTTTTAAGAAGAAAACGAGTGGTTGGTGGGGTTTAAGCAAGAGTTGGCATGGGCTATTTGCCTATTTCAATAACGTTCACGAAGAAATGTGAAACATTAGTAATGTGGCTGCCCGGCTCAGAAAGTAGTTGGTGCAGAGTTTGATATTCTTTTACTCTGTTCTCACACCCTCTTTCTTTTTAATCATTAAGCTCACTACTAACCAAACTCTCTTTTCCATTTTACCTCATCACACCCACACTCATTTCTTTTTGACTCCTCACACTCAATCACTAAAGGATTAACTTCTTGGGTAGAAATCACTGGTTAACGTGATTTCATAGAAGGTCATGTAAGTCCTAACACAAAGAACCCATATAATCCTATGAAAACATAATGTTGCTCAAATGGTTTAACTTTATTAGGTAAAGCTCATATACAAATGTCAGATATGAATATGCTTAGAGATATAATCATGGAAATATGAGCATTTTTAAACATTGAAGTATTTTCAAACAAGTATATTGAATGAATGAACATGAATGCAAAAGGCTTGTTTGAAAATCTGACATTGTATGAAAAATGATCAGAAATGAATGATATAACAATCAAAGCTTAAGGTCAAGAATAATGGATATTGTCTATATGAACCAAAATATAGACATTCTGGAAATGAATGCTTCGAAAAGAAATGACGCTCAAAATTCATTGAAATACAAGCGGGGTGTCTTACCATCGAAAATATGTTTCAATATGAGACATGGTAAGAACATTTTAAACAAAAAATTAGAACCGGTGTGTGTGAATACTTGAAAGTATATAGAAAAGACAATACGCAAGTATTAATCTTTGGAAACACATGGTTTGTTTATCAATTAAACACAAAAAATAAAATAAAAACATTTAAAATTACACTTCCAAATTATAAAATATGTTTAAGAATCGGGAAGTGGTTTGAACATTTCAGAACATGTTTTCTATATCTGAAAGTTGTCCTTCTTTCAGATATATTTGAGATTAAGATAAGAAATTTACCTTTTCGCGGAATCTTAATTCTCATAAAGTCAGCTGTAGTCATTAAGATATGATCAAGTCAGCTTGTCTCATCCTGTAAAAGTCTCAAAGTCTAGTCAAAACAAATTTATTCACAAATTTATTCGAAAAATAAAAGACATAAAGCAGTAAAACGATTAAAGTACGATTTCTGATCTGAGATGATTAGAAATCATGATTCTTTACTCCCACTTAAAATATACATCTGAAATTTATCAGTAAAAGGCACATGATAGAGATCTACAACTCCATTTGAAGTGTAGTTCATCATATCTTCCGAATACATATTTCCAGAAAAAAATTTATGTACTCCCCCTTGAAGGTTGATTTCCTCTTTTGAGTATCTGAGTACACTCTCTTATCATCCCGGGAGTAGCATTTCTTTTGATTACTGAAGTACGAGTTCTAAACTGTTGTGTTTAGAAGTCAAACTCCGTTGAAATACGGGTCCTAAGCTGATTTACTTAGAAGCCTTGGTTCTCTTACTCCCCGTTGACCGTAGGTGCCTGCAACACAGAATCAGTCTTTGGTTTTGGTACCCACTGGTATTTGGGTCCATGAATATTAGTTGCAGTTCTTATGGGAGTAACTGAATAAGAACCATACCAGAAATGATCACTAGTTTTGTGAACATGATCATGTGTACAATAATAAGAACAATAAAATTTCTTACTTGACAACCTGATTAACTGATCTCTCGAGTATACATGATCAGGTTTACCTTTTCGCACATTGCTCTTTTTGGCTTTATTCTCATGTACACATGTCTTCTTTCCTTTCTTCTCAGCTTTCTTCTCATCATCAAGTGGTTTCACCTTCCAAACCATCTTTTCTTCTCCATATCTCCTGCTTCTTCTTCTTTGTGTACCCGAACCATCTATTTTGCTATCATAGAAAAAATTAGTAGTACGAATATGATTGGAAGATTTAAATGACCTTTTTGTAGAAACAGTTTGCTGATGTAAGCTTGATGCTGGCTTATTAGAACCAACTGAACTATTTCTAGGTGAGTGGATTTTTGACTCTGGAATCGTTTGCTCAGTCACCACCACCTTTGAAACAATCTTTTCAAGCTCTTTTACCTTTGAAGAATAATTGTCTCTTTCTTTTACAATAAAATCAATCTTCGTCTCAAATTCAGACTTTGTTTGCTGCTCTTTAAGCACACAAGTAGATAGCTCAGATAACTTTGCAGTTAGCTTCTTTATCTCTGCTTCAAATAAGCTTCTTTCTTCCTCAAAGCCCATTTCAGCATTTGTCCTCTGACCAGATATTTCTTTGAATATCCCAACATTCTTTTGCTCTATGGTCTTTCTTTCCTTTGCAAACTTTTCTCTTTCCAGAATAATTACTTTCTCAAATTCAGAAATCTGTTGAGAAAGCTTTAAACATTTCAGCTCAACTGTTTTCTTCTCGTCAGCACATTTTCTAGAAAAATCTGAGAACTTCTTAGCAAACTCTTTCTTTTCTTTCTCAAAAACTGATCTTTCTTCAACAATTTGAAATTCTAATTCAAAAATCTTCTTTTCATTAGCACACCCTGTTTGCTTAAACTTGAAAATTTGATCTTCTAAGTCTGAGATCTTGCATTTTAACTCAGTATGTTCAACTTCCAAAAACAAGACCTTTTCTTCATTAAGCCCAGAAATCTGTTTTAGCAGATCTTCATTAATAGTCTTTAAAGCACTCACTTTTTCTCTCAGTATCTTCCTTTCATCATTGTATCTCTTTGATCTCTTTGAGTAGTAATCAACTGAGGAAGCAAGATTTTTGTTCTCTAGTTTGAGCTTTTCAATCTTCTTTTCATCATCATCAGAAAAATATCCCATCTTGAATATCTGTTACGAAAAGAACTTGAACTTGATCGTTAATCCAAATGAAATCTCAAGAATACAGAAAAACTTGAAATAAAAATTCAGAAATTTTGATCACAATCAGAACTATGTCCCCCTCCGTAGACTTAGCACGGGGGGTCCCGCTACCCGGTTAGCGGGTGGGGTCAAGGGGCAACGACCTTGCGGGGTCGAGGGGCAGCGCCCCTAGAGAAAAAATTTTCACTATTAAAGGGCATATTACAGTTTTAAAAATTTCTCAAAAAAAAAAGTTCTAAGTAACAAAACTCGCAAAGCACTGTAAAACTCGCAAGTCTCTATTTAGTAAGAAACACGCAGACTAAAGCATGCGCGTTTGTGAAAATCGTACGCATAGACTTGCGTGTTCTGAGAAACTCACAGATCGCTGAAACTCGCTAAACGTTGAAACTCGCAAGAGACTGTTCTCGAAGAAACTCGCTAACGCCTAAACACGCAGATCACTATTTACAGTGAAACTCGCAAACTGAGGTGTGCGCTTTTCTTGAACTCGCAGATGCCTAGATGCGCGTTTGAACAAACTCGCAAGTCAAATGAACTCGCAGATCACTGTTCCGCTGGAACTCGCACGCTTATACTTGCGCGTTTGTAGAACTCGCTAACCACTACGTGCGCGTTCTGATCAGCGCGTTTCTAGAACTCGCTAATCGTTACCTGCGCGTTTTGACCAAAATCTTCCACTTACGCGTTCTAACGAAGAACTTGCGCGTTCTTCAGATCTAGCGCGTTCTTCATGATGTCGACCAAACAACCAACTTTTTCCTTGATTTCAACCCAAACCTTGTCCAATTGATCCAAAACTTTGTAGAAAACTTCGAATTAAACACAAGAACAGATTTCAATACAAAATTTTCAAATAAAAACACAAAACATTACATTTTGATTCGATTTACAGTGCATATTAACTCGTGAACAAAAACATCAACAAAATCCAAAATTACAAATCTATTACAGTGCAATTGACAAATCAAATCATACAAACATGATCGATTATACTATATTAACAAACTCTGATCGATTTCAACACCTAATTTGCACTAAAACTTGAAATTCAATTTGAACTTCGATGAACAGTGACGATGAACAGTGACAACAAACTTTTCTTGATTTCTTGATTTGATTTCGATTTGGATCTGCTCTTATACCAATTGTTATTCCCTGTTTCTAGTTCCTAATCACAAACAAATCAACAAACAAGATTTATGAATCAAATTACCTATTTGATTAATCTTTCAAATCCAACGATTACACTTTCTCTCTCTAGAACTCTCTCTCTCTCTCTACAGATCTCTCTCAAACGAATTCTCTCTCTGAATATTCTCCTGTTGGTTTCCACACTAAAAACAGAAAAACAAAGCTATTTATACCTACAACTAAAATACAAGGAAACTAAAATTAAAATACAAAAGAATTGACTTTGACTTATTACAAAACAACTTTGACTTTTAATGAGAATTGACTTTTTCAGATTTGACTTCTTGAACTTTGACCTTCAGTCTTCTTGATCTTGTATCCAACAGATTTATGCTCTAACAATATCATTGGGAATGTCCATAATAAGTATTCTAACAAATTTTGAGTCATTTTCCATCATTCTAGTTTCTTCATCAGTGAAGTTTGAAGTTTTCTTTTCATAGTATGCAGGTATTTCAGCAGTATCTGTTGTTGCTGGAACTCTTGGTACCAAGACCATTGGTTGGTGAGGTCTATTGTTTACTGATCTTAAAAGATCCATGTCCATACCTTCCATGAAATTTACCATCCTTATCTTCCATTGAGGATATTCATCCCTTAGGAGTGTAGGAGGTTTGGTTAATGATCCAACTGTATAAATGACACTTATACTGGAGTTTGCCATTTTGAAGAAAAGATGAAAATTTGAAGAACTGATGCTTTACTAAGAAGATCTTTTATCAAAAAAAAAAAATGAAACCGTGATTTACTTTCAAATCTGGAGCATATGGAGTCCCTTTAAATAAACCAAGGTTTATATGAACATGCACAAATTTTTGAAAGCTTGAATCAGTAAGATGTAAATCTATCCGAGTATGCAAATATGATCTTTTTTTGTTTTAAAAACAAAGATGGCTCTGATACCAATTGTTAGATCCTAGATTTAATCTTATAACAATGATATAAAACAATAATAACAATAAGAATAACGAAAGCAATATAGTTTTAATATCAAAGTAGATTCAATATCACAGTTTTATAATAAGATATATAAATCGTAGAAGATCTTTCTTTTGAATACTTTCAGTATATTAGAAGATGATTCATTTACAAGATCTATCAAAAGCACACTTTTGTCAATGGAGTGATGGTCCTATTTATAGGACCATAAAGTGTACAGTGTACGATTCTGACATAAGAAGCATGCTTGAACAGTGTCTTACTTAAAAGGTAAGCTCAAGACATGCTTGAACAGTGACCTAAAAAGTAAATCTTATTAGTGATGACGTGTCATATGTTCTTCTGTCAATACTTGTATAACTTTAGCTTTCATCAGAGAGGGGGTCTTCAGAGCTCTGATGTAGGTGCCTCTGATGAAGCCATTTCTGATGTCTTCTGCTGAAATTCTCTAACTCTGGAAAGTACTTCAGAGGCAGGTTTGTCCTCTGAAGTCTATCTCTAGAAGTCCTCTGAAATAGGACTTAGAACATTTTCAATACTTTTACACTTTAGAATTGGGGCTAACACCACTATATCTGAGAAGATGGCCATCATGCATTGCTGGAAGGTTGCGGGGGCATTACATAGCCCAAATGGCATCCTCCAATAAGCAAACGTACCGTACGGGCAAGTAAATGTGGTTTTATCTTGGTCCTCTGGGGCAATTGGTATTTGGTTGTACCCCGAATACCCATCTAAGAAACAGTGATACTTGTGTCCCGCTAACCGCTCCAACATCTGATCAATGAATGGGAGAGGAAAATGATCTTTCTTAGTGGCATCGTTCAACTTCTTGTAATCGATACAAACTCTCCACATGTGACTGTCTGTGAGGGAATAAACTCGTTGTTGTTGTTTCTGACGACTGTGATCCCTCCTTTCTTTGGCACTACTTGAACCAGACTCACCCATGGACTATCTGGAATGAGATAGATAATTCTCGCATCAAGTAACTTTAAGATTTCTTTCTGAACTACCTTCTTCATATTTGGATTGAGACGATTTTAGGGGTTGGATCGCTGGACGCTGCCCTTCCTCAAGGTTTATTCTATGCGTACAAAAAGTTGGGCTCAAACCCTTGAGGTCAACGATGGTCCACCCAATCGTTGTCTGATGTTCTCGAAGAACTCTGAGTAGCTTATCCTTGTTGTCTGCACTCAACTAGATGATATAATCACGACAAGGTTTCCTTCTCCCCCAAATAAGCATACTCCAAGTGTGACGGCAATGGTTTAAGATACAACTTTGGTGGTGTCTTTGATGATGGTTGAGATTTTGGGATGGTTGTTCCCAAATCCTGAACGACTAGTCTGTGATGCCCTTTATAATTGGGTAATGCATTCAACTGCATCACCCTTTCACTTTCTGTATCGGGATCAACATCGGTCAATGCATTGTAGTGGTTCTTCAGACAACACCAAATTACCGCTTTCTCGAATTACCGCCTCCAAGACGTCCACTCTATAACATTTATTCGATATTGAATTATGTTTTGCCGCCCGAAAAACATTGGAAACGACCTTCTCTTCCCCGACTCGAAGCGTGAGCTTGCCTCCTTTCACATCTATTAGTGCTCCTCCCGTGGCTAGGAATGGTCGACCAAGGATCAATGGTATTTCTTTATCCTCATCCATCTCAAGGACCACGAAATCCATTGGAAAATAAAACTTTTCCACCTTAATGAACAAGTCTTCAATCACTCCATAGGGGTACTTGATTGATCTATCGGCAAGTTGTAGAGTAACATTTGTCGGCTGCACCTCTCCAAGTTCGAGTTTCCTAAAAATCGATAAAGGCATCAAGTTAATGCTTACACCAAGATCACATAAGGACTTGCTAAATTCAGAACTTCCTATATGAACAGGGATAGTGAAACTCCTTGAATCTTTGAGTTTTGGAGGAAGCTTGTGATGTATTATAGTACTGCACTCTTTAGTAAGTGCAACGGTCGCCTGCTCCTCGATCTTCCTCTTATTAGAGAGGATGTCCTTAAAGAAATTCACATATGAAGGCATTTGAGCCAAAGCATCTGCAAATAGAAAAATTAACATCGTCTTTATGTGATTTGAGATGATTAGGAAATGGCACTTTTGGTGTTATTGGCTTGAGTGGAGGTTTTTTAGTGGCTCTTTCTGGCTCTTTCCCTTTTTCTTTTCTTCCGGTCTCTCCATTTCAATGCTCTCATCAACTTTCTCTTCATCTTCTTCTTCCTCCACCATCACTTAGGGTTCCCTTACCTCATCTAGAACTGGCTCTCGAGTTGGGTCTTTGATGAGTTCTTTTCCGCTTCTCAATTGGATGACATTGCAATCTTCCCTTGGCTTTCTTTCCGTTTGACTAGGAAATTGGCCTTGGATCTGGGATTGTAATGCCTCGGCTATCTGGCCCACTTGACGCTCTAGGATTTGAAGGGATGAGGTGTTCTGATCAGTCGTTGTCTTTACTGTACTCACTATGTTCGTTAAGGTGCTCACGGATGATGTGATTCCCTCCACAGGAGTGTCCATCTTTGAGATGAACTTCATCATCATCTCTTCAAGGCCCGACTTCTTCTCCGAAGCTTGCCCTTCTTCTTGTCTCGTTTGGTTGTGACATGGATGATGATAAACATTGTTAGCATTAGAAGAAGAAGAGAAATTAGAATTATTACCAACTTGTTGTTGTTGTCCCATGGTTTCTCTTGGACCATTTTGAGGTTGGTTCCACGAGAAATTAGGGTGTCTCTTCCATCCTTCATTATACGTATTGGAGAATGGGTCATTTCTTTGGCGGTTGCAGTTCTGTAAGAAGTTCACTTGTTCCGGCAAGTCAAACTGTGAATACTGATATGTCATCCCATCTTTTGGCATTAGGCTCTGCATAGATGTGCCCTTCAGTTGGTTGGTGTGTGTCCCACAATACATACAAATCAAGATGACAATCACAATTTCAACAAACGATTTCTATTACTTTTAATCCGTTTACAACATAGGATCTCTCAAACAATATTTCTCTCACTAACACAGTACGTGCATGTAACCTTCTAGTCATATGAGTCTACTAACAGAAAAACTCTTATATACGTAAAACACTTACAACACTAAAACACTCTAAACATACTAACTTTGATTTTGACTTTATTACAAATAACTTTGACTTAGCATGAGAGTTGACTTGAGCTTTTGCTTGACTTTGACTTTTATCTTCAACTTGAACTTCAACCTTCATGATCTTGTATCCAACATAATTTGTGCACTAACAATCTCCCCCTTTGGATTCAAGATCATATTCCAAAAATATTTGCAATACAATCTCCCCCTTTAGCACACATTTATACAATCTCTTTTTTTGTAGACTTCGTTTAACAATAATCATCTTCAGAAAAATAAGCATTGAATCACAATCTCCCTCTTTGAATAAGCAGTCTTCAAAAATTCTGCAATCTCCCTAAAGTCTTTGAATAATCTTTAACAATCTCTCCAAAAAGTTGTAGAAACCTCTTTCAGACTCTAGAAAGAAATTATCTTCAGATTTAGCTCAGTTTTCTTCAGCAAAACATCTTCAAAGAAAATTTCAGAAATCTTCAGCAAACTTTTTTAATTCTTTGAACTATCTCTTTCAACTCTATACAATCTCCACATAACTTTCATTCTTTGACAAAACTTGCAATAAACTTTCTTCAAATCATCTTTCTTGAAATAAATTTCTTCATTGCTTGAGTCTCTCCCCATAACTTTTACAAACTCTTCTTCATCCAACATTTCTTGAAAATAATTTCTCCCCATTTTTGAAATGTCATCAAAACTTCCACAAGAAATGTCATGAATCTTTTCTGACCATTGATCTTTATCATTGAGCCTTTGATCATCAGTCAATTCATAAAGTATTCATCTGAATCTTTTCAAATTCGAACAAATTAAAATGTAACACCCGAATCAACAAATGAATCAGTTAAAATGCCTGTGAGTAGCACAAAGCCACTGTGTGTAACGAATAGACATTGGAAAGGAGCTTTTTGGTGTTCACTCCCCCAGGTCTTCCATTCAATCATTGAATAACACAAGGTTAAACTATGAATGTTTAGACAGAAAAACAAATTTCCTGTGTGTACGTGCTTGTGTATGAAAGAATTCAGCACATGATGATTGCTTTTAATAATAGGCTAAAAAATGTGTAAACCATTGAGACAACCACAGTAATACACAGAATCAATTGTGCATGATCGAAGTGCGAAGGTGGGACAGACTTCCTTCTTTTTCAATATCCAGATTTTCAAAATGAAAATCAGATAGATTATATGTTGCATCCCCAAGAAAAATTGAAACATCTTTTTAAGAAAAAGATGAGTAGCTGGTGGGGTTTTAAAACAAGAGTTGGCATGGGCTAGTTGCATGTTTCAATGCTGTTCACGAAGAATTGTGAAACAACAGTAATGTGGCTGCCCGACTCAGAAAAAGTTGGTGCAGAGTTTGATATTCTTTTACTTTGATCTCTCACCCTCTTTCATTTTATCATTGTAGCTCACTTCTAACCAAACTCTCTTTTCATTTTAACTCATCACACATACCCACACTCAAATATTTTGACTCCTCGCCTCTTGATCACTCAAGGATAACTTTTTGGGTAGGAAACACTGGTTAACATGAATCCATAGAAGTTCTGTTAAGATCCCACACAATAAACCCATGTATTTGTCCTAAAAGAATATGTTGCTCAACGATTATCTTTACAATTAAGTACAAGATATCATAGTCAGTGTATGTATGATTCACATTATCAATGTGTGATCTTTTGAACATTTAAGATTTCTCAAAACAATGAAATTGAACAAATAAAACGAATTCAAGTGAAGTGTTTTGAGAATCTGACAAAGATACAATCAGATCAAATAAGAATGATTTAACAGTCAAGGCTTAGGTCATGAAAAACTGGAATTTGTCCATACGAATCAAATATAGACAAGTCTTGAAAGAAACGTTTTGAATGGAATCGCGCTCAAATATCAATGAAGTACAAAACGGGGTGTCTTACCATCGAAAAATTATTTTAAAATTTTAGATATGGTAAGAACTTAAACAACAAAATATACTAAACCGGTGTGTATGAATACTTGAAAGTATATGGAAAAGATAAAACACAAGTATTTATCTTTGGAAACACACGGTTTGTTTAACAATTATGCTCATGAAAAAGAAAAAAAAAACATTTAAAATCACGTTTCTTAGTTCATGAAATCTGTTTAAGAATAGAGAAGTGGTTTGAACATTTAAGAACATGTTTTCATATCTAAAAGTCGTCCTTCTTTCAGACATGTATGAGATTATGTTTAGAATAATCCTTACGCTCTGCTTAAATCTCATAAAGTCAGCTCGAAAGTCATATTAGATATGATCATGTAAGCTCCCCCTCAAAATCTGCATTTAGTCAAAAATCGTCAAAGTACAAAGTCTTATTCACAAAATTTAGTGAAAAATAAAAGACATTAAAGCAATAAAACTTGTTAAGAACGAGTTCTGATTTCATGTAATCAGAAGTCAATGTCCTTACTCCCCTTGAAAATATGCATCATAACATATATCAGTGTAAGAATATATGCAGAATTCTCTAATTTCCCCTAAAATGTAGATCATCTTAACATTGTCTCACACTCCCCCTGAAATCATGAACAAACCTTTTAGTGCAGATATCTTTCAGATTAAAAATAAAGAAATGAAGAAAAATAACAAAATCTAAACTATACTAGGTAACAACAGATTAAGTCTTGAGATTTAGCATGCCAAGTTTTGAAATGAGAAAATTAAATCTCTTTTCGTCAAGTGGATTGGTAAACAATTCAACAAGTTGATAATCTGTGTTTACAAAGTAAAGTTCGATTGTACCTTTTTCAACATTGTCTTTGATAAAATGATATCGCACGTCAATGTGCTTGGTTTTCGTATGTTGAACAGGGTTTGCAGATATTGCAATAGCGCTCTTTGAATCGCAGTAGATCAGGATGTTATTGTACTTGAAACCATAATCTCGGAGTTGTGTTCGCATCCACAGCAATTTAGAATAGCAGCTAGCCGCAACTACATACTCTGCCTCAGCTGTTGAAATAGATACACATAGTTGTTTCTTCGAAGCCCAACTCACGAGTTTATCGTCTAAGAATTGTATGTGTACCTAAGTACTCTTCCTGTCAAGCAGACAACCTGCATGATCTGCGTCTGAAAACACTGTAAGCTCAAAACCAGTATCTTTAGGATACCACAAACCAAGATCCGCAGTGCCTTTCAGATACCTAAATATATGCTTTACCACGAAGAGATGGGATTCTTTAGGTGAAGCCTGATATCTTGCACATAAGCGCGTAGAAAACATAATATCTGGACTACTAGCCATCAAATACATCAAAGAACCAATCATCCCTCTATAGGTTCTAACAGCCACAACTTTTCTCGAAAGATCAGCTCCGATCATAGTTCTTGGTGTCATCGGGGTTCCAATTGGAGTACAATTTTCCATTTTAAATTTTCTTAGAAAATCTTAAATGTACTTCTCTTGATTAATAAAAATCCCCGTATAAAATTGTTTTACTTGTAATCCGAGAAAGAAATTCATCTATCCCATCATACTCATCTGAAATCTGGACACCATAAGGGTTGAAAAATTCTTACAGTACTTGGGGTTAGTTGAACCAAATATGATATCATCCACATATTTTTGAATTAAAATGATATCGGCTTTCTCCTTTTTAATGAAAAGAGTAGTATCGATTTTACCTTTAGAAAAGCCTGACTTGACTAAGAATTTGGATAGAACGTCATACCAGGCGCGAGGGGCTTGTTTCAAACCATAAAGAGACTTGTCAAGGATGTAAACATGATCTGGTTTATCTGGATTGACAAAACATTCAGGCTGAGATACGTAGACTTCCTCCTTGAAAATGCCAGTCAGAAAGGCAGTCTTCACATCCATTTCATATACTGTGAAATTCTTGTGTGCAGCTTAGGCTCAAAACATTCTGATTGCCTCTATACGCGCAACTAGAGCATAAGTCTCGTCATAATCTATGCCTTCCTCTTGCCTATATCCTTTAGAAACAAGTCTTGCTTTGTTCCTTATGGCGATACCATATTCATCTTTCATATTTTTGAAAACCTATTTCGTACCAATAATTGTTTTACCTTCAGATCGTGGCACGAGTCTCCAGACTTTAAGCGCTTCGAATTGATTAAGCTCTTCTTGCATTATTGTTACCCAATCTGAATCAACTAGAGCTTCAGATACTCGTGTTGGCTCTATCTTACTCAGAAAGGAATCATGCATGCACTGGTTCAATGTCGTAGACCTAATTTGCATCGGCTTGGACGGATCTCCAATGATTTGATGTATTGGGTGCTCTTTGGTCCACTTATGTTCATGAGGGAGTGGATTAGGTGTAGATTGATCATGTTCATCATCTAAGAATCCACTTTCTTCTTATTCTTGTAGGGGTTCAGTTAAAGTATTCAATGCAGAAGCTTCAGTTGGTTGGACACTTGAAGTCTATTGAGTAGGCATTGTAGTACATCCAACAGATTAAGTTACTTATGGATCTTCATTAACATTTACGGCTTCAACTGATTGAGCAGACGTTTGAATTTGAATTTCTTTGTGAATCGGGGAATTTGATTTAATTGAGATATCTGAAGTGATTGGATGATGATTACTCGAATCTTCCGATCTGTCAATCACAATAGGTTTAGTCACTCTAGTACCAAGAAATTCATCATAGAAAAATTCAAACAATAAATCTAAATCTGTTAAGTGAGATGTCGACGTTGACGCTTTATCAGATGTCATAACATTAACCGCAGGTTCTGGACTTATTTTCCCAGAAGCTAAGACTCCGGTAATAACGGGTTCTGAACTGCTTTGAATAGAAGTTATCTCTTCATCGAATGTAACATTTACGCTCTTGACTACGATCTTTGACTTCTTTAAGTAAACTCTCTATGCTGCAGACGTCTGAGAATATCCGATGAAAATGCCTTCATCAGCTTTCGGACTGAACTTGTTCAAGTTCTCCTTGTCGTTAAGTACGAAACACCTGCATCCAAATATATGGAAATGTTTAATGCTAGGTATTCGATTATTAATCAAAGCGTATGGCGTTTTACCAAACCGACGATGAATTATGGATCGATTCTGCGTATAGCATGCAATAGACACAGCTTCAGCCCATAGAAATAGAGGTAGATCTGACTGACTAAGTATCGTGCGAGCAACCTCCACTAGAGTTCTGTTACGCCTCTCTACAACTCCATTTTGTTCAGGTGTTCTGGCAGTAGGAAATTGATGTGTTATCCCGACCGATTCGAGATAATCTTCAACAATCTTGTTCTTGAATTATGTGCCATTGTTTGGTCTAAGAAGCTTTACTGTCTTCTACAGATTCACTTGAGTGATCTTTAAAAATGTGATGATGACATCGGGCGTCTCATCTTTCGATCTCAGAAATTTAACCCAAGTGTATCTGGAGTAATCGTCCACAATCACTAATACATATTTCTTGCCGTTAATGCTTCGAGTTCGCATTGGACCGCAGAGATCCATATGCAATAATTCTAATGTATAACTTGTACTCGGTTCAGGCTTAGGCTTATGAGAATCTCTCTTCATCTTACCCTTCTCACACGCAGCACATAGATGTTCTTTGACATATTTAAGCTCTGGAAGTCCTTTCACTAAGTTACCAGTCACCAACTTGTTGATATACCGAAATTTGAGATGAGATAGTCGTCTATGCCATAACCAGCTTTGCTGCATAGAGGCTTTTGAAAGTAGACACACCTCATTATCAGTCTTGACTTTTGACAAATGAATCATGTAGAGGTTTGACTTTCTCGTTGCGACCAAGAGTTATTTTCCATCTTCAGTTCACACACAACACCTCTTGGCCTTAAAATTCACCTCTAAGTCCTTGTCGTAAAACTGACCAATGTTGAATAGGTTATGTCCTAGTCCTTCAACGTAGCTCACCTTCTTAATCGTTATATTGTCTTGCACAACATCACCGTATCCCAAAATCGGTGAAAACTGGTCATATCCAAATCTTACATTTCCACCAAACTTCTCTGTATAATTAGACAAAATATCTTTCTGCCCGGTCATATGCTTGGAGCAACCATAATCCAAGTACCACATTTGACGGTTCTACACATGAGAAATCAGGAAACAATTGGTTTAGGTACCCAATTATAGATGGGTCCTACAATGTTAGCACATGATTTTGGCATCCATATGAATTTGGACCCTTTGATCTTTTGAAAACCTTTTGAAGCATATGAATTATGACAATATACATGATATGAACCAAACCAATCATCAGAATATTGTCGAGATACAAAATCATTTCGACGATATTTAGAAGACTTTTTAGTAGACGAAGATAATTAGAGTAATTGCTTTATTGAATATCTCTTGTAAGAAGTTACAAGTTTTTGTTTATGAAAAGCAACTTTACCAACTACATCAGTTTTACTATCAATCATTCTATTACAAGAAGAATCAGAACATGATTTTGCAGGCTCGTCAATTTTCTTCTTTGGTCTCCACTTCGATTTTACTTCATTCTTTTTCCTTTTCACATCTGAAACATACGAATTTTGATCGTTAGAACTGTGAGATTTAAAACATTGCTTATTCTTTAATTTACCAGTGGTGGTCCGTTTCTGTGAATGCCTAATTTTCTTCTTCTTACCTTAAACTGATTTATCAACTTTCGTTGATGATTCACCTTTCTCGTACACACTAGGTAAACCATTAGAGTAAATGATGATTTGAGAATGATCTGGAAGTTTTGCAGTAAAATCAAATTGATCAATACAATCATCAAAACAACCATAAGAGTTTAGGAAATCAAACTTTTCATCAAACAGACCAGTTATATCATTTGATTTTGAAGCTTTGGAAGTCTTTGAAAAATCAGTGTTCATAAAAGTAGTTGAAAACACTATTTGTTCTAACTCAGTCAAAACTCTTTCTTCTACTAGAGTATTCTCGAGTTCAGAAATTTTACTTTCTAAAACGAGAGGAGGAACATAAATCTTGCCTTCAACTGGCTTTGCCTCCAATTCCTCTGTAGAGTAGCTTTGAAAATAGTCGTTAGAAAGAAATTTAGATTGTGTAGAACTATAACTAGAATTCAACCTCTCATAACGAAATGGAAGTTGCATTTTAGTTATGTTTTTCCGTTTCTCTTTTTCCTTAGCTTCATCCTCTTCTGATAGTTTAGTCCATTTAACTTTGACTTCAGGGTATTGAGGTGCCAACTTTAGAAAACCGAAATCATACAAAGCAGGCACTTTGGAAATACCCTTTTTCAAATAGTGTGGGTTCTCATAGCCAAGACCCCAACACTCACTACTCTCCTTTGGTTTGTTAAGGTGAATGGTTTGTTCAGTTTGACCCAAAGTATAAAGTTTTTCTTCCAAAACATTCACTTTCTCAACCAAAGATTTATTTTCTTTCTTAAAAGATAAACACTTTTTCGCAACCTCTTTGATCTCAAGTTCACACAGTTTAAACTTAGAAGTAGTTTCAGATAGTTCATTATGAATTACAGTCTTTTCTCTCGCACATGTATTAATGTTTTTGTGTAAAGCCTCAATGAATACGTTCTTCTCAACAATATCATTGTTGAGTTTCAGTATTGATTGGTTTTACTCTTTAATGATACCTTTCTCACGTTTAAGCTTAGACTGCAAATCCTGAAGTTCAATCATCATGGATTGCATTTGATTAAGAAAATCAGATTCGGACATATCACATACCTCTTCATTCTCTTCAGCATCAGAATCTTCTTCAGTTGTGTTTTGACCCATAAAGCATATGTGAGTAGTTTCATCTTTGTCCTCATCCCCTTCATCAGAATGATCTATCCAGTACTCGTCTTCGGCCATCAATGCTTTGCCAGCTTCTTGCTGCTTGGCCAAAAGCATTTTTTTCTTATAGTACTCAGAATTTAAGACCTTCGGTTTCCGGCAATCCTTAGCATAGTGGCCTACTTTCCCGCAGTTGTAGCACTTTACTGGCTCAGATTCTTTCTTCTCTTCCTTCCCATATCTCTTCTCTTCCGACTTTTTCCCTTCAAACCTTTTACTTTCAATTCTTTCTTTGTGCTCATAGTTTCTTGATTCTGATGAGTATCGCTGACTGTTTGACCCTGGTTTCTTGTAGAATTTCTTTTGAAAAGCCTTGGTCAACAATAGCATGGCTTGTTTCAGATTCTCACAATCATCAGAATCAGAATTCTCCTCACTTTCAATTTCCTCAGACTCAAATACTATCACTTTCTTTTTCTTCTTCAAGCTCACAGACTGTTGGATCAGTAATTGTATTCAAGATTAAAGTTCAACATTCAAATTGTATTTATTTGATAGTTACTTGTAATTGGGCCCAAAATCCCATTAGGCTTATACGGCTAAGTATTAATAGGTTTTAATTAATTAGGTTTTAGGGTTAATCCTTAGAACTCTGATAATCCTCAAAATTATTGTTTTAGAGCCATACATTCTCTCTGTAATCGCAAGCCTAAGGTACCAAGAACACACACTGGTTTTCATTGATTAATCAAGGGATTGTGGTATGTTATTCTAATCTTTTTATCTCTTGATCTTTATTGTGTGTGATTGTTTATCAACTAGTTATCTGGGTTTAACAAATGGTATCAAAGCCTAAAGAATCAAGTTTTTGGATCAAACAGTTATCTGTTCATCGATTTTACTGTTCATCGATACGCACTGTGTGAAAATTGAGTTCATGAATTAATGTGTTTTTCTGCATAATATCGATTTGATTAGGTGTGTTTTAGGCTATTGAACATCATCAAAGTGTTTAATTGCATTTAAATTCTTCAATTGATTGGCTTTTTGATGATTTTTGGACTCTGGGTTTTTATATATCGACTTCTGTGTTCTTCGAATTGAGTCATAAAGGTTGATTTTAATCATTAAGTTTGTTTGGGTTTTGTTCAATACATGTTTATGGATACAAAAGTATGGTTTTTGCATTGAGATTGTGTGTTTAAAGTGCTTTCTGGGTTAATAATCGAGTTTCTGGGTCGAACTAAGAACACCGGTCATTATTCATCGTGTCCGGTCCCGGTCGAAACACCGGTCAGAGACATACCGGTCGCTATAGTCCGGTCGATAACACCGGTCACACTCCGATCGTTGACACCGGTCAGACATTGATCCGGTCGATACTTATCCAGTTGCATACATTGATTCGGTCGATACTTATCCGGTCGCATACATTGATTCGGTCGATACTTATCCGGTCGCTACAGTAGTCCGGTCGACACTTGGGTCCGGTCGAGCAAGGATCCGGTAGAGACACCGGTTTGCGCCATCAACTCTTCGCGCAAACCTCAGATTCTCGCGACCCATACCTCGCGCAAATATCTCCTTGCGCCAATCGCTCTTCACGCAAAACCTACTTCGCGCGACCTGCATCTCACGCAAAACCCTTCTTGCGCCATCAACTCTTCGCGCAAACCTCAGATTCTCGCGACCCATACCTCGCGCAAATATCTCCTTGCGCCAATCGCTCTTCATGCAAAACCTACTTCGCGCGACCTGCATCTCGCGCAAAACCCTTCTTGCGCCATCAATTGTTCGCGCAAAACACTCTTCGCGCGACCCATTACTAGCGCAAACCTCATTTTTTTGCGCCACTGCCTTTTCGTGCAAAGCTCCTCTGTTTCAAGACTTTTGCGCCAGTTTTTCTGTGGTTAATTTATTTGTGTTTTATACTGTGCTAATTCTGCATTTGATCATTTTTGGAAATTTATTTTTCTGAAAATTTTTTAGTGTAGTTTTTTATCTAATTCTTGATTCTAAAGATCTCATCTAGTTGATTCTCTTGGTACAGATAAGTTTGATTTCTAACCATACAGCTAAAGATGTCTGAAGGTTATAGCTATGATTTTGACAAGATGACTTTTTCTGAAGCAAAAGCAAATGTTAAACGTCTTGCTGGACAGTTGTCAAGATATACAAGCATGGTTTTGATTATGAAAAGGAGAATAAAAAGCTCAAATCCGAGATATTACCTCTTAAAGCTGAGAACAAGAATTTAAAGATTCAGAACTCATCTCTTCTTACTCAGATCAATGTTTTAAAAGAAAATTCAAAAGATTCAAAGAAAGATTTCATCTGTTCAGTATGCATTACCGATTTTAAAATTAATTTTTCAGGAATAATTGAGAAAAAAGAAAAGAATTTGCTAAGAAATTCTCTGATTTCTCCATAAAAGCCTTTGAAGAGAAGAAATCTTTAGAGCTTAAATGTGTTAAGCTTTCTCAACAAGTTTCAGACTTTGAGAAGGTTATCATTCTTGAGAGAGAAAAGGTTGAGAAAGTGAAAAAGATATCTGAGCAGAAGAAAGTAAATATAGACTTTTCTGAAGAAAAGAAAGTATTTGAAACTGAGATAACTAAGCTAACAAGAGAGCTATCTGAGCTATCAACAATAATTCTGAAGGAAAAGAAGACGAATTCTGAATTGCAAAAGAAGTTTGATCTGATTGAAAAGGAAAGAAACAGTTTGTCTTCAAAGATAAAGGAACTTGAAGAGATCGTATTCAAGGTGAAGCTAAATGAGCACAAGACGCCAGAGTCAATAGCTCAATCACCGAGAAATGATCAAACTGATTCAGATTGTTCACTCAAAAAGGCTTCGAGTTCACATTTTTCAAATGTTTTCTATAATCCTTTCTGTGATTTAGATGATGGTCTTACTTCTAAATCTACTGATCAGATTCGTCCTTCTAACCTTTTCTTTAATAAAAATGTTGATTGTTCAGGTAACTTAAAGAAGACTAAGGGGCTGTTCGGTAACGGCTTAATGAGCTGAATAATAGGTATGGCTTATTCGCTCAGCCATACCTAGCTGTTCGGTAGGAGCTTATTCGCTCAAACTATGGTTGATTCGCTCAGCTACAAAAACTATGTCCTATCCACTCAGCCATTACATTATATTAACTTCCCCAAATTACCCTTTCTCCCTAAGACCTCAACCTCCTGAAAAACAAAACTACTTCGAAGTCAGCCACCCACCACGGAAAGATGTTGAAGGCATGATGACTATTTCATCTCCTTTTTTATTTTATTTTGTGAAATTGTAATTTGCTTAACTTGGTTTTTTGGATTGTTAGATCTAATTTATGAAGAAAAAAAATCCATTGGATCAAAGTATCAAACACCATTGACGCCCCCTTCTTCCTTCTTTGGTTAAACCATCAAAAGCCCTCTCCAGACTTCCATGGTTCTTGGTGAAAAAACCCTTCGATCTCATGAAAAAACCCTCTCGGTCTCCTGGAAAAACCCTCTCGATCTCCCATCTGTTTCCAAAGGCTCTTCCTTCTCTGCTGCCTCGTCAACCCCGACACAGATTTCTCGTTCTATGTGATTTTGTGGTTCAAACCCATCGATTCACAGTAGTTGGAAATGTTCAAACCCAGTAACTTTTTGCCTGCAAATGTTCTAGTTGCAGGTCTACAGATGCAACCGATCAAGAGCAAAAAAAAAATTATGATGGTAGTTGCAGGTCTGCACGATCAAGAGCAAAAAAGAAAAAAAGGGAATATGATGGAAGTGGGTTTGAATAGAAAATTGTGTTATATCAAATTGCTTTTATTTACAAAAAAATGTTGATATTGATATTTTTTATAATTAAAAGTTATTTATTTAACATATTATCAAAAACTTTATTTATTCAACAAAAATATAAATTAGGGGTAAAATGGTCATTTTTGACATTCAGACTGTTTATCCAGTACAACAACCGAACAACAACTTATCTGCTATCACATAGACAACTATATCCACACAGACAACTATATCCATACAGGTCTTAACAGAAAACGAACCGAACAGCCTCTAAGTCTCTAAAGAAAAGCTTCTGGAGAAGGGATGATGAGAAAGATAGAGGAAATTGGATCTAGAAAGTTAAAGGATCTTTAGAGGAAAAGAAGACCGACAAATCATTTGGGCATACATCAAATGACAAATGGAACTATGCCTCAAAAGGTAAAACTTTTGGCAAACCTGATCTGGTTTACACAATCAATCAATTGATCAGGTTAGCACAAAAGAAAATTAGTTGTTCCTACTGTGGCTCAAATGATTTTGTAAGAAAAGATTATATGAATAACTGGTATGGTTCTTACTTTATATCTCTCACTAGAACTGCAACTAACCCATTAGGACCCAATTACCAGTGGGTACCAAAAGCTAAATCTGTGTTGCAGGCACCCAAGGTTTAAGGGGGAGAAAGAACGATGACTTCTGATTACTACAGATCAGAACTCTTGCCTCATTGCCAAAAAGATGACTTCTAAGTACAACAGCTTAGGACTCGGACTTCAATGTCAAAGAGTTTGATTTCTGAATTTACTCTAATCCTAGTAATTCAGAACTTGGTTTCATGATTAAGGATTATGTACATATTAAGGGTGAGCTTATATGCTTTATACTTTTACTGATGTATTTTCTGATTTTTCAGGAGAAGATTAGATACTAGTCTCACCGGAGAATATGTCATCATGGTTTTTTAATACTTCAGTTCAAAACCCGTACTTAAATGTTTTCTTCTGATAGGATGCTTAAATGATAAAATCTTTTATAGAAGAAGAAGATATATGATTTTTACTATCATTGTCATATCTTTTATTGATTAAATTGACTTTTTACAGGTATCAAGGGGGAGGATATCTGAGTTTTTGATACTTCACTCAAAATATTCACATTAGGGGGAGTTAAGGATTCTGATTTACAGGTATATATTTCTAATCCTTATACTCTATCACTTGTCGAAAGAAGAACAACTTTCACTTGTGAAAAATGGTTTTAAATGTTCAAACAACTTCACATTCTTAAAATGTTTTCATGAATTGAGAAGTGTGATTTTAAATGATTTTTGGATACTTAATTGCCAACCACCTTTAGTTTGAGAGGTAGAATAGCATTGTTAAAACAACTTATGTTTTTGATTTCTCTAAACACTTTATTCTTCATGTTTGAATTCCTTTGTGCTTACATGTACAAAAGCCGGTTGAACAGTATGTTCTTTTAGGAAAATACATAGGATTCAGTGTGTGAGCTTAACATAACTTCCATGGATTCACGATAACCAGTGTTTCCTACCCATGAAGTATTCCCTGAGTGATTGACGGGAGAGGGCTCAAAAGATTGAGTGTTGGTGTGTGAAGAGGTAAAATGGAAAAGAGAGATTGGTTAGAAGTGAGAATTAAAAGAAAGAGGGTGAGAGAACAGAGTAAACGAATATCAGACTATGTACTAAACTTCTTTCTGAGTCGGGCAGCCACATAATCTGATTGGTTCACATTCTTTGGTGATCATCATTGAAATAGGCAACTAGCCCATGCCATCTCTTGCATACAACCCCACCAGCTACTCATTATTTTCTCAAAAAGAGAATGTTTCACATTTTCTGGGGACGCAGCACATACGCTATTGGTTCTTCATTTGGAAGATACTAATATTGAAAAAGAAGGAAATTTGCCCCACCTTCGAACCCTTTCTCATGCACATTGAGTCTTTGTATACGTTGTTGTTGTCTCAACAAGTTTACATACTTTGAGCCTACATTGAAAAGCAATCATCGGTGCTTAATTCTTTCATACACATGCACGAGCACACAGAAATTTGTTTTCTGTCAGAACGTTCATAGATAACCATGTGTTATTCGATGATTGAATGGAAGTCCTGGGGAGCCAACATCAAAACCAGCTCTTTATATAGTAACTTTGTGTTACTCAGTGACTTTGTGTCACTGACAGGCATTTTAACTGAGTCATTTGTTGATTCAAGGTTACCACATTTATTTTATTTGAATCTGAAAAGATTGAAATAATCACTTTCTCCATTTGGAGAGACTGCTCTTATTTCCACACAGGGATCTATACAAGAAGACAGCACTTAACTGATGACTAGACAACAAGGAGAAGACTGTTTTGCTATGTTTTGATGATGATGATTCTCACCACTCATCAAAAAGGGGGAGAATATACAAAGGGGGAGAATATACTCTGAAGACTGCTGAAGATTTCAAAGTTTTCAAAGTGTCTGATTGAAGATAATTGTCAGAATGACACTTCATTTAAAGAAAGAGGAAGATGAAGGCTGTATCTGAAGTTTTTCAAGAGAAGTGAAGACCTGAAGCAAATTGCCAATTTTTTTTAATTTTGAATCCAAAGGGGGAGATTGTTGGATCAGTAATTGTATTCAAGATTAAAGTTTAGGGTTCAAATTGTATTTATTTGATAGTTATTTGTAATTGGGCCCAAAAGCCCATTAGGCTTATACGGCTAAGTATTCATAGGTTTTAATTAATTAGGTTTTAGGGTTAATCCTTAGAACTCTGATAATCCTCATAATTATTGTTTTAGAGCCGTACATTCTCTCTGTAATCGCAAGCCTAAGGTACCAAGAACACACACTGGTTTTCATTGATTAATCAAGGGATTGTGGTATGTTATTCTAATCTTTTTATCTCTTGATCTTTATTGTGTGTGATTGTTTATCAACTAGTTATCTGGGTTTAACACAAACCTCTTCTCTTTCTTCTTCACTACCAATGCCACTGGATCTGCAATCATCTTCTCAACTTTCTTCTTCCTCGTTCTGTCTTAAAGTCTCATATACCTCATGGAGTGGTATCTCGTTCAAATCTTTCATTTGTTTCATTTGACTTGTAAACCTTTTCCAATATGGCTATAGTATACTCAAAAATTTGACATTCAATTCAATTTGAGACTTCTTAACCTTGTTCTTGCTTAGCTTGTTCAGAAGTGTAACAAATCTGTCATATGTGGCTACAAGACTTTCACCCTCCTTTGCCTTGAACTCTTCGTAGTTGTTCAAACAGTTAGATACCTTCAGTTGGTTACCAATCTTGGATCCGAGCATCATTTTCTCAAGTTGATCCCACATTTCTTTCCCTGGAGCATTATAATTGTCTATCTTGATATATATTTCATTTGAAATCCCTTGCAGAATGAATGATCATGCTAACCTGTCAGCTTTAAGCCTCTTTTTTTTGTTCATCTGTGTACTCCTCAAGTGGCAATGGGTACTCCTTGTTTATTACTTCCTGTTCTTCAATTTCAACATTATGAATCTTGGTAGGAGGTTTCATCACTCCTTCTTTGATGGATAATCTGATGTAGTCTCCCAAGTCATTTTGGTTAATAAAATCTAAGAACCTATCCTTCCACTGTTCGTATTCACCTTTAAACAAAATTGGTGGCTTCACATCCGTACCGATAGCTAGAGCCTCTCTGGAAGTCATCTTCAAAATTTTGCACAAAACTGATCGTCAAAAATTCAGAAACAAACTGGATCTACAAAAGTCAAACTTGGTCAACGCACGAAAAACTCAGAAAAATTCTAAGTACAAAACTCGCAAAACAAATAAAAATCAACTTCGTGCAAACAGTATTATGTGTGTTCCTAGTTCACGCACACTGAAGGATACGAGAGCTGAGTTCGCGCACAAAGAAGATGCGTGTTTAAGATTCGCGCAGATAGAGACATGCGAGTTTTAGCTTCTCGCAAACAGAGTTATGCAAGTTCTGAGTTCACGCAAGACGAAGGTTGCGCGTTTCAAGAAAGACCACTTCGCGCAATGTGTCTGCACGTTTGACACTTAGAAAAATTATCGACTTTTCACTTCACACAAACACAAACTTCTTGCAGATCAACCACTTTGCGCAAAACAAAGGAAATGAATAGTAGAAACTCGCACACAGAGACTTGCGCGTTTCTACTTCTCGCACTCCACTACTTGCATGTTCTTCATGCTTTTAAAAATCCTTTGATGTGTGTGTTCTTTAGGATGGCCTTTGCGCGTTTTCCAGATCTTACGAGTTTTTCAACTTATCGTTCAAAAATCTAACTTTTTCACTCGAATTCGATCGAAACCTTCACCAAACAGTCTGAAACTTTGCAGATTTCTCCTATTCCATCTCACGAACAGGTTACAATTGTTTAATTTCTATCAAAAATACCTAAAATTTACAATTCGATCTAGAACAGTACGAACTACAAACTTCGAATGAAACTTGTACAAAATCCAAAATTCACATTAAACATATGTGAATTAGACAAAGCACTTCAAATCAAAAGTATTCTATATGCTAAATCAAGTACAATAGAACCAAATTCAGATAAAAAAACATGATTGAATTGTAAAAATCGAATCTTCACAGTCGTTTAGCGAGTACTTGAAAAATCGACCAAAAATCCTTGAATAAGATCATAATTTTTGAACTTTTGTATGCTTTGATACCAATTGTGAGTCCCACAATACGTACAAATCAAGATGACAATCACAATTTCAAAAAACGATTTCTCTTACTTTTAATTCGATTACAATAAAGGCTCTCTCAAACAATATTTCTCTCACTAACACAATACGCCCATGTAACCTTCTAGTCATATGAGTCTACTAACAGAAAAACTCTTATATACCTAAAACACTTACAACACTAAAACACTCTAAACATACTAACTTTGACTTTGAATTTATTACAAATAACTTTGACTTAGCATCAGAGTTGACTTGAGCTTTTGCTTGACTTTGACTTTTATCTTCAACTTGAACTTCAGCCTTCATGATCTTGTATCCAACATAATTTGTGCACTAACAGTTGGTAATGGTGGCCAACTGTGCTTTAATCTGCCTTAGTTCATCCGAGTCGTGAACACTAGCTACCTTTCTAACACTCGATCGTGGAGTGGAGTAGCTATGTTTCAAAAAATTCTCTATCAGTTCCTAGGCTTCCTCATACGTCTTGTTCATAAGGGCCCACCAGCAGCAGCGGTGATATCATTCTTGAACTGAGGAAGTAACCCTGCAAAGAAAGTTTGGATGATTATCCACCCTTGTAGCCTGTGATGGAGGCATCTTTTTAGCATCACCTTGTATCTCTCCCAAGCCTCGTACAATGACTCTTGGTCCTATTGAACAAAATGGGTGATTTCGGCCAAGAGTTGAGTCGTACGTCCCGGAGGGAAAAACTTGTTCAAGAAAGTTGCGACCATTTGTTAAACCCAGATTAATAGTTGATAATCAATCAAACAACACAATAATAACAAGAGATGAATAAATGAAATCAACATACCACAGATCTCTTGATTAATCAGATGAATACGTGTGTGTGTGTGTGTGTTCTTGGTGTACAATTCAATATCTCTGAGCGTGTAAATCCAGAGTATACGGCCTCCTATTCACCAATACTATTCACACCTCTAAACCTAGAAAACTAAAACCTTTTATACGTAGGTCAACATGGCCTAGGCATTATTAGATATCAGCTAAAACACCCCCTAAGGTATTAAACATAGTTACAAACTAGACCCCTTTTACAATTTAATCTTGAATACAATTTCTGATACAACAATCTCCCCCTTTGGATTCAAGATTAAAAAAATTTCAATTATCTTCAGGTCTTCACTTCTCTTGAAAACTATAGCAGATATCTTCCTCTTTTTTTAAATAAAGTGTCCTTCTGACGATCATCTTCAGTCAGCCATTTGATAAATCAGATAGGTTCAGACACTTTGATATCTTTGAATTCTTCTGCATTCTTCAATCAATCTTAACACTTCGAAAATTCTTGTATTCTCCTCCTTTTTGTTTTCTCCCCCTTTTTGATGAGTGGTGAGAATCAGCATCATCAAAACATTTCAAAACAAACTAGGAATTTTCTCCCCCAAATCAACAAATAAGTGCAGTCTTCATGTATAGATCCCTGTGTGGATATAAGAGTAGTATCCCCCAGATAGAGAGAGTGATTATTTCAATCTTTACAAATTCAAATAAGTAATGAGTGGTAACCCTGAATCAACAAATGACTCAGTTTGGAATTCCTGTCAATAACACACAGTTACTGAGTAACACAAAGTTACTATATAAGGAGCTGGTTTTGATTTAGGCTCCCCAGGACTTCCATTCAATCATCGAATAACACATGGTTATCTATGAATGTTCTGACAGAAAACAAATTTTTGTGTGCTCGTGCATGTGTATGAAAGAAATTAAGCACAGATGATTGCTTTTCAATGTAGGCTCAAAGTATGTAAACTTGTTGAGACAGCAACAAAGTATACAAGGACTCAATGTACATGAGAAAGGGTCGAAGGTGGGGAAACTTTCCTTCTTTTTCAATATTAGTATCTTCCAAGTGAAGAACCAATAGCGTATGTGTTGCGTCCCCAGAAAATGTGAAACATTCTCTTTTTGAGAAAAGAATAAGTAGCTGGTGGGGTTTTATGCAAGAGATGGCATGGGCTAGGTGCCTTTTTCAATGATGGTCACCAAAGAATGTGAACCAATCAGATAATGTGGTTGCCCGGCTCAGAAAGAAGTTTGGTGCAGAGTCTGATATTCTTTTACTCTGATCTCTCACCCTCTTTCTTTTAAACATTAAATCTCACTTCTAACCAATCTCTCTTTTCCATTTTACCTCTTCTCACACCAACACTCAAATCTTTTGACCCCTCTCCCCTCAATCACTCAGGGAATACTTCCGGGGTAGGAAACACTGGTATTCGTGAATCCATGGAAGTACAGTTAAGCTTTCACACTGAATCCCATCTATGTGTCCTAAAAAGAATATGTATCTCAAAGATTTTCTTGACATGAAAACACAAGAAATCAATGTCAGTGTATGTATGCTTCACAATATCAATGTGTGAGCTTTTGAACATATAAGATTTCTCAAAGCATTGTATGAATGAATAATCATGAAAGAATAGAAATGTTTTGAGAATCTGACAATGATGAAGATCAGATCAAAATTCATGAAGAATAATATTTTGGGAAACAACGACATAGTATGTTTATATGAACAATATATAAACATATTTAACAATGAAAGCACTTTTAAAGTAGAAATGACGTTTGATGCAATCAACAGTGAATACAAAGAACGGGAGTATTACCATAGAAAGATTTAACATTTGATACATGGTAATAACAAAGTCAAGAAATGAATGTACTGAATCGTTATGTGTATGAGTACTTGACAAAGTATATGACAAGAAAATACACAAGTATTTTTCTTTAAGAACACACGGTCAGATAGGCATATAAGTATCAAAAATCATTTAAAAACACACTTCTCAATTCATGAAAAACCTTTTAAGAATAAGAAGCGGTTTGAACATTTAAAAAAACATTTTGCACAAGGGAAAGTTGTTCATCTTTCAACAAGTGATAGAGTGTAAGGATTAGAAAGATATACCTGTAAATCAGAATCCTTAACTCCCCCTGGAATGAATATTTTCATTTAAGTATCTTTAACAAAAACTCAAATATCCTTCCCCTCGATACCTGTAAAAAGTCAGAAAAATATGACAATGATAGTAACAATCATATATATATATATATATATATATATATATATCCTCCCCCTAAAAGATATAACAGTTAGCTCACGCTCAAATCAAAAAACTTCTAGAAAGGATTTTATCATTTAAGCATCCTATCAAAAGCCATGATTACTTATTCTCCGGTGAGAATAGTATCATTCATTTTTACCAATGAAGATCGGGTCTTGAACTATGTTATTCAAGAGCCATTATACATATTCTCCGGTGAGAATAGTATTAATCTTCTCCTGAAAAATCAGAAAATACATCAGTAAAAATATAAAGCATATAAGCTCCCCCTTAATATGTGCATAATCCTTAATCATGAAACTGAGTTCTGAATTACTAGGATTAAAGTAAATTCAGAAGTCAAACTCTTTGACATTGAAGTCTGAGTCCTAGACTGTATTGTCTAGAAGTCAACCATTCTTGTCATTGAAGATCGAGTCCTAAGTTGTTGTACTTAGAAGTCAATGTTTTGACATTGAGGAAAGAGTCCTGATCTGTAGTAATTAGAAGTCATCGTTCTTTCTCCTTTTTAAACTTTGGGTTCCTGCAACACAAATTTAGCTTTTGGTACCCACTGGCAATTGGGTCCTAATGGGTTAGTTACAGTTCTAGTGGGAGATATAAAGTAAGAACCATACCAGTTATTCACATAATATTTTCTTACAAAATCATTTTTACCACAATAGGAACAACTAATTTTCTTTTGTGCTAACCTGATCAATTGATTGATAGTGTAAACCAAATCAGGTTTGCCAAAAGTTTTACCTTTTTAAGCATAGTTCCATTTAGCATTTGATGTATGCACAAATGATTTATCTTTCTTCTTTTCCTCTGAAGATCCTTTAACTCTCCAGACACAATTTCCTCTATTTCTTTCATCATCCCTTCTCCATAACCTTTTCTTCCGAGACTTGTTCTCCTTGAAGTTACCTGAACCATCAACATTTTTGTCAAAGAAAAGGTTAGAAGGACAAATCTGATCTTTAGATTTAGACGTAAGAATATCATCTGAATCATATAAAGGATTATTAGAAACATTTGTAAAAATTGAACTTGCAGCTGAAGTGAACGAGCATTCGGATGAAATTAGATCATCTCTTAGTGATTGAGCTATTGACTCTGGCGTTTTGTGCTCAGTCAGCTTCACCTTGAATACGTTCTCTTCAAGTTCTTTTATCTTTGACGACAAACTATTTCTTTCCTTTGCAATTAGATTAAACTTCTTTTGCAATTCAGATTTCGTCTTCTTTTCCTTCAGAATGTTTGTTGACAACTCAGATAGCTTTCTTGTCAGCTTAGCTATCTCAGTCTCTAGAACTTTCTTTTCTTTAGAAAAGTATTTATTTACATTCTTCTGCTCAGCTATCTTCTTCTCTTTCTCAACCTTGTCTATCTCAAGAATGAGAACTTTTTCAAAGTCTGAAACTTGTTGAGAAAGCTTAACACATTTAAGCTCTAAATATTTCTTCTCTTCAAAGGCTTTTCTTGAGAAATCAGAGTATTTCTTAGCAAATTCTTTTCTTTCTTTCTCAATCTTCATTATCTCATCTTGGGCTTGTGTGTTGTTTCTGTCTTGGGTTGCCTTTTCTTTCATCATATTCATCTCAACCTCAAGACTGAATACTTTATCTTTCAAAGAATCTCTTTCAGCAAAAATTTGAGAATTTAATTTTCTCAGCCCATCAGATGTTTCACAAGCAATGTTTATTCTTCTTCTTAGTTCATCTAGCTCTCTTTGCATTGATTCCTTCTTTGACCAAGTTGAGCTAGAATTTATACTTTCAGATCTTTTTAATTTAGCTTGAAGATTTACAATCTCTTTCTCTTTTGACTCAATAATTCCTGCAAAATTAATCTTTGAGTTAGAGATACATTCTGAGCAAACAAAGTCTTTCTTTAAGTCTTTATCATATTTCAACTTATTGATCTGTTCAAGAAGAGATGAGTTCTGAATCTTCAGATTTTCATTCTCAGCTTCCAATGTTGGAATCTCTGGCATATATGCTAAAGCACAATCTCTCTTGGTCAGCACTGTATTTCCCTTCTCGTCTATGTAAGGCATGATGATATATGTACAACTTAAATCAACTCGTAAGATCTTAGAATCAAGAATTGGAAAAACTACACTCAAAAAATTTCCAGAAAAATAAATTTCCAAAAAATCTCAAGTGCAGAATTCACAAATGTCAATGAACACAGAGAGAGAGAGAGAGATTCCCAAACACAAAGAAAGCTTTCAGAATTCGCAAGCAGAAATAGTTAGGATTCGCAGACAAGAGAAATTCGCAACTTGATTTTATGCGAAACATAGAAATTCGCAAGCAACGACCTGCGAAACCTTAAGAATTCTCAAGGTAGTATCCAACGAATTCTTCCTTTAGAGAAAATTCAGAAAACGGGCTTTCACAAGTAGAATTCGCAAACAAAGAAATAGAAAGAATTCGCAGATGAATACAATTCGCAAGCAATGGGACTTAGAAGCTTTAGAATTCGCAACTGAAAGACTCACGAATCTTAGACTTAAAAAATTTTGAATTCTTCTCTTAACTTTCGCAAACTAACTTTCGCAACCTGAAAGAAGGATATGATTTTAAGATCCTGCGAATTTTATACTTGTGAAAATTTTGAAAGACAATGAACAAGGATTCGTAAATACTACTTGCGAATCTTAGGGAATTAGCAAGCCACTGATCTGCGAGTTCTTCAGAATTCGCAGACAAGGATTCTGCAAAACATACACTTAATCAACTTTTCAGAGTTCCAAATACCCTGCGAATCTTAGCTTTCGTATATTAGAGATTAGCGAATTCTGAGGTTTTCGCTACACACATACATACGAAACTTATACTTAGGAAAAATTAACACCCTGCGAGAGTTGGGTGTTTTGCGAGTTCTTCAAATGTTCGACCCTGTACTCGATTTTCAATCCAGAAAACACTTCAAAAGGTTAACACACAGTATAAAAAATCATATAAACATCCACAATCATACTATGAACGAACCCCAATCAAAATCAATGATTAAAAAACAACTTTTATGCTTCAACTTGAATGGAACGGTAGTCGATAGTTTCATGAACACAGTATTCACAAATCATCAAACACCAATCGATTTATGTTTTTAACAGTGAATAGACAATCTAATGTTGTTCAATAACATAAAACACACATAATAAAATCGATTTTATGCTCAAAAACACAATAAATCAACCAATCGATCTTCACACAGTGAAGTTTTTGAAAAACACTATTTTAATCCAAAATCTTGATTCTTTGGCTCTGATACCACTTGTTAAACCCAGATTAATAGTTGATAATCAATCACACAACACAATAATAACAAGAGATGAATAAATCAAATCAACATACCACAGATCTCTTGATTAATCAGATGTATACGTGTGTGTGTTCTTGGTGTACAGTTCAATATCTTTGAGCGTGTAAATCCAGAGTATACGGCCTCCTATTCACCAATACTGTTCATACCTCTAAACCTAGAAAACGAAAACCTTTTATACGTAGGTCAACATGACCTAAGCATTATTAGATATCAACTAAAACACCCCCTAAGGTATTAAACATAGTTACAAACTAGACCCCTTTTACAATTTAATCTTGAATACAATTTCTGATCCAACACCATTTCATCCCAATTGTTAATTTTCCCCACTGGCAAATTCTCTTCCCAATTAGTGGCTCGGTCTCTGAGGGAGAACGAGAACAATCTGATCTTGATGGCATCGTTTGGTACTTCGTTCATTTTAAATATGTTGCATATTTTCCCAAATGAACGGAGGTAACTATGAGGATCCTCCGATGCTGAACCTCCAAACTGATTTGCTTGGAGAAACCGGATGTGCCATGCCTTATTTCAAAAGTATTTGCAGCTACTGTCGGTACTTGAACTCCTCTTTGTGTCGTCGCCACTGTTGGTGTAGCAAAATTCCTCATTGGCACTCGCGGCGGTGGGTTATGGCCCGGTTGGTCGCCGTTCACGTTGTTTTCGGCCATTCTCCGTGGGTTGCGTTTTCTGGATTCTCTACGTAACTGGCGTGCAGTTCTTTCAATCTCTGGATCAAGTGGCTCGAGATCTTTGAAAAGAGTCCTCCTTGGCATAAACCAAAGATTTACCTATAATCAAAACACAAAATCCTTATACTCCAAAATTGAACAAATTATAAAACTGAAAATAAAGGTGTCTAATCTAATAATCTCTATAGCTGATAGTGATATCAACACAAAATAAGTTCCCCGGCAATGACGCCAAAAACTTGATAGGGAGGGTTTACACCCCCCTTAATCGACCGCAAGTGTACGGTGTCGAATCAAGTAATACGTACGGAAGTACGAGTATCGAACCAAAGGAACTTGGTATTGAGTACCACAATGACTATATCAATTACTAACTAGAATAACGGAAGTTGATTTGAATTCTCTTAGAATATGACTTAATTATACACAACCGGAAGCATCCTTGAAAATAAGGAGAGTAACTTCAGATTAGGAAAAGCAGTTGAGGGTTGGAATCCTTCTGGGTTCATTTGATTCAAACAGTGCCTGGGTTAAGATTTTTATCTAAGGTTCAATGAACTTTATCAATCAAAAATAGCTACTATGCTTTCTCAAGCCATAGAAACATTAGTGATTAGGAATATTGTCTCATCTCTCGATATCTACAGTTTATTCCCAAATTACCCACAAGAACAGGATTAAAACAAACAGATATAAGGCTGAATTGGTATATCTTTATCCAATTCATTCCTTAGGCATATAACATTAACATCAAATCTTTAAACGCTTTTCTCAAAGGATAAAAAGATCAAGAGAAAATTCATTAGTTGATCAGACTAACAAATTCATTAAAACCATGTCGTATGCTTCATTGAATCACTAAAAAGAAAGTACAAAACCCAATCACATGTTTAACTGCAAATTACACCCAAAAATCATCCAACCCCCAACATCTAGAATTAGTTCATGTTGGGGGTTGTGCAAAACAACACATTCAAAAAGAAAATCACAAGATTGAACATCATTTTCTCAAACAATTCAGAACTAATTAAACTCCCTGAGATGTGATTGCCCAAGCACACATAATCAAAATATAGATGTTGGGAACTGAAGATGTGAACAAGTCTTTAATGCTGCTAGTTCAGAATTACTACTGCTAGAAGATTTCAAAGTTAATACTGCTGAGTATTACTACTGCTAGTAGAATTAATACTGCTAGTCAAAGTTAGTGCTGCTTGAACAAAGTTAGTACTGCTTATCTAGTTAGTACTGCTAGTGGTTAGTGCTGCTTAGTAGTTAA
This sequence comes from Arctium minus, assembly GCA_954870635.1. Lineage (NCBI taxonomy): Eukaryota > Viridiplantae > Streptophyta > Magnoliopsida > Asterales > Asteraceae > Arctium > Arctium minus. Next base: position 50,650,941 of record OX941094.1, read on the forward strand.
TGCTGCCAAGACTTAATGCTGCTTATAAGGTAATGTGAAGATAATGATGAAGAGATCGTGGGTAAAGATAAACAAGGATATTCTGAAGATATTCATGGAAGATATACTGAAGATATTTTATTTTTTTTTTGTAATTATCTTTTTGTTCAGTATATGTATAGATTTGACAGAATAGTTTAGAAACAGTTTTATAGATTTAATTCTAAGTTTTTTTTCTAGAGAGAATCAACCTCAAGGCATAGTTCCTAATTCTAGAGAAGTAGAATTCGTCTTGAAAGAGCTTGTTCTTCAAGATTGAGGTTGAGTGTGTAATCTTGTGATTTTAATACAAGTTTGCAAAGTGGTTATTATATACTGTTTATTTACTGTTCCATTGAATATCAAAGTGTTATTCCGCAACTTCTTTGATATTGTTTCTGAGATTTTATTCTTGTTAAGAATTTGATCCTGACAAGTGGTATCAGATCCTGTTCTCTCAGAAACATCTATTCATTCATCATGGAAAACTTTGCAGAATCAAACAGTACTCTAGTCTCAAAGGTACCAATGCTCAGACCCAATGAATTCGATATGTGGAAGATCAGAATCAAGCAGTACATACTCCTCATTGACTATTCTATGTGGGATATCATAGAGAATGGTCCTTCTGAAGCAGGTAAGATTGGTGCAGATGGAAAGAGAACTCCACCAAAAACTGATGCAGAAAGAAAGGCTAGACAGACAGAGATGAAAGCCTTGAGCACTTTGCTCCTGGCCATCCCCAATGAATATCAACATCAGTTCTGTAACTGCACTGATGCAGAGATGCTCTGGAATGCTCTAGAGAAGAGATTCTCAGGTACCAAAAGTACCAAGAGAAATCAGAAAGCCATTCTGAAGAAACAATATGAGAACTTTATGTCAACCAAGAATGAGTCCATGACTCAAACTTTTGACAGGTTCAACAAGCTTATTGGTGAACTTGCTACAGTGGGAGTACAAATTGATCAAGATGATCTGAACAGAAAGTTTCTAAGGTCCCTGAGTGATGAATGGACCATGTATACTGTGTCTTTCAGACAGAATGATCAACTGGAAGAAAAGGAACTTGATGATCTATATAATGATCTAAGAGTTTTTGAATCTGAGGTAGAGGCTAAGAAGAGGCCTTCTGGATATGTTCACAATGCTGCACTCCTTTCAGCATCAACTGATTCTACTTCCAACTCTGAATCAGTTAGTGCTGCCAATGGAGCAACTCAAGAGAAAGGCACTGAAACTGTATTTGAAGCCTTTCTAGCAAGTCATGGAAACTCTTCTCTCATTAATGATGACTTGGAACAACTCCATCCAGATGATCTTGAAGAGATGGACATTAAATGGCAGATGGCCATGCTTTCTATGAGAGTCAAGAAGTTCATCAAAAGAACTGGAAGGAACAACTTCTCACAAAGAAGAGAAGATGGAGCAGGTTTTGACAAGACAAAGGTGGAATGCTATAAATGCCATCAGAAAGGACACTTTGCTAGAGAATGCAGAAGTGGAATGCCCCAGAACAATATCCACCAACAAGCTCAATCTGGAAGCTTCAATAGTAACAGAAACTCTGCACAAGCCCTTGTCTCTCAACAAGGCATGGGGTTTGATTGGAGTGATCAAGCTGAAGAGGCCCTCCAGAACCAAGCTCTAATGGCAGAGGTGTCTGATCTCCCAACAGAGGTAACTTCCAATCTTTGTACTCAAAATTGCATTAACACTGTTAAGAGGTATAGGGATCACAATCAGAACATGAGTGATAACCTTAAGAGATTGGAAAAGGACATAAAAGATTATGTTAGGATAGTTGAGAGATTTGAAGAGCAGATTAAGGGTTTCCAAGCCAATGAGCTTCAACACTCTTATGACACAAACTACTGGAAGTGGGAGAAGAATGACTTAGAACTTCAACTGACCAGATCCAAAGAGGAGAATGAGAAGATAAAGAGGGAGTTTGAGAAAGCCAAGCTGGATATTGAGAAATTTTCCAATGCTTCTAAAGCAATGGACTCTTTGCTCCAAAATCAAATCCATGACAAACTTAGAAGAGGAATAGGGTACAATACAACACCACCACCCTATAACAACAACTACATCCCTCCTAGTTCAGATTTGTTAGAAACAAAGGATAGGAAGGACCTACCTAAGGGAGCCACTGAAATAGATCCCTTAGATGAAGTAGTTGTTAAGGATAAAACTGAGAAAGAAGCTGTCAAGGATAAAGACAACACTGTGAGTGGTGAGATTCCTATAGAAAACCACATAATCACAAATGAAGGATGTGGAAAGCATTGGATCAAGTCCAATGAGATAGAGAAGACTGAGGGAAAGAACAAGAAGGTTTATTATAAGCAGACCACTGTTGTGAACCCTATCCCTTGCAAGCAGTGTGAATGTAATACTTCTAAGCCCCAAAAACATGATAAACCAAGAGGAAATCAAAGAAACTGGAACAACCAATGGGCACAAAAACAAGGCATTGATCTAAGTAAAATCAATAGACCAAAGCCTTGTTTCATATGTGGAAAGTTAAACCATTTGGCTAAGTACTGTTACTTTAACCCAATTAACCAACAGATCAACTTTCAAAGATTTGTGCAAAAACCTGTTGGTTATAGGAAGGCTGGAAAGAAACATGTGGTGAAGAAACCTGTTGAAAACAAAGGCCCCATGAAGAAAAAGGTTTTGAATGAAAATATTAAAATGTGGGTGCCTAAAAGCAATAAAACTGTTAGTGCTGCTGACAGAGATAGTGCTGCTAGAAGCATTACTGCTGCTACCAGTGTTAGTACTGCTGAAAATTTTAATGCTGCTAATACTGTTAGTACTTCCTCAAAGATGAATACTGCTAACACAGTTACTGCTGCTAAAACAGTTACTACTTCTAATAAGGTTAGTACTGCTAAGCATTCAAGTGCTGCTAATGCAGTTAGTACTTCTAAAACCAGTACTACTTCTAGAAAATGTGTTTCCAAGCCTATCATTGTGACAAAGTACTCCAGAAATGAGGAGTCAAAATTTAAAAATCTTGTCAAGAAAGAATGCAAGTATTTTGATGAGAAAGGGGTACCCAAGACCACTTTGGCTTGGGTTCCTACCTCAAACTAACTGATTTATCTTATGTGCAGGGCAACCAACAGCTCAAGGGAAAGAGCATTTGGCATGTTGATAGTGGTTGCTCTAGGCACATGACAGGCAACATGTCATGCCTTCAGAATTTCAAGCATATCAATGGAGGACATGTTGCTTTTGGAAATGATCTTACTGGTGGTAAAATAAGTGGCAAAGGTAATGTCACAAAAGGTAAGATGACATTTGAGGATGTTTACTATGTTGATCAATTGAAGTACAACCTGTTAAGTGTATCACAGGTTTGTGACAAACAACATAGCATATTATTTACTAACACAGAGTGTATGATCCTTGCTCCAGAGTTTAAGGTAGTTGATGAAAGCATGATACTACTTAGAACTCCAAGAAAGGACAATGTTTATTGTCTAGATATGGACAATGTTGATAGTGATTCATCCTTGAACTGTCTTGTTTCAAAAGCTTCTGTGGATGAATCCTCTCTTTGGCACAGAAGGATGTGTCACATGAATTTCAAGACTATAAACAAACTTGTTAAAAACAACCTTGTAAGAGGTTTACCTTCAAAAGTCTTTTCATGTGATGATCATTGTGTTGCTTGTCTTAAAGGCAAACAGCATAAAACTTCTCATAAGACCAAAGAGTTAAATTCTATTTCTTCTTGTCTCCAGTTATTGCATATGGATCTGTTTGGTCCTACAAATGTTATGAGTATAGGCAAGAAATCTTATTGCTTGGTTATTGTTGATGATTACTCCAGATTTACTTGGGTATATTTTCTAAGGACTAAGGATGACACAAGTGGACTGATCAAATCCTTTATCCTAAGAATTGAAAACCAAACTAATCAAAAAGTAAAAGTCATTAGATCAGATAATGGGACTGAATTTAAAAATCTTGATCTAAACACCTTTTGTGAAGAGAAAGGAATTGAGAGACAATATAGTGCCCCTAGGACTCCTCAACAGAATGGAGTTGCTGAGAGGAGAAATAGGACACTAATAGAGGCTGCTAGATCTCTGTTGGCTAATTCAAAATTGGCAATTACCTTCTGGGCTGAAGCAGTTAATACTGCTTGTTATGTCCAAAACAGAGTTCTAGTAGTCAAGCCAAAGAACAAGACCCCATATGAGCTTTTAAATAAAAGAAAACCATTTATTGGATTTTTCAAACCTTTTGGGTGTCCTTGTACTATTCTCAATACCAAATCTCACTTAGGTAAGTTTGATAGCAAAGCAGATGATGGATTTCTTGTTGGTTACTCATCTCAGAGTAAGGCTTACAGAGTCTTTAACTCTTCTTCTAGAATAATTGAAGAAAGTGACAATGTCAAATGCAATGAGAACACACCAAATCCAATTGGGTCTGGTCCTCAGTGGCTATTTGACATTGATTCACTAACTAACTCTTTTGGTGTCAGTAGTGATGATTATGCAGGATCAGGGAGTGGAGAATCAGGAACTACACAAGTTCAAGACAGTTTATCTCAATCTGTGATTTTTCCCATACCCACAGTGGATCCTGTTGAAGACTGTGAAAAGGAACCATCTACGGCACCAAGTCAGAGTGAAGAAGAAAGTAGAGATGATGAGACTCAAGTCAATAAGGAATCAGAAGTAGCTGCTGAAAACACCTCAGTTGAGCTGAATGACTCAAATCTAGAGGAGGTACTTAATGAAGAACCTAATCATCACACCAGAATTCAAAAGAATCATCCTCCACAACTGGTAATAGGAGATATATCCTCTCCTATGATGACTAGAAATCAAAGCAGGCTGCAAGAATTGCAAGATCAACAGCATACAGTGCTTGCTTGCTTTTTATCCCAGCTTGAGCCTAAGAAGGCACATGATGCTATGAAAGAATCCAGTTGGATAGAAGCAATGCAAGAAGAACTACTGCAATTCAAGCTGCAAGATGTTTGGGATCTGGTAGACCTTCCTAAAGGCCAAAGAGCAATAGGAACAAAATGGGTCTTCAGGAATAAGAGAGATGAAAGAGGAATTGTGATAAGGAATAAAGCAAGGCTGGTGGCTCAAGGGTATACACAAGAAGAGGGAATAGACTATGATGAAGTATTTGCACCTGTGGCCAGGATAGAAGCAATTAGATTATTCCTGGCTTATGCTTCTTATATGAAATTCAAAGTCTATCAAATGGATGTGAAAAGTGCATTTCTTTATGGCTCAATTGAAGAAGAAGTATATGTCTGTCAACCACCAGGGTTTGAAAACCCAAGCTATCCAGACAGGGTATACAAATTGAAGAAAGCACTTTATGGACTGCATCAAGCTCCAAGAGCATGGTATGACACATTGTCATCCTATCTCTTGGAAAATGGCTTTGAAAGAGGAGTCATTGATAAGACTTTATTCATCAAGAGAAAGAAGAAGGATATATTGCTGGTCCAAATCTATGTTGATGATATCATCTTTGGATCTACAAGAGACAACATGTGCAAGGAGTTTGAGGATCTAATGCATCAAAGGTTCAAAATGAGTTCCATGGGAGAACTTACTTTTTTCCTTGGACTCCAAGTTCAACAGAAGTCAGATGGAATCTTTATCTGTCAGTCCAAGTATGTGCAGGATATTTTAATCAAGTTTGGTTTCTCAGATTCAAAACCTGCCAGCACACCTATGGAGACACACAAGCAGATAACAGCAGATCTTGAGGGGGAGGATATGGATGTTCATCACTATAGATCCATGATTGGCTCTCTCATGTATCTTACAGCATCTAGACCAGACATAATGTTTCCAGTCTGTGTATGTGCAAGATTCCAAGTTAGGCCAAAGCAATCTCACTATCAAGTTGTTAAGAGGATATTCAGATATCTCAAAGGGCAACCCAGATTGGGACTTTGGTATCCTCATGACTCATCCTTTGACCTACTTGCATACTCAGATAGTGATCTAGGTGGAGCAAACTTGGACAGAAAATCTACTTCTGGAGGATGTCAGTTTTTGGTTGCAAGACTAGTGTCTTGGCAGTGCAAGAAACAAATCACAGTGTCCACATCTACAACAGAGGCAGAGTACATAGCAGCTGCAAGTTGCTGTTCTCAAGTCTTATGGATTCAAAATCAAATGCTGGACTATGGGCTAACCTTTCTACACACTCCAATTTTTATTGATAACAGCAGTGCTATTAGCATTGTGAATAATCCTGTCAAGCACTCAAAGACAAAGCACATTGAAATCAGGTATCACTTCATAAGAGACTGTAATGAAAAGAAACTTATTCAAGTTGTAAAGGTTCATACTGACAACCAGTTTGCTGATTTATTCACAAAAGCCTTTGATGTGGGTAGATTCACTTTCTTGGTAACAAGTGTGGGAATGATCAACTCTGAATAAACTTCTTCTCAAAAAGTGGTTCAATACCTGTATATTATGTATTCTTGGTGGTCCTAATCTTTCTTTTCAGGGAATTCATAGCAGTCCTCAGTTCATCATAAGTTGAAAAGAGTAAGTATTATTAATACTGCCAGTGCATTATTAATACTGCCAGTGCATTATTAATACTGCCAGTGCATTATTAATACTGCCAGTGCATTATTAATACTGCCAGTGCATTATTAATACTGCCAGTGCATTATTAATACTGCCAGTATATAGTTAATACTGCTAGTAGTTAATACTGCTTTCAGTTAATACTGCTAGTGGTTAATACTGCTTTCAGTTAATACTGCTAGTAGTTAATATTGCTTTCAGTTAATACTGCTAGTAGTTAATACTGCTTTCAGTTAATACTGCTAGTAGTTAATACTGCTTTCAGTTAATACTGCTATTGGTTAATACTGCTTTCAGTTAATACTGCTAGTGGTTAATACTGCTTTCAGTTAATACTGCTATTGGTTAATACTGCTCTAGGTTAATACTGCTTATGTCCCGAATACTATAAATACTCATTGCCCGCCTAAAAGCTCATAACGACTCTTTGCATACTGTTCACTTGCGCTCTAAATCCTTTCTCTCTCAAGTTCAAAGTTCTCAGGCAAGAATCTTCAAGGTCAATGGCATCCATGGCGTTCATAGACGAGCACAATGAAATCGCGATGCTCCGAAAGCCAAAACAAGCTGAAGGTTTTCACCAGATAGTCGACTTTATGAAGTCAAGCCATATTGCCCATGCTCTCACTCTATCTCCTACCATCTTCATAGAGCATCAGAGGCAATTCTGGGCAAATGCCACCATTGTTACTGAGAATGGTGTGCAAATGATCAAAACAAGGGTGTGTGACAAACCCTTGACAGTTACTGAAGAGGTACTTCGCATCAGTCTACGTCTAGACGATGCCTCTGGTATAACTTCTATCTCTAATGATGAACTGTTTTCTACTCTTACAAGAATGGGGTATGGAGGCTCATTGGGTGTGTTCAAGTTCTTAAAAGCCAAATTTTCACCCCAATGGCGTTTCTTTGTCCATACTCTTATGCACTGTATATCTAAAAAGACTACTGGATGGAGTGAGTTCAGTAGCACCATTGCTTATGCTTTGGTGTGCTTGGCCACTGCCAGAAAGTATAATTTTTCTCAAATGATTTTTCATGATCTTGTCTCAAACTTGGGAAGTAAAAAGAGATTTTATATGTACCCCAGGTTTGTCCAAGAAGTTATTAACCATGAATTGACGGATATACCTCATTTTGATGGGGTATATGTACCCAAAATTCCCAAAGGTAAGGTCTTTTCAAACATGAAAAGATCCCCTCTGGACTCGGAAGGAGTTGACACCCCATTGTTCTCTACAATGATGGTGGTGTCCCAAACTAATGAAGGTATGGCAGCAGGGTCAAGGCCCCCATTAGACCAACCCACTGCTAGCCAATCCCAACCTTCCCACTCAAAATCAATTCCCCAATCTCTTCTTGATAAACCTACTTCACCAATCACCCATACTTACAAAAGGAAACAGGTAAAGAAGGCTCCTTCCCTTCTTGTACCATTGACCCCTAAGCCTTTAAGCCCTCTAAGGGAGGATACTCTCTTAGAGAATATCTACAGGGAATCCACAAGGGTGTCTCCCAACCCAAAGGAGGTGCTCTCTGAGGAGGAGGAAGAGCATATGGGAGAGAAGGCTGCCACTACTCCTGCTAGCTCAGAGGAGGTCAGTGGTAACATACATAAGACCTTCCCCATGGCAACTTTGAATGAGCAATCATTCAAAGGTCCCTGGTGCCAAGAAACCAAGGGGGTGGATAGTGCTTCTGCTAGGCAGAAGACTTCCACTACAAAAAGATCCAATGATCCTTCAAAAGAGGGTAACACTTCTGGAGAGGGTGAGGACAGATATTCTTACTATGAATTGATGGAAACAATGGGCAACATCAACCAAGATGCTCTCAAACAAGGGAAAGAAATTGAAGAGATAAAGCTGGTAATCCTGTCACAACAAGTGCAAATTACCAAACTCAAGAAATTGGTGATGAAGCTAGTCCACAAGAAGAAGAAAAGACAATTTGTGCTAAGGAGAAGAAAATCAGGGGATGATGCTCCCAAAAAGGGGGAGTTTAACATGGAAGAAGTCTCAGATAAGGGGGAGCTTGATGAAGAAAAACATGATGTTGAGGGGGAGCAAGAAGCAGAAACAGAAATAGAAACACAAGAAGCAGCAGTAACAACAGAGCAAGCAGTAGAAACCATTAATACTGCTAGTTCAAGTAAAGCAGCAGAAATGGTTAATACTGCTGAAATTAAACAAGCTGCAGAAACTGTGAAAGAAGTTTTAACAGATCTTGAGATTGCAGAAACCTTACTTAAAGCCAAACATGATACTCCCAAGGTCACTTCAAAGACCAAAGGAGTAGTCATCAAAGAATAAGGTGAAGTGATCAAGAAAGATAACAGTAAGAAGGTAATGAACAAAGACAAAGGAAAAACAAAGATGGTGGAATCTGATCAACCAGTCAAAAAGCAAAGGTTGGTTGAATCAGATGAAGCCTTAGCTAAGAAGATGCAGGCTGATATTGAAAAGGAAGAAAGAGTTCAGGTTGAAAAGGACAGGGAGATGGCAAAGGCTCTAGCTGCTGAACTAAATGAAGCCTATCAACAAAGCTTGGCAACTGAACTTGCACAGAAGAAAACAGCATCTTTGAAGAAATCTGTGGTGATGAAAACAGTTGCAAAGAAGAGACAACCCTCAAAGACTTTCCTTGGTACTCAAGAGAGAAACAAGATGATAATTTTTCTCAAGGGTGCTATAGGAGTCAGAAAGGAGATGTTCTCCAAGATGACATTTGAGCAGATCAAGGAGCTGTACAATTCTGAAATGACTAAGCTTCAAGGAAATGAAACTGCCAGGGTGGAGATGGAGAAGAGAATGAAAGAAAGTAATGATTTAATGATAGAAAAACCTTTTCCAGATGAGCAAGAAACACCACCAAAGAAAGAAGCCACTCTGGGTGAAAGTCTAAGGACTTTAAAGAGAACCAAGATGATGGCAAGGAGAAAGTCAATCAAGAAGCCTAGAATAGCTGAAGGAGAGGCTGAGAAGGTTGCTGAAGAAGAAGGGGCACCTGAGTCATCTGAAATGAAAAAATCTTCAAGTACTGATGATTTAAAGATGTACATGGTAGTGATGGACAAAGTTCCTGAACCAATTTCAGCAGAACCTGTTGGAATAAAGCCTCCTGAAGTTATTCACTGGGATACATTGACAGTGGATGGAAAGGAGTATATTAGGCTCAAGAGGAAGGATGATAAGTATGAGGTATTCAACACTTGGGCTAAGATTGTCAGAACATGCTCTAGATCTGATATAGAAGAAATGTTTGAAATAGGGATGAAGTTGTATGCAGATCAGTTAAAAGCTCCAGGGATTTCAATTACAAAACTGGTGATGGAGTATCTGTGTATGATGTTCAAACCTGAAGAAGTAGAGCATGTCATGAGAAATGTATTTCAAGCAGTCACCAATTGGACTCTATATGAAACTAGTGGAGTATATGCAGTGACTTTTGATAGAAATCACATAGAATACTTCCTAGTGGATAGAGTATGCAATCACAGCAGACTTAAGCTTCATGCAATGCTGAAAAAGAAGCTTGGATGTGTTGAAAACTCAGAAATAGCCAAATATCTGATTCAGAGAATGATCAATCAAAGTTTGTGGATAAATGTTGATACAGGGATCTGAAGAATGGTATTTTGGGAGCATCTGAAGAACTTGACTTCTCTTCCTAAAAGTAAAGTTAGGGGGAGATTGTTGGGAACTGAAGATGTGAACAAGTCTTTAATGCTGCTAGTTCAGAATTACTACTGCTAGAAGATTTCAAAGTTAATACTGCTGAGTATTACTACTGCTAGTAGAATTAATACTGCTAGTCAAAGTTAGTGCTGCTTGAACAAAGTTAGTACTGCTTATCTAGTTAGTACTGCTAGTGGTTAGTGCTGCTTAGTAGTTAATGCTGCCAAGACTTAATGCTGCTTATAAGGTAATGTGAAGATAATGATGAAGAGATCGTGGGTAAAGATAAACAAGGATATTCTGAAGATATTCATGGAAGATATACTGAAGATATTTTATTTTTTTTTTGTAATTATCTTTTTGTTCAGTATATGTATAGATTTGACAGAATAGTTTAGAAACAGTTTTATAGATTTAATTCTAAGTTTTTTTTCTAGAGAGAATCAACCTCAAGGCATAGTTCCTAATTCTAGAGAAGTAGAATTCGTCTTGAAAGAGCTTGTTCTTCAAGATTGAGGTTGAGTGTGTAATCTTGTGATTTTAATACAAGTTTGCAAAGTGGTTATTATATACTGTTTGTTTACTGTTCCATTGAATATCAAAGTGTTATTCCGCAACTTCTTTGATATTGTTTCTAAGATTTTATTCTTGTTAAGAATTTGATCCTGACAATAGATCAACGTCGTAATCAAATATCTCTCTCCCCGGTTCTTACTTCAAGTTTGCTATTTCGTTCTGCCAAAATTCATCCCCTGTCCTTCATCCGTCTAGAAAATGATATGTCCAAAAGTAACCCCCTACAACCCTAGCTGCAGGGAGCTATAGATTTAGATCTGGAATGAATGCGGGTTTGGCACGGGTATGGTCGCGCCAAAGTCACCCGCTATACTACATTTCGCGGGTGTGGCAAACTTGCATGGAACTCGCGTTTGGTACTGTTTTTCCACACTTTTTCCCCCAAAAGAAGCTTGTAAACTCTTTCTTGCATGATTTTCTTCGGATTCTCATCTAACTCCGTTTCTTTGTCCGATTTCGCCGTCTTTCTCTCTTTTCTTTAATATTTACCAAACTGTACTATCTTTCGCTCAATGGTCAAAATATATTGGTATTCTCCTTTAGAACTCACAATTCTACTCGTTTTTAGATCATTAATAAGGTTGAAATCCGACCTTATCACTCATGTGTAAGAGGTCACAGATTCAAATCTTATTTCAAGTGAAAGGTAATCTTTTAATTTAAGCTTTAGGGCCGACCCAGAGTATTAACTCAACCCTTACAATGTTATTTCTAAAACTATTAACAGAAAAAATATAGCTAAAAAGATCGAACTCACAACTTCAAATACAATTAATAAGCATTACTACCTGTTGGTCCCGAAGATGCTTAACAAGTTTGTAGAAGGGGGTTGAATACAAACACAAATTTTAAAAGTTCAATAAATTGTTTATTGATAAATCAAAATACAATTTACAATTTTGTTGCAAAATAAGATTAAGTAAGAACCTAATCTAAACAAACTTAAGAAACACTAAGATGGTTGCACAAGAATTATAGAATAGGGATTGAATGAATATAGAAAACAGGGGTTTCTATATTTGTTAGAAATATTGAAGGTTGAGGGCAACTCTCAGATAGAGTCTCGATCTTTCTATTTATAGCCTATGCATTAAATGCATGGCAGGGTACTTTACATGTGTCCTTCTATGGTTGGTTGCATGCATCTCACTTTTAGAGACATGCTTTTGGCCGTATGGTGAGTAGTGTAGATATCAGAGTTGTTGTACAATCTGTCACAGAGGTATGTCTCTTCTGATAGTTGTACTATGTGTGCAGAGTTAAGACAAAAGAGACTTGAGGTATAAGCAATGTGATCATCGATCGCTGAATATCTCTTCTGTTGGGTCTGATTATACTAAGTATGGTTTATGCTGCTGATTAATGTTGCTAAGTGATTACTTCTGCCAGACTATCAAGATTACTACTGCTAGTAGAATTAATACTGCTTGAAGAGTTAGTACTTCTAGTAGTTAGTACTGCTGAAGATTAATGTTTCTGAAGATGGTTAATACTTCTGAAGATAATTAGTGATGCTTCTAAAGATAAAGATGATTTGGAGATAAAAACAAGCTGGAGATAAGACTGAAGATAATTATGGTATTGATGCTGAAGATCAATTGTATTTTGATAATTATCTTGTATTCAGTCTTGTATATATAGTATAGAAGTATTTGATAGTAGAGAATTTTTATTATTCATTCATATGTTTTTTTGTTAGAGAGAATTAACCTCAAGACTAGTTTAGATTCTTTCTATAGAGAAGTATAGAACGTCTGTTGAGTCTGTTCAACAGATTGAGGTTTTGTGTGTAAGCATCAAGTTGAATCAATATAAACTTGTGATTTGAGTTTGATATACTGTTTCATTGATTGTTAGTGTTAAAGTGTTTTTCCGCAACTTCTTTAGCATTGATTATGAGTGTGTGTGAATTAAATTATTGTTTGAATTTCGATCCTGACATCTTCCTTCTTAGAGATAGAAAGAAGTTCAGCTATCGCTGAATCTTTTCCTCGGGCTTCTTGGCGTGTGAGTAGACTTGTCTTGTTTTCGCTGATATCCGCATCAAGTCATGAGTAGACTTGTCCTTTTGTTCAGCAGTGAACATCTTTTGTCGCGAAACTTGTCTTCAGGGATTATGTCTACTGTTTACATGAGAAATCATCAGCGATACTGAACACACTCAGTATTTAATCGCTGATGGTAAAACACTTATACATACAGAAGTTAAATGTAATTTCACTAAGTATAACAGAGGGTCATTATCAAATCACTGAGAGAGTTGGATCAACAATCTCCCCCTATTTGATGATGACAAAGTAACTATGAATAAAATTACTTTAAGTCAAAATAAAGGATAATCAAGACTCATAACATACATGTCCCAATTACTATTTTGAGGGATCTTTTACAGTACTGATGAGTTAAGTACTTCACTGAAATTTTCATTAAGTTGTAAAAAGAAGTTACAAAGTAGAATCATGAAAATTCTAAGTACAAGAGAAGTCATATACTACTGTAAGACTAACTAATAGATTATAAGAAGTAGAAGAGAATCTATCAGCTATGTTTTCAGGAGGTCTCTGGAGAGATCATATAATCTGGTACTTTTTCTCATTTCCTTCTTCGATCAGTGGCTTCTTGTTGAATGAGAGCTTTGATAGGATCCGCTGATGAAGAGTATCCACACCACAAGCATAGAAGATCTTGAAAATGGCTTAGTGGGTAAATAGGAATTTCAGAGACTCTCTGAAATCTAAGTTGTTCCTCATCATTTCTGAATAAGATTCCATAAGGCTTCTTTATCACTTGCTCTGGTAAATAAGGTCCACCAAGAGGCAGTGATAGATCTAGAACTGAGAGATCAGGCGAAGGCCCGAACAATGCTTCTTTTGAAAACATGATGGAGGTATCGTTTTTTATCACTGCGACATTTTCAGAGGAGGAGGAGGTAGGCTTTCTTTTGATTTTCTTTGGCTTTGGTGGAAGAGTAGAGGGCACTTTCAATATAGTAGTGACTTTGTTGATGAGATATCCAACGAGACCTTCAACATAGCCTTTATACGTTGATTTCGATTTCTTCAGTGCTTCCTTGAACTCTAACCACTCAACATAACTGAAGTGTTCCAGCCTTGATATGAACATAGCTTTTGAGCTTCCATCCTCTCTAAGTATCTCCATAGTGACTGATGTTCGGTCCTTCTTCTTTCTCCCAAAGATAGTAACAGCAACGATCTTCATTGGGTCAGAACGATAGTCCATCTTTTGTTTACACCATTCTAGGCTTTCATCGCTGACCTCTTTTTCTTTAGAGCGCTCCTCTTCAATCTCTTTCAGAATTGCAGCTTGAACTACAGTTGCACTCTCCTTTATCTTGCCGTCTTCAAACATGGACGCATGTACCTTGAGAGCTAGATCGGCATCTTTCTGGCACTCAACGAACAGTTTTTCAGTTCTGACAGATTCTTCATATTCAGCTTCGGAGAGGAAATCCAATTCTTTTGGAAGAGTTTGGGAGGGATCTTTCGTCATTGACTCTCCAGATAAGAGATCATTTCAGCTCTTCTTCGAACATCATCCTCTAACCTTTGAAGTGGTCGAGAGGGCCTTCCTGGATGATCCAAGGATTCATCTTCTTCTTCTTGTTTTTCATCAACCTCATTGAAGGAGATTGGGATTATTGGATCTTTAGCTATTGGAGCTGGATTATTTGCAAAGACTAAGTTCCCTTGAGCAGGGAAGAGAATTGTCTGATCAAAAAGAAAAAGGAGTTAGTGTTTATTTTAAGGAATAGAGAGATATAGGCTAGAAAGACAGGGGTGGATGGTGAGAAAAGAAAGATAAGGGTACTATGGAGACACATACTTGATAAGGTAGCTTCCCCTCAGATTATGAAAGGAGTTTCAGGTTTCCCTCGACAGCGATTCCCTTCTGCTTGCCTTGGTATGGGGTACCTGAAGCTTTTTCTTTCTGTCTCCCCCTGCTTCAGATATAACAACTCCTTTTGTCATAGGCCCTGATGATGCATTTATTGCTGACAACCAAAGAGAATGGTCTTCTTCCTCATCATCATCATCATCATTATCAGCAGCGGCATCATCCTCTTGATCTTGAAGATCAAGTTCTTCCTCATCTTCTTCTTCTTCTTCTTCTTTTTCATCCTCTTCTTCTTCTAATACTTGAGAAGAAGAAGGAGGGGCTTGATCTTCAGTAGCTAATACATCAACTATCTTCTCCCCCTCAGCGTGAGGAGGATCATCTGCTATTACCTGAGCCTCAACAACTGTATTTTCTTCTGTAGACTTCTCCCCCTCTTTGTCATCATTATGATGGAGGTCAGCGTTTGTAGCAGCAGCATCAGCAGCATCAGCGACAGGGACTTGATGGGCATCAGCCTCCAGCTTATTTAGTCATGCTTCTATTTCTGGAATAACATAAGTGGCCTCATGAATGAATTCCACTGCAACATTCAGGGACATTCTGTCATTCTCAGTGAATGAGGGAGTGGAAGCAGGAGCTAGTGCATTCACTGCTGATAGAATCTGAGTGAACAGCTGATTGGCATTCTCTAGCTTGCCGTTGAGATTCTTAACTTTTCCAGTCAGGTGATCAACATGGCTAGTGAGGAATTAAATTTGAGTTTTATTTCGAGTCATGTTATCCTTCAGCGTCTTGACCTCTGACTGAAGAGAGCTAAGCTGAGAAGCATCAACTTTGGTGGCAGTTGCTGATGATAAGTTCTACAGCTCTTCACCTGCTTGATTAACAGCAGTGGTGTTGGTGTTGAGAGAGGTAGTGAGATTCTCCACCTTCTCAGCGAGCTTGTTGACATTGGCATCAACGGTTCCCAAAGTAGGACCTGAAAAAGAAGTTAGTATTTGAGCAAATTTATGCACAGGCTTATTTAGAGAGGTGGGAGAGGTGTATATGGTTTTAGGGTTACCTGAAGTGTCAAATATGTTGAAAAAGTTTAAGTCACCTTCAAATTGAGAGAAGGGTTGAGATGTTTGAACCACAATAGGTCCTACTGATGTAGCGACAGAAGTTGACTGCTGTAAAAAGGGAGGGTTAGGGACCAAAGAGATAGAAGAAGAAGCAATGGAGATAGAAGGAGAAGCACTAGTGATTATAGTAATTACCTCAGCTGGTTGAGAGACTGGAGGAATTGGGTTGATCACCGGTGGTGTATCAGCGATTGAAGTCACTGATACGGTTGTTGATGGCTGAGCAGTAGTGGCAGAGCGAGCCACGAAACCATCTAAGGAAGTCTGTTGAGAAACTACCTCTGGTTCCTTAGTCGAGGGGGTTAACTCCTTAGTCTTCTTGGACTTTTTAGAAGGACCAGGTAGAACTGATAATTGTCTTTTGTGAGGGTGATAGTGGTAGGGATAGTTGATGAAGAAGCCATCGGCGTGGCCATTAAAAGAGAAGAAATTTGGGAGAGGCGAAAGCGTAAGTTTTGAATACTTACCTCATTGTCAGCGGGCTTCACCTCGAGGACTCGTGGACCAACCTTGGAGAAATTGCAGTCACTTTCTATGGGGTACTTCTGTCCGAGGAAAAAGTGGAGGATTGCAAAGATGAACCGGACATAGGGAATCTTCGTGTCCCGTTCAGGCTTCTCAATCTTTGACATGAGATCGTCAAAGATCGCTCTGGCGTAGTCAAAGTGTTTGCCAGCGAGCAGTGAGTATCCCATTTGAAGTTGAATTTTGTTGGCTTGGTCCAGCGATCCAATCATTCCACTCACACATTGAATGATATGAGTGAAGATGTAGTTCAGCTATGAAGGCATGTTCACCTTCAGGATCTTCATCATCTTTTTGTTGGGAATGGTTGTGCGAGGCTTGTTATCCGATTGGTATTCCATATGATCCAGAAACTGAATAAGTTCAGCGTCAGTGGGTAGAGGGTCGAAGCCTTTGGGAGTCTTGGAGGGGAAACACAAAGATGTGTGAATGGCAAGGGCGGTGATATTCCCTGGGCCATGTTGAGTCGTGAAAGAGATGGCAGGCATGGATTCGCCTTTCTTGTTTGTCATTGAGCCCTTGTCAGCAGTGAACCAGAACTGTTGAAGAAGAGCCTTGCTTGGCTTAGGATCAACTTGTAGAGCATAGGATAGGCATGATTGTTTCAGAAAGTTTGCTGCTTCCACGATATGAGGGAACTTTTCAGCGCTGAAGTCCAATCGTGCCAAATGGTTGTTCTTGGGAATTTTGGAATCAGCAAGAGCGAACTTAACAGATTTCAAAGCAATGAGAGTAATTGTGAATTACAAATCCCAAACAATATCAAGCAATTCTCATAAGATGTAACAATTATGAACTAGAGAGAGAAACTAGATCTTATTAATCACAAGTCTGAATGAATTACAATACGTACTTACAAGAAATACAAAGCCAAAACCAATTTAAACCAACACCTAATACAAGACTTAATGGTTAAGGAAACTAAACAAGACTTTGACTATTCTTGACTTTGACAATGACATTGTTGACTTTTACACCTTTGACTTTTCCTATTAAATCTAGGACACAATATTTAGACTTAACAATCTCCCCCTTTGTATTCAAGATTTAATAAAAATTTGACACTAGTCTTCAGCTCTTGATTCTTCAGCTTTTGTCTCTGACACTTTGAACTTTGAAGCTTTAACAACCTTCAGTCTTTCAGCCTTTAAAGAATCTTGAAAAGTCTTTTTCACTTTGAAGCTTTAAAAGTCAACATGTCTTGAACACAAAACGAAATTCTTGAAACTCTTTTGAAACTTTGAACTTTGAAACTTCTTTGAAAACTTTGTCTTTGAAAAATTGAATCTTCATCTCTTGTGATCTCTGAACCGTCTTCGGAAAAACAAACTTTCACGAATCTTGATTTATCATAGAATCATCTTCAAAACTTTCTCAAATCATCTTCAATTGGAAAACTTGAAATTTCTGAAACTTTGACATCTCTTCATGGCATTGAAATTGAATCATTGTAAATGTCTCCCCCTTTTTGATGATTGTGAGCATCATGATCACCAAAACATCTTCAATTTCAGCACTTTCTTTGATTACCCCCTTTGTAATAACAAATAAGCTCCCTTTCATAATAATTTGACAATCTCCGCCCTTTGATCTGATTAGCTGAATCATGAACTGTATATACCCGAATCTTTTCAAATTCAGATATAATGAACGTTGTAACCCTGATTCAACAAATTTAACAGTTAGGAATGCATGTCAGTAACACAAAGTTACTGTGTACAACGAATGTACAATTTAAGGAGTTGGTTTGATGATGACTCCCCAGGACTTCCATTCAATCATTGAAAAACACAAGGTTTATCTATGAATGTTCTGACAGAAAAACAAATTTTCTGTGTGCTCTTGCTTGTGTATGAAATAATTTAGCACAATGATTGTGTTTCATAAGGCTCAAATTGTGTAAATTGTTGAGACAGCAACAGATATTACACGGACTCAATGTGCATGAAAGAGGTGCGAAAGTGGGGCAACTTTCCTTCTTTTTCAATATCTAAATCTTCCGAGTGAAGATCAGATAGCATATATGTTGCGTCCCCAAAGAAAATGAAACATTTCTTTGTTAAGAAAAAATGAGTGGCTGGTGGGGTTAATGCAAGAGCTGGCATGGGATCACTACCTGTTTAAATGATGGTCACCAAAGAATGTGAACCAATCAGAAGATGTGGTTGCCCGGCTCAGAAAGTGGTAGGTGCAGAGTTCTGATATTCTTTTAACTCTGTTCTCACACCCTCTTTCTTTTTAACATTTAGCTCACTTCTAACCAAACTCTCTTTTCCATTTTTCCACTCCACACATTGAGAAAAACTCAACCAGATGAATTTTCTCCCCCACTCTTTGAATTATGACCCCTCACCCCTCAATCACTCGAGGATAACTTCCTGGGTAGGAAACACAGGTTTACGTGAATCCATGGAAGTTCTGTTTAAGCTTACACATGAATCCCATGTAAGTCCTATAAAGAATAGTTGCTCAACAGTTTAACTGAACAGTTAAGCACAAAATATATGAAAACATTGTCAAAATGTATGCTCATGAGATTTGAGCAATTGAACTTTGAAGAATTCTCAAAACAAAGATATTGAATGAATGAAATGAAATCAAGAGAATTGTTTTGAAAATCTGACAATGTATCAATCAGATCAAATAAAATGGTTAGGGTATCAAAGAACTGGATAATTTGTTTATATGAACGAATATAAACAATTTAGCAATGAAAGCACAAGATTAGAAATAATGATTGATGCTCAACAACATTGAATTACAAACGAGGGTATTACCATCGAAAATTTGTTTCGATATGAGACATGGTAATAACAAATTGATAAAGTACTGAACCGGTGTGTATGAATACTTGACAGTATATGGATAAGATAATACACAAGTATTGATCTTTGGAAACACACGGTCAGTTAAACAGTAAAGCTCAAAAATGAAAAACATTTAAAATCACACTTCTAAATTCATGAAATCTTTTGAGAATAGAGAAGTGGTTTGAACATTTAAGAAAACGTTTTTCAAGCTTGAAAGTTGTTCTTCTTTCAAACTGTTAGAGCATAAATATGTTGGATACAAGATCAAGAAGACTGAAGGTCAAAGTGTAAGAAGTCAAAGCTGAGAAAGTCAACACTCATCAAAGTCAAAGTCTATTTGTTAATAAAAGTTAAAGTCAACATTTGTATTTGTTTTTAATTTCTTTTAATTTTAGATGTAGGCATAAATACCTTGTATTTCTGTTTTTAGTTGTAATAAGTTGTCTGATTGAGAATATGAGAGAGAGAGAATTCGTTGGAGAGAGATCTGTAGAGAGAGAGAGAGAGTTCTAGAGAGAGAAAGTTGTAATTGTGGAATTTGAAAGAGAAATCAAACAGGTAATTGATTGATAAATCTTGTTTGTTTGATTAATTGCATTTAGGAACTAGAATCTGGGAATAACAATTGGTATCAGAGCATATTCAAATCGAAATCAAATCAAGAAAATGTTCGAAACTGTGTTCTTGAGCCGTAGAATCAAATTCTGAGTTTTTGTGCGAATTAGGTGTTGAATTTGGTCAGGTTATAATAGCATAGTGTATTTGATTGAGTCTGTATAGTCAAATTTGTCATTTGCACTGTAATTGATAGATAATTTCGAATTTTTGTTGAAATTTTTGTTCACGAGTTCATACGCACTGTATCATCAATCATTTTGTATTGTGAATGTTTGTTTTTGAAATTATTGTGTTGTAATCAGTTCTAATATTGTAATCGAGCATCCATACACAGTTTCAAGTCAATTGGACAAGGTTTGGATCGAAATCAGTGAGAAAAGTTGGTATTTGGTCGACTTACTGAAGAACGCGCTAGATCCAAGAAACGCGCAAGTTCTTCGCAAGAACGCGCAAGGGGAAGTTTTTGGTCAAAACGCGCAAGTGGAAGATTTTGGTCAAAACACGCAAGGCATTGTTAGCGAGTTCTAGAAACTCGCTGATCGAAGTCTGCGAGTTTTGAAAATTGAGAAATTTTCTAAGGACCAGAACACGCACGTAGTGGTTAGCGAGTTCTACAAACGCGCTAATCGAAGGGAACGAGTTTGAGCCGGAATAGTGATCTGCAAGTTTGGTCGATCTGCGAGTTTGGTTGATCTGCGAGTTTGGTTGATCTGCGAGTTTGGTCGAAAACGCGCTAGTAGTGACTAGCGAGTTTCTCAAACACGCACGTCTCAGTCTGCGTGTTTCTCAGTGAATAGTGACATGCGTGTTTAGGCGTTAGCGAGTTTCTTCGAGAACATCATCTAGCGAGTTTCAGCGATCTGCGAGTTTCTCAGAACACGCAAGTCTTTGCGTGCGAGTTTCTCAAATGTGCAAGTTTTAGTTTGCGTGTTTCTTTCTAAATAGTGACTTGCGAGTTTTACAGTCCTTTGCGAGTTTCCATACTTAGAATATTTTCTGAGAAATTTTCAAAACTGTAATATGGCTTTTAATAGTGAATATTTTTTCTCTAGGGGTGTTGCCCCTCGACCCCGCAAGGGCGTTGCCCCTTGACCCCACCCGCTAACCGGGTAGCGGGACCCCCGTGCTAAGTCTGCGGAGGGGGACATATTTCTTTTTGTGATCAAAATTTCTGATTTTATATTTCAAGTTTTTCTATATTTTCTTGATTTCATATTTGGACTAACGATCAGTTCTAGTTTCTTATTGCATATATTTTTCAAACAGGTTTAATCAAGATGACTTCTAAAGATGCTCTTTCCATTGGCACTGATGTCAAGCCTCCTGTTCTGTTCAAAGGAGAATACGAAAAGTGGAAAGACAGATTTCTGGATTTTGTAGACAGACATGCAAACGGGGAATATATTCTTCTGTCTATCATGGAAGGTCCTATGGTACCAATCACAGTACAAATCCCTGATGATGATTCATCTGATAGTGAAGATGGTACTGAGGAAAGAGATCAGAAGATGAAAACAGTTCCAGTAGAGTATAGTCAATATTCAGAGGAACAGAAAAGCCGATATAAAGCAGATAAGCAAGCAAGATCTCTTCTTCTTCAAAGTATCCCGAATGACATCTATGTCAAGATAGACAGCTACAAGGAAAATGCTAAGAAGATGTGGGATCAATTGCAGAAAATGATGATGGGATCCAAGGTAGGGAATCAGATGAAAGTGGCTAACTGCATCAACGGCTATGAGGAATTCAAAGCCAAAGAAAATGAGAGCCTAGAGGAAACCTATGAGAGGTTTGTGCTTCTTTTGAACGAACTCTCAAAGAACAAAGTGAAGAAGAAGCAAATAGAAAACAACGTCAAATTCCTGAGCATCCTACAACCAGAGTGGAAAAAGCATACTCGTAGGATGAAACAGATGAAGGATCTCAATGATATTCCTTTACATGAAGTTTTTGAGACTCTACGTCAGAATGAAGAGGAGGTGGAAGAGAAAAGAGCTGAGAAAACGAAGGCAGAGACAGTTCCTGAACCCATTGCACTGGTTGTTGGAGAAAAGAAGAAAGAAAAGAAAGAGAAGAAGAAAAAGAAGAAAGTGCTTACCAGTTCTGAATCAAAATCAGAATCAGATGGAGATGATGGAGAAAGCCTCAAACAGGCTATGCTATTATTGACCCAAGCTTTTCAAAAGAAGTTTTACAAGAAATCGGGATCCAATTCTCAAAGGTACTCTTCATCTAGTTCCAAGAATCATGAGCACCGAGAAAGAGTTGAAGGAAAGCGACATGAAGAGAACCGGTATATGGAAAGGAAGCCGGAAGAAAAGAAGAAGTCTGTGAATGATTACACTGTTGCTGAAAAGCCAGCAAATGATCCAATCAAATGCTACAACTGTGGCAAAATTGGACATTTTGCTAAAGATTGTCGAAAGCCAAAGGTTCGAAACTCTCAGTATTATCAGAACAAACTGCTATTGGCCAAACAGCAAGAAGCAGGAATAGCATTAATGGTTGAGGACAAATTTTGGTTGGATCATTCTGATCAAGAGGATGACAAAGAGAAAGAAGAAACTGCTCATCTCTGTCTAATGGGAAAAGAGGTCAAGTATGATGAGTCAAATGATGAGACAGTTGATGAGGTATTAAATTTAACTGAAAATGATTTCATAACCAAAATGGAAGCTATGATGATTGAGCTTAATGACCTTCAAGTAAAACTGAAGAAAGAAAAAGACAGAGTTGCTAAAAGAAACAACAAGATCTTTGAGCTTAATAAGTCTGTTATTGGGAACAAAGATCTAATTGATTCTTTACGCAAGTCTGCTTCTGATTCTAAACTTCAAGTAGATTCTTTTGAAAAGAAGATTTCTGATTTTGAAGTTAAAATTTCTAAATATGAGTTTGAGAAGAAAGATTCTGCACTAACTGTTCATAAACTGCAGGTTGAGAACAAGCTTTTGAAAAAGAAGGTAAATGGTCTGGAAGCCAAACTTTATGCAAGAGGACAAACAGATCAAACTATTTTTCTTAATGCACCTAATGAAGAGGCTGATGTTAAGGAAAAATGGGGACTTGGTTTTCAAAATCCCCATTACTTAAAGAAAGCCATCAGAAAACAACCAGCACTTTATAATTTTGATTTTCTTGCCTGTGCTGGTAAACATACTCATTTAAAACCCAAATTTGTTACCAAATTACCAGAAGAAGTTGAGGCTAAAGAAACTGAAAATAGAAAGAATATAAAGAAAATGCAACTACCATTTAACTATGCAAAGTTAAATGATAGTTATCTTTCTGAGACACCAAAAGTTCTTTCAAACGATTATTTTGCTAGTTATTCTCTTTCTGAGATGAAGGCAAAACCTGCAGTTGCAAAGGTTTATGTTCCTCCACTCATTCTGGAAAGCAAAATAGTTGAGCATGAAAATGTTTTATCTGATGAAAAACTTTTGGTTGACATTGAACAAAGTGTATTTTCTACTGTTTTAAAGAACACTGTTTTTCAAACTAAATCTACAAAGTGTTCTACAGTTTCAAAGACATCTCAAACTTCCTCTGATAATTTTGATGACTTATTTGAGTCTGCAAATGACTTTCTTAATTCTGATGACGGGTGCATAGAAGAAATTGATATGTTTGACTTCAATGCTCCTCTTCCTGATCATTCTACTTGTCTTTTAAATGAGAAGTGTTACCAAGTGGTTTTAATATTGGTGAATCATCAGCTAAGGTTGGTGAATCAGTTTCTGTAACTGCTGATTACTATGTTCTAGGTAAGAAACATAAGAAACAACGATTACAGAAACAGAAATACACTGGTACACAAAAGAAAACTCAATCTCAGAAATCTGATTTTCCTAATAAATCTAAATCTTTTGTTTCAGATATAAGCAAGAAAAGGTCGAAAGCTCGAACCGAATGGCGACCAAAAAGGAAGGATGATGAGATAGCTGAATCAGTTTCTGATAACTCTTGTTATAGATCAGTTAGTAGTGATAATGATGTAGTTGATCAACTTGCTTGTCATAAACAAAACCTTGTAACTTCTTACAAGCGGCATTCAATAAAGCAATTGATTCAATTATCTCCTATTACTACTAAATCTTATCATTATCGGAGAAATGATTTTGCTTATTTTCATAATTCTTCTGATTGGTTTGGATCTTATCATGTTTATTCTTCAAGATCAAATGTTTTTAAAAGTTTTCAAAGAAAAGGAGGGTCCATATTTAAATGGATACCAAAATCATGTGCTAATCTGTTAGGACTCGTTTTTAAATGGGTACCTAAATCTATTGTTTCCTGATTTCTCTTGCAGACCCGGCATATGTGGTACTTGGACAATGGATGTTCCAAGCATATGACTGGGCAAAAAGCTTTATTGTCTAATTATACAGAGAAATTCAGTGGAAATGTCAGATTTGGGAACGATCAGCTTTCACCAATCTTAGGATATGGTGACATCATTCAAGACAACATAACGATCAGTAAGGTGAGTTATGTCGAAGTCTTAGGGCACAACCTATTTAGCATTGGTCAATTCTGCGATAAAGGGTTAGAGGTCAACTTCAAATCTAAAAGTTGTTCGGTTCGTTCTGAAGACGGCATAAAACTCTTAATTGGCAAGCGAAAGACAAATCTCTACACCATCAATCTTTCAAAGGTTCAGAATGACAGTCATGTTTGCTTGTTATCAAAAGCTTTGATGCAACAAAGTTGGCTTTGGCACCGACGACTATCACATCTGAACTTTCGTTATATCAACAAGTTGGTCAGTGGGAAATTGGTAAAAGGACTTCCTGAGCTGAAATACGAGAAAGAACACTTATGTGCTGCATGTGAGAAGGGTAAGATGAAGAGATCTCCGCATAAACCAAAGCCTGAACCAAGCACTAGTTCTTCGTTAGAATTGTTACATATGGATTTGTGTGGTCCAATGAGAACTCAAAGCTTAGGAGGAAAGAAATACGTGTTGGTTATTGTGGACGATTATTCAAGATACACGTGGGTCAAATTTATTCGATCAAAAGATGAGATGCCCGAAGTCCTCATTACTTTCTTAAAGACGACCCAGATGAAAATGCAGCGACAAGTCAAGTTTCTTCGAACGGACAACGGCACAGAGTTCAAAAACAAGATAGTTGAAGAATATCTCGAATCGGTCGGGATATCACATCAGTACTCTGTTGCTCGTACGCCTTAACAAAATGGAGTAGTCAAAAGGTGAAATCGGACGCTAGTCGAGGCCACTCGTACTATGCTCAGCCAGTCTGACTTACCTCTATTCTTGTGGGCAGAAGCTGTGTCAACTGCATGTCATACTCAAAATCGGTCCATAATACATCGCCGTTTTCAAAAGACTCCATATGAGCTTATCAACAACAGAACACCAACAATCAAGTATTTTCATATATTTGGGTGTAAGTGTTTCGTGCTTAACGACAGAGAGAATCTGAACAAATTCAGTGCTAAGGCGAATGAAGGCATCTTCATTGGCTATTCTTCAACATCTACAGCATACCGTGTTTATCTGAAGAAGTCAAAGACAGTCGTCGAGAGCGTAAATGTTACATTTGATGAAGATATGGCTTCTGAACAACTCAGTTCAGAACCCGTTATCACTGGAGTATTAGCTTCTGGACAGATCAGTCCAGAACCTGTTTCTACAGAGAAAAATTCGGATAACGCTTCTACTTCAGTTTCACATTTATCTGATTTAGATTTGTTATTTGAATTCTTTTATGATGAGTTTCTAGGATCTAATGTATCTAAATATGCTGTGACTGACAGGTCTGAAGACACAAGTTGCAATCATCCAGTCATTTCAGAAGTTATAACTGAACTTGTATCCCCCGTTCAGTCAGAAACTCATATTCCATTGAATACTCCTACAGTTGAAGATATACAAGTAAATGTTGAGCCAGAAGTAACTATATCAGTTGGGTGTGATATAATGTCTACTCAACAGCCAGAGTCTGTTGTTCCAACTGATGCTTCTGCACCTGAAACTTCAACTGTAAACCTCCCTCCTATTATTCAATCTGAAGAGTCTGATAGTGGATTTCAAGATGATGATCATGTTCAATCAGTATCTACTCCACTCCCTCATGAGCATCGCTGGACCAAAGAGCATCCTTTACATCAAGTAATTGGAGATCATAACAAGCCTGTACAAACCAGGTCAGCGACTTTGAATCAATGTATGCATGACTCATTCCTCAGCAAGATAGAGCCCACGCGAGTATCAGAGGCTTTAGTTGATTCGGATTGGGTATCTGCCATGCAAGAAGAATTAAATCAGTTTGAAGCCCTGAAGGTCTGGAGATTAGTTCCAAAACCGGAAGGTAAATCCATGATTGGCACTAAATGGGTATTCAAAAACAAGAAGGATGAAGATGGTATCGTCATAAGGAACAAAGCTAGACTTGTTGCCAAAGGTTACCGGCAAGAGGAAGGCATAGATTACGATGAGACTATGCTCCAGTAGCGCGTATAGAAGCAATCCGCATGTTTCTAGCCTACGCAGCTCATAAGAATTTCACAGTCTTTCACATGGATGTGAAAACAGCCTTTCTGAATGGTATTCTTAAGGAGGAAGTATACGTGTCTCAACCAGAAGGGTTCGTCAATCTAGATAAGCCAGATCATGTCTACATCTTGGACAAAGCCCTGTATGGTTTAAAACAAGCCCCTCGAGCATGGTATGATGTTCTATCAAAATTCTTGGTCAAGTCCGGTTTTCCAAAGGTAAAGTTGATACCACTTTGTTCATCAAAAAGGAAAAAGCCGATATAATTCTTATTCAAATATATGTTGATGATATAATATTTGGCTCTACTAATCCTAAATATTGCAAAAACTTTTCTAACCTCATGGTGTCACGTTTTCAAATGAGTATGATGGGAGAGATAAATTTCTTTCTCGGATTACAAGTTAAACAGTTTTCAACGGGGATTTTCATTAATCAATCTAAGTACATTTTGGATATTCTTCGGAAGTTTAAAATGGAAAATTGCAAACCAATTGGAACCCCGATGGCACCAGGTACTAAGATTAGCACTGATCCTTCGGGTAAAAGTGTTGATGTTAGAACTTATAGAGGTATGATAGGATCGTTAATGTATCTTACTTCAAGTAGGCCAGATATTATGTTTTCAGCATGCTTATGTTCTAGATATCATGTTGCTCCTAAAGAATCCCATTTGGCTGATGTCAAAAGGATTTTTAGGTATCTTAAGGGGACTGCAGATCTTGGTCTGTGGTATCCTAAGGATACTGGTTTTCAGCTGACTGCCTATTCAGATGCAGATCATACAGGTTGCATGTTGGACAGAAAGAGTACTTCAGGTCACATTCAATTTCTTGGAGACAAGCTCGTTAGTTGGGCATCAAAGAAACAATTATGCGTTTCCACATCGACTGCTGAAGCAGAGTATGTAGCTGCTGCCAGTTGCTGCTCTCAAGTCCTGTGGATGCGAACACAGCTACGAGATTATGGATTCAAGTTTGATAAAATTCCAATATATTGTGACTCGAAGAGTGCAATCGCGATATCTGCTAATCCTGTCCAGCATACGAAAACCAAACACATTGATGTCAGGTATCATTTTATTAAAGATAATGTAGAAAAATGAACAATTGAACTTTATTTTGTAAAAACAGATTATCAACTTGCAGATTTATTTACCAAACCCTTAGATGAAAAGAGATTTAATTTTCTTGTCTCTAAGCTTGGTATGTTAAATCTTAAGACATAATCGGTTGTTACCTAATAAAGTTATGTATTGTTATTTTTCATCATTTTCTTTATCATTATGTTTGAAGGATATCTGCACTTTAATTGTTTGCTCATGATCTCAGGGGAGTAAGAGAAGATTTTAGATGATCTACATTATTTTGAGGGGGAGCATAACTAATTTCTACATTTTACTTAAATGACAAAATTTTTGTATTGCATGATTTTAGGGGGAGCTTATATGTCATACCAAAAGGAGTAAGACTATGATTTCTGATTATTTCAGATCAGAACTCGTACTTTAATCGTTTTACTACTTTATGTCTTTTATTTTTCAAATAAATTTGTGAATAAATTTGCTTTGACAAGACTTTGAGACTTATGCAGGATGAGAGAGGATGACACGATCATATCTTATTGACTACAGCTGACTTCATGAGAATTAAGATTGAGCGAAAAGGTAAATTTCTTATCTTAATCTCAAATATATCTGAAAGAAGGACAACTTTCAGATATAGAAAACATGTTCTTAAATGTTCAAACCACTTCCCGATTCTTAAACAGATTTCATGAATTGGAAGTGTGATTTTAAATGTTTTCATTTTATTTTGTGCTTACATGATTATAAACCGTGTGTTTCCAAAGATAAATACTTGCGTATTGTCTTTTCTACATACTTTCAAGTATTCACACACATCGGTTTAATTTTTGATCAAATTGTTCTTACCATGTCTCTAAATTGATACAATTTTTCGATGGTAAGACACCTCGCTTGTACTTTAAAGAATTTTGAGCGATATTTCATTTCGAAACGTTATTTCAAGAATGTTTATATTTTTGTTTCGTATAGACAATATCCATTATTCTTGACCTTAAGCTTTGATTGTTATATCATTCATTTCTGATCATTTTTCATACAATGTCAGATTTTCAAACAAGCCTTTTGTATTCATGTTCATTCATTCAATATACTTGTTTGAAAATACTTCAATGTTTAAAAATGCTCACATTTCCATGATTATATCTCTGAGCATATTCATATCTGACACTTGTATATGAGTTTTAACTAATAAAGTTAAACCATTTGAGCAACATTTGCTTTATAGGAAATATGGGTTCTTTGTGCTAGGACTTACATGAACTTCTATGAAATCACGTTAACCAGTGATTTCTACCCAAGAAGTTAATCCATAGAGATTGAGTGTGAGGAGTCTAAAAGAAATGAGTGTGGGTGTGATGAGGTAAAATGTAAAGGAGAGTTTGGTTAGTAGTGAGCTTATTGATCAAAAGAAAGAGGGTGTGAGAACAGAGTAAAAAAATATTAAACTCTGCACCAACTATTTTCTGAGTCGGGCAGCCACATTACTAGTGTTTCACAATTCTTTGGTGAACGTTATTGAAATAGGCAACTAGCCCATGCCAACTTTTGACTAAACCCCACCAGCTACTCATTTTCTTCTCAAAAAGAAAATGTTTCACATTTTTCAAGGGGACGCAGCATATAATCTATCTGGTTTTCGTTTGGAAAATCTGGATATTGAAAAAGAAGGAAGTCGGCCCCACCTTCGCACTTCAATCATGCACATTGAGTCTGTGTTTATCTACTGTTGTCTCAGTGGTTTACACAATGTTGAGCCTTAAAAGCAATCATCAAGTGCTTAATTCTTTCTACACTTGCACGAGCACACAAGAAATATGTTTTCTTGTCATAACATTCATAGAAATTGCCTTTGTGGTGTTTCGATGATTGGATGGAAGCCCTGGGGGAGTGAACATCACAAAAGCTCCTTTATATTGTGTATTTGTTACACACATTGACTTCGTGTTACTGACAGGATTTTTAACTGATTCATTTGTTGATTCAGGAGTTACATGTTCTTAATTTGTCTGGATTTGCAAAGATCTAGATGAATACTTGGTTATGGATCACAGAATCAGAGGCTCAGTTTGACAGATCAGAATGGTCAAAGACATTTCTTGGAAAAGTTTTGATGATATAGATGCTCAAATCATCAAAAAGGGGGAGATGGTATCAAGAAATGATAATGTTTTTGCGAGATGATTTTTAATAGAAATGTCCAAGTCAGAAGATTCAAAGTAAAGATTTGAAGAAGATCAAAGAATTTCTGAAGATATGCTGATTTTTGAGGAAATTTTCTTTGAAGATTATTTGCTAAAGCATTCCGAGTTGATTCTGAAGAAATTTTTTTTCCAAAGTCTGAAAGTGTTTTTGTGAACGTTTTGGGGAGATTGTTAATCTTTTGAAGACAGTTTTTGGAAAGAAGACAGTCAAAGGAAAAGGGGAGATTGTACTGACAGAGCTTACAAGTGACGATTGAATTGCTAAATCTTTCAATAGTGATCTTGAATCCAAAAGGGGAGATTGTTAGAGCATAAATATGTTGGATACAAGATCAAGAAGACTGAAGGTCAAAGTGTAAGAAGTCAAAGATGAGAAAGTCAACACTCATCAAAGTCAAAGTCTATTTGTTAATAAAAGTCAAAGTCAACATTTGTATTTGTTTTTAATTTCTTTGTATTTTAGATGTAGGTATAAATACCTTGTATTTCTGTTTTTAGTTGTAATAAGTTGTCTGATTGAGAATCTGAGAGAGAGAGAATTCGTTGGAGAGAGATCTGTAGAGAGAGAGAGTTCTAGAGAGAGAAAGTTGTAATTGTGGAATTTGAAAGAGAAATCAAACAGGTAATTGATTGATAAATCTTGTTTGTTTGATTAATTGCATTTAGGAACTAGAATCTGGGAATAACACAAACAATCAGAGATCTAGATTAGAAGATATTTACCTTTAAAGCTCCCCCTCAAATCATGATATAATGATTTAGGTCTTTTAAGCTCCCCCTGGATATTTGCAAAATATCCAAGTCTGAACATTGAAAAACGGGTCCTGATCTGTTATATGATCAGAAGCCATCACCTTTACTCCCCCTATAAATTATGCAATAGTAGATTTATCAATGAAAACAAGATAGAGATCCACAATTCCTTCTGGAATGTAGTCCGTCATATCAGTAAGATTTATCAGTGAAAAAGTACAGGATAGAGATCTACAATTCCTTCGGGAATGTAGTTCATCATATCTCTCTAATGCATATTTCAGAAAAGAAAGTACTCCCACTTGATGGTTGATTTCCTCATTTGAGTATTGAAGTACAATCCTCATATCATGACAGGAGTAAAGGTCTTTAATCGTTGAGGTACGGGTCCTAAGCTGATGTGCTTAGAAGCCATAGTTCTCTTAACTTTGAAGTTCGGGTTTTGAACTGCTTTGTTCAAAAGCCTTAGTTCTTTGCTCCCCCTTAAACTTTGGGTGCCTGCAACACAGATTTAGCTTTTGGTACCCACTGGTATTTGGGTCCTGATGTGTTAGTTGCAGTACTTGTGGGGTTTATAGAGTAAGAACCATACCAGTAATTGACAAAGTTTTTACTTACAAAGTCATGTGCTCCACAGTAAGAACAGCATATTTTCTTCTGAGCAATCATGATAATATGATTAGTAGAATAAAGAGTATCAGAATTACCAAAAGATTTACCTTTATGCTCACTGTTCTTTTTGGCATTGGTTGTGGATGCAGATGCTTTGTCTTTGTTCTTCTCTTCATCTGAAGAACCCTTCTCTCTCCAGACCATCTGATTTTTCCTAGAATTCTTTCCAAGAGATTTTACATAGAAGCTCGCTGAACCATCAACAGATTTGTCATAAAATAGATTAGATGGTCTGATCTGATTTGATTTGACAGTTTGAGATTTGACATTTTTCTTTTTCAAAACATTTTTCTCATTAATAGAACTTGAATCTGTTTTGAAAGAACAGACTGATTCTGTTGAATTTTCAACAGGTGATTGATCAATCACATCAGCTGTAATCTTTTCTGACATTTCAATGTTTGCAGCTTCTAATTCTTTTATCTGTTTGGTCAAAATGTTTCTTTCATTTGAAAGTGTGTCAAACTTCTGTTTCAAATCAGACCTGGCCTTCTTTTCTTTTTGAACATCTGATGATAGAACAGATATTTTGGATGTGAGCATAGATATTTCAGATTCGAAATGTAAACGTTCAAGCTTAAAATATTTTTCCAAGTTCTTGGTTTTGTTTGAAATATCTTTGAAAATCTCAGTATTTCTTTTTTCGGTATTTTTCTTTTCAAGCTCAAAAGATTTTTTCTGATCTTTGAAAAGTTGTCTTTCTTTTTCGAGCAAGTCTTGTAAAGTAGAAATCTGTGTGGGAAGTTCAGTTATTTTAGCTTCAAGAACTTGTCTTTCTTTCGCAAAAGTGTCTCTTTTAGAAATTACTATCTTTTCGAATTCTGACACCTGGTTAGAAAGTTTCCTGCATCTATGTTCCAAATCCTTTTTCTCTTGGAGAGTTTTCTTGGAAATTTCAGACATCTGTATAAAAGAAGATGTCTCCAGTTTTGATTTAACTTTATCTGCTTGGATGCTTTTAATCAGATCAGCATTCTCTATTACCAGGACAGATATCCTCTTTTTAAGATCAGCATTTGTACTTTCCAAAGCAGATATATTCTCTTCGAAATCCTTAAACTTGTTTTGAAGCTCAACTGATTTTGCTTGCAGCTCCGGTGATTTCTGTTCAGTTGTCTTCAGTTGGATTTGAAGATTTATAATCTCTCTCTCTTTCTCTTTTATTTCTTTCCCCTTTTCATAGATGATACCTGAAAAATTAGAGATAGTATTAGTACACTTTATACATTCAGGAGTTTTAACACAGTTGAACAATTGAAGTTGCAACTCTTGAATCCTTTTGAGGTATTTTGAATTCTTAATTTGCAGAGTATTTCGTTCAGCTTCAATAACAGATATCTCAGTCTTGTACATAATTGCCAACTTGAATGAGAAATCAGCTTGAAAAGGAGTGACCGTTCCCAAACAATTCAGAAATTTTGACTGAAAGTCAAAATCAGATCAGCACAAAAAATAAATTCTGAAATTCTCAAAGCACTTGAATTATCTATCTCTGGAATTCTCAGACTGAGTCTTGAAACTTGCAGATCAAAAATATTCAAAACCTGTAAATCAGAAAGACATGAATCAGATTAATTGAAATACGGCGCAAAAATGAAAATTGCGCTAACTGATAGTGGCGCAAGAAATAGTTTTGCGTGAACGGTTGAAGGCACAAAGTTTGATTTGAGAGGCGCAAGATTTTTATAACCTGCAGCACTCAATTGTTAAAACAAGTGGTGGTTTGTGCTAGACTCATGTGGCGCAAAAGTAATCCCATTTTCAATAGGTGGCGCAAAACATGAAATGTGAAAATATGATAGTGGCGCAAATTTATGGTGGCGAAAGATGTTTTGCGTGAGGTTTGAGTGACGCAAAGTAAGGCTTTGCGTGAGGAACTATTGGCAACAAACCCACTGGAATCTGGTAGCATCACCGATTTGCAGCCTCCATTGAATTTCTACACAAAATCAACTCGCCGGTCAAATGAAATTGAAATTCACCGACCCATGATACACTTGCAACCAATCACAATTTAATGCTTTAATAAATTCCATCGCCGGCCACAAAGATGTTCATCCACTCAATATAAATTTGAACTTTGATTTCGATACTCCATCGTCCCACTATATGCAATCTTCCAATTGATTTCACTTTGATTTTCCATCTTCACACAAGTTTTGCATGAGTAGTTTTTGGCGCAAAGTAAGACTTTGCGTGAGGTTTGATTGGCGCAAAGTAAGACTGCGTGAGGTTTGATTGGCGCAAAGTAAGATTATCACGGTCCCATTATCTTGAATATCCAATCACATTCCAAAATTCACCAATTTTCCAATTGAAAATCAATACAGTAGCCACCGATTTGAACAATTAACACAACCCACTAATAATCTTTCAACCAATAAAAATAAATCTGCAGCCACTGATTGAACAATTAACACCAAAATTACAACACAAATTGATTTCCAAATTTAAAACAATTGTTATTCAATTGCAGAATATTGGCGAAGAGAAACAAAAGATGAACTGGCGCAAAACCAGTTTACACGAATCTAAAATTGAAATTCATATGGCCACACTTCAAACCTGCAAATTGAAACTCAAAAACATATCAGTACAATCGAAAAACAATACTAAACACAAGACTACAATCAATTTCAGATTATAAACAACAAACCACAAAATTTTGATTCAAACAGTGTTCGATCAATATTTTTCAAGAAAACCAAGATTTCAAAAATTGACATCGATTTAGTTTGAAAATCGTGATGTAATCAATACAAGAAACAATCCAAAACACAAATTGAATCAAATGGAACTAATTTTACAATCAAATATCAACAAAATAATGAAAATTTGATCCAAGTTCATGTTTCCAGAAAAACGAACTGTGTTCTTGAGTTCTTGAGGAATTTCATATTTTTGATCCAAATTGATGATCCAAAATCTTCTGAATTGGTTTGGTTCGGCTCTGATACCAATTGTGAAATACAAATCCCAAACAATATCAAGCAATTCTCATAAGATGTAACAATTATGAACTAGAGAGAGAGAAACTAGAGAGAGAAAGTAGATCTTATTAATCACAAGTCTGAATGAATTACAATACGTACTTACAAGAAATACAAAGCCAAAACCTATTTAAACCAACACCTAATACAAGACTTAATGGTTAAGGAAACTAAACAATACTTTGACTATTCTTGACTTTGACAATGACATTGTTGACTTTTACACCTTTGACTTTTCCTATTAAATCTTGGATACAATATTTAGACTTAACAGTAACTTGGGCCATTTCTGGAGTAGAAATAAGTAGAATAGAATAGAAGGTTTATAGTATAAAAACATTATAAAATATTTTACCAGTTTCCCTTTTTGGAAGGAAACTTGAAAAATAAGTTTGTTTTTAGAGTAAAACAGTGTTCTAAAGAAAAGAAGTAAGAAGAACAATCTTAAAAACCAAAGGTTTTTGCCCAAAATAAAATCATAAAGAAAATGATTTTAAGAATGAAAAACACCTTGAATCCAAAAACAACAGAAGTTTTAGAATCAAACAAGTGTTTTTACTAAGAAAAAGATTAAGAACAAAAACCTGGAACTCTTGAAGATTTGAAGATTAAGGTGTTTTGCTTGATTGCTTGAATGGCGAGAGTGCTTTTCTTGCCTTGGAAGTTTTGTAAGCGTAAAATGCAAAAATGTAAATGCCATTCCTTTTATATGAGAGAGAAAGAATTTAGAGCGGTAAAAGGAGGTCATCATGACACGGACACGTCCCATGAAGTTGATTGGACATGAAGTGCAACAGACGAATGTGTCAGAAAAGGTCATGCCATGGATTATCGGTTCGAATGACGTCATAGGAGAGAGAGAAAAACGTTTCATTTTTAGAAAGTATCACTGACTGAATTCAGAGATAGATTTTCTTTAGAAAGGATCACTGATGAGAAATATCAGTGATAAGATTTGTTTTTCAAAAAGCTTTTAACCACTTGAAGAAATTCATTGATTACGGTTTTGGTTTTTGAAAACGTCTTACTGAATAGGATTTAGTGAGAGAGAATGAGAGAACATACCTGTGTCAGAGATATGTAATCATGGATTTTGAGGATAGGTAGAACCTTTTATAACTGACATGATACATGAATGCTGAAGAATTAATCTTCAAGATTCAGCATTCCAAGCTCACTGATGAGAAAGTTGAATCTTGTCTCATCAAGAGGTTTGGTGAAAAGATCAGCGAGCTGATAGTCAGTAGGGATAAAGTGGAGTTCTATATCACCATTCATCACATGATCTCTGATAAAATGATATCTAATCTCTATGTGTTTCATCTTTGAGTGTAGCACTGGATTGTTTGCTATAGTGATGGCACTAGTGCTGTCGCAATAGATTGTGATCTTGGATAGCTGAAGGTCATAGTCTAATAGTTGATTTCTCATCCATAAGACCTGAGCACAACAACTTCCAGTTGCTACGTACTCAACTTCAGCTGTGGAAGTGGATACTGAATTTTTCTTTTTACTTGTCCAACTTACCTGCTTTCCTCCTAAAAGTTGACATCCTCCAGTGGTGCTTTTTCTATCAAGTTTGCAACCTGCAAAATCACAATCTGAATAACCAGTAAGATCGAACCCTGAATCTTTGGGATACCAAAGACCGAGGTTGGGAGTACCCTTTAGATATCTGAAGATTCGCTTAACAGCGATCAGATGGGATTCCTTGGGTTCAGATTGATAGCGTGCACAAAGACATGTATAATACATGATGTCAGGACGACTCGCTATAAGATACAGCAGGGAGCCTATCATTCCTCTATAGGCAGTGACATTTACAGGTTTTCCAGCTGGATCCTTGTTTAATGTGAGGAGAGGTGCCATAGGAGTTTTCATCGCTGAAGTTTTGAGTGAGATCAGACTTTTTCAACATATCTTTAACACACTTACCTTGATTAATAAATGTACCTTTGTCAGATTGCTTGATCTAAAGTCCAAGGAAGTAAGTTAGTTCAGCCATCATACTCATTTTATATTCTTTCTTCATTCTTTCAGCGAAACGAGTACACAGAGATGGGTTAATAGAACCAAATATAATGTCATCAACATATATTTGTACAAGAATAATATGACCGTTTATCTTTCTGAAAAACAAAGTGATATCAATTTTACCACGTTCAAATTTTTTTGAGATAAGAAAAGAAGAGAGAGTATCATACCAAGCCCGAGTAGCTTGTTTTAACCCATAGAGAGCCTTATCCAGCTTATATACATAATGTGGATGCGTAGGGTCAGAGAACCCTGGGGGCTGTTCAACATAGACTTCTTCATTCAGCTTTCCATTTAGGAATGTTGATTTGACATCCATTTGATATACTTTGAAGTCTTTGTAAACTGCATAAGCTAAGAAGAGTCGAATTGCTTCGAGCCTAGCCACAAAGGTAAAGGTTTAATCATAGTCTATGCCTTCCTCTTGTTCGTATCCCTGAGCAACTAGTCTAGCTTTGTTGCGGGCTACAGTCCCATGTTCATCTAATTTGTTTCTAAACACCCATTTAGTGCCTATAACAGATTTATCAGATGGTCGAGGAAAGAGATTCCAAACTTGGTTTCTAGCAAACTCAGTCAGCTCTTCTTGCAAGGCACTAACCCAGTTTGGATCTCTAAGGGCATCATCAGTCTTCTTTGGTTCTGTAAGAGAAAGAAAATTAACAAAGAGACAGATGTTACCAGAACTTCTTCGTGTCTGAATACCTGCTTCAGGATCACCAAGAATTTGATCTATGGGGTGATCTATGGTCCATCTCTGGGCTGGAGCATGATCACTTACCTCAGGAGTTGGATCATCAATAGGAATGTTCACTCATGAAGAAACTTGAGGTTCTTCAGCTATCAGATGTTGAGTGTCAGATACACCATTATTTACTGAGAGACTTTCAGACGAGGAAAGATATGATGGAGGAAGTGTATTAAGTGGAACAGCTGAAACCCAAGAGGTGGATTCAGTGTTAGGAGGTATGATGTTTGGATCTTCATCAGCATTAGGAAAATTTGTATGTTGATGAGTGTTGAAGAG
Organism: Arctium minus; assembly: GCA_954870635.1. NCBI lineage: Eukaryota > Viridiplantae > Streptophyta > Magnoliopsida > Asterales > Asteraceae > Arctium > Arctium minus. Next base: position 50,688,036 of record OX941094.1, read on the forward strand.
AGGTTCTGTTTCTCGATAATGAGAAAACATCCAAGCATTCAGTTCATCATTTTCAGCGATAGGTTTAGAGTTCGTTGATCTGGATTCATCAAAGGTGACATGAATTGTTTCTTCTATTGTTTGTCTTCTCTTGTTTAAGACTCTATAGGCTTTAGAAATTGAGGAATAGCCAAGAAAATTTCCATCATCAGCTTTTGGGTCGAACTTTCCAAGTGTATCTTTGTTGTTTAAGATGAAACACTGAAAACCAAAGATATGAAGAAAATTGATGGAAGGTTTTCTTCCATGAAAGAGTTTGTAGGTTATTTTGCTGAAACGTTTTACTATCAGAGACCTATTTTGAGTAAAACAAGCAGTGTTGACAGCTTCTGCCCAAAACTGAGTTGGAAGATGAGAATCGCTAAGCATTAATCTTGCAGCTTGAATGATCGTTCGGTTTCTTCTTTCAGCGACGCCGTTTTTCTGAGGAGTTCTTACTGAAGAGAAATTGTGAGATATTCCCTTACTTTCAAAGAAGTTATTCAGGGAACTGTTTTTGAATTCAGTTCCATGATCACTTCTTATCGAGCGAACAGTTAGATTATTCAACACTTCCATATTTCTAACAAAAGATATCAGTTCTTCTGGAGTGCCACTTTTGCAGCGAAGAAAGATTACCCAGGTGTAGCGAGAGTATTCATCTACAATGACAAGTGTACATTTCTTTCCAGCTATGGATTGGATATTGACATGGCCAAATAAATCCATATGCAAGAGTTGAAGAGGACATGTCACTGAGGAAACTTGTTTTGATTTGAAACTAGCTTTAGTCTGCTTTCCATTCTCACATGCTGAACAAAGAGATTCATTGGCATATGAGTGTTGCGGAAGACCGGAGACTAGTTCTTTTGAGGAGAGAGAATTCAGTGTTTTGAAGTTGAGATGAAATAGCCTTTTGTGCCATAACCAGTTGACATCTGAGGAGGCCTTAGAGAGAAAACAAACGTTTTCAGTGGTAGTAGATTCCATATCTATTACATAGACATTTTCCATACGATAACCACTAAGAGCGAGCTTTCCTTTTTCATTCATCACTGAACATACTTTCTTACAAAAGCGAACTTCGTAGTCTTTGTCACATAGTTGACTGATGCTTAGGAGGTTATGCTTCAGTCCATCTACGTAAGCGAATCTTCTGATGGTAGTTGTCTCATTGATGAGAACACCAAACCCTCTGGTATAGCCTTTTCCATTTCTACCAAAGGTCGCTGAGGGACCTTTCTCTTCCTTGTATTCAGTGAACAGGTCTTTTTGTCCAGTCATGTGTCGAGAGCATCCTCTATCTGTTAGATCACATATCTATTGGATTCAAGATCATCCAATCTGAAGATCGCAATCTAAAGCTAAAAGCGAAACGTCGACTCTCGATAATATTAGTCTATGTTGTTTGTAATAAATGTCAAAGTAATTAATGTTTATTGTTTATTTGTATTTGATGTAATTAGATATTTAGCATAACTAAATATCTAAGTTTAGTTTAGTTAGTTAAATATTAAGTTAGTTATATAATATCTTATAGTTTAGATATTATGTAGGTTAATATTGTTTAATATTGCAACTTGTTGTTGCAAGTTGTTTAGGTAGTGTGTTAGACACACTTGAGATAATATCTCTGATATCTCTCAAGATCAGATCATAATCGACACATACAAACACACACCAAAAAGGTGTAAAAGAGAGAAAACAGAGAGAACACATCAAAAGCTTGAATCAATCAACCTTGTAACCTTTGTTATATATCAATACAGGTTGGTAATCATATTGTGTTGTTGTTTCTATAAACTTGATAGTATTGTTGGACCGACAATTGGTATCAGAGCCTGATTAAGATCAAAATCAAGTTTTTAAGAAAACGACTCTGTGTTCACTGTGTTCTTCATTTGAAAAATCGATTTCGAGTTTTAGAGTGTTTTAGGTGTTAAAATCGATCAGGTTGTGATCGATATACATGCTAGATTGAGTTGTGAGTGTTTAATTTCAGTATAAAGCTTTAATCGAGTTCCATTTTGTGATTTTTGCGGTCTGAAAGTCGAGTTTATAAAGTTACTGTGCCATCGATTTTCATTTTAAAAAGTGATTTTTATCGAGATCGAGTGGTCACAATCAGTTCTAAGAAGTGTTTGTAGTCATATTGGTAGAGTTTGGGTCTGTTAATCTTGGAAAAACAGGTTGAAAAATCGAATTTATCAAAGTACAGACGAACTTGCGCAAACCAGAGGAAGAACACACGCAAAGCTCACTTTGCGTAACCTACTTTGCGCAACCAACGTGACACGCAAAGCTTACTTTGCGCAACCAACGTCATACGCAAAGTCCACTTTGCGCAACGCACTTGATACGCAAAGCTTACTTTGCGCAACTCAAGCAACACGCAAAGTCCACTTCTCGCATCCAACGGCTTACGCAAACCTCAAACTTTACTTTTCGCAACAAGAAGGAAACGCAAACCTCAATTCAAGTGATCTTCTCTTCACGAAAAGCCAAGTCAAATTTGCGCAACCCAAGTGATACGCAAAGCTCCAACTTTGCGCAACCCTTTAGTCACGCAAAGTTCACTTTGCGCAACCCTCTTCAAACGCAAAGCTCACTTTGCGCAACCCACACGATACGCAAACCTAAGTTTGCGCAACCCACTTGACACGCAAACCTCACTTTGCGCAATCAACCTCTCGCGCAAACCTTCTCAAAACGCAAAGTTTTTTCTAGACTTAGAATTTTTTATCAGAATGACATCTAGAGAAGCCCTTGCAATCGGAACTGACACCAAGCCACCAGTTCTCTTTAAAGGAGAATACAAACAGTGGAAAGCTAGGTTCCTGAACTTTGTTGACAGACATGAGCTGGGTGATTTCATCAGGAAATCTATAGAAGAAGGGGTTATGAAACCAGTTATGACGACTCGTTTGGTTGGAACCGTGCCGACTCAGGTTGAACTTAAGTATCATGAGCTAGAAGATGATGACCTCAGAAGAGATAAAAGCGACAGATTAGCTAAGTCATACATTCTACAAGGAATTCCAAACGAAATCTATGTAAAGATTGACAGCTACAAGGCCTCCGGCAAAGAAATGTGGGATCAGGTTGAGAAGATGATGTTGGGTTCAAAGGTTGGGAATTAGCTTAAAATCTCCAACTGCCTGAACAATTATGAAGAATTTAGAAGCAGAGTGGGAGAATCTTTAGAAGAAACCTATGACAGGTTTGTGACCTTGCTGAACGAACTAAGCAAGAACAAGGTCCACAAATCTCAAATCGAGCTGAACATCAAATTCCTGAGTATTCTACAACCGAAATGGAAAAGATTTGCCAGACAGATGAAGCAGATCAAGGATCTGAATGAGATTCCACTTCATGAGGTGTATGAAACCCTCAGACAAAATGAAGAAGAGGTGGATGAAATTCTAGATGAGAAGAGGCAGAAAGGAAAGACAGTTGAAGACACAGTTGCTCTTGTTGTCAGGAAGAAGAAAAACAAGACAATTGTGTATGAATCAGAAGAAGATAAAGGTTATGCAAACTCTGACATGGATGAAAATGAACAACTGAAGCAAGCAATGATTCTGCTGTCAAATGCTTTTCAGAAAAAGTTCTACACGAAGCCAAGTTCAAACAGTCAGAGATATTCTTCTGGTCTGAACAACTACATCCACAAGGAAAGGGTTGAAGGAAGTAGATATGAAGGAAAGAGATTTGAAGGGAAAAGAATAGAGGAAAGGAAACATGAAGAGAGAAGATATCAGTCTGAAGGAAAGAGAATAGAGGAGAGGAAACCGGAAGAGAGAAAGTTTAAAGTTGAAGGATCCAGTCAGTCAGAACCACCAACGTGCTACAACTGTGGCAAAACAGGTCACTATGCCAGAGACTGCCGAAGGCCAAAAGTCAGAAACTCCGATTATTACAAGAACAAGATGCTTCTTGCAAAGCAACAGGAGGCTGGTAAGGCACTGATGGTTGAAGATGAATACTGGCTTGATCATTCAGACGAGGAAGAAGAGGAAGAAGAAAGAGATGAAGTCGTCAACATGTGCTTGATAGGAAAGCAAGAATCAGATGCTGAAGCTGATTCAGATGATGAAGAAGAGGAGGTATGTGATTTATCATATTCAGATTTCATGAATAAAATGCATGCCATGATTTTAAAACAACAAGAGTTAGAGTCGAATCTTGAGCAAGAAAATGGTGTTATAACTGACAAAAACCAACTGATACAGAAACTTAGAAATGAAATTGCTGAGAAGAAAGTATTGGTTGAGGTTTTACATAGAGATAATGACACCAACGCAAAGGAAAAGACAATAATTCTTAAAGAAAATTCTGAACTCAAGTCTAAACTGACAAAAAGTGAGATTGATATATATGAGCTTAAAAAATTGCATTCTTCATGTACCAAAGAAAACTTTTCTTTACTTGGTAAATTAAAAAGTTTGGAAGAGAAGTTGTACAAAATGGGTCAAACTGAATAGACTATTCATCTGAACAAACCCAAAGAGGAAATAGAAAGACGGGGAATCGGTTATAAGAATCCTCACTATCTTCAAAAAGGGATGTCTGAAGTGCCAGCACTTTATGATCATCTTTCTATGAAATTAGCTCGACGAATCCCTGAGTTTAAAACTTTCTGGACTAAACTATTAGAAGAGGATGAAGCCAACGAAACTGAAAAACGTTTGAAATCATCTAAAGTTCACCTTCGATTTTATTATGCGAAGATGAATAATAGTTATAATGAAAATCCAATATATCAAAAGAAGAAAACTCTTTCAAGTGATTTCTTTCAAAGTTATTCTGAAAAAGAAATGGAGGCGAAGCCTATTCAAGGTAAACTATATGTCCCTCCTCTTGTTTTAGAAAGTAAAATTTCTGAACTCGAGAATTCTTTATCAGATGAAAGACTTTTGATAAATATTGAACAAAAATTTTTTTCAACTGTGTTCAAAAATGTTATTATTTCTAAGGCTTCAAACTCTGAGGATATGTTTGGTTTAGCAAATAAAGGGTTTGATTTTCTGAACGCTGATGGTGGTTTAGATGATTGATCTAATCAATTTGACTTTAATGCAAAACTTCCTAACCATTCATCTTTTGTTAAGAATTATTTAGGAAAAAACAGTATGCCTGTTAACAGTGCAAAATCAACGAAAGTTGATAACTCAGTCTCTGTGAAAGCTAAACATGCTAAAAGTAAGAATATATCTCAGCATTCACAGAAACCGAACACTACTGGTAATCCGAAGAAGAAGCATTCGTTTGTTGCTCAACAGTCTAACTCAAGAGTTTCACATGTTTCAGATCTGAGCAAACAAAGGCCAGACGTTAAATCTCTGTGGCAACCGAAACAGAAGCTTGACAAGACCGTTAAATTGTTTTCTAGTGTTAATTGTAGTAAGACTTCGCCTAGTAAAGATGTCTTAATTGCTGATGTTGATATTTTGAACTCAAAACTTGTTGTTTCTCGTAAACAATATACAATGAAGCAATTATTTCAGTTATCTTTATCTGTTAGAAAGTCTTCTATTTATGATAAACATGTTTCTATCTCTTGTCAAGATTCTGAAGATTGGTTTGGCAATTATCATGTGCATTCATTTCATTCTAATTCTTCAAATGCATTTCAAAAGAAAAGAGGACCCAATTTGAAATGGGTACCAAAATCTTGTGCTAACACAGTAGGACCCAAATTCCAGTGGGTACCTAAGGCTAAATCTGTGTTGCAGGCACACAAAGTTTAAAAAGGGAGCTTACAGATATGACTTCTAGACAAAACAGCCTAGGACTCGTTCCTCAAAGAAACCAGGTTCTTGAATACAACAGTTCAAGACCCGCACTGCAAAGATAAAACGATGGTTTCTGAACACGTCTGTTCAGAACCCGTGCTTAAGAGAATTAATGGCTTTTGAACACATCAGTTCAAGACCCACTCTTCCATGCTCAAAAGTCTTAAATTTTGATTTATGACTATCTAAATCTCTTGTTTTGTTATTTCTTTTGTGCAGATCCGTCATATGTGGTACTTGGATAGCGGATGCTCCAAGCATATGGCTGGACAAAAAGATATGTTGTCCAATTTTAAAGAGAAGTATTGCGGATCAGTCAGATTCGGCAACGACCAGTTTTTTCCAATAATGGGATATGGTGATGTACAACATGACAATGTCACGATCAAGAAGGTGAGCTATGTTGAAGGATTATGGCACAACCTGTTCAGTATTGGTCAGTTCTGTGACAAAAGCTTAGAGGTCAATTTCAAAACCAAGACGTGTTCAGTTCGCACTGAAGAAGGCGAGGAACTCTTGGTCGGCACAAGAAAGTCAGACCTCTACACAATTAACTTGTCAAAAATCCAGAACGACAAGCAGGTTTGTCTATTGACGAAAGCCTCAAAGAAACAAAGTTGGCTATGGCATTGAAGGCTCTCTCACCTCAACTTCAGGTACATCAACAATCTGGTCAGAGGAAAGCTCGTCAAAGGACTTCAAGCGCTCAAATATGAAAGAGAACATCTTTGTATAGCATATGAAAAGGGAAAGATGAAGAGGGCACCTCATAAACCAAAGCCTGAACAAAGTACAAGCGCTCCGTTAGAGTTATTGCATATGGACTTATGTGGTCCGATGCGAACTCCGAGTCTAGGCGGAAAGAAGTACATACTCGTGATCGTGGACGATTACTCGCGATACACATGGGTCAAGTTTCTACGTTCAAAGGATGAGACACCAGATGTTCTCATCACATTCCTAAAGACGACCCATGTGAATCTACAAAAACCGGTCTAGTTTCTAAGAACAGACAATGGCACAGAGTTCAAGAACAACAAGGTTGAAGAATATCTCGAATCTGTCGGGATTTCACATCAATACTCTGCTGCTCGTACGCCTCAACAAAATGGAGTGGTCGAAAGAAGAAATAATACGCTAGTCGAGGCTGCTCGTACTATGCTAAGTCAATCAAACTTACCTCTATTTTGTGGGCTGAAGTTGTATCGACCGCGTGCTATACACAGAATCGCTCCATGATACATCGCAGATTCAAGAAGACTCCTTATGCTTTAATCAACAACCGAACACCGACAATCAAATATTTCCATATATTTGGGTGTAAGTGTTTCGTGCTAAACGATAGGGAGAGTCTCAACAAGTTCAGTGCTAAGGCGGACGAAGGAATCTTCATTGGTTATTCCTCGACATCAACTGCATTCCGTGTTTATCTGAAGAAGTCAAAGACGGTGATTGAAAGCATCAATGTCACGTTTGATGAAGAGATGGCTTCCGAACAACACAGTTCAGAACCCGTTATAACCGGAGTACTAGCTTCTGGGCAACTCAGTCCAGAACCTGCGTCTCAACAGAATAAATCAGATGAAGCATCAACTTCTACTAACCATTTATCTGATTTAGACGTATTATTTGAATTGTTTTATGATGAATTTCTTGGATCTAATGTAAAGAAATCTATTGTGGTTGACAGGATGGAAGACTTAACGACTACTCATCCAACCAGTTCAGATGTTCCTATTGAATCCAACGCCCCGATTCAACAAGAAGTTCCAATTCAAATGCTGACTCCAACAGTTGAAGAAGTTCCATGTGATGAAGAGACAGAAGTAGCTGAACCAGTAGGATGTTCTGTACAGATCCATCCACAGCCGGAACAAGCTGTACCTGTTGAGCCTTCTGAACCTACCACTTCAACTGCAATCATAATTCCTCCTGAACAACCTGAAGAAGGTACAAGTGGATTTATAGATGATACAACTGACATACATTCATATAATCCACTGCCTCATGAACATAAATGGACCAAAGAGCACCCGCTAAGCCAGATCATTGGCGATCCATCAAAACCGGTGCAAACTAGGTCAGCATCAATGAATATGTGCATGCATGACTCCTTTCTGAGCAAGTTCGAGCCAACACGCGTATCAGAGGCACTTGCTGATCCAGAATGGGTGATCTCAATGGAAGAAGAGATGAATCAGTTCGACACACTTCAAGTCTTGAGACTCGTACCAAAGCCTCAAGGTAAAACAATAATAGGTACGAAATGGGTTTTCAATATAAAGAAAGACGAAGATGGTACCGTTATCCGAAACAAGGCAAGACTAGTAGCCAAAGGATACAGACAAGAGGAAGGAATCTACTATGACGAGACATATGCTTCTGTGGCGCGATTAGAGGCAATTAGAATGTTTTTAGCCTACGCAGCACACAAGAACTTCACGGTCTTTCAAATGGACGTGAAGACAGCATTCCTGAATGGAATTATAAAGGAAGAAGTCTACGTCTCTCAGCCAGAAGGTTTTGTCAATCAAGAGAAGCCGAATCACGTCTACATTCTCGACAAAGCACTCTACGGTCTGAAACAAGCTCCTCGAGCCTGGTATGATGTCCTTTCCAATTTTCTAGTCAAGTCTGGTTTTTCAAAAGGAACGGTGGATACCACTTTGTTTATCAAAAAGGATAAAGCCTATATCATTTTAATTCAAATCTATGTAGATGATATTATCTTTGGCTCTACAAATCCTAAGTACTGTAAGAATTTTGCAAACCTTATGGTGTCTAGATTTCAGATGAACATGATGGGAGAGATGAATTTCTTTCTCGGTTTACAAGTAAAACAATTTTCATCGGGTATTTTTATCAATCAATCAAAATACATTATGGATATTCTTAGGAAGTTCCAAATGGAAAATTCAAAACCGATTGGTACCCCAATGGCACCAGGTACTAAGATTGGCACCGATCCTTAGGGAAAGGCTGTTGATGTTAGGACTTATCGAGGGATGATAGGTTCTTTAATGTATCTTACTTCTAGTAGGCCAGATATAATGTTCTCAACGTGCTTATGTGCACGATATCAGGCCAATCCTAAAGAAATCCATATGTCTGCTGTGAAGCGCATATTTAGGTATCTAAAGGGCATTGCAGATCTTGGTCCGTGGTATCCTAAAGATACTAGTTTTGAACTAACAGCCTACACAGATGCAGATCATGCAGGTTATATGTTAGACAGGAAGAGCACGTCGGGACATGTACAGTTCCTCGGTGACAAGCTCGTATGTTGGGCATCAAAGAAGCAACTTTGTGTTTCAACTTCCATGGCCGAATCAGAATATGTAGCTGCTGCTAGCTGCTGTTCTCAGGTCTTATGGATGAGAACTCAATTGCGCGACTACGGTTTCCACTTCAACAAAATCCTGATATACTGTGACTCCAAGAGCGCCATCGCAATATCAGCGAATCCTGTTCAACACGCCAAGACTAAGCACATAGACGTCAGGTATCATTTCATTAACGATCATGTTGAAAAAGGAACAATTGAACTTTTCTTTGTAAAAATTGATTATCAACTTGCCGATTTGTTTACCAAACCTTTAGACGAAAAGAGGTTTAACTTTCTTGTCTCTAAGCTTCGTATGCTAAATCTAAAGATTTAATCAGTAGTTACCTATCAAAGTTTTCTAAATTGTATACTTTTTCATCATTTCTTCATTCTTAACTCTGATTGATATCTGCACTTCTCTATTCTGTTCATGAACCAAGGGGGAGTATGAGAAGAAATTGACAAGTAGTCAATATTACTTCGAGGGGGAGCTCATAAAATTTTGCATGTACCTTTTAATGCCAAATTTTTTTTTTGTAATGCAAGAATTTAGGGGGAGCTCTTCAAGACAAAAGGGGAGTACGGATATGACTTCTGATTATTTCTGATCAGAACTCGTACTTTAAAAGTTTTACTGCTTTTTGTCTTTTCAATTTAAGTGAATAAATTTTACTTTGACTTGACATAAGACTTTTGCAGAATTTTTGAGAGATGCTTACACGATCATATGTTTATGACTTTAAGCTTAGCTTCATGAGATGTAAGATCGCACGTTAAGGTATAATCCTTTATCTTAATCTCATAAATGGTTGAAAGAAGGACAACTTTCAATCATAGAAAACATCGTTCTTAAAAGTTCAAACCACTTCCTGAATCTTAAACTGATTTCATCATTTGGAAGTGTGATTTTCAATGTTTTCTTATTCAATTGAGCTTTAACTGTTAAGTTAAACCATTCTGAGCATCATATGCATCATAGGAAAACAAGGATTTCATTGTGCTAGGACTTAACACAACTTCTATGGAATCACATTAACCTGTGATTTCTACCCATGAAGTTAATCCATAGTGATTGAGTGTGAGAAGTCAAAAGAAATGAGTGTATCAAACAGAAAAAGTAAGTTTGATTAGAGTGAGCTAAATGTTTAAAAGAAAGATCGTGTGAGAACAGAGTTAAAAGAATATCAAAACTCTGCACCAACTTTTTCTGAGTCGGGCAGCCACATTACTAGTGTTTCACAATTCTTTGGTGAACATTATTGAATCAGGCAACTAACCCATGCCAACTCTTGATCAAACCTCACCAACTACTCATTTTCTACTCAAATAGAAAGTGTTTCACATTTTCTAAGGGGAAGCAGCACATTTGCTATCTGATTTTCATTTGGAAAATTTGGATATTGAAAAGAAGGAAGTCTGCCCCACCTTCGCACTTCAGTCATGCACATTGAGTCTGTGTTTAACTTACTGTTGTCTCAGTGGTTTACACAAATTCGAGCCTTATAAGCGATCATCAAGTGCTTAATTCTTTCTATCACAAGCACGAACACACAAGGAATTTGTTTCTTTGTCATAACGTTTATAGAAATAACCGTTGTGGTATTTCGATGATTAAATGGAAGCCCTGGGGGAGTCAACATCAAACAGCTCCTTTCCATTGTGTATTTGTTACACACAATAACTTAGTGTTACTGACAGGCAAGTTAACTGATTCATTAGTTGATTCAGGTGTTACACGACCATTTTGTCTGGATTTGCAAAGATCTGGATGAATATCTTTTGAATTGACGGATCAGTGGCTCCAAGTGGTTGACATTTCTTACAAAAAGTTTTGATGAAGTCGTTGCACTTTTCATCAAAAAGGGGGAGAATGGCTACACAAGAAATGGCAAAGATCACATGTTTCAAGAATCACGTCCAAGATTGAAATATTCAAAAGCAAGTATCCTGAAGACATGCTGATTTCAGAGCTAGAGAAAGAGATTGCATCTTCTGAGCTGAAGAAGAAGACTGAATTGCTAAAATCTTTTTTAGTAATGATCTTGATCCAAAGGGGGAGATTGTTAGATCACATATCTATTGGATTCAAGATCATCCAATCTGAAGATCGCAATCTGAAGCTAAAAGCGAAACGTCGACTCTTGATAATATTAGTCTATGTTGTTTGTAATAAATGTCAAAGTAATTAATGTTTATTGTTTATTTGTATTTGATGTAATTAGATATTTAGCATAACTAAATATCTAAGTTTAGTTTAGTTAGTTAAATATTAAGTTAGTTATATAATATCTTACAGTTTAGATATTATGTAGGTTAATATTGTTTAATATTGCAACTTGTTGTTGCAAGTTGTTTAGGTAGTGTGTTAGACACACTTGAGATAATATCTCTGATATCTCTCAAGATCAGATCATAATCGACACATACAAACACACACCAAAAAGGTGTAAAAGAGAGAAAACAGAGAGAACACATCAAAAGCTTGAATCGATCAACCTTGTAACCGTTGTTATATATCAATACAGGTTGGTAATCATATTGTGTTGTTGTTTCTATAAACTTGATAATATTGTTGGACCGACACTATCTAAATACCAGATACCCTTCGATCCCTGCAAACATAAGAAAGATTAAGTTTTGATTGGTACCCACTTTTCAATGGGTCCAGCAGTGTTAGTGGAGATGAAAGGTTCAGTAATCTTCACGGCATTTGAAGATTCAGCTTCAGTGGTAACCTTCACTTTGGTTATTTGATTAACCTTAGTGGCATTTTTCACCTTAGCAGATTTCTCAGCTTTGGTGACCTTATTAGCCTTAGAGGCAATCATCTTCACTTTAGTTGTCTTTTCAGCTTTTATGGCAGTAGGACATTTACTAGCAATATGGTCAGTAAGTCCACAGTAATAGCATTTTCTATAGACGAAATTTGCATTAAGACTAGTTGAGTTAGAAAACTTGAGATGAGCAGGGACAGCTCCAAGAATTCCCTTGGCATAAGATTTTGGAGGAACTTTCAGTTCTTCGGATTTCTTAGGCTTAATATCAATTTTCAGCTTTGTAGTTGATCTCTAAGAGATATCAGTGATTTTAGTTCCAGAGCTGGAAGATTGATTTACTGAAGGTTTGGAAGAGACTTTCAGTTTAGCTTTCTTGATAGCCTTCTGAGGATGATGAGAAATGGATTTCCCTTTATCAGCGAGCCTAGAGCTCTTTGATAATTCCTCAGGAATAGGATTGGAAGACGAAGAGCAATGAGTAGAAGAAGTGTCAGGGATAGAAGAGACAAACATTCCAAACTGAAGCATTGAACAGTCTATGCTAGATTCATCCTTTTCAGGATGATAACCTAGACCAGTTTTGTCATTAGCAGGGATTTGAGCCCTGATGATTTCAGTGATCTTGGTTGAAGATTTACACCATCCTTCAACAGTTGCCTTTTCTGCTTTTAAAGCAACGATGGCTTATTCGCGTTCAATGCTGATAATTTCATTGACAATGACCTGATCTTTTAAACTTTCCTCTAGAAGAGTTAGTTCTTTGATCCTTTCATGACATTTCTCTAACTGTTCAGTTAAATCAATATTCTTGTTTTCAGCTAGAGTTTTTCCATTTAGTGCATTGTACAAGTCTATTATCAGCACATCTACTGCGCGACTTCTCTTAGCTTCAGAAAGAAAGGGATTAGTAGATATTGATACCTGAGAGGAGATGTAACTCATGGAAGTTCATGTGGGTTCTTCCACTTCTTCTTTAATCTCAGCCATAAGATATAGATTAGCATCATCTTCTTCATCAGAATTTGATTCTTCTGATTCAGCTCACTAATGCTCTTCAACAATAAGACCTTTACCTTTTCGCTTGAAGTTTTTCAGCTTTTGATATTTTTCTTTCAACTTAAGGTATTTGTGATCGCTGGTTTTCCTGGAGATAGAAGGTTTGAAAACTTTATTTGAAATGCATTCACTTGCAAAATGTCCAACTTTTTCACAGTTAAAGCAAGTAGCAGTAGCCTTATCAACAGGGGTTGATTTTGGCTTGTCAGTTATAGAGAGAGACTTATTTCTTCTGAAATTGCTCTTTCTTGCAAATCTTTTGAAGGTGTTTTTCAAGAGTGCTAAGGATTCATCAAACTCTGAAAGATCAGCATCTGATAATTCCTCAGGGTCAAAATTTAACTCAGTGATAGTGAGAGTAGATCGCTGAGATGGAATGATCTATGAAGAGACTAAAGCGACAGGAGTTCTTTTTAGAATCTTTTATAAGATTCTTCTTCAGAAGATTTGATTGCTTATAGTTGAGCAATATTCCATATAAGGTGCTGAGAGAGAGAGAATTTAAGTCTTTTGTCAGATTAAGACACATTGAGTAACTGTCCCAGCTTTCAGGAAGACATTCCAAGAATTTAGTTAAGACCTCAGAGTTAGAATAGGTCCTACCAATAGTCCTTAGATCAATGATTAGATAGTTAAATCTCTGGTGAACATCAGATAGGGATTCATTCTTACCACATATAAAACATTCATATTGTCTTACCAAATTAATCTTTCTGGTTTCTTGGATTTCAGTGGTACCTTCATATTGAACACATATAGTGTCTCACATTTCTTTAGCAGTTTTCAGATGCATGATGGAATGAAAGGCTTCATCAGGCAGCCATAGAGATAATGGTTTTTGCTTTAGCATCAAAACCAACTTTCTTTTTATCTTCATCACTCCATTGTCTTATTTCCTTAATAGCATATCTTTCAGGGACAACAGGAGTGGTGGCGGTAGCAGGAACTGCAGCTATGATTGTGAAGGGTTCATAAGGTCCATTTGCTACATATTCAGGTATAGTGAGATTTACACCTTCTAGAAATAGCATCATTCAGTTTTTCCAGAGAGGAAAGTTATCTCTACTAAATCGAGAAGGTTTTGAGAGATAACCATCATCATAGTAGTTAGTGTTTGTATTGAGTGCCACATTTGGAATAGCAAGGAAGAGAATAAAGCAAGATCTTGTTTATGAGATTAAACAATCTACTCTGATACCACTTGTTGGTCCCGAAGGTGCTTAACAAGTTTGTAGAAGGGGGGGTTGAATACAAACACAAAATTTAAAGTTTAATAAATTGTTTATTGATAAATCAAAATACAATTTACAAGTTTGTTGCGGAATAAGATTAAGTAAGAACCTAATCTAAACAAACTTAAGAAACACTAAGATGGTTGCACAAGAATTAGAGAATGGGGATTGAAAGAATATAGAAAACAAGGGTTTCTATATTTGTTAGAAAGATTGAAGGTTGAGGGCAACTCTCAGATAGAGTCTCGATCTTTCTATTTATACCTTATGCATTAAATGCATGGCAGGGTACTTTACACGTGTCCTTCTATGGTTGGTTGCATGTGTCTGACTTTTGGAGACATGCTTTTGGCCGTATGGTGAACAGTGTAGATATCAGAGTTGTTGTACAATCTGTCGCAGAGGTGTTGGATCCCAGATTTAATCTTATAACAATGATAAATATAAGAACAGCTGAAGCAATATAGTTTAAATATCAAAGCAGATTCAAAATCACAGTTGATAATAAGATATATATATATATATATATATATATATATATATATATATCGTACAAGATCTTCTTTAGGATACTTTCCAGTATATTAAAAGTTGATTCATATACAAGATATATCAAAAGCACACTTTTGTCAATGGAGTGATGGTCCTATTTATAGGACCATAAAGTGAATAGTGTACTATCCTGACATTATAAGCATGCTTGAGCAGTGTCTTACCTAAAAGGTAAGCTCAAGACATGCTTGAATAATGACCTACTCTATAAAGTAAATCTTATCACTAAGTGACGTGTCATCTGTTCTTCTGTCAACACTTGTATAAAATCTTCAGTCTTGATCTTCAGAGAGAACACCTTCAGAGCTCTGAATTAGATCTCTGATGAAGCTATCTCTGATGTCTTCCCGTCTGAAAAGTATGTCTCTGAACTGACTTCAGAGCTAGACTTGGCTTTCTCTGTTGATGTCTCTAAAGGTCTTCAGAGAAAGACTTGAGCTATTTTCAATACTTTTACAATTCAGAATTGGGGCTAAAAATCTCCCCCTAAGTATTAAAAATAAAAAAAAATAATCTAGAAAGTATAGAGTAGAAAGGCATCCTCTTAACTGTTACATCTCAAAATATTAGGAATTACAAACAGAGAATGTAACAACAAAGTAAAGAAAAGAACTACCACCGATCACTAAAATAGATCCTATGGAATTTCATAATGAGCTCTCTGAAGTTAATCAGTGAGCTAATTTCCAAGTCTAGTTTCGCCAATAGATCAGCTCTGTGTCATTCTTCCTTCACATGTATCATCTTTAGTACGCCTCTCAAAGTCTCATCTGAATACTTGGACACCTCTGAAGCCAGGAAGATTTTCTTGGTCAGGTTGACTCTGTAGACAAAACCCAGAGGCTCAGCGATTATTGATCCAGCCTTGTATATCTCAATACTTTCGATGATCTCCACAGGTTCAGTTACTCCCAATCTCTCTTCTCCCAGATTTAGAGCAATCTGAAAGTCAAGTATGGCCTTTAGTTTGACATGAGCTTCCATAGCACGCCTGACTTCGTAGAGACCCATTCTGAATGTTCTGTCTCGTTCATATTTTGCTGAGCAGTAGGCATAGAGATGAGGCAGATCATAAGCGTTTAGATTTACGAGATCATTGTCATTGAACTCATAAACCTTCCCATCAGAGAGAATCACCTCATAATGTCTGTAGATGATTTTGTTGTAGGCAAATGTCTTTTCAGAGACTTTGTTTATCTCTATGATGTGGAAATTTGAAAGAACATTTGCCCTTGTACTGGTCTTATCTATGATAAATCTCTGCTCATAGTCTTCCATGTTTTCTCTGATTCTTGGATTCAGAGGATAGGTTTGGGTTTATCTGAGATTGAACTCACAATAGAGATCTGAAGTGGTCTTCAATCGATGTCTTTGGCTCAGAGGTAAGAAATTCTGGAGGTTAAGTGTACTTTGAGAGTGTAGGTATGCCAATACTTGTCTTCTGAACAGGTACCTCTGGAGGGGCATGTTCATCAACAACCATGTGGGTTTCTTCAGCAGATAGTTGTGGAGCTATCTCTGGTTCCTTCCTTTGGATTTGAGGGGATTGAGGTGGGGTTTCATTGACTGCAGAGAAGATCAGGTTTGCTATTTCAGTCGTGTCTTCAACTCTGTGCTCTGTCTCTGATGAAGAAAGGAGATGAGTTTGAGCATTCTTGTAGACATAGGCATCCACATCAATAACTTCTTCTGGAATGTTCTCGATTGTTGTTGCTTCTTCTTCTGAGTCTGATCCGAATGCATCTCTCATAACTATGTTTTGTCTTTCTGGAGAAGAGAATGCGTCTTCAGAGCTGGAGAAGTCAATTAGCTGCTCATCTTCTTCTTCTTCATCCAGAGCACCTATAGTTTCTGGAGTAGCATTTACTACCTGGATTATAGGTACATCTGAAGTTGATGGTGCAAGAAGGACAACTGGAATTGGAGACTTGGAGATTGTATGTTTGTCTTCAGCAGAGGTGGAGTGCCTCTATGGTTCTTTCTCTTGTACTCCTATATCCTTGTTGTTGGACGGAGATGGAGCAGAGCCACTTTCCTTTGCAGCTTCAGAGGATTGACCTTGTGTTGTCCCCTATATCTCCCCCTTTTGAGGGTCAGAGGCTCCATCATCGTCAGAGCCCTCTAAATCATCAAATCTGAACTTCTTGGCCGCCCCACTGCAAGTGTCGTCAAAAAAGGATCTCTTCCTTTTGTACTTCAAGGATTCTGGTTCAGTGAAGCCTTTGCCCTTGGTGTCGATTGCAGCTTTCTTGATCGAGTCAATGGCCTCTGAAGCAGCTTGAATAATTTCAACAACTGATCTTCAGTATTAAACCTATGGACCCCAAGTGTAGCTTGAACATTTTTCTGCGTGACCATTAAGATTTTGGAAGAGCAGGTCATCATACGGCTCATGATGCCTTCTCTGAATGTGACAAGATCAGCCTTGGTCACAAGGTCTTCAGAAATTCAGGGAGGCGGTGGTGGTAGCTCTGAAGTCGTTGTTGAAGTTGGAAGGGATGCTTGAATGGTAGATTTGATCAGTTCAGATATAGAGGCCATTTGCTCTGAAGATAATGAAGCTGGTTTGTTGGCCACTACCTCTGTCATGAGATCCTTAACCTCCTTCTGAACATCTGCAATAGTGACGTTTGTGGAGGATTAGCTTCTGAGTTCGGCAATTTGAGCTTTGAGAGTATCAACCTCCAGAGAGGAATCCTCTGTTCAAACAATTGTCCCTCCAACCCCTGAATCCTGTTATTGGAGTGCAGAAGTTGGGTCTTCAGAGTTGAGACCTCTGCTTTTAATTGTGCATTCTCAGAGGTGAGTGCA
This sequence comes from Arctium minus, assembly GCA_954870635.1. Taxonomy (NCBI): domain Eukaryota; kingdom Viridiplantae; phylum Streptophyta; class Magnoliopsida; order Asterales; family Asteraceae; genus Arctium; species Arctium minus. The sequence goes on from OX941094.1 coordinate 50,705,602, forward strand.
GAGGCCTCTGGATCATCAATTCCTTGAAGTTTATGCTCTTTCAAGGATCCTCTGAGTTCCTCACAAAGTCTTTTGAACTATGACTTGGTGAGAATATCAGAGATGGGTACATTGGCAACAACACATGTTACCAGTTTGTCCTTGAGTCTAGAGGAGCCTTCTTTCAGAGATTGTTGGATGTTGTCTCTGGAAGGACTTTCGCTCGGTCCTTGATGTTCCGAAGAATCATCTCTGAGCATTATGTTTAGTTCCAAGTCCTCCTCAGATTCAAAGGACTGGAAGTGAATGTGGGAGTTGACCTTGTGATCCAGGAAAGTCAATCCTTGTTCTTTAAGGTTCAACCAATGTCCCCAAGTTGGACAGTTGCTACGGAAAACCTAAAGGGTGAGGGATGAGCCACAGAGGCATCATCGTGTGTAGGGATATGTGTCGTACTCTGAGGCAACTGTGTACTTATAATATTGACTAAGTCATGTTGAGAGGACTCATTCAGATTTTGGGTTTCCTCAGACTTGTGTACTTCAGAGGTAGAAAGAGGCACCTCTGAAGTGGTTTGTTGGGTTTGGATCGAGGTGTGCACCTCTGCTTCAATAACCACTTCCTCTGAATCAGGATGGTTAGATGGTGTGGATGCACTGGGAGTTGGGGTAGCAGTCCTAAAATAGATGTGCCTTTTGGCATCTTTTTCAGGGGAGGGGTGAGAACTCTCTGGTTTCTCTAAGTCCATAGGGGACTCTCTCTTCTCACTCTGAGAATCTTCAGAGCTAGTCTCTGAAGATTCATCCTCACCTTCTTTAGAGTTAATAGAGTTATTCTCTTCACTAGTGTCTGAATGGACTTCCTTTTCTCTCATTGACAGCCCCTTCTGGTGCGTTGCCAGCTCTCTGAACTTCGGCTTCTCTGATAGGAGTACCCTCTGTTTAACTTCTCAGAGAGCTCTGAACTTCAGGGTCCTCTGATCCCTCTGAAGTAGAGCTACTATGACTTTCCATCTCAGGCATAGGACCTAAGTGTGTTGGGGTTCCCAGGACTGGCTCTAGTCCTTGGGCAACACGAAGATGAGAAGCTAGGGATACAGAGTTAGGATTTACCTGGTTCAGCATGTGGTGGGGGATCCTCCTTGCTCCTGGGTATCCTTTAGAAAGGATAGTGGGTTTGAAGTTGTTCATGATGTAGAATGGAGTTTTACTTTGATCAGGGTAGGTCAGAATCTTAAGTTTATCAATGGCAGCTTTGATGATCAAAGCAAGGAATCGAGGGAATGTTATAGAAGGAACTCTGTATGATGTGGTGATTTGCTCTGGGTCCTTGGTTATGAACTTGTTCTTCTTTTCAATATAAGTGAGAATCTAATCATAGAGAATACCTGCCATATTAATGTTGCGATTGAAAAACAAAGTATACATGATAGACAATATTTCTGGTGTGTCTTGTCCATACTTCCTAACTTGCAGGTAAGAGTTCGGTTAAGTAGAGAGAACATGAAGTTCCACATTGGAGGAAGGTGTTGTCTTCTGAAGTTGCTTAGGCGTGTGATTTCAGTGTTGTAGCCAAGCAATCGAACAAACAGTAGTAAGGTTTCAAAGGAAAGGCGTTTCTCAAATCGAGTGATTTGAAGTTCTTCAGTTGTTAGTCATGGAATGACTTCACAAAGAACAACAGGGTTGATGATGACTTGACACTTCACGGTTTGAGAGATCTCAAACTCGCCAATGATTCCGTCATGGTCTTCACTGTAGTGACTGGAAGAAAACCATTCTTGGACGAATGTGAGAGGGCATTCAGTGGGGTTTACGATTAGGGCCTGAGTGAGTTCGCATTTTGCGAAGAACTCACAGATGATGCGGTATTGTTCCTCGAACTTGGGAGAATCAAGTTGTACCATATGGTTGTTGTCCTTGATTGGAAATCGAGACACTCTTGAAGGTTCACCGGTTTTGGGGAATAGTTTGCACCAGTCCATTGAAGAAGCCATTTGAGAGTTGAAACGAAGAAGATGAAGTTCAATTTCTTTGAGAGAGAAAAAGATTGCTCGAGAGTAATTTGTTTGTGTAAAATTGGATATTCGGATGTAAAAAAGTTTTTATATCCAAATTTAGAAAATTACACTCGAGTGCATAAGGTGAAACGGCAGGGATTAGACCTTTTAGTGGAGGTCGTTTGACCTTTCACTCAACCCTGTGATGACACGTGTTCTTGGTAACGGTTGCACATAAGTGTTTAGTTGCCAAGAAAATAGGAATGGGTGCCAGTTGTGAATATTTGAATTTAATAGTTATTTTTGCTGACTCGATAAACCTTTCACCTTATTTTATGAATGAATATTTTGAGTGTGAAGTAATCTAAGATATCATAAGTGTAGAAAGAATTCAGAGAATCTAAGTTTTCATGACAAATGATATAAGAGATTGCTAAACAAATGAAAAGATTCAAAAGTTCTGATGTTTAGATTCCCTGATATTCTCTTATTTCCCCTTGACCAAAGAATGTCTGCTCTTAACTTTTATTCGCTCCCCCTTGACAATTGATGGTCTGATTTTCACTCTCCCCCTTAATAATGCATTGGTACCTTGAAAACATGCTTTCATAAATATCAGAGGCTCTGAAGGAGATATTAGAGACCCCAATACTTGAGATATGCTAAAGTAATTTGTCAGAGCTATGAAGTTGGACTCAGAGGTCTCTGAACTTTAACTAATTAGACATATTTAACATGCCCAGCTTGGTGATTAAAAAATTGAACCTACGTTCATCTAATGCTTTTGTAAAAATGTCAGCAAGCTAGAGATCAGTGGGTACAAAGTACATCTCTATTGTCCCTTTCTCAACATGATCTTTTAGAAAATGATACCTGACATCAATGTGCTTTGTCTTAGAATGTTGTACTGGATTTGCATAGATGGCTATGGCACTTCTGGAATCACACAGAATGGGTATTATGTCATATTATAATTCATAGTCTCTGAGTTGAGTTTTCATCCAAATGACTTGGGAGCAACAACTAGAAGCAACAACATATTATGCCTCTGCAATAGAAGTTGAAACACAGTTCTGCTTCTTGGATGACCAACTCACTAGTTTGTTACCTAATAATTGATAGCATCCAGAGGTATTTTTCCTGTCTAGCTTGCATCCTGCATGATCTGCATCAGTATATGTTGTTAAATCAAAACTAGAGAGTTTTGGATACTAGAGACCCAAGGAGGGTGTGCCTCTAAGGTATCTAAACACTCTCTTGACTGCAGATAAATGAGATTCTTTCGGATTTGCTTGATATCTAGCACAGAGACAGGTTTCAAACATTATATCGGGCCTACTTGCAGTTAAGTATATAAGTGATCCTATCATGCCTCTGTAAGTCTTAACATCTACAGATTTTTCTGAAGGATCAGAGTCAAGTTTGACTCCTGTGGCTATAGGTGTTTTCATAGAAGTTGAATCATTGAGTTTGTACTTTTTCAAAATATCATATACATACTTAGATTGACTTATAAAAGTACCCTCTGAAATTTGTTTGACTTGTAAGCCTAGAAGGAATGTTAATTCTCCCATGAGACTCATCTCAAATTCACTCTTCATTAACTCTGAAAACCTATCACAATACTTCTGATTTGTAGAGCCAAAGATAATGTCATCAACATATATATGTACTAAAAGCATCTCATTTTTGTACCTCTTGATGAATAGGGTTATATCAATTGTACCTTTTTCAAAGCCATTATTAATTAGAAATGTGGACAGAGTAGCATACCATGCTCTTGGAGCTTGTTTAAGTCCATACAGAGCTTTATCAAGATGATAAACATAGTTAGGAAACTCTGTACTTTCAAATCCAGGTGGTTGCTGGACATATACTTCTTCATTAAATTTGCCATTTAGGAAGGCAGATTTAACATCCATTTGATATACTTTAAACCCTTTGTGTGCAGCATATAGGCTAAGAAGATTCTAATTGCTTCTAGCCTAGCCACAGGTGCAAAGGTTTCATCATAATCAATACCCTCTTCTTGGCAATATCCCTTAGCAACCAATCTAACTTTGTTTCTGATTATAATGCCTTCCTCATCCTTTTTATTTCTGAAAACCCATTTAGTCCCAATTGCAAATTTTCCATTAGGAAGGGGAACTAGGGTTCAGACTTTATTTCTTTCAAACTCTTGAAGCTCATCTTGTATGGCATTGATCTAATTAGGATCTTCAAGAGCTTCATTTACCTTCTTTGGTTCAATAATGCTCAAAAAGTTTACAAAATAGCATTCATTGATTGTGGCAGGTCTGGTTTTGACTCCATCTGTAGGTGATCCAATGATCTGATCATGGGGATAATCCTTTGTCCATCTTGTCATTGGAGCATGAATATGAGGTGGAGTTTGAGCTTCAGAGATGGCAGGTGGTGACATCTCTGTAGTGTAATTCAGAGGCTCTAAAGATATTTCCAGAGATAGTGAAGCAGGCTCTGGAGTCTCTTCAACAGATGCCTCTGGAGATTCTTCGGATGTCTCTTGTGTATCTTCAGCTTCTGAAGAATTATGTTCTTCAACTTGTCCTGATTCAATACTTTGACCTGTATTTAGAGAAGCAGAAGAAGTTATCTCAGATGGACCAGAAAGAGTTGTACCGGTATTTTGAGGTTCCTCTGAAGTTGCTCTGTAAATGTCTCTGAAGATAAATTCTGAGTTGTCATCATCATCAAAGAAGTCTTCAAATATTTTGTTCAATTTTGATTCACTCATCTTTGAATTTTAGAGACATTCTTAGTTTTTACATCTTGTTTGTCAGAATTTCTGTTCTCATCAAAAGAGACATTGATACTTTCTTGGATGGTTCTTGTTCTTAAATTGAACACTCTGAAGGCTTTTGAGGCTAATGAATAGCCAATGAATTTTCCTTCATCTGCTTTCTTGTCAAACTTTCCAAGAGACTCTCTATCACTCAGAATGTAACATCTGCATCCAAAAACATGAAAATATTTAACATTAGGTTTCCTATTGTTAATGAGTTCATAAGATGTTTTCTTGAATCTTTTGACAATGGCAGCTCTGTTTTGAGTAAAACAGGTTGTAGCTACTGCTTCTACCCAAAAGTTGGTTGGAAGATCAGATCCTACAAGCATTGTTCTTGCAGCTTCAACAAGTGTTCTATTTTTCCTTTCAACAACACCATTTTGTTGAGGGGTTCTTACTGCAGAGAAGTTGGGAGTTATGCCTTTCTCTGAAAGATAGGAGTTGATTTTGGCATTTCTAAATTCTATCCCACTATCACTTCTAAGCTTCTGAACTTTGCTGTTGAACAGAACCTGCGATCTTTTTAACAACCTTATTAAAATATCAGGTACATCAGACTTGGCTCTGATGAATTCTATCCAAGTATATCTAGAGTATTCATCAATCAGAACCAGAATATACTTTTTACCTGATAGACTATGCATAGAGATAGGACCACAGAGGTCCACATGAAGCATATGCAGAGGTCTAGGACAATTATTATCACTTTTGGTTTTATGGGAAGATCTTTTCATTTTTCCCATTTCACAAGCAGAACAAAGATGATCTTTGTTAAACTTCAGAGATGGTAACCCCTTAACCAGATTGAGTTTGACCAACTTATCAAGTGAAGAAAAGTTCAGATGAAAGAACTTCTTATGCCAAAGCCAGACATCTTCACTATTCAGAGATACTGAATAGAGTTTCTCTGAACCAGTGTTTATACGCTTAGTAAAATTCATTCTATATAGGTTACCCTTTCTGTCTGCTCTCAGCATTTCTTGACCTGTTTTTGAGTGAAGAAGTGAACAATGTTTTTCTTGAAACTTCACATCAAAACCATGGTCACACAGTTGACTTATGTTAATTAAGTTGTGTTTTAGTCCATCAATATAAGCAACTTTTGAAACAGATACATTACCTCTTGTTATTTCACCATAACCTTTAATCTGACCTTGCATATTATCTCCAAAAGTTATTGCCCCTCCAGATTTTGCTTTGAAAGAGGATAGCAACTTCTTATCTCCAGTCATATGCCTTGAACATCCAGAATCTAAGTACCAGATGGGCATATACTGTTTCTGCAATACAGATTAAAGTTTCTTAGGTACCCATCTCATTATGGGTCCTTTCTTGTTAGACTTTTGAGGATTTTGATGAACATTTGGCATTTCATTTTTTGATGCTTTTCCATAATTGCTCTTCTTTTTCTTCTGAGGCTTTGTCTCTGAATTTTTATTCAGAGATTGATTCAGAAAACAATGAGAACCTCTGAAATGATTTTTCAGCTTAATCATGAGTTAAATGCACTTGCAATTAACAGAATAAGAAGAAGTAGGAGCAAAGTTTCTCATTTCATTGAATGCATTTGGTACACTTTGATTCTTTTTCAAACTAGCACTAGGAATATTACAAGTATTCCTAATTACTTCCTTCTTTTTGGCTTGAAAGACAACCTTCTTTTCAAGTTGCCTTTTCTTGTTCAAAAACATCTTATTCTCTTTGTTGCTCACTTCACAAACAGGATCAGAATGGTTAATTTCTTGCCATTTGCCTTTTTGTTCAGGAGTGAATTTGATTGGTTTGTAAGTGTAGAGTTGAGAAGTGTTAGTTTTATTCTTGGCCTTTTCTTTTAACTCTTTCTCAAGGTCCAGAGAAGTTTTTGCTTGTAGACACATGTCTACAAAATCAGGACAGATTGGTATTATGGATTTGTTTTCCAAAACAGGAACAGGAATGTTCAAAATTCCAGAACCAACAGTCTGTGTTTTTATGAATTACTTTCCCTGGTCTATAGAATATTTTTTCATCTATCTCTGGATCAGATTCAGAATCAGAGTCAAGAAAGTCTCTCTTAACCTTGTCAGAGATAACTACCTCTGAAGTTTTCATAATTTCTTTAGGTCTAGAGACTTTAATGATTATTTTCATGCCTTCTTTCTTTTTCAAATCAGCCATGACATTTTCTTTATAAATTCTTCTAATGTCATCCTCAAATGTAGTTCTGATGTATTCATCTGACATTGGAGAATACAGAGGTGCTTCTGAATTGAGTGAACTTTGAGGTTCATCTTCAGAAGTACTTGTTTCAGAGGTACTAGTTTCAGATATCTCTGATTCTTTTGTGATAAAAGCATCAAACTTAAAAATTTCTCTAGGATCATTGCTCTGAGGTTTTGTAAAGAGTACCTCTGAAGTCTCTTGTTCTATCTTTAAGATAGGTTCTGGAAATGTTTTTGCTTCAGAGTATAAGACATTTTTAAAATTCAGAGCTCTTGTTTTTTATCCTTCTGAGGTTTTTGTTCTTTTGAAATTGTTCAGAGATGGACATTTAGTGCTCTGGACCTTTCCCAAACAGAAAGTGGAAGAAAGTGAAGTTTTCTTCGATCCAGTGAATGGATCCAATTCATTGAATCCCAGTCCTTGAGTGTCCATTTGAGAATTTATCTTAATATGCACATCCTGAGCATCTAGATAGCTTTTGATTTGAAGTTCTTTCCTTTCCAGAGATTGATGTAGGATTTCTCTTTTCTTTTGAAAAAAGTTAGTTAAGGCAACATAATTGAGCCTTTCATACTCAGATCTTTTAACTTCTTCTTCTTTGGCTTTTAACACTTTTTCCAATTCTTTGAGTTTATCAGACAAAGAGGTTTCCTTAATCTCTGAGATTTTTTAAGCTTAGATTTTTCATTGAAAATTTCATTCTTCTCTGATTCAAGAAGATTCTTTTCTCTTTTATAAAAATTTAGATCTTTTGTCAATTGCTTTCTCTTTTCTTTTTCTTCCATGAATTTTTGCTTTAAAAACTGAAACTCATCTGTTAACTTAAGAACATCCGTTTCAAGTTCACTTTCAGAAGTGGAAGGAGAGTTTACCTTTTCAGAGCAGTCTTCTGATGATCCATCAGTCAGATCACCATCTACAAAAGCCATACCACAAAGATTGGTAGGCTCTACCTCTCCATCATTTGTAGAGTCTGATAACCAATCTTCCATCTCTGTAACAAGTACTCTTTCTCTGACATTGTACTTGTACTTGTTCTTATAGTAGTCTTTATCTTTGACAAGTCTACCTCTGCAGTTTGCAGAGTAATGGCCTGGTTTTCCACATCTAAAACATCTTCCATCATTTTGATTTGGTGGGAGAGCAGCAATAGTTTATGTCTTCTTAACTTGTGGTTGAGGCTGAAAGTATCTCTGAGGTTGAGGATACTTGGGTTGGAATGGTTGATGAGTTCTTGATTGTTGTGCAGCATCATAATTGTTGAAATGAACACCCTTTTGATCACTATATGGAGTGAATCTGGGCTCTTGTTGAAGTCTTCTCTCAGGATTTCTCCTTTCTTCATCATCTCTCCTGCCTTCAAAGATTTTCTTGCCAATTTTCTTGTTAAATTGGTGAGTTATTAATGCAAGAGACTTGGCAAAGGTATTAATGTCATTATCTGAGTCTGAATCTGAATGGTCATCTTCTTCAGCTAGTAAAATCTTTTTAGATTTTCTTTTTGGTTCCTTTTTCAAAGGCTTTTCTTTGGAGTTCTTTGTTTCAACATCATGACATTCTTTTGACATACCCTTGTTTTTTGAGATGAGGGCAAGTGGTCCACCTAAAGAAGATTTTGACTTTTGTTTAACAACTTCTTTTTCCTGAGCAACAAGAGTACCATAAATATCAGTCAATGACCAAGATTCAAGATTTTGATTGGCTTGTATTGACATGGATAGTTGTGACCATTCTTCATTTAAGCTTTTAAGGAAAAGAACATTGTTTTCTTCTTTTGTCCTCATAACTCCAAACTTTTTGCATTTATTGATGAGAATGTTGAATCTTGAGTATGTTTGGTGCAAAGTTTCTTCAGGTAGTGCATGAAAGTCATGATACTCATTAATGCAAAGATTTCTTCTGTTTTTCAGAGTTTGTAGGCCACCTTCAAGTTGGTTCAACAACTGATAACATTTCTCTTTTGCAGTTACACAAGAATCAAGTTCTTGAAATATATCATTGGGAATTGACATAATTAGTAATCTAACAGCTTTGGAGTCATTTTTCATCATTTTAGTTTTTTCATCAGTGAAGTTTGAAGTTTTCTTTTCATAGTATGCAGGTATTTCAGCAATATCTGTTGTTGTTGGAACTCTTGGTACCAACACCATTGGTTGGTGAGGTCCATCATTCACAGATCTTAAAAGATCCCTGTCCATACCTTTCAAGAAATTTACCATCCTTATTTTCCATTGCCGATATTCATCCCTTAGAAGTGTAGGAGGTTTGGTTAATGATTCAGCTGTATAAATGGCACTTATACTGGAGTTTTCCATTTTGAAGAAAAGATGAAGATTTGAAGAACTAATGCTTTTCTAAGAAGATCTTTTATCAAAAACTGAAACTGTGATTTACTTTTAAATCTGGAGCATATGGAGTTCCTTTAAATAAACCAAGGTTTATATGAACATGCACAGATTTTTGAAAGCTTGAATCAGTAAGATGTAAATCTATCCGAGTATGTAGATATGATCTTGTTTTGTTTTGAAAACAAATATGGCTCTGATACCAATTGTTGGATCCCAGATTTAATCTTATAACAATGATATAAACAATGATAAATATAAGAACAGCAGAAGCAATATAGTTTAAATATCAAAGCAGATTCAATATCATAGTTGATAATAGGATATATATATATATATAAATCGTACAAGATCTTCTTTTAGGATACTTTCCAGTATATTAAAAGTTGATTCATATACAAGATATATCAAAAGCACACTTTTGTCAATGGAGTGATGGTCCTATTTATAGGACCATAAAGTGAACAGTGTACTATCCTGACATTAGAAGCATGCTTGAACAGTGTCTTACCTAAAAGGTAAGCTCAAGACATGCTTGAACAGTGACCTACTCAATAAAGTAAATCTTATCAATAAGTGACGTGTCATTTGTTCTTCAGTCAACACTTGTATAAAATCTTCAGTCTTGATCTTCAGAGAGAACACCTTCAGAGGTCTGAATTAGATCTCTGATGAAGATATCTTTGATGTCTTCCCGTCTGAAGAGTTTGTCTCTGAACTGACTTCAGAGCTAGACTTGGCTTTCTCTGCTGATATCTCTGAAGGTCTTCAGAGGAAGACTTGAGCTATTTTCAATACTTTTACAATTCATAATTGGGGCTAACAAGAAGTATGTCTCTTCTGACAATTGTACTATGTGTGCAAAGGTAAGACAAAAAAGACTTGAGGTATAAGCAATGTGATCATCAATCGTTGAATATCTCTTCCTTCTTAGAGATAGAAAGAAGTTCAGCTATCGCTGAAGTTTTCCTCAGGCTTCTTCGCGTGTGAGTAGACTTGTCTTGTTTTCGCTGATATCCGCATCAGGTCATGAGTAGACTTGTCCTTTGTTCAGCATCTTTGTCTTCGATTCAGCAATGAACATCTTTTGTCGCGAAACTTGTCTTCAGGGATTACGTCTAACTGTTTACATGAGAAATCATCAGCGATACTGAACACACTCAGTATTTTATCGCTGATGGTGAAACAATTATACATACAGAAGTTAAACGTAATTTTCACTAAGTATAACAGAGGGTCATTATCAAATCACTGAGAGAGTTGGATCAACACTACCACTCTGCCAAGGTTTAGATTTTTATTAATTTCTCACATTTTGATTTTTTCATGATTTATTTTCCTTCTCAATGTCAATTCATCTTAAAAATTATTGTTTTTTATCTTATTTTCAAGGCAACGTATATTTATTTAAAGATTTAGGTTGATTCCATTTGAAAATATATATTTTATTTCTTAAATCGACACAATTGACTTTTTCCTAAGTCAAACTGCGTTGACTTTCTCCTCATGTCAAACTGCGATTTTTCGGACCTTTAATCTACCTTAAAGGTGCACCTGGTCAAAGAAGTTCCCGAGTCGGCCACTGCCAACCACCTATTGTTGCTCCACATTCATCAATAAAAGGCTAGTTAGACGAGCCAACTAATGATGTTGCTCCAGCACAAATCTTGTTTATTTAGTGCCAAGTAACCCAACTCGATGGTAATGTCAAGGGTATACTTACACTCACAAAATAATACACCATCAACATTTCGTGTAGCTTGAATACCAAAAAATGACTTCAACATCTCAAGATTTTTCATATCAAAGTATTGAATCCAATACCTTTTGAAAGAGGAAATAGAAGCGGAATCTTCCCCTCAAAGAAATAAGGCATCCAAATAAACCAGAACATTAATTTGCATTTTCGCGTTTGCAAAGAATCAACATAGCATAACCATCCCAAACCATATTGCTTTAAGAATTCTCCAATTTTGAAAATCGACACCAAGGAGCCTGCTTCAAGACATAAAGAGACTTGTGCAGTCGACCACAATTGATTCTCTTAAGCACCCTCAAATCTAAGGGGCATTTCATGCAAACTTCTTCATGTAAGTCTCCATGCAAGAAACATTCTGAGCATTTGATGCAAAGAATATCCGTTTACATATTCTAGAAAAAGAAAAAGGTAGAGTGGTATTTTTGTATGGGAAGTTGGGAGTTGTTAAGTGTGTAACAGATTGTAACAATTTTGGGTTGCCAGAAGTGGGGTTAGTAGCTATCAAGTATAAGTAAGTGGTATGTGTAAAGTAGTGGCATTGAAAATTTTGTAAAATCAGTGGATAGATTATCCACCTTTCGAAAGTGGATATTGGTGTAAAAATAACCATTTGACGGTGGTTCTTGAATACAATTCACAACCCAATTGAATCAATTGGTATCAGAGCACGTTCTTCTTGGCATGACGAGATCGACATCATCGAGAGCGGAAGAGATGGAGGCAAGAGTGTTATTAATTGAAGAGAATATGAATGTGATGTCGCAGCAATTAAATACTCTAATCCGATTACAAGAAGAAGCGGCAAGGAGAACCGCAAGTGAGAACACTGTGGAAGGAGAGAGATGTGTGCGTAATGATGATCGAACCATGGAGAATGGTTCTTTTCTTGCAATCAAAGGTCGAAGGTTAGAGCTGCCGATTTTTAACGGATCAGATCCAGATGCTTGGATTGTGAGGGCTGATCGATATTTTTCATTAAATCGACTCAATAACGAAGAGAAATTGGAGGTTGCTGTAATTGCATTTGAAGGTGATGCCCTAAAGTGGTTCCAGTGGGAGAACAAAAGAAGAGCAATTACGAGGTGGGAAGAATTAAAGAATTTGTTACTATTGCAATTTCGATCGCTGGGAGAAGGAAACTTGTGTGAGCAATTCTTGGCTGTGAAACAAGAAGGGTCGGTAGCAATTCTTAAATATATACTTTTTAATTTCCTCTCTCCCTCCCACCCTGTGCATCATACCTCCCCAAACCCTAGAGGAAAAAAAAAAGAATAAAAAAACTCAGAGGATAAGCATCAAAAATTACTCATGGTCCCAAAAACAAGGGACGAAAACAAATGGCTAGAAAAATAGATTGCTCATGGTCTTGAAATCGATCTTCTTCTCATCCCCATCCCTTTTCACCTTCCTCCTTGTGTTGCTCCATTTTCTGGATTTTTTTGTCTCTCAATCTTTTGTGTTTAATCTTCTTCTTCCAACAACTCAACTCGACTTAATTTTTTTTCTTCTGTTTGTGAATGTTTTCTTTGTTTTACCCGAATGGAGGCATTCATGTGTAGATGAGGTTTCAAATAGCAACAAATCACCATCATCACACCCCATTTTTGCATTTATTGGCATTCTTTCCCAACATTTTCAATACACAAGTTTAGCTATAAAGTTGTGCAAAACAAGAATTAGGCTTTTGATATAGATTTTGGGGTTTTGATGAAGATTTTAAGGTTTTTGTCAAGCCATAAGAGTTTTGTATTTTTATTTTTTTAATAAATGTACATGGATTTTTTTGTATATGTTAATAGTTTTTGAATTTAAATCTATCTAAATTTCTTGTTTTTTAGAGTTTTTGAATGTTTTGTAACGTTAGTATTTTTTTTTGGGTTTTTCAGTTCTAAGTTTTTAAACTTTCTAACTGACTTTGGATGATGCTCATTTTCTGAATGATATTTTTGATGTTAAAATGGATGATAATCTTGTTTAAGGATTTGTAACGAGAGAGGCTCTTGTTTCTTTTGCATATGAAAAAGATAAAAGAAAAAAATAATAATAAGTAATTAAAATGCAATAATCCATGAGGCATTTAAATTTATATTAAAAAAAATTAATGTAACTTGCCATGTCAATATATAATGATGAGTTGTAAATTTTTAAATATTATTAATACGCCACCTAAGCAAATGGTAACAGGTTAAAGGCTGTTGAGGTCATTGGGACCTCAAATTAAATGTAAAGTTTGGTTTAGACTCTAAAATGAAAGATTTAAAAGTTGGTTCTTTAAAATAATATTTAACTAAAAGTTGATTTCATTTTGATATAATTAACCCTTGTATTAAAAAAAAAAAAAGTTGTGGTACGGGTTTTGTCCAGTAACTCCATCAATCTATTTCAGTTAACTCTAATCACATAGAGTATTTTGATCATTGTATAAGTAAATGTAATTACAAACAAATCTAATCCCTACAACCACCACCCTTAGGACTACCAACAACTAGAGCTGTAAACGAACCGAACGTTCAGCTAACCGTTCGTGAACTGTTCGACGGGAAGTTCGTTTATGTTCGTTTATTTAATAAATGAACGAACATTACACATTTTTTTGTTCGTTTAGTTAAATGAACGAGCATGAGCAATTGTCTCGTTCGTTCATTTACGTTCGTGAACGTTCGTTCATTTATGTTCGTTTATATTTGTTTTTATATATAAATATATTTATATATATTATGACATTAATGTGTCAAAGCATTAATTAAATTAATTTTTTTAAATATCTTTTTTATACCTCCTAAGTTTATCCGTTTTTTTTATTTTATGTTATTTTGAGTAACGGTGGTTGTTTTTTATTCATTTGTGTTCGTTTATGTTCATTTATGTTCGTTCTTTTACGTTCGTATATGTTCATATATGTTTGTTCGTTTATGTTCATTTATGTTCGTTCGTTTAGCTCTTAATGAACGAACATAAACGAACACGAACGAACATATTTTCTTAACGAACGAACATGAACACAAAAACTTTCGTTCGTTTACCGTTCGTGTTCGTTCGTTTACCGTTCGTTTGTTCGGTTAAGTTAAACGAACGAACACGAACAAGCCTCCGTTCGGTTCGTTTACAGCCCTACCGACAACCACCGCCACTAATCCAAAACAAAATACAGAACTCATGTATTTTAAAATCAGAAAACCGTAAATTAAAATATAAAACTCATTAAATTCATTGAAAATACAATAAAACCCTAAATCAAAAATATAATTAAATTCATCTACAAATCAATTAGAGAAGCAGGTATAGGAAAGTGAGAGTATTTTATTTTGTTTTTCTAAGATGCCAAAATATATTTAATTACAATTTTATAAAATAAAATATATCATTTAAATAAAATCATACATTAATATTTATCAGATGACACTAAAAATAATCAAGTCTAAATTCAACACCTATTCCAAACAAAAACGTTGGATAAAATTACATGATACTTGAATTAAAAAATAAGGTGACAAAGAAATAACATTCGGTTAATTTTGGTTGACAATTGAAAACACTTATTTTAAATGTGGGATGAGCTTGGGGATGGAATATATACAACACAACACCTATTATTGAGGAGGAGGAGGTACCCACTCTACTTCAAGATATATTATCCCAGACTCTACATTCTGCAGCTGAAGTGATACCTCTTGTTTTATCTTCCCATCAACTATATTTACTGTGCTATCTTCTAGCAGTGCATTGTCATGTGATTTCAGCCACTTTCCTATCTGCATATCCCCGAACATCGAAGCTTCTCCGTACGCCAATGCTGACGTCAGCATCGGCTGAATGTCGATTTCCGCTTCCCCCATTATGTCATCAGCAGAGAACGTGTCGTAATCAAAAACTTGCTGTGCGTAGAAGACATTTGGAACAATTAAGTATTTTGGGACATGGTTCCAATAAAGAAAATGACAAGAGAGCTTCCGGTTACCAGTTTAACGGGCCCATAATCCTGAGGGACGGAAAGCATTAGCTCCTCATTCCAAATTGGATTCAAGTTGCTCTTTATTACAGTTGTTTGAGCCTTCTAATAACAGTAAAAGCCAATTCCAGCCAGAAAAGGAAGACAGACACCATGAACAAACAACAAGCATCACGGTCATATTTAAAATCATTTGCTACTAAATCAAGCTGTTTATGTACCAAGTTGTATGATAGAGTATTAGGGGTTGTTTAGTGATGAACATTTACTGCCTCTTATTGGGTAACTAAACACACTTATTGCCTCTTAACGGGTAAATTACCCGGTCAGAGATGATGGTCTTTACCAACAATCACAGGGGCCATTTGCCAACACAAACACAACCTGGTAAGTGCCAAGGGGTAACAGTCACCACCCTCACTTACCTTGTTGGTAAGATTCACGGCCATCAAAATAGCAAAGTACAAGCGTTTCTTACTTGATAAGCACTACCGGGTAAGAGTCACCACCTTCACTTACCAAGTAAGATTCTTGGTTAGCAAAATGGCACGGCAATATTGCTGGTAAAGTCCATAATCTCTTACCGGGTAAGAGACCAATAATAAGTGTTTGGTAAACAGTCCCAGACCAATAATTTTACACGGTAAGTGAGGGTGGTGACTCTTACCCGGTAAGCGTTTACCCAGTTTGTGTTGGTAAATGGCCCCTTAGTCAGCAAAATTGTACTTCCGAGAGTTGTTAACAATTATCATAATTTACTAATTATGGAGTATGAACTTCCCTTTTCTGTAAAGTTGCTATTGGGGTCCGCCTAACAGAAGTAGATACAAAGAGACTAACCTGCTCGCCTAGCGTAAGAACAACATAAGGATCACTTGATAGCATATCTCGAACAGCAAGATTTGCACCTTGAAGTATCGTGATCTTCAGCAGTCCGATAGCTCCCTCCATGCCTGCCTGTGATCATTTCCCGATCAGCTGAACAAAACTAATATGTCCTGATTACGTCGTTTATCTCTAATAAACTTCAAAAAAGTGTTGTGCACTTACAGGTCTCTGTATCGAACTTGTAGCTGGTAGACTATTACCCCTGTCACTTGTGGTCCTTTTAGCATTAGTTGATGAGATTTTCAAACTTGGTTTCAAGAAGTCTTGAAGCTCATATTTGGACCTAAATAATTATAGAGGCATAAATTACCAAAATCTTCGGGCACATAAGTTCAAATTTTAACATGAATATTCTGTTTAAACAGTTCATCTTTCTAAAGTAGAGAAGCAAAAGTCAAAATCTCTAAAAATAATAAATTCAACTCCATCAGCTTCTCTATTTTGGAGATTCCAACATTAATTATATTATTAATATATTCAATACATTTAATACCCCAACAAACTTTTAGACGAACTTTCAAACAATCAACACTTGTTTTGGTGGGAAAGAATTAAAAAGGTATTTCTCTTTTATCAACATTAAATTTTAGAGAATTCTCCATAATTGGAGATTTTTATCTTCACTCTTGTTTTCTCTATTCTCGAGAATCCATTGGAGCAAAAATCTTCAAAATCTCTATTTTCTCTATTTTAGAGAATTTGTGGAGATGCTCTAAAGCATCCAAGAGAATGACTTAAATCATGTGACAAAATGTATGTGGTGATCAATATTTCATTAAAGACAGTTATGAAAGAGAGAATTGTTGATTTCCATCAAATTTCCCCTCGATAATCAATCATCACACAGTTGGGGGCTATGGAAATTGCTATTAGCGTGGGTTCCATTTGGAACCTTAAATTCGTTGAGAACCCCGGGAACCAACATAACACTGAATATGATTCATCATGTATATCAAGCTTTTTCATTGTTTATGATTTAATGCATTTTATCATAGATATCATGTATCTTTTATCAATAATATCATGTATTTTTGTCATTAATAACGTGAATTTTAGCTATGAATAATTTTTGTCATGAATATCTATCACAACATTCATCATAAATAATTTTCATTATTCGATGGTCATTCATCATGTATAATTGGTTTCCCAGGTTCTCAAACCCGTATATCTACATTAGTGCATATTTGCATAAAAATATACCTGATAAACCTTGCACGTTGCTCATGACTAGCATCTGGCCCAGGCTTAGTAACTCCTTCAGGAAAATGAGCCTCATAGATTGAATTTGCAGAACTATTTCCTCCAACTTCAACCATGGCATCAATTTCCTCATCAGTCCATTCATCTAATGTCACCGATAAAACCTGACCAATTTCAGTTTATGATCATCAGCTGGTCAAAATAATTAAGAGCAAAAACTATCGGAGAAATCTCAATTTGGTCAACTCAAGGGACCAAAACATTATGTGAAACACAAAATAAGGAATATACTTGATGCGTTTCAAGGTCCAAAACCTAAACAGAGGCTTAACACATGGACCAACGATGTAATTAACTAAATAAATGTATGCAGGTGCAGCAGGTCATACACAAAATGGATTGGGACACACTCTATTGATTACGAGTACCCATTGGTATTCGATGTTCTACATGTCATGGGTACTACTTTCAAACTTGTGAATTGGGTTCAAAAATCAGAATTTTAGGGGATTTAGCCTCTAAATTTTCCCCAAATGCTTTCCTTCCAAAATCTGCCCTGCAATGACAAATGCAATATTGTTTTATATCCAGTACTATTCACATCTTATCAAGCATCAACATTCATTACATAACTGAAAATAAACTTTTGAATGATGTAGGCCTTTATAAAACTAAATAAAATTGGGATTAAGAAGTTACCAAAGGACCAAAATGTAAAATTTGTTTTCATAACCACTAGCCTGATGTCATTTTCTCCATGGAGTTCTTTAAGATTATTGGTAGATGGACATGCACATGAATCGGGAAGAGAGGGATTTCTGGAGAGTGCATCAAAAACCAACTACCTTTGAAATACTTGGATCTAGGGTTCTGTGCACACCACAGCATTTCAAGCATACAAACACTCCAATAGGGGGTGACCTGGCATTCAAAATCAAAAGATTTTATACAGTGATAAAGGATTAAATATATCAATGGAAAATTATTTACCAATAAGCATAGGAATGAAAAGATAGATTCAGCTAAATCCTTGTATGAATTTGATCATCTTTCACATTTTACATGTAAATTTAGCGTACTGTGAGTTCCATCCATTTTGTGAAACATATTTACTTACTCAGTCTGTTGAGAAGAACACAAGTTAAAACTATGTTCTGCAGGAAATAAACTGTCCAAATGAAATCCACTTTTCTAACAGCATGATCTTGCAACATTTATTGTAGGTTTTTCGTCCTTTGAGTTCAGCAATGAAGATTCTCCATAATTCTACGGTCTTTCAGAAAGTCCTATTCTTTTATCATCAGTTGTGTTGTGAAATAGTTCAGGTGAAAAGATGTTATATCACATCTAAAACCAACAATGATCCATTTATACTGGCTGGAGTTGGCTAAACTTCAGATGGAAGCCCCTTAGAGAACATGATGACAAGAATTTTCACATTTTCTGGAAATGAATGGCATCCCTTATATCAAGACGAAGTCCTTAAGAGTGTTGTAATCGACTCTATCTCAACCAAACTGTAACACCCACAATTTTCGGTATGTAATTACTTTATCTCGTGGCCTTTAATTCTTAGTGATAATCTCCGTAAGTGAGCGTTAAGGCCTATTTACGAACCTCGTTAATAGAATCACCTTCGTATGCGAATCGGACCGAAAATCAGATACGAGTACGTGGGGTGCGACAATGCCCAGCGATTGTGACAGTGTCACTCTCGCCGTGGCACTGTCGCGGGCTCAAAGCACCCTACGGTACAGATGGGCTGACCTTGCCCGGCGATTGTGCCAATGTCACTCTCGCCGTGGCATAGTCGCAAGAGACCTGAGAGTCTCGGTACAAATCGGGCGACAATGCCCGCAATTGTGACAATGTCACTATCGCGTGGGACTGTCGCGGTCGGGCAAAATCCAAGTATTTAATGCTTGGTCCAATTTTCTTAAGTCATTTATCACAAATTAAAGGCTAGAATCGATTTCTCTCTGCAGTGGGTCGACTTCCTCACCAACCCAACCTCCCTCCTCATTGATTTCAAGCTAGGGTTGTCAAGATTCATCACCAAAATCTCATCTAGGGTTCTCTATCTTCTCAAGATAAAGAGCTAGAACTTGAGTCAAACTAGTGTATCCTCCTCCTACATCTATTTTGGTTATTTCTAGGGTTTAACCAAAATCCTAGTATTATGAGTCATTCTACAACTTTCTTTCTATATACTTACTATAAATGTCATATGATTACACATTTTAAAGATTATATTCATTCTTCTCATCATTTGTTGGATATTTGGAAAATTAGGTCAAAACCAGGGTTTTGACATTCTTTTTGGGACAAAATACTTGTTGGAACCTAATGATCTATTTTAGAGTGCAAATAATGGTACATTCATATTTGGGAAGATTTTTGGATGGGCAAATATGATAAGGGTTGAAACCTTGTGTCTTTAATCATATGTTTTACAAGTGTCATCTTTGAGATAAGTGTTTATGCATATATCTACTCTATGTTGAAGTATATTATGGTGGTCATGGCATAGTGACCGTTTGAGTGACTAAAGTGTAATGGATCCATAGGCACGAGTCGTTTATGTGGAATACTTGTTATTTCTTGATTGGCTAGATATAGGGGTTTCACTTGGGAACTCGTGCTATAGACCGTGGGTGGTTGAATACGATAACCTTGTACCTCGTCATAATTATAATCTAGCGAGTGAGTCATTCTTAGACCACTGGGAGCTCGAACTAAAGATCGTTGGTGGTTAAACTCGATAACCTTTCGTGCTATAATAAAAGCTCCATAACGTTGAAGTGTGACCTACTTTTGTGTTCCGTCACCTCAATGGTAACCTCGGGTCTCCCCCGTTAAATTGTGGAACCTCACTCCTTCCCAAGGGAGAATGAGGCAAACTCCATAAATGTAACTTTTATATAATCAAGTGTTAATATCAATTGTTTTCTCATGTAAATTATATATGTTTAATCTCACTAGGCGTAAGCCTAACACTTGTTTTCTTGAATGTCACGTGTGTACAGGTTCCGTTAGCGGTGGGGCTCTTAAAGATTGAGCTTCATGGGTTGAGTAGCGGGGACTTTTGAGAGTAAATACTTTGAGGGATTGGCATACAAAATGGATTTGAGAGCTTTTGGGAGATTTGGTGACAATGGTCTAATCTAGATGATTCCAGTTTAGATTAACTAGTTGTCATTTGTGATTTCCAAATATAATTGTTGTAAACGTCTCAAGTATTTTCCCCATTTTTGGGTGATCTCCGCCTATCTTAACTTTGTCATTTATGAAGACTGAATTAGAATTTCCCTTCCTAAAAAGGGGGTTAAATCCATTTGCAAGTTTTGGTCCCTCGATTTATAGACGTCATATTGCGAATTTTTTTAAAATTCACTCTAAATTTTAGGGTGTTACAAGTTGGTATCAGAGCATTAGTTTAAGTGAACTAGGCATGAATGTAAGATGTCTAGACTTAAGTTGGAGTTATTAGGCTATGATTAGTGAGAATTGGGTAGAACTTCTGGGATAGGATGTTCTTGGTAATCGACGGAATTGCATGAATTAAGAATCGTGATGATGGTAACGAGAATTCTTGTGTATAGTGTATTCGTAATTGCACATAGCTAATGCCATTATGAACATATTGTTACGTAAGCATGCTTGATTTGCTAATGTCATGATGATTGATGAATGTATTAGTCCGTTTCTTTGTGTTTCGATCAAATCTCTTATTCTTTTTCGTGCTTGTGTGGCAGCCTTACTCTACCATGGTGAATACTCGAAGTCGACCTTTGGTCGAAGGGGAGATTCACGAAGATAGCACATCCAACCCAAATCCAGTGGTTAGAGCGGTAAATGTTGTCCCTCCCAATATGTCACCGATATTTACCGGAGAGGTAGAGCATAAACCCAAGGTGGATTTGGCATCTACAAACCTGGTTATTCAAGAAGCGAACCCTCAAGCCGATATGATGGCCAGTGTCATGCAGATGGTGACGTCGGCTATGGAGAAACAACAAGAAGCATTTCTAAAGATATTGGAGGATAGATATGCCCGTCTCAGGAGGCCTAAGATAGTTGCTGAAAATGTTGTGGATGGCTCAGGTGGTACTGGTAATAGGATCAGGACGGAGGAGCATCTGGTTGTCGGTGCTCAGAGGGGCGGAAAGACTTGCACCTACAAGACTTTTCTGTGCAGTAAGCCGCCCGAGTTTTCGAGATCCGATGACCCAATCGCTTGCATCAACTGGATCCAAGCTATTGAGCAGGCCTTTTGATTCCGGTGAGTGTGGGGAGGAGCAAAAAGTAAAATTCGACTCCTTGATGCTTAGAGGTCAGGCTCATCGATGGTGGAATGTCACCAGGTCCACCCTCGATACCGTTGTTCTTGCCCAACTATCTTAGGCTATGTTCAAGAAGAAAATCTTGGAGGAATACTATAATGAGCGGGCTATCGACCTGATTGAAGAGGAATTCCGAGCACTCAAGAAGGGTGACAAATCGGTGAAGGAGTATACTCGTCTCTTCATCGAAAAGCTCGATCTTGTGGGGCATGTGGCTCCAAGTGAAAAGGAAAAGATCAAGGCCTACCTTAAAGGCCTAACGGCCGATATGATGGCCATGGTTAGAAACTTTGAGGCTTCCACTCTACGTGAAACCATTGAAGAGGCCAAACTCATGGAGGACGTGTATGTCCGAAAGAAAGAAGAAGTTGTGCCGGTGGATAAGAGGAAGTGGGAAGGTAACTCAGGTCCTTCAAGCGACCGAGACCGTTCAACAACAGCAACCGAAGTAATGATTCAAATAGGGAGGCTAGGTGGTGCCCGAAGTAAAAAGCAAGCATTTGGGCCCGTGCCACTCGAAGCCTGACTCTTGCTACAAGTGTGGCAAGCTTGACCACGCACCAAAAGATTGCCCGATCAGAGGGCCGGTTTGCTTTGAATGTCGAGAACCGGACCATTTCCGCAACGAGTGTCCGAAACTCGAGACGGGGGGAAATGCTGGGAAGAGAGAGAGTGCACCAAGAGCGCCGGGAAGAGCCTTCCAGATGACAGCTGAGGAGGCTAAGGCATCGATTGATGTGGTGTCGGGTACGTTCCTTGTTAACTCCGTGCGCATATTCTTTTCGATTCTGGTGGAAGTTATTCCTTCGTATCTATGTCATTCCTATCAAGATTGCCTGTGACTGCTAGTACATTAGAGGATGCTCTAGTAGTGGAAATAACCAATGGTAGTCGAGTCATGGTTAGCCATGTATATGACAATTGTGTATTTGAGATCGAGGGGAAGAAATTTCCAATAAAACTCTTTCCAATGTCTATTGTTGGATTTGATTTGATCGTTGGAATGGATTGGTTGGGAGAGAACCACGGGAGATTCTTTGCTCTAAAAAGTTGATCCGTATTCCGTGGAGGGCGATGAAGCGGTACTGGTGTACGGGGAAAGAAGGAAAGGAGAAGTAGCAGTCATTTCTATAGCCAAAGCACGCAAGTGTTTGGTGAAGGGGTGCACATCCTACTTGGCATATGTTGTGGATGCCAAGTTGGAAAAGATGAAGCTTGAGGACGTCAATGTTGTTCGCGAATTTCCGGATGTGTTTCCCGATGAATTACCCGATTTGCCACCCGATCGGCAAGTCGAATTTCGAATAGACTTAGTTCCGGGGGCTGCACCAATCGCTAGAGCGCTTTACCGCTTGGCGAACTCTTAGAAAAGGGTTTTGTGAGGCCGAGCTCGTCACCTTAGGGAGCTCCGGTCCTATTCGTGAAGAAGGATGGCACGATGCGGATGTGCATAGATTATCGGGAACTGAACAAGGTAACCGTGAAGAACAAATACCCACTCCCGAGAATCGACGACCTGTTCGATCAACTTCAAGGCGCGGGGTGTTTCTCGAAGATTGACCTTCGTTCGGGATATCACCAAGTGAAGGTGATAGATGGAGATGTGGCGAATACAGCATTTAGAACACGTTATGGCCATTACGAGTTTCTTGTGATGCCATTCGGTTTGACAAATGCACCGGCGGTGTTCATGGACTTGATGAATCGAGTATGTCGACCGTTCCTCGACCGGTCTGTAATCGTGTTCATCGATGATATACTCGTCTATTCCAAGGACGAGGCACATCATGAGCAACACCTCCGAGAAGTTTTGGAAGTGTTGCGGCGGGAGAAGTCGTATGCAAAATTCTCCAAGTGCGATTTCTGGCTAGAAGAAGTCCAATTCTTAGGCCATGTAGTCAACCGCGATGGAATGAAGGTGGACCCGTCCAAAATCGAGGCGATGATGAATTAGGAACCACCCAAGAGCCCGTCTGAGATTCGAAGCTTTTTGGGTCTAGCGGGTTACTATCGGAGGTTCATCCAGGACTTCTCAAAGATTGCTTCATCCTTGACGGCCTTAACCCACATGAATGTGAAGTTCGTATGGGGGAAGCCCAAGAGAAAACTTTCCGGACACTTCAAAAGAAGTTGTGTGAGGCTCCGATCCTTGGATCCGAAGATTTCGTGGTCTACAGCGATGCATCCAAGATGGGTTTAGGTTGTGTGTCAATGCAACGAGGCAAAGTGATCGCCTATGCGTCAAGAGAACTCAAGGAGCACGAGAAGAATTATCCAACCCACGACATGGAATTGGCGGTCGTGGTGTTCGCTTTAAAGCTATGGAGACACTACTTATACGGCACCAAGTGCACCTTGTTCACGGACCACAAAAGCTTGAAGTATGTATTCGACCAGAAAGAGCTAAATATGAGGCAGCGGCGTTGGTTGGAACTATTAAAAGACTATGATTGTGAATTACTCTATCATCCAGGAAAGGCGAATGTTGTGGCGGACGCTTTGAGCCGGAAGGAGTATAACGGCAGTATTCGAGCCACGCTCGCAAGGATAGATAGATGTGGTGTCCAATTTAATTGATCAATTAAAGTTAGCCCAAACGGAGGCCTTGCGTGAGGAGAACCTTAAAGGGGAGATGATGGTGAAACAACAATCACTATTGACCGAAGACGGCGGGGGTTGAAATTACACCAAGGTCGTATTTGGGTGCCCAAGATTGGAGGCAACCGAGAATTACTCATAGAAGATGCGCATAAGTCCAAATATTCCATTCATCCGGGAAGCACCAAGATGTATCGGGATCTAAAATTGACATATTGGTGGCCCGTTATGAAGTTGGACATGGCAAGCTATGTAGAAAAGTGTGTGACATGCTTGCAAGTGAAAGTGGAACATCAGCGACCCTATGGTAGTCTCCAATCCTTGGAGATTCCGGAGTGGAAATGGGAGCACATCACGATGGATTTCGTGACGAAGTTGCCAAAGACTCATAGGGGGCATGACACGATTTGGGTAATAGTCGACCGATTAACGAAAAGTGCTTACTTTTTGGCAATGCGAGGGACGTTGCCCATGAATAAACCGGCAAAGTTGTACATCGATGAAGTCATTTCGAGGCATGGGGTATCATTATCAATAGTATATGACCGAGACAGTCGTTTCACTTCCAATTTCTGGGATGGACTACAGAAAGAATTGGGCACGAGAGTAAAATTGAGTACGGCCTATCATCCCCAAACCGATGGTCAAAGTGAAAGGACGATTCAGATATTGGAAGATATGTTGAGATCGTGTGTTATCGATTTTGGTGGTAGTTGGGACTCCCATCTACCTTTGGTGGAGTTCGCCTACAATAACAGCTATCACTCCAGTATTGAGATGGTGCCTTTCGAAGCATTGTATGGACGGAAATGTAGAACTCCAGTGTGTTGGCTTGAGGCCGGAGAGAAACAGTTTGCAGGTCCCGAGATTGTCCAAGAGACCGCCGACAAAGTGAAAGGTATCCACGAGCGATTGAAGGCGGCTCAGGATCGACAAAAGAGTTACGCCGACAAGAAACGGAAACCGATAGAATTCCAAGTGGGCGACCGTGTCATGTTGAAGGTGTCCCCCAGGAAAGGCATCATACGGTTTGGAAAGCGCAGGAAGCTAAGTCCCCGATTTCTTGGACCGTTTACCATTTTGGTAAGGGTGGGACTCCAAGCCTACAAATTGGAATTACCACCCGAAATGGTTGGAATCCATCACACCTTTCATGTATGTTATCTACGCAAGTGCTTGGCCGAGGAGGAGAGTGTGATACCCCTCTCCAAAATCCGAGTCGATGAGAGAAATCGTTGCGTAGAAGAACCCGATGCTATCTTGGATCGAAAGTCAAAGAAGCTTCGCCACAAGGAAATCATAATGGTCAAGGTGCAATGGAAGCATCACCGCGGAGCCAACGTAACGTGGAAAGCGGAGGACGAAATAAAGAAGAGATATCCGAACCTTTTTGCTTGAATTGAGATTTCGAAGACGAAATCATTTCCAAGTCGGGGAGGATTGTAACACCCACAATTTTCGGTATGTGATTACTTTATCTCGTGGCCTTTAATTCTTAGTGATAATCTCCGTAAGTGAGTGTTAAGGCCTATTTACGAACCTCGTTTATAGAATCACCTTCGTATGCGAATCGGACCGAAAATCATATACGAGTACGTGGGGTGCGACAATGCCCAGCGATTGTGACAGTGTCACTCTCGCCGTGGCACTGTCGCGGGCTCAAAGCACCCTACGGTACAAATGGGCTGACCTTGCCCGGCGATTGTGACAATGTCACTCTCGACGTGGCATAGTCGCGAGAGACCTGAGAGTCTCGGTACAAATCGGGCGACAATGGCCGCGATTGTGACATTGTCACAATCGCGTGGGACTGTCGCGGTCAGGCAAAATCCAAGTATTTAATGCTTGGTCCGATTTTCTTAAGTCATTTATCACAAATTAAAGGCCAGAATCGATTTCTCTATGCAATGGGTCGACTTCCTCACCAACCCAACCTCCCTCCTCATTGATTTCAAGCTAGGGTTGTCAAGATTCATCACCAAAATCTCATCTAGGGTTCTCTACCTTCTCAAGATAAAGAGCTAGAACTTGAGTCAAGCTAGTGTATCCTCCTCCTACATCTATTTTGGTGATTTCTAGGGTTTTAACCAAAATCCTAGCATTGTAAGGCATTCTACAACTTTCTTTCTATATACTTGCTATAAATGTCATATGATTACACATTTTAAAGATTATATTCATTCTTCTCATCATTTGTTGGATATTTGGAAAATTAGGTCAAAACTAGGGTTTTGACATTCTTTTGGGGACAAAATACTTGTTGGAACCTAATGATCTATTTTAGAGTGCAAATAATGGTACATTCATATTTGGGAAGATTTTTGGATGGGTAAATATGATAAGGGTTGAAACCTTGTGTCTTTAATCATATGTTTTACAAGTGTCATCTTTGAGATAAGTGTTTATGCATATATCTACTCTATGTTGAAGTATATTATGGTGGTCATGGCATAGTGACCGTTTGAGTAACTAAAGTGTAATGGATCCATAGGCATGAGTCGTTTACGTGGAATACTTGTTATTTCTTGATTGGCTAGATATAGGGGTTTCACTTGGGAGCTCGTGCTATAAACCGTGGGTGGTTGAATACGATAACCTTGTACCTCGTCATAATTATAATCTAGCGAGTGAGTCATTCTTAGACCATTGGGAGCTCGAACTAAAGATCGTTGGTGGTTGAACTCGATAACCTTTCGTGCTATAATAAAAGCTCCATAACGTTGAAGTGTGACCTACTTTTGTGTTCCGCCGCCTCAATGGTAACCCCGGGTCTCCCCCGTTAAATTGTGGAACCTCACTCCTTCCCAAGGGAGAATGAGGCAAACTCCATAAATGTAACTTTTATATAATCAAGTGTTAATATCAATTGTTTTCTCATGTAAATTATATATGTTTAATCTCACTAGGCGTAAGCCTAACACTTGTTTTCTTGAATGTCACGTGTGTACAGGTTCCGTTAGTGGTGGGGCTCGTAAAGATTGAGCTTCATGGGTTGAGTAGCGGGGACTTTTGGAAGTAAATATTTTGAGGGATTGGCATACAGAATGGATTTGAGAGCTTTTTGAGAGATTTGGTGACAATGGTCTAATCTAGATGATTCCAGTTTAGATTAACTAGTTGTCATTTGTGATTTCCAAATATAATTGTTGTAAACGTCTCAAGTATTTTCCCCATTTTTGGGTGATCTCCGCCTATCTTAACTTTGTCATTTATGAAGATTGAATTAGAATTTCCCTTCCTAAAAAGGGGGTTAAATCTATTTACAGGTTTTGTTCCCTCGATTTATAAACGTCATATTGCGATTTTTTTTTTAAATTCACTCTAAATTTTAGGGTGTTACACAAACAGTACATATTTTTATCTTTTGTAGTGTACGTGGTACACACTAAGATATGAAATGCTAAATTTCTATTAGAATTGAGTGAATCGATTGATTAGGGTTTAGGGTTTACAGAAGGTATCGAATGAACTTCTCGGACTTTCGAGAGGCCAAGAACTCTCCCAAGGCTTTCGCCCAAAAACACACGCAATATAACTGATCCCCTCCTGCTTTCACAGCCTCCTATTTATGCCACTGCCTTACTACCATGCATTACCTAGTTGTACCACTGCACTAATGGATTGTACTTTCCAATCAAAGTGTACCAACATTAACCATTTGACTCAGGGTATAACAGTACCCTACCCCTAGTGATATAAAATATGTGTATTACCCTATCATTCAAAAGAGTTGTTAGGTCATCCAACATTCCCTTCTAGTGCTCGGTTGCAATGCTTTATCAAACTAGTTTGTGTCACTTTTTCAAACCTTAGTTCTATTAGTATCTACGATCCTCATCCTTAGCCAATTTATAAACATACTTTTAACCTTTCCTAGTTTCTAGCGGATGTACTAAGTGCTTGGCCTCTCCCTTCCATCACCATTAATTGACTAGTTTCGTTTCACTGTCTTTTGGGTTCAGTCAGTCTGTTAATCAAACAACTCTAAGTGCAATGCAAAGTGATTGAAACTAGGGACCTCATACTTTGATTTAATGGCTTCTTAATTTCTCCTTTGGGTTATCAACATTTCCCAATGTTTTCAATGCTCCTTCGGTTATTGACGTTTTTATAGCAATCATCTCTTATCCTAATTACCTTTTATCTGTCTTCACTTCACTACCATTTACTCATGGTTTGGTTGTCATTGACCTACTCTTCAAGCAATAGTTTTCAACACCACCAAAAACTCTTCCTTTGATACTAAAGAAACAAGGCACTCATTTAAGCTCTTGTCTTTGGCCATTGACAAAAGCATAGTATCCAAAGACGAGCCAACAAGAAAAATGATATCCAACCTAATTTGTATATGAGAATTTCGCGATCTTTCCACATCCCTACTCCGTGAAGGCACTAAGTTTGTAGTGACCCTCGTCAAACTACAAAATACCGCCCAGTGCAAATGACTTCAGATACATCAAAAACCAAGTAATGGCATCCCAATAACGAGCGTAAAGAGAATACGTGATTTGACCAACTATACTCGCATAATAAGAGAGGCCCAGTCGTGTAATAGTCCATTAACGGAACTCCGCTAAAGGAGGTCTAGACCTCTCAAAACCTTTCTAGCTTATAGTAACAACTTACCATTTGGAACAACAATAGATGGGTCTACAGGTTTTTAACACAAGAAGGTTTTTGTATATTGATTGATTATAACAGATTACAAGAGATCTCTATATATAGATATACTAATTACATAGAGGTGTCCTCTACATTACACTAATTACACATAAGTCCATACAGTCTAATACGCCCCCACAAGCCAAGGGCGGGTAACGACTTGGATCGTAAAAATAGGAATCTAAGAGTCGGCAACGGCTTCGTGAAAATATCAGCAATCTGATCTTTTGTGTAAATGAATTGTACACGAAGACATCCTTGAGCTACCTTTTCTCTGACAAAATGAAAGTCAACTTCCACATGTTTTGTTCGTGCATGAAAGACCGGGTTGGCTGAAAGACACGTGGCACCTAGATTGTCAGACCATAGGATAGGAGTTGCTGGTGCACGAATGTCAAGTTCTCGAAGGAGAGCTTGAAGCCAGGTTAGTTCGGCAACGGTATCAGCTAGAGCTTTGTTCTCGGATTCGGTAGAAGATCGAGAAAATGTGCGTTGTTTGCGAGAGGTCCAAGATACAAGGTTGAAACCCAAATAGATGGCAAATCCCCCGTGGACCGACGATCATCTGGACACCCGGCCCAATCAGCATCGGAGAAGGCTTCGAGAGATGAAGTAACATCAGAGAAGGCTTGGAGAGATAAAGTAGATGCTTGACGAATGAGTAAGCCACAGTCGACCGTCCCCCGAAGGTAGCGTAGAATCCGTTTGACCGCAGCCCAGTGGAATTGAGTAGGAGCATGCATGAACTGACATACCTTATTAACCGCAAAAGCGATATCCGGTCGAGAAAGAGTAACGTATTGAAGAGCTCCAACAAACTGTCTATATTTAACTGGGTCAGAGAAGGCAGGACTGTCGGCTAAAGATAGCGAACCGGATGAGGACATGGGGGAAGGCATAGGCTTAGCATCTGAGAGGCCTGCTCGTTGTAAGAGCTCCAAAACGTACCGTTTTTGAGAAAGGATGATATTTGATCCTTGAGGGACGATTTCAATACCCAAGAAATAGTTTAGAGGGCCGAGATCCTTTATCGCAAAAGTTGAGCCGAGTTTGCGAACGATGGTGTCTATGGCAGCAGAATTGTTTCTGTGACTATGATGTCGTCAACATACACTAAGATGTATAAAAGAGTGACAGCATGACGGAAAATAAACAATGAAGGATCCGTCTTGGAGCCTACGAAGCCAAGGGTGTAAAGGGCCTTGGAAAGGCGGTGAAACCAAGCCCGTGGGGCCTGTTTGAGGCCGTAAATTGACTTGTGGAGTAGGCAAACATGATCTGATCTTTGCGAGTCAGTGAAGTCGGGAGGCTGCTTCATATAGATTGTTTCAGTTAGTTGGCCATGAAGAAAGGCATTATGAACATCAAGTTGTCCGAGCGACCATTTCTGAGAACCCGCAAGCGACAAAACAACCCTGATGGTAGTTGTCTTGATAACAGGACTGAAGGTCTCGTGAAAATCAATACCATGTTGTTGCCGAAAACCTTTTGCGACGAGTCTCGCTTTGTAACGAGCAATAGCACCTATCTTGTCCCGTTTTATTCTGTAAACCCACTTACAATCAACAACATTAGTATCAGGAACACGAAGAACTAGAGACCATGTAGCGTTTTTAACAAGAGCGGAGTACTCTTCGGCCATAGCTTGACGCCACTGGGGAGATTTGTTGGCAATGGTAAACGAGAGTGGTTCAGTAGGTGGAGTGGAAGCGGTGGCATGATTAGCCGATGGACTGAAGGGAACCCGTTGTTTGGGGTTTGACCGGAGATTAGAAGGACATTGTCGCGAAGGCGGTGGTGGTGGCGGTGGTGGAGTTGGCGGAGTGAATGGTGACGGAGATGATCCACTTGTATCTGAATCGGGTTGTGAGGAGGAAGTGGGTGTAGGAGAGAAACTAGAGGTAGGCGAGACACTAGGTGGTGAACTAAGCTGACGAGGTATGATAGGAGATGGAGCAACGGGTGGATTGTTGTCGGATACCACGTGAGGTGATACCGAGGAGGTATAGGGACAGGATGATGTTGGTGAGGAAGGAGGGACCTAAGGAGAGGTATAGGGGAAGTGGTCTTCATTGAAGCGAACATGACGAGCAATGTATAAGCGCTCAGTGGATAGGTCAAGGCAACGATAGCCATGATGAGAAGAGTTATAGCCTAGAAAGACGCAAGGAGCTGACCAAAAATCCATTCTGTGATGGTTGTACAGTCAAAGGTGAAAAAAACATTGACAACCGAAGACCCGAAAAAAGGAGTAATCGGGAGATTTGTTGAAAAGATGTCTGAACGGTGATTTGTTTGTGGAAATTCGAGAAGGCATGCGATTGATCAGGTATACAGCGGTATCGAAAGCGTAATGCCAGAAACGTTGAGGGACATTGGATTGAGCAAGCAAAGTGAGACCAGTTTCGACGACATGTCGATTGCGGCGTTCTACAAAACCATTTTGCTCACTGGTGTGAGGGCAAGAACGGCGATGAACAATCCCAAGAGATGAGAAGAAGGAAGACGGATTTCTGAATTCGCCACCCAATCAGTTTGAATGTTTTTAACCTTTGTAGTGAATTGTCTTTCAACCATGGTAAGAAAACCTTTGAAGGTGTTGTAGACAACTGATTTTTGAGCCAAAGGGTATATCCACATATAACGAGAATGATGATCAACACATAACATAAAGTAATGATGAACTTCAAAAGATAGAACAGGTGCAGGGCCCAAACATCACAATAAATCAAATCTTAAATTTTATTGCTTCGAAAGGAAGAAACAGGTAAGGATTGTTTTGATGATTTGCCCATTTGGCAAGACATACAAAAAGGTAATGACTTATTTGTAACAGGAATAGAAAATCTAGAAAGCATAAACTGAAAGAGACGCTGATGTGGATGACCGAGTCGCCTATGCCAAATTGTAGAGGATGCACGATTAGCAGCAAAAGCGATTTTAGGGATAGACTTGAATTTTGGTAGACGAACAGAATATAGACCATTGTCACTGGGGTCCGTGAGCAGGGTATTCCGTGTAGACTTGTCCTTCACAGCAAAAAAAGTGGAGTGAAATTTAAAGAAAACATTGTTATCTAAACAAAATTTCTGAACAGAGAGAAGATTTTTGGTGATTTCTAGGACGTGAAGAATATTAGACAGACAAAAAGTTCTATGTGGTGAGTAGATAGTTGAGGAGCCAATATGAAGTATAGGAAGTCCCTTACCATTACCAACATGGAGAGCGTCATTACCACAGTACGTGTCAGGGTTATCCATGCTTGCTAAATCCGGCGTAACATGACTGTTTGCTCTTGGAAACCATGAAGTTGATGCAGCAGATGAGGAGGCACGACTGTTGGCAAAGTTAGTTGTCTGTCGAGGACGAATGGTAGATGGGTCACGATTAGGACACCGTAATGGAAGGTGCCCATACCACAACGGTTACAAGTTCCATATATTGTGTTTTGATTGGATGCCCAATTAAATTGACAACCATCACTACATCCTCGATTGTTGCCACGAGAACCTCTACGACGACAATTACCAGGGTTGTAGGTGTTGGGCTGTCGAGAGCCATAGAAAGCTTGAGGGCTCGAAATTGTAGTAGGCAGCAATTGATAGGCAAGGGTGATGCAATGGAACTGATCTGAGCCGCAAGTTGTTGATGAGAGGAAGTAGTAGTTAGTGTTGATGGTGAGGGGTCGATAGAGTCACCAAAGTTATCAGTTGTAGCTGTAAAAACCTGAGAGACAGATTGACTGGAAACACGAGTTTTTCCAAGCATGTAGTTATGGTCACTAAGAAGGGCATGAAGTTCAGTGAAAGTCGTCGGAAATTGTTGTGCAGTGATGGTGGATTTAAGACCATTGTATTCTTCACGGAGACCAGAAACGACAAGCATAACCAGATCTTTGTCTTTGATTGGTTCGCCAATGGCTGTTAGAGCCTCGGCATACTCCTGTGCACGATTGAGATAGGCCTTTGTAGTTTCATCACCTTTCATCTAAATCTTGAGAAGTTGTGCAAGGGGTTGTGGGCTTTTTTCTACCAATTGGGGCCCTTCCTTCACCACCTCCATGTGGATGGTCTACAGGCGCGCCCCATTCGTTCCGCTCGCAACAATCCAATTTTTTTAGAGTGTATTCCCTGGAGGTTGTGTGAGGGGCATAGGCTCGTTCTAGGGCAAGCCATAGATCACGAGAGGTTTCACCCTGTACATGTCGAAAAGAGGCTTCAGAGATGGTAGAGATGATTAACATGCAAACGTGAGCATCATTAGAAATCCAGATCGGATAATTAGGGTTGGCTGTTGGATTAGTGGTGGTCTTTGGATCGGTGGAGGTTGTGGTAGATGGTAGATGTTTGGATGGACAGGGTATTGTTCCATCGACGTATCCGAATAGGTTGTTTGTGACAAGAAAAGGTTGAACCATTGTTTTCGAATAACCAAAGTTTGTACGCGACAGGGTAAAAGCAAACTTGTGTGAATTGTGAGATTGTTTCTCTTTTGTTGTAAAAGAGGCAATGAGAGCCATGATGTAAAAGGAGAGGGCACGCTGGCCGGTGTTCAGATTGCGTGTGAGAAGAAAAGAAAATTAGGGTTCCGACGGTGGCGGCCGCTAGGGTTCTGATGGCGGCGGCCATTAGGGTTTTAATGGGGCAGCAACCAAACCTCCAACCAGAGATGACTCTGATATTGAATTCGTGGAGAAGAAAGAAGGGTGGTGAACGACGGAGAGCGGCAGCAGTTAGGGTTTTGCTGGCGGCGGCTGTTAGGGTTTTGACGGCAGCGGCTCTGATACCAAAATAAACCAAGAAGGTTTTTGTATATTGATTGATTATAATAGATTACAAGAGATCTCTATATATAGAGATACTAATTACATAGAGGTGCCCTCTACATTACACTAATTACACATAAGTCAATACAGTCTAATATTAACCCAACAACTTACACTCAAGACAGTAAATTTAGTACATACTTCCTTTAAAATAATTGAATTCTGATCACGGCAAAACAATCCCCAAAAATATCAAAAACACACATGATTGGTAACTTAAAATACACACACATTCAATAGCGATAGGTGTATGAAAATGGCACTAAGTAGTGTAGGTAGATGTTGAGGTTGTGTATACGGGCAATATAGTAGGTGATTCAGTATGCTACAAGACTAATAAGGGGTGTAGGTTGTGTATTAGATTATATAATAGTTGGTTCAGAAGAAGGAGAAGATGGAGCCAAAACTTCTTGCCCTTTAGAACATGAAACATGTGTTTTCTCAAATACCCGGTGCTAGTTTTATAGAGTATTCCAAAGGCTCATAAGAACCAAAAACTCAAGGAAAGAGAAGATTGTTGGGGCAACTCGAACTAAGCAAAGGTAATATCTACATAATTTAAGTACCTCTAAAAGTTAGAAACTTAGAATTATAACAACTATAACTTTCTTGAACATGATAGTAACCATAATGCCCATGGATTTTATCATCAACTTGATAAATTAATTTCAATTATAACAACTATAACTTTCTTGAACATGATAGTAACCATAATGCCCATGGATTTTATCATCAACTTGATAAATTAATTTCAAGATGTAAGGCCCCATTTTCCCCGGATACATGGGTTCAAATACTCATCACAAGGATGCTACAAGCAATTTGGGATCTAGCTTGATTCCATTTGGATGCACGACAAGGGCATAAACACATCCAAACCTATTTGGCAAGGCGTGGAACGGCAAGACGTGGAACAATAGGGTATATGGGTAAACAACAAATAACAAAATGCCATTTGACAACCGACAACTGAGTAGAAAATTTCCAACCAAAACATCTCTCAAATCTCGATGTAAAACATTAGTATAAATTAAAATTGTGCTAGCTACAAGGCAAATGGTTCTACCATTCAACGGCATCATTCTACTAGGGTGTATAAGCACAAGGGAATTCATGCAATATTCCATAAATAAACTTACAAATATTAGTGGTAAAATATTAGTTTGCATTACATTATGCAAAGTTAAAACATATACCTCAAAAAGTTTTGGCGTAAGTACAAAAGTCATAAATATATTAAATATTTCACTTCTAGATTTCAATACATAAACGTAAGTAGTTCTTGCATCCACAAAAATGTAGGTTATTCAGAACCGTCAAAAAGACACTCG
Source organism: Arctium minus (assembly GCA_954870635.1). Classification (NCBI taxonomy): domain Eukaryota; kingdom Viridiplantae; phylum Streptophyta; class Magnoliopsida; order Asterales; family Asteraceae; genus Arctium; species Arctium minus. The sequence continues at coordinate 50,740,491 of OX941094.1, forward strand.
AACAAGGTCCCCTAACATCAGAATGAACTAAATGAAATATAGAGTTGACTACCTAGTCTAGGAGGATAAGCAAATGGGAGCTTTTCCTAACTCACTACTCATGGTCGAAATTCGAAATTAACAACTTAAAAATCTTAGTTTCCTTGATACTTTTATCGCACAGATTCCCAAAAGGTCTTTGCTAAATGTCCAATCTAACTGTCTATGACACTTATATCAAGTCCAGGCAAGGGAATGAGAAGAGGCCTGTGAAATATTGGATAACTAGCTAGAAGCTCTAAGATCAATCACCCAAGTTGATGATGAGTATGCAATAAAAATAGTAAATATACCTCATAAGTCATAATGTTGAACCGGCATTAAGAATGGAAGAAGCCTTTCCGAAAGTAGATTCTTAATTCCAGACATCTCCTCAACAATGAAGTCCCCATAGGTCGTAGAAGATAGTAGAGGTAGTGAGGTACTATGGGATATGCATCTAAACTCTGACAGAACAAGTGACAAACCCCTTAGAAGATGGAGGTGGTTGGGGTAGACATCCTTAGGTTCTGGACACTAAGTTTTACCCTGAGGATGGGGAGCAACTTACAGTCTAGATAAGACTAGTTAGGAAACTTAACTATCTCATAGTCACAAGACCAAAGATACTTTTAATGTGTGTAGTGATCCAATTCATGTCTTCCCTCATAGAAATAACATAAACGTAGGTTTGCACATATTGAGGCATCTACAAGGTGCTCCATATATATTTTCTTAGACTTGCCTATCTCGGAATCTCGTATCACAAAAGAGTAAAAAATAAGATGTAGTTTCTAAGTATAGTGTCGAGTCAAAATACCAAGCAATGATTCATACAACCAATTTCATACAACCAATAAATCCTAGGTGTTATACCAAGGAAGACTTTGAAGAAAATCTTGTACCAAGGAAGACTGAAAGGAAGATATGGTTTGTATATCTATTGTCGAGTCAAAATACCAAGCAATGGCTCGTATAACCTGGGAGTCCTAGGTAGAGGTGCACAAGGACAGGGCCTTAACTGGTCTCGAAGAGACCGGTCCTTTTTTAGCGGAAAAAAGATTGCGCCAAAAAGAAAAAGACAGGGATAGGCCTTAATCGGTCCTTGGCCAAAAATTTAGGACCAAATCTGGACCACCGGTCCTAACCAGTCTTATTTTATTTCAAAGAGAATACGTACTTATTTTATTTCAAAGACGCAACCCCCCCCCCCCCCCTTCTCTCTTCTTTCCCAAACACTAAAAGAATTACTAAATTTATGAATGAGACATAAAAGGTATCATTGAGCAACCTCAAACGCAATAAAGCAAAGCAACTATAGTTTAATGTGGAAACCATAAAATCTAAGACATGGTAAGAGCAATGTTATTATTACTCACTCGCAGGCTTGCAAACCATTAAGCTGCTTATAATAAAATATCAGCATAGCATCTATAGTTTGAAACTATATTACCATAGTAGTGATGCACTTAGGATCATATATTTGCATGCAAAATGGGTCTATACGAGTCAAACAAACACGAAAATAAACATTGTGCGAGTAAGCAAAGTAACAGGAACATATGTTGGTTACTTGGATAAGGTAGTGGTTTATGCTGTATCATTCAACCTGGTAGATGCCATACGTGTGATTATGTAGTTGCCATCAACGATTTTCCGAATGTTCATGTAACAAATGATCGTTGAAAGGGAAAAAGCATCAAAGTTTTTTAAACTCACTCTCACTGTGCAGTCTCCATCATAGAGGCACCAGGCATAATTTTTCCAACAGCATATAAAATGTATAAACTACATCCATGAAGCTATTAAAATAAACGTAGAATGATGGGTAACTAGTTGCAGAAGTAGACATAAAAAACAGTGAAATACAGATAAACTTCCATTGCCGACAATGAGTGTAAGATGACGTGCATAAAAATTTGTTCTTGAGGAATGAGGATACATCAATAACTTTAGGTTGGTAGAACTTACGCCCATTTAGGGTCGGGCGCACCACAATCAGCACAAGTACGATTATCACTTTGCTGTAGTAGATCTTTTAATTTTTGCTTACCTGCATAATCATGATGGATTCCTCAATCTATCATGCCAAAAATTGGTAGAATACAATTGATATAAGCATTTAATTAGTCATGTGCAAGACATTATATAAATATGTATTTTTTTTATATTTAAAGAGGAAGTGTAATAATATACATTGTGTTGGTCCCAATCGACAAGAATAGAGAATATATTGAAGCAAATGATCAAACACTTGAGTTTATAAGCCATATGATCAACTAATGGGCGGATTAATTAGCATAGCTAAAGACTAAGGTGCCTAAACATCAATTAGGTTTATGCCAGAGAGATCAACAACTAGACAACTCATGAGATATGCAAGAGACATAAAAATGATATGCAATCATGCTCATTGATCAAGAGAAGACATATGATAGGGTCAGTACACGAAGTGTAATATTGCATGGTAGACTATATGAATGAAATTGCTTTACACGTTAATGTAAAGACGTCATTCATGTCCCAGAACCATCATGGGGTTGACCTTGTTGCTTTTGTCATTCACAAATTTATTATTGGTATTGATTTCACCATTAAGCTCACCCAAGTCTGAGATAAAATAACCACAACGTTGTGGCGTGGTGGTAAGAGCCGGGGGACTTCATAGCGGTTGCCCGGGTTCGAGCCCCACTCGCAGCATTGTGGCCACGGGATGAATGCCCACGGGCCATAGGCCTGTTTTCCAGGAGATTAGTCTGGGCCCAAAGTGGTCGCATACTCCTTTACCAAAAAAAAAAAAAGTCTGAGATAAAATGTTTCTTATTGTTTTTGTAAGTATCTAAACTTGTCACTAGAATTTATAGATGCCAAAACAAATAAAAATAGAAAAAATGAGTGTAAAATTAACATTGACAACCATAACCCTTTAACGTGCCACCTTAGGACACCATTACAATGGTGTTCAAGTCGCTTAAATCCTCTCATTTTCAGCATGATTCCCCACCCTACACTTCAGTAAGGTCTGTAAAATCAGCCCTACCAGTTACATTTTGTCACGTCACGTGATACAAGAAGGGTCTAGAATATAAGGTTGTCGAAAATAGCATAAGGATCCATTAGGATTATAAGGATGAAGATTGGAAATTGAAGAAAAGGACTTTGTAAAATGGTACATATGGAGTCCAAGGTCAAGCGTATGAGGACACTAGGAAGGGGGGGTTGTATTCTATATTGCACTTAGAGCAAGGAACATCTCACTCTGCATGCCAACACTTTTGATATGAGATTGGGAACCAACAAGAAATATGGCTCTAAATATTTAATAACTAATGTATGATGTGCCTAGAGTCATCTGAAAAATAATCATTTTGGTTTGTGAGCTGGATATGAAAACATCAGGTGCCTTTCCTTCAAAAGAGTGAACAATTTTGTTGCATGATCTTTAGTTTTACCAAGAAGAACCTCATGTATTTTGAGCATTTGACACTGTCATTAGCATTGAAACATTGATATCTAGGCCACTAGTCCACTACAAATGGTATGTGGATTTCTAAACTTGGTCTTGTAAAACAACAAATTATGAAACCAATTATGTAGAAAGCTTCTCAACAACTTCCCAATATCTTTGTTCCACACAAGTATACAAGTGAATTGTTTAATCCTTGTTCAAGTGAAATGATTAAAGGCCATACTCTTTCTCTCTCTTTTGGGTAGAAAATTTTCGATGCAATATTAACATGTAATAAAGCAGAACTACAAACTAAAATGGTATAGGCAATGCTGGATGCACAATTGAACTGTAGTGGGAAACCCTAGAGGTAAAAAAAAACAAGCATTCTATGTACTGCTGACTGCTGTCTGCTGTTATTGGAGCACAATTTTCCTTTGCCTGCATCACTTTTTAGACAAATAGAAAGAAGAAAGCTGAAGAGAAATTCAATTGGCAAAAGAAAATGGGTGATCCCCAAAAAGTAATATTTCATTCTTTACAGTTGAATCTGTTATGTCACTGACCATGCAACCAGTAAAAAGCCTAGGCAGAAAATTCAGAACCAAAAACTACAGAGTACATATAGTATATCTTATAAGGTGATAATAGAGTATGATCGTACCAGAACTCATTGGTCTGCCTGCAGGCCACAATCATCAACTGGAACTTTCACTCAAAATACGCGGCTCTTTGCTAGATGAAAATTCAAAAAAGAAACAACAAACAACAATGAAATTAAATAAGTTTCAGAGTTCATCAACCCAGACAACAAACAAAAGCCACATGCCATTTTTAAGCATTACACATTCAAATTCAACCTTTTTCTTCCTAGCATCAATATGAAAATACATACTTGATCAATTCAAACTTATCCGACGAAACGTATTTCTAATCAATGAAAATGGACAATAAAACGTCAAAATAGAACGGTTTTAGGGCAATCATGGATGATGGGTGTAGATCATCGAAAGAATCGATTTGTAACCAATTTAAGGCCAAAGAAAGGCAAACGAAATTGTGATGAACATGCATCTAATAGTATGTAACCGATCGATGGATCCGAAAGATGATGGTTGAAGTTTTACCTGTTTAATAGACGTTGCATGGAGGGAGGGGGGAGAGAGAGAGAGATAAAAGGGGTGGAAGAAAGCAGGCTCCTGACGAGAACGATGAGGACCGACGTGGGTGCTTGTGAATTGTGACCGAGGGTTGATTGTAAAATGGTGTTTTTGCATTTCATAATTTCGTAACCTTTTTTTTTTTTTACTAGATACGTACCCGGGGACTATACGATTATAGAATGATAATCAAATGAGAATTAAAAATAGGTTGAGAAATGTGAAAACCGATCTAAACCATTAATTAATTTTAATCCATGGTCATTTAAAGGCAATGGAAATTTGAATTAATTTGGAAGCGAAACAACTTTTAATTAAAACCATAGGATCAAAACCAAATAACGGTTTAGATCGGTTCTCACAGTTCTCAATCTTTTTTTGGTTCTCACATGATTTAACCTCTACGATTATAAAACATCTTAAACTTTATATCTAAAGTTAAGAACTCGAAAGTTTAATATTGTTTCTTGTTTGGTTTTATTCTTCATCAGACAATGTCAAGAAAAACCATAAAAGAATTTTCTTAGAGCAATATATATATATAGAGAGAGAGAGAGAGAGAGAGAATGGTGTAAAATGTATAAGCTTAAAAAAAGCACGATATACCATTCTTGAAAACTCTTGATACGTATTTATCATATTTTATAATATTATTAAATTAAAAAATATTCGATAATGAACTTATTTTGAAAATATTGACGAGATAATTATAATGATATAATTTGTAAAAGAAAAAAAACGTATTTTATAATGTATTTTAGTTAATTTATGATTGTGTATTTTTACTATGATAAAGGGTGTAAAATGAAAAATAAAAATATAAGGATTATAAAACAAATTAATTCGTTTATATTCATGTTTAATAATATAATTAAATCCAAAAATATTTAATATTTGGTTCATTTTAAAGGTATTGACGAAACAATTACAATGATATAATTTGTTACAAATAGAATGTATTTTTAATGCATTTTAATTTTTATATAATTATTTATGTTAATATGATAAGGGTCTAAAATGAAAAATGAAAAAGTATATGATTAAAAGTAAATTAAATAACTAATTATAACGATGTTAAATATAACTTATATATTTAAAAAAGGGAATTTAATTAAAATGTCATTTATTGAAAAATCAGTACCCAATATGCCCCAAATCTTGTTATTTTTGCCAAAATACCCCCTATGTCCTCGTTTTTGGTCCGCGTTTTTGAAAAAACGCGGACATAGTGCATTTGGTCCGCGTATGGCTTGAAACGAGGACCAAGTCCGCGTGTAACAGTGAAAAACGAGGACCAAGTCCGCGTGTAACAGTGAAAAACGAGGACCAAGTCCGCGTGTAACAGTGAAAAACGCGGACCAAGACCTCGTTTCAAGCCATACGCGGACCAAATGCACTATGTCCGCGTTTTTTCAAAAACGCAGACATAGGGGGTATTTTGGCAAAAATAACAAGATTTGGGGTATATTGGGTACTGATTTTTCAATAAAGGGCATTTTAATTAAATTCCCTTTAAAAAATATTGAATCAATGAAAGATTCAGGTGGAATGGTATGGGATGGAAGTGGATGTGCTTTAGAAGTTGTACGGCATGCTATTATCTTAAAAGTTCAAAAACAATCGTTCTAGAATTTTAACAAAATGGTATTTTTTCGGCATTGTAGTTTCTTATGTTGTTTCATTCTTCATCCCTGAAATTAAAAACGTGAGAAAAAAACCAATTAAATTAGGAAGGATTTGCTTATCTTACATTTTTTTCTTATTTTTCATTATAATTTATAAGAGCATCTCCAACAGCTATGCTATAATTTTTCTAAAATAGAGTATAAAAAGTTGAAATCTTTAAAAAAAATTACAACCAACTCCAACAACTACTCTATTTTAGCAATTCTATCATCAATTATGTTAATAAAATATTGTTTCTCTCTCCTAAACATACAACTTCAATTTCTCCTATTGGTGGAAAAGAATTAAATATTATTTCTCTCTTTTGAATATGGGGTTTTAGAGATTTTTCCAAATTTGGAGATTTTTATCTTCTCTCTACTCTTTTCTCTATTTTAGCATATGATATAGCATAGCTGTTGGAGCAAAAAAATTACTAAAATCTCATTTTTTTCTATTTTAACATAGCTGTTGGAGATGCTCTAAATCATATAATGCGTTAGTAGAAATGTTTACAACATTTGTAAGAAAAACAAAACCATAACCTACCCTAGCCAACTTACGTGACCCCCTAACCCCCTCCCAACACCCATCTTCTTTTCCCATCCACCCGATTATTGGTGTTGTAACTTATTCCTCATCTCCACTTTTTCCAGCAACCACCCTTCAAAACATCACTTTTTTAAGACACCCCCCTTCAAAACAACCCCTCTCTCCGTAACGAGCCATACTTTTTAGTAAAGATTATTTAAAACTTTGAAAAATATTATATTCATGTTCTACTGTGTTATTGCTATATTGTTTGATCTCAGGGGCCAACACAACCTCAAAAGCCAAATTTCTAGACTTGGCAAACGTGCCGTTTCAGTTTTCGTATCGGATTCAAAGTTAAACGGAACACGACCCGTTTAGTAAACGGATCAGAAAATCCCAATATGAACACAACCTGATTTAACCCGACACGACCCGATTAACCTGTTTATCCTCTTAACCCATTTGACCCGCTAACCTGCTAACCCATTTAACCCTTGTTAGCATTTATAAAATAAAAAATTACGAAAATTTACAAATCCAAAATTTCGCTAACCCGTTTAACCCATTTTTGGGTTGTCAATTTAATGATTTATCTAGCCCAAACCGCCTAAAACGTAAATCATAAATTAGTAAAAAAAAAAGCTTTATATATATATATAGAGAGAGAGAGAGGGAGGTTCAGGGGAAAACCTCAAAAAAACGGAAAACTGAAGATCACTCTGGTAACCCTTCATCTGGACGGTATGCACTTGTGCATATAGGTAAATTATGTTGTTTTTTTGGTTTTTATGCACAAGTGCATTATGCACTCGTGCATATGCACGTATGCATGTTACAAATTACTTGTATGCACAAGTGCATACCTTCCAGATGAAGGGCTACCAGGGTGTTCTTCAGTTTTCCGTTTTTTTGAGGTTTTCCCCTGAACTTGACCCTATATATATATATATATATATATATATATATATATATATATACGGGTTATTCGGGTCATTTCGAGTAGAAATTTTTGACCCTGGCCTTACCTGTTTAATTTCGGTGTCATGTCGTGTCAACCTGTTTACTTAAAGGGGTTGAAATGTATTACCCAAACCCGTTTATTTCGTGTCGAGTTCGTATAGGATTAGCGTGTCGTTTCAGTTTTTACCAGGTCTACAAATTTCATATGTACGCCAAAGTGAAACTTCATCTACTTCTGCCCCTGTCGGACCATCTGAATTTGTTAAGGTGGAAGAGTTCTAAACCTATGTTATCTTTCATTTCTTGTTCATGTAATGTATTGTCATATCCATTTGAAATCAAAGTTATATTTTTCCATTCAATCCAAAAGAAATCAACAGGGCCATGTACTTATCAATTATTGAGTTTGTTCAACATTCATAATCTATCTCTATTGTATTTTTATTATTCCATCAAAGCGTTTATCCTTTATAGAATAGGTTTTGTCATCATCAAATAAGGGAAGATTGATGAGCCTCTATCGGATTTGAAGATTTGGTGATTGATAAACAATGTAATAAACACTTAGCCAATTGGGTTGAAAAGAAGAATGTGTCATTTAAAGACATTTCAGCTGATAGAGTTCAGTTGATAAGAATGTATCAGCTGATAGAACATTTGTCGCTGACAAGCTTAAAGTATATTCCTATCGGCAGATGATCTGATGAATGTCTATCAAGATGAACACAAGAGCTGACACAGACAAGTGAAGCAGATCATTCCAGATCAACATACAAGTGATGAACATATGATGAAGATACAGATGTAAGCCTAACACATGATCAGCCTAAGCTCAGTCACAAGTGTCAGATGATCCTGACCAACCAATGAAGCCACTAACAAATGGGTTGAATCATCATCTAAAGATGACAATGCCTGATATTCCACCAGTTGAAGACATCAACATGTGGCAGTTCAACAACTGATGAAATGTATCCCTTTTTAAGACAACAAGGATGAAGGTACATTGTCTTACATGCTACAAAAAGTGTTTTCCTGCCTTAAAAGTCAACTCGATAAGGACAACATGCATGTTTAGCATTTAATGCGACATGGTATGCATTTAATGTGGCATACTTATCATTAAATGCATTATGGGCATGATTACTACAAAGGATGAGACATTCAACACGTAATCGAATGAACACGGTAAAGCAAATAGTAAAAAGGACATTCTCTTCATCATTTTCCATCATGCAGACTATTCAGAAAGTGAGGGATCTTTGCTATAAATACTAGTTAAGGCTTTGAAGATTAGTACGCAGAAAAACGAGCTCTTATATAATACCTTGTTTTTTTCAAGCTTATATTGTTCATAAACTGATCAACTATTGTCTCATTTGCAACTTTAGTTTCTTGACTTAACACTTGTATTAAGTTGGGTGAGCACATTGTTGTGAGTGATCTAGAAGGAAGACATCTGTCATATTGAGAGATTGTTATATGTTGTTGATCACTAGTTGATCCTTAGTTTATATTGTTAGATAATTTTGGGACCACTAAATAAATGTATTTTATGTTATCATTAACTTTGAATTTAACATTTATCATTTAAAATTGTTGATGGAACAATTTTCTAAACAACAGATACGATAAAACACTAATCAACGTTTATCTTGTGGGTGGAGTTCCCGGTTGTCTCAAACTCTTCTAAATCCCATAAATCTCTCACTTTAAGATATATCTCCATCTATATATATACATGTGATGAGAAGCAGATAAGATATACCAAAATCATATACACAAGATTCGTGACTTTTGTTGTGGGGTGTTAGAGAGAGCTTTAGAAGATCAACTGGAAAACTAGCCCTATTATTTAAATCCGAAAATCCCAATAGAAGCATGTATGAAATCTTTTGAATGTTTAGTTCTTTTAACTAAATTTGAGATCAAAGGTGTATGGTTTAAGCTTTTTCGTTCTAAATCCTTACTGGAAATTGTTATCAGAGCCTACTCGAATATGTTACTAGAAATCCTTTGAGTTTGTTTAAGATCTCTAAAATTGATTAACGAACTAAAATGTATCTGTCTCGATGAACAATTTTACTGATCTAATCTTCAAAAGTTTGTGTTTTTGAACCTTACTGATTTAAATGTTGACAACTCATAAGTAACCTGACACAAATTGATTTTCTTTATGCTTTGAAAGCAGAAGCAAAGTACTGTCACTTTATATATATATATATATATAGGAAGGTTCAAACGAGAACGCTAATTATTTAAGAAAACAACACATCATGTGCAAAATCATATATGATTTGGCATTAACGACCAAAAAAATGGACACGGACGACTTTGCCCGCGACTTAAGTCGGGGCAAAGTCGCGTGAATCAAATATGATTTTGTACGTGAATCATATATGATTTTGTATGTACCCGGCCGTTATCGTGTTTTCTTAAATAGATATTGTTTTCGTATGAACCCACCTATCTCTAGATATATGTGTGGTGATATGGTTTCTTCATTTGTCAACACATGTTATCCACATGCATGTATATGTCAGGTTAATATACATAAAGAAATTAATAATACATTTAACATTTTTCCCCGGTTTATGACATGAATATTACGCCACATAAATATTATACGTGTGTAAGAATTCTTACTTGGATTGTAGCATCGACGGAGGGATATATTTATGAAGTTGGAAACCCGAAATTTGATTGTCGAACTAACTGATTGATCTTACGTGTTGATAACGTGTTAAAGGGAAAAACAAATGAAACAACAATATGGAGAGAATAACAATAAGACAGAGAGAAGAAGTCTATATTCTCATTAATCATAAGCCCTTTAAATAAGGAGGAGTTACAAGTAGATAGTTAGGAGATATTTCAGTTTTAATCTAACTCTGATATATTTATCTCTATCTCTATCTCTATCGTCATATCCTTTAGACGATGGCACACTTATCCTACGACACTCCCCCTTGTGCCGAGTTAAAGGAGTGGTGGTGCACAGTTGTTGCCTCGTTAAAACCTTACGCCAAAATAAAACCCAGTGGGAAAAAATAAAAATATGACGAAGGAAAAAGTACAACGCACCAGCTTCTTTGCAATACATAGACTTATCCTTCAGTCTAGTTTTCTCTTAGATTCATACTATAATCTTGAGAGTTAGGAAAGCATGATGGTATATAAACAGTTGCCTTACTAAAACCTTACACCAAGGAACAAAACCCAATGGGAAAAATTAAACCTTGGTTGAAGGAAAGAGCACAACATACCAATATCAAATATATAGTAGACTCCCCCTTTTGTCTACTACTCCCCCTGGTTCGTGCATTAATTAAGAGAGTTTGGAAAACATTTCCATTTACTTTCTAAACGTTTCCCAATATATGGTTTTAGGTAATGACTTGGTAAAATATGTCACATTCTTTTGACACCTTACTTGATTCACTTGAATCTAAAGGAGAGTCTTTTATTGCTGATTGTATAGAAACTTAAGCAGAATATGTTTTGTGTTATTACCTCTGATGTATCTTATGTTCATTTCTTCGATACATGATGCATTATTTCCATATATGCAAGTAGGATACTGGTTGAACCCAAAATTACTAACTCCTCTAATATATGTAATGATAGTCCTTAATCATATACATTATTTTATTATCTCATGGAGAGTAATATTCTTGGATTAGTTCAAGGAGGTAGTTACAAAGGATTGCTTAGTTTACTTCCAAGCAATCGACGTGTTCCTTGTGGTAATTCTTTATCCAGTTTGGGAACAACCTTTGTATGGGTCAGACAGATACCTAATATCAGCAAACACATACCAAGACATTGTTTGGTGTTTTTCTATAAGAGCTAGTACTTTTGCTGCTTACATTCTAAGTAGGTATTGAAGTTCCATTATCAATCTCATTTTTTCTTTCTATAGGGAAAGTATATACCCATGTCAATGGTTCTAAAAGATTAATTTGATATCATTTCAATGACTTTGCGTTGGCGCTGAGCTAAATCTAGCTAACAAGTTCACTGAAAAATACAATATATGGTCAAGTGTATTATGTTAAGTACGATAATGCGCATATTGTACTTAGATAGGGAATTCTAACTCCCAGCATTTTTCGTCATCATCCTTTAGACAAAATGGATCTTTCCTTATATCCGACACTTCGACCGATCATGGGAGTGCTAACCGGATTCGCTTTGTCAATATTAAATTGCCTGATTATTTTCTAGACATATACGATCGGTGAATTAATATTTCACAAACTCGGTGTCCTAGCTCAAATATCTAGACAAAACCAAGTCTTTCCAAGATTTTTCCTCTCAAAATCAGATTTCAAGTAGCTTGTGGTTCCTCTCATTTCATCAAGAGTGCCTATTATGTTCATAACATTGACATATAGAGCTACTTTGAAAATCTGGAACTTGTTTTCCATAATAAATACGCAAGAGAACAGTTCATCGTTCTTATATATCCTTTCCCAATCAAGTATTCCATTAGGCGGGTATACCACATCCGCTTAGATTGCTTTAATCTATAAAGTGGGTGTTTCAATTTTATTGCAAACGCATTTCGTGGTTTAGAGTTACTTGATTTTGGTAATGTAATATCATCAAGTACTTTTATATATCTCTAAATCTAGATCCCCGTAGAGATATGTGGTAACCACATTCATGAGCTACATTTCCAGTCCTTCTGAAACTATTAGGTTAATTAATTAGCAGAACGTTATAACATCCATCACGAGAGAGTAAGTCTTCTCATGGTCAATCCAGGGCGTTGTGAGAAACCTTGCACCAAAGGAGAGCCTCATACATTAGGACTTCATTATTCTCGTTACGCTTTCTGACAAAGACTCAGTTATGTCCTACGGGCTTTACACTTGGTAGGTTAGCACTACCTGACCAAATACCCGATCCTTTGTCAAATAATATAATTCTTTCTGGATTGTTTCTTTGCATTTAGGCCAATATGCTCTTTGTTGATATTATTCAACTGAGCTTGGTTCGATGTCGTTGTGCTCGATCATCTTATGAGCCATCGTATATGTGAATAAATCATCAATGATTATAGATGATATGTCCATCAACTCATATATACTCTCATAGTTCATTTGAGATTAATATTCATCTCTAGAATCAATATTAACTTCGGAGCGTCCTCCAGTGATGATTCATGGACATAATTATAATTAGAGACAATCTCATGAGAGTTTTGTGTATTGATGATAAATGGATGTGCCTAACTATTCTCTTCCTTTAGAATAGTATCCATCGAACCAAGTAGCTTCCACCACTTCCATTTGGTAGCTACGACCTCAACCACACCTCCACTATGTGTTATTGCAACGCACTTTCCAGTGGCGTTGTGCCCCTGTTGGGGACTTTTTAACCTTGCGAGTATATTTGCAGCTCGTATATGTGATCTTGTCACTTTTGGAATATTAAACGTATCAGGTATCGAGTCTGATTCGTTTGATTTTAACATTACGTTGTGAAGTTTTGGGGATCAAAATGAGACAGAGTGAGAATATTCAATGACACTTCCTGTCGTTCCCATGGAAAATCCTTTTTCCTATCTCCCCCTAACGACGGGAAGACTGTCTCATGAAAGTGACAACCCGCAAATCTAGCGGTAAAGATATCACTAGTCAAATATTCTAATTAGCGAGTAATTGTTGGGGGTTCATATCCAACATTTACCAAATCGTCTTTAAGGACCCATTTTGATGCGTTGTGGGGGCACAATTGGCACATATAATCAAACATGCGTAAATGTAAAGTATCAGGCTTATATCCAGTTACCAACTGGTACGCATGAGTCTGGTTAACAAGTAGTGGGTCTAAAAATGACAAAAAAAATTGCATATAATAATTGCATAACCCCAGGTAGATGTGGGTAAATTGATGCGCATTACTAATACCCTAGATGTCATCATATTCTTTTGATAACAACTTCTATGAGACCATTTTATATATACACATGGGGTATAGGAAACTCTACATTGATCCTAATACATATGCAATTAATATCAAATCCTTATGATGTAAATTCTCTAGCATTCCAAGTCATGTAGACTTGATGAAATAATAAGGGTGGTGATATTCCCTGTTTTCTAGTTCCTAATCACAAACAAATCAACAAAACAAGATTCAATCAAATTACCTGTTTGATTCAAACTCCAAATCTCAAGATTACAAACTTTCTCTCTCTAGAACTCTCTTTCTCTCTCTACAGATTTCTCTCTCTAAAACGTATTCTCTCAATTTACAACTGAATACTACTCTTCTATAACAGAAATACAAAACTATTTATACCTACAAGAATTACAAAGAAACTAAAATACAAATACAATACATTGACATTGACTTTTATTACAAAAGAACTTTGACTTTCACATGAGAGTTGACTTTCTCATCTTTGACTTCTTGAACTTTGACCTTCAGTCTTCTTGATCTTGTATCCAACATATTTATGCTCTAACAATCTCCCCCTTTGGATTCAAGATCACTGTTGAAAGATCTAGCAATTCAGTCTTCACTTTTAAGCTCTGTTAGTACAATCTTCTCTTTTCTTTTGACGGTATTCTTTCCAAAACTGTCTTCAAACGATTAACAATCTCCCCAAAACTTTCACAAAACACTTTCAAACTTTGGAAAGAAATTATCTTCAGAATCAACTCAAATTGCTTTAGCAAAATAATCTTCAAAGAAAATTTCCTCAAATCTTCAGAAATTCTTTGATCTTCTTCAAATCTTTACTTTGAATTTTCTGACATGGACATTTCTGAAAATCATCTCTCAAAACTTTATCATTTCTTGATACCATCTCCCCTTTTTTGATGATTTGAGCATCTATATCATCAAAACTTTTCTTCCAAGAAATGTCTTTGACCATTCTGATTTGTCAAACTGAGCCTCTGATTCTGTGATCCATAACCAAGTATTCATCTAGATCTTTGCAAATCCAGACAAAATTAGAACATGTAACTCCTGAATCAACAAATGAATCAGTTAGAATGCCTGTCAGTAACACGAAGTCACTGTGTGTAACGAATACACAATATAAAGGAGTTTTTTGATGTTCACTCCCCCAGGGCTTCCATCCAATCATCGAAATACCACAAAGGCCATTTCTATGAATGTTATGACAAAGAAACAAATTCGTTGTGTGTTCGTGCACGTGTAGAAAGAATTAAGCACAAATAATTGCTTTTTAAGGCTATAAACACAGACTCAATGTGCATGATTGAAGTGCGAAGGTGGGGCATACTTCCTTCTTATTCAATATCCAGATTTTCCAAATGAAAACCAGATAGATTATATGTTGCGTCCCCTTGAAAATGTGAAACATTTTCTTTTTGAGAAGAAAATGAGTAGCTGGTGGGGTTTAGGCAAGAGTTGGCATGGGCTAGTTGCCTGTTTCAATAACGTTCACCAAAGAGTTGTGAAACGCTAGTAATGTGGTTGCCCGGCTCAGAAAGTAGTTGGTGCAGAGTGTGATATTCTTTTACTCTGATCTCACACCCTCTTTCTTTTAATCATTAAGCTCACTACTAACCAAACTCTCTTTTCCATTTTACCTCATCACACCCACACTCATTTCTTTTAGACTCCTCACACTCAATCTCTATGGATTAACTTCTTGGGTAGAAATCACTGGTTAACGTGATTTCATAGAAGTTCATGTAAGTCCTAGCACAAAGAACCCATATAATCCTATGAAACATATGTTGCTCAAAATGGTTTAACTTTATTAGTTAAAGCTCATATACAAATGTCAGATATGAATATACTCAGAGATATAATCATGGAAATATGAGCATTTTTAAACATTGAAGTATTTTCAAACAAGTAAATTGAATGAATGAACATGAATGCAAAAGGCTTGTTTGAAAATCTGACATTGTATGAAAATGACCAGAATTGAATGATATAACAATCAAAGCTTAAGGTCAAGAATAATAGATATTGTCTATACGAAACAAAAATATAGACATTCTTTAAATAACGTTTCGAAATGAAATATCGCTCAAAATTCTTTAAAGTACAAGCGGGGTGTCTTACCATCGAAAAATTGTTTCAATTTAGAGACATGGTAAGAACAACTTGATCAAAAATTAAACCGATGTGTGTGAATACTTGAAAGTATATAGAAAAGACAATACGCAAGTATTTAGCTTTGGAAACACACAGTTTATTAATCATTGAAGCTCAAAATAAAAATGAAAACATTTAAAATCACACTTCCAATTTATGAAATATGTTTAAGAATCGGGAAGTGGTTTGAACATTTCATAACATGTTTTGTATATCTGAAAGTTGTCCTTCTTTCAGATATATTTGAGATTAAGATAAGAAATTTACCTTTTCGCGCAATCTTAAATCTCATGAAGTCAAGCTGAAGTCATTAAGATATGATCTTGTCAGCTTCTCTCATCCTGCAAAAATCTCAAAGTCTAGTCAAAGCAACTTTATGCACAAATTTATTCAAATGTAAAAGACATAAAGCAGTAAAACGATTAAAGTACGAGTTCTGATTTGAAATAATCAGAAATCATAGTCTTACTCCTTTTGGTATGACATATAAGCTCCCCCTAAAATCATGCATCACAAAAATTTATCAGTTAAGTAAAATGTAGAAATTAGATATGCTCCCCCTCAAAATAATGTAGATCATCTAAAATATTCTCTTACTCCCTCTGAGAACATGAGCAAACAATTAAAGTGCAGATATCCTTCAGACATAAAGATAAAGAAAATGATGAAAAATAACAATACATAACTTTATTAGGTAACAACCGATTATGTCTTAAGATTTAGCATACCAAGCTTAGAGACAAGAAAATTAAATCTCTTTTCATCTAAGGGTTTGGTAAATAAATCTGCAAGCTGATAATATGTTTTTACAAAATAAAGTTCAATTGTTCCTTTTTCTACATTATCTTTGATAAAATGATATATGGCGTCAATGTGTTTGGTTTTCGTATGCTGAACAGGATTAGCAGATATCGCGATTGCACTCTTCGAGTCACAATATATTGGAATTTTGTCAAACTTGAATCCATAGTCTCGCAGTTGTGTTCGCATCCACAGGACTTGAGAGCAGCAACTGGCAGCAGCTACGTACTCTGCTTCAGCAGTCGATGTGGAAACGCATAATTGTTTCTTTGATGCCCAGCTAACGAGCTTGTCTCCAAGGAATTGAATGTGACCTGAAGTACTCTTTCTGTCCAACATGCAACCTGCATGATCTGCATCTGAATAAGCAGTCAGTTGAAACCCAGTATCCTTAGGATACCACAGACCAAGATCTGCAGTCCCCTTCAGATATCTAAAAATCCGTTTGACAGCAGCCAAATGGGATTCTTTGGGAGCAGCCTGATATCTAGAACATAAACATGTTGAAAATATAATATCTGGTCTACTAGATGTAAGATACATTAACGATTCTATCATACCTCTATAAGTCCTAACATCAACACTTTTACCCGAAGGATCAGTGTTAATCTTAGTACCTGGTGCCATCGGGGTTCCAATTGGTTTACAATTTTCCATATTGAACTTCCGAAGAATATCCAAAATGTACTTAGATTGGTTGATGAAAATCCCTGTTGAAAATTGTTTAACTTGTAATCCGAGAAAGAAATTCATCTCTCCCATCATACTCATTTGAAAACGTGACACCATGAGGTTAGAAAAGTTTTTGCAAAATTTAGGATTTGTAGAGCCAAATATTATATCATCAACATATATTTGAATAAGGATGATATCGGCTTTTTCCTTTTTAATGAACAAAGTGGTATCAACCTTACCTTTAGAAAAACCAGACTTGACCAAAAATTTAGATAGAACATCATACCATGCTCGAGGGGCTTGTTTCAAACCATACAGGGCTTTGTCCAAGATGTAGACATGATCTGGCTTAACTGGATTCACGAACCCTTCTGGTTGATACACATAGACTTCCTCCTTAAGAATGCCATTCAGAAAGGCCGTTTTCAGTTTTCACGTCCATCTGATAGACTGTGAAATTCTTGTGAGCTGCGTAGGCTAAAAACATGCGGATTGCCTCCATACGCGCTACTGGAGCATATGTCTCATCGTAGTCTATGCCTTCCTCTTACCGGTAACCTTTGGCAACAAGTCTAGCTTTGTTCCTTATGACGATACCATCTTCATCCTTCTTGTTTTTGAATACCCATTTAGTGCCTATCACGGTTTTACCTTCTGGTTTTGGAACTAATCTCCAAACCTTTAGGGCTTCAAACTGATTGATCTCTTCTTGCATAGCAGATACCCAATCCGAATCAGCAAGAGCCTCTGATACTCGTGTGGGCTCTATCTTACTGAGGAATGAGTCATGCATACATTGATTAAGAGTCGCTGACCTAGTTTGTACAGGCTTGTTGAGATCTCCAATTACTTGATGTAATGGATGCTCTTTGGTCCAGCGATGCTCATGAGGTAGTGGAGTAGATGAAGTTTGAACATGATCATCATCTTGAAATCCACTATCAGGTTCTTCAGTTTGAATAATAAGAGGGGGGTTTGCAGTTGAAGTTTTAGGTGCAGAAGCAACAGTTGGAACACCAGACTCTGGCTGTTGAGTAGACAATATATCACACCCAACTGATACAGTTACTTCTGGCTCAACAGTTACTTGTGTATCTTCAACTGTCGGAGTAAATGATGGAATGTGAATTTTTGACTGAACGGGGGATACAAGTTCAGTTAAAACTTCTGAAGTGACTGGATGATTGAAACTTGTGTTTTCAGACCTGTCAGTCACAGCAGATTTAGATACATTAGATCCTAGAAACTCATCATAAAAGAATTCAAATAACAAATCTAAATCAGATAAATGTGAAAGTGAAGTAGAAGCGTTATCCGAATTGTTCTTTGTAGAACCATGTTCTGGACTGATCTGTCCAGAAGCTAATACTCCAGTGATAACGGGTTCTGAACTGAGTTGTTCAGAAGTTATTTCTTCATCAAATGTAACATTAACGCTCTCGACAACTGTCTTTGACTTCTTCAGATAAACACGATATGCTGCAGATGTTGAAGAATAACCAATGAAGATACCTTCGTCCGCCTTAGCACTGAATTTATTCAGACTCTCTCTGTCGTTAAGCACAAAACATTTACACCCAAATGTGAAAATACTTGATTGTTGGTGTTCTGTTGTTGATCAGCTCATATGGAGTCTTTTGGAAACGGTGGTGTATTATGGACCGATTTTGAGTATGACATGCAGTTGACACAGCTTCTGCCCACAAGAATAGAGGTAGATCGGATTGGCTGAGCATAGTACGAGCGGCCTCGACTAGCGTCCTATTTCGCCTTTCGACTACTCCATTTTGTTCAGGCGTACGAGCAGCAGAGTACTGATGTGATATCCTGACCGATTCGAGATATTCTTCAACTATCTTGTTTTTGAACTCTGTACTGTTGTCCGTTCGAAGAAACTTGACTTGTCTTTGCATATTCACCTGGGTCGTCTTTAAGAAAGTAATGAGAATTTCGGGTGTCTCATCTTTTGATCGAAGAAATTTGACCCACGTGTATCTTGAGTAATCGTCCATAATAACCAACACGTATTTCTTTCCACCCAAGCTTTGTGTTCTCATCGGACCACACAAATCCATATGCAGTAACTCTAGTGGAGAACTGGTGCTTGGTTCAGGCTTCGGTTTATGTGTGACTCTCTTCATCTTACCCTTCTCACATGCAACACATAAGTGTTCTTTCTCATATTTCAGCTCAGGAAGTCATTTTACCAATTTTACACTAACCAGCTTGTTGATATAACGAAAATTCAGATGTGATAGTCGTTAGTGCCAAAGCCAACTTTGTTGCATCGAAGCTTTTGATAATAAGCAAACGTGACTGTCATTCTGAACCTTTGAAAGATTGATGGTGTAGAAATTTGTCTTTCGCTTGCCTGCTAAGAGTTCTGTGCCGTCTTCAGAACGAACCGAACATCTCTTAGCTTTGAAGTTGACCTCTAACCCTTTGTCGCATAATTTACCGATGCTAAACAAGTTGTGCCCTAAACCTTCGACATAACTCACCTTCTTAATCGTTATGTTGTCTTGAATGATGTCACCATATCCTAAGATTGGTGAAAGCTGATCGTTTCCAAATCTGACATTTCCACTGAATTTCTCTGTATAATTAGACAATAAAGCTTTTTGCCCAGTCATATGCTTGGAACATCCACTGTCCAAGTACCACATATGCCGGGTCTGCAAGAGAAATCAGGAAACAATAGATTTAGGTACCCATTTAAAAACGGGTCCTAACAGATTAGCACAAGATTTTGGTATCCATTTGAATATGGATCCTCTTTTTCTTTGAAAACTTTTAAAAACATTAGATCTTGAAGAATAAACATAATAAGATCCAAACCAATCAGTAGAATTATGAGAATAAGCAAAATCATTTCTCTGATAATGAAAAGATTTAGTAGTAATAGGAGATAATTGAATCAATTGCTTTATTGAATACCGCTTGTAAGAAGTTACAAGGTTTTGTTTATGACAAGCAAGTTGATCAACTACATCATTATCACTACTAATTGATCTATTACAAGAGTTATTAGAAACTGATTCAACTATCTCATCATCCTTCCTTTTTGGTCGCCATTCGGTTCGAGCTTTCGACCTTTTCTTGCTTATATCTGAAACAAAAGATTTAGATTTATTAGGAAAATCAGATTTCTGAAAATGAGTTTTCTTTGGTTTACCAGTGTTAATCCGTTTCTTTGATTGTTGTTTCTTATGATTCTTACCTTTAGAATAATATTCAGCAGTCACAGAAACTGTAGATGATTCATCAGTTTTAAGAACACTTGGTAACACTTTTTCAGGTATAAGACAAGTAGAATGATCAGGAAGAGAAGCATTGAAGTCAAACATATCAATTTCTTCTATGAACCCACCATCAGAGTTAAGAAAGTCATTTGCAGACTCAAATAAGTCATCAAAAGTATCAGACGAAGTTTGAGATGCCTTTGAAACTGTAGAACACTTTGTAGATTTAGATTGAAAAACAATGTTCTTTAAAATTGTAGAAACACACTTTGTTCAATATCTACCAAAAGTTTTTCATCAGATAAAACATTTTCAAGCTCAACTATTTTGCTTTCAAGAATGAGTGGAGGAACCTAAACCTTTGCAATTGCAGGTTTTGCCTTCATCTTAGAAACAGAATAACTAGCAAAATAATCGTTTGAAAGAACTTTTGGTGTTTCTGAAAGATAACTATCATTTAACTTTGCATAGTTAAATGGTAGTTGCATTTTATTTACATTCTTTCTATTTTCAGTTTCTTTGGCCTCAACTTCTACTGGTAATTTGGTAACAAATTTGGGTTTTAAATGAGTATGTTTACCAGCACAAGCAAGAAAATCAAAATTATAAAGTGCTGGTTGTTTTCTGATGGCTTTCTTTATGGGGGTTTTGAAAACCAAGTCCCCATTTTTCCTTAACATCAACCTCTTCGTTGTGTGCATTAAGAAAGATAGTTTGATCTGTTTGGCCTCTTGCATAAAGTTTGGCTTCCAGACCATTTACCTTCTTATTCAAAAGCTTGTTCTCAACCTGCAGTTTATGAACAATTAGTGCAGATTCTTTCTTCTCAAACTCATACTTAGAAATTTTAACTCCAAAATCAGAAATCTTCTTTTCAAAACAATCTACTTGAAGTTTAGAATCAGAAGCAGACTTGCGTAAAGAATCAATTAGATCTTTGTTCCCAATAACCGACTTATTAAGCTCAAAGATTTTGTTGTTTCTTTTAGCAACTCTGTCTTTTTCTTTCTTCAGTTTTATTTGAATATCATTAAGCTCAACCATCATAGCTTCCATTTTGGTTATGAAATCTTTTTCAGTTAAGTTTAATACCTCATCAGCTGTCTCGTCATCTGACTCGTCATATTTCACCGCTTTGCCCATTAAGGAGATATGAGCAGCTTCTTCTTTCTCTTTGTCATCCTCTTGATCAGAATGATCCAACCAGAATTCGTCTTCAGCCATTAATGCTATGCCAGCTTCTTGTTGTTTAGCCAATAGCAGTTTGTTCTGATAATACTGGGAGTTTCGAACCTTTGGCTTTCTACAATCTTTAGCAAAATGTCCAATCTTGCCACAGTTGTAACATTTGATTGGATCATTTGTTGGCTTTTCAGCAACAGTGTAATCATTCACAAACTTCTTCTTTTCTTCCGGCTTCCTTTCCATATACCGGTTCTCTTCATGTCGCTTTCCTTCAACTCTTTCTCGATGCTCATGATTCTTGGAACTGGATGAAGAGTATATCTGAGAATTTGATCCCGACTTTTTGTAGAATTTCTTTTGGAAAGCTCGGGTCAATAATAGCATAGCTTGTTTGAGGCTTTCTCCATCATCTCCATCTGATTCTGATTCAAAACTTATAATTACTTTCTTCTTTTTCTTCTTCTCTTTCTTTTCTTTCTTCTTCTCTCCAGCTACCAATGCAATAGGTTCAGGAACTGTCTCTGCCTTCTTTTTCTCAGCTCTTTTCTCTTCCACTTCTTCCTCATTTTGCCTCAGAGTCTCATAAACCTCATGTAATGGAATGTCATTGAGATCCTTCATTTGTTTCATCCTACGAATATGCTTTTTCCACTCTGGTTGTAGGATGCTGAGGAATTTGACATTGTTCTCAAGTTGCTTCTTTTTCACCTTATTCTTGGACAACTCATTCAGAAGCAAGACAAACCATTCATAAGTATCTTCTAAGCTCTCATTCTCTTTGGCTTTGAATTCCTCATAACTGTTAATGCAGTTAGCCACTTTCATCTGATTCCCTACTTTGGAACCCATCATCATTTTCTGCAACTGATCCCACATCTTCTTAGCATTTGCCTTGTAGCTGTCTATTTTGACGTATATGTCATTCGGGATACTTTGAAGAAGAAGAGATCTTGCTTGCTTATCTGCTTTATATCGACTTTTCTGTTCCTCTGAATATTGACTATATTCTACTGGAACTGTTTTCATCTTCTGTTCTCTTTCCTCAGTACCATCTTCACTATCAGATGAGTCATCATCAGGTATTTGAACTGTGATTGGTACCATAGGACCTTCCATGATGGACAGAAGAATATTTTCTCCATTTGTGTGCCGGTCCACAAAATCAAGGAATATGTCTTTCCACTGTTCGTATTCTTCTTTGAACAGTACAGGAGGCTTGACATCAATGCCAATGGAAAGAGCATCTTTAGAAGTCATCTTGATTAAACCTGTTTGAAAAATATTTGCAATAAGAAACTAGAACTGATCGTTAGTCTAAAATATGAAATCACAAAAAATACAAGAAATCTTGAAATAGAAATTCAGGAATTTTGATCACAATCAGAATTTTGTCCCCCTCCGCAGACTTAGCACAGGGGTCCCGCTACCCGGTTAGCGGGTGGGTCAAAGGGCAACGCCCTTGCGGGGTCGAGGGGCAGCGCCCCTAGAGAAAAAAATTTCACTATTAAAGGCCATATTACAGTTTTGAAAAATTCTCAGAAAAAAAAATTCCAAGTAAACCAAGCTTTGCGCGACACACGGGATACGCAAACCACAACTTTGCGTGACACGAAGCTTGCGCAAACTACACTTTGCGTGATGAACTGCTTATGCAAACCTCACTTTGAGTAATGAATAGCTTACGCAAACCTCACTTTGAGTAATGAACTGCTTGCGCAAAACTAACTTTTCGTGACAAGCTTATTGCGCAAAGCTTACTTCTCGATCCAAACTTAATTTCTTCAGTTTTTCGTTTCACATTTAAAACGCAAACCTTATCTTGCGTTTCCTGTTGAATACGCAAACCTCTATTTTCGTGAATCGTTGATTACGCAAAGTTCAACTTGCGTTTCTAGTTGAATACGCAAACCTCAATAATGATCACTTGATGAATTTTCTCGATGAATCTTGCGCAAACCTCGGATGAACTTGCGCAAAGTTTGGATCTTGCGCAAACTTCAAGAATATTTCAAATCTTCACCAAAAACCATTCTAGACCTCGAATTTCAGTACAAAAATTTGACAATTTGCTCGCCTAAACATCTAGAACACAATTCTAACAACTAATTTCGATCAAATACACAAAACGATACAAATTGATTTGAATACAGTGCTCTCGACTCGTGAACTTCAAACTCAACAAAAAAAACCAAAATCAAAGATCAATTACAGTGCAATTCTTGAAATTACCTATACATACTCGATCGATTATGCTATATGAACAAAACCTAATTGATTACAACTCCAAAATCGCACAAAAACTCGAAATTCGATTCTCGGCTCAAGAACACAGTGTCGAACCAAACTTTTTCTATTTCTTGATCTGATTTCGATTTGGATCTGCTCTGATACCAATTGATATTCCCTGTTTTCTAGTTCCTAATCACAAACAAATCAACAAAACAAGATTCAATCAATTTACCTGTTTGATTCAAACTCCAAATCTCAAGATTACAAACTTTCTCTCTCTAGAACTCTCTTTCTCTCTCTACAAATTTCTCTCTCTAAAACGTATTCTCTCAATTTACAACTGAATACTACTCTTCTATAACATAAATACAAAACTATTTATACCTACAA
This sequence comes from Arctium minus, assembly GCA_954870635.1. Lineage (NCBI taxonomy): Eukaryota > Viridiplantae > Streptophyta > Magnoliopsida > Asterales > Asteraceae > Arctium > Arctium minus. The sequence continues at coordinate 50,764,892 of OX941094.1, forward strand.
GAATTACAAAGAAACTAAAATACAAATACAATACATTGACATTGACTTTTATTACAAAAGAACTTTGACTTTCACATGAGAGTTGACTTTCTCATCTTTGACTTCTTGAACTTTGACCTTCAGTCTTCTTGATCTTGTATCCAACATATTTATGCTCTAACAGGTGGTGAGCCCTTAAACGTATAACTAGTGCTAGGAGTGCAATATTTCATGTGGACAATAATACGACATGCGTTCATCGAGTCGAAACCAGAACCATAAAGTACTTTAATGGCCCGCATTCTGGATGTTTATGTCCATAAATATCACCTTGTATTCGTTGTAACAATGGAATATATTTTTTTTTTGTATAATGTCCTTAGCTTTAGGACGATCTCATTCCTGTATTGGCTAAGGATTAGGGTATATACAAAAGTTTTATGTATTCAAGAGGGCATATTATGATAGCAATGTTGTTTCTTATGTTGCAGAAGTCAACAATTGCAATTTGCCTTGTTTTGCCTTTCACTCGAAATAGAATGTGTTTATGTGTATTTTGCAATACACGGATCACTATGTCATAACCATAGTGTCCAACATGGTCATGTCGAAACATATATATGTGTTATTGCCCCCAAAATTGTTATTGCCCCCAAAATTTCTTTATTGGTGACAAAATATGTTCCGATGACCCAATAATCTATTAGTTTGACACATTAGTTTCCATGATATATGTTTCCGTTCATATTCATTGGAATTTATGTATATATGCTCATTTTCATTTCCATTTGATACGAATATCTTTACAAGGTTCCTACTAAACTTGTTCCACCAAGAAAGTGACAGTCCATCGTCTAAGTAATTTTGTTGGATGTATTATAAAACAAGTATTACTCTATCTTTTTTTTCCGATTGTGTGATAGGTCAAACAAATCAATTCTCCTCGATATATTCCTAAACGGAACAGAGAATATTGAATTTTTTTTTATTTGTTTTGATGTATTTCTTTACATCTATAATGGTTACATATTCGATTTTACTTTAGCAAATAAATTAATTTTGGTACTTAAAATTAATTTCAAAGAAACATATGCATAATCAATATTAAATATTAAAACAAATATGTTATATTTCATTTTCAACGTGTTCCCTTTTTGATAGAAGCACTTTTTAGTGCATATCTTATTTGATTGTCCATTATCACCTGGGTAGTAGTTGTATCCTACTCCAGGTGTTGAAAAAACCTTTCTGACTCTTACCAATACCCTGACCCTTTATAGGGTCTCGTCCACATGGTGCAGAAATGTCACATGTGTGAAATTGTTTTTAACTCACAATCCTTTGGAGTTGTTTCCACCTCTAACACTTTCAATATCGATATCGGGAATTTTCTTTATCTCGACATATGTGGTGTTATTCGAAAGAACCTTGTTATGTCTCTCAACCACTTTCATTAGGTTGATGAGTTTGTCTAAAGGTTGCATTCCAACTTATAATTATTTACTTATATATGAAAGGTGGAAATAATGTTAAAAATCATGTCATCTTCTGTGAGTTACTTGCCACAAAGATTGAGACGCGTTTTGGATATAACATTTCTTTGTTGACATCAGTTACCTTTTTGTAATCGAGTAAGTGGGTTTCATTCCACTGTACGATTAGTTCGGGAAGTACATATTCATGAGTACTCCCAATTATCCCTTTCGAGACATCCCACATTTCTTTGGGGGTTTCTAGTAAAGGTATTCCTTTGAAATTTAGGATTTATATGTCATCTCAAAACATGAAGGTGTTTGTTTGTACCTTTTCAAGAGGTTGGTTTTAGAGTCAATAGGGAGTTGATGAACTTTAGGTATTTTCTTGTACCTTTTCAAAAGGAGGTTTATATACTCATTTATAATACTCAGATTCTTTTGAATTTACGGCGTTGATTTTGGGATGAGTTGTTTCAACCATTTACATATATAAAGGATAATATATGATTTTTCTTTTTGATAAGAAAATGGATTATGGTTATGAAATTTCATTATCATAACAATATTGGATTTTGTATGCTTTAATTTTATTGATAATACTTCATCAATATTTCAATTTTTGCGAAAAAGAAATCACTCAATCTATGGGATTTCCAGGTAGTAGGGGAATGACATGGATTTCTTAAATCCCTACAAACCTTATGGCTATTTACACCCGTTTGACAAAATCCTTTCGATGTATTGCGATTAATTCATCAATAAAATACATAGATAACATTTGTTATTTGGTAAATTTTGACATGAGGTCAAAAAAATTCATACCATATTGGTATTTTGGGATCTTTTGGCAAGAGGCCAAAGTGACTATGAGTTTGGCATATGAAACAATTTTAATACCTTAATAGCATTTTTTGGAGTTTTTGGTAAATATCAAAATATATGAGCTTGAATGTGTAACTTCCAAAAAATAATTATATAGTTTAAAATTATGAGTAGGAACCTACAATCAAGATAAATGTTTGATTTTAACATTTTCATACGATTTTTGGAGCTTTTGTCAAATAACGAAAGTTATGGGGGTTGGAAGTGTAACTTCTAAAAATCAATTTTAAGATTATGAATTATAATGAAGATAAACATTTAAATATTAACATAAACAAATAAATAAATTGTAAACTAATTGGATAACCATTAATAAATATCAATATTAGTTTAAAACGATAAATGCTATCATATCCATAAAAACTATCATACTCACATGAAATTAAAATATGTTGAATCAAAATTAATGTAACATAACAACCAAATATTGCAATAAATAAATAATTTTTTTTTCAAATATCAATAACAATCCTAATCAACCCAGAATGAAAAAAAATATATTATAAGAGTAAATCTCGAAAGAATTAAATAACGTTAACAAATATATATATATATATATATATATAAAACAAGTTATAAGTAAAGCTTTAATTAATTATAGATTGTTAAAACCAAATAACCATGAACCATTTTTTTTCTTTTTAGCATGGTGAAGCAAATATGTAATATAATGAATAAATTAATACTAATTTGATAAAAACAAATGACATTTTAATTTTATATAAAAATATTAAATTGGGCAACCACTTAATTAATAATAATATTAATAACAAAAATAATATAATAATAAAAGACATATGGTATTCAAATCATTCTCAAGGTGGAAAAGAAACTTAGGGGCTGTTTGTTTATCTCTTAATGGTTCCATTAAGAGACAACCTCTGAATCGTTAAGAGATAAATCATGTTTGGCAAAAAAAATGGTTGTCTCTTAATGGTTCCAAAATCCTCTTAATGATTTTATACCCTGACCCTCCCTTAACCATTAAGAGCCCTGATTTCATTATGAACAATTAGCAAACAACCATATTTCATTTTACACTATATCTTGATTCTAACAACCGCGGCTTATAACCCAACAAAAAAAATGACAAAAGAAAATTCCGGCCAAACATCGTCTAAGCCCAATATTTTAATGTTTGTTAGCTAATTATTAGATTTAGGGTTCTAATATGTCTTTGAACTTCATACATTCATTTATATCCACTTATCCATATCTTGATTCAATTGGAATAAAGGATAAAATATAACCAACAAAACACAACATACATAACAAATTACTTCGAGACTCAAAAGCAAACACTTTTAAAAACAAGTCAATATGCATATAAAATTTTCAAAACAGAAAGTTAACCGAGACAGATTTACGGTTTATGACATGAATATTACGCCACATAAATATTATACGTGTGTAAGAATTCTTACTTGGATTGTAGCATCGACGGAGGGATAGATTTATGAAGTTGGAAACCCGAAATTTGATTATCGAACTAACCGATTGGGCTTACGTGCTGATAACGTGTTAAAGGGAAAAACAAATGAAACAACAATATGGAGAGAATAACAATAAGACAGAGAGAAGAAGTCTATATTCTCATTAATCATAAGCTCTTTAAATAGGGAGGAGTTACAAGTAGATAGTTAGAAGATATTTCAATTCTAATCTAACTCTGATATATTTATCTCTATCTCTATCTCTATCGTCATATCCTTTAGACGATGACACACTTATCCTACAACAGTTATGCCATATTTATTTATTTTCAAAGGAAATTAATTGACACAATATGTCACCAAAGTAATCTCTTTTGTGAAAATCAATTTACGAAGAACTTAAATGTTATGATTTGTGTGTTTATTCATGCGGGTATTAACTGATCCAAAGGTAGTTTGATATTTGGCCGAATAAACACATACATGGTGGTAAACATGTGACAATTTTTTGGGTTCCAAGTGACTAATAAGTCAATCCAAAAAGGGACTTATTAATTGACATGATTTATTGTCAATGTGTAATCGCTAAAACAAGGATATCTCTTACAAGTTAATATTATTGTTCAAATACTTTATATTAATGGTGTGTCGATATCTTATGATGATGTTGTCATAAACTGAATTTGATGATTATTGTTTATGGATTAATGAGCATAAAACTAATATAAGTATTTTCTTCTAAAAAACAGCAAATATGAATTGTGGCATTATATCTGCCAATATGAATCACATTCCTGTGTTCAGTGGGACTAACTTTAAGGAATGGAAAGAGAACATTTATGTTAGTTATCGGCTGCATTGATCTTGACCTTCCACTTCGGAGAGAGCAACCCCTCCTCACTTCAAAAAGTTCATTTCAGGATAAAAGGGACCATGAAAAATAAGATATAAATCGCATGAGTTTGTTGATCATTAATTACGGCATTCCAGAAGCCTTTAGAGATGGGAAACGATCAGTCTCTTACGGCTAAAGAGTTTCTTGCCGAAATTGAACAACGTTTTGCAAAAGCTGATAAGGCAAAAATAAGTACTTTTTTGCAACGTATGATTTCAATGAGGTATAAAGCCAAAGGAAACATAAGGGAGATGGCTCACCTTGCTTCAAAACTTAAAGAACTAAAATTGGAGATTTCAGATGATTTTCTAGTGCATTTGGTGTTGGTTTCTCTTCCAGCACAGTTCAATCAGTTCAAGGTCAGGTACAACTGCCAAAGGGATAAATGGACTCTTAATGAGCTCATTTCTCTTTTGTGTGCAAGAAGAGGAAAGGATGAAGCAGGGAACGAATGAGAGTGCCTATTTGGCTAGTACCTCTAAATATAAGGGCAAAAGAAAGTGGAAAGGGAATCAAGTTGCTGCTAAGGGACCAGGAAGAAAGAAGCAACATTCAGGGAACGATCAAAAGAAACATGATTTGGGAATTGGAGATTGTTACGTTTGTAAGGAATTTTGTCATATGAAGTCATATTGTCCTAAATACCATGCTTGACGCGGGAAACCCACGTTATTCGGGAAGTTTGGTGTATCTGGGAAATTGTCAACCGGGTTTTGACGCGAGCGCAAGGCGATTCGGGGACAAGTATATTCGGGAACTAGGAATACCCGGGAACTCATTCCACCCAGGTTTGTTATCCACCCGGGAACTGAGTTTGGTGAGAAAAAATAAAGTTGAGGAATTTTCTCTCCCTCAACTTGTGAAACACAGAAAAATTTAATCAAATACGCTTAAAACTCCCCCTTAACCTCAGTAACTATTAAACAAAAACCAAAAACACACATAAGAGTGAATGGTTCAGAAAAGCGAGTAAAAACAAAATACGCAAAGGAACCAACATCCCCCTCAAATGATGAACGAGATTTAAATTACGTACACAAGAACACACGTTAACCACAAGTAAACAAACAGAAAATTGAACAAAAAGAAAAATTAATTAAGAATGATGAAACACAAATATAAGAAAGAAGACGTAAAAGAAGTCACGAAAGAAATCTAAAATGAGAATACATAAGTTTAAAAAATGATGAGTTCGAGACAATTAGGATACAGTGAACATGGAGTGTTTCCTTGACCATCCGGAAGGTAACTCTGGATGATGAAGGATACAGACCATATTTACTGTATAGAAATCGTATCGGACGCATGGGACCATTTAAACTTTCAGGTTTAGCATACCTAGCTTGGATACTAGAAAATTGAAACGTTTTTCGTCCAAGGGTTTGGTAAATAGGTCTGCTAACTGAAGATCAATATTCACAAAATAGAGTTCGATCGTACTTTGTTCAACGTGATCTTTTATAAAGTGATACCGAACGTCGATGTGTTTCATTTTCGTATGCTGGACAGGATTGTTGGTGATGGCAATTGCGCTCTTTGAGCCACAGTAGATGGGAATTTTGGAGTAGTGAAAACCATAGTCTTTGAGTTGAGTGCGCATCCAAATCACTTGCGAACAGCAACTAGCGGTAGCAACGTACTCCGCTTTAGCTGTAGAGGTGGAACGCAATTCTGTTTCTTTGACACCCAACTTACGAATTTATCTCCAAGAAACTTCTCGTGACCCGTAGTACTCTTTCTGACTAGCATACATCCTGCGTGATCCGCATCGGAATAGGAAACTAACTCATACCTTAGATACCATAGGCCAACATCAGTAGTACCTTTTAAGTAACGAAATATTCGCTTAACAGCAATGAGATGAGATTCTTTTGGCTTGGATTGATATCTTGCACAGAGACATGTTGAAAACATAATATCTGGTCTACTGGCCGTCAAATACATTAAAGACCCTACCATGCCTCTATAGGTCTTAGAATCCACATCTTTTCCGTCAGGATCGGAGTGAAGCTTAGAACCTGATCCCATCGTAGTTTTCATGGGAGAACGTGTAACACCCTAAAAATAGGGGTAAATTTAAACATGGATAAGGCTACAAAAGATAACTTAAATAGAAATTAATCACCCAAAAGGGGAAACTGTAATACCGTATACAAATGTTATGAATGGATAATAATTCAACAACAAACTAATCTAAATCATTAAATCTAGATTATGGTACTTGTCGACTCAATTCTCCCAAAATCTACATCCTTATTTGTACACCAATGACCAAAAGTTATGTCTCCAAAAGTTGCCATAATGGCCAACACTCGTCCCTCAAACTTTGGACGCCCCACCGCTAAGGGACATGTTATACACGTCATTGGAGAAAAAGTGTTAGGCTTAACGCCTAGTGAGAACAAACAGTTTATATCAATAATTTAGAAATGAATTGAATATAAATAAATAACTTTTCCAATAAGTTAAGTAAATAAAATGTAACAACGTCCACATAAGAACCTTTCGGTCCAAAAACATCTTATGATGACGGGGGAGACCCGATTTCCAAGGATCGTGGTGGAACACAAAAGTAAGCAACTCTTCGAGTTGTGAGCTTAATACTTGGATCCATGGCCACGAACAACGTCGGCTCGTACTCAGATGTGGGGGAGGGCACCCGAGGATCCAAGTCATACTCATTCACTAGGATTACATTTACGGTCCATGGCTAGTATCCGGTCCCACATAACCGTACCAAATTGCCTCCGAGGACCAAATGTCTCAACCAGTTACAAACGGGAGTTTATTCCAAAATTAAGCCAACTCTATACCTATGGATCCACTAGTATTAGTCTAAGGCTTGTCACTATCACATTAGTGACATAACTATAATCGCATATATACTTCTCATAATACATTTCCAAATATGAATTATTTCCCAAATGGATAATTTTTCCAAAGTTAACAATACTCCATAATGCTCATTATTAGTACAAACATAAAGTGAAATCCAAGTATATAACCTTCCAAATCCACTTTTAACAAGTAAAACCCCAAGATATTGTGAAATCCACATATAACCAAGATGGCACCATTTAAAGAGTTTTTGACTATCAATACATGAGTTTTATCACAAAATTTACCACAAATTATAAAACTCTTTGATATAACCCACAATGGTAAAACCCTAAAATCTCCAAAAATACCCAAGTTAGGTCAAAATGGTTCAAATCAAGAATAAGTAGTAAAGGGAGATCAAGAGTTCAAAATATAAGTTTTGACATGCATAAGGTTTAGAAAAGGTAGATTGAACTCACCTACAACGTTAGAAGTTGAATTCAATGGGAAAACTCACTCTAAGGGATTGGAGCACAAAATAATCATCCCAAGGTATGTGCTTGGTACTGCAAGTGAAGGAGGTAATTGTTCTTTTGTAAAAGTGCATGTGCAGGTGCATGATGAAAGGAACTACCTATATGAGTGCGAAGTGTGGCCGCTTCAAGAAGCTTGGACTTGGCTTTGATGCACTCACGAATGGATAAGGACACATGGTCTGTATAGTGTCAAGCTTTAAACTTTAGAGAATTTTAAATTCATGTGTATATTATTTTCTGGTACTCAAATGGGTTGAAGGGTTCAATCCATAAGATGAGGTTTTAATGTCCAACAATCAATCTCATTTAATGAGAAATTATTATCATTATTAATATGGGATCGGTTACGATTCTCAAGGTGTTTAAATATGATCGATTTCTTCCTAAATCGATACCGAGAATTGAGATTATTCTCAAGTGAATTTCATGATACCCGGACAGAATAGGGTCGAAATATTACTTAAGGAAAACGAGCTCTCAGGCGATCTCACATTTTTATCCAAGATCCGATCACTCTCTTCTTCTCCTCTCCATCGTTTTCTGCCCCATCCCCAACATGTTATGATGTAATAAATCTTACGATGTAATAAATCTTACGATGTAATAGTTTTATTACTGTAATAAAAAAATAAGGCGTTAAAACTATTATGATTATAATACTATCTAATCATTCATTTCAAAGGATAGAGAATATCCCTTAAAAATATCCCCTAAAATTACACCATTGGTCCCGCTGGTTTGCTCGAAATCTGGATCTTTCAAAATTAGTATACTAGGGTATTTTTGGCAAAAATAAGTTATCTTATAAGCTAGATTATTTTTGGGCAAATTGCATGAAAAGATAACGTACTTTAATCTGATTCATGTTTTGGGTAACGTATTTTTAAAACTTTTATTTTGGTATCTGAGATGTGAAATCTCAAATTTTGAGTACCTATTTTACCTAATGTCATACAAATGCTTACTAGGATTAGGTTTTTTTTGACATGACATTATTATTTTTTTTTTAATGCCAACTAAGAATATAAATTCCATATCAACATTTTTTAAAATATAAAATTTATATTTTTTTAACTAAGAAGAAAATTTCATATATATTTTTTTTAATTCTAAAACTTATCACAATTTTCTTAAAAACTAAGAAAATCAAATTAACGTAATTTTTTTTAAAGCAATAAAAATTTTGTAATTCTTTTTCTTTATTGAAAAAAATGACCTTAAAACTTGTAAAACTATTTAGATGATTGTAATTATTGTAATATTTTTTTACGCCTATTTTTATTAATAAATAAACAAGTTCAAAAAATTTCAACATTTACGACAATTGGTAAATACTATATAATTAATAAATAAAATGCGGGTAATTGTTTTCTTTTTTCTCTTTAGCGATGGAAGCATGGATAGAGCAAAGGTTATTAAGGCTATGCACACCTTCCCAAACTGAAGATTTATAAAAGGCTCCAAAACCACATAAACATAGAGTTGATGCAGAAGATATATGATGATTTCACATAACTAACACCACAATAACATTGATAGAAGATTGGCGATGATGAGCAAGGGAAGATCTGCAAAACGAAAGCGTCGATTGAAGAAGATTTAGCGATCCATAAATTGGGATTGAAGAACAAAGCGGTAGAGAAATTGGGGGTTTGGAGGCGCCGATTGAAATCCTTGTGATTGGTAAATTTGGTTTTAATAATTAATGTGTTTTTATGTCATCAAATTACACCTCATGTTTTTTTTTCCACGTCATTTTTAAAAAGTACATGTCATTTTAGTTTACCTGTTACCTGAAGTATAGGTAAATCAGGTACTTAAATGTTTGAGATTTAACATCTCATATACCAAAATAAAATTTTTAAAAGTACGTTAGTAATCACACTAAAGTATGTTACCTTTTTGTATAATTTGCCCATTATTTTTTAAGTACATGTTTGGATAAACATAAACTACTTGAAGTAGTTATTGAGAGCTTTTTGTCACATTTTTCAATTATAACTCTCAATAATATTATTATTATTATTATTTATTACTAGTATTATTATAAATAAATATTAATAAAAAGTAATTATTACTAATATTAATTAATATTATTAAAAGTAATTATATTTATATAAAAATTAATAATTAATTTTAATTATATATTGATATTAGTTAATTAGAATTATTGTTCACCATATCAATTATTTTTATATTATTAACTTTTTAGTTATTGTCCAATATATTTTAGCTATCAAAAACCAAATATAAAAATTCTAAATATGTTTAAGTAAGTTACATAAAATTCTATTAAATGGTTTTAATAAAATATTTAATTTAATTACTAATTATATTTTTTTTAAATTATTAATTAATTAGGATATGTGAGGTTGACCAATTTTATTTTTTTCATATTTTATGTCGCGGCTATTTAAAATAATAAATTAATTTAGATGTTTTCTAAAATTTGTTTTAACAAATTCAAAATTTATAGTATATATATAATAATCATTATTAAATTATTTTAATTAACATATAATATTATTTAATTTTTCTTTGTTTGTATTAATTGGCATATTATATATTAGAAATTTGTTTAATTTTATATTAGAGTAAATTACATTTTTGGTCCTGTGGTTGACACCTATTATCAAGTTTGGTCTCTCTTTCAAACTAATTACAATTTTGGTCATTGTGGTTGTTATTTTATTTCACTTTTGGTCCTTCTAACAAACTTTAGTTAAAAAAAATTAGTTAAATTAAGGGTATTTTTGTCATTTCACCTTTTATTTGTCTTTTTTATCTTTTGTTTTATTAGATTACATAGTAAATTACATTTATAGTCCCTATAGTTTGTCCTTTTTTTTCTTTTCTTTCCTACATTTTTTCAATTTATATCATTATTACATTAATTAATTAATAATAATTTCAACTAGATACATTAAAAATATGTATTTGGATTTTGTAAATTACATCATTAGAAAAGTCTTGTATATACTTTTAAAATAAGTTAAATATTAAAGATTTTTAAATTTTTATGCAACTTATTTGTTATATATATATATATATATATACACTAGATTCGCCCCCGTGTATTACATGGGGTAATTTAAAAAAAAATTATGCCAAAAAACTTATCTTACAGATATAAATGATCATCGAAAGTACGATTCTATTTTTCCAAGCTTTTTTCTCTTTAGAGTTGTTTTTTTTGCAGCTGGTTACAAAATGTTTTTGTTTTAGACAGTTTTCACAAATAATGTTATGCAAAATTTATAAAATAAGAACGTAAATGAAATTATGAAAAAGTGCATAGTTAAAATATTAATAAAATAAGAATCACGTATCATAAATTACCAAATACTTCTTTATTTTATATATATATATATATATATATATATATATATATAGAGAGAGAGAGAGAGAGAGAGAGAGAGGAAGGTTCAAGGGAAAACCTCAAAAAATGGAAAACTGAGGAACGCCTTGGTAGTCATTCATTTGGACGGTATGCACTTGTGCATACTAATCCCAAAAAAACTTTCTATTCTAAGTTGTATATATATATATATATATATATATATATATATATATATATACGAGTGAATTGTAGATTTGGTCCCTGTGGTTTAGTGATTTATTTGACCATGGTCCTCATTCTATGTTTATTGTGGATTTGGTTCTTGTGGTATTCAATTTATTTTGGTCATGGTCCTTCTGACTAACACTTCCATTAACTTTGTTAAATCAATGACCATTTTAGCCATTTTGCCTATTTTTTGTCCTTTTTTATAAGAAAAATATAAACAATATTTTTATACACACATGCACACACACATGTATATAAATATATATATATATATATATATATAACGATATTAAAATAAATAAAATAAGACGTTATTGTATGATTTAATTGTTTAATTTTTTTTAAATTAATTATATTAAATAAGATTTAATTTTATTATTTTATTGTAATTGTGAAAAAATATATATAGTTTTATTGTTTTAATGTAATTAAAATTTCAATTTAAACAAATCAGATTATAAAACTATATCTTATTTTATTTAGAGTGAATGAAATAAAATATGGTTTTATGATTTGATTTATTGAATTAAAATTTTAATTAAGTTAAAGACGATTTAATTATATTGTTCTTTTATTATCATTGCAACAAACAAGTTTATTGTTGATATTTTAACACAAAAAAATCATTAAAACCCGTTGAGAAATGCACTTTAATTTTATCATACTAAAAACAATATGAAAATTGATTTTGAGTTTTTGACTGAAAAACAATATGAAAATTGGAGCTTCTAATTTTAAGATGATAAAATTATAGTTCATTTCTCAATGGTTTTCAATGATTTTTGGTATTTAAATATTAATAATAAGCTTGTTTGTTGCAATGATAGTAAATGAACAATATAATTAAATCGTTTCTAACTTAATTAAAATTTTAATTCAATAAATCAAATCATAAAACCATATTTTATTTTATTCGATCTAAATAAATAAGATATAGTTTTATGATCTGATTTGTTTAAATTGAAATTTTAATTACATTAAAACAATAAAACTATATCTTTTTTCACAATTACAATAAAATAATAAAATTAAATCGTATTTAATATAATTAATTTTAAAAAAATTAAACAATTAAATCATACAATAATGTCTTATTTTATTTATTTTAATATCGTTATATATATACATGTGTGTTTGTGTGTATAAAAATATTGTTTATATTTTTCTTATCAAAAAAGGACAAAAAATAGACAAAATGACTAAAATGATCCTTGATTTAACAAAGTTAATGTAAGTGTTAGTCAGAAGGACCATGACCAAAATAAATTGAATACCACAAGAACCAAATCCACAATAAACATAGAATGAGGACCATGGTCAAAGAAATCACTAAACCACAGGGACCAATCCCAAAAAAAAATTATATTCTAAATTGTCTTTAAAAAATTATATTTTTCTTATTATAATAAAAAAAAAATGTATCATTTTTAGATAGTTCATTTAATTACATGTTTTTTAAAATGTGTACCAATTAATAAAATTTATAATATATTTATTAAAAAATCAAAATATAAACTTAAATTTATCATAATAAAAAAATATTCAAAATATAAACTTAAATTTATATAGAGAATGATATTCAATTCTATTCCTAACTACTAATATACCAAAAAATTTCAAGCATTTTCATTTCCAAATCCTTACATAAAATCAAAATCTCTCGAAAACATTACGTCAATATATAATACAAGAATTGTAAAGATTTAGAATTGAAAATGTTTGGAATTTTTGGGGTATATGGTTAGTAGTTTGAATAGAACTGAATATCATTCTCAATATAAATTTATATTTTGAATATTTTTTTATTACGATAAATTTAAGTTTATATTTTGATTTTTTAATAAATATATTATAACTTTTATTAATTGGTATACATTTTAAAAAACATGTAATTAAATGAACTATCTTTTTTTATGAAAAAAAAACATGTAATTAAATTTTATCAATTGGTACGCATAAATAAGAAGAAAAAGATAAAAAAAATATTTAAGACAACTTAGAATAGAAAGTTTTTTTGTATTAGTGTAGACGGATTTGCAGATATATATCAAATAAATGGCATAAAAATTTAAAAATATTTAATATTTAACTTATTTTAAAAGAACATACAAGACTTTTCTAATGATATAATTTACAAAATCCGAATACGTATTTTTGATGTATCTTCAGTTAAAATTATTATTAATTAATTAATGTAATAAGAGTATAAAATGAAAAATGAAAAAATGTAGGATAGAAAAGAAAAAAGACAAACTACAGGGACTATAAATGTAATTTATTATGTAATCTAATAAAACAAAAAGTAAAAAAGACAAAATAAAAGATGAAATGACAAAAATACTCTTATTTTAATTAAGCTTTTTAATTTAAGTTGGATAGAAGGACCAAAAGTGAAATAAAATAGCAACCACAATGACCAAAATCGTAATTAGTTTAAAAGAGGGATCAGAATTGATAATAGGTGGCAACCACAGGGACCAAAAATGTAATTTACTCTTTATATTATTAGAAATTTGTTTTAATTATATTATGAAATACTAGAAGCGTACTCGCGCAATGCAGCGAGATACATCACGATTTTAATTTTTTCTTTTATTTTTTGTTTTTTGTTTTATTTTTATCTTATATATTTTAAAGGGAATTTAATTAAAATACCCTAACATGAAAAATCAGTGCCTTATATGCCCTAAATCTTGTTATTTTTGCCAAAATACCCCATATGTCCGCGTTTTTTAAAAAACGTGGGGTTGCACTATTTGGGTCCGCATGTTGGTAGAAACGCGGGTATGGTCTGCGTTTAGTGCTAAAACGCGGGGTTGGGGGATATAACGTGGGTTGGCTTCACATTTGTTAATTGAATTGTTATATTTAATATATATTTACATTTTATACCTTTTACTTTTCTGTTTTTCATTTTTCATTTTCATCATATTAACACATAAAAGCGTATATTAACTAAAATACGTTAAAAAAATACGTTTTAATTTTAACAAGTTACACCATTATAATCGTCTCTTCGAAACCTTCGAAATGAGCCCAATATTGAATATTTTTTGATTTAATTATTTAATTATATATCATATGTACTTCATAAAACGTATGAAACGTATGCATATGTTATTTTTCTTTTTACCATAAAACATAAAACGTATTATATATCATATATACTACATATTTTTGGACAAATTATTCATAATTTATGTTATTATTCTTTTTACCATTTTACTAATAACGATATTTTTAGTCCAATGGTAGAATATCGTTATTTTTACTAAAATATCGTTATTAGTAAAATGGTAGAATATCGTTATTTTTACTAAAATATCGTTATTTTTAGTCCAATGGTATAATATCGTTATTTTTACTAAAATGGTAGAATAGCGATATTTTTAGTAGAATAACAATATTTTTAGTTCAATGGTAGAATATCGTTATTTTTACTAAAATATCGTTATTAGTAAAATGGTAGAAAGAAGAATAACATAAATTATGAATAACTTGTCCAAAAATATGTAGTATATATGATATATAATACGTTTTATGTTTTATGGTAAAAGGAAAAATAACATATGCATACGTTTCATACGTTTTATGTAGTACATATGATATATAATTAAATAATTAAATCAAAAAATATTCAATATTAGGCTCATTTCGAAGGTTTCGAAAAGACGATTATAATGGTGTAACTTGTTAAAATTAAAACGTATTTTTTTAACGTATTTTAGTTAATATACGATTATATGTGTTAATATGATGAAAATGAAAAATGAAAAATAGAAAAGTAAAAGGTATAAAGTAAACTAACTAAATAATTATAGGGGTATAAAATGTAAATATATATTAAATATAGGGAAATTAATTAAAATAACCGTATTTGAACATCGTATTACCGAAATGCCCCAAATCTCGTCGACTTTGCCGAAATACCCTTTAAGTCCGGGAATCGTGGCCGGGATGAGCATCGATCCCGGGGTTGTTGTGTTTCGGCCGGGAAAGGACTCGATCCTGGGGTTATGTCCGGGAATCCCGGGGTTGGGGGCCGGGATCGTGTTATTATGTCCGGGAATCCCTAACTCATCTATTTTGTCATTATATATATATATATATATATATATATACTCTCTCACACACCCATATATGTATCTACACACATGTACACTTGTTATAGTAAAACTTCACTCAATTAATAATGTATAAACTCAATTAATAACACGATCCCGACCCCCAACCCCGGGTTTCCCGGACATAACCCCGGGATCGAGTCCTTTCCCGGCCGAAACACAACAACCCCGGGATCGATGCTCATCCCGACCATGTTTCCCGGACTTAAAGGGTATTTCGGCAAAGTCGACGAGATTTGGGGCATTTCGGTAATACGATGTTCAAATACGGTTATTTTAATTAATTTCCCTTAAATATAACAATTCAATTAACAAATGTGAAGCCAACCCGCGTTATATCCCCCAACCCCGCGTTTTAGCCCCCAATCCCGCGTTTTAGCACCAAACGCGGACCATACCCACGTTTCTACCAACACGCGGACCCAAATAGTGCAACCCCGCGTTTCTTTTAAAAAACGCGGACATATGGGGTATTTTGGCAAAAATGACAAGATTTGGGGCATATTGGGCACTGATTTTTCATGTTAGGGTATTTTAATTAAATTCCCTATTTTAAATTCTTTATATTTAAATTAAGACGTTTATCCTTTTTTGATTATATTTATCGGTTAGTTACAAATTCAAACATATAGCTTTAGAAATTTGTACTCATACATCATAACTTGTTATCTTGAATTTTAAGTAATGTATATCAATAATCAGTACTTAATGTATAAAAGTTTGTTTTTAAGAGTTTTTCGATATTTTAATAATAGTGTAATTTATTTTAGGTTTAATAAAATAATGTTTTTTATAAAATAAACATTAAATATTTTGTTATATTTTCTTAATTATATTTTAAATTTTTTTATTTTTAAAATTTGATTTATATTATGTATTTAATTATGCAGGGAGTAATTTTAGGGAAGTTGAAGTGATAAGTGATTTTAGGGGAGTTAAAATTGTTAGAGATAATGATTAAATAGGAAGATATTTTAAGTTTTCATTCTTTACTTAAGTTTTAAGTAATTAACATTAAATAGCGGTACATTAAACTTTAGCAATTGTTTTTAAGAGTTTTTTATAGATGTTTTATAATATAGTATAGATTGTAATTGACTATTTTTTTCCAATATGCTATTTTTGGTCATTTTACATATTTATAAGTTATTTTTGTCGAACATGATTTGTTTATCAACTAGTTTATCAGTCACCAACTAACTTTTATTTTGCCAAACATAGCCTAGACGTCCTTGTAGTTTGAATTTCGTTTCGAGCTAGGTCTTTGACACTAACACCGTTAAGTCTAATCTTTTAACTCAGGGAGCAATTTGGTCATTTCATTTATTAATTAAAAGATATTTTTAAACCAGAGTTAGATGATGCCACGTGTCTTTATATATATATATATATATATATATATATATATATATATATATATATATATATATATATATATATCAGATCCCCTTCTTTTGTTAACCAACCATTAGTGTTAACCATTATAACCAATCACAACGGTAGATGCATAAGATCAATGGCTAGGATTTTTTAGTATTTTAATGTATAAAATAAACTACACCGACACGCTTCTCTTCATGTGCATACATGAAGAGGGGTAAATCAGTCAAAACACCCAAATTTTTAACAAGGGAAAGTAATTCTATCAAGAGTAACCGTCACCACATTTGAAGCAACCTGATTTTTGAACGAAGTTGGTTCTTCGCGAGCGTATCTTCTACAACCGATTGTTCGATATCAAAATCTTGTTCATAAGCGAAATCCGATAGATATCAATTTGAATGACGTAAATTCCATGCGGGAACGGTTTGAATAGAGGTAGAATCTTAAAATTCTAGGGTTTATAAATTCATTCCGATCATGTAACACCCGTAATTTTTAGTAAGTAAAGGCCGCCTGGACGTTTTTGTAATTTATAAATGGCAGGATTTTGTTGAGAAATCATTATTTAAAGTCCCTTAGAGTATCGGGGGTGTTGGCGTTGGAAAAGTCGAGTTTCGGTGCTTGGTACGGGCACGACTACAATGCCCGACGACTATGACGAGTCACAGTCGCACAGGGCAAAGTCGCAGAAGGGAAACAGAACCTAGGGAAGGCTTGGCGACATTGTCTGGCAATGTCGCTGGTCAATGTCGCACCAGGAGTGCAGAGGGCTATTAAGTCGCGATTTTCAGCTTTTTATCTCATTTCTCACTTCTCAAATCTCACCCTTTCTCTCCCAAACCGATTTCCATCTTCTTGGTTCAAACCCTAGCCATTCCTATGGCCATTCACTTTGATTTTGAAGCATTCCATCATCATCTAGGTCTTGGAAATCTAGAATTCAAGGAGCTACCATTCCACCATCTCCATTGATGTCTTCTTCAAGAAAGTTCTAGGGTTTTGAGTTTTATCAAAACCCACTATTGTAAGTTCATTCCTTTTCTTTCTAACACTTAATCAAGTTATAAATGCTCCATTTATAACTTCCTAGCGCTTTATTTCTTAAGTTTTCGGTTTGGGTGTTTTGGAGAAATTTAGGTCAAAATTAAGGTTTTGGCCAAAATGGAAATTTTGATGTAAAGTGTTTGGGGATCGATTCTAAATGGTTGAATATGATTATTTATGGGTGGAAATTATGGATCTAGGTTTTGGAAGGTTTTTTTTTGCTTGTGGATTCAGAGTTCTTCAAGGAAGCTCAAGTTGGGGTAAAATCTAGATTTCACCTAAATCTAGCAAGGTGAGTTCAAGTTGATTTGTGAAGACGATGTACATGCCAAAATGTTCATTTTATAGTGTTTTGTGTTTTACATGAAATTATTAACTACTAATTATCTGATAAGTTTTGGTTATTTGGAAATGTTTAACTTTATAAACTTATAAACTACCCACCTTTGGGGATTTTCGAGATTTTTGATGAATGTATCATAATGGAGACGTTTTGATAACCATTTTCATAAATGGAGGGTATTTGGTAAAAATGCATTTTGTGGTTATTGGAAATAAGTGTATTTTGTGTTGTGAAACGTTTTGAAAATACCAATGTACGAGTCATTGGAGTTTGGTCATTCCCAACCCTGTGTACCTTTCGGTTATCGTAAATCTCTGTGGTTTTTGAGAAAGATGTATTTCAAGTAATTTGTTTAGTAAATCTTTAATAACGATGTCTTAACAATCTATCGTACGCATGTTAATCCTTTGGAGTAATTGTACTTTTAATGTGTGTTATGAAAAATGCCGACATTGTGCTTTGGGACGTTTGAGAGAGCCAATGGGGTTATAAACTTGTTTAGAAAATGACTTGTTCAAATCTAAATGGTGTTTGAGTGTATTCATGCATTTTTGGAGCACGTGTTTGCATAAACGTGGTCGGTTGCATTTTAATGCATATTATGGATTTTAACATATGGTCATTTGATTGGTTGAGCTTAAGGCTCGGTTTTCGGCTTTGTCGGGTCTTGGGGACTTTTGTCTGGTTTTAAATAACTTAATGTGGAGCTTTGGGTGTGAGTTGCATTTATTGCACTTTATTTTGGAGAATACATGTTTTGAGTGCGTATGTCATTCAATGGGAGTCATGTATTTTTTATTGTAATGCATTTGGATCCATAGGCATGTAAGTCAGTCGTATTTAAGGATGAGGAGTGTTGATATTCTCACCTTGGAATTATGCCGTGTTGGCATCTTTGTTGTCCCGGTTGTTTGATGAAGATGAACCTTTATGGGTTGTACTTCGGGACCTTAGGTCTTGTGATTGGATGTCTAATACTTGTGCACGAGGGTTAGACATCGGGAGTTATCAAGTAAGGAGCAGAGGATCCTATCTTGAATGCTAGGGAGTAGGGGTGTTCATCGGTTGACATCCAATGGATGTGAGGGGAACCGAACCGATCCAATCATCCATTAGATGTTGGATTTTTCCAATCCAATGGATGATTGGATCGGTTCGGTTCCATCCATTGGATGTTCTTATTGGATATCCATTGGATCAGATTGGATATCCATTGGATATTCTTATTGGATATCCATTGGATCGGATTGGATCCATCCGACATCCAGTGGATGATCAAATCGAATCCATCCAACGTGTTAATTTAATGCAATGTTCTAATTAATTACTTTTAGTTTGTGTTAAAACCAACATAAGTGAGACTAAAAATTCAAAAACCAACACAAAACAAATTTAGATTTAAGCAAATTGCAAAAAAAAATAATTGGATGATAGTTGGATGGAAAACTGGATGGTAATCGGATGGTTAATTGGATGGGTAATTAGATGTTGGTCAGTTCGGTTCGGTCGGTTTTGGTCGGTTCTGGACTGCCATCCAAGAACCGACCGATCCAAATTGGATGTTGATATTTTCAATCCGATCGGATCCAATTACAATTGGATATCCAATTATGGTCGGTCGGTTATAATTGGATCGGTCAGTTCCTATTGGATCGGTTGAATTTCTGCACACCCCTACTAGGGAGTATGCACTAGGGGTCGAATGAGTACCCTGGGGATGAAACTCCGCTAGAGACCGAACAGGCAATAAGATCATGTATCCTTGAGGTGTAGCTCGGCAGAGCAGGCAATACAATCACGATCTGAGTTGTAGTTCGATAACATGGTTATGTGACTTAACTTTGTGTTCCACCACGTACAATGAAATCGGGTCTCCCCCGTCACCGGAAGGTGTTTCTTGGGTATTAAATGGTATTATTTTATTATCCATGTTTACGGTGACATTTTGCATATATGGGTTTGTTTACTCAAGATTTATGGGTTGAGTATTATGCCCCGCCCATGTTTGGGGTGTTTCGGGAAATAGCATTCATTTCACATTTTTATAAATTAGGAGTTCACTTACTACTCACGTCTTGAGTGAGTTTGGGGGTTGGAGTTGTTTTTACAAAGGAATGTCTATGTTGAGATACTTGTTTTTAAAGGCGTGTGTTATTGGAAACGAGTTGTTTAATATTTAGGGTAAATCATTTTGAAAGATGAAGATTTAAACTGCATTCTTTCCCCTTATCAAATATATTTGTTTCATATTGTAAACTATTGAACTCACTAGGCGTTAGCCTAACCTTTTTATTTGTCGACATGTGCATCAGGTTCCGGTTGGAGAAAGGTTCTAGCATTTCGGTGAAGTGTTGAGTGCTAGGAGTATGTGCAAGGGTGAGTGACTTGTTGAAGTCGTCCGCTTTAGTCTTTGAGAAGAGGAACTGTTATTGGGTTATAGTAACACCCGACTTCAGTTTAGTCTTCGTATATTATTGGAAGTTTATATTTGTCGAGGTTAGTTATAAAACTTCATCTTGAAGTATTCGGAGTTTTGAATTGAAGGAGGAAGTTTGGTTCCTTATTTTGATGTTATATCGAAAATTTTAATTAGTTGCTCTTTCCAAATTTGATGGTGTTACAGATCATCTTGTTCATGTAAAATTGTTCATACAGTTAGACCACGAAGCGAGCGAATCTTCAAGAAATCAGGGCTATCCAAGTTCAAGAACACAATGGATAACCCATTAGACGTTGATGCGAACCAGAACCCTAACCTCATGGTGGCTGAAAGTGCAGGGCTTTCATCCAATGTAGATAATATAGTCGAATCAGAGGAAGGTACACATAGTTAATTTTTTATTTGTCAAGTAGGTGTAGCAACTTATCGACAAAATGTTTACAATAACACATACCTGCACAATCGATATTGTCAATGTTGTCTGTGTGAAGTTTTTGTTTTGATAATGTAGTGTCTATGTGAAGTTTTTGTTTTGGAAATAGTACATAATGTAGTGTTTGTATATTCTAAATGTTGTATATGTGAAGTTTTTGTGTGAAGTTTTTGTTTTGATAATGTAGAGGTTGTGTATTCTAAATTGTGAAGGTGCACACTATAACACCCTAAAATTTAAATAACAAAATAGGAAGAAATTCTGGAAAAAAGGGGTAAAGTAAAACTTCCAAAGTACGTCAACTATAACCCAATAAGGTTGGGGTAGTTTGTATAAGTTCTAAAGTAGCGGTCATCAAGATATGAATTACAACAACCTACTTAATCTAGGATAAATTTAATACTAGATTAACATGGGTGTTTCTATCTCCAAAAATCCCTCTTCTCAAAGTTTTCCCAAAAGCCCGACACTTCAAGTGCTCCGAAGACGCAAGGTCGGCAAATCAACCCTTCCTAGACGCACCGCTAGGAGAACCTGAGAATCAATAAACACCACAACAAGTGTTAGGCCAAAAGTCTAGTGAGATCTTATATGATAAACAGTTTATGAGTGAGATACAATGTCATAAATTAAATGTTACCGACTCCACTTGATAGTATGAATATACCCACAAATTCTCAACTTTGCAACTACCTTCCATACCTGGATACAAATGCACAAGAGATATCTCTCTAATTACGGGGGAGACCCGTTTCCTTCCAAATGACGAGAACACGTTAGTGTAGTCACTTAAGATGTTATTGGGTTACACCTCATGTCCCGGTCTTAGTTCCCATGCCAATAAGACATCACAACCTCAAACCATTACATGCCTTTATTGCTTACTCCATCGAGTTACACCTCAAGGACTTACGAGACATTATTGCCTACCCAATCTAGACGAGTTACACCCCAAGGACTTCAACATACCTTATTGCTTACTCTCTAGTGGCCCCAAGATGACCAAACATGTGAGTTTGAAACTCAAACCCCAAAGTCCAAATCCTCGTGCACAAGGAGTTGAACACCAACGACAACATATATTTAGCATATATGAATTCCCACATAGTGATCAAATATAACCATGTTCCGTACTCGTTATCCCATACAACAATTACTCTTTCCACATTATACAAGTAATGAGTTCATGTAATCATAAGTATTTCCATAACATGAGGTTAGGCCATATTTCCCACTTGATTAAACCTCCCCAAGTTTGAAAAACATAACTAAAAGTAATTACATATGAAATCACACATGTATAAATATATATGTATATATATATGGATATATATGTCATTTTGCCCAAAGTTTCACTTCTAAACAATAGATGAGAGTATATAATCCCACATCACATACCCATTTTGTTTGAGAATAAAAAATCACCAAACCCTAGTTTAGGTCACCATCTACAAATGAAAGTAAATGCAAATATTTATCATATAAACAATATTTAATGATAATATAGTGGCAAGGGACTCACTTATAGGGTTTGTAGGTGAAAACCCTAGAAATGGAGATAACTCTAGAAATGATGATATGAGACTTGAGACTTGATAACACTTAGTTGATTTCACTTGAGGAGGGTGGATCTTAAGTGAGGAGCATTAATTCACTTGGATTGATCTTGAAACTTGGAAATAAATGAGATGAGAGTAGTTGGAAGGATGAAAATCGCCCTTAGGGTTAAGAGGAACAAAAATGGAAAATGTTTGCAATAAATGAGACCTTTTCCCCAAATAAATCAGACCTGCATTAAAAACCCCACACTCGCGCGGCGGCTGCGACCGGCGAGAGTGCCATTGGCACAATCGCCAGGCACTCTCGCCTAGCATGTACCATGGGCAGGCTCCTCCCCGCGACAATGCCCACGCGAGAGTGACCCGAGCACAACCACCGGGCACTCTCGCCCAAAATGTACCGAGGCTCAGTTGGCCTCAACAATTATGCCCTCTGCGACTATGACCATGGAATACTCGCCTGGCATAGTCGCCGGGTGTGTCCAGACGTGTGAAAATCCCGAAATTTGACCCAATCCGCTCCCAAGCATGACATCTAAAGATTTTAAGTGAAATTAAAGCAAGAATACGACGGTCGCGCCATAGTGAGGGTTTACATTAAGACTTATGGTTCACAAAAAGGGAAATTCCAAGGTGAGAATAAAAATCCGAAATTTCGGGGTGTCACACATACTTTCATGTATGTTTTTTGAAAAAGGACCAACTTCATGTCTGTGTAAAAAAGTGCACACAGTTTCTTGGTGTGCATATGTGAATCAAGTGCATGTGCACATACCAAATGTGAAAGTGAATAAGTGCATATATACACAGTCTTACATTAGGAGACATACCAACTGTGAATGACAGAGTTTATTGGTGTGCATATGTGAATCAAGTGTTTGTGCACTATGTGTGTATTGATCAATGTGCACAATGACATATACAAACAATGACAATATGACTATGCGCAAAATAGCACAAGTTCACATATGTACATCACAATTTCTTGGTGTACATATGTGAATCAAGTGTACGTGCACTCTGTGTGTATTGATGAATGTACATAATGGCATATAATTACTGTCAAAAGATAATTAATCAAAAATATAATTAAATAGTTACCATGAATAAAAAAGAGAAAAATAAGTAAGAATATATGCACTTAGATAATGAAATCAAATACCAATTACACCCTTAACTTTAATAGAAGGCGTGTACTTCTACATAAAGGAAAGGAGCAATGTGATTGGTCAATATTGGGTTAACATGATTAAGACAAATGGATTGGTTAACAAAAGAATGCGTCTCTCTCTCTCTCTCTCTGTATATATATATATATATATATGGAGATGTTCAAATGAGAAGTGTTAAATGTATGTGAAATAGAGAAATGATCACAACTCTTGGATCAAAAGATCATTTTTTTAAAGGAAAGTAATATGGTAACTAGAAAAAAGCGGGCGGTGATATATGACCAATACACAGTCATCGTCGATGACAACAATGAAAGTCTGGTCGATATATGATCTCGAACCCGTTAAAGATTCTAACAAATCATTTTTCAGTTTTATGGTAATTCCATGATCGATTTATCTTTGATTCTTTCTCGATCATATATCGCAATTCTAGGTTTTCAAAATTATCAAATTTCTTAATTCTTTCTCGATCAAATCTCGTATTTTTTCAATGTGAATCCGAATCCAGAGAGCGATCTTGAGCAAGATGTTGATTTTGATCGTCAAACTATAATGTTATATGTGAATCTAACATTAAGCCGCGAATCAATTGAATACTTCATATGAATGACTTAAAATAGTTCATATGTGAATGAGTTAATGCAAGAGACCAACTCAAAACGAAATGAGAACCACGGGGACGATAAGTGTACTTATTTTGAAAGAGAGACTAGGAATAGCAATGGGCCGGGTTCGGGCCGGTTATTGGTATCCCCGTCCCCGAAACTGATAACCAAAACCGTTCTCGCAACAGCCCCGATCCCCGTTGGGGATCTTATCGGGGATCCCCGTTGGGTCCCCGCGGTTTCCCCGATCCCCGTTGGGGAACCCATTAAGGTTAAAAATCATATTTCCCCATTGGTTTTCCCCGTTCACTGTTGGTTATACCCGAACCCGAAACCGGTCCGGATTTTTTCTACAAAATGTTAATTTTCACAACTAAAAATAAATTACAATTTTTATAAACATAGGTCTAAATGTCTCAAAAATGTCTTAAATTACAATATAAAAGTAAATAAAATTCATATATCATCCAACTAACATTACGGTTTCACGATTAGACAAATAAAATAGACTTTTTCGGGAGGCTTGTTTGGAGAGTTGAGATAAAATGGATTAAAATATTTTAAATTTTAATATAATGTTAGTGATTTTCTTTTAATGATATTATATATATATATATATATATATATATATATATACACACATTAAGTGTTTGGTTAATTTGAGAAATGGTAAATATTTGAGAAATAGAGAAGTAATCCTAGCCATTCATATGGTCAAGATCGGATTTGACTAGTCAAATATTGCGGCTTTGACCGGTCAAAAGTTGCGGCTTTGACTGGTCAAAAGTTGCGGCTATCCCAAAAATAGAAGGACAATTTCGTAAATTTTACAAAACACACGGGCTGTGTTCATATATGAACATGTATAATTCACATATGAACTATATGTTCATATATGAACCAGTGCAATTCACAACTGAACTCTTTTAACTGATTCATATATGAACCTTTGTGATTCATATATGAATCAGTTGAACTAACTAACAGATTCATATATGAACCTTTGTGATTCATATATGAATCTGTATGAATCACAAAGATTCATATATGAATCAGTTGAACTAATTAACAGATTCATATATGAATCTTTGTGATTCATACAGATTCATATATGAACTCATCCCGTATATTTTACGAAATTACCCCTCTACCTTCTATAGACCACACAAGGAATTATCCGGTGCTTCGCGGTCAAAGCCGCAAATGTTGACCAAATGAATGGCTAAGATTACTTCTCTATTTCTCATATATTTACCATTTCTCAAATGAACCTCTCCCTACACATTAATATTTATATATATACACATATCGGGCCGGGCCGGTGATCACCGTCCCCGCCCCCACCCCCGATAAAATCCCCAAATATATCCCCGATCCCCGCCCCGTCCCCGATAAGAAGTCCCCAAACCTAGCCCGAATATTTCGGTTTTCGGTTTTCACCATCGGTTTCGGTTATTTTTGCCATCCCTAAGCTTTGTTCTCGAAACTCATTTAACGAAGGGAGGGAAATGAGAGGAAAGTAGAAATAACTCGTGTTCTCGAAACTTTTTTAGGAGAAAAAGGAAAGGAAACAGAAGGAAAAAATTGAGAACTTTCCTCCCAAACATTTCCTTCCAAATGTGGAAGGAAAGGGAAGGAAATGAAAGAAATTAAAACTATTTAAAAAAATTATTGAAATTATTAAAATTACAAAACAACCCAATCTTTTATTATAAAGAATATAATTTTATAATGGTATATTTATAAAAATGACAACTTTCCTTTCCTTTTTTTTCTCATGTTCAAAAACATGAAAAACTATTTCCTTATCTTTTATTTTCTTCATTTTTCTTCAATTTCAAGAACACAAATGAAAAAATTATTTTCTCTCCCTTTCTTTTCCATCCCTTTATTTTCTTTTATTTTATTTTCTCTTCATGTTAGATAACACAACGTAAGAGAGACTATATTTAGATTGTGAACAAACCATAGAGAACCACGAATGTAATTTACTCTAAAAGATATGTTTTTAAAATCTATATATGTAAAAGTAAAATATTTTCATTTCTTTCTATAATGTTCAAAAACATAATTTTATTTTCCTTCCATCGCAAAAATATGATACATTTTATTTTCCTTCCAATTTCTTCCCACAAATTCCAGAACATAACATAAAAAAGATTTAATCTATTTAAGCTTAGCTTATTGAAATGCTACTCAAAATAGCGTTTTAAAAAGCTAGCTTATCAGCTACAAGTTAGCTTATAAGCTAGTTTGTCGAGTATTTTAAAAATAAATGAAAAAGCAAGGTTAAGAAGTTGAAGAGTATTATTTGGGGGAAACGTCGAGTATTTTAAAAATAAATGAAAAAGCAAGGTTAAGAAGTTGAAGAGTATTATTTGGGGGAAACGTCCGTCGCCTCCCATTATCTCTTCCAAATCTGAAGCATTTAATGCACCATCATCATTACTTGCCTCTTCCCTTGTATTCTCACGCGCCACCACCACATCACCTTCCTACTTTCACTCCATCTCCTCCATTTCTCTCATAGATTTTGTTGCCACCAAAAACAATAAGTAAAAGTACGTACTCACTAATGGAGAATAATAATACACGTAGATTGAATCCACATGCACCACCCTTCTACCCTTCCACTTTCCAACATTTACCACCTCCACTCACCCACCAAACCCAACCATCGCCATCGCCATCGCCGTCACCCAACACTTTCGGTCGCTCTTCGCTTACTCCGGTGCCCACTGGACCCAGGATTCGAGGAGGGCGGAGAGGAGCGGCGGTTGGTCGTCGTGATATTAATTGTCGCAGAGATGATGATGGTGGTGGAAGAAGACAACTAAGAAGAGGGGTTTATCGAGAAATTATGCCTTTGGATCCCCATGATAATTCCACTTCTGTAATGATCCGAAACATTCCAAATAACTACACGTACGTAATCTTTTCTTATCTCCATCACCTCCATTGATTACTGCTTTATATATATATATATATCCTTCAATGTCTTGTGACTTATTTCTTTATTATAATCCAAAACAGTAGGAAATTATTGGTGGAGTTCTTGGAGAATCACTGCAAGCATGAGAATGAAAACGATAAAAACACCATTCGATCGTCTTTTGATTTCCTATACCTTCCTGTTGATTTCAAGTATGTATACATCAATGGCATCTTTAATCTGTTTCAGAAGTATTATATTATATGTATCATTAATGATGATGATGATGTGTGTGTGTGTGTGTGCAGGCATCGTTTGAATGCTGGATATGCGTTTGTAAATTTTACAAGCCCAGATGCAGCATGGAGGTTTCATAAATCCATCAAAGGAAAGCACTGGGATTTGTTCGAGAGCAAAAAGATTGCCGATGTTACACGAGCCAAAATCCAGGTACATACTTGATTAATTTACTTTGGTTTTATATCAAGTAATAATTAAAGATGTGATTTTGATCGATGATACATATATATATGTATGTATAGGGGAAGGAGGCACTTGTGAAGAACTTTGAAAGAATGCAACTCCGTAGTCCGTCGTGGGAGTACTTGCCGGTGTGGTTCGATCCGCCGCGAGATGGGTGTTTGCCGTCGTCGTCGTCGTCGATGAAGATGCACACCATTGGAAGTGTTCAGTCGTTACACAGTTAGAAATAGCTAGCTAGGGTACTAATCTAATCTATACGTATGTAGTAGTAGAAATTAAGGTAGAATGTGAGCTATTTTAGGGTTGGAATTGAAGGAAGAGGTGGAGTTGGGCACCTGGTCATGGTTAGGGTTGGGTGGTGGGGTCGACCTTTTCTCTCCATAGCTAAGCTAAGGTAAGGCAATGTAATGTACGTCATCATGGGTTGGAGCCGGAAAAATAGTTTTTCCAGATTTTGGTCTGTACAAATGATCATCAATTGCATCATTTGATTGATGTGCTTGTGCTTGTGATAGTGCTAGCTTCTACCATCATTTCATATACTTTTTTTTTTTTTTACCTTTTCTATCTTATCTTCGTTTATCGTTTAAGGCTATGTTTGGCAAACTAGCTGATAAACTAGCTTATCCGTGATAAGCTAGCTGATGAAAAAGTCACGTTTAGCAAAAACTAGTTTATAATCATTTAAATTACCGAAAAAGACATTAATTCTTTATTTATAATTAAAAGTTAATATATAATAATGAATATTAATGAGGGACATAATTGGAATATTTACAAAAAGCTCTTCAAAAGCTACTCCAAATAGCTTATCAATAAGCTAGCTTATGGTTATCCAAACATGTACCCAGAAAATAAGCTAGCTTATTTTTGCCAAACAATACCTAAGGCGAAATCTATATATAATATTTCATTGAATATTTAGGTAAAATTATTAATGAAAAATTTTCAATTTAGGGATACAACATTTATTAAGTATATTTATATTAATATCTTATGATATGCTAAATTTTTTCTTCCCTCGAAATATATTTTAGAAAGTCAGAGTTAGAAATGAACAAGCTTTAAAACTAGCTGATAAATTAATATAAATTATTAATAAATTAATTGAAAAATGACGAAAATAATAAAAAGGAAATGTTAAAAGTTTAATAAATTTTAATATTTTACAATATATTTAAGTAAATTAATAATAGTATATTAATATATTAATGAAAAAAGTTAATAAAAATTTAACAAACTATTCTATTTTGAACTAATTAAGTCTTGAACTAATTTTTTGAATGAATCAAGTCTTGAACTAATTTTTTGAATAAAAAACCAATTAAACTTTCATATTTTGAATGATTAAATCTCTGAATATTTTTTTTAATAAGTTAAATCATCGAAACTTCTAAAAATTAGTTACTTATATCATTTTAGCCCAAAAAAATTACCTGTAACGAGGGATCTTTTGATTCTTCCTCTTTTGATAGATAAAAAATAGATCAAAAAGAGAGAGATCGATGACAGGGACAACAACGTGTTAGGCGATATGAAGAACGGACGTCAGGCAACAGGGAGTGGTGAGGCGGAGCAATACGATTGTTTGTGAGAGATTTTAATGACGTAGATTTTGAGAACAGTAAAATTGATTTTTAGATTTGTTTTTAATTTAAAATTTTCATAGTCAGTTCCAGGTGCCTTTAAAAAAAGGTAACTAATTTTTAGAAGTTTGATAGTTTATTTATTCAAAAAAAATGTTTAGAAACTTAATCATTGAAAATTAGAAATCTTAATGATTTTTTCATTCGAAAAAAATAGTTGAGGGAATTAATCATTCATAATGAGAAATTTTAATGGGTTTTTCATTCAAAAAATAATTTAGTGACTTAAGCATTTAAAATCAAACAGTTTACTGGATTTTTTAAACTTTTCCCTATATTAATTAGTATAACTGCAATTTAATTTAATTTAATTTTAATTTATATATTTATATATATATATATATATATATAACACTATAAATTTTGGATTTGTGTAATTAAGTATAAATTTTATAAAATATCTATCAAATGATAACTTTATGTAATGATTACATATAATGCAAATAAAAATAAGAGTGAATTGTGGATTTGGTCCTGTGGTTTAGTGATTTCTTTGACCATGGTCCTCATTTTATGTTTATTGTGGATTTGGTTCTTGTGGTATTCAATTTATTTTGGTCATAGTCCTTTGACTAACACTTCCATTAACTTTGTTAAATCAAGGACCATTTTAGCCATTTTACCTATTTTTTGTCCTTTTTTGCTAAGAAAAATATAAACAATATTTTTATACACACAAACACACATGCACACACACATGTATATATATATATATATATATATATATAACGATATTAAAATAAATAAAATAAGACATTATTGTATGATTTAATTGTTTTTTTTTTAAATTAATTATATTAACTACGATTTAATTTTATTATTTTATTGTAATTGTGGAAAAAGATATAGTTTTCTTGTTTTAATGTAGTTAAAATTTCAATTTAAACAAATCAGATCATAAAACTATATCTTATTTTATTTAGATCGAATAAAATAAAATATAGTTTTATGATTTGATTTATTAAATCAAAATTTTAATTAAGTTATAGACGATTTAATTATATTGTTCTTTTACTATCATTGCAACAAACAAGCTTATTGTTGATATTTTAACACCAAAAATCATTGAAAACCGTTGAGAAATGAACTATAATTTTATCATCTTAAAATTAGAAGCTCCAATTTTCATATTGTTTTTCAGTCAAAAATTCAAAATCAATTTTCATATTGTTTTTAGTATGATAAAATTAGAGTTTATTTTCTCAACGGTTTTTAATGATTTTTTTGTGTTAAAATATCAACAATAAGCTTGTTTGTTGCAATGACAATAAAAGAAAATATAATTAAATCGTCTTTAACTTAATTAAAATTTTAATTTAATAAATCAAATCATAAAACCATATTTTATTTTATTCGCTCTAAATAAAATAAGATATAGTTTTATGATCTGATTTGTTTAAATTGAAATTTTAATTACATTAAAACAAGAAAACTATATCTTTTTCCACAATTACAATAAAATAATAAAATTAAATCGTATTTAATATAATTAATTTTAAAAAAAATTAAACAATTAAATCATACAATAATGTCTTATTTTATTTATTTTAATATCGTTATATATATATATATACATGTGTGTGTGCATGTGTGTTTGTGTGTATAAAAATATTGTTTATATTTTTCTTATAAAAAAAGAACAAAAAATAGGTAAAATGATTAAAATGATCCTTGATTTAACAAAGTTAATGGAAGTGTTAGTCAGAAGAACCATGACCAAAATAAATTGAATACCACAAGGACCAAATCCACAATAAACATAGAATGAGGATCATTGTCAAAAAAACCACTAAACCACAGGGACCAAATCAACAATTCACTCTAAAAATAAATTTGTCAATTTTATATATCATAATTGATTAATATTTTTTTTTAAAATAATAAACACTTTATTGGATTTTTTAAACTTTTTCCTATATTAATTAGTATAACTTCAATTTAATTTAATTTTAATTTATATATTTATAATATATATATATATACATATATATATATATATAAAATACTATAAATTTTGGATTTGTGTAATTAAGTATAAATTTTAGAAAATATCTATCAAATGTTAACTTTATGTAATGATTACATATAATGTAAATAAAAATAAGTTTGTCAATTTTATATATCATAATTGATTAATATTTAAAAAAAAATTAAATTAAATTTATTAAAGTTTTATAATTTATGAAAACAATATAAACTTTAAATCTTATGTTATTTATTAACTTTTTTAAAATTTTATATTTGTCTTTGCCTACTAAATATATTAACATTAATAGAAATAATAATAATAATCCTATAAAAAATAGTTGTTAAGATTAACAATAATTGTAAATAATTAATTTTAATGAATAATTTACAATTAAAGTTAATTAATATTTGAAATTAATACTTTCTTCGTCTCAAAATAAATATCAACAACGAAAATGACACAATTTAGAAATATACAATTATAATATTTTTTTAATTAATTTAATGACAGTTCTACTATTCATTGTTAGTTTTCTTCATCTCATAATTAATGATAGAATGTGAAAATAGACACTTTTAAAAATTGACACTTAGAGTAAGAAAAACCAAAATATAAACACTTAGGATATGTTTGGCAAACCATCTGATAAACTAGTTTTTGATAATTGATAAGTTAGCTGATGAATAAAAGGAGCATCTTGAAATATAGGCAATTACAAATATTTCATAATATATACAAATCTATACTATATTATAAAGCAAGGATAAAAAACTCTTAATTACAAATTATTAGACACAAGGTACCATCATTTTATGCAAGATTTTAAAAATCTCTTAATTTACAAGTATCAAAGAACAAGATACATATTACTACTGCAGACTTCTAACACCCACCAATTTGGTATGTGCAGAGCCTTCTTTTTATGCAGACATTTTCATGTATCACTATTAATTAATATATTATATTACTATAAATTTGTTTTAATTATATTATTAAATATATAATTGGTTATTTTTTTGAGATGTCATTAAAATATATAAAATAATCATTGAATTCTAACAAAATACTTAATTTTTTTATATAAAAAACATTATATTATTAAGCCTAAATTAAACAAATTTATAAAAACATTATCACTTTCTCAAAATCATCCAAAATCGTACTGTAAATCGAAAAAAAAATCAAATGAAACATTAAAATTGTGATGTATCTCGCTGCATTGCGCGAGTACGCTTCTAGTAAATTTATAATAATATAATTAAATTTTTTTAATAATATAATTTGTTAATTACTACAAACAAGATGGTAAAGAAAAATTAAATACTAATATATTAATTCAAAGAATTTAAAATTTATTATTCTATACACATTATAAATTTTGAATTTGTTAAAACAAATTTTAGAAAAAAATCTACAATAATCTATGATTTTAAATAACTATTACGTATAATATAAATAACAAAAATTGATCAACCTCATATATCCTAATTAATAACTAATTTTTCAAAAATATAATTAATAATTAAATTTAATAATTTATTAAAATTAGCATATTTTAGTTATCTAATCACTTTCAGCTCTGGGCCTTTTTTATTAGTTAGCCCCGGTAAAGCCCCCAGGCGGCGTATGAAATAAAATAAGTATAACTTTAATATTTAGGTAACTTATATAAATATTTTTAGAATTGTTATAATATTTTTGATATCTAAATTTATTAAATAAACACTTAAAAAATAATTGATATAGTTAATAACATTTATAAATAAATAAATAATTATTATTAATGTAACACCCCCTTCCTACTAGTTCTAAGATGGGGAATGTCACAACCGAAAACGGATCAAAAGTCTACAATTCACAGTACAGAGCTCTAACAGAACTCCCAAAAGATTGCAATACATCCTCCAGTAATGATACGAATAACATATTTATATATTAAGTATTTACATAACAAAAGCCTTCAATAAGTAACTAGTCTTTAAGCATCCTAAACCATCTCGTCCGTTCATCCCGCCTCTAGGTTAGATCCTGAACCTGCCGAGCCTCGGCTGAGCAAAATTGCCCAGTGAACGAATAATAACACAATAAAATACCAAATAAGAAGTAGGTAACTGAAAGAAAACAACTG
Source organism: Arctium minus (assembly GCA_954870635.1). Taxonomy (NCBI): domain Eukaryota; kingdom Viridiplantae; phylum Streptophyta; class Magnoliopsida; order Asterales; family Asteraceae; genus Arctium; species Arctium minus. Next base: position 50,798,744 of record OX941094.1, read on the forward strand.
AAAGAAAACCTTACGATACAAAGTTGGAAGCGATTTAAGTGTAAATCTCAAGAACTGAAACCAATATAATTAAAGTTCAAAGCAAGATAAACATCCATATCATTAAGATATATTGTACCCGATGGATGATCAGTCCAAACAGGCGTCATAATGGAATGGAAGTGTTGGGCACTACACCGCCTCATTCCCCGGTAACCAAAGGTATCTGGTATTCGGCTCTATCCGGTAACCAACATAATTGGTATTCGGTTCTATCCGGTAACCAACATAATTGGTATTCGGTTCTATCCGGTAACCAACACATAATTGGTATTCGGTTCTAAGGATGCATCCAACGTTCTCTATATGGCTCGGCCATAGCCTTCACGAGAACGCCATGACTATTTTAGCCATCATGGAGGCGTCTCAACATTCGTGCCCCGAATGATGAGCCTAGTCAAAACGAAATTCAATAACCAAATTTGATGAATAAACTTTGGATAACAAGTTCAACAAACTCATTGATATTTATAATTCAAGTAATCGGAAGGAATTTAAAAACATACCGGTCTCGAGTCAAAATTCCCAAGGACTCAAATTCATTAAACGAAACATCATATAAAACATAAAAATATTCCAGATAACCACTTGATAACATCCACTTTTGTGGGTGTATTTCATGAACAAGATCTATGGATTGGGTAATCATCACAATTGATAACCCACGTATTGAAACGAATTAGATATTCGTACCTTGGAGGTGTTTTAGAAACGATCACACGAAACTTGATGCCTATGAACGGTTTTCTTCTTCCGGTTTACCTACACTTATTAGTAAAATGCTTTTAGATGGTTTTCGGTAACAATTCTTATCAACTTCAAGTTCCTACAAGCCCTTTCATCTTAGAAAGATTCTACGGACCTTCAAACATGTTTACAATACCCTTAGGACACTTAATAAACACTTAACACAATTCTTAGGGCCTTAAACCACATTTTTAAAAATCCAAATTTACACATTCAAACAGTAGCTAACAGCTTCTGTACACTTGAAATTCAAGCATTTTTCTCATTCTTAGAGGCTCAACCAAATTTTCTTGTAAACATGAAAGTTGTGTATAATCCTCTTAGGATTTCACAGAAACTGGAGTCACATCAATTGGAGCTCTGCTATATTTTCTACAGAATTAATACCAACAGTGTGCATTTTCTAGTGTGTGCATAATAGTTCTGAAACATCAGTGATTTCGAGTCACTTAAAGTCCGAACTAGACTTTGGTGTAAACTACAAAGTTGAACTACACACATAGACCTTTCTGTAGATATAAAGAACACCTCATTTGGACAAATGGTTGATTTTATACGAATTTTTAAACTTACCACAATGAATCTGTCACTTCCAACAACACCAAACTTGAAGAATTTCCACCTCAATTCCTCAATCTTCAACCTATTATTCATAGATAAACTTAGGGTTTAACCCATTTTGCCCAAAGTAGAAGTAATCAACAAAATTAACCATGAACATACCTTAACTTGAGCCCCTAGTTCCATTTCTAACACTATATCTTCAAGAATATTAAGGATTTGAGAAGGAATTTGAGGTTTTAGGGATGAGATAAGGGTTTCTAGAGAGAAGGAGGAGAAATTGATGGGTAGAGAGAGAGTGATAAATCTGATTATGAATTTTGAATAAAAAAAAATCAATTAATTTCATATATATATTTTCAACATTTACAATCGAACCCCTTTATCTTTAGCTTATAACAATTTAACCCTTTCTTGACAATTCTTTTACAATGTTGGTCCTAACCAAGATTGTTTCATTCAACATTAGTCCATAAATGAAATCTATAAATATAGACTCGGACTAATGTACAACTCTTAACAACTAAGGTACAAGTCATTAAAGCACGATCTCCTATTTTAAGCACGATTTCGTTTTCGGTCACAAAATTAGGTATTAAACATAGGATATTATAATTAATATCTATTGTGTAATTATATTTTAATTGTTAGTATATAATTAAAATTAATTAATTAATTTTAATTACTATAAATTGATATGTATTAATAATTAATATTTATTTATAATTAGTGGTTAATATTTATTTAAAATATTTAATAATAATTGGAAAAAATTTCGTTAAAAAACTCGTCATAAGCTATTTCAAATAGCTTATCACTAAGATGCCTTATGTGCATCCACGATTACTTAAAAAATAAGATAACTTATTTTTACCAAACAATACCTTATTTTGGAATGGAGGGAGTATTAATTAATCTATACTATATTATAAAACACGGATAAAAAGCTCTTAAATACAAATTATTAGGCACAAGGTACCATCATTTTATGCAAGATTTTAAAAATCTCTTAATTTACAAGTATCAAAGCACAAGATACATATTACTACTGCAGACTTCTAACACCCACCAATTTGGTATGTGCAGGGTCTTTCTTTTATGCAGACATTTTCATGTATCACTATTAATTAATATATTATATTACTATAATTTTATTTTAATTATATTATTAAATATGTAATTAATTATTTTTTCTAGATGTCATTAATATATATAAGATAATTATTGAATCCTAACAAAATACTTAATTTTTTTATATAAAAAACATTATATTATTAAGCCTAAATTAAACGAATTTATATAAAAAAAACATTATCACTTTCTCAAAATCATCCAAAATCGTACTGTAAATCGACAAAAAAATAAAATGAAACATTAAAATCGTGATTTATCTCGCTGCATTGCGCGAGTACGCTTCCAGTAATATGTAATTGATATTCATCAATAATTAATAAGAATAAATAAGAAATTATATTAATAAAGGGCATAAACGAAAGAAAGTGACAAAAAGCTTCTAGGGCTTAAACATATTAAATAGATTCTCCAAAAGTTTTCCATAATGAAGAATTAAAGTTTAGAATCTAAAAAAAAATGCATTCAACTCCGTCATCTTCTCCGTTTTGAAGATTAAATCATTAACTATTATTAACCACAAGGGTTGTGGCGTACTGGTTAAAGCCCTGAGAGATGTGGTGGAATATATTAAAAAATATTATTTATCTCCCTAAACATTTTATTTTAAAGTTTTTTATTGGTGGAATATTAAAAAAAGAGTCGTTCCTTCTGGTGATACTCATTTTTGGAGAGTTATCCAAATTTGAAGAAATTTTCACTATCTCTCCCCTCCTTTTTTTCATTGTGGAGAAAGTTTAAGATAATCTATTAGAGCAAAAAATTGCGAACATTTTCTCTATTTTAGGGAATCTGTTAAAGATTTTCTTTTTGAAACACTACTCCAAATAGCATATTAATAAACTATTTTTTGTTCATGCAAATAGAACTTTTGCAATAAGTTCAAAAATTAAATTAAATAACTGATAAGCTATCTTATATTTATGAAACATGGCCTAAAATAGGTCCCTCCGTTTGCAATTAGAATAAAATTATGATGTTTCATAATCATATATTTTATATATGTTCATTAATCACACGAAAATATATACATAGTAACAAAAAGAGAAAAAGAATACACATCTATCAAAGAGAGAAAAAATATGAATATAAATTAAATAAATTTATATTGATTAAAAAACTAATGTATTTTTATATGATTAATAGAACAGGATTGAAATTAAAAAAATTGGGACAAACGATTTTTTCCAACTAGTCCACTAGTCAAGTTCGCTCGGTTTGAACTAGGGGTATAAACGAGTCGAGTCGAGTAGTAGGTTAGTCGAGTCGGGCTCAAAAATTAATATTGGGCTCGAGCTCGACTCGAGCTTGAATATTTAACGTGGTTCCGCTATCGGGGTGATAGTGTACTTCCAGAGTGTCTTCGTTGAAATCCCTTGCAACAAGATTTTGGCCCATGTGACTTAGGGAGCCCCAAAAGTGGCCCTGATTAGTTTATCAGCCTCATGCATCAAACACTTGTACCTTAAGCTATAAGATTTGTACATCATCAAAATTTCTTACAAATTCAACACTCTACCATGATTAGGCATGGAAATTTGACCCGACCCGTTGGGGAACCCGATTCACCCGACCCGGGCGGGGCCGGGTAGCCTACCCCCCGACCCGCCCGGTACCTGCATATATTATATAAGTATTTTTTTAAATATATATATATATATATATTTAATAATCCTATATTCCTAATTTCCTATTAGTTTTTCCCATATTAGGTTTTCCCACTTCCCACTTCCAGTTTTCTATTCTTCCATCCACGAAACGATTTTGATTCACGATTCAGAATCACGACTTCACTCGTCGGCTACAGACTTCAGTATCCCATTCCCACCGGCGACTGGCGGCAGCTGGCAGCAGCACCGCAACACCGACTTCAGTAAGCCATCGATTCACTTCTTCTGTTCCGACAACTTACTGTAAGCCATTAACAACTTCTAATTCATCTGTTCTTGTCTTCTTGACAACTTCCAGAGTTCCAGTAAGCACCGCAGCAGTAAGCCATTGACAACTTCCAAGGGACCACTTCGATTGACTTCCACAGTAACAAAATGACTTCGATGTAACAAAATGCATAATTGACTATGACGAGTTTCGGATCTGCCATCACTCGTCAATGCTAGAAGCAAAAAAAAAAAAAAAAATCCTCAAGTGCGCAATCTCAATAAACACAAACAAGTTAAGCAACCCAAAGCACGTACTAGGTAATAACTCCCCAAAGATGTCGCTATGTCATATGTAGTAGTATCCTCATCTCTCCCACAACGTGCCGCACGAAACTAACACAATTTGAGCAGAATCAAATTTGAGCAATGCTCGAATTTAGCTGGTGGTAACGATTTGGTGAACATATTGGCAACATTTTTGTCAGTGATGATTTTCTTCAAGTACGCCAATTTTGCATCATGCAAAGCTACCAAAAATGCATCACACACGTTAATATTCTTCGTTCGAGAGCTAAACGCCGAATTTGTAGCCAAGTGAATTGCACTATGGCTATCACAATTAATATGAACAGTAGACTGCTTCAAGTGCAAACCAATCAAGACTTCTTGTGAATGAACCGCTTCTTTAGTAGACTCACCGCCACAATAAGTTAAGCTTCGATAGTTGACAATGCAATAACATATTGTAACCGATATCTCCAACTGATAATTGTTCCACCTAATGTAAAAACATAACCAGAAGTGGATTTCCAACTTACATGATCACCTGCATAATCTGAATCGCAGTAACCAACAATATGAAGTTGTTTTGCAATCCATAAATGAGACCATGATTTTTCATACCTTTCAAATAAAGAAATACAATTTTAATAGCAAGCCAATATGACGTACCCAGATTCAATAGAAACTGAATAATCAGTATAACACAATGTGCAAGATCGGGACGAGTACATAACTTATCATACACGAGACCCCTGACTACACTGGCATACAAAATCTTCGTCATCTCAGCTCTTCCCATATTGTCTACCGGAAAATTGTCTTTTGTAATCTTGATGTGTCACGGAAGTGGCGTAGACGCAAGCTTTGCTCCATCAAGATTAAACCGCTTCAAATTTTTTGAATATAGCCCTGTTGTGTCAACCTAAAAGTATGATAATGATTTCCATGTTGAGAATAACATGAGCTTCACCGAGAGCCTTCATTTCAAAATTTTGATTTCAACCGATCTTTCAAACGGTTGATTTCAGATCAATCTCTGCAAGCTATCAACATGTCATCAACATAAAGAATTTGTTGGTCCCAAAAAGGATTCTACAAGGGTCAAGTTTGTTGGGGGGGGGGGGGGGTGAATAGAAACACAAAAGTATACTTTTAAATTTGTTTATTGATTAGAGTAAATCAAAAACATAATTTACAGATTGTTGCGAAAATAGATAAGGTAAACCTGATATAAAGAATCTAAGAATCACAAAGGTTCTTGCACAGGAAGTAAGAAACAAGAGAGAAGAGAGTGTGAGGAAATAAGGTTTTGGTCAGAAAGATAGGTTTGCTTTTTGTACAGGAAGGTTCATGAGATTGACTTTATCTATTGTATGCTTTTAGCCGTCTTTGTAAACAGAGAGGAAAAAAGAGTAGTTGTACGATTTTGGTCAGAAAGTCAGGTTTGCTTTTTGTACCTTCGTACTATTTATGCAAGTAGACAAGAGAAATAAAACTTGTAAGGCAAGCTTTATGATCAATTATCACTGATGAGCATCCCTAACTTTCGCTGATGATGTATTTAGTAATAGTTGAAGCTTGTGCTTGATTTGTCACGCATTGTAGACTAGTCTTGGTATCACTGAGTGCCTCTTTAGATCATTTGTAGACTTGCCTATTTCATCAGCCTGATCTTTGACTTCAGCTGTGAGTTTCTTTCAACGTGAAACTTGTCTTCAGGTATTACATTAGGACTGTTCATAAAGAAAGCGCTCAACGATCACTGAACATACTCAGTGTGAACGCTGATACTGATGTTTTCAGTTATAAAACAGCAAATGTAATATTTCACTAAGTATAAGGATCATCATCAAATCAGTGAGAGAGTTTGGATCAACAATCTCCCCTTATTTGATGATGACAAAGCAACATAAGAGAATTGCTAAGTACTAAAGCATAAGGATAAAAGGAACTCATTATATACATGTCACATTTACTGTTTTAGGGATCTTTTTCAGTACAATGATGGTATGAAGTATTTCACTGAAATTTTCATTAATTCGTATCAGATTACAAGGGAATATGAAAATCACAGGTACAATGAAATACTAAACTGAACGTGTAACACTGATAAATACAGAGAAAAAAGGAATCTATCAGCTAGAGTTGTTATCCATATTCAGATAATCAGTACTTGTTCTCCTCTTCTTTTTCTGGCTTTCAGCTCTTTGAGTATATAAGTCTTCATCAGTGATCCATAGCTATAGAGATCACACCAGAGCAAGAGATTCACAGATGATTTACAAGACATAAATGCAGTTTAATGAATCGTTGATATCTGGTAATGCCTTCGTGATCTAAGAAGAGTATTCCGTAAGGATCAGAGAAGGGGTGTTCAAAAAAACCGTTGGACCGCTCAAACCGGTCGAACCAAGTCAAACCGAACCGTTTTTGGCGGTTTAAGCGGTCTGGCGGTCCGGTCTAGTCTGGAAAATTGCCAAACTGGGCGGTCCGGTCCGGTCTGCGGTTTGGAGGTTTTTTTGGGCGGTTTGGACCAAACCGACCGCCAAATATATAAATATATATTTTTTATTTTTTTATATATTCCTTTATTATAAAGAATAGATGATATAAAACCCAAATGTCCAAGTATATACAAAAAAACCCAAGGTATTTTAAAAGATTGAAATCTTTATGGATTGTGGAATACAAATAACGGAAAAATGAAGAAGTGAAGCCGTTGATTTTATTTGCACTTTGCATATTCCTTTTTTTTAGTGTTTTGTTTTCGGATATTTAGTTAAATTTTGTGGACTTTGTTCTTTATTTCAAATGGACTCAATCCAACGAGCCTTTAAAATTCAAAGTTTTATATGTTTTTATTTTTAAACTTAAAAGTCCACTAAAAGGCTCAAACCGCCTAAACCGGTCGACCAAACCGCCTAAACCGCGGTCCGACTTGACCAGTCTGGGCACTTGATGTCAAACCGCTCGGTTTGAAAAATCAATAAACCGCCACTTGTGGTTTGGTTTGTGGTCTGAGGGGTTAAACCGCCCAAACCGGACCGCGAACACCCCTAGATCAGAGAGTACTTCACCAGGATTGAATGTACCATAGCCATGTAGAGAGAGATCCAGCTTCGAGAGATCTAGAGGAGGACCAAGAACTTCTTCCTTTGATAATTTTACGTCATGTTCGTTCTTATGGGAAGGTCCTTCGTCAGTGCAGGGATAAACTTTCTTCTGCGAGTTGGCTTTGAATGTAGTGGAGGAACTTCGATAATTTGTGAGATTTTGTTGAAGAGCTGATTTAGATGAATCTCCACATACTTCTTATATTTTGACTTGGATTTCTGAATGACATCTATGATTTCAAGCCATTCATAGTATCCGTAGTCACCAAGATGAAGTTTTAGTCGAGTACAACGCCAAAGTTGTCCCTAAAGATGGTAATGTTAACAATCACACCATCATCTTTGGGTCTGCCAACGATGGTAGCATTAATGATCTTTCAAGGACTGAGTGGTTCTTCATCTTTTCTTGACACCATTTCAGTTCCTCGTTCTGTTTGGCCTTTTTCATCTTGTGATCTATTTCAGCTTTCTTTAATAAACGAGGTTGGACTCTGATGGGATCTGTTTCTTTTAGATTTTCTTCAGATAGATCTTGTTCGACAAGAGCAATGCCATGTTCAATACTCTTTTTGTGAGCATCCAAAGCCTACTCAGCTCGAATAGATTCTTCTCTTTCAGTGCCTGTCAGAAATACAAGCTCATCATTGGCTTCACTGGTACGAGAGGGAATTTTGATCTTGGATTGATCTAGCTGATATATCAATGCTGCCATCCTCTTAGATTCTTCAATCTCAGAGTTTGGAATGAGAAGTGAAGGTCTTCGAGGATGATTCAGTGTATCTTCCTCTTCTTCTTGATCATAAGTTTCTTTAACAACGACTGTGATTATTGGTTCATTGGTTATTGAGTTAGCTAGGATTATTTCTTCTTCTTCATCCGTTGTTGTAGGAATCGAAGATTCATGCATGGGAGGGGATGGGCTGGAAGAGAGAGGAGAATTGAGTAATTCCATGCCATACAGAAGGTGAGAGTGTATGGATAGAGGAGTGTTTGTGGGTGGATTATACGTGATTGTAGGAGAGAAAGGTTGGATATCGAGACATACCTTTGATAGAAGTAACAACTCCCCCTCATATGGTTGTAGTATCTTTAGATTCCCTTCAGTGGTAATGCCTTTTTGCTTGCTAGACTGAGAGGTCTTCTTTGTTTTGGGCTCTGAGGCCCTCTACCCTGGTTTTCTGATTACAACACCCTTTGTTGTTGGTTGAGGCTTAAACAGAGTGTTGATGAAGACTGAACTATCGTCTTCGTCGTCGTCATCATCATCATCAGTAGTCCAACCCTGTAGGTTTTTGCCTTGATCAAGAATGGTTGGTTCCTCTTCGTCTTCCTCTTCTTCAGCATCATTATTGTCGTCTTCAAAGCCTCACCATTAGCGATTTGAGAGCTAACGAGAGCTGGTTCAGTTCGTGCTATTACAGAGGAGACAGTCAGAGTGATCTCAATGTTCTCTTATTCTTCTTCATCCTCTTGCTCCCCCTCAGACTGTGAAGGTTCTTCAGAGTTCAACTCCCCCTTTTTGTCATCATCAACAGGGGAGGCATCGCAATCAGGGTCAGCGGAAGTGGGAGCACCATCATTGGTTGTAGCCACAACAGCTGAAGCCTCAGCGGTTGCTTTAGATTTTGCAGCGACAATTTCAGCTTGAGAGCGAGCTTGCTCCTTGATCTCTATGTCATGGATGGTAGTGATGGCCATGGTGCCAAATTCAGCCACCATGTCCAAGGCCAACGGATCATCCTCGGTGAAAGAGGGAAAAAGAGGAGTTTGAAGCAGCTGAAGAATATCAGCTAATAGTTGAGTCTAATTGCCCGCTTCAGATTTCAATTCAGAAAGAGATTGGGTGTTATCAACTACATCTTTTTGCAGTTGAGTAACAATGGCCTTCAGTGCTTGAAGCTCAGAGTTGTCAGCTTTAGTTGACAGACCATCGCTGACTAATGAGATGGTCCGGTGGAGGTTCTGAAGAGAGGACGTTTGAGACTGAACAACTTCAACTGTATTTCTGACTTCAGTTGCCAACTCATTGATGCTATTGTTGATCACATCAAACTTAGGACTTGAAACAAAAGTAAGTGACTAAGCATTAAAAATCTCAGGGTTAGGGTTAGAAGAAGTGAAAGGAACTAAGAGTGGAATACCTGAGGTTTCGATGTTGACATCCGAACGATTGCCATCAAAGAAGGAATCCATTTCACCGCTGAGAGAGCTAGAGAATGGAGGTATCTGAGTGTTCTCGAGAGGAGAAACCTCAGGTCCAGTGCTTAAGTTACTCTAATGAAGTAGTGTTTGGAGTAACTGAGCATTGTTGGTAGTGTGGACAAAACTGACCAATTCATTTGCTCTTAATATGGAGACCAATGGAAGAGGATAAGAAGCAATTGTTCTAGAGAAGGTGTTGGAAAGAAGGAAGTTCGTTAAGAAAGGAAACCTGTTGGAAAGAAGGAAGTTTCTTTTATTTAGGAAACCGTATCAATCATCCTCCATCAGTTATGGAAGGGATTTTTTTTATTTAGAGTAGATATGTATCTTTTCCTTTTGTTTTGTTGTTTCCTTGATATTTTTGTATTATAAATTATGTACATCACTATGAATGAAGAGAGAGTCGAAATCTATTCTTGGCTTGTTTTGTCTCATGGTATCAGAGCCTAGCGATTTTTGCAGGCTAAAATCTGTGTGTTGACTCTTGTTCGTCTTGCCTTAGTTGATAACCTTTCTGTTCGGTGTTTCTCGACAGATCAACTACTTCGAAAATGACAGAATCTGTCAATTCCTCTACCACCCATCAATCTCAAACCCAAACTTCACCCTCTTTCCTATCAGCAGATATCAATTCCTCTCTCCAAATTACCCAACATAAACTCAATGGTCTGAACTTCCGTGAGTGGTTTCAGTCTGTTCTACTCGTTGTTAGAGGGAAAGGAAAAACCGGGTACCTTACGGGTGAAACAAAGGCTCCAAGCAAAGAGAAAGAAAGTTACAAAGTATGGGAGACAGAAAACTCTATCGTTATGGCATGGATGGTCAATTCGATGAATCCAAACATCGGAAAAACCTATTTGTTCTATAACACCGCCCATGAAATCTGGAAAGCCGTTCAAGAGATGTATTCTGATCTTGAAAACACTTCACAGTGTTTCGAGATTCGATCATCTCTCCGCAATACTAGCCAAGGAGAAAAATCCGTAACCGAGTACTACAATGTGCGGACAGAATTATGGCAGGAGATGGACGTGTTTTACACCATCAACTGGTCATGCAGTCAAGATAGTACTCACTATGCCCAGATGCTCGAAAAAGACAGAATCTTTGATTTTCTCCACGGACCCAACAAGGAACTGGACGAGGTTAGGGGCAGAATTCTCGGTACCAAACCTCTGCCCTCCCTTAGAGAAGTCTTTGCAGAAGTACGCCGTGAAGAAAGTCGAAAAAGGGTGATGCTACATACCCCAACAATGCTGAAGTTCACAGATCTGCACTTGCTACCTACAGAGCTGAAGGACAGAGGAATGCAAAGTCCAAGAATATCAAAGTCTGGTGTGAACACTGCAAGAAACCATACCATTCGAAGGAGCAATGCTGGGACCTCCATGGTAAGCCTCCAAACTGGACTCCTCGAAGGCAACAATCATCTGCCTATGTAGCGGAGACCTCTATAGAGAAAACCACGTCTTCAAGTCCTTTTACTACTGCTCAAATGGAGGTTTTAAGAACTCTCTTGAAGCCAACCAATTCCTCCACAACTCCGGCAGGTAACGGAGAACCACAAGGTAAGTATACTCTATCTTCCCTTCAAAAAGGAGAATTTTCTGACCGATGGATCGTGGATACTGGTGCTTCTGATCATATGACAGGAAACTTGAAACTATTGAGAAATTTTAAACCAACCACCAGTTGTGTTACTGTCACAGTTGCTGATGGCAAGGTTTCACATGTTACCGGCATCGGGAACATTGTTTACAATGATTTAAAACTGAATTCAGTTTTACATGTACCAAACCTTCGGTTTAACTTACTATCAGTTACGAAACTCCTCAAGGATCAAGATTGTATTGTAACTTGTTTTCCCACTCATTGTGAATTGCAGGAGCGGTCTTCGGGGAAGATGATTGGCATTGCTAAGGAATCTAATGGTCTCTACTACTTTCTTGGTCCTTCACATAAATCCCTTCCACATAAACACCACTCTTTTTCTACTATGTCAGAGTCTAAAGTTTTGTTATGGCACCAACGGTTAGGACATCCTAGTTTTGGTTATTTGCATCGGTTGTACCCAAATCTATTCATCAATAAAAGTTATTTGGAGTTTCAATGTGAAAGTTGTGTTCTTGCAAAGCAGACTCGAAAAGCTTACCCAAACCATACCTACAAACTGTCTCGGCCCTTTAGTATAGTTCACAGTGACGTATGGGGGCCCTCTCGTACTCTAAACATCGATGAAAGACGTTGGTTTATCAGCTTTATAGATGATCACACTCGTGCTTGTTGGGTATACCTACTCAAAAATAAATCTGAGTCTGGAGAAGTCTTTAAACAATTCCACAAGCTCGTGGAAAATGTTTTTCAGTCAAAAATCCAAGTTTTTCGAACCGACAATGGTGGGGAATACTTTGCCAATTATCTAAAAGACTACTTCAATGAACATGGCATTCTCCATCAATCTTCATGTATTCACACACCACAACAAAATGGTGTGGCCGAAAGAAAAAATCGACACCTACTTGAAGTATCGAGGGCAATCATGATTAATAATAATGTACCCCATTGTTTCTGGGTGAAGCCGTCCTCACATCAGCCTACTTAATCAATCGTCTTCCTTCTAAAGTTTTGAGTTTTTCAACCCCCATACAAAGTCTACAAAAATGTTTTCCTAACCTTAGAATTCTAAACTCTCTTCCACCTCGTATATTTGGCTGCACAACCTATGTTTACAATACTAGTCCATCTCGTGGTAAATTAGACCCCAGGGCTGTCAAATGTATTTTTTTTAGGCTACTCACCAACTAAAAAGGGGTACAAGTGTTATTGTCCAGCCTCAAAAAGGGTGTTCGTTACTTGTGATGTCGATTTTTTTGAAACTCAAAGTTTCTATCCCACTGTATCTCTTCAGGGGGAGAGTCTCAAGGAAGATATCCACTGGGATCCCTCAATCTCTTTTCCTGTATCTCTATCCGAACCTAGTCCAGGCCCAAGTCCAATTCCTTTATCCTCTAACTCCACCGAAGTCCAAAGGGGAGATGCCCAATCCTCTAAGGACCAAGTCGATTCTGATCAAGGGGGAGATACTCCACCACCCCCTTTTCAAGTATACTCTAGACGACCAAAACCTGGTAATTGCCAATCGTCAGCACCCGAACCAGCTCCTGCCAATTCTCAGGAATGTGAGGACATTACACCTCAAGAAGATAATGATCTTGATGTTCCTATTGCCATCCGAAAAGGAGTTCGATCCTGCAAATACCCAATATCGGGACATCTCTCATATGGTAAGTTGTCTTCAAAGTACAAAGCATTCCTATCACAAGTTGATAAAGAAGCAATCCCCAAAAACATTCATGAAGCCCTACGTGATCCAAAGTGGAAGAATGCAGTTATGGAGGAGATGAAAGCTCTTAAAGAAAACCAGACATGGGAACTTGTTCAAGCTCCAACAGGAAGGAAGGTAATTGGGTGTAAATGGATATTTTCGATTAAAGTCAGGGCCGATGGAAAAGTTGAGAGATACAAAGCCAGGTTAGTTGCCCAGGGGTACACTCAGACTTATGAGATCGACTATGAAGAGACATTCGCCCCAGTAGCCAAACTTAATTCCATCCGAGTCCTGCTCACACTAGCAGCAAATCTATATTGGGATCTGCACCAGTTGGATGTAAAGAATGCCTTCCTGAACGGAATATTAGAGGAAGAAGTATATATGAAGTTACCCCCTGGTTTTGAAAAAATTAAGGAGCCAGGGCTAGTGTGTAAACTCAAGAAGTCACTGTACGGCTTGAAGCAATCACCACGAGCATGGTTCAAAAGATTGTGCTCAGTCATGAAGCAACTTGGATACATGCAAAGTCAGGCCGATCACAGCCTGTTTGTGAAACACTCTAGTGAGGGTAAGAAGTCAATACTACTCGTGTATGTTGATGATATGATCATAACCGGGGATAACACTCATGAAATTGAGGACTTGAAGAAACAACTACATTCCGTGTTTAAAATTAAGGACCTTGGAAAGCTACAATATTTCCTTGGAATCGAGATTGCTCGAAGCAAACAAGGAATCTTTATCTCCCAAAGGAAATATGTCCTAGATCTTCTAAAAGAAACAGGAAATTTGGGATGTAAACCAGCAAGTACACCTTTGGAACGAAATTGGAAGTCAAAAATTGATGACAATGATCCTCCGGTTGATCGAGAACAATACCAACGACTTGTAGGTAAGTTAATTTACCTATCACTCACACGACCTGATATTGCTTACAGTGTAAGTGTTGTGAGTCAATATATGCACTCTCCCACTAAGAGACACCTTGAAGCTGTCAACCACATCCTTAAATACCTAAAAGGTACACCCGGAAAGGGATTACTATTCAAGAAAACTGAAAATAGAAATGTGGAAGGGTTTGCTGATGCTGATTGGGGAGGCTCAGACGATGCAAAATCAACAATAGGCTATTGCACGAAAGTGTGGGGGAACGTAGTTACCTGGAGGAGCAAGAAACAAACAGTAGTGGCTAGAAGCAGCGCTGAAGCCGAGTACAGAGCTATAGCTCAAGGAGTGTGTGAACTGATCTGGATTCAGTGGCTACTAGAAGAAATCAACGTGAGTATAAGTGGACCAGTTAAGCTAAATAGTGACAGTGAGTCTGCAATTGCTATTGTCCATAACCCTATTCAACACGACAGAATGAAGCATGTCCGGATAGATAGAAACTTCATCAAGACCGAGATAGAAAATGGCACCATCAGTCTTAACTTTGTTCCAACAAAACAGCAGGAAGCAGATATGTTCACTAAAGCATTGATGAAATCAGACTTCGACCGCAATGTATCCAAGTTGGGAATGTGGGATATACATTCGCCAACTTGATGGGGAGTGTTGGAAAGAAGGAAGTTCGTTAAGAAAGGAAACCTGTTGGAAAGAAGGAAGTTTCTTTTATTTAGGAAACCGTATCAATCATCCTCCATCAGTTATGGAAGGGATGTTTTTTTATTTAGAGTAGATATGTATCTTTTCCTTTTGTTTTTTTGTTTCCTTGATATTTTTGTATTATAAATTATGTACATCACTATGAATGAAGAGAGAGTCGAAATCCATTCTTGGCTTGTTTTGTCTCAGGGGGCAGTGATGTGAAACAGAGGATCACTGGCGTTGCTCGAAACGTCAGCTACAGTGATTTGAGTCACTAAGATAGGAGGTGAAGGTACCAGCGGTACCTCGGTAGCTGGAGCCACCGAAGTGGTTGTGTTGGTTGATACAGATGTTGCGGAGCGAACAACGAAGTTATCCAGCGATGACTGTTGAGAATCTATCAAGGATGTGGTGTGGGTTTTCTACTTTAATGTCTTCTTAGTCTTCTTTGAAGGCTGAGAAGTGGTGGTAGAAGGTTTGCGCTTAATGGCATAGGGCTTTGTGGTGGGGGCAGACTGAGACGGTTGTGTCTCAGTCATAGCCACAAAAGAAGGCAAAGAGGTGGAAGAGGAAGAACTAGATAAGAGTTGGGATAAACTTACCTCGCCTTCTTTGGGTAAACGATCAGTGATGCGAGCTCCAATTTTTGAGAATTGGATGTCCCCAATAATTGGGTATTTGTCCTTCATCAGGTATTGAAGGACCATGGAGATGAATCAAACATAAGGAGCGCTCCTTTTACGATCTTCAGTGAGACATGCAAGTATATCATCATAGATGATCTTGGCATAATTGATCTTGGCATAATTGATGTTGAATTCAGCAGGCATTTTGGTGCAGGTGATTGATCTAAGGGACTTCTGCTCATTGTCCTCTCAGTTGTAGTTCATGGCCTTGAGGAAGTCAGTGATTTCCTCATCAGATGGAAATGATTCAAAATTTTGGGGTTTGGGAAGCTATAGTGTCAATCGAAGAGTGGCAATTCCAAAGCTTCCTTGAACGAGGTTAGTAGTGAAGTTGATTACCTGAAAGGTTTTCCCAGCAACATTGATCTTTTCAGTGACCTAAGCAGTTAACCAAAACTGTTGTCCAATTTTGAGGTTTGGAGAACAGGCCTAGATAACATGGCTAATGGGACTATCCTTCAGAAATTGTGCAACATTAAGGAGATGAGTAGCTTATTTCTTGGCAGGGAAATCAAGAAGAGCGATATGGTTGTTAGGTTTGAACTCAATGGCCACCAGAGGGTATCGCATAATAGATACATTGATGATGGAGATTTTTTGAGTTGCGACGTTGTCTGAGATAGTCATAGCCTGAGATGCCAGTTCTCTTGATTTAAGGTAGATTCAACAAAAGTTAATAAAATACCGTAAGGGCGTGTTTGGTTTGCGGGATTGGAATGAAATGGATTGGATTTCAAGGAGGGATTTGAATTTGGAGGGATTTGGATTTGGGGGGATTTGAAATCCCTTCACGTGTTTGGTTTGTAGGATTTGGAATGGATTTCAAATCCATTCATTTACAAGTCTTGCTTGGTTTGTAGGATTTGGATTTGGATTGAGTTTTTTTTAATTATTTGTTTGTTTTATAAAGAATTTATTTTTATTGGTAAACGTCAAATTTGGATCGATACAATTTGAAGTATTGATCACGCTTTAGAATCCATCTGATTTGGATTTCAAATCCAGGCCCAATGCCAAGGATTTCCAAATCCATCATATGAGGGATTTTAAAATGGTCAATGAATTTGAAATCTGGTCAACGAAATCCTTTCCTGCAAACCAAACGCAGAATTGGAATGGATTAGAAATCCAAATCCCTCCAAATCCATTCCAATCCCGCAAACCAAACGCACCCTAAGTACTATGGTAATTTTAGGGTTTTGCAATTTTCCAAAAAAATTGGAATTTGTGAAAAACTAAAGATTAGAAAGGAGAAATGTAGGAGAAAATGTGCAAAATAGATAAATGATGGTGAAGTAGAATTAAGAAAAATGTATTAATGTTTTTAAGGTTTTTCGGGTTTTAAAGAAGTCTTATGAAGAAGACAGTTTTATGTATGAAATCGTGGTGTGTGATCTTATTTTCAGAAGAGGAGTAAGTATCAAATAGTTCGTGTGTGAAGAAGTGACATACAATACTTTAAAAACAAACCTTTGATGCGAAAGATATGAAGGATCAAACGAGTATGTGTGCTTGGTGTTCTTGAGAGTATTTTCTCGCTCAAAAAGATTTTGTGCGCGTAAAGTTTGAAATTGGAGAGAGAAGAGTATTTATCCGTAGGAGGAGAGAGAAAGTTATTATGACATTAACACGCTGCACGCATGTGATTGGTCAATGGATAGGAACAGATGTCGTGTGTCAGATCATGGTGCCGACGGTTATTTTGAAAAATGACGTCATTTAAGAGAATTTCATTTTTCAAGAAAATTTAATCACATGAGTTAAAGTTAGTGATTTTCTTTTATTTTTGAAGAATATTTCTTAGGAGAAAAAATATTTTTATCACTTGAAATGAGTATCAGTGATTATCTTTAAGTATTTTTGAACGACTCGTTGATTTGTTCCTTCATTGAGAGTGAGAAAAGAATATCATACCTTGGGAGTCAGTTATGATTTTTATTTTTGATACATTTAATGTATGAGAGATACTGAAACAATCATCCATATCACTGAGATACGACGAATAGAAGAGTTAATCTTCAATATTCAACATTCCAAGTTTACTGATTAAAAAGTTAAACCTTGTCTCATCATGAGGCTTGGTGAAAATGTCAGCGAGTTGGTATTCAGTGGGAATGAAATGAAGTTCAATATCTCTATTCATTACATGATCTCTGATAAAATGATATCTGATCTCAATGTGTTTAGTCTTTGAGTGAAGCACTGGATTGTTAGCTATTGCGATGGCACTAGTGATGTCACAATAGATAGGAATCCTTGATAGCTGAAGATCATAGTCTATGAGCTGATTTCTCACCCATAAGACCTGAGCACAACAACTACCAGCGGCTACATACTCAACTTCAGCGATTGATATGGACACTGAGTTCTGTTTTTTACTTGTCCAACTAACCAACTTTCCACCTAGAAGCTGACAGCCTCCGGTGGTGCTCTTTCTGTCCAGCTTGCAACCTGTGAAATCACTATCTGAATAGGTAGTCAGATCGAACCCTGAGTCTTAAGGATACCAAAGACCGAGATTATGTGTACCCTTCAGATATCTGAAAATTCGCTTTACAACGACCAAATGAGATTCCTTAGGTTCAGATTGATATCTTGCACATAAACAGGTGGAGTACATAATATTACGTCGACTGGATGTCCGATATAGCAGTGACTCGATCATTCCTCTATAAGCAGTGACATTTACCAGTTTCCCATTTGGGTCTTTGTTAAGTGTCAGAGGAGTTGCCATAGGATTTTCATTGCTAAACTTTGGGTAAGATCAAATTTCTTCAACATGTCAATAACGTACTTACCTTGGTGTATGAATGTGCCTTTCAGATTGTTTAATCTGTAAACCAAGAAAATAAGTTAGCTCACTGTTAGATCTGATTTTATAGTAATCATTGTATTTATTTTACTGCTTTCAGTAGTGTTATCTGTTTTGTTAGTGCCTTGGGGTATTTAAGTCCCCTTGGCTTGTTTGTTTTGTAAGGAATTGTACACTGTTTGAATACATTTCACTGTTGCATTGAAGCGTACTTTCTCTCTCTAGATTCTCTCTCTACGATCTTGTGATCTTGGTTCATCAATTGGTATCAGAGCCTCCAAGATCTTGAGAGGATTGAGATTAGTGTATAATTGTTTCTGATTTGGTTGGTTAATTCGAAAATTTGATTGATTTTTGTTGTTTTTTCAAGAAAAATCTCGTTTTCTGGATTTTCACCAAATTCAGTCTATTTTGTGATCGAATTGCATTGATTTTGTTGATTTTAGATGCGTTTTAGTTAGTCGATCTATTCTGTTTCTTGTTGATTTGCATAAAAACGTGATTTGATGTTTCTATTTTGAGTTTGAATACATTCTGAAAAAGTCGAGTCTGTTGTTCTGTTCGTTTTGAATTTTGAGTTTCAGAGTGTTTTGATCGAAATTATCAATTGAAATGTATTAAAAACATGTTTTCGATCAATTTTGTGCAAGTTGTTTAGGTTTAATTTCATTGTTATGATCGATTTAGCAGATTTATAGTCGAGTGTTAGAATGCGTGTCATTCATCCAGATGTGCGGGTCATTCATCCTGATATGCGTGTCATTCATATATGTTGTGTCATTTATATATGTTGTGCGTGTCATTCATACTAGTTTGCATATTATAAAATTTTGAAGTATGCGGGTTATTCAAGATTTATGCGGGTTATTCATCTTATTAGTATGCGTGTTGTTCATAAAATCGTGTGCAACTAACTTTTGAGTGTTAGTGTTTTTTCTCAGGTTATTGATTCTCTTTTGGAAACGCATTACTTCAAGTGGTCTTCACACACATTTCTTCAAGTGCGTGTTTGCCTTAACACACATTTCTTCAAGTGCGTGTCTGCCTTAACACGCATTTCTTCAAGTGCGTATCTGCCTTAACACGCATTTCTTCAAAGTGCGGGTCACTCTGAACACGCACAACTTCAAGTGCGTGCCCCTCAGGATACGCATTTCTCTTGGACGCGCATTTCTCTTGGACACACATCTCTAAGGAAAGCATCGAGTGACTTTCTAGACACGCATTTCTCTCAACACGCATTTCTCTCAACACGCATTTCTCTCAACACACATTTCTCAGGATACGCATTTCTTGGGTTGTGCGGGTCTTCAAGACTTGGTCATTTTTCTGAATTCCAGATTTCTTCAAAATGTCTCTTCAAGCTCAACTGTACAAGAACGACCTCATGATGTCATTGGGGTCTGATACTCGCCCACCTGTGCTGATAAATGAGAACGAATTTGAACAATGGCAGGACAGATTTATTAATTTCATCGAAAGGCAATCTAATGGGGAAAATATGATGAAAGCTTTGACTGAAGGTCCCATGGTCAAACCAAGGAAAGTGATACCAACTGTTGGAAACACTCAAGCTACTAATGTAGAAAAAACACTGATAGAATATGAGGCTGATGAACTTCTGAGATACCAAGCTGACAATCAGGCCAAGTCGAATTTGATTCTTGCTCTACCAAATTCCATCTATAACAGAATTGATTGTTTCAAACACAATCCTATGCTGATGTGGACACAACTGGAGAAAATCATGCTTGGTACTGCTATGTCTACCCAGCTTCGTCAGACAAGGTACATGAACAATTTTGAAGAGTTCAAAGCAAAGGATGGGGAAAGTCTGAAAAGTGTCTTCGACAGGTTCTGGACTGTTATTAATGACCTGTATAAGATTAAAGTAATAAAGAATGAGTTGGAGACAAACCTGAAGTTTCTTAATGCACTCAAACCTGAATGGGAAAAATCCTGTCATCGAATGAGGAATGATCCCAGAATTTCCAAAATGCCCATTCAGGAAATGTTTGAAATTCTGATGTCTGATGAAGCCATGGTAATGAAGAAGAAAGCTAAGCTGGATAAGCAGAAGACAAAGACTGTGGATCCAATCGCTCTTTTAGCTAGCCAAATGGCTGAGCAAGCCTTGACTGAGTCTGCTTACGAT
This sequence comes from Arctium minus, assembly GCA_954870635.1. Classification (NCBI taxonomy): domain Eukaryota; kingdom Viridiplantae; phylum Streptophyta; class Magnoliopsida; order Asterales; family Asteraceae; genus Arctium; species Arctium minus. Next base: position 50,819,270 of record OX941094.1, read on the forward strand.
GGGTCAACAGATGACGATGGCGAAGCATTGGAAAAAGCCATGATTCTTCTAAGTCAACACTATCAAAAGAAATATCAGAAACGGTCAGGCTCAAACAATCTTCGTTTCTCTTCTGGTTCAAAGAAGGTAGAACCCGATTCTATATCAAAGCCTTTCTTTCCCAAATATGAGCCTGGTACAACAGCTGAACCAAAGAAAGAAGAGAAAAAGGCTGTGACTTGCTACAACTGTGGCAAACCCGGGCATATTTCAAAGGAATGCAGAACGAAGATTGTGAAAGATGTGGATTTCTATAAGAAGAAATTAGCTTTGGCTGAGAAGAAAGCAAGTGGAACAATTTTGTTGGCTGAAGAGGAATATTGGTTGGACCACTCAGATAACGAAGCTGACAATGTTGAGACTGCTGCTATGTGTTTTATTGGAGACGACAACAGTGATGATGAGGATGAGGAGACTTCAACCGATGAATCTGAGGTACCATCTGAGTTTGATTTTAATTTTATTTCTTCGCAAATGAATGTCATCACAAATGCTTTACATGACTTTCGTTCAAAGCTTATATCCGAAAAACGCGAAAATCAAGAAAAGTGTTCAAATTGAAAAGTTGAAGATTTCTCTGAGAGATGAAAAAGCTATTTTAAAATTTACAAAAGAGAAATTTCAAGAAAGAATAGAAGAGTTAGAAATTGAAAAACAGACTTCTCATGATTCTTTGTCTGTTTTGTCAATTTTAAATCAAGAGTTTTCGGATAAAATATTTGAATTAGAAGAAAAGTTATATAAACAAAATCAAACTGAACAAACAATTCATATGCATAAACCAAGGAGCTATGAGTCGTTAAAAGAAAATTGGGGTCTTGGATTTAAAAATCCTCAGTTTTTAAAGAAAGCTAATATTGAGATTCCCAATTTTTATGATTACGACTGTCTTGGTCTTTCAAAATATGGTTCTCAATACAAACCTTTTTGGACAAGTGCTAAAGAGACTACTATTGAGGAATATAAGAAACGGATAAACAACAAGAGAATGGAAGTTCCTTTCGTTTACACTCAAGAAAATGCAAAATATTTTCCTGAAAAAAATAAAGAAGAAAAGACAAAAGTTAAACATTGTTTCTTCTACTAAATCTTCTAGATCGAATGACTTCTTTGATTTAAATGAAGCTAATCCTAATAAGGACAAAATATCTCCAGTATCTTATGATACTAAGAGATATATACCTCCTTTAGTCTTAGAATGCCAAATCTTTGATCTAGAAGAACAAATGGAAGAACAAGAGATTTTGAGAAAAATTGAAAACGATGTCATTTTTTCTTTTATGACATCGAATTTTAAAGAAAATAGTTCTGGTATTATCAAATCTTCCATCAACTTGTGTTCATCTGATGTTTCTTGCTCTGAGGTTTATCCAAATAATCTAATTGATCAGTTTGATTTTATTGATAAAACTTCCTCTTCTAAATCAAATATTTTATCTAAAATTGTTGATGACACTTTTACGCTAAATGATCATTTTTATAAAACAAAGCGTAAAAGAAGAAGGTCAAAGAAGAAAAAGAAGAAAGAGTTTGATATTTCTGAAAATTCTAATTTTTCTGATTCATCTATTTCAGATAGGCCTTTGAAGAAGTCTGTGAAGTCTGTTTGGCAAAAGAAACAGAGATCTGAAGAAATTGTTTCTGTAGAGAATAAATGTGTAGATTTTCTTTGTAAACAAGACTCATTTGCCTTTTGTAATAAATCTACAAAATATTCTGTTGAGCAAATGTTTCAAATTTCAAAGAATATCTCATATTGTCTCTCTAGTTATGATTCTGATTCTGATGATTGTGTTTCTTCTATAATATGTGATGATGTTCATGCTTTATTTGATCAATCTCAGATGTTTTGGAAAAATAAATTTTTGAAAAAGAAAAAGGAAAGGACTAACAAGAAGGGACCCATATTTATATGGGTACCTAAATCTCAGTAATTGTTGATTGTGCAGCTAAATCAATTATGGTATCTGGATTCGGGGTGTTCCAAACACATGACTGGCAACAAATCTCTACTTTCAAATTTTAAAGAAAAATGTTGTGGTCGTGTCAAATTTGGAAACTGCGAGACAACTCCCATTCTTGGTTATGGAGATCTTATTCAAGGTAACATAACTGTCAAAAGAGTAAGTTATGTCGAAGGATTAAGTCACAATCTATTCAGCATCGGAAAGTTCTGTGATAAAGATCTTGAAGTCAGTTTCAAGTCTAAAAGAGTTGCTGTAAAGAATAATAGTGGCATGGACTTACTTGTTGGAAAGAGAAGATCAAATCTTTATACCATTAATCTTTCCGAAGTAAAGGTTCCATTAGATATTTGTCTTCTATCAAAAGCCTCTATTCATGAAAGCTGGGTGTGGCACCGTCGACTAGCTCATCTCAATTTCAAATATATGGATCGCTTGGTCAAGAATGATTCCGTGAGAGGTCTTCCAATCCTCCGTTTCCAGAAAGACCATCTCTGTCAGGACTGCGAGAAAGGAAAGATGAAGAAAGCTTCTCATAAGCCAAAGCCTGAACATTGCACTGCGGACATTCTATATCTAATTCATGTTGATTTGTGCGGACCAATGAAGACAAAGAGTATAGGGAAGAAGAAGTATGTTTTGGTTGTTGTTGATGATTACTCCAGATATACATGGGTGAAATTTCTCAAATCTAAAGACGAGACACCCGAAATTCTCATCAACCTCATCAAAACTATTCAGACAAATAAGCAAAAGCACGTCAAAGTTGTAAGAGCAGATAATGGCACAGAATTCAAGAATTCAACTCTTCAAGCATTCTATGATGATCAAGGAATACAACAACAGTTTTCTGCTGCAAGAACACCGCAACAGAATGGAGTTGTTGAAAGAAGAAACAGAACACTTGTGGAAGCTGCTAGATCTATGCTTGCTTATTCAGGTCTTCCTTTGTCTCACTGGGCTGAAGCCATATCAACTGCATGTCATACTCAAAACAGATCAATTATACATCGCCGGTTCAATAAGACTCCATATGAATTGATGAACGGTATCAAACCCAACATCAAATATTTCAAGTCTTTCGGGTGTAAATGCTATGTTTTGAATGACAGAGATAATCTGAATAAATTTAGTCCAAAGGCAGATGAAGGCATATTTCTGGGTTATTCTTCTAACTCTGCTGCTTACAGAGTCTTTCTCATCTCTGAAAGAAAAGTGATAGAGTATGTGAATGTCAAATTTGATTAAGCTGCAGATTTGGCTTCTGGACAACACAGTTCAGAACCCGCAATTATTAGAAACTCAGCTTCTGAACAAATTAGTTCAGAACCTGCACTTCAGTCGACAAATCAGGATCCTTCTACTTCTTTGTCTAATCTTTCTGATCTTGATTTTTTGTTTGAAAATTTTTATGATGATGTTCCTAAACCAAACACTGATAATGTATCAAATGTCTTGAATCAGGAATCTGTAAGTGCATCTAATCCTAATTCCGCTGCATCAACCTCTGAACCTGATGCTACTTCAGTATCTCCTGAAATTCAAGCCATACCTTCTGAACATCATCTTGATCAAGTCATCTCTGAACCACAAATTGCTGAAACTGTCCATGAGGAATCTGTAGAAGATGAAGCTTTTCCAGAAGAAAATGTTCAACAAGAAGTACAAGCTACGTCTGGTCAACAAGAGCTTGAATCTGATGTCATGGAAATACCTCCTCCTCCAGTTGAAATCATATCTGTATCATCTTCTGACATTATTTCTTCTGAAGATCCTCCTCAACAAATAGAAGTGGTTCAAGAAGTTATTGATCCTCTCCCTCATACAACAAAATGGACAAGATCTCATCCAATCCATCAAATTATTGGGGATCCTCAAGCAAGTGTTTCTACTCGCTCCAGAACAGCTTCTTCCAACGAATGTTTGTACACTTGCTTTCTAAGCAAGATTGAACCTACCAAAGTTTATGAAGCGTTGGAAGATCCAGACTGGATTTTAGCAATGCAAGAGGAGCTCAATTAGTTTGACGCACTCAAAGTGTGGAGACTTGTACCACGACCAAAGGGTAAAATCATCATTGGTACAAAGTGGATATTCAAGAATAAAAAGGACAAAGATGGTATCGTCGTTTGGAACAAAGCAAGGTTAGTAGCCAAAGGATATCGACAAGAAGAAGGTATTGACTATGATGAAACATTTGCACCTGTCGCCAGATTGGAAGCTATTCGGATGTTTCTGGCCTTCGCTGCTTATCGCAACTTCACTGTATATCAAATGGATGTCAAGACAACATTTCTCAATGGCAAATTGAAAGAAGAAGTATATGTATCTCAGCCAGAGGGATTTGTTGACAAAGATCGTCCTGATTATGTTTATTTTCTTGATAAAGCTTTGTATGGTCTGAAACAAGCTCCTCGGGCATGGTATGACGAGTTGTCAGCTTTCTTGGTCAAATCCGGATTCACCAAAGGCTCGATCGATACTACTCTTTTCATTTATAGAACTAATTTTGATATATGCTTAGTACAAATATATGTAGATGATATTATTTTCGGTGCGACTAACAAATCTCTGTGTAATTGGTTTTCTGATTTAATGACCTCTAGATTCCAGATGAGCATGATGGGAGAAATCAATTTCTTTCTCGGCTTACAAGTGAAGCAGCTTCTAGATGGAATATTCATCAATCAGTCAAAGTACGTCTTTGACATTTTGAAGAAATTTAAAATGGACAAGTATACCTCAATCGGTACGCCTATGGCTCACGGTGCCAAACTTGGACTGGATCCAGATGGAAAAGCTGTGGATCAAAAGACATACAGAGGGATGATCGGATCACTGATGTATCTTACTGCCAGTCGCCCGGACATAATGTTTTCAACGTGCCTGTGTGCTCATTTTCAAGCAAAACCAAAAGAATCTCATCTTTTAGCAGTCAAACGCATTTTTAGATATATTAAAGGAACTCCTTATTTAGGATTATGGTATCCTAAAAGTTCTGACTATAGTTTAATTGCTTATTCTGATGCAGATTATGGTGGTAATCAATTGCACAGGAAAAGCACTTCTGGTCATCTCCAGTTTTTGGGTGACAAACTGATAAGCTGGGCGTCGAAAAAGCAAAATTGCGTTTCAATATCAACAGCCGAAGCTGAATACGTCGCTGCAGCTAGTTGCTGTGCTCAAGTGCTTTGGATGAAAACGCAACTTCGCGATTACGGGATGCTATACAAGACTGTGCCAATATATTGTGACAGCAAGTCCGCAATTGCGATATCAGTCAACCCTGTCCAACACACCTAGACCAAGCACATAGACATGAGATATCATTTTATAAAGCATCACGTGGAAGAAGGTACTATTGAATTATATTTTGTACCAACTGAATATCAACTTGCTGATATATTTACAAAAGCTTTAGATGAAAAACGCTTTAACTTTTTGCTTTCAAAACTAGGCATGTTGAATTTAAAAGTTTAAATCTTTACAAATTTTATTCTATAAAGTTTAATATTTCAGATTTTCTTTCAGTTGAATAAAATGTGTGTCTAGGATCTTTACAAGTCGCCTTGTTAATATTTTAAGTTTTATATGTTCAACGTTCAAATCTTTCAAACATCGAAAAGTCAGCAACATGTTTGACGCTTTAGATACTGCTTTAAAGATATGTGAGTCGGCATATTTATGGTTTACTTTGCTTGAACAACCTAAGTGATCAAAGTTGTAGATCGTAATGAAAATATGGGCTAAGCTATTCGATATAGATCTGAGTTATTGAGATGATTTTATTTTTAAGCATTTAAAATACAGAAATCCTTGAGTTTAAAAGTTTGTACCTGTGACCTTTCTGGTTTGGGAAAGTAAGTTCCGAGGGATGCTTGACATCTGGTCCCCTAAGGTCAATTGATTTGGGAGTGATCGAACAGAAATCCTGCAATAGAATCAGATCGAAAGTCATGTTCTACTGGTATGAATGGGTTTTGGATATGTCGATGTAGCCTTTCTGATCCGGGAAAGTAAGTTCCAAGGGGTGCTTGACACCTAGTCCCCTAAGGCCAACTGGTCTGGGAGCGGCTGACCTAAATTCTGCAATAGGGTCAGATAGAAAGTTACGTTTACGACATGTTCTTTACTTAATGAACTCTTTGATTAAAAGATGCCAAAGTGCACAAAGCTTAAAAGATGCCAAAGAGCACACTCATGTGAAGATGCCAATGAGCACACAGCTAAAAGATGCCAATGAGCACACATCTCTTGATACTTGGTGATATATTTTGAGCTGCGATAAACCTGTAAATTTGTGAAAATCTTAATTCTTGATGACTTAGTGTCTGTACATGCAAAGTTCTTCATTTTATGTTTAGAATTACATTTTTCTTGAAGCTAATTAGAGATCGCATGCGAGCACACTGAATAGATACCTGTAAGTGTTTGAATCATAACATGTCTTAACTTGATATACAATGAAACATGTTTCTGTATCCAACAACTCCCGTTTGATTTCAACTGATTGATAAATCTAGGATATTCTACTGAGTAGACTTTAATTTGTTTAGTGTTTAAAGGTTTATATATTCAGTTGTTACAAAATTTATATTCAATATGATCATCTTTAATATTGATGTCTTTATGTTTGCTGTCTGTGTTTTTTGTCAAATGGTCTGTGCATTTTTCAAGGGGGAGTGTATTATCTGGTTTCTATTTCTGAGAATATTCTATTTTTGAGGGGGAGTGAATATTGCTGATCAGAAATTCATAAGGTAAGTATTTCTGAAATTACGATGCAAATGCTAAACTAATTTGTTAAAATTTTGTGCATTTGTGTAGGGGGAGTATTGGGGACTTATCAGGTATTTTTTTTAGTTGTTATTTTTTTTAAGTGTTTTGTTTTTAGAATTTATAGAAGTAAGAGTGTGTATTTTTTTTTCTTTATTCCATTTGAACTTGTTTGACTATTCCTCTTCCCTCCTCCTCTCTCTCTACGTGTTCTTGTTCTTCTATTCTCATCTGATTCTTTTTCAGATTGCTATTTTGGAATTTCAGGTATGTTTTTTTTGTTTTTCATTCTATGTTTGTAGTTTGTTTAGTGTTTCATTCTTTGTTTTGATTTTCTTTTTAGTTTCTTATTATGCGTTTTATTGATGTGCGATTTTTTTTACTGTTCATCGATTTATAAAAACCTCAGATTCGAGTTGAAATAGATCGATTTACTTATTGGGATTTGTTTAGAGCTTATAATCGACAATCAGGTATGTTTTCTTTTATTTTAATTTTGTGTTTTGTGCTTATAGTTTTAGTTTTTTGTGGATTTCGGGTTCGAACAGCCGTGTTCTAGGGTTTTAATTCTTTTTTAGTGAACTATGCGTTTCACCTGTGACACGCATAAGTGAACTATGCGTTTCACTTGTGACCCGCATTGTCAAGAATGCGTTTCACTTGTGACCCGCATAGTCTAGTATGCGTTTCACTTGTGACCCGCATAGTCTAGTATGCGTTTCACTTGTGACACGCATAATGAACTATGCGTTTCACCCGAGACCCGCATTCTTCTAGTATGTTTTGTTTTACTGTGTAGTTTTCGTATCACTAAGAACACGCATAGTCTTTTATGCGTATCCTTAGTGACACGCATAGTTGTGTTTCGTTGATTCTTAGTATGAAATGCGTTTCCTTCATGACACGCATTCTCTCTTATGCGTTTCCTTCATGATACACATTCCCTTATATGCGTTCCCTCTAGGACACGCATTCCCTCATATGCGTTTTCTTCAGGACACACATACCTCATATGCGTTTCCTTCAGGACCCGCATTTCATACTTGGAATATTTTTCGTGTTTTTTGTTAAATGTTTTTCTGTGTTTTTCTTTCAGGTTATCATGACTTCTCAAACAAATACTGATCCAATGATTCAAGATGAGAATGTCATTCTTCAGGATCCGACTGATCAGGCATCTCATGATACACCTATGCCGTCTGTTCCATCTGTTGGGGCTGATCTTTCTATATCAAGGCGAAATCCAAATGATGTGTTCCCGAACGTCATGTACATGCCTTATAAGCATAACAACTACTTTGTTGACTTTGATCGCATCAAGATTCATCCTGTCATACGCACTATTCTTCGTGGACATCCGCTCTCTCAAGCTCTATGTTCAGTTGCCGATGTTCCGGAAGTCTACGTTCAGCAAGTCTGGCACACCATCACAAAGAACGAACTGGCACGTCCTCATCGATTTGATCTCCAAATTGATCAATTTGATTCATATCTGTCTTACAAGCGGTTAAGGTTGATTCTTGAGCTTCCTGAGCCTAATTCTAGACCTGGAAGGACAACATATGATCAGTTTCCATCTGAAGAAGAAGTGTTTGAAGGCATCAAACGACTAGGCTATGTTGGTCCATTGAACAGGGTTGTAGACTTTGACAAGTCTAATCTTCCTCCTGTCTGGTATTCTTTATTTTCTGTCATCAACAGGTGCTTAACGTCTAAACATACCGGCATGGATAGTTCTAGTCTTCACTATCTTCGACTGTTCCATACAGTAGTCTATGACCTGCATGTCGAGTACACGATTATTTTCTGGACCGAGCTATCTGAAATAGTGCAAGACAAGTTAACCAACAAGCGACGAAAGTTCATTCCTTTTATCAGGTTTCTCAAGCTGATTGTTAGAAGCATGTTTCGAAGCAATCCAGCAATTCCACGAAGATTATCTTGGCCGCAAGTTTAGGATACTGAGATGCTTTTCCTTCAGAAACAGAAGAAGTCCTTCACATTTTCTATGACCATTCCTTATGGTCTTATTGCCAATTATGCTGACATGACCGATCCCAGTGTCATTGATTATTGTTTAGAAAATGACTTTGAAGAGGCTGAACAGGAAGAACCTTCTCATGGCACTCCAGCTGGTACTACTCATGAAGAGCAAGTTGAAGCAAATACTCAGGTAATAGAGACAGATGTTGATTTTTCTGCAACACCACAAGATGTTGCTACTCAAGCTGAAGCAACTACTGATGTTAAAAAAGATGTTAATCCTGATGAAACTGGAGTTGCTGATGATGATGAGACAAATGCTGAGTTTTCTGATGATGGTGAAAATACGACAAGTGATACAGATGATGGTGATGATGATGCTGATCCATCGAACATGAAAGTGTATGAACGGAAAGTAAGAACTCCGGAAGTGGTTATCTCAACAGAAGTTATCTCTGATGATGATTCAGTTCCAGTTAATCCTTCAGTTGCACATCTTCAAGTAGATGAATTGGATACAGCTTTTGATCAAGCCACAGCTTCGGTTCAAAGTCAAGCTCCAGCAACTACACTTGCAGTTATTCAGTCTACTTCATCAGCTGTTGAGCTTACTTCTGATCAAGCTCGAGTTTCAACTGACAAATTCTCTACTTTGAATGATGTTATTCGGCAGTTATCGGAGAGAATGGATGCTGAAAAGGAAGCACAAATTCTGAAGTTAAAAGCTTTATTCAAAGGGAAGATGCCTGAGATTGATACTTCAGTGATTCCTACAGAGATTCCGTTCAGACGCTCATCTGGGGTTGTTCTAAGAGAGCCGTCTTCTGCTGTTCAATCTTCTGCTCCAGCGATCATGTCTATTCCTTTACCTCCGTTGTTTACACAGTCAGCTGAAATTTCTTCATCTACTCATATACCTGTGTCTTCTTCTAGCACTCCAGTATCAGATCTTCCTATTACAGAGTTGACAGATTTGCTCTATGCTCGACTTCTTTCTATGTCGCCACCAGAACATCAGGATCAAGATCTTCTTTCTCTGCTTCGGAACTTTCAACCTACGCCGCCTCCAGTTTCTTCATCTGAATCTGACAGAATCTATGTTTCATCTACTGAGTTTCAAGCATTCAGATCGGAAGTTCAATCAAGTTTTGCTGATCTCAAATCGTTTATATCTCAAACTTTCTCTGATTTATCTTCCAAGCTTGATATTCATGAACAAAGCTGCAGAACTAAGGCCGGTCCGTCTCTTAAACGAAGACATGACCAAGATGATCCCGATCATCAAGGTCATGAGGGGGAGATGGCAAAGAGACAAAGAACAGAAGGGTCTTCTGAAGCACGAGAAGTTGTTCAAGAAGAAGTGTCTGAAGATAGAGAAAAGACTGCTGATACAGTTCAAGATTGCAGTATCCAAGACTTAATGGATGTTATGATTGACAATGCTGATGTAACTGCTTTGCATAATGAATTTAATTTTTCTGAAGCAAATTTTAATAATATGCAAATTGTAGTTTATGTGGATCCAGATGTCTCAGGTAGAGCTCATGAAGTTGAAGAATCAGAAGCAGCAAATGACATGAGATCTTTCTTCGCGAACTTCATTGAGATAAATTCAGATGATGATGAAGAAGTTAGATTTGAGAAAGTTGCTCAAGTTAAAGAAGAAGATTGCAACAATATCATCATCTTATTTGATACAGAGGATGATTCTGTTTTCATGGATGCAACAGATACAAAAGAGGCTGAATTATTATATGCTGATCTTCCGAGTCAAGGTGAGATTCCAGAAGTTGATCAACCTTCGTCTACTCCAGTAACTAGTTCTGCTCCGACAACCAATATTCCATCAAGTGCATTTGAAGTTGGTGAGTCGTCTAGAGCTCAAGTAGTTATTCCTTCTTCCGAACCAGTAATTCCTCCATCTCTTCTAGAAGAAGGAGAAGTTTTAACTAGACAACAAAGGCAGCGAAATCTACAGCAAAGATATATGGCTTCTAGACTCAGAACTGCTTTTCTTGAAGATATCCAAAGCAACATCTTTGTTTCTAGAAGAAGGACACTCAATTTATATGCCATTCTTGGAGTAGAGAAAGAATCAGAAGCTTATCAGCATGAATACTTAACTTTTATCAAATGCCAGCGCAGAAGGAATAACACTGTTACTTCTCCTCATCTAATAGTTCGAGTTCTCAGTGTCACTATTTGTAAGTTTATGAATATTTGGTATCCAAATCTTGAAGTGGAAAGAAGAGACTGCAAGCGGTACATCTTTTCAGAGGAAGATTTCGTTGATCTTTCAATAGATGATGTTGAATTCCTATATGATCACTTCAGGAATCTTTATCACCGGACTCAGGATGTTTCTCAAACTCTTTATGTTCTTAAACGATTCATTCGACGACAGATCCGATTTTATTGTGTTTTTGATTTTCAGATGGCCGTCAAAAGTTTTCAGCCTGTGGTTAATCTGGAAAGACCCAACCGGAGTTTGCAGAATCTAGAATCTTATTCGTTATTCACCATTATCGAAGATCCACATGGAGTAGTATACAAGAACAACTCAAGTGAAAAATGCTTTCTACGATTTGATGAAGTTGGATATTACTCTGATGGAACTCTAAAGGTGATCAAACTTCAGTTGGAGCATCGTTTGCAAGAGGCTAGAAGAAAGTTTTTGGAAACAAGAAGAGAGTCATATATGTTTGAAAACGATGAAATTCGTCTAATCCGTAGATTTTTGGACACTATTCAAGACAGACTGAATCTCCGTTCAACTCTGCGACGATTGGAAGTGTTAGTTAGGCTGAACAGACTACGTCAACGAGAAGAACGTCAATGATCCTTCAAAGTCGTCTAGATGGTCAATGTTGTTTTTGAAGATTGTTTTTGAAGACCTCGGCGCCAATGATTACTAAGGGGGAGATTGTTAGATCTGATTTTATAGTAATCATTGTATTTATTTTACTGCTTTCAGTAGTGTTATCTGTTTTGTTAGTGCCTTGGGGTATTTAAGTCCCCTTGGCTTGTTTGTTTTGTAAGGAACTGTACACTGTTTGAATACAATTCACTGTTACATTGAAGCGTACTTTCTCTCTCTAGATTCGCTCTCTACGATCTTGTGATCTTGGTTCATCACTCACCCATCATACTCATCCTGTATTCCTTGTTCATGCGTTAAGCAAATCGAACATAGAGAGATGGGTTTGTGGATCCAAATATAATATCATCGACATATATCTGAACCAGAATGATATGGCCTTTGACTTTTCTTAGAAAGAGAATATTGTCAATCTTTCCACGATCAAATTTTTCAGTGATAAAAAAGGATGATAGGGTTTCATACCAAGCTCGATGAGCTTGTTTTAACCCGTAGAGAGCCTTATCCAGTTTATAAACATAACTTAGATGCTTAGGGTCAAAGAACTCAGGAGGTTGTTCAACATAAACTTCCTCATTCATCTTTCCATTTAGGCTTGCCGATTTGACATCCATTTGGTATACGTTAAAGTCCTTATGAACAACATAGGCTAGGAATAATCGAATTGCTTTGAGCCTGGCCACAGTGGCAAAGGTTTCATTGTAGTCTATGCTTTCCTCTTGTCTGTATCCCTGAGCAACACGTCTAGATTTATTGCGGATTACAATCCCATGTTCATCATTTGTCAGATGGTCTGGGAACAAGATTCCAAACTTTGTTTCCTTCAAACCCAGTCAGTTCTTCTTGCATAGCACTGACCGAGTTTGGATCTGTCATCATCAGTTCTTTTTGGCTCAAGGAGAGAGATAAAGTTAACAAATAGACATATATTACCTGAACTTTGTCGAGTCTGAATACCCGTGCTTCGATTGCCAAGAATTTGTTCAATTGGTGACTTCTGGTCCATCTCTGAGATGGAGGCCGAGACCCCATATTTGGCTTGACATTTTGAGGAAGATCAAGTGCCGAGGATGAAGTTTCAACCATGAATTCATCAACTATAAGTCGATGATGTTCAGAGAAACCTTCATTTGCTGAGTGTTGTTTAGAGGTGACAGGTTATTTAGAGTTTAGAGATTCAGATGGAGATAATGTGTTTAGGGGTATAGCTGAAATCCAAGAGGAGGATTCAGCTTCACTGGTTTGCATGATGGGGATGATAAATGGTTTATCATCAACAATACAAGGTTTAGCTTGAGGTATATTTCTGAAGTATGCTTCAGGTTCTTTGTAGTGAAAAATCATCCATTGATTCAACTCCTCATTTTCGACAATAGATTTTGAGTTTGTTGAAAGAGATTCATCAAAGGTGACATGGATAGATTCTTCTATAGTTTGTCTTTGCTTGCTAAAAACTCTGAAGGCTTTGGATATTGATGAGTATCTGAGAAAGATTCCATCATCAGCTTTGGATCGAATTTTCCAAGGTTATCTCTGTTGTTCAGAATATAACATTTACAACCAAAGACGTGAAGAAAGCTAAATGTAGGTGTTAGGTCTATTTTGAATAGTAATCAATGTATTTATTATTTGTGGTCTAAACTGTGTTTAGTGAGCTTATCTGTTATGTTTAGACCTTGGGGTATTTAAGTCCCCTTGGTGTCTTTGTTTTGTAACTTTGGAACACATATTGAATATCAGATTACTTTTGGCGCTCTTACTTTCTCTCTCTACTTTCTCTCTCTAAGATTTAGAGATTTTGGGATTATCAATTGGTATCAGAGCTATTCTGAATCTGAGAGGATTGAGAGAAATCGTTTTTAGTATCTGAATTTGTGATTAAATCAGAAAATTTGATCGATTTTCTTGATTTTTTCAAGAAAATCTCGTTTTTTGATTTTTTTTATCAAATTCGGATTGTTTTCTGGTCGAATTTTGTTGCAATTTGATTATTTGGATTCGTTTTTGATAGAGGAACATATTTGTTTCACATCATTTTGCAAGAAAAAACGTTTTTTGATCATAAATTTTGAAGAATTTCGATTTTCTGGAAAAACTCGTTTTACGTACTGTGAATTTCAAGAATTCTTGATTTTGTGATTTTTGATCGATTTGGTTGTTTGAATGGTGTTAGAAAACAGTTTTCGATCAAGTGTGAGTGAAAATATTTCATTAGTTTTGTTTCATAAATCGTTTTTAGAAGGTTTTTTCTTGATTCTGTGAACTTTGCGCTAGATCTGAACTTTGCGCTAATTCATCACAGGTTTGCGCGAGTTCATCTGGATTTGCGCGAGTTCATCCAGTGCCTTGTGCGTCTTCAGGTTTTCGTCTCGAGAAGTTCAACTTTTCGCCTTGGGTTAATCACGCAAAGTGCAATTTGCGTCATCCCTGTATCACACAAAGATCATATTGCGTTTCCTCTATATCACGCAAAGTAAAATTTGCGTATTCCTCAGCTCACGAGAAGTTCAGTCTAGTTGCATCATCTTTACCTCGCGTAACTCATAGTTTGCGCCTTATACATATCGCGCAAAGATACATTTGCGCATTCAACGCCTCACGCAAAGCTTAGTTTGCGCATTCAACGCCTCACGCAAAGTTCGTTTTGCGTCTTCCTCGGATCACGCAAATCTCGTTTGCGTCATTCACTGTTCACGCAAACCTTCAGTTTGCGCCAGTTTTCAAGTTTTCAGACTTAGAACTTTCTGCTTCTGTCAAGATGTCTCTACAAGCACAAATTTACAAGAACAACATAATGATGTCTTTGGGATCTGATACTCGCCCTCTAGTTCTTATAAATGAGAATGAATTTCAGCAATGACAGGACAGATTCATCAACTTCATAGAGAGACAACCAAATGGTGACAATATGATGAAGTCTCTGACTGAAGGTCCTATGGAGAGGCTCATGAAAGAAATACCAGCTACTGCAACTACTCTGGCTACAAGAGTTGAGAAGTCTATAAGAGAGTATGATGCTGACGAGCTTTTGCGATATCAAGTTGATAGTCAAACAAAGTCTAATATGATTCTTGCTCTGCCTAATTCAATCAACAACAGAATTGACTGTTTCAAGTAGAATCCGATGCTCATGTGGACTCAACTAGAAAAGATAATGCTTGGATCAGCTGTGGCTACTCAACTCCGTCAGACTCGATACATGAATAATTTTGAGGAGTTCAAAGCAAAAGATGGAGAGAGTCTGAAAAGCGTGTTTGACAGATTTTGGGCATTGATTAATGATTTTTACAAGATCAAGGTGACAAAGACTGAACTGGAAGCCAATCTGAAATTCTTGAATGCTCTTCAACCAGAGTGGAGTAAATCATGCCATAGAATGAGGAATGATGTTCGGATTTCCACAATGCCAATTCAAGAACTATATGAGATTTTAATGTCTGATGAGAACATGGTTCAGGAAAAGAAAGCAAATATGGATAAGAAGAATAAGCCAAAGACTGTTGATCCGATTGCTCTTCTAGCAAGTCAGCTGGCTGAACAAGCTTTAACTGAAAGTGCCTATGATGGGTCAACTGAAGATGATGGTGAGGCTCTAGAAAAAGCCATGATCCTTCTCTCTCAACATTATCAGAAAAAGTTTCAGAACAAATCAGGATCAAACAACCTTCGTTTCACTTCTGGTTCAAAGAAAGTGGAACTCGGTGCTCCATCAAAACCATTCATTCCAAAGTATGAACCTATTAAAGTGGATGAACCTAAAAAGGAGGAAAAGAAAGCAATGAATTGCTTTAACTGTGGAAAACCGGGACACATAGCTAAGGAATGTCGTATGAAGGTTGTCAAAGATTCTGCTTTCTACAGGAAGAAGTTGGAACTGGAAGAAAAGAGAGAGAATGGAACAATTCTTCTTGCTGAAGAGGAATACTGGCTTGACCATTCAGATAATGAAGCCGAGAATGAGGAAACGGCTGCAATGTGTTTTATTGGGGATGACAAAAGTGATGATGAAGAAGATGATACTTCAAATGATGAATCTGAGGTACTTTCTGAGTTTGATTACAACTTTATATCATCTCCAATGAACGTTATTATCAAAGCTTTACATGATTTACGTTCAAAGTTCACATCTGAAAAGCATGATAATCAAGAAAAGTCTGTTTTGATTGACAAACTGCGAATTTCTCTGAAAGATGAAAAGATTATTTTAATTGACACAAAAGAGAAATTTCAAAAGAAATTGGATGAGTTAGAAAATTCAAATCAGACTTATCGTGATTCTTTGACTGAATTGACTACTTTAAATCAAAATCTTTCTGATAAAATAATTGTTTTAGAAGGAAAATTATATAAGAGAAAACAAACTGAGCAGACCATATATATGAATAAACCAAGGAGTGATGAGGCAATCAAAGAAAGATGGGGACTCGGTTTTGAAAATCCACATTGTTTAAACAATGTTATCACAAAAACCCCCACTTTGTATAATTTTGATTATCTAAGTCTTGCACATTATGCTCCTCAATTTAAAAATGAGTGGATGAATGCAAATCAAGAATTAGAAATTGAAAATCAGAAAAGAATGAACAACAAGAAAATGGAAATGCCATTTGTTTATATGTAACACCCGGTTTTTCGTAAGACAAGCTCCGTCCTTCGTTGGTTATCTCTCCGCCTTCCGTCTATCTTTTGAGTGGAAAAGGTTGTACTTTCGAACCTTAAGTCGACCCATGCGAGAATCTCGAGTTTCAACCTTTTCGGGGCTCGGTACGTGTGGCGCGATTGTGACTCGCGATAGTGACATGTGTCATTATCGCGTGGCACAATCGCCGGGGGTGTACCACCCGCGGTACATTTATCGCGAGAGTGCCCTCGCGATAGTGACAATGTCACTATCGCGTGGCATAATCGCCCGCGGCCACTGGTTCCCTAAATGCCCGAATTTCTCACCATTTCTCTCATTTTTCACTTCTATCTTCTTCCCTTTTCTCTCCCAAACCCCAAAACCGAACCCTAACCCATTTTGGGGTTTTTTCCTCCCCAAACCACATGTTTACTCACCATCTAACTAGTTGGAATCTTGAACCACAAAACCTCCATTTTCATCTTCCCCATCAAGTCCATCGGTTGGGAGCTCGGGTTGAAGAGTTGGATTGGGTGTTCTCGGAAAGTCTCGTCATCTTTAATGGTAAGCTTTCTTGAAATAATGTTAAATGCTCAATTGGTGGTTTCTTAGTGTTGGGTATCTCAAATCTCGGATTTGATGGTTTTTGGGAAACTAGGGTTTTGGTCTTGTTGAGGAATTTAGTATATAAAGGTTGGTGAAATGTTTCTATATGATTATGTATGGATATTTATGGTTTGGATTTGTATGGATCTAGGTTTTGGAAGTTTTCGGCTTGAGGATTCAAGCGGCCTTCAAAAGAGCTCGTTGGGTGAAATCTAGATTTAGCCTAAATCTAGCAAGGTGAGTTCAAGTTGATTTGTGAAAACGGTGTACATGTCAAAATGTTTATTTTTTAAGTGTTTTGCGTCTTACATGAAAATTGTTAACTGCTGATAAGTTTGATTATTTGAAAGTGTTTAACTTCATAAACTTATATAACACACATCTCTGGGATTTTGGATACTATGATAAATAAATTATATATTTTGGTATCTTAAGGTTTTATTTTATGGAAATAGATTTTGAGAATAAATGTATTTCATTTTGTGTTTTGGAGAAATGCATGGTTTTGTGTTATGGGACGTTTTGAGAGGTAAATGTTATAAACTCACTTGGAAAATGATTTGTCCCAATCTAAACTACGTTGGAATTAATTATATGTTTTGGAGTATGGGTTTACATAAGTACGGGTTGTTTATGTTTGATTCCAATTTATGATTTTCAACGTTGAGTCTTTGGATTTGTTTGAGCTTATGGCTCGACTTAGATTTTGTTGGGTTTCGAGGACACTTGTCCGCTTTTAATAGCTCAATGTTGAGCGTTTGGTTATGATTTGCATTTACTGCATCTTAGTTGAGAATTACATGTTTTGGATGCATTAGTTTATTCACTTTGATTCATGTAATGGTTTAGTTAGTGCAATGGATCCATAGGCACGGTGTTTCTATGTCCCCGCTTTGGGCATTGATTCATCATTTGGCACGGAATAGGCATCGGGTCACCATGGTAAGTAAGGTGTGGACCTATACGGTCGGGCAGCGTCCCATGGGCAGTAAGGTGTAATTCCCTTGTGCTAGAGTTCCCCGTTTTGGAACTCTCAAGAATAGACCTAGAGGGGTTGACTTGATGTTTTCGAGTGATAGACTCAGAGGAGTTGAGCTCGGTGGGTTTTTATTTGTGTAACCCACATGTTTTGATTTCTTACATGATTATGTGACCTACTTTTGTGTTTCGTCACGTACAATGTAATCGGGTATTTCCCGTCACCAGTAGGTGAGGTTTTGGTTATGGAGTTTTATAATCCATGTTTTCGGAGACGTTTGAATGTGGGTATTTATCTACGTTTTAAAGTTTTGGTTTTTGAAACTCATTCGAGTTATTGGGATGTTTTGGAAGTTGGGGTTATCTACGTTTTCCGTGTTTGATCATTATAATGTCAATTATGTTTTACGTGCGCTTTGGGTTTTGGCTTTATTTCAGGAGGCGTTTGTTTTATGATTTTTAATCACGAAAAGGGTGAATGATGGAAAGGAGATTGTTTTTAAGATTTAATGCATTTCATTTTGGTTGCTTTCAAATCAAATGTATTGCATTTTGGAAATCATGATTTTTAAATAATGTTCTTAAAGTCTTTGCTTTATATATCTCTAAGGAAAACTCTTGAGCTCACTAGGCGTTAAGCCTAACCTTTTATTTGTCGGCATGTGCATCAGGTTTCAAGGTTGGGAGTTGGTTCTAGCAACCCTATGAAGAGTAGAGCCTTAGCTAGATCCGAAAGTAAGTATTCGGTGAAGTCTTCCGCATTATGGAGATAGTGACTATGCATGGGTATGAGTAGCACCCGTCATTTATAGTCCGTATGTATAAGATGGTATATGTGTATTGTAGTTGAATCCAAATTCGTGGTTGTAGATGATTCAATTATTGACGTGTTTAGAAATTTTAAATAAGTTGCTATTTCCAGAATTCAGGGTGTTACAAGTTGGTATCAGAGCTTAAGTTTGAGAGATTTAGGTATTGATTTTAGAATGCCTAGACTCAAACTAGCGTAATTTAAGCGTTTGAGTGTGATATCACACCATTAGGCACTTTAAGATTTGATGATTCGAGGTGAGTGGATTCACTAGGAACGGGAATCACGCCGAAAATGGCAAGGATGATCATGTACAATATGTTCATAATAGCACCTGGCCAGTGTTTTGGTGAGCTTACAAGTTACATATGTATGCTTGAACTGCCTTGGTACGATGACCGTTGGGGTAGTGAAGAAGTTTCTGAATAGGTAATCATTAGAAAGAGTCAATGATTTGAGTATTTGACGCTTGGAATGACAGTAAGCATGGGGATAGCATTAAGTGGACCGTTTCAGGTTGGAATGATCGGAGAGGTTTGAACCGTAGACTTTTGGAAGCGACATTATTCGAGGAGAATTTGTAAGATGGACTGATGAAGTCTTCGATAATTGCCTTAAGATGTTTGATCACCCGGATGACAATAGTGCGACGGGAAAGTCAAGGAGTGGGATTTCGGGATGTTGAGTGCCGACCCAAAGTCACGCACGAAACTTATTTCTAAAATGAGTTTGCATCAATTGTTTCTCATGTATTCGAAGCATAAAGTGTGTTATACTATGAAGCCTTGGTAAAACATTTAGCACTCATCAGATTTTAAACCGTGAACTTAAACATGCATGAAATGTTTTGTTGTACGTGGTTGCAATTTTTATTGAAAATCTCTTTATCCCTGTTTCGTGTCTAACACTATGTTTTCCGGATATTGTAATATCCATGTTTTAATGTTATTTGGGTTAATGGGCAAATAACTGTGGAATTTTTGACTTTGACATTGGATCTCCTCCACGTATGTTAAGGTTTTAAAGGAAGAGTTGTCCCCATGTTTTTGAGTCGAAATCCTTTTGGGAATTTTAGTCTGTACGAGTCGTGTTGAATTTATGAAATATTTTTTTGACGCTTTGCTACGCACAAGTGTATTTTGAATTGTGTGAGTTTAATTTTATTTGCGTGTAAGTTTACGAGTTTTATTGAAGCGTTGAGTCTCATGCGGGTTTTGGTGAAAACCTTCGTTTACATTTATCGGATGCGATAAAAGATAAAATTTTGGAATTTTGACATTTTAGTCATGACCTTGTTTCATGCTATTTGATTCTGAGAACGACGGTTTTGGCACCATATGAGATTGAGCATCGTTGGATTTCATTGGATTTTGGAAGGTTTTACTGGGTCTTACGGAATTCTATTTTACAACATTTTGCGTCGTGCTGTTGAATTTGAGAGGTGTATACTTGCGTTATTGTGTGCATTAACTTATAAATTTTCGTTTAATATTTTGTCTCATGCGAGTTTTGCATCGGTATTCTCACAACCGTAAGAGACGTTTTGAGAGTTTTGTTAATAGATATTATCCCATATGTTATTTCGGGAAGTTTCAATATTATGTGATTTCTCTTTTGGGGTTTTATACAAGTGTTGCTCGTTGTATGCTACATGGTTTTTGAGTTGTTTTAAATTGTTAGTGTGAGTAAGCATATGAAAAGTTTATGTCGTTTCGTATTGAACTTTCGCTTTGAACGTATTTCAGTTGTTGATTTTACCGTTATGAATTCCGCAACGCGTTAAGTGAGTTATCGGTGTACATGTCATTGTAGCCACTATTTTCGGACAAAATCATTTCATTGTACGACCTAAAGTTTGAAAAATGATTTAAATCTATTGTATGTTGACCAATTGCATGCATATTTTGTGTTGCTAAGTTTTGAGAAACGAACTCAGCATGTGGGTCTTGTTGGGAATTTTATTCTATATCTTTATATAGTCGAATGAGAAATTTTGAGAACTCGATTACGTCACTTGTCTCTTGGGAGTTTTGTTCAACCGTCTCACTGTACACTGTTTTGGCACACAAAGTTATTTTCCCACGAATGGGTATGTTGATGCGAACTGGGACCATAGTGGCCCATTTGAAAAACTTGTTGTATATCCTTATTACTGTCATGATTAGCGTAAGTAAGGGCTAAAGGATTTTTGAAATGGTCTTATATGCATAGTATTGGTACCCAGTTTTGAAACCTATCGGATGAACGATAGTGTATTTTCACTGTACGGTTAATTGTTATAAAACTTGTGTATTTAAAAGTTTTATAAGAGTTTAAATTGGCATATTAGTTGAAAACCTTGAACTCATTAGGCCTATAGATTTAAACTCCAGTCGTGACAGGAGCAATAATAAAGGGACTAGAGGAGTCCTTGGGATTTGAAGCGTCGGATGATCCGACTTGTGGTCAATCTTGAAATTGGGTTTCAAATTTTGAATCGGGTTACGCTTGAGTAGTGGAGGTATTAGATTTTGTTCCCCAGTTGATTAAGAGATGACCTCTATGCTTCGGTAAATCTGCGAGATAGGGTCTCAGGTGATTATCGGCGATTAGATTGGGTTCGTTTTGACGAATTGCTCGTCAGGGTGCCATCATGATCTATGTTGAGGGTGTACCGTATTAGTGGGCTTCGCGATCAAAGGAAATTCTTGTGGTCCGTCTGTTAGAAATGCATGAGTTGAAGTTTTAGCACTCAGTTAAGCGTCAACCTTAGTACGGCTATCCGTCTGGAATGGGATTTTGGGACGGGATGTCCATGTTTTCGAGGTCACCGTTTAGCCCTAGGTGTCGACTTGTTTTCTTGAGGTTATCGGATCTTGCAATGTTTAGAAGTATCCCGGTCGGATCATGGAAGATTTTGACCTTTCGGTGATGGAATCTGAAAGGAGTGTGGGTGTTGAAGATTGAGTATCGGTGTGTTTAAGCATCTCCATGGTGATAAAGATTCTATTATAGGAATGTTGTGAGGTTGGTATGGGAACGGAGTTGAGTGCTAACCGAATCGGGGCTAACCAGTCACCTGAAGGACGCATGAGTGCGCCTTGGAAGAATCTCTTTATAGATATTTGGAATGGATCAGTTGAAATCTGAGGATTTTGGAAGATTGGTTATGATATTTGGCTTTGGGTTCGGAACCGTGTAGTTTCGAAAGGAATTGGTTGGTGGGAAGTTGAGGCCACAAGCTACCTGAAGGTAGTAATTGTCACCCAAGGTTGGGAGACGATCGTAACCTTGTGAGTAAGAAGTTACATTAGAGAGTTAAGTGCTCGCTCGGTTATGAGTATAATGTGCCCAAGAGGGGCAGCAAAGGTAAGTATCGGTGTAAGGGTCGTGTTAGTGGTGCTGGCAGACGGGTTAAGGTCAACCTTCCTGCGGGTAAGGTTTCGTGGGAACCTAGATTTCGAGGACGAAATCATTTCAAGGTTGGGAGGATTGTAACACCCGGTTTTTCGTAAGACAAGCTTCGTCCTTCGTTGGTTATCTATCCGCCTTCCGTCTATCTTTTGAGTGGAAAAGGTTGTACTTTCGAACCTTAAGTCGACCCATGCGAGAATCTCGAGTTTCAACCTTTTCGGGGCTCGGTACGTGTGGCGCGATTGTGACTCGCGATAGTGACATGTGTCACTATCGCGTGGCACAATCGCCGGGGGTGTACCACCCGCGATACATTTCCCGCAAGAGTGCCCTCGCGATAGTGACAATGTCACTATCACGTGGCATAATCGCCCGCGGCCACTGGTTCCCTAAATGCCCGAATTTCTCACCATTTCTCTCATTTTTCACTTCTATCTTCTTCCCTTTTCTCTCCCAAACCCCAAAACCGAACCCTAACTGTCAGGATCTAATTCTTAACAAGAATAATGAACTCAGAAACAATATTAAAGGAGTTGCGGAATAACACTTTAATATTCAACTATCAAAGTAACAGTGAATCAGAAAATCACAACTTGTAAACTTTATTGAATGATTAAAGTTACAAGTTTTCAAACAAAACCTCAATCTTGATGAACAGGCTCACCAAGACGAATTCTACTTCTCTAGAACTAGGATTGTAAACCTTGAGGTTAATTCTCTCTATAAAAACTTATTAATCAAAAGTTAATTCTATCAAAGACTTCTATACTATTTATACAAGACATATTACAAGATAATTATCAAAATACAATTGATCTTCAGTCCATAATTATCTCCTTTACTTTAGTAAGTATTCTATACAGCTGTCTTCATTCCATACTGAGTCTTCATCTCATAAGCAGCACTAACCTTCTTCAGAAGTATTAACCATCTTCAGCAACATTAAACTCCTCAGCAGTATTAATCAAGTTGGCAGTAGTAATCCCTTAGCAGTACTAACTACTAGCAGTACTAACTCTCCAAGCAGTACTAACTATTGAAGTAGCAGTACTAACTTTTCAAGCAATATTAAATCTACTAGCAGTAGTAATCATGATATACTAGCAGCATTAACCATACTTGAACAAATCTTAAATTCCCAACAATCTCCCCCTAACTTGACTTTTAGGAAGAGAAGTCAAGTTCTTCAGATATGATCTTCAAGATGCTTTCAAAACTTCATCTTAGTTGCCCAAATCTGGATCCAGTCCCAGACTTTGATTGATTATCCTTCTTATCAAAAATCTGGCCATTTCAGATCCTTTTGCACACACTAGCTTGGCTTTCAGCATGCCTTTCAGCTTCTCCTTGCTATGATCATACACCTTGTCCACTAGAAAATACTCATGATAGCAGTTATCTATTGTGATCATGTAGACACCACAGTTTTCAAAGAGCATCCACTGATCAATCCTTTTGAACCCATACTCATGATGCAAATCCTTGATCCTGAACACCACTTTTTCTGGTTCAAACATCATACACAAGTATTCCATAGCAACTTTCAGTAGACTTTCTTCAGTTCCTTTCAAAACAGGCTCATATAGCTTTATTCCCACCTTATGCATTTCTTCTAAGTCAGCCCTTGAACAACTTCTGATCACTTTCCCCCAAGTTGCATATACTTCAAATATATCACCAATTCTTTTGAGTCTGAAGTATTCTTTTCTGTTGTCCCTCAGCATATCCCAAAAGATGATTTCTGGTGCCTTCACAGAAATGGGAACAACCTGTACTGGTTCTATTAAAGTCATGTAAAGACCAACCTGCTCATCAGATTGATTTGGTTGTTGTGCACTTTGACTTGTTTGCTCTGTATGATCTGCAACAGATGGTTCTGCCTCTTTTTCTGCTTCTTCAATCCTTGGCCTTTTGGACTGTTTCTTGGAAGCTATGGTCTTTACTCTCTTTGCAGATTTGGCTTCTACATCAACTTGCTCTTCCTTCTTTTCAGCCTTTTCCTTTGAAGGAGTGGTTTCCTCAGGGAAGGGTTGTTGGATGTTGAGATCATGCCTCTCTTTCATCCTTCTTTCAGCTTCTTCCCTTTGAGAGGAGTCCCCTTGAAGCTTTGTCATTTCCTTTTTGTATAGCTCCTCAACCTTGCTGTATGCCATGTTAGCAAACATCTCTCCTTTTACACCAATTGAGCCTCTCAGAAAGTTTATCATTTTTCTCCTTTCTTGATTGGCCAAAAAGGTCTTAGAGGGTTGTCTTTTCTGAATCTTTGAAGGTAGTCTGTGCTTGGTTGCTTTTACTATACTTTTCTTGGCCTCAGTTGCAGCTTTCACACTCTTTTGATATTCTTCATTGAGCTTTTTAGCCATATCTAGTGCAAGCTCTCTGTCTTTTTCTGATTGAAGTTGTTCCTCCTTTTCCATCTCTGCTTGAAGCTGTTTTGCGATTTCTTCATCTAGCTCTATCTGTTTCTGCTGCTTTAAAGGTTGTTCAGGTTCAACCATCTTAGCCTTTCCTTTCTTCTTCAATTCTGCCTCACTGCTTTCTTTGATTTTCTGCTTAAGACCTCCTTCTTTAATGACCACTCCCTTGGCCTTTTGAGTAGCCTTGGGAGTGTCATTCTTAGCTTTTACCAATGTTTCTGCAATTTCCAACTCTTCAACAGATAGCCCTGTTACTTCTGCTTGCTTTTCTGTTACTGCTGCTTGTGCTTTCTCAGTTTCTGCTTCTTTATTTTCTGTTTCCCTATTCTGCTCCCCCTCAAATTGTGCTTCCATACCACTAGGATTGAGTTTCTCCTTTTCAACCTGTTTCTCCCCCTTTTTGAAAGCATCTGCCCTCTTCTTCAAGACAAACTGTTTTCTTTTCCTTTTCTGCACCAACTTCTTCACTAGCTTCTTCAGTTTGGTAATCTGCACTTGTTGAGACAGAATTACCAACTTCATTTCTTCTATATCGGCTCCCTGTTTGATGACATCTAGATTAATGTTGCCCATTGTATCCATCAATTCTTGGTAGTTATATCTATCCTCACCTTCTCCAGGAGTGTTACCCCCTTTTGAAGGATCATTGGAACATTTAGTAGTGGAAGTCTTCTGCCTAGCAGAAGCACCCTCCACCCCCTTGGTTTCTTGGCACCTGGGACCTTTGGATGATTGCTCATCCAAAGTTGCCATGGGGGAGGTCTTATTGATGTTACCACTGTCCTCCTCTGTGCTAGCAGGAGTAGTGGCAGCCTTCTCACCCATATGCTCATGCATCTCCTCAGTGAGCACCTCCTTGGGGTTGGGAGACACCCCTGTGGTTTCCCTATAGATATTCTCTAATGGAGAATTCTCCATTAGAGGGCTTAGAGGCTTTGTGGGTGAAGGTACAAGAAGAGAATGAGCCTTCTTTACCTTTTTCCTTATGTAAGTATGGGTGATGGGAGAAGTTGGTTTTTGAAGAAGGGACTGAGGGATTGATATAGTGATTGAAGGTTGGGATTGGCTTTCAGTGGGATGGTCTAGTGAGGGCCTTGACCCTGATGCCATACCTTCTTGATTGTGGGACACCACCATCATTGTAGAGAACAATGGGGTGTCAACTCCTTCCGAGTCCATGGCAGATCTCTTCATATTTGAAAAGACCTTGCCCTTGGGGATTTTAGGTACATATACCTCATCAAATTGAGGCATATCCGTCAATTCAGAGGTTATAACTGCCTGGACAAATCTTGGGTACATATAGAAACTCTTTTTATTTCCCAAGTTTGACACAAGGTCATTGAAAATCATTTTTGAGAAATTATACTTTCTGGTAGTGGACAAGCAGACCAAAGCATAAGCAATGGTACTACTGAACTCACTCCATCCAGTAGTCTTTCTAGAAATACAATGCATAAGGGTATGGACAAAGAAACGCCATTGGGGAGAAAATTTAGCTTTGGAGAACTTGAAAACACCCAATGGGCCTCCATACCCCATTCTAGTGAGAGTGGAAAACAGATCATCATTAGAGATAGATGTGATACCTGAGGCATCGTCTAGTCGTAGACTGATGCGAATTACCTCTTCAGAAACTGTCAAGGGTTTGTCACACACCCTTGTCTTGATAACCTGCACACCATTTTCAGTAATAGCGGTGGCATTGGCCCAAAATTGCTTCTGGTGCTCGATGTAGATTGATGGTGACACTGTAAGAGCATGAGCGATATGGCTGGACTTGAGAAAATCGACTATTTGATGAAATCCAGCAGCCTGCTTAGGCTTTTGAAGCATTGCGATCTCGTTGTGTTCATCAATAAACGCCATTGATGCCATCGAGCTTGAGGAGTCTTGGCTAAAGCACACTGATTGCTTGAGAGAAAAAGGTTAGAGAGAAGATGAACAGTATTCAAAGAGTCGTTATGAGCTTTTAGGCGGGCAAAGAGAGTATTTATATGATCCGGGAAAGAAGCAGTATTAACCATCTAGCAGTATTAACTAACTAGCAGTATTAACTGAGAGCAGTATTAACTAACTAGCAGTATTAACTGAGAGCAGTATTAACTAACTAGCAGTATTAACTGAGAGCAGTATTAACCACTAGCAGTATTAACTAACTAGCAGTATTAACTGAGAGCAGTATTAACTATACTTACACTATTGAAGCTTGAGTTAATCTGAGCAAGGCAATACACTTCCTGAGACAGATGGTTAGTAGCACCAAAAATAAACAAATAACAGGTATACAATCACTTTTTAAACATGAGCTCATTCAGAGTTGATCATGCCCACACTTGTGACCAAGAAGGTGAATCTACCCACATCAAAAGCTTTAGTGAATAGATCAGCAAACTGGTTGTCAGTATGAACTTTACCAACTTGAATAAGCTTCTTTTCATTGCAGTCTCTAATAAAGTGATACCTGATTTCAATGTGCTTTGTTTTGGAGTGCTTGACAGGATTGTTAACAATGCTAATAGCACTGCTATTGTCAATGAAGATTGGAGTGTGCAGAAATGTTACCCCATAGTCCAACATTTGATTCTGAATCCATAGAACCTGAGAGCAGCAACTTGCAGCAGCAATGTACTCAACTTCTGTTGTAGATAAGAACACTGTGGTTTGCTTCTTACACTGCCAAGATACTAGTCTTACACCCAAAAGTTGACATCCCCCTGAAGTAGACTTTCTATCCATATTAGCACCTCCCAAGTCACTGTCTGAATATGCAATCAAGTCAAAGTTGGATTCATAGGGATACCAAAGACCTAATCTAGGTTGCCCTTTTAAGTATCTAAAGATCCTTTTAACTGCTTGAAGATGTGACTGCTTTGGCTTGACTTGGAATCTGGCACACACACACACTGGAAACATGATATCTGGTCTTGAGGCTGTGAGATACATGAGAGATCCAATCATTGATCTATAAAGATGGACATCAACATCCTCCCACTCAAGATCAGCAGTGATCTGTTTGTGTGTTTCCATAGGTGTGCTGGCTGGCTTTGAGTCTGATAAACCATATTTATCTAGGATGTCTTTCACATACTTTGATTGGCTTATGAAAATCTCATCTTTCTGTTGTTTCACTTGAAGCCCAAGGAAGAAAGTAAGTTCACCCATTGAACTCATTTTGAAGCTCTTATGCATCAACTCTTCAAAGTCTCTACACATCTGATCTTTTGTGGATCCAAAGATGATGTCATCCACATAGATCTGAACAAGTAGGATGTCCTTCTTTCTTCTTTTGATGAAAAGGGTTTTGTCAATTATTCCTCTTTCAAACCCATTTTCCAAGAGATAGGTAGACAGAGTATCATACCATGCTCTTGGGGCTTGATGTAGACCATAGAGAGCTTTCTTCAGTTTGTATACTCTGTCAGGATATGATGGATGCTCAAATCCAGGGGGCTGACAGACATATACTTCTTCATAAATTATTCCATATAGAAAGGCACTCTTCACATCCATTTGATATACCTTGAACTGAATATATGAAGCATAGGCTAGAAACAGCCGAATTGCCTCTACCCTTGCAACTGAAGCAAAGACTTCCTCATAGTCTATGCCTTCTTCCTGAGTGTACCCTTGTGCCACTAGCCTTGCTTTGTTTCTGATTACTATTCCTCTCTCATCCTTTTTATTTCTGAAAATCCACTTAGTGCCAATTGCTCTATGACCTTTTGGAAGGTCCACCAAGTCCCAAACATCTTGTAATTTAAACTGAAGCAACTCTTCTTGCATGGCTTCTATCCAACTTGAATCTTTCATTGCATCATAAGCCTTCTTAGGCTCAATCTGAGATAGAAAGCAAGAGAGGACTGTATGTTGCTGATCCTGCAAAACTTGAAGTCTGTTTTGATTCCTTGTCATCATAGGAGAAGAAATGTCTCCTATTACCAGCTCAGGAGGATGAATCTTCTGAGTTCTTGTCTGATGACTAGGTTCTTCATTAAATCCCACATCTAAATTGGAGTCATTTAAGTCAGCCGAGGGGGTCTCATCAGCTACTTCTGGCTCTCTATGTTTTGAAATCTCCTCATCTTCTCTTTCTCCTTCACTCTGAATTGGTTCAGTAACAGTCTCCTTTTCACAGATTTCAACAAGTTCCATTGTAGGTATGGGAAAGATCACCGACTGAGGAATACTATTCTGTACTTGTTCTTCCCCTGATCCTCTACTTCCTGAACCTGGATGATCATCACTACTGAAACCAAAAGAGTTAGTTAGTGAACCAATGTCAAACAACCACTGAGGACCATAACCAATAGGGTTTGGTGTGTTATCATTGCATTTGACATTGTCACTTTCCTCAATTATTCTAGAAGAAGAATTAAATACTCTGTAGGCCTTACTCTGAGATGAGTAACCAACAAGAAATCCATCATCTGCTTTGCTATCAAACTTTCTTAAGTGAGTTTTGGTATTGAGAATGGTACAAGGACACCCAAAAGGTTTGAAAAATCCAATAAATGGTTTTCTTTTATTTAAAAGCTCATATGGTGTCTTGTTTTTAGGCTTGACTACTAGAACTCTGTTTTGGACATAGCAAGCAGTATTAACTGCTTCAGCCCAGAAAGTAATTGGAAGTTTTGAATTAGCTAACAGAGATCTAGCAGCTTCAATCAGGTGAAAAGACAATGATCATCACATGAAAAGACTTGTTCTTTCTTACTGATATCATTCAATGTTTTAAAGTTGAGATAAGAGAGCCTCTTGTGCCATATCCAGTTGACGTCTAAAGAGGCTTTTGACAGAAAACATATGCTTTCAATGTTTGAAGAGTCCATGTTGATTACCTAGACCTTCTCCATGCGATGACCACAGAGAGCAAGTTTTCCATCTTTGTCAGTGACAAAACGTTCTTTTTTGGAAAAACATACTTTGTAGTCTTTATCATATAGCTGACTGATGCTAAGAAGATTATGCTTCAGACCTTCTACGTAAACGACTCTTTGGAAGCTAGTTGCACCATTTTTTAGTACACCAAACCCTCTGGTATGGCCTTTTCCGTTTCCTCCAAAGGTCATTGATGGACCTTTCTCTTCTTTGTATTCAGAGAGCAGAGACTTTTCTCCGGTCATGTGTCTAGAGCATCCACTATCAAGATATCAGATGCCCTTTAAGTCCTGCACACATAAGGAAGATTAAGTTCGAATTGGTACCCATTTGACAATGGGTCCACAAGATTTAGTAGAGATAAGAGGTTCAACGTTCTTCACAACAATTGATGGTTCAACATCAATGGCAATCTTTACCTTAGTTAATTTCCTAACTTTGGTGGTTTTCTTTGCCTTAGTGGCAATCATCTTCGCTCTATCTGATGTTTCGGCTTTGGTGGCTGTAGGGCATTTACTAGCAATATGATCAGTGAGTCCACAGTGATAACATTTTCTATGAAGGTATCTTTTGGACCGAAAGCATAAGTGTTAGAAAACTTTAAGTGAGTTTGGCCTGTTCAAGAATACCCTTAGCCTCAGATTTCGGAGGAACCTTTGGTTCTTTAGATTTATTTGGCTTAAGTTCAACCTCCAGTTTATGAGTTTGTCTCTGAACGTGTCTAGAGAACTTAATTCCAGATGTTGATGGTTTGTTTGTTGAAGACATTGGATAGGTCTGCTTTGGAGTTTTGTTGGTCTTATAAGAAGAACTGACCAATGCTTTGCCTTTTTCAGATTCTTCAAACTCTTAGGAGTTTCTTTAGGTTTTGAGATTGAAGTGAGAGAATACTGAGATGATGAGATAGAAATAGAAGAGACGAATATTCCAAACTTTAGCATGGAACGGTCTCTGTCAGGGTCATCTTTTTCAGATTCATAACCCAGACCACTCTTACTCTGAGATAGTATTTGAGCTCTGATTATCTCAGTTATCTTTGTTGAGGATTTACACCATCCTTCAATAGTAGCTTTTTCAACTTTTAGCTCAGTGATAACTTGTTCACGTTCTATGCTGATTAGTTTATTTACAATAACCTGATATTTTAAACTTTATTATATATAAGTTAGTTCTTGGATCTTTAAATGGCATTTTTCAAGCTGTTCAATTAAATCCAAATTTTGTTTTTCAATTTGAGTCTTACCATTTAAGGCATTATAAAGTCAACAGTCAGCATATCGATCGCGTGACGTCTATCAACTTCGTTAAGAACAGGGTTAGTAGAAAATGATTCCTGAGTGGTTGATGGGGTTTGAGTAGAGGAGGTTGAAGCTTCAGATGCTTCACCTTATGGATTTCAGCCATAAGACAGAGATTTGATAAATCTTCTTCATCAGAATCTGACTCATCTTCAGATTCAACCCACTCATGTTCTTAAGCGATTAGACCTTTACCTTTTTGCTTGTGGTTTTTCAACTTTTGAAATTTTTCTTTAAGATTCAAGTACTTGTCATCTATGGGTTTGGAGAATGAAGAAGGTTTGAAGACTTTCTTCGACCTTCATTCACTAGCAAAATGTCCTTTTCTTTCACAGTTATAGCAGGTAGCTGAAGCCTTGTCAACATGGGTTGACTTTGGCTTGTCAATAATAACTAGAGGTTTGTTTCTTCTGAAATTATTCTTTCTTGAAAATCTATTAAAGGAGTTTGTCAAGAGTGCTAGATATTCATCAAACTCTGATAGATCAATGTCTGATAAGTCTTTTGAGTCAGGATCTAACTCAGTGATAGTGAGAGATGAAGAACATTGATATGGGATAGTCTTTGAAGAGACTAAAGCCATAGGTGTGCTTTTGGAGTCTTTCAAATATTTGACTAGATTTTTCTTCAGTTGAGTAGATTGCTCATGATTGAGAAAAACCCCATAAAGCGTACTAAGAGATAGAGTGTTTAAGTCTTTAGTTAGCTTAAGACACATTGAATAATTGTCCCAACTTTCAGGTAGACATTCCAGAAACTTTGTCAAAGTTTCAAAGTTAGAATATGTTCTACCAACAAGTCTTAAGTCAATTAGTAAATAGTTAAAGGTCTGGTGAACTTCAGACAGGGATTCATTTTTACCACAAATAAAAAATTTGTACTATCTTACCAGGTTTATCCTTCTGGTTTCTTGTACCTCAGTGGTACCTTCATATTGAACACAGATTGTGTCCCACATGGCTTTAGAGGTTTTGAGATACATGACGGAGTGACAAACTTCATCAGAGAGCGCCATGGATATGATGGTTATGACTTTTGCGTCTAGAGCCACTTTATTCTTGTCATAATCAGTCCATTGACATACTTATTTAGTTATTTCTCTTTCAGAAATAACTTCAATAGTTGTGGTAGTAGGTATGGCAGCAGCGATGACTGATGGAACAAAAGGACCGTTTTCTACATAGTCAGGTATAGTGGGATCTATACCTTCCATAAAGAGTGTCATTCGATTCTTCCAGAGAGCAAAGTTGTCTCTACTAAATCGAGGAGGTTTTGCAAATGAACCATTGTCAAAATAGTTTGTATTTGAGTTGAGAGCCATTTGAAAGAATATGAGGAAGGAGAGAATAATCGATATCTTGTTTGTTGGATTTAAACAAACCGCTCTGATACCACTTGTTGGTCCCAAAAAGGATTCTACAAGGGTCCCAAAATTATACTTTTAAATTTGTTTATTGATTAGAGTAAACCAAAACATAATTTACAGATTGTTGCGGAAATAGATAAGGTAAACCTGATCTAAACAATCTAAGAATCACAAAGGTTCTTGCACAGGAAGTAAGAAACAAGAGAGAAGAGAGTTTGAAGAAAGAAGGTTTTCTTCAGGGATTCATAAGGGAGAGATATGGATATCCATTAAGTAAGGGTTTCTCTCCAATTTATACTCTTTGTAAATAAAGCATGTCAGAAAGTACTTCCACGTGTTCACCAAGGATTGACTTCATGAGATTGACTTTATCCATTGCATGATTTTAGCCGTCTTTGCGAACAGAGAGGCAAAAAGAGTAGTTGTATGATTTTGGTCAGAGAGACAGGTTTGCTTTTTGTACCTTCGTACTATTTGTGCAAGTAAATGAGAGAAACAAATCTTGTAAGACAAGCTTCATGATCAATTATCACTGATGAGCATCCCCATCTTTCGCAGATGATGTATTTAGTAATAGCTGAAGCTTGTGCTTGATTTGTCACGCATTGTAGACTAGTCTTGGTATCACTGAGTGCCGCTTTAGATCATTTGTAGACTTGCCTATTTCATCAGCTTGATCTTTGACTTTAGTTGTGAGTTTTTTCAGCGTGAAACTTGTCTTCAGGTATTACATTAGGACTATTCACAAAGAAAGCGCTCAGCGATCACTGAACATACTCAGTATGAACGCTGATACTGATGTTTTCAGTTATATAACAGTACATGTAATATTTCACTAAGTATAAGGATCATCATCAAATCACTGAGAGAGTTTGGATCAACAGATGTAGATATAAGCGTCTTTCTCACTAAGTATAAGGATCATCGCTTGATCTATGATAGACACAAGCGTCTTTCTCACTATGTTCAAAACCTAATGAAAACATAAAAAAATCAAACTTCTTGTAACACTGTCGAGGCAACTGTTTAAGTCCATAAAGAGAATTTTTCAATTTACAGACCCAATCGGATTTGTTGTCGGAGATGAAACTTCCAGGTTGCTTCATATAAATGGTTTCCTCAAGATCTCCACGCAGAAAAGATGTTTTCACATCTAACTGTTCGAGCTCTAGATCATAGATTGCCACAAGGTCCAGAAGGACCTAGATAGATGTGTATAGACCACAGGCGCGAATATATCATCATACTTAATACCCTTCTGCTGTGCAAAACCTTTTGCAACCAGGTGAGCTTTATAACACTTATCATTTTTGAGTTTATAGACCCATTAGCAGCCAATCGCACGACCACCTTTTGGTAATGGACAAATCTCCCAGGTATTGTTTTTATTGTTTTTAGTAGAGCTTCCATTTCCTCTACATAGCTCCTAACCACTTAGCATAGTGGCTCAAAGCTAGGGCCTTCGAATATTCAAACGGTTCATCTTATACAACATGCAAAACATACTTAAACTGATCAGTAAAACTCATATTTGCATAATCTCAATCACCATACCTATTAGGAGGACGATTAGTTCTTTGACCCTGATTCGTAGATACTGTAATTAGAACTGTATCGCATTGGCCTCCATCATCTTTCAAAATTTCTTTCTGAATTGAACCAATTGGATCAGAAGTAGATGTCTTTGGTGGACTAACATCTTCTTCAGGTTCTGACCCCAAATTAAAACAACTAGCAGATGAGATGGGTACAACAGGACTGATAATTATCTCATCCCATCGGCTGTAAAGGAAACACAAGAGATAATTTCCAGTCCTGGAGCGGACTGTCGATCCTGATTAGAATTGAACGTAATCGACTCAACTTTTCAATGAAATTCCCATTTTAGTCGGAGTTTACGCAAATGTCTTACGCATTTATGTAAACTCGATGTTCACATAAAAAAAAAAGAAAAAAGAAAATCCTTACACAAATTTGGTAAGGATCCGCATTTAAGTAAAGAATTTTTGTTCTTTATTTTTTAATTTAAAAATATGATGTACACAAATGCCTTAAAACATTTGGGTAACCTCTAGCTCAAATAGGAATTCAGTTCCAAAAATAGCTAAAAAATGATTTTGGTTGGAAAAATCGATTAATTTTGGTCAATTTCCCTTTTTGTTAATAAATTAATAACCCACGTCCAAATTTACACCCATCGCATGATTCCTGATTTGATATACGCTAACAATACTAACAAGTAGATGATATGAAGTTCATTCAAAGGCTAGCACATCAACACAATAAGGTACCCCCGATATTGTATATATATACACCATTACAACACAATCAGATTTATGAAACACTAAAAATGTAATAGATTGCTTTATAAAACCTAACAATAAAACGTCTTATCTAAAAATGTTATAATAAGTTTATATGACACTTTTGGGCATTTTAACGATTTCTTGAACATTTATATTAGCTATTTTGTAAAAGACTATTCAACAAAGGGTCCAATAAACTTAAGTGACCTATAAAATACCTGATACTACATTTTATTTTAAAACAATGTCCTAAAAATTGTCAAAACGCCCAAAGTGTTCGATAAGTGTATGATAACACTTTTAGATAGAAGTTTTATTGTTAGATGCTATAAAGCAGTATATCATAATACTTGGAATTCTTCGTTGGTGGTAAGTTAGCCGTGAATGGACTCTCACTCTAATGGCACGCCTTATTTGAGACTACTAAGGCAGGCGGTGGACTCTTTTATTAAGGGGACATTTTTAAGATCCTACAAACTCAATTTTATTGTTGTAATACACCCGACAACTTCTTATTCTAAAGCTAAAAATCCCATCACACAAAAACGGAAACACCTTGACAAAAGGAGACCATTTATATGATATTTTCATTGTAAGAGGCCTAGTTTAGTAAGAAAAGTATAATTCATCATACACGAAGTTTAAACATGAATTCAAAATGCTCACTTGCCATATGTATGGTTCATCTACAACTATACATACATGATTCATGTAAATATTACATGACGTATATATACACACATATATATCGATAAATCTATCTAAAGCACATCCAGATAAAGGTGCAAATAAATTAAAACACTAGTAAAATTGCTGCTTAAGGGCCATTTACCAACCCTTGTTGGATAAGAGCTTACCTGGTACGAGGCATTACCCTCACCTTACCAGCTAAGCTAAGATTGTTGGTAAACACAATGACCAGGTCGATAAATGCCAACCCACTAAGAGTCACCATCCTCACTTACCGGGTAAGATTCTTGGCAGCAAAATGGTACCGTAAGATTGTTCATTGTGCAGTAAATGGTACTATAAGATTGTCAATAAATACCATCATCTTTGACTGGGTAAGTGCAGTAAATGTTTAGTTATCTGGTAAGAGGCGGTAAGTGTTTAGTAAAAACCCCTTAACTTCAAAAGATTGACTATTAGTCATTTGCTGAATCTCCAGACTCTAATGTACCCATCAGCATGGGTGGTGACAACCTTCTGCATCCCCACAGCTAAACAATTGATGGACGGTCTCGAAGTTCTGGGCATTAAATCAATACGTGCATCTTCTGAAACTCGTATTCCTTTTTTCCTTGTAACGGTTAAATGAGGACTTTGTGAGCGATACAATTTTCTGCTACTTTCATCCATTATGCAACCTGACAAGATGTCACCGGTCTGCTGGTCCACAAGTCGCAGCACACCGTCTAGTCCTCCCACGGCTAATACTGAGATGTCATCCCGCATGTGTTGTATTGAACATAGGAGATTTGGACTCACTCGCACCTCCCATAATCGTCTCATCATCCTGAAGATCACGAGATAAAAATATGGTCATTTATGCTTGGCAGGAACCTGCGTTTTAGTGGATGACAAAGTAGCTGCAATTCCCCAGAAGGCCATTGGCCGTACCTGGTAACCCCACCTTCCTAAAGGTCAGGGGTTCAAGTCTCACCAAATGTGAGAACTGAGAAGTGTGTGTGAGTTTGATTTTCCGTATGTAAATATTATATACTTAAAAGAATGTAGCTGCAATGTAATTCCCAGTAAAATGTTATGCATTGACCCAAGCCCAGGCCCATCAGTACCTTACAGATTCTAGAAGAGGTTAGAGAGGGGTATTGTCTGGAATTAGTCTGTTTTGATTGGTATAAATAACAGGGCAGTAGCCATAGTAGGGCATCTAGAATATTAGCCTTCTCATATAGGAGAGACTAGCCTCTCAAATTGCTAGAAGTGCCGGTTATTGTCATTATCGTTGTTTTCCCGTTCAACTGATTTAAGTGAATACAATTTGGCCAAGCTTTTCGTTTCCATTACTGTATCTGTTTCACCCCTGTTATTCGGTTCATAAAATAGAGTTGATGCAAAGAAAAATGGGCTCCCTAAAATTTAACTCCTTATGACATCAGGAAAAGCCTAAAGTGCAGGTTGTTCAGGTCCAACAAAGATCGTTTCCTCTTTTTTCAGAAAGGCAAGTGCATTTAGGTTTTGAAACATTTGCACTCACTATAAAATTCAATGCACAGAAAAAGGACAGAAGGTGTTGGTAATACGGGTGCTTAGCCTCCCTGGAGGTCAGGGTTCAAGCCTCACCAAATGTGAGGAGCATGTGTGAGTATTTGCCGTATATAAATATCATATACAATGTAGAACTTGTAACCATCAAGATTCTGGCAAGTCTGGATGACGAAGTATGGATTCAATGGCCAACAGCTGGCATGTAATTAATACACATATTCTCTGAATAAGTTGTTGTAATTAGACGAGATCAGTATCTTCAACTTTAGTCTAGTCTATTTATGAGCATGTTGTATCCTATTGGTTTTTTATCATCAGATAAATAAGAATTCTTCTATCAGAGCCTAGACGGTTTTCCTGATCAAGAATCCAGCCTTTAGCCATGTCAGATTCAGATGTGGTTGATTCTATAGATACCCGTCAGCGCAAGTCAACCTCTCTCATGTCCGCAGCCTCTTCGGACAGCTCATCACTGCAAATAAGTGAATAAACCATTCATAAACTGCCAGGAAGACTGTTTTGCAAGGTTCACAGACCCTTTTCTTGCGTGGCAAAGGATGCATCTATGAATCCTATGTATACACAATGGGATGCTGAAAATTTCATGGTCTTGGCTCAACTCCATGGATCTGCAACATTGGAGAAACCTACATGTTTTCCCAACGGCTGTTGAGCTATGGACTGCTATTCATGAAACCTACTCAAATATCCAGGCCTTTGAAATTACGACCAAACTTTGCGATTAACGTCAAGGTTCTCTCACTGTCAATGAGTACTACAATGCTTGCTCTTTGTTCTCTGTTGCAAAAACATGAATTGCACTACCTAATGAGTGGAAGTGTGTTGCTGATGCCAAGCTTTCTGCTCTACGTGTGGAAACGAGTAAGTGATTCATGTTCCCAAACTTTCAAATAATTTGTTGCCCATTAGCCAACTCATTCGTTATTGACCTTGCAAAGCTCACTTCACTTATACCTCGTACTTTTTAGGAATTCTAGGGGCCGACGATTTGACTGCGAAGGAGCATGATGGGTTGTACTGCATGCGGATGAAGGTTTTTTTACAAAAAAGAACAAGTCCATACCTCGGCTTGCAAGTTTTTTTCTTTGTCCACCATGCCTAGTGATATTATGTTGTGGCACAATAGATTGGGCACCCAAGTTTCCCATAAAAATTGTGTCCCAGCATGTCTATCAATAAAGATGTCTTACTTCCATAACTCAGGGTACATGGTGGGAACTACCGAGACTTCTTTATGAAATCAAGATGGATAATTCCCTACATATGAGGTTGTACAACAAGAAAGCAGCTCTAAATATAGTTCACAGCCCAATCTAACAAGACACTTTATTAAGGAAAATATTGATTCAGGAGGAGTATGGATTGTCTATGTTCCTAGGGAATGAAGTTAGGGTTAAACGGTTCAGATTATTTGGTTTCGGTTTTTATAGTTCAGTTATAACTCCTTGTTCAGTTCTTGGTTATTATTATACTATTTTGGTTAAAACCAAAAAAAAAATGAATGAGGGATTATTTTATTAGTTTTTTATATTTATATTTATAAATTATCTAAAAATTTAATTTTTTTAAAACTATATTTAGACTTTTCTCCTGCCTCCACGGTTGTTGGTTCTAAGTTCCACGTTTATATTTAAAATATTAATTACATGTATAAAAGATCTTAAAACTTTGAAATAACTTGCTAAATATTTGGTGTCCTAATAACCGAACCAAATAACCCAAAACCGATTAAATTAAACATTATTCAGTTTGGCTATCGGTTAGTTCGAAGAATGTTGAAAACCAAATAAACTGAAGCCCGAATAAACCGACCGAACAACGTCCCTATCATGTTCTAACTGGTTATCAAGCTGCAGATATCTTCAGCAAAGGACCGTTCAACAACAAATTTGAATTCTTTATTAGCATGTCAGAAGTGATCAATATTAATGATCCAACTTGCAAGGGAGTGTTGGTTATAACTAAAACCAAAATATTCTCTAAAAAGTTGTAATTAAACTAGATCAGTATCTTCTATTTTAGTTTAGTCTATAGTCTGTAATTAATATCTTCCATTCTAGTATGTCTTGTAGATACTCCGTCTACCAGGCTTCCTTAATGTTCTTAGGAGATCCATGTACTATGCACACTTCAAGCAAGTAGTAGATGAGCCCTAGGAATGTTTCCTACTGATCTCTGGTCAAAAGGAGTTGAGACACTCTTTCGAAAAATTACCTGCTCTACCATCTATTGAGGGTTGCCACCGACCAATGGCAGTATGGCACGATTCGCCTTTGTTTTAAGACATCCACAGAGTACCACCAACATACTATTCTGCAAGATGTCTACAAACCCTATATCATCACAAATCTTCTGCAAGAGCAGCATGGTAGGGTCTAGTAGAGACTCCTAGAGAAGGTAGGGTACAACAATGTCAAGGAGTTACCTAGTTACCAAGGCATTTGGGAGGGAATCTGCACTAAGAGACTAGCAAGGGATAATGTTTAGATGAGCTTGGACGCATGAAAAATACTTGTCCTTAGAGGTCCCTTAGTTTAGCAAGTGGAACACAAGCAACTTCTACTCTACTGTAGGTTCAATTAATTGTCTCCATTTTCTAGACTTCTTGGGAGACAATCCGCTTATTCTGTTATCCTTGAACACCCAAGAAATTATGGTGCTTGTATCAGTATGAAGTTTTCAGCCTAGGAATCAGGGTGTATGATCCCTGTCTCCTTGTACATGTCATATCAAAATGGCCAAAATACCTTTCCAACATTCTTAACCTTTGGGATCCCCTTCCTTGCCGTATAGATTCTTAAACTTTGGGATCCCCTTCCTTGCCATATAGAATGATCGAGTGTAATTCAAGTATTTTTTTTTTTATTTTTTTTTTTTGGGAAGGGTGTCCTAGGCTATGCCCAAACTAATCCCTTGGCAAATTATTGACTGTAAGACATCAGCCTGATTAAACCTCAGTGGCCACAATTGTTGTGTACGCCTGGATTCGAACCCTGGACAGATGGGATATTCCACCACATCCCCTAGGGCCTTAACCAGTACGCCACAACCCTTGTGGTTGTAATTCAAGTATGTTGTTGAATGTCTTCATGGTGGTTTTGATTTTACTTAAGAAGATGAAAAAAAGTACTCCCAACCATTATGTATTAGTAGACTCAAAAAAATCCACTAGTTATGCCCATACTAACACAAAACCTGATGCCTATGCACCCATATGTTTGGGGCAATATAAACCTACTGTCTTGTCACTTTCAGTCACAAGAACGACACACATGTTTTTCAGGAACTTAAAACTGCGTCAACCCAATCTTTCCTTCAGAAATGCAGACTTTATAAAACGCCTGACCTGGATTGTACCAGCTGTGTGGTTCGTCTTCTACCCCTATCTAAGTGATCTAGCACTTCGAAACATTCACAATGGACCAGGTCTCCATCATTCGAGAAACCAAAGAACCTTTAGTCAGTATCAGTTCAGTTTCAAGTATACACTAGAAGCATACGCGCGCGATGCAGCGAGATACATCACGATTTCAATGTGTTCCTATTATTTCTTGTTTTTTTTTATCGATTTACAGTACGATTCTGGATGGTTTTGAGAGAGTGAAAATGGTTTTTTTTTATAAATTTGTTTAATTTAGACTTAATAATATAATGCTTTTTATATAAAAAAAATTAAGTATTTTGTTAGAATTCAATGATTATATTGTATATTTAAAATTCTTTATATTTAAATTGAGATGTTTATACTGTTTTGATTATTGGGCAAAAGGTTGATGTCAACAACCCTGACCGGCCCCATACCTAACCCTGCCTACTCGGGCATCCGTATGAGGGGCATTTTGAGGCTCACTCAGCGGCTGTGGCTAGCGGGGGGACCTCGAACCCAGGACCTGTTAGTTATTGGGCAAGTCTCCTCGCCCCATTGCCAACTGAGCTACACGCCATAGGCTATACTGTTTTGATTAGTTTATCAGTTAGTTACGAATTCAAACATATAGCTTTAGAAATTTGTACTCATGCATCATGACTTGTAATCTTGAATTTTAAGTAATGTGTATCAATAAACAATACTTAATGCATAAAAACTTGTTTTTAAGAGTTTCTTCGATAGTTTAATAATAATGTAATTTATTTTAGGTTTAATAATATAATATTTTTTTTAAATAAACATTAAATATTCTGTTAGATTTTCTTAATTATATTTTAGATTTTTTATATTTAAAATTTGATTTTTATCCTGTATTTAGTTATGCAGGGAGTGATTTTAGGGGAGTTAAAGTGGTTAGAGATAAGGATTGAAAGTTAATAAATAGCATTAAATGTAGTACATTATGCTTTAATGGTTGTTTTTAAGAGATTTTAAGTAATTAACATTAAATAACGGTACATTAAGCTTTAACAATTGTTTTTAAGAGTTTTTTATAAATGCTTTATAATATAGTATAGATTGTAATTCTTGTTTAACTGGCAAAAATATATACACCTATTATATCCATCTTGAAGTTTGTCTAGTTAAATGGTTCATCCATATTGGATCCTTGCTTTCTTGAAACTATTGCATATATACATATATACTTACATATATGTGTGTGTGCAGCTGTTATTATAGAAATTTCCCCATACACTTTTACTAATGGTATCATATTGAGGCTATAAATCAATGATCATACCTTAGGTCCCAAGAAGATGCACGTCCAGCTCTTGACCCAGAAAATAATATGTGTGAACGCGAGTTGTAACACAACGTGCACAAATCTGTTACAAAAGACAAAAGCCAAATTATAAACATCAAAGATGCTTTATGAGCTACATGAATAGACT
This sequence comes from Arctium minus, assembly GCA_954870635.1. Classification (NCBI taxonomy): domain Eukaryota; kingdom Viridiplantae; phylum Streptophyta; class Magnoliopsida; order Asterales; family Asteraceae; genus Arctium; species Arctium minus. Next base: position 50,860,658 of record OX941094.1, read on the forward strand.
AAGCCACAATATTCTCCAAGTAGAATCCACAATACTCTAAAATGCAAAGTTGTGTCAGGAGGTTAGTACTTCCATTTACCAGGATCGCTTTAACAAGGAGAGATAATCAAAGCAAGAAAGCAAGATGTACTACAGTAACAAATAATACCCCTCAAACTGAAAAACTTGTTGAGGACTCTCAAAACAATATTTACAACTTCTTCCGCAAGAATCTTTCACAATCTATGTAGCAAATTTATATGAACCACATAGAACAAAAATGCAATTATTATGGAATAAATAATATGAAATATCCACAAATGTGCGTTACAGAAGAAAAATACTACAACCAACCTGCAGAATCATTGGTCTTAAGTCTTGCTACTTGCTGATCAGATGAAAGATCTGATAAAGATATACGGCCAAAAGAGGAACCACCAATAAGCAACTGGTCATCACTGAAAGATAAGCACGTAATAGGTCCATCATGCATCCTGCAACATGTCATCACAAAAAACTTAAAATTTATGTATCATTGAAACATTGACCAACCCAACTGTCCCATGTGAGAGCCCCTGTCAATAAATCCTTCCTTAATGACAACATATAGTTATTCAAATTTGGTGTAACTAATTAGCGAGAATTGATACAAGAACATCGACCAGGGTATCCAAGTTGGCTCAGATGAGGTTCTCCAAACGTAAGTACAATTTTGAAGTGATAAAAGACGACCACTGCTTTTTACAAAGGACATGATTTCACTAGACCTCTAGATCAAGTGCATTTGCCACAACAAATTTGTGATGATTATTCATTTTAGCTGGATGATGACCAACGGCATACTACATGATTTAAATCAAACTAAAGAATCATCATGGGAGCATCAACTAGCATTCAGTTGACATCATATAGTGTAAAGTTCTTTTTACCATATATGAGGAATTAAACAATGGCATGTGAGATTCATTCTTTCGACCATTGTGCGTACTTTATGTCCTTGTAGTATGAAATATACCACTCAGCCATTGTTCGTACATCTTCGAGGATCACCATTTCATCAATATACAAAACACATATTATAAAACTGTTTGTGAAAATGACATACTCGGAACAAGACAATGTTCCACTAATAAAGCTAAAAGTATACATCAACTCAAATAGACAGATATGCATTGGATGAGATAAACTCTCTTAATACTCCTTAAGTTGGAGAATATGTCAAAATGCCCAACTTCTCGCATATATATTTTATTTGTGATCCTCACAATGTATAGATGAATATACTGGGAATGTGATTGTCTGCCTAAACTTGTTGAATAGACGGGGGTCTATGAGAAGTCTCTACCACATAAACTCGCACTAAGCCCACTTTGTATCCCCATTGATCCCCAAAGAACTAGACAGTGCATCCTAAAGGGACAAAATTAGGCTTCACAAAGACCACACTAAGAAATCCCTTTTTCACCTCTATGACTAGCCAAGATCAACCGAGCATCTTCCCTTGAGGTGAATGTCGAGGATCCCACCCGACTTATGACAAACTTTGAAAGGCCCTCCATCACACTAGTGGGCATCCTTCAAGGATGCGTTTAATGAGACCCAACTAAGGCCCAAAGGCCACTACTACAGTTAAACTGCCTTAGGCAACATGCAACAAATTTATAAAATTCTCAATCAAGATAGTCGAGGGGAAAGTGATATGGATTAGTACATCGAGAGATAGGTCAATCATAACCTCGTGTAGCAGTACACATCATCCTACTCAACATTCTCATTATACCCTCAAAGGCATCTCAACTAGACATTAGCAGCCTAACAAGAAAACCCTATCAAGCCACTCGGAAAGCCGAGCAAAAAGACATGATAATGACTCACATATGATGAGACCACATTCACCAAGGAGCCTTGAATCCCTAAGGCCTTATCTAGGTAGGAATAGGAAAGACTCTTTTCTCACATTATATAAAGATCATCCCAACTGCAGTTTTTCTAAACTCATATGTGTTGTACACCGAAATTCAAAAAAAGTAATCCTACTACAAAAAGAATGATTGCTTTGATGTACGAACAATTACAATGGTATATATCCGAACTTTCGAGAGGTCACACTCTCTCCCAAAGGCTCACGCCCAGTTTGTGTCTAGAAAATAGAATACCCCTACTAGTCCCTCACGTCTAGCACTGCATTACCTACTTGCACTACTGTAGTGGTCACTTGTATCCAACCTACTAAATTTACCCACACTACACAGGATATAATAATACCCGCCCCTCAAACTTCCACCTTGTCCTCAAGGTGGAAAAAGATCAAAAAGAAATTCAGTCCAACGATTTACATCAAAGACTACCGACCGTTTTCGATGAATGTAGTTATGTAGGTATAGAAAAAAGAATTGATTGTGCCACATCTAGGAGCTCTGCAATACACTTCACATGATTGTAAATCCCTTCGATTCAACTTCAAACCCAACAAACTTGTATCTTTGATTCCCACCAATCAAGAACCTTCATTCTCGCACAGAAGTTCATAACCTTTGAATTAGGGGTGCTCATGGGTTGGGTTGATCGGGTTGAAGATATTTTAACAACCCAACCCATGCTTGCGGTTTGAAAAATCTCAACCCAACCCAACCCAACCCAACCCAACCCACAGTACAACATACGGGTTGGTCGAGTTGATACTTTGGTACATCACAATATTCTCCTAACTTGTTTACTCTAGTCTACTCATAATTTCTTTTTCATCATCAACTATTTAGTACAACTTATCCATACTTCTTAAATCTTAAGTATAACACATTCAATTAATTTTCTCAATTTGCATATATATATATATATATATATATAGATGTATGTGTGCGTGTTCCCAATTGTTGAACATATACACAAAGGAGTTATATAGAGATGGAGAATAGATAGAAAATACACGTATATGAAGAGAGTACGTGATGGTTGTAATTGTCTAATGTACATATAAATGGTTCTCAACAATCATATTAAATACAGAAATAATAGGATATTGGTTTCATCGGGTTGGGTTCAAATAAAAGTAACCCACTATCAACCTAATACCTACAGTTTGAAGATTTTACAACTCGCTTAGGCATCGGGTTGCTTCAAATTGAGTTATTACGCGTTGGGTTCAGTTGGGTTGATCAGGTTGACGGGGTTTTTGAGCACCTCTACTTTGAATGTGTATCCGACCCCTCATCTGAATGTTCCATTTAGAGTAGGATACGAGGTACAGGAAATACCAATCAATCTGCTAGCCACAAAACCAAGGTTTTAAAGAACGGAAATGAGCCTCGAGGCGTTTTCCCCTTAGGTATGTGAGGCGTAAGCCCTCAAAAAAAAAAAAAAAAGTTCATAAATGCATAGCACTTAACAAAACAAACATAATTCCATATATGCGCTAGTATGTGGCAGCATAATACACCAAAAACATAATATATACATATACACATATATGTACACAGTTACACTCTTGTATGTGACAACATAATACACAAAAACAAAACATATATTGATATATACACTTGTATTGGCGCATAATACACAAAACCAAAATATATATACATACACACGCACTTGTAAAGTTGTATGTAGCAACTTAATATACAAATACTATTTTATGCACATAACTTTGTATATATTAGTTGCATTTTCTTTATATTTTAGTGTTTAGTTTAGCTTTTTTATGCATTGCTATCCATTTTTCTCTTACCATGGTTGGAAATTCTTTTGGGGATAGTTTTTATGCTTTCGGTATATGTTTTGTGCAGATTGTGCATAATTTTAAAGGTGAGATGGGTGAACACATGCTTGAGTTGAAGAAAGAAGAGAGATCGAGTGAATATGAAAGATGAAGCCGAAGCGAAATGACATAAGAAGAGAATCGAGAGCGAGGAGGAGAAGTCATTGAAAGAGATGAAATCGGAAGGGCATAGTTGTTTCCCATGCTTTGCGGGCACGAAGAAAACTACTTGATTCATTACTGAAAGTTTCTGCAACAGTTTCGTGGGCGCGAAGATATCTTCACAGTCGCGAAACAGTGCTCCTGAAACAAAGACTTTTTTTCTGCTGATCGTGAAAGTTGTTTGGACTTACTTTATTTTTAGGCTTTTTCCTTGGGCTTTTTGGCCTACCCTATTTAAACCCCTTTAGGTTTGTTTTTCTTGGGGGGAAGCCGTTTTTTTGAGTGAGGAGAACGTGTTACACTTGGTTTTCTTTTGGTCGATTCATTCATAGCTTGGGGAAGAAGACTCATTGATCTTGAAACATATGCGATTGGAGATCGAATGTATTCGGCCTTCATACATTATTGAGTATCTTCTTCCCTTCCCCTTTAGAATAGTTGATTAATTTCCGTCTTGTTCGAATATTATTATTTTAATGAATCGTTCTTAGTTTTTCTTCCTTGAATCTTTATTTATTCTTGTTAATTTGTATTAAGTTTCGAATTTTCTGCAACTTTCTTATCCCTTACTTCATTGCTCTCTACTTTCATGCATTTCCAATCTCTCTACTCTATTTTAATTACTGCACTTGATTCCTCTTTGCACCTTTTTAATTTTCTGCACCTAGTTAATTTCCTACGCATTAGGTTAGGTTTAATTTTCTGCACTTGTTAATTTCGTACATGTCCATCTAATTATTCATTGTTCTTCTTTGTTTTTAGTTGATGTTAATTGCTATTAGATCGTGTCTAATGTAGTTGTCTTGCTAGTTAATTTATTTCCATCATCTTTGGTTTTGTTGGAGTCTAGATAAGTGAACTATTCCTTGGTCTTAATTTAGTAATCGTTTTATTGGGTAATCGTCCCTTAGGATCGAGGTTTTTGTATTGACCGATTGTTCTTAAAACGAATTTTGGGTTTTAATCCATTTCGACTCTAACGAAAGTCGGGGTTGATTTAATTGGTTTTTAACAAAACGTTTGGTTAACTCGATTAGTTTTTGATGAAAACAAAAGTTTGATCTTTAACCTGGATTAAATTGATCGATGATCGATGACAACGGCTCTGACATGCTATTACCCCTAGCAAAACACCTGTCGAACCCCTACAAACACCACCATCCATCGTTGATTTTCTCGACCACCAAAACATCAACTACACCGCCGCATCACCCTCTGGAAACCCAAATCGCCACCATCACCACCCATCGACGACCCCTACCGAAGCCCTAAGATCGACGCACCCCTTCACTCCATCATCCGCCGCATCATCATCGCAACTCCATCATCCTCAACCCATCGAAACCCTAGAGTCACCTATACCTAAACCCACTGCTGAACACCTCGATTGCCACTACCATCAACCATCAGCGAACTCCACTCTCGCACCACCACATTCTGCCGTCGGTACAACCAACCCCCCCCCACACCAATCGATTTCAAAACCATGGAGCATCACCAAAGCTACCACCACCACACGCCATGGGACGCACCACAACCCTCTTCGACGGTTGCAACCGCGACACCGTTAGCCACCCGCGACCTTTTTCCAAGGTATGATTCCCCCTCCTCTTCTCTCTTTCGTAACCCCTCACTACCCCCTGGTTTTGCTCCCCTTCCACACCGACAAAATCCCAATCGAATTTTCCCCTTTCCCAACCTCCACCCTGACTCCACCACATCGACCATCCCAACCTCCACCGAGCTACCTACGGTTTTTGTCTTGAATCGATATGGACAACCAATCACACCCCAGACCACCTCCGCTTTTCACCCATACCAATCTCACCTTCGACAAACCACCACCACGACAACACCGACGGTGACCGATATGCCACCCCCGACCCTAACACTAAACCTCACGACCCCAAGCCCCATACCCGTGACAACCATTGCTCCAGCCACCAAACAAACAGCCCCCGCTCGATCTAAACGTAGGGATACCTCAGTCACATTAAGGAACCCCCCCCCCCCCAAAAAAAAAGAGAAGGAACATGGGAGTCATCTTAGGTCACACCAGCAACTACCCCACTGCCGATACCACAGCAAACACACTTGGACAAGACGAGGCTGCACCCAATCGAACCGTCACGCAGATCGACAAGAAAGGAAAAGCTAAAGTCGGTATCCTCTTTCCTCCCACTGAACTACACTTGTCTTTCTTTAGTTGCCCCGAGGTCGTGCGAAAATACCCGTCATTTCGACGAAAGGTTTGTCAACCTCAAAAAGGGTTCCCTTCGGAAACTCTACAAACGCACCCTCAATTTTCTGAGATGATCAATTCATTAGGGTGGAACCTGTTTTGCGCAACACCAGAACAGTACAATGTCGATTGGGTAACGGACTTCTTCACAGAATTGTCCGTTACGAGCGGATTAAATGTAATGTTACGAGGGACCCCAGTGAGCTTTTCAGCCACTCGTATTAACACCATTTTGGGTCTCTCTCCACCCGCACACTCCGAATTCCATCGTTTGTTGGATGAAGCTTCCGATGATGACTTAACCAATGTTTTGCACACGATTGCACACAGCGGGGCCAAGTGGTCCTTCACGGGACAAACTCGTGTTCTAAAAGCTTCCTATTTAAAATCCGTTGCAAACGTGTAGTTTTATTTCATTCGACATAGCCTTCATCCATCCACGCATGATTCAAATCTTTGCATGGAACGGGTGTTTTTGTTATATTGTGTTTTGGTGGGTGCGCAGTTCGACGTTGGTCGCGTTATCTCTATGCTTATTCGTAGAGGTTGCGAACGCTCAAACGCGCGTTTAATCTTCCCCTCGGTCATCCATTCATTGTTAAGCCAAGCGGGTGTGCCCACACTACCCACTGACAGATTGTCCTTGGAAAAAGTGGTTTTGGATAGCTCAAATGTAGCACGTCTACTGAGAAAAGGCAGCCATGCACGTCATGAACCGAGCACAGACCGAATTGCTTCCTTGGAAGCAAACATCCGGTCCTTTGTGGGGGAGGTCAAAACGGTTTTAAAGAAACAACGGAGACTGATTTCCAAACAGGTTGCTGGAAGGGCAGTAGGCATTGATGAAAAGTTGGACCTGCCTTAAAAAGATCTGAAGGCAGTGAAAGGAGAGAGGAAGAAATCAAGGACAAACTGCTAAAACTTTTGACATTCGAAAAAGCGCGGGATGACATGCTGAGATCATGGTGGACGAGGCACCATCCGGAGTCGGCAGACTTATGGCCTCCTTTTCCTTTGGAGACACTTTGGAGATCGGTAGGATCGCCTCCTACTCATAACGAGTAGGACAGGTTTTATCACTCTCCCTTGTTAGTTTTTTTTTATGTCTGGAGTCCGGGATCGTTTTTTTAGAGGATATTTGATATTTTCTTTATACACAGTCATGCACACTCAATTCGTACCTTTCATGAAAATTGGTTCATTACGTTCCATGACGGCCTTAATCACTTGGGATAACTCGCATGCTTTTTTTTTCTTCTTTTCATCACTAAAAATAAGCTCATGATTCGTTTGTTCAAAGGATTTTTACGATACATGCAACATATACACTTGCACCACCTTTCCTCAAAATTCCTCAACAATCGCCATAATTGTTCTTCTCGTTCAATAGGGACATTGAACATCTTAATGTTTTGGGGATGATATGGTCATTCATCCGCAATTCAAAAGCAAACATATCACCCATTGTCCACGTATACACCAACCGCGATTCAAAAGCAAAGTGCACAAAAAATGGAAGCAAACGTCTAAAAATGAGCAAAGCTCTAAATACGTTTTCCGTGCACTTCCAAAAGTGTCAAAGACACAAAAAGAGGGTGTGTACAAATTTTCACTCAAAGAGTGACGGTAGAAAAATTGTGCCGAAAATAAAGAGAGGAGGTTGGAAAAAGGCTATGCATAAAAGAATTATCAAGTTTGGGCCATTTGCATATCGTTCATCTCTTTGTTGCATTATCAATCTAAGCACATCAATGAATTATGTGTTTTGCTTTTGGTTGATGGAATTTTTTTAAAATCATGTTGAGGGAAACCACGGTTAATTCCATTTTTTTTTCTTTTTTTTTCAAAATAAAAACAACACTAATACTAATTCTAATATATTTATATATATAAATGTATGCTATATATTTAATTCTTTGTCGAGCTCGCGACGATAAACAAGCCATTCTCCCTAATTCTTAATCTAAATTCAAACTCGCGACTTAAAACGAGTCTCCGTTTTCCCCCTTTGTTCTACCGTTTCTTTTTAGGTTTTTTAGGCTCAAATGCTTGAAGACCGACACCGAAAGTGTTCCCTAACACTTGTAAATCTTTTCTTTCTATTTTTACTTTTTGTTTAAAATACTGACCAAAGTTCCCGGCAGTGAAATATTCAAGCTAAAAATTCTGATGGAAGTCCCCGGGCATGAAATATTCCCCGTGCTCGAAAAAGTTCATCAGCTCAAGTAATTTTTGCGGCCTAAATTACCCTGGCGTGAAGAAAACACCCCAATGGGGATGAAGAGTGTCCCCGAGCGTGAAATTCCCACCCGGGGCGTGAAATTGGTCCAGAGTCGTTATCTCCTTTTCCCTTATTTCTTTTCCATTTAGTTATTTTCTTTATTAAAAAAATGTGTTATTTTAAGAATGTAATGTTTTTTTTGTAAAAACCCCAGTTTTTACCCCACCCTCCCCTTTTTCACCGCCTCATCTTCCCTTCATCCTCCCTCTCGATCGTGAACCACCCATCATTTGTCGTCGGAAAACCACCACCCTCGCCATTCATACCCCTCACTCCCCCTCTTGGTCGGCAAACCTGCATCCACCATCACTTGCCGGCCACTGTCTCCGCCAAGAACCTTCCACCACCATGAGCCACCATAGCAACAGCAGTCGTCGACCACCACCATTTGAAGCCCCCATCGCTCGTGGTTATCGACTGTCTCCACCGTGAACCATCATCACCGATGACTATTGATAGGGTAATTTTATTTACCCTATTTTTAACTCGTTTTTATAATTTTGAACAAATTTTTATTTCCCCATTGAGTCCTTTTTGCGTTTTTTAGTGCTTTTCGTCTAAAAATAAGTGTATCATATTTAATCGTTTTTAGGTAGTTAATTTTAGAAAAAAATATCAAAAAGATCTTATTTTTATTTTATGTTTTTATTCTAGGATCGATGTGAAGGTCGTGAGAAGTCGACATCAAATGATGACACGGAAACGACAAAAGACTTTTCCTTTTTGGACCGACGCAACGAGCCGTAAAGATGGAGCGTTTTCTTTTGGGCTAAAAACCGAGATATTGAACCGGGCTTTTGAAGATGTTGGGCCGTTTTTGTATGGACGTTTGCTATAACTTCTTGGGCCGATTTTTATGGACTTAATGTGTAGGCTTATTAAAAACTACATTTTTTGGGCTTGCACTAGTTGATGTCTTGGGCCCCCATTGTTAAACTTGGGCCCCAAGGCTTCCTATGGCTATATATATGTATGCTTAGTTAGTGTAGAAGGCATCTCTCATTCTCATTTTCCATATTTCATGTTTAGTATTGTTAGGAGGAAATATAGGGGTAACTTCCTTGTAATGGAAGTTTGAAAGTGTGAGCCAAGAATCCATAAGGTTAATCTTGAATGTTCTAGCTCACGGTTCAAACTTCTGCTTTTGATTAAATATTAATGCTAATCACGTTATCGTTACAAGTTTTCGTCTCTCATTAGTTCTCCGCATCTTTCTTATAAATCGATACATTTGAGTAAGTTCTTGGTTCTTATTTTGGTTTCATTACGGCTTTAGTTCTATTACAAACCGGAAGTCCGGAAAATAATTTCAGATTCCCAACTTTTGTTGGTTCACGGTTTGTTGTAGTTTATTAAATCCGTTTTATGTTTCCAATTTTATAAAAATCAATTGTATGTTGGTTAGTTTTCCTTACGTTACTACATCGTTAAAACACCATGAAACCTTCAAGTTCGAATCTCACATTTGAAACAAGATTTCCCGTCACCATTTCCGATAATGTCTTAATTTTATAATTCTCATTTTACGTTATTGTTGCTTATTTTAACGCACTTTAATTCTCGCAATTTATTTTCTGCACTTTCATTTCAGTCTATTACTTTCTGTTAATTTAATTCTGCAATTTAATTCACATCATTTATTTTCAGTCTTATATTTCAAGTGATTATATTTCCTGTCTAAGGACACGTTGTTGGCACAACACTCCTACGATTTCTATCGTTGAGTGTTTGAAAACGCCAACCGTCTCCTTTAGTTAAAATTTACATTTCCGTTTCTGTTATATTTATAATCTGTACGAAGTTAAGTTGGGACCGAGACTGATCAAAAGATAAAACGGTGTATCGTATCGCATGATTGTCCGAAGTTATTTAAATTAAAGTTATATTTTATGGTAGACTGCAATTAATCAATTAATCAATTGACAACTGGTTTATTGTACGACGGCTCATTTGAGTTTCATGAAATATTAACCTTAAGATAACAAAGGAATGTGATCTCATCTTTTTATCCATAAATTAATCTTACCCCAACAGAACATTGTGTCAGGTGTTGCATTTTAATTAACTGTTCAGTAGTATTAATCAAAACCCCAATCAAAAAAATATTGTTTTCGAAATCGCCATCTGAAGCTCGCTTTTACAGACCCGACTTTCGAGGAGAACTTTTCCACGCTTCCCTGTGGGATCGATATTCGGTACTTTGTACCATTATTACTTGTTACAAGACGGCAGTAGATTAAGATGTATACTTGCGTCAAGATCTATTTTCTTGCATTTTGAAAAGGTGTCAACACGAAAAAGCCGCGACAACTATCTCCTGTCGCAAGCCACCACTGCCGATTTCGATCTCCAACTCCGCCGACGACGCACCATTTGTCCCATCGCTCCATCTGCCCTCGTGAACCACGACTCGCCGTGCATAACGTTCACGACTCCCACCCGTCGAAATCCATCACCATAGTGGCTAAAATCAACAGTGAGCAGCAACCTCCATTCCTTTTTTTGTTCGGTTCCCTCTTCACCATTGTGGCCATAGTCGGTCGTGTTCATCGTTGCTCTAATCGAGCAATCCAAGCAGCTTCCATCCTAAAATCGAGCATCGTTCCACACCCATCAACCATCATCCCAGTCCCGTGGTCTACCGATCTCAACAACTTCTCGCTAATTGTGGGTACATTCTTTCTATTACTTGCATCTCTTGATGATTCCTTATGTGTGTTTATGGTATGCTTAACAGTTTGTGTGTTCTTTAAAATCATTCGAAAGCGTCTAGTTGATCTTTAATTTTTTATCTTATGATTAGGCTGCCATATTTGGGCAGATGATAGATTGGTTCTATTTGTCATTGCTTGTGTTCTTGTGTTTTAAAGTATATAGAGTATATTTGTGATTGCTTATAGGTTGTGCCTCTTACATACTTAATTGTTGAACATTTGCTTAATTGGGTTATTTTTTGTGTGTTTCATTAGACTGTGCCGCCACGACTGGGCGGACATAGGTTGTGTGCACTTCATCGATCACATTTATTTTGCATTCACACACCTATTTGCACACATATCGCCTCCACAAGTCGAACAAAGTGACAACGTTCTAATCGGGCGCGGCAGGATGAGATTATTCAACCTAATATTATCCCCGCCGCCAATGTTGTGGCCCCACCTGAACTAGATACCTACGAGATCGAGTTCACCTCTATCGAGCAAGTTTCTCGCTTCTAGAACTTGCAAGGACAGTCCAAAACCGATCAAGTTTTGTGACTTGGAGACCCTCCGGACATTAGGGATCCGTCAAGATGTCATCTCTCGTTTCAGAAGGCTCGGGTGACATGGGTTCTTGGACCTTAATGCTCTCACATATCGTGCCTTGACACTCGAGTTCCTCTCCACAATAGAGATTGACTCACAGGCAATATAAATTTTCGTCTGTTCAACACCGCTCGACACCTTGACAAAGATGATCTCTATAGCATCTTCAATTTCATTCTAGCCGGTAAGTTGGGACAAAAGCAGACCAACACCCTACTTCAATGATAACACCTTTTCGCAAGGGATCACTGTTTTGATCAAAGCCTATAATTCTCGACACGCCAAAGCATCCATGATCAGGAACTCTATGATGAGACTAGCACACCGCATCCTATTTAGCATCATTTGTGCTCGATCAGATGCAGGTCCTGTCACTCGTTATAAGCTTTATGTGCTCTATTGCATGGCCCACCATGGTGTCGTTCACAGGGAATACATGCCGAATGGGCCCAAATATGTCTTAAGACAAATTCTCAAACGCCCAGTAGTCCACCTCACGGGATATTTGTTTCGGTGGTATTATTACTTTAATCGCCACTCGACCCCCACTTACACTCTACGTCCCTAATGTTTGGACCCGTGTCAGTACTGCTTCTCTACTGGACATTCCGCATCTTTGTACTCGCGTGCACTTGATTGAGCCGATTGCTCAAGATATATCAACATATTATTGGTTGATCGGTGCACAACGCGAGAACCACTCCGTTACCCTAGCTTCTGAGCTCATGGATATCATCGAGCACACTGATTGGCGGTTCCCATCCTCGTCATATGCCTCATTCACCACATCATTCATCACCTCACTCACCACAACACGCACCTTCACCTCCACAAGAACAAATTCTTCTCCCCCATCATATTGCTCGATTCGACAGTTGAACTTTAGAATCGAGGGAAGGGAGAAAAGTTGTTGCCAAAAATTTCAAAGACCTGAATGAGATAACGAGCAATATCCAAGAAGATGTTGCGAGTATAAAGGGTAAATATATTGTGATGCAAGATAGTTAATACACTTCGGAACAAAACATAAGGCGTATGTCGCAAGACATCGAGTACCTTAAGCGCCAGCAACGCCGATTCTTAGAGCACTATTGTTGCCAACACAATCTCCCCCCTCCTTCCCGTGATTTCTTTTTCTTTCTATGTTTGGGTTAAGGTGTATAGAAAGAAAAAGAAATCGCAATATATTTACCCTACTTTTTTCACCGCCTCATCTTCCCTTCACCCTCAATGAACCACCCATCTTCTGCCGCCGGAGAACCACCGTCGAGAACCACCACCCACTCCGTTCGTACCCCTCACTCCCCCTCTTGGTCGCCGAACCTGCATCCACCATACCATTACTCGTTGGCGATCAGCTACAGTCTCCGTCGAGAACCGCCATGGTCTACTACTCCCTTGGCTCTTCGACCCGTGAACCTACCCTTTCCCTCTCAATCACACCCTGCAACCAAACCGCCACCACCGTCGTCCACCTCTCCTCCCTTGACCCGTCCACCATCGTGAGCCACCATAGCAGATCATAGCAGCAACAGTCGTCGACCACCACCATTTGGATCCCCCATCGCTCTTATTTATCGACCGTCTCCATAGTCAACCACCATCACCAGCGACTATCTCCGGTCACAAGCCTATCTCCGGTCACAAGCCACAACTTCCGATTTCGATCTGCAAGTCCGTCGGCGATCCCATCGCTCCATCTGGCCTTCAGCCCCTGAACCACCAAATCGTTGTGCATCACCATCGTTCACCAGTCCCACTCGTCGAAATCCATCACTACAGTGGTGAAAATCAACAGTGAAGAAAAAGAAATCACGGGGAATGAGGGGGGAGATTGTGTTGGCGACAATAATACTCCAAGAATCGGCGTTGCTGAAGCGTGATGTACTCGATGTCTTGCGACATACGCCTTACGTTCTGTTCTGAAGTGTATTGACTATCTTGCATCGCAATATATTTACCTTTTATACTTGCAACCTCTTCTTGGATGTTGCTCGTTATCTAATTCACGTCTCTGAAATTTTTGGCAACAACTTTTCTTCCTTCCTTCGATTCTGAAGTCCAACTGTCGAATCGAGCAATAAGCTGATGGGGGAGACGAATTCGTTCCTGTAGAGGTGGAGGTGCGTGTTGTGGTGAGTGAGGTGATGAATGATGTGGTGAATGAGGCATATGATGAGGATGGGAACTGCAAATCAGTGTGCTCGGTGATATCCGTTAGCTCAGAAGGTAGTGTGGAGGAGTGGTTCTCACGCTGTGCACCGATCAACCAATATATGTTGGTATATCTTAAGCAATCGGCTCGATCATGTGCATGCGAGTACGAAGATGTGAAATGTCTAGTAAAAGAAAAGTATCGAGTCCAAACATCAGTAATGTGGAGTGAAAGTAGGGGTCGAGTGGCGATTGAAGTAATAAGGCCACCGAAGCAAATATCCCTGAGGTGGACTCCTGGGCCTTTGAGAATTTGTCTAAGACATATTTGGGCCATTCAGCATGTATTCCCTATGAACGACACCATGGTGGGCCATGCAGTAAAGCACATAAAGCTCATAACGAGTGACAGTGCCGACATCTTATCGAGCACAAATGGTGCTAAATAGGATGTGGTGTGCTAGTCTCATCACAGAGTCCATGATCATGGATGCTTTGGCATGTCGAGAATTATAGGCCTCGATCAAACTAGTGATCTCTTGAAAAGGTGTTATAATTGAAGTAGGGTGTTTGTCTGCTTCTGGTCCCAACTCACTGGCTAGAGTGAAATTGAAGATGCTATAGAGATCATCTTTGTGAAGGTGTCGAGCGGTGTTCGGGCGAAAATTTATATTGCCTGTGAGTCCATCTCCATTATGGAGAGGAACTCGAGTGTCAAGGCACGATATGTGAGAGCATTAAGGTCCAAGAACCCATGTCACCCGAGCCTTCTGAAACGAGAGATGACATCTTAACGGATCCCTAATGTCCGGAGGGTCTTTAAGTCATAAAACTTGGTTGGTTTTGGCCCGCCCTTGTAAGTTCTGGAAGCGAGAAACTTGCTCGATAGAGATGAACTCCATCCCGTAGGTATATAGTTCAGGTGGGGCCACAACATTGGGGATAATATTAGGTTGAACCTCATTCCGCCGCGCCCGATTAGAACGTTGTCGCTTTGTGCGACTTGTAAAGGCCATGTGTGTGCAAATAGGTGTGAATGCAAAATAAATGTGATTGATGAAGTGCACACAACGTATATCCGCCCAGTGGTGCCCGCACAATCTATTAAACACACAAAAAATAACCCAATTAAGCAAACGTTCATCAATTAAGCACGCAAGAGACACAATCCACAAGCAATCACAAATATACTCTATATACTTTAAAACACAAGAACACAAACCACAAACAATCACAAATATACTCTATATAATATAAAACACAAGAACACAACCCACAAACAATCACAAATAGAACCAATCTATCATCTACCCAAATATGGCAGCTCAATCATAAGATAAAGATCAACTAGACGCTTCCAAATAATTTTAAAGAACACACAAAATGTTAAGGAATCATCAGGAGATGCAAGTAACGGAAAGAATGTACCTAAAATTTGCAAAAAGTTGTTGAGATCGGTAGACTGTTCACCTTGCTTCACGGGAATGGGATGATGGTTGAAGGGTGTGGAACGATTCTCGATTTTTGGATGGAAGTTGCTGAGATTGCTCTATTAGAGTTGCAATAAACACGGCCGACTATGGCCACCGTGGTGACGAAGGAACCGAACAAAAAAGTGAATGGAGGTTGTTCAATGCCGATTTTCACCATTGTGGTGATGGATTTCGATGGGTGGGAGTGGGAACGATGGTGATGCACGGCAATCGGTGGTTCACAGGGCTGAAGGCCAGATGGAGCAATGGGACAGTGGTGATCGTCGGCGGAAATGCAGATCGAAATCGGCAGTGGTGTCGCACACGACTGGAGATAGTCGTTGGTGACGGTGGTTCACGATGGAGATGGTCGATAACCAAGAGCGATGGGGGTTCCAAAGGGTGGTGGTCGACGACTGCTGTTGCTATGGTGGCTCAAGGCTGTGGAAGGGTCGAGGGAGGAGAGGTGGACGACGGTGGCGGCGGTTTCATTGCAGGGTGTGATCAAGAGGGAGAGGGTAGGTTCACATGTCGAAGAGCCAAGAGAGTAGTAAACCACGATGGTTCTCGGCGGAGACGGTGGCCGAAGAGTGATGGTGGATGCAGTTTCGCCGACCAAGAGGGGGGGTGAGGGGTACGAACGGAGAGGGTGGTGGTTCTCGATGGTGGTTCTCCGGCGACAGGTGATGGGTGGTTCTCCGGCGACAGGTGATGGGTGGTTCACAGAGGGTGAAGGGAAGATGAGGCGGTGAAAAAAAGGGGGGTGGGGTAAAAAGTAGGGTTTTTACAAAAAAATTACATTCCTAAAATAAAACAAAAATTTTTTAGCTGCAAAGAGAATTTTTATTCTTCTGTTTCCATTTTCTTTGCATATAGTGTTACTTTGCTTTGCATAAAAAAAAAAACACATAATCCAAAAGATTTTTTATTTAAGACTCGTAGTTGATCATATCTCACCTCGCATGATTTAGCTCTTTGATTCACCAATTGCACATCAACTTTTTGCCATCATGTTAAATGATTTTTTTAAGAATAATGTTACATTAGTTGTCACTTGCACACACTGTTAAGCATGTTGTTCCACGTAGCCTTTTAGGACTACTTTGCATACCATAGTGCCCCTATATTATAAATGTGACTATAGTGGATGGATTTACCTAGTTAGATTTTGGGCCTTTTTGGATTGACACGTATGTAATCAATCCCAATTTTCATTTCTTTTGTGTTACCTCCCATCAAGGTGTAGTCTAAGCTTTTGAGTGGTTTTACGCCCAAGTTTATCATGAATTTATCCCGAAAAATTCAAAAATATTTTTCCTTTATAACCCACTTTGAGCCTAAACACCGACCCTTCTTTGTACACCTATACACCCATAAAAAATGCAGGTGAAGGTTGAATTCTTCAAAATAACAAATGGATTTGGTATATAGTATAGAAATAAACACAAGCACAGCTTGTGGGTTCACGAAGCCACAAAAGAAAAAAAAGAGCAAAAGTAGAATAAGCCTTCAAGCCATCAAAAACATTAGGAAAAGAACCCTAATGTGCATATAAAAAAAAGAGAAGAAAATACAAACCCCCATTAACCAATGAAGTCTCCAACACTAATAAATGAGCATAACCTTACCTTACACCCCGAATCTTAACCCAAAGCCCTCATTGCACGTATTATCATGGTAAATTTTGGACATGAGAATAAATTCAATCGTGTCAAGATTGATTCTAATTGTCTCGATCGGTACGGATTTGATTGTATACACGTCCCCAAACACACTTGAGAGCTTAGAGCGATACCGTGAGCATCCATCTTTCCAAATCATTATCCCATCCTTTAGCGTCTATGGTATGTTCTCGAAATCTTATTAGGTTGCGATTTTTTGCGATATGCTTTATTACTGGGCGTTTGGTTCATTTTAAGGAATAAGAATGAAAATGAAAATGAAAATGAAAATGGGAATGAAGTAGAATGGGAATAGGAATGAGCATTGCATTGATGTTGTTTGGTTAAACCAATATAATCAATAAAAAATTATTTTATATAATATTTTTTAATACAAATATGTGTCGTTCAACACGAAAATAAAAAATATGTTTCATTCAACATCGAGAGATGAAGAGCGTATGGGAAAAAGTGACTGAGCGGGAATAAGATTTTCATTCCCCCCCCCCCCAATTTGGTCAGGAATGAAAGTTAATGGATTTGGGGTAATGGGCCCATTATATTATATCAAAGCAAACAACATTTTTTCATTCTCATTCCCATTCCTTACCCCTCAATACCTCCAACCAAACACCCCCTTAGTGTTTGTTGGTTTGACACTTTGGTAATCATAGGTTCCTACTTATATTTACTCTAATCTAACATGTGGCATTTGGTTGTTCGTTTGTGATGTGATCTTAATGCTTAATTATGTTAGTCGGATTTTCAGATAACTCGTCTTGACATCTTCAAAGGTTTTCGTTTGTTTTCCTTTCTTTTCTTTGTTTTTCACCGAATAAATTCTATTTCTTTCTTGGGGACAAGAAAGTTTAGCTTATGGGTGGTTTGTTAAGTGCATTTTATGCACCTAACTTTGTATACATTAGTTGCATTTTCTTTATATTTTAATGTTCAGTTTAGCTTTTTCATTCATTGTTATTCATTTCTCTCTTATTTTCTCTTATCACGATTGGAAATTCTTTTAAGGATAGCTTTTATGCATTTGGTATATGTTTTACGCAGATTGTGAATAATTTTAAAGGTGAGATGGGTGAAGACATGCTTGAGTTGAAGAAAGAAGAGAAAGATCGAGTGAATATGAAAGATGAACTGAAGAGAAATGACATAAGAAAAGAATCGAGAGCGAGTAGGAGAAGTCATTGAAAGAGATGAAATCGGAAGGGCATAGTTGTTTCCCATGCTTCGCAGACACGAAGAAAACTACTTGATTCATTACTGAAAGTTTCTGCTACAGTTTCGTGGGTGCGAAGATATCTTCATGGTCGCGAAACACTGCTCATGAAACAAACTTTTTTCTGCTGCATTTTCACGGGCGTGAAAGTTGTTTGGACTTTTTTTGTTTTTGGGCTTTTGCTTTGGGCTTTTTGGCCTTACCCTATTTAAACCCCTTTAGGTTTGTTTTCTTGGGGGAAGTCGTTTTTTTTATCGAGGAGAACGTGTTACACTTGGTTTTCTTTTGGTCGATTTATTCATAGCTTGGGGAAGAAGACTCATTGATCTTGAAGCATATGCCATTGGAAATCGATTACATTCAGACTTCATACGTTATTGAGTATCTTCTTCTCTTCCCTTCCCCTTTAAAATACTTGATTAATTTACGTATTGTTTGAATATTATTATCCTAATGAATCGTTCTTAGTTTTTCTTCCTTGAATCTCAATTTATTCTTGTTAATTTGTATTAAGTTTCGATTTTTCTGCAACTCTCTTATCTCTTACTTCACTACTCTCTACTTTCATGCTTTTCCAATCTCTACTCTATTATAATTACTGCACTTGATTTCTCTTTGCACCTTTTTAATTTTCCACACCTAGTTAATTTCCTACGCATTAGGTTAGGTTTAGTTTTTTGCACTTGGTTAATTTCCCGCATATGTCCATCTAATTGTTCTTCTTTGTTTTCAGTTAATGTTAATTGCTATTAGGTCGTGTCTAATGTAGTTGTCTTGCTAGTTTGTTTATTTCCATCATCTTTGATTTTGTTGGAGTCTAGATAAGTGAATTATTTCTTGGTCTTAATTTAGTAACCGTTCCTTAGGATCGAGGTTTTGGTATTGACCGATTGTTCTTAAACCGAATGTTGGGTTTTAATCCATTTCGACTCTAACGAAAGTCGGGGTTGATTTAATTGGTTTTTAGCAAAACGTATGGTTAACTCAATTAGTTTTTGATGAAAACGATATTTGATCTTTCACTTGGATTAAATTGATCGCTGACAACAGCTCTGACATGCTAATAGTTAGGGACGTTGATTTGGATGATAACCCCTTTCTCAGCCAACAACCTTTTGTATCCAACCAAAATCAAATTCTAATTGCAATAAGCCTGAATCCCTCCTCTTATGGAGATTGTATGGAAATCTGATGTGCCAAGAAGCCATCCGGTTATTGCAGACTCATTGCTTTCATTTCGATAATCTTTGGTTACGTATGATCCTCAACGAAATGGTAATGGTAAGCATATTCCAGTATTGATATTGTTATACGATGTTCATTATTAACCTCAGCAAAACCTGATTAATTTGTGCGGTCGGTAGACCAAGTGCACAAGAGAATGCAAAAGTACCGTTTAATTTGAAAATGTAAGTGCCTGATCAAATACTTGCCATTTTGAGGTAACGAGCCTTCTAGATAAGGCTCACGTACTCCACTAGAGAACAAAACTAGTATTGTCATGAATGACAGTAACAAATGTAGGGATACAAATGCTTGCAACATGACCTCGTTCTCCAACAACCCAAACGAACTCCTGCTTAATGTATTTAATTGTATCTTCTTTACCTTCTTTGGCATTAGGTATCAATCGAGTCTCTAGGTGTGGTGACAGCAACGGTGGCAACGGTGGTAGTACTGACGGTGGCGTTGATAGCGGTAGTGGTGGTCGTGGCAGCGGTGGTATCTCTGAAGACCATCGCCCGGCCGATCGCTCCTATACGCCGTCAACGATATTGTGTTTGGCATTGGCTTAGGCAGGCTCTGATGATACCTTTTGCCTTTTCATTCTGCGATCAAATCCTCGCAACTGAACGAACACACAACTTCTCTGTAACCTCTCCATGGTTACCTCTTTTAGGTTTGGAAACTGTTCACTTAACGAACACACAACTGTCGAGCGGAATTGACGAAGGATCATCCACTTCAAATCCTCCCAACGTCTAAAAGGTTTCCACTGTTGCTCCCTTCAAGACCATCTCGATGCAACCCCTTCAAACAAACTCGAGGTAACTTCTAGTTGTTCTTCATTGTTCAAGCATTTCAAGGCAAAATACTTGTCAACTTATAAAATCCACCAATCGGGATTACTGCCACTGAACATTGGAATTTCTGGTTTATGACTTTCAAATGCTATGGATCAACACCTCTTTTCTTCTCTGCAATCTTAATCAGCCTATCGATCTCGCTTCATCATCGTTTGCATATTCCCCTTCATCGATCCCCTGTTCGATTCCAGATCATCCCGTCGTCGCTTCTTGCCGTCGTCCCACGATCTCACTGCTCTTATACCAATTATTGTACACCATAGATTAAAAAAATTAATCCTACTAGAAAACGAATGATTGCTTTGATGTAGAAACAATTACAATGGTATATATCTGACTTTGAGGTCAGACTCTCTCCCAAAGGTTCACGCTGAGTTTGTGTCTAGAAAACAGAATGCCCGTACTAGTCCCTCACGTCTCTTATTTATACTACCACACTGTATTACCTACTTTACACTACCGAAATGGTCTCTTGTACCTAACCTACTAAATTTACCCACACTACACAGGGTATAACAATATGTTCTACACACTCTCCTAGATTTATCCTCTACGATTGTCTAACTTACTATTGAACAATCAATTGTAGAGACCACCTCATCCTCGAAAAGTGTAGGTTTCAACGAAACACGTATCAGAAAACTATCTAGATGGTACTTTGCATTGTCAAAGGCTTGGTTGGTAGTGTAAGGATACTTGCACTGCTATCAAAGAAAGAAAGGCAGTTACGGCAATTGATCAAAAAATACTTCCTTCCCTTTCTTTAAGAGGAAGTAACTAATACATCGATGAAGGGCCTCTAAGTGGTGACTTTAGCATGTCTCATTAATACCTCCCAATTTATATTTACCCCTTACCTTTGTGCCAACATGACATAGAACACATTCCTTAATGAGGTTTGTCAAGAGGTTTATATAGATCAACCACAAGGGTTCTCTATCCAAGATGAGGCGTCCCTACTACTACAAAGATTTATTTATATGATCTGAAGCTCGCTCAATAGGTTTCATTCTCACATGCAAGTCAGGCATTAGAGAACTTCGAGGTGACACGAGAAAAGAATTACCTTGTGATTTGTTTTGACGACATTGTTACCACTTTGAATGATAAGGAGAGCATATTATTACCACTTGGGATGATAAGGAGAACATTGTTACCATTTGGGATGATAAAGAGGCCAATGTTGCACTAAAGTTCTACACTCAGAAACAATTTTGAAGGAAAAAGCTTCAAAGTTTGAAATACTTCTATGCTTTCCATGGATATTTTACTAGTCTTGTGGGATTTGTTTTGTGAACAAGTCAGAATACCAATCCTACAGACTGTCATGCATCTTCTAGAACTACATTCTTCAAAGTCACCTTCTAGAACTACATTCTTCAAAGTCACATGAGCAAGTTGAAGTGGACGACCACTATGCGTGAGAAGTATACCCCCATGCCTCCAGGGTGTGCATAGGACATCAGCTATTTGAGAAAGCCATTGAGGATCACATATGATCCCTATAGTGACAAGTTGGGAATGTTCAATATATATGACTAAACTCAAGGAGTGTCGGACAAGGCACTTGTGTCTTCATTAGTCTCATATTTATCTATGTTTTCCATGGATATTTGACTAGTCTTCACCTATAGAGCCCTATTGTATTTTATACTTCACCTTAATTTAATGAAACAACACATCTTTCGGAAACACTTTTTTGAACTTTCTAATATCAAGTTCTATCAAATTGGTTTTGAGATGAAAATCAGAAACTGGCAAAATGCACAGATACAAAATAAAACAAGTAGATAAAAATATTGCAATGAAATCACAATATCCTCAATATATTGACATCATATCAAAATCTCAGAGACTATTCAAAACTTCACGAGTAGAAGAATGGCATGTCGTTATTATGTAACATTGTTGCCAATTATAGGAAGAACAAACCATGACAAAAATGAACTATCATGGACTCGAGACATTAATGTTTGCAAGTTGCAAGCAATGGTCACAGGTGGTATGAGATGTGGTAATTGAAGCTCACAAAGGAACTCAATTCAATGCATAAGACACAATTTGACACATGCCATGGTTAGTTGGTGGTCACAACTTAGTAGGGTACTGTAACACCCTGTTTCTATATTAGTCAAATTTCAACATCTTAAGCCTTAAATACAAGAGTTATGATTTAATTAAGTACACAACAGTTTTCGGCCGTTGTAGCATCTATTAAGTAATTATATACTCAATGACAAGTGGCTTACAAGAGACTTACAAAGCGAAGAATGAGAAATCAAAGCTACCTAGATAACAAGGCAAGCCTGAGAAGCATGCCAAGGCAAACCTAAGAAGCACGAGGTGTCGGTCTTATCCTTTAAGCACGAGGTGTCGATCTTATCCAAAGAAGCACGAGGTGTCGATCTTATCTTTTAAGCACGAGGTGTCGATCTTATCCAAAGAAGCACGATGTGTCGATCTTATCCTATAAGCACGAGGTGTCGAGTTCCTATAAGAGTGCAACCTTGAAAGCAAGAAGAACAAGTACTTAATGCATTGTGTTTACTTATAAATAGAGGATGAAGTGAGGCTATTAGGTTGATATCAAAATCATTCACTCACTCTCCCTTAATGCACTACTAAGCTTAAAGTAAGAGATCAAGGAAAAGCTAGGAGTAGTCAAGGTAAGTACATCATGTGATTTACTGAGATACATACATGTTATATGAAAATATTTTATGCACTATGAAAGTTTTGATATGATTGTTGTACATGAAATTATGATGCATTTTATGATCAAAACATATGATGGCATGAATGACACGAGCATATGCATTTGTGCATACAAGGCATGAAAGTTTTATACATGTTATGTATGACCATAATATCCAACGTACGGGATATAGAATGAAGGGACGTCTTGCAAACGAACCTTATGGGGCAGCCTTTTATGGACCCCGGGGTTATTGAACCTCAAAGAAGTATATGGCATACTTACATGTGAGAAGTGAGATCTCAAAAGAATGTTTTATGCATGAGCATGAGAAGTATTTTTTAAGCATTATGAAAGTTGTTTATCCATGAAACCATGACTACTTACTAAGCTTAAAGCTTATATACTTCGTGTATGTATCTCAGGTAAGGAGTAAAGAGAGAGAAAGCATGAAGTAGTACTATTCTAGTCAACAACAAAGTTTGTTGTATTATAAGCTATGAAGTACGTTTCCGCTGATGTTTTAACTCTGATGTAATAGTTAGATTTGCAAGAAATAAAGTTCAATTTGGTTCACATGCAAGACTCGGTAGTATCAAAGGTTAACGAAAGTAACGACGCCGATTTTGGAAACCGGGGCGTTACAAGTTGGTATCAGAACAAGGGTTTAAGTGAATTAGGTTTTGTAAACCTAGTCTTAAACCAATATCTAAGTACGTAAGTCATGACATGACTTGGTCAAGTTATTATATATCTTGACATTGTTGAAAATGTCAATATGACTAATAAATATTGCTAGTTAGGACAACACATAGATGAAAAGTTGAAGATAAAAGTCTGAGGTAGAGTTATGGTAATGTTGCATATGAACAGAAAGATGTTAAACGTCGAAAATAAGATAAGATGGAGCCTAGAGGTATAGAGGATGTACAGAAAATGTCAATATGGCTATGTTAAGATTTAACCAAGGTGTGTAGTATACTTAGTTTTGAGATGACTTAACTATCAAGGTTGATGAGATGATAGAAGGTTCTAAGGCCACACAGATAATGTAGATAACAAGGTACTAGGAAATATTGTGCAAGGATAATATGTATCAATCTATCACAGTGAAACAATGATCAAATTGCAAGGAGAAAATGTGGAATGGCTAGAGATTTGAGATTCTAGGTACACTTAATATGTGTTTAAGGAATCAAATTTGGTAAGTGAA
The DNA here is from genome assembly GCA_954870635.1 of Arctium minus. NCBI lineage: Eukaryota > Viridiplantae > Streptophyta > Magnoliopsida > Asterales > Asteraceae > Arctium > Arctium minus. The sequence goes on from OX941094.1 coordinate 50,884,894, forward strand.
TAACCAAAGTATTGATCGAATATAAGTTGCAAAAAGAAAAGGAAAGGTTGTTCGAGTAGTTTGCGGTTTAGAGAACCATTTAGACAAATTGAATGATGGAGGTTTATGGTTGTCTGAACTTTCATAGACATCATGAGTATTGTCAAGAGTATGTATGTTAAATAAACTGATACACGTAACGATTGTGTACTTTAAGATGAGGCCTTAAAACGCAATCCACCATATGGAGGAAAATATGTTTTAGGTTTTGAAATTTCTAAGGTTGAAATGTGACTAATAGAATAAGTAAATCCTGAAATCGTTGCTCATGAAGTTGTGGTTAAGTATGACAATTATAATGGATTATTAATTTACAATGAGAAGTATATAATGATGGAATGAGATACGCATGGAATAACATGAAAAGCTATAAGATAAGCATGAGATTCAAGAGTTTCCTAGGACGATAAGATCTTGCATTTAACCGAAAGATGGCCGTTGATTTTACGAAGGGGTTTGGCATTAAAAAAAATGTTTAAAAAATAAATAAATAAGAAAAGAGTCTAGGTGTCGACATAAGGAAGTTCAGTTAAAAGTGGGATGGGAATAAGAAGAAACCAAAGGCAAATAAAATAGCATATGTGACAAACGAGGCCAAAGAAACCATTGGTATTGTTTCTTGTCAAAAATTATTTTATCCTAGTGTTATATGATTCAAGTACATCTAAAGCTTTGTTTCACTACTTAAATAGTGATGCTAAGAAACTAGAATAAGAGTTATGTAGTAGTAAGCTCATTGCTCACCGATAGTGATCAGATAAAGGTTAAAGAAATTATTGAGGATTTTTAAATCAATCTAAATGGTAGAGTTACCTAGCTAAGTTGATATATTAGGAGATGGTTTCATTGCCAAAGAATGACGTTGAAGTACTATACAACTAAGATGTGAATTACATGTGTATAATGATGGATGGAAAGATGAAATAAAAATTCTCTCCGGCAAGATTAAAGTAAGACATGAAGGGACCGAAATGAAGAGTTATAGTTCTTATAGTAGCCATTATACGTGTTAGGCTATCGAACTATTCCGCAAATACAAAGTTTGTGATATTATTCAATCAAACTAAGTTGAAATGTAAGTATGATATAGTAAGTTATAAGATATTTTGAGTTTGTATACATCTAAATGGTAAGGGAAGATAGTTGGTGACGACTTTTGATGTTATGGGAATAAGGTTGAAGATATCTTGGTTGATAAAATCAACTTCGTAGAAGAACCCATAGCTATCACTGATCACGAAGTTAAGAAACTTAGAAACAAGGAGGTGTCCTTGGTATTAGTTCGTTGGGACTATTGTCATGATGGATCAGAGGCAACATGGAAGTCGAATAAAAAATGAGAAATTAATACCCACATCTTTTGAGTAAAATTTCGAGGACGAAATTCTTGTAAGAAGGAGATAATTGTAACACCCTGTTTCTATATTAGTCAAATTTCAACATCTTAAGCCTTAAATACAAGAGTTATGATTTAATTAAGTACACAACAGTTTTCGGCCGTTGTAGCATCTATTAAGTAATTATATACTCAATGACAAGTGGCTTACAAGAGACATACAAAGCGAAGAATGAGAAATCAAAGCTACCTAGATAACAAGGCAAGCCTGAGAAGCATGCCAAGGCAAACCTAAGAAGCACGAGGTGTCGGTCTTATCTTTTAAGCACGAGGTGTCGATCTTATCCAAAGAAGCACGATGTGTCGATCTTATCCTTTAAGCACGAGGTGTCGATCTAATCCTTTAAGCACGAGGTGTCGATCTTATCCTTTAAGCACGAGGTGTCGATCTTATCTTTTAAGCACGAGGTGTCGATCTTATCTTTTAAGCACGAGGTGTCAGTCTTATCCAAAGAAGCACGATGTGTCGATCTTATCCTATAAGCACGAGGTGTCGAGTTCCTATAAGAGTGCAACCTTGAAAGCAAGAAGAACAAGTACTTAATGCATTGTGTTTACTTATAAATAGAGGATGAAGTGAGGCTATTAGGTTGATATCAAAATCATTCACTCACTCTCCCTTAATGCACTACTAAGCTTAAAGTAAGAGATCAAGGAAAAGCTAGGAGTAGTCAAGGTAAGTACGTCATGTGATTTACTGAGATACATACATGCTATATGAAACTATTTTATGCACTATGAAAGTTTTGATATGATTGTTGTACATGAAATTATGATGCATTTTATGATCAAAACATATGATGGCATGAATGACACGAGCATATGCATTTGTGCATACAAGGCATGAAAGTTTTATACATGTTATGTATGACCATAATATCCAACGTACGGGATATAGAATGAAGGGACGTCTTGCAAACGAACCTTATGGGGCAGCCTTTTATGGACCCGGGGTTATTGAACCTCAAAGAAGTATATGGCATACTTACATGTGAGAAGTGAGATCTCAAAAGAATGTTTTATGCATGAGCATGAGAAGTATTTTTTAAGCATTATGAAAGTTGTTTATCCATGAAACCATGACTACTTACTAAGCTTAAAGCTTATATACTTCGTGTATGTATCTCAGGTAAGGAGTAAAGAGAGAGAAAGCATGAAGTAGTACTATTCTAGTCAACAACAAAGTTTGTTGTATTATAAGCTATGAAGTACGTTTCCGCTGATGTTTTAACTCTGATGTAATAGTTAGATTTGCAAGAAATAAAGTTCAATTTGGTTCACATGCAAGACTCGATAGTATCAAAGGTTAACGAAAGTAACGACGCCGATTTTGGAAACCGGGGCGTTACATTACAGGTACTAGCATCTTGGTTATCAAAGTCTTAGGTACCAAACCATGTGAACGTTTAAAGTTGATAAATGTACTGATACCGAATATATATGGAGTAAACCAAAAAGGCTAGAACAAACGGATAAATAAGACCCTAATCTCCTAACAAAACACAATAAATTTGCAGCTATAAGGTAATATAGAAGTCAAGAAGATGCTTATGCATACATACTTTATGATTCTAGACCATTTCCTGCCATACATGTCAAATACACGAGCTCTACCATCCTCGCATCCAACAACTGCCTCTGGATCTACATAGCTGCAATCAAATGAGAGGATATGCTCTCTTAGATAACAAATATTATATGGAAAGATTTTCTTAAAATGAGGGAGGATCAAACGAGAACAAGGTCAAAGTAAGATAACAAGAAAACGTCCAAATTACATGTGAATCATATGCGGTTTTACATGCGATTATGGAACACGGACAACGCAAGGGTGAGCGGACAACTGCCCGCGACCTCTATTCGCGGCAAAAGTCGCGTGAATCACATGTGATTTTACTCGTGATTTTGATGTAAAATCACATGTGATTCGGCAGTTTTCGCGTTCTCTTCTTTGGTTATTGTTCTCATATGAATCTGACTCTTCTTAAAATAACATGAAATTGAACAAAAAGATATCTGAAACTGAAATGAAGGTAAAATGCAATTGACAAACTATCCTTCATTATTCAAAGAAGACTTTGAATTCATGACATATCTTTGATCGGGTAGAATAACTCAATTAGCATTTTCCATTCTAATTAGTTGCACCAATGGGATGAGAAAACAACTTACCACATGCAAGCACCTCTAGGAAATTGACCACCTTGTGAGGAAAATATATTTTTCCTCTCATTGCGCCTCCATACACATATGTGACTTCCTACTAATCCAACAACCTATGAAGATGCACCCGAAAGTTCACCAAGGTTAGCAAGCATGTAGACCACCTTAAAAAAAATTGCCTTGTACTGTATGAAAAGTTGATAGTTGATAAAGTGAAGAACACTAAATATTAGGATTAGAAAAAGAAGGCTCTAGATTTAAAGCCAACATATTGTCCTGATCCATAATCCGTGGTAAACAGAAGACCCTAAAAGACTTCTGAAAAGAGAAGCATGATTAGCACTCCATATGTAATTCCTGTCCTAGGTTCTACATATGCAGTCAGGGTACAGTTACAAACAGGATAACAGTTATTAACAAAACAGTGTCTACGATTACAGATGTAACACCTGGAAATTTACAGGTAAGTATTTAATGTCTCAAATTTACTTCCTTTCATGTTAAGGGCTGGAAATCTTAGTTGGGTCTTGCATTGGTTTGTAGAACAAAAACTAAGGACCATTTTGTTTATTTAGCCATCGTGGAATCAAGCCAAAACAGCAGGTCAGCCCCTACCGGCGACAATGTCGGCGATTATGACACCGTGTCAAACTCGTCGGGCAAAGTCGCGAAGCTTAGGACAGCAGCGGTACACATCCGGCGATAGTGACGGCGATTGCCATGACCGCGATTGCCATGGGGCACTCTTGCTGGTCACAGTCGCCGAGACTGTACCGTGAGAGGGGGGAACCCGGCGATTGTGCCTAGCGACAATGCCCGTGGGCGAAGTCGCAGGGCACTATCGCTAGCGGGGGTTGAGGGTTTAAAAACACCTCCAAACCCGATTTTTACACATATTTCACTTACCAATCAGCTAGGGTTCGATTTTGGAGCTCTCTAGAGGCGATTTCTAGACCTTCTACCTTCTCTCTTCATTAAATCATCAATATTCTTGGTGGGTGCCATTACTCCTCTTCCATACTTACCTAAAGAGCATTAAAGACCAACATTCAAGCTTGGGAAAGACTTCTAGACCTCATCTTCCTCAACACATCTAGGGTTTGATACTTTCCTAGGTTTTTGACCAAAACCTAGATTGTGAGTTCTTAAACCTTTCTAAAACTAGATACACATCACTTCATGTTCAACATCATCTTTCTTACATGTTTTCATATAATGTGTCTTATTTGTCATATGGGTTCATTTATGGGTTAGTTAAAGGTTATGTTTTACATGATTAGGACCTCTTAAATGGCTATTGTGATTATTTGTATGTTAATGAGATAGGTGGGACTTTTCTCCCATTAACCACCTTCATTTGGAGGGTTGACTTATTTTGAATAAATAATCCTTTTAATATCCATGATGGTGTATGGCTATATTGATCGCAAAACGGGTGAAGAAGTATGGAGATTGGGTGATTACCACTTAATTACATTTCACCTGATAATATGGTGTGTTGACATAAACAGATATGCATGGTTCACACTTGGGTCTTATTTATGAGGCATATGATTTATATTACACATTTGGTACCCATGACTGGTATTGTGAATAGTTTAGAGGAGCCAAATGTCTTGAGGCCTATTATCATTATTGTTGGACGAACCAAGTCAGTAGACACTAGGAGGATATAGTCTTGGGTGCCACCATGATGGTATGCGCCTAGATCTCCGCCATTCGGGGTAATGCCATGGTTGTAGTCCTCGGATGTGTCGGGCCTTTTGGATGTCGCTCATAGTAGTTGGCATCAAGGTGTATCGTCTCTTTGGGTGGAACTTGATTGGTGCTATGGGTCTCCCCCATTGACTCCAGATATGGAATGTACCCAATAATTGTCACGTGCATATTTCTCTTAAATGAATGTCTATGACTTGTTCAACTCACTAGACTCTTTTGGCCTAACACTTGTTTGGTGTCGATGTGTATCTCAGGTTCTAGCGGCGCCGGTGTTAAGAAGGTCTAGCCTGTTTTAGAGTGAGCTTGGGGAAGGTTTTTTGGGCACCGTTTTATAGAAGACTTCATTTTGGGGAACTTCGGATAACACCCGAATAGTAATCTTGTTTCAAATGAAATTAGATTATTAGGTTGTTATTTCCCATTTCTAGAATTATAACTTGTATTTATCAGGTGATTATTGTTTCCTCATTTTTGGGAGGCTCGGTTGCTTTGGCAATGTATTTAAATACCATATTTCCATTTTCCGGAAATTTTTGTTATCCCTATTTTCTGGGTGTTACAATAGATATGAATCTCCAGTTTATTCCAAGTTACTATGACCACAACATATCTTAAAGTCTAGAAACAGCATACCATCTTTCTTTCCCACCCCTCCCACCACAGCCTAACCCCACCCAAACAAAAGCGAATGGGATATATCTGGTTGCCCTCTAGTTGAAAGAAGAGACTTACAAGTTGTTGGAAGAATGTTTTAGAAGCTTCAAAATACATGGGAGTAGAGTCATAGAGCATATAAGAAGATGAAGGTTAAATATTGATAGTTGGAGTTTGGATGGTAATATCATCATCTGATGGACTGCAAGTATCAACAAGGTACAAATGGACATGGATGACATTCTAAGTATCAATAATGATGCAAATGAGGTTAATAATGGTAGATATTTCCTTGCTGAAAGTCTCAAGGAATTCCAATGCCTTAAATTATCAATGGCTTTTAGAAACTTTGATATTAATCCCAGACTGTTCCAATGATGCATCTCTAAGTTTGGCAGCAACTGTTATGTGTGTCACACTCCAGTTTGTCAGCAAATTTAGTACTACATCTGGGGCAGTGAGAAAGGCTCAAATGCAACATGGGTACCTCAATACATCTAGATACAATGATCTTAGCTTGCTCCCTCTTCCTAGTTCTCATATTTCCTAGTGCACGAGTTGTAAGATTATGGATATTCATATACCAAGTTAATAGCCAGGAGAATGATGATCGACTTTAGAGTGATTCCCTCATCTAACTTCTATTATTACAATAAATGCTATAGACGTCAAGAAACTCTACATTGTGAAAACTTCATAATTAAGGCCTTGTAGTCTGATCTTGTAGAAATCCATGTATGGCAATGTGCCGCATTATGGGTAAGAATCTTCTCATTGACAAACACAAATTCTATTTTGGACGGGTTACTGAAGGGAATCGATTAATGTTGAGTTGCAACACATCTAATCCAATGCGCTTGGTCTGAAACCTGTTAACTTTGTATCACTGACCATGGATTATTTGCTTTTTACCTCAAGCTCAACAGAGGATGTGGCTTGGTGAGGATACAGATCTTGCTTAAGGTAATGAAATTCCTCTGTATAAAGCCCTGCCATACATTTATCCAAAGGTCCACTTGGGCAACAGGATGTATAAAATGATTTTGAGTTTGACCACCCTAAATCTTTCCGTTACAAACTTACAAACTCCCTGATAAATATAGAAAAATGACTTTTAATACATCTAAACAAAGCAACAGAAAGGGAAGTACAGAAAAATTTTCATATCTAAATAGGAACAGAAAAAAGTATATACCTTAATCTCAAATTCGAAAGTAACCAACAGGAAATTACCTTGCTCTCGTCAAAATTGAAGTCGATAAGAGATCCCGTATGTGGAAGGTAATACTCAGCCAAACATTTGTAGCTTTCTACAGACCACAGACGCATCACCTTAGCAAAGTAGAAAGACCATGATGTTCAATAAAAGAAATACACAGTGCAACCTAATGTATTAATAATAAATAAATGTAAAAAATGTATATAGAATACAAAACATGAGAAAAAGGGATGGTCCAAAAGAATGTAGCCATGTGCATTTTGCATGCATCAAACAAACTTTACCACTTATTGTGAAGATATTTCAAGTAAAAGAAGAGGGTCAAAATAGCTATCTAGTAAGCTAACCTACAACATACAACATATTACATGCATTCCATCAAATACGAGTTACATACTCCATCCTTGATGAATTTGAGCAGCCAAAACATGAAGTTTAGCATATCATTTCTCCTTCAGTCCTTCTCAAGAATTACAAGAGAATCTCATTTCGTTGACACTTCCAATTGTTATAAATACACACATCAAAGACTTTGACATCTTAACAAGAGTAGAAGTTGCATACGAAATTTCTACTAGTAGGCACCAGCAAGCATAAAATGACTTGTGATCAACTTACTGCATTTCACGTAATAAACATTCTCTAGCACATAGTATCAATTTTGATGTTAGTGTCCGGTCCACTTGTCTCCTTGATTGAAGATGAGCCAGATCTATCACACTCAATTTCATGACCATACATGTATGTATTAGATGGAATCACAGATTTACAGTCCTAGAATTTAAGTAACTAACATCACTTAAATGCTCACAAGTGAAATAACTTAATCAAGAAAAAAAAAGTATATTTCTTTATTTACTTTCCTGTAACATTTGAACATGAAAAACCTAGACTGAAAGTCATGGATGATGCAAATGATGCCATCTTTGTGCAAAAGTTTTACTCTACCTTGCTGCTTCCACCAGTGAGGACTAGTCCCATCTTCATTTTGCACTTGTCAATCCTAGGAAGAAACAAATTGTAAATAAATTAATAAACCCAATGCCTTCAGAATGAAAAACAAAAACAAACGGAACACATATAAACAGTCGAAAACCGGACAAATACATTCAGACATGCACAAATTCACTCCGCAAAATTAAAATATATTAGTTAATAATAAACTTGATTAAATCGAAGATCCCTCGATCTTACCCTCTTAAGAGTACCATAAATTGCAGGAAAACTTTCTTGAAAATTGAAATGCAGTATAAAAGACACCAAACCGAGAAATTAAAACAAAGACCTCAGGGAAACCATTAAAGGCTGTAGTCCATATATCTCACATAGAAAAGATATTCTCTTGGAACCAATAAAGGAAGCCCAGAAAATCCACAGGAGTGCAATACAATCCATGAACTTAATAATCCATATATCAACGACACCCTTTATTATCTCATAGGCTTTAAGATGTGGATTTCCCCCCTTATTAACTGTAATAACTAAAGCAAGGTGATTGTTAAATATATAAGATATCTTTGTTTAGTATTTCCTTTTATGGTTTACTTTTCGCCTATTGGCCCATTATGTAGTCTGTAGTCTCTTTCTCACAATAATGAATTGCTTTTTTTTGAGTCCCTTTATATGAAAACCCCTAGCCCCAGCATATTTGACAACCCTCACCAGCTACCACAACGTATTTCCATGTGATTCATACTCTCACTATCTCACATAGTATATAAAGAGTTACCATGGTAAGTAATGACTTGGAGAAATGAGAGAACAATCACATTCATGCACTTAAAAAATTGTGTATGTCCTGAATGATTCTGATAGAATTCAAATACATGTCTACATACAACAACTGTGCATATCATGAATGATTCTGTTATATTAGTGTTTTCTATTTAATTCATATATGCATCTATATGCAACAACTCGTTTTAGCTTTAGAATTTTACAACCTTTCAGTTTTGTTCTCTTCAGTTTTCTATCTTTGAAACATCCTTTTGTAATTACTCCTTGGCTACAATCACAAAATTGTTCTTTGCTACAATCACAAAAACACCAGTGCAGTTTTGCTACTTTTCTCATGAAACACTTGTACCACCTGATGATTACTACCAATCAAGAGGTTGTGTGATCCAAAAGAAACCGCATGAGGTCAAGTCAGGTTTACAAAAACAAAGTACAACACAAACCAATATGCTCAAAGTGCTTTCTTTATTTATCTAAAACATCTGTACAACAAACATTAATTGGGCCAATTTTCAAGAAGCAATAATAGATTACCCATCAAAATGACCTTTCCACTGATAGATGTCAACAGAACCTGCATGTAAACAAGACCGATGCTGACTAATAGCTAAGTCCTGAAGTTGTCTTTTCCAGAATCCTTCTGAAGTAGATATTTCAAAATCAGCACCGAAAATCCCTCTTTGCTTGTGGTACAAAGTTTGGAGTAACTTTGATTTATCAATGGCTTTGCTCCTTCACATAAATGAACGACACAAAAAGTTAGTAAGCCAAAGGGACCCATAATTGTTTGGAATAAGAGTGGCTCATTAATTATAAATTTACAATCTACTGTTACCAAGTGAACATAACTTCTACTTAAGCCTAAGTATTATATCATGGATTCCATGTCACATTTTTTATGTTCATTTTTATGCTTTACAATTATGGAGATTGTATTTGCTTTATAATAGGTCTTGTACATTTGGGGATGTTAAAGGTGTAAACATTTCCACTCAGACAGTGGTGAACAGGAACAAAAGCATGAGTTAGAAGGTAAGATGGTCATTTATGTCCTTCAGACAGTTCATTCAACACAAGAAACAAACAACAAATTTAGCTTAATCTATTCAAATAGTTTAACCTATACAAAGCTTAATGAAAAAACAACCAAAAAGCCCCTTGTAAAATAATTAGCTATCCACGTTCTCGTTAGTTTTTGAATTTCAATAGCCATAATTCATGTGGAAATTGCATATGGGTGGTGGTGCGAAAGAGATGAAAATACAAGGTAAATTTTGACGGGATTGAATGATTCTTATTCACAAATATGTAGGTAAATTCTTCTTATGGATCCTTTTTCGCTTGTGAATCAAACTTTTTCTCTCATTATACACGGGGAGAGACAAATGAGTATTGGTTGCAATAATCTTGAAAAGCAATTTATGACTTTCAATATTAGAAGTCATAACATGAAGCCAAGGGGTATTGCCAAATCAACTATACAAGAGTTTCAAAAAGGACCAGTTGCCACTTTGTACACATTGCAAAAGGATTGGACACACTTAAGATAAATGTTACACGTTTCATGGGTTACCTCTTGGTCACAAGTTTCAACAAAGTTCTAATGTCGTCAATTATGGTGTTACTAATCCTAATCCTATGGTTAATGATGGTATTCAACCGGTATATGAAAACACTCGATTCTTTGGTCTCAATGAAATTGTACTCTGCCTTACCAACACTTTAATTTCAGCAACTAATGACTGCACTTTCTATAAGAATGGCCTCAGTCAACATTGATACCACATCTTGTCTAGAGAAAAATTTAGGTACATGTTACATCATCGATTTTGATTCACAAATGTATAGATCAAATGTTTGGCTAATGGATTTAGGGGCAACCTAGCACATTTACAATGACAGAAGAAATGTTTATCAGCATGAGACAATTTCACGAAGGTTTTGCTTAATTTAACAAACCCTTAAAGTACAAGGTGTTGGCAATCAAATTAACTAATCAACAACTCCCTGTTAGACAATTAAGTGTGATATATGTACATATTTATATTAGAGGGTTTAGAGTGTACATGTTTCTCTTATATATACCCTTGATTGTAATCGTGTTTCACACAATAATACAATACACAATAAAACGTTACAAGGCACGACTAGTCGCCAAAGGGTTTCGGCAGCAACCAGGCATTGATTATCAAGAGACATTCAGTCCCGTTGTCAAATCGACCACCATCCGTGTTGTTCTATCCCTGGCCGTCACACAGAAATGGTCCCTAAGGCAACTTGATGTGCAAAATGCCTTCCTACATGGTGATCTCAACGAGACAGTTTATCTGCAACAACCACCAGGGTTCGTTTACCCGGCCAAACCTGATCATGTTTGCCCTACTTCACAAATCCTTATATGAATTAAAGCAGGCCCCTAGAGCGTAGTTTCATCGCCTTTCTACGATCCTTCATTCTCTTGGCTTACAGGGCTCCAAGACGGACCCTTCCTTGTTTATTTACTCCCACGGGGACACCATTTTGTACATGCTAGTCTATGTTGATGACATTCTTTTGACAGGAAACAATCCGGAGGCTATTGACAAAGTGGTACAACGTCTTAGCCGATCCTTTGTTGTTCAGGATATGGGCCACTTGTCTTATTTTCTCGGTATTGAAGTAACCAGTCAGGGTCATGATATGTTTCTATCACAAAGGAAATACATCCTTGAACTCTTGCAACGCGCAGGCCTGTCTAATGCTAAACCGGTTTCATCTCCTATGCCCACTACTGCTAATCTTGCTCTTGGTGATAGTGCTACGTTTGTTGATCTGGTCAAATATCGCCAAATTGTGGGTGCCCTTAAGTATGTCATATTGTCTCGTCCGGATATCACTTTTGCGGTCAACAAAGTCTGCCAATTTATGCACTCCCCCACTGAAAATCATTGGACTGCAGTCAAATGAATTTTTCGTTACTTGCAGAGCACTGCTGACTATGGTTTACGAATCATGCATGATTCCGGCACAATCATTCATGCCTACACTGATTCTGCTTACAACTCCCTGATTGGCTTCTCAGATGCTGACTGGGTTGGTTGCCCCGACGACCGTCGATCAACCGGGGGATATGCTATCTATCTTGGTTCAAACCTAGTATCATGGTCCGCACGAAAACAACGGACTGTCTCTCGGTCGTCAACAGAGTCTGAATATAAGGCTCTAGCCGATACTATTGTTGAGCTCACGTGGCTCCAAACACTGTTGCACGAACTTCGGGTTCCTGTAAAGTCAGTTCCTACCTTATGGTGTGATAATCTTGGAGCTACCTATCTTTCAGCTAACCCTGTATTTCATGTTCGTACCAAACATGTAGAAGTGGACTTTCACTTTGTTCGAGAAATGGTTGCCCAACGGAAGCTTTCAGTTCAATTTATATCTACAAATGATCAGGTTGCAGACGTATTCACTAAGCCGCTACCTTCACAACGGTTTCTCCTATTACGGTCCAAGCTACAGGTCGCTCCCCGGCCTTAGCTTGCGGTGGAATGTTAGACAATTAAGTGTGATATATGTACATATTTATATTAGAGGGTTTAGATTGTAAATGTTTCTCTTATATATACCCTTTATTGTAATCGTGTTTCACACAATAATACAATACACAATTACCAAGTTTATCTCTCCCCAGTGATGCTTTGTTTGTGCCTCAATTTCAATATAACTTGATATCCATATGTGTAATTAAGAGTTGATAGGAGTGTTCTGGTACAGTTTTGTGGTGAATGTGCTTTGATTCAAGAGATTCACATCAAGAAGATGATTGACAGAGGTAGTAAGCAAGGAGAGTTATATGTACCGGAGGAAGGAAGGTCGGTAAAGGTCATTGTTGTTTCAATGCATGTTTAGCATCAAAAGTTAGGTCATCTTTCAAACAAGAAGTTAGAATTTCTAGGCAATAAGCATTTCGTTGAAAGCTTAGTTAGCAAAGATAAACATTTGCGTTTTCTTCGTCCTTCAGCAAAACAAAGACATGCACTGTGTACCTTTTGTTCCTTTGAATAAACTATCTAATAAGTCCTTTGATATAATCCATGGGGTCCGTATCACATTGAATCTCATTAAACGACACAGATTTTTTGTGACTATAGTTGATGACGATACGAGGTTCACGAGGGTATCTTTGATCAAGCTGAATCAGAAGCTCAAGTTGTTGTACCAAATCTTTTTGGTATGATACTTGCAAGTTTGATATCAAGAATAAAGCTTTCACATCATGTAATGTTGAAGAATTGGAGTTTACTATTTTTTTCAAAATCAATGACTATTACATCATTACTCGTATGTAGAGCGGCCATAATAGTACTCGGTAGTAAAAAGAAAACAACATTGGATGAATGTTGCAAGGGCGTTATTTTTTCAATCACATGTACCTTCTAAATATTGGTCTTAGTGCATTCTGACTGCAATGTATTTGATCAATAGGACTCCATCCCGTGTAATTGGTAATAGATCTCCTTATCAGAAGCTCTTCAACAATAGTCCAGATTATTCATGTCTTGAGGCTTTTGGATGTCCGGCTTGTATGTCAACAAACCCATTTCATCGGACCAAATTCGAGCCTAGAGTAATGCCTTTTGTTTTTTTGGGTTATCCTGATGATATGGAACCCTACAAAGTACTTGATTTGGAAACAAGAAAAATATTTGCTTCAAGGGATATTGTTTTCCATGAAGAAATATTTTTTTTCGTCATTTATCTAGCGATCATAACTACTCGAGAGTTGGTTATGCCGATTGTTGTTACCCTAATATTAGATGATTATTCTTCCAACTATATACCACGATAGGTAGGCTTGCCTGTTGTTGTTGTTCCCAATGTTCTTACGATCAGTAACCAACTACATTTCCTATTGAAAAGCCAACAAGAGATCGTCACCTCCATCATATTTGTGATATTATCATTGCAATTTGATGCATCATGTTGTTGAAAATTGTACTTGTTACCCTTTATCAAACTTTTTGTCTTATAACCAGGTTGTCTTCCAAATACAAGGCATACGTCTTGGTTGTGTTGTCTCAAATATGGGTTCATTCAGTCTAAAGCCGATTATTCCTTGTTCTACCAAGTCTCTGGATCTTCATATGTTACCTTGCTCATTTATGTGGATGACATATGTGCTTCAATGGAAGAACTTAATGCAATTAAGCTATGCCTCAATGCGCAATTTAAGCTTAAGAATCTAGGCCTGCTGAAGCACTTTATAGGTTTGAGGCTGCTAGATATAAGGATGGTATATTCATTTCTCCACATTAATATGTTCTTGAACTACTTGAAGATTTGGGCTTGTTAGCAACCAAACCCACTCAAAATCCCTGGATCCCAAGTCAAAACTTAACGATGCTGCAAGAGATTACTTGATGATCCAGCCATGTATCAGAGATTAAGTGTGTGTTTGATATATCTTGATTCTGATGCAATTCATCAACTCGATCAGTATGTTACTATTCCACGTACTCCTCCTATGCAAGCTGCAAATCAATTGTTTTCGGTTCTTGAAATTTAATCTAGAACAAGGATTGTTCCTATAGGCTCATCAGTCCCTTAAACTAAAGCCATTCAACGAATCTGCTTGGGATTGTCCTCTAACTCGACCGATAATTCAGTTGAAGGCGACTGATTCGGCAGGTTGCCCAGACACACAAATCCATCACAGATTTTGCATTCTTGGAGATTCTCTAAATATCCAGGAAGTCCAAGAAACAGGCCATTGTTTATCATTTTTTTAAATTAAGGTCGAGTATAGGGCTATTGTTGTTGACTTTCTGTTACTAGTGAAATTGTATGGTACAGCGTCTTTTGCGAGGTTTTAGAGTTCCTGAGTTGGTGCATTGTAACGATACTTCTGCCATACAACTTGCTTACAGTTCGACCTTTCACAACCATATTATACACATCGAGCTTGAGTGTTATTTAATTCGTAACAAGGTTATAGATCGTATAAATATGCCTGTTATTTCACCAAGCCATTGCATCGATATAAGATACTACTTGTTACTTCCCAAATGGCTCTTCATGACAGCTTTACGAGCCGTCTTTAGGGGGTGGATTAAAGTTATATTAATGTAATAAACTGATTTAATTAGTACAGGTGTGTGTTAGTTAGTGACAACTTTCTATGTATAAGTATATGCATAGAATTAGAAAAAGGGAAAATACGCATTTTACCTCCATATACTTTTTCTGTTTCCAATAATTTCTTTTCAATTTCAAAACCAACATCCTTATTGAATAAAGTCTGTTCAATAACGTGGTACTTCATCTAACAAAATTTTCAACTCAAAAAATCTGGAACTATGAATGCAAGATGGTTTAACAAAAATTATTGGACATCCGAATGCGTAAAACATTATTCAAAATTGAAGAACTAACAGCATTGCCAACACCATAACCATCAACATAGATAAAAAAGGCCATCTTAGCAGAAGATTTGCAAGAGGATTTGTGAAGTGAAAAAGTTCCTAAATTAGCAAGTTCGACCTTGAAAGTCAAATTTAACCTTTCTTTTTCTCTTTTGGGGAATCAGAGAATAACATCAAACCACACACTCAGACCGTCTCCTGACTGAAAACCAAATACTTGAAAGTAAATACAGAAGTGCGGATGACATTAATGATACGCTACGAATTTCACTTCTAGGGAATTGCGATGGGATTTGCTTACCAGGACTTGCAGACGGCGGTGCAGCGAATTATATGGACGAAATCAAGGAACGAGAAAATGGTACAGATAATATCCTCATTTAGGGCTTGAATAGTGGTAGGAGAAAAAGCACTTCTCCGCTTGCTAGACGGTGGCAGTCCGGCGTTAGAGGTGATGAGGTCCATCGACGTTCTAGAAGACGGCTAACGGAGATTTTATGTTCGGAGGTTGGAACCGACCACCGAATCCCTTTTACACGGAAACGTATTATATATATATATATATATATATATATATATATATATATATATATATATATATATATATGGGTTGTTTAATTTGCAACCCTTAAAAACGTTGCAAACCTTACAACCCATATCTTAACCGTCGGATTCATGATCGGCGGTTACAATAGATATGGGGCCCAATATTTTTAATTAAAAAAAACAGAAAAATAAAAATAAAATAACCGTCGATCATGAATCCAACGGTTAAGATGTGGGTTGCAAAGGTTGTAACCTTTTTCAGGGTTGCAAAATATCCTTCCACTATATATATATATATATATATATATATATATATAGGGGTTGTTTCATTTGCAACCCTTAAAAAGGTTGCAAACCTTGCAACCCACATCTTAACCGTTGGATTCATGATCGGCGGTTACAATAGATATGGGGCTCAATACTTTTAATTAAAAAAACAGAAAAATAAAAATAAAATAACCATCGATTATAAATCCAACGGTTAAGATGTAGGTTGCAAGAGTTGCAACCTTTTTTAGGGTTGCAAAATATCCTTTCACTATATATATATAGGGGTTGTTTCATTTGCAACCCTTAAAAAGATTGCAACCCTTGCAACCCACATCTTAACCGTCGGATTCATGATCGGCGGTTACAATAGATATGGGGCCCAATATTTTTAATTAAAAAAAACAGAAAAATAAAATAACCGTCGATCATGAATCCAACGGTTAAGATGTGGGTTGCAAAATATCCTTCCACTATATATATATATATATATATATATATATATAGAGAGAGAGAGAGAGAGAGAGAGGGAGGTTCAAGGGAAAACCTCAAAAAAACGGAAAACTGAGGAACACTCTGGTAGCCTTTAATCTGGACGATATGCACTTGTGTATACAAGTAATTTAGAACATGCACACGTGCATATGCACAAGTGCATAATATGCAGTTGTGCATAAAAACCAAAAAACAAATTAATTACTTGTATGCACATATGCATATCGTCCAGATTAAAGGCTATCAGGGTGTTCCTCAGTTTTCCGTTTTTTTAAGGTTTTCCCCTGAACCTAACCCTATATATATATATATATGTATATATATGGATGGAGACGAGTCTAACTGTTTTTAGGTTAATCTGATCCGTTTAAATTCATCTCAAATCTAATCGCAACCGTTGAAATTCATTTCGTGTCACTCTAACTATCCAGGCCATTCACTCGTCCCCCTCAGCCCTGATTTCTCCCCCACGTCTCCCCCCTCACCTGATTTCTCTCCCACTGTTCTCTTAGCCTTCAACCTCCACGTTCATCCCCCACGATCCACATGATGGCAACTATAAATGTTGGGCAAAAGATGAACCCTAAGTCTGTGATCAAAAGGGGATGAATGAACAATCCTTGCCCCCCTTCCCTCCTTTCACTTGCAATTGACGCAACCCTTTTCAATCTCTATAACATCTCAAATCTTTCATTTCTCCCAGACCACATCCTCATCGACTTTTTCCTGGTATGTACTCTATTCATTCCAATTCCAATTCCATTTCCATTTCTTTTTTTAGTATTTGATTTCAATTTCTTTTCGTTTTTTCTATTAATCTTTTACCCAATTTCAATTTGTGGTTTTTATCTTCGTGTTGTTGTTTTGTGTGTGTTTTAATGTTGGTTTTATGTTCAAGGGAATTACCACCATTAAAGGTCATCGACCCACCATTGTTCATAATCAAGGTCTCGATATCCTTCATGATCCGTGGTTCAACAAGGTAAAACTAAAGTTTAAGTCGCTTGCTAAATGTTTTTGTAGGTTATAATCTTCAGTCCAATATGATGTTTTCTAGAGATGCAAAACAGTCGATCGAGAGTCGATCGAGATTCTTTGCAGGCGAGTGAGCACTCCTATACATTCCAGATATAGGAAAAACTTCATATCTGAACCAAAAAGAAACGGAACTGGTACGTTTGTGAGAAAATATTCAAGCGATGCTTCACCTTCGGACCATATGAACCTTATAGAGAAGTTAAAGGAGAGAACCGGTGCTCCTATTAAAGAGGTCAAGCCTGCTCTTATTGATTGCAACTGGGATTTGGGTAAGTTTTCTTTTGCTTTTAATTTTCAAAATTGGGTTTCTTTGGTGTTTATGTTGAATATAGCATGTATATTTAGAACAAGTATCTGGTACCTTTTCTGTTGGACCTAAAAGTTTGGAGGTAAGTGATCTGAGGGTTAAATTGTGGTTGGATTTTATAAGCTCTTTTGTTTTGGATTCATTTGTGGTTGTAGTATATTTATATGGCTTGAGCTCGAGGTGGAATTGAGTCATACATCATACATGGGGCAAGATAGTCATGGTGTTAGATTAAGTAAAAGACGTAGCATCCATTCTGTTTGGATTTACATAAAATGTGGCAAAAAACAGCAAGAAATCGCCGGAAAGGATATTCCGACCGCTGGTTATGTACACCGCAATAGCTGATCAGTGGTCGCACATCCTCTCATTTTTCTCCTTCCCATCAGCGTCTTCCGTCGTCACAAATCTGAACAATGGAGTACACCTCTTACCTGCAACGAATGTCCATAGAATTCAAGTGTCCCATATGGTAATCTTTTCAATTACAAGTCATCCCATTCTTATTTTTGGTTTGTATCTCAGATATAACCCAAAAATTTTCGTTTTATTTGATGATTTGCAGCCTAAGTCTTCTGAAATATGTTGTTTCGCTTACGTGCAATCACATTTTTTGCAAGTGAGCTCAACATCTTTCTTTCGATTTATTTTTCTATAATGTATTGAAATCGTGATCATTTCAGTGTTTGTATCGACAAATCTATGAAATTTGATTCAACCTGTCCCGTATGCAAAATTCCTTATCGGCGAAGAGGTATTTCTGGGATTCTTATTTCATACAACATTTTTTATTAGATCTGTATTAGGATTAGGGCTTAATATTTACAAGGCTATATGATATGGTAGTAATGAACATAATTCACAATCGGCAATTCAGTAGTAGATGACAGATAGGAATTTTGGTTATATATAGACATCGATTACTTTATGATCACTTTAGAGAACCAAAAAAAATATTATAATTATGCAATAAGGCAAATAAATAGTGGAACTTCTTTGATGAAATGAAGAGATTTACTTGCTTGAATGAGACAATGGGTATAACAACAAAAATTACCATAAGCAACAAAACGGCTCCACTGGTAGTGATGTAACACCCTCAAAATATGGAAATAGCAACTTATTTAAAATTTTCTAAATACATCAATAAATGAATCATCTACAACCACGAATTTAGATTTAACTACAATACACGTATACCATCTTATACATATACAGACTATGAGGGACGGGTGCTACTAATACCCATGCATAGTCACTATCTCCATAATGCGGAAGACTTCACCGAATACTTACTTTCGGATCTAGCTAAAGCTTTACTCTTCACAGGATTGCTAGAACCAACTCTCAACCTTGAAACCTGATGCACATGCCGACAAATAAAAAGGTTAGGCTTAACGCCTAGTGAGCTCAAGAGTTTTAACATAAGTATATATCTTTAAAAGAAAAGAATTCAATTTAAAACAAGGTCCTTCGAAATATTATACTTAAAAATGGAAACGACACATTTTCCCATAATATTCACTTTTAAAGGCAAAGCTCCCAAAACACACATTTCTCATATAATGCGCAACGCATAACTCACCCAAACGGGATCATAGTTCGACACTTAATTGGTAAAAACATGAATAACCATTTATAACCCAAAGTACCCAAAACGCGGGCGGGACAGAATGTTCGACCCATGAATCGTTATCAAAACCACATATACCGTACGTTCGAAAACATGGACACTTGGTCCAATACTCACGCGACCGTAAGGAACCAATGACAATAAAATAAGACGTTCTTATATTTAACATACTGATAGCCAACAACGGGGGAAACCCGTATCCGTTGAGGGTGGAGGGAACACAAAAGTATACCACCCAAACAACGTTAATCGCATGACACCTCCCGACATCTCAGCCCGGTGTCCCTACGACTTCTTTACAAGTGTCACCCCAAGTCAGTTGACCTTGATGGATCATTCCGAGGAACTCCATCCCGAAGGCCCGACACACTTAAAGACTACCTCTCAGGTATTACTTCAAGTGGCGGAGGTCCTAGCGCCTACTACTCCGGTAGCAAAATCTAACTCAACCCTCCTAGCGAGCTAAAGAGCTCAAAATCCGTTTGACCAATAATTACCGGTCTCCAAAATAGTGAAATGTCTTTAAATAACGTTTATGAAGACACGTACTTCAAAGACCAGATTTACCCAAAACTCCATACGAGATGGGACCCAAGATTTCCAACGTGTTTATGAATGCAAATACACCAAATGCATATAACATGAAATAGACTTTATTTGTACAAAATCGTCAGAGACGTATAACTCATAAAATTTACCTTACTCGTACAAAATCACCAAGAATACGTAATTCATATTATTTAGTTGTTGAAACGTTCGGAACCCAATATAAACATTTTAAGAGGTTAACACAACCCAAGTTTACTAAGTAAGAAAACTTATCAAAATACTCACGCTTTGACAAATAACTAAGTAAAACATATTTTACTTCTAAATACTCAAAACTTATCAGCAGTTAACCATTTCATTTAAAACACTTTAAAATACACATTTTGGCATGTACACCGTTTTCACAAATCAACTTGAACTCACCTTGCTAGATTTAGGCTAAATCTAGATTTCACCCAACGAGCTCTTTTGAAGGCCGCTTGAATCCTCAAGCCGAAACCTTCCAAAACCTAGATCCAAATATTTCAAACCGTAAATACCCATATTTAACCATTTAGAACCATTCTCCAAACATTATATACCAAAATCCCAAGCAAGGTCAAAACCCTAATTTCTCTGAGACCATCAAATCCGAGAATTGAGATATCAAACACTAAGAAACCACCAATGAAGCATTTATAACATTATATCAAGAAAACTTACCACTTAAGATGGTGAGACTTTCCAAGAACACCCAATCCAACACTTCAACCCGAGCTCCCAACCGTTGAACTTGATGAGGAAGATGAAGATGGAGGTTTTGTGATTCAAGATCCCAAGTAGCTAGATGGTGAGTAATCATGTGGTTTGAGGATGAAAAAACCCCAAAATAGGTTAGGGTTCGGTTTTGGGGTTTGGGAGAGAAAAAGGGGAGAAGATAGAAATGAGAAAATGAGAAGAAATGGTGAAAATCGCAACATTTAATCCACTGGTACGCGCGGCTATAGTGCCAGGTGATTGTGCCAGTGGCACAATCGCTGGCACAATCGCCAGAGATGTACCGCGGGCTCTCAACCTTGGCGATTGTGCCAAGCTATTGTGCCCTCTGGCACAATCGCTGGCATAGTCGCCCGGGTGCCCCCGAACTCCAAAAATCCGACTTTTTCAACGCCAAAACTCCCAATTTTCCGAGGGACTTTAAACAATGCATTTCCCCAACAAAACCCCACTGTTTACAGGTCACAGAAATGTCCGGGTGACATTTACTTACCGAAAATTACGGGTGTTACAATCCTCCTAACCTTAGAATGATTTCGTCCTCGAAATCTAGCACCAACCAATCACCCCACATCGCCCTTGGCGAGATCAATTGATTCTCTATCCAAAAAGAAATACCTTCTCGAAACCTTACCTCATATATGAACCCGATTACATCTCGGTCAACGTTGTCACTGAATTCCACATAACAAGCCGTCATAAACTCAAATTCTAAGGTTCAATGCACCTTACCGGTGACGGAAGAGCATCGAGTCCTTATCACTTCATTCCCCCATCAATAAGCTTTCGGTTGCCTCCCAACCTTAGATTGAACATATCACCTCAAGATAGCTTACGGCTCTGAGCTAACCACTCTCCCAATGGTACCCCAGAGTGAACTTGACCTTACACGCCTCTAATCGCCCTTCATTGAATCACATTACACTCTTTTCTTGCCTTTTATGGGCACAACAAATTCTGTAGAAACGGCCCAACCATTGATTAACCATACCCCTTTCAATTCCATGTAGCCACATCCATGATGAATTTACCCGAGTGGCGACGGAATCTGTATATATAACTGATGAGTTGATCATCTGTTGCTGTTACAAAACGATTCTTATAATCCCAACAAAGCAAGCCCTTTTCAATAAGAGATTCCTACTTAAGGTCCATAACGATATCCTCACTAATTATCCCTTATAAGCAACACCCAAAAAGGCTTATCGTCCTTTCCTCCACGAAATTTCCCATCAACAAGTTTGATCTGATTCAGCACAACAATAATTCAAATCCTCAAGCTGGCCACCCAAACACAACATCTGTAGATAGCGAGTTACCCCAAAATTCGCATCTACACAACCCTCATAATGCATTCTAACATCGATTGCCGAATCAGTGAAACTTCGTTGATTACAAGATTATCAACGATTGATTCCTAGGTATAATACCTACATTCCTTAATGTTATCACTTAACTTGCAACACCAGGTTCAACAGATGTGCACTGAGGCATACTAACGATTATTTCCCAAAACCGAGTGTCAACACCTATCCTCAACACAACTATATGTAATGCGGATATACTAACAAATATTACATTCCCAATTAGCAATGCCGATACGAAGTTGACACCTACTCTTGGAAATAATTGTCCAAATCAAACGTCCTTACTAGTCAACCATAACATCATCAATAGTCACATATACTCATTAGGGTGCTACACCATAGACGCATAACATGTTGACGTACCACTAATCCACAAATTCAAAACTCAAACACACATAAGCAACCACACATGGTTTTAACCCAAAGACTTATCGAAATGGGAAGATCATCACCTAATTAACTAGGAGAAGGCAAAAGCCTAACACCCCCATTACTTCGGTGCGAGCCAATCCAAGAACCAAAATCCCAAAAATTCGGACTGACCACCGGTCGCCGTATCCGATGCTTCAAAACCACAAGGACGCCTCTAGACCTTATTAACAAGTCCTTTCACAAAGAGGGTTTAAATCTATAGGCCCTATGAGTTCAAGGTTTTTAACCAGCATGCCGATTTAAACTTTTATAAAATTTTCAAATACATAAGCTTTACAATAATTGGTCGTGCAGTAAAATCCACTACCGATCACTCGATAGGTTGAAAATTGATCACCGACGCTACACATATAAAACCTTTTCCAAAATTCGTCTGGTTTGTATTTACGTTAATAAAACGGTAGCAAAAGATGTGTAGCAAAATTCGCACTTTAATCATGGAATTAAATTTCTGTACTCCAAACACGTGTAATAAATGTTTGTACAACTTCCAAAAGAGAACTTCACAACTTTTAACTTTAAACTTTTCCTCCTTTAACCAAAAACGTTGAGGCATAAAATTCTCAACAGACCCCTTTTGTATCAGTTTATTCCCCAAAGCTCGGTAGAACGATGGGAACGCAAATAAGTCCTCGAATCGAGTTTAAAACTTGGAGTCGCACAGATAAAACACATTTGACCAAAATAGTAATTGTAACAACATGAATGCTGATAACTCGTTTATGTGCATTGCTGAAAGTTCCTAGTAGTAAAATCAATAACTGAAATATGCCTAGAACAAAAGTTTTATCTGAAATAACATAAAGCTTTTAGATGTTTACTTACTCCAACGGCATAATTTAATCCAAGTGCAATTAGCGTACAACAACTGACATTTGTCAAAACAACATGGGAGGTGACATCTTTAACAAAACTCTTAAGCTAATGCATACAATAGTGCAGGTATACTAATTCCAAAATTTAATTACGCGATGTAAGAGTTGTACGATATGATACCATAAAACCCCACTAAACTTTCATAAAACTAGTAAATGCTAAAATCAAGCGGCGTCAAAATTTCCATTTGCCAACATGAAACATAAGACAACAATAAGTCTGAGAATGTTAAAACTCCAAGACCATAACATACGATAAAGTGGCTCTTTTTAACAAAACTCTTATGAGACACGACGCCCAAAAAGCTCGTAAATCTACACGCAATAAAGTTAAAACTCACACATCACAAAGTATACTCGCGCGCCTCAAAATGTCGTAAAATAATTTTCCATATAATTCAACGCGGCTCGTGCAGACTCAAAATTCCCAAGAAAGTTCAGACTCAAGAACGTGGGAACAACTCTTCCTTTAAAACCTTAACATACGTGGAGGAGATCCAATGTCAAAGTTAAAAATTCTACAATTACTTGCCCAATGCCTCATATGGCATCAAAACACGGATCTTATGATGTACCAAAAATAGCGTTAAACACAAAACAAGGACGGAGAGATTTTCAATATAATTTGCAATCACATCCAACAAAACCGTTCCATGCATGCTTAAGCTCACGGTTCAAAATCTGATGAGTGTTAAATGTTTTACCAAAACTTTGCAACATAACTCACTTTATGTTTTGAAAACATGAGAAACAATTTATGCAAACTTATTTTAGAAATAACTCTAGTGCATGAATTTGGTCGGCATTCACCCCTCCGGACTACGCTTCTCAACAACCCGACAAACTAATGTCATCCGGGTGTATCAAGCATCTTAGGACAACAATCTCATTATTTAACTTACAATTTCTCCTCAAAATAGAAACGATATAACAGACTTATAGTTCCAATCCAACCAAAACATGGACACTTGGTCCAATACTCACGCGACCGTAAGGAACCAATGACAATAAAATAAGACGTTCGTATATTTAACATACTTGATAAGCAATAAAATCCTAATTACAACAAGCTAATTACTCAATATATGTCAAATAAGCTCAAGAACTAGAGAGAGAATCTAGAGAGAGAAAGTAGATCTTGTATTACACACACTCTAGAATATTACAATATGCATTAGCCACTAGTTCGTTACAACATGATTACAAAGGCAAACCTATATATATCACACACCTAATACAAAGCCTTAACGGCTAAGGAAACTAAACTTACTTTGACTAACTATTACAAGGTCAATGTTGACTTTTACACATTTGACTTTCCTATTAAATCTTGGATACAATATTTAGACTTAACAATCTCCCCCTTTGTATTCAAGAATTAATAAAAATTTGATGCAGATCATCAACTCTTGATTCTTCATCTTTTATCTCTTGAAGCTTTCAAAAACTTTGCTCTTTTGCAGCTTTTGAAGAATCTTGGAAAGTCTTTTTAATCTTTGACGCTTTGGAAAGTCAACATGCCTTGAACAAAACAGGAAATTCTTGAAACTTCTTTGAAACTTGAAACTTCATTTCTGAAAAATCTTTCGTCTTCAAACAAAATTGTATCTTCATCACTTTGATCTCTGAATCGTCTTAGGAAGAACAAACCTACTTGAATTCTTGAAATTTTCTTTTGAAGAAGCTTTTGACTTTGAATCAGCCTTTGAAACAGCGTTTGAAACATCCTTTGAAACAGCGTTTGAAACATCGTTTGAAACATCCTTTGAAACAGCGTTTGAAACAGCGGAAGCAAATTGAACTTTAGGCTTGAACTTTGAACTTGAACTCTGAAATTGAATCTTTATAATTCTCCCCCTTTTTGATGATGTGAGCATCATTATCATCAAAATATCATCAATTTCAGCATAGGCTTTGATTTCCCCCTTTGTGAACAACAAACAATCTCCCCTTGATATTGCTGTACTTTTGGTCTGAAGAGCCGAATCATGAACAGTATATATCCGAATCTTTTCAAATTCAGACATAATGAGCGTGTAACCCTGATTCAACAAATGAAACAGTTAGAAATGCCTGTCAGTAACACGAAGTTACTGTGTACAACGGATGTACAATGTAAGGAGCTGGTTTGATGTTGACTCCCCAGGACTTCCATTCAATCATTGAAAGACACAAGGTAATTCTATGAATGTTCTGACAGAAAAACACATTCTCTGTGTGCTCGTGCTTGTGTTTTGAAAGAATTAGCACAATGATTGTGTTTCATAAGGCTCAAAGTATGTAAATCACTGTGACAACAATGATTATACATGGACTCAATGTGCATGAGAAAGGGTCGAAGGTGGGGCAACTTTCTTTCTTTTTCAATATCAGTATCTTCCAAGAGAAGATCCGATAGATTATGTGTTGCTTCCCCAGAAAATGTGAAACATTCTCTTTTTAAGAAAAGAATGAGTAGCTGGTGAGGTTGTATGCAAGAGATGGCATGGGCTATTTGCCTATTTCAATGATGGTCACCAAAGAAATGTGAACCAATCAGTAATGTGGCTACCCGACTCAGAAAGTGGTAGGTGCAGAGTTCTGATATTCTTTTAACTCTGATCTCACACCTTCTTTCTTTTTATCATTATACTCACATCTAACCAATCTCTCATTTCCATTTTACCTCTGCCCACTCCCACACTCTATTCTTTTAGACCCCTCTCCCCTTAATCACTCAAAGGATTTCTTCCGGGGTAGGAAACACTGGTTATCGTGAATCCATGGAAGATCTATTAAGCACTCACACTGAATCCCATGTTCCTAAAAGTACATGCTGGTCAATGATTTTTCTTGACATGTAAAGCACAAGAAATCATATGTCAGAGTATGTATGCTCATTGAAAAATATGAATGAAATTTGAGCATTTGTTCTTTGAAGATTTCTCAAAACAAGGATATTGAATGAATGAATATGAAGTCAAGAGAATTGTTTTGAGAATCTGACAATGAATCAATCAGATCAAATCAAATGGTTAGGGTATCAAAGAATTGGTAATTTTGTTTATATGAACGAATATAAACAATTTATCAAAGAAAGCACAAATATGAAAAAGATGAAAGATGCTCAACAACTGTGAAATTGCAAACGGGAGTATTACCATCGAAAAATTGGTCCAAATTTGAGACATGGTAATAACAATTTCAAAGAAAATACTGAACCGGTGTGTATGAATACTTAACAATATATGGACAAGATAATACACAAGTATTGATCTTTGGAAACACACGGTCAGTTAAACAATTAAGCGCAAAAAATGAAAAACATTTTAAAAATCACACTTCTATATTCATGAAATCGTTTGAGAATAAGAAGTGGTTTGAACATTTAAGAAAAGGTTTTTCATGTTCGAAAGTTGTCCTTCTTTCAAACAATCAGAGATCTAGGATCAAAAGTTTTTTTTTTTACCTTTTCGGCTCCCCCTCAAATCATGATCAAATGATTTATATCTTTTGAGCTCCCCCTGGATATTAGCATAATATCCTTCTTTGATCGTTGAAAAACGGGTCCTGATCTGTCATTTGATCAAAAGCCACTTTATTCATTTTATTTATTCAAAAATAAAAGACAGAAAGCAGTAAAATGGTTTATAGAGTGAGTTCTGATCTGAAGTAATCAGAAGTCATCACCTTTACTCCCCCTTAAATTAAGCATCTGAAATATGTCAGTTAAAACAGGATAGAGATCAAACACTCCCTTTTTAATTGTTAGACCATCAATATTAGAAAAATCTAGCAAAGAAAAAGTATAGGATAGAGATCAGATCAATTCACTCGGGATGAAGACCATCAATATCCATCGGATGCAAGCATACAGGAGTAAGGTCTTTTTGATCTCTGAGGTACGGGTCCTAAGCTGTTTTGCTTAGAAGCCATAATCTTGACATTTAGGTGCGGGTCTTGAACTGTGTTATTCAAGAGCCATTGTTCTCTTACTCCCCCTTTGATTGAGGTGCCTGCAACACAGTATCGGTTTTCTTCTTTGGTACCCACTGGTATTTGGGTCCAGAAATGTTAGTTGCAGTGCGTGTAGGGGTAATGGAGTAAGAACCATACCAGAAATAATCATTTGTTTTGTGAAAATGATCATGTGTACAACAAATAGAACAATAAAATTTCTTACCGTTAGGTGGTTTGTTCTTCTTTGCTTTGTGTACAGGTACACATGATTTCTTATCTTTCAGCTCATTTTCCTTATCATCTTGGACTGGTTTCTTTTGCCAAACCAGTTTCTCTTTCTTGAAACTTTTTCTTGGATAAGTATCTGAACCATCTAAAAATTCATCGTAGAAAAGGTTAGTGCAACGAATCTGATTAAAGGATTTGACTGACCTGTTTGAAGAGATGAATTTCTGATTTGAACTTGAAATAGATTTCTCAAGTTCTTTGATCTTTGAGGCGAAGTTGTCTCTTTCTTTCACAAGCTGGTCAATCTTTGTCTTGAATTCAGACTTCGTCTTTTGCTCTTTCAGCGCAGCTGCAGACAGTTCAGACAACTTAGAAGTCATCCTTTTAATTTCATTTTCAAAGATGGATCTTTCTTCCTCAAATCCTTTTTCTGATTCATTTCTCTGGCCGGATAACTCTTTAAAGAATCCCACATTTTTCTGTTCTATGGCCTTCTTTTCTTTATCAAACTTCTCTCTTTCTAAAATCAGAATTTTCTCAAAATCTGAGATTTGTTGAGAAAATTTTAAGCATTTAAGCTCCAACGACTTCTTTTCCTCAAAACATTTCTTTGAAAAATCTGAGAACTTTTTCGAAAAATTTTTCTTTTCAGAATCAAAATCAGCTTTATTTGCAACAAGCTGTTTTTCCAAAACAGATAAATTCTTTCTAAGCTCAGTGTTTTCAGATTCCAAAACAGATATATTCTCTTCGAAAGCCTTCAACTTGTTTTGAAGCTCAACTGATTCTGCTTGTAGCTCAGGTGATTTCTGTTCAGTTGTCTTCAGTTGACTTTGAAGATTCATAATCTCTCTTTCTTTCTCTTTTATCTCTTTCTCCTTTTCATAAAGAATACCTGCAAAATTAAAACTATTTTTAGTACAATTTATACATTCAGGAGTTTTAACACATGTGAACAATTTTAGTTGCAAATCCTGAATCTTTTTGAGATATTCTGAAATTTTCAATTTCAGATCATTTCGTTCAGCTTCAATACCAGAAATATCAGATCTGTAGTAAATTGACATCTTGAAAAATTAATCAACTTGAAGTGAATGACCGTTCCAAACTTATGTATCAGAAAATCAAAAATCAGATTGAATTGAAAATTTTCGAAAAGAAAAAAAAATATTAAAAAATGAAAATTTGAAAAACACTAGAAATGACACAAAGTTTAACAAAAAAAATATATGTCACACTAAAAAAAAAATTCCAGACTTTTTTTTTTTAAGCTGAGGTTTGCGTTTGTGCTATGGAACGCAAAGCTATGGTTTGCGTGTGATGCATGAAACGCAAGATGAGACTTTGCGTATGTGCCTTGAAGCGCAAGATGAGCTTTGCGGGTCCTGCTTGAAACGCAAAGTATGGTTTTCGGGTGTTGAAAGACACGCAAAGTACACTTTGCGTTTATAGAGAGATGCGCAAAGATGGACTTTGCGGGTTGAACTTTGCGTTGCAGGAAATATTCGCAGATGTGAACTTTGCGTTTCAACAATGATACGCAACCCTTATGATTGAAGCGCAAAGTGTATGATTGAAGCGCAAAGTCGATTTCTTGACAGATATAAACTTAAATCGATCGAAACCTGCACAATTGATCTCAAGAATTTGTTAGTATCATCGAAAAACAGTTCTAAACTCACACATGCAATCAATTTTCGATTAAAACAACAATTTACACGAATTCGATCAAGAACAGATACCGAACTCGTGTTCAAGAAAAACTAAAAAAAAAATCGAAAATTGGAATCGATTTTGAACGAATTTCGATATGGAATCTAAACAAAAATCAATCCAAAACACAATTCGCATCCAAAGAAACCATTATCTTGCAAATAAAAACGATTTTCCACAAAAATTTGAATGAACAGTAACGAACTCGTTTTTGTGAAAAACTTTCGAAAAATTCAGAATTTCGATCTAAAATCCAAATTTCAACTCAAATCATTGATCAAATCATTTCTGAATAGTTTGGTTCAGCTCTGATACCAATTGATAAGCAATAAAATCCCAATTACAACAAGCTAATTACTCAATATATGTCAAATAAGCTCAAGAACTAGAGAGATAATCTAGAGAGAGAAAGTAGATCTTGTATTACACACACTCTAGAATATTACAATATGCATTAGCCACTAGTTCGTTACAACATGATTACAAAGGCAAACCTATATATATCACACACCTAATACAAAGCCTTAACGGCTAAGGAAACTAAACTTACTTTGACTAACTATTACAAGGTCAATGTTGACTTTTACACATTTGACTTTCCTATTAAATCTTGGATACAATATTTAGACTTAACAATACTGATAGCCAACAACGGGGGAAACCCGTATCCGTTGAGGGTGAAGGGAACACAAAAGTATACCACCCAAACAACGTTAATCGCATGACACCTCCCGACATCCCAGCCCGGTGTCCCTACAACTTCTTTACAAGTGTCACCCCAAGTCAGTTGACCTTGATGGATCATTCCGAGGAACTCCATCCCGAAGGCCCGACACACTTAAAGACTACCTCTCAGGCATTACTTCAAGTGGCGGAGGTCCTAGCGCCTACTACTCCGGTAGCACTAGCCGACTCAACCCTCCTAGCGATCACTTGTAAAGTTTCCGGTCATAAAACATGGGTACCGAAGTTCAACCCCGCAATACCCAATTGACCATCCCAAAACAGACCGACTTACGTGCCTATGGATCCAATGCAACACAGTCTAACATTACATGTCTAACCCGAAATGACCGACGCATTCGAACATGTAACCAAACTCAATAGGCAACACAACGCATTAGTACGTACGTCATAACTAGACACTACGCCGAGCCATTAAAACCAGACCGATGTCCTCAAGACTCTTTTAAGCCAATACCGAGCTAAAGAGCTCAAAATCCGTTTGATCAATAATTACCGGTCTCCAAAATAGTGAAATGTCTTTAAATAACGTTTATGAAGACACGTACTTCAAAGACCAAATTTACCCAAAACTCCATACGAGATGGGACCCAAGATTTCCAACGTGTTTATGAATGCAAATACACCAAATGCATATAACATGAAATAGACTTTATTTGTACAAAATCGTCAGAGACGTATAACTCATAAAATTTACCTTACTCGTACAAAATCACCAAGAATACGTAATTCATGTTATTTAGTTGTTGAAACGTTCGGAACCCAATATAAGCATTTTAAGAGGTTAACACAACCCAAGTTTACTAAGTAAGAAAACTTATCAAAATACTCACACTTTGACAAATAACTAAGTAAAACATATTTTACTTCTAAATACTCAAAACTTATCAGCAGTTAACCATTTCATGTAAAACACTTTAAAATACACATTTTGGCATGTACACCGTTTTCACAAATCAACTTGAACTCACCTTGCTAGATTTAGGCTAAATCTAGATTTCACCCAACGAGCTCTTTTGAAGGCCGCTTGAATCCTCAAGCCGAAACCTTCCAAAACCTAGATCCAAATATTTCAAACCCTAAATACCCATATTTAACCATTTAGAACCATTCTCCAAACATTATATACCAAAATCCCAAGCAAGGTCAAAACCCTAATTTCTCCGAGACCATCAAATCCGAGATTTGAGATACCAAACACTAAGAAACCACCAATGAAGCATTTATAACATTATATCAAGAAATCTTACCACTTAAGATGGTGAGACTTTCCAAGAACACCCAAACCAACACTTCAACCCGAGCTCCCAACCGTTAAACTTGATGAGGAAGATGAAGATGGAGGTTTTGTGATTCAAGATCCCAAATAGCTAGATGGTGAGTAATCATGTGGTTTGAGGAGGAAAAACCCCCAAAATAGGTTAGGGTTCGGTTTTGGGGTTTGGGAGAGAAAAAGGGGAGAAGATAGAAATGAGAAAATGAGAAGAAATGGTGAAAATCGCAACATTTAATCTACTGGTATGCGCGACTATAGTACCAGGAGATTGTGCCACTGGAACAATCGCTGGCACAATCGTCAGAGATGTACCGCAGGCTCTCAGCCTTGGCGATTGTGACAAGCTATTGTGCCCTCTGGCACAATCGCTGGCATAGTCGCCCGGGTGCCCCCGAACTCCAAAAATCTGACTTTTTCAACGCCAAAACTCCCAATTTTCCGAAAGACTTTAAACAATGCATTTCCCCAATAAAATCCCACTGTTTACAGGTCACAAAAATGTCCGGGTGACATTTACTTACCGAAAATTACGGGTGTTACAAGTGACCCCTGAATACAATAATACAATTAGATCAAAAGGCAGCATAATATATCTCTATCCATAATAAATTCAACAATGATCATTAGGTCTGCTCCATGTTAAATGCAACATCACATAATTTGGAAGGTTAATCCAGATAAAAATACCATTTCCCCTCCAATGCTAGAACATGTGATGTGATGAAGAGTTGATGCACAACAATATATTTTACCAAGTCACAAATTTGTGGGTTATTATTGTCTTTATAATGTGATGTTATTGTGTAAGTTTTTCATTCAGGAAAGATATAGAATTGAGTGCAGGTTGGTGCAAATCAAGGATCATAAGTGGATTTTGGAAGAAGCTTGAAGAATTGAACCAAAGCCTGGCACAGGGCATGCTGGGCATGGCTATACCAAAGTTGGCATACATTGTAATTGGTTTCGAGACTTGGAGCAATGTCAAAGGGTTAAGGTGATGAGGTCACTTCTGGCACATGCCTACAGTTCATGTGTTAGAAGGAACATGAGAATACTATATCAATATGCTATGAAGACCAATTGGCGGAGGCATGTAGGGTACATTAATCAAGTGCATTCAAAATATAGCAGCAACATGGTCAGAGTGGATGATGTATCTCATTTTAAAGGGCTGACCTCCTATGAAAAATTATATGATCTAATAAAAAAATGATAGGTTTGTAAAGTTCATTATATTCCTTTTCTTTGAATTTCCATGGTTTGGCATATTAGACACGAGATCTCGAATCTTACGGTTTCTTGGTTGTTGCATGGAAAATTGTAGAACTTGGGGATTCCAAGTTAGCTGTTTAATCCATATTCTTTTACCTTCTTAAATATTGTTTCAAGTTTTATCACCTAATATCGACTTATAGATACCTTAGACATGAAATTCTTGGTTTTCTAAAATATTAGACCCACCCAAGCATCAAGGCTCTTTACAGACAACTTAAAATCTTGGAAGTTGACCCAAATATAAAACCAGAAGTTTGGAGATCTGCATTTATTTCTCTGTAGCTGGAATATGTAAATTAGGATCATATGACTAAAGAACTTTGTCTGTATAGTTCTCTTCACGGATTGCAAGTAGGAAGATAAACATATTTTGGTACACGTATCTATTGTAGAAATTGGGTCTGACATTTACCTTCGCTTAAAGATGCTAAGTTGGTTTTGTTAATGACGTTAAAGTCTATAGTTGTGGTAACATGCTGCAATTCCAGTTGTCTTCGCATTCTATCATACTGGGCTGGATCATGGGAGTTATGCATGAGTGGGTCGGATAGGCATGGAAACGGAGTGGATATGGGGCGGGTTTTACAATCCCCGGCGGTATGGGGATTAAAATCCCATCCCCACGTGTTTTATGGTCAAACCCTGGTCTCATTCCCCGTTCCCCAACCCGTTACCCGATCCCGGTAGTTGTGTTTGATTGTTAACTGTTTTCATCCCTGTGTAACTGTTTTCATCCCTGTACAGTTGTGTCCCCTACTTTAGACTCAAACCAAAAATCTCCCTCTTTTGATAAGTCTAATCGATCAGAATGAGAATAACATTGGAGACAGAAAGACAAAGATTGTGGTTATGACTTTTTAAAAACACACAAACGTATACTTGGGTTATGGCAACGTTGGCAACAGTGTATATGGAGAAGAAGAGGAAAAATATGGTGGTTATGGGTTTAGGATTTTACTCATAAATAATAGAATAGATGTAGAATCAAGTCTGGAAGAGCCGAAGTCTAAGGTCTGTGAATGAAGTCGTTGATTACAAAAGATTCAAAAGTGAAACTTAATTTGGAATAAATATTAGTAATAATATTTAAATATTTAATATATATATTTATATAATGAGGAAGGGGTGGGGGTGTCATATCCGACCCCCGACCCTATTTCCGGTTTTAGTCCAGCGGGGTTCCCCGGTTCTGGCCCTGGTACCCCGGTTTAGCGGGGAATCCCCGGCCCCAGTCGGGTCGGGTGAACCGGGTTCCCCATCGGGTCGGGCCAAATAACCATGCCTAGGGCCGGACAGTTATCGTAATCATAAATTAATTAGTTTAAACGGTCAGACTCACCTGACTCACCTGGGTCAATATGATATATAATATGTTCGTTTGATTAATTTGAGCTAGATACTATTTACAAGGATTGTAAATCTTGCCCAGTAAGTTATGCTTAAGAGACCGTTTACCAAATTCTTACATGATAAGCACTTATCAGCAAGAGATTCACCTTCATTTACTTTATCGTCTAACATTCTTGGCCATGAAAATTGATTGTTGGTAAACATCTTAAACCCGGTAAGTTTTTGTCAAGTAAGAGTCGTTTCCCACACTTACCGGGTAAGTTTTTCGGTCCTTGTCATGCTCAAATAATAAGATAGATATCGGTAAGCGTTTAGTAAACGGCCCCTAAGTGTTGACTTCTATCGGTAAGCACTTACCGCGTAAGCGTTAGGTAAACGACTCCTTAACTTTTGTTATATATGGTGGATAGACATAAACAAACATCAAATGTTGAAAATAAGGAAAAAAATTGCCTTCTTATTTGTCAATTTACATCACAAAATAAATGAATGGGTCTAATTTCATACTTGTAATACGAACGATTCTTTTGCATATTTGGAAGAATGATAGTGTTTTTTGTGCAAAGAATAGCCAAGTATGACAAGCTAATTGAAAAGATTAATCACATTATAATATTAATGCAAACTTGATTTTTATAGAATACTAAAGTATGGACATAGTTTCACACTTAGGTGCCGTTTGTTTTTTAAGAGGTTTAAAGTCTTATTTTAGTTATGATTAATAAGAGGTGGTGTGTAGAAAAGTCTGAACGATTCAGACTAAGAGCCATTAAGAGTTTTTTTAAAAAAAAACCTTAGTATGCTAACCAAGTAGTTAAGGCGACACAATTACATTCATTTTCTAATTATTGGCCCAACATCCTACCGGGTATGTGCATTTACTTTCTTCTGTCTGATTATTTCATCAACATGTCATTTTTATTTGTGACCTTAAAGCGAACGAATCACAGGGATGGTTAACATAAAAAGATTCAGTCTTTCCATAGGAGAGTTTTACCCTAACATGTTGTGAGTTTTCTAGATTAATTTGGATCCCCTGATCACATGAATTTAAAAAAAATATTATTAGAAAATAGAATGACACTTGAGAATTTTCACCGAATCTAGATTAAAGTCATGTCGTGTACCCGACCAACGGACGGGTATAACACTAGTTCAGGCGGTTCCACCAAATGTAACATGTTCAATAGCCATAAACCAAGGCAAAATGCACCAAATAGCAACCTACTTTCACAAAATTCCTTATTATAACATTGTACTTTCTTTTTCCTTATTATAGCAATATACTTTCAAATTATTTTTTATTAAGACATTGTATTTTGAAAAACTTACCTATTATAACAATGGGTAACCTTTTGATTTAAAATAGGATGACATGGCACAGGTTACCAGGTTTCAATGTCATGTCATTGTCAACGTGTAACATATTGTTGAAGTGACATTTCTTATTATAACATTGTACTTTAAAAAAAAAACTAACTTTACAAAATATATAATAAATATATTTAATGTCTTAGGTTCATTTGAGAAATGGTAAATATATGAGAAATAGAGAAGTAATCCTAGCCATTCACACGGTCAAGATCGGATTTGACTGGTCAAAAGCTGCGGCTTTGACTGGTCAAAAGTTGCGGCTCTTCCAAAAATAGGACACTTTCGTAATTTTTACAAAATACACGGACTGTGTTCATATATGAACCTGTATAATTCACATATGAACTATATGTTCATATATGAACTATATGTTCATATATGAACCAGTGCAATTCACATCTGAACTCTTTTAACTGATTCATATATGAACCTTTGTGAATCATATATGAATCAATTGAACTAACTAACAGATTCATATATGAATCTTTGTGATTCATATATGAACCAATTAACTGATTCATATATGAATCTGTATGAATCACAAAGATTCATATATGAATCAGTTGAACTAATTAACATATTCATATATGAATCTTTATGATTCATACTTATGATTCATATAAATTCATATATGAACTCATCCCGTGTATTTTACGAAATTACCCCTCTACCTTCTATAGACCACGCAAGGAATTATCCGGTGCTTCGCGGTCAAAACCGCAAATGTTGACCAGATTAATGGTTAAGATTACTTCTCTATTTATCATATATTTACCATTTCTTAAATGAACCTCTCCCTATATTTAATTAACTAAAAACCTAATTTAATCATTAATATAACAATATTAAGAACACTTGTACATCACAATTTATGTTGCTAATATTTAAAAAAATGTTAAAAATGTATTTTTTGAACATGATAATAAGAATTGTTACATTTTTTACAAACAAAATATTTATCTTAAAAAGAATATATCACATTTGTTTTTCAAAAAAAAATTGACTTGATATGTTATTTATTAAACATTTTAAATTAATTAGAAAAGTTTCCAAATTATTCATTAAATTAACAATATTAAGAAGATTTGTAAAACACATTTTATATCACTAACATTTTAAAAAATGTTAAAAAAAATGTATTTTTTGAATAAGGAAAATAATAAGTGTTACCTTATCTTACAAATAAAAATATTTATCTTAAAAAAATATATAAAATTTGTTTAACAAAATGTTACTCTAGAATGTTTAATTTGTATACAAGTTAATAAGAGTGAAATATTTTTAAAGGGTTTTTTAAAGAGAGAGGATAAAAAACATAATCTGGGTGGGAAATAAATAATCGGGAGGAAAATTGAGGAAATTATTAAAAAAATTGAAAGAAATTTTTTTATTTATGTCATGTAATCAGGATGACATGTCATCCACATCACATTATTTAATCCATGTAAGCAAAAAAAAGGGGGGGGGGTGTTAACCGTTTTAAAAGGTAACAAATTACCCATTGCTATAAATGAGTATATTTGTTAAAGTACAATGCTCAAATAAAAAATAATTTAAAAGTATATTGTTGTAATAAGAAAATGTGAAAGTACAATACTATAATAAGAAAATTTATAGAAGTAGATTGTTATTTTATGCATTTAGCCCTATAAACTATCCTTATATTCAGTGAGCTCCAGGAAAGCCAATTTTTCTCCTCCAGATTTAAAAACCACAATTCTAAAAAACTAGTCCTACGATGGTGGTCATGGCACTTTAAGCTTGTGGCATGTCATGGTCTAATACGCAGTTTTCGTAATGTGATATTTGATTTTTTTTTATGTTTTTAGTATATAACTTAATCTAACTTACTTATTACTATTGACTCATTAAGTAACAATACAAAACATATGTTTTTATATATAATATTATATATGAATTAAAAATTTGACGGCATTAAGTCATGCCTTAAAAACGTCATGGCTTCAACGTGGCTCCTAAGGTTTAAGGCTTGACATCGCCGCCACGTTATATCTCACGTCATTTAAAACCTTGCAAAAAACATGTTTTTTTTTTATCTATAAAAAAACTATTTTAAACAAAAATCTTCCAAATCTATACAAATAATTTTATTCACATTTGACTTAACGAAAAATCAACCAAAGTAATCAAAGTTGTCCCTAATCTTCATTTTATTAGAAAGATCTTATCATCCCTACATTCGTAAAACCCAATGGATTTAGTATCTCTTACTAATAGATGTTAAACTTTCTGTTACATGTTACATGCGGGTATTTTGATCATTACATTCATCTACCACCACATATTTATAATGTGGTGGAAGTATAAAGCTCATGGTTATTTCACTTACATAGCTACATTCATCTATCATTAGACTTCTCTAAAATTATGGACGGATGCCTATGGAGGCCAAAGGTGGCCATGGTCCCTGTAGTTTTGTTGCTCAGAAGGTTTATGTAATTATATATAGAGTAAACTACGATTTTCGTTCTTGTGGTTTGATATTTATAACGATTTTCGTCCCTGGTCTTTAAAAACTGCTTTTTTCATCCTTGTGGTTTCTACTTTGTTTCTTTTTTCGTTCCTCATACTAACTCTATTAAAATGGTCTGTTAAATTAGGGATATTTAGGTCTTTTTACTATTTTATCTTATTTTATATTAATAAAATTATTAATAATATATTATATATTTTTTACATTATTTTAATATATATATATATATGTATACGTATGTATATACTCCATTCCGTGACCAGATCCTTATCATCTCCGATGAGTTTCCCTCCGGCGACCACCATCGTCGACCAGACAACACCCGCCTTCTCCCTTCATCGTTTGAACACCACCACGTTGCCACCCTCTTGTATCTATATATCCCTTACTCTTTTCTCACCGACGACAACCATCATAAGCTCCGTCTCCACTCTGCACCTTCTTTCTCCTCCTATACCCACTCCCTTTTCAGTCCCCCTTATGTGACCATTGCTTTTATGGTTCGTTAGTGCAGCTAAATTTTCTTTTGAATCGTGTACTTCCATGGACTTTATTCATCCAAATCTCCATGAAAGATTCTGTGAACATGAAGCTCCAAAGTCTGCAAAAATTTCATTAATGTGCACCCACAAATCTATTTGATCTGAGGCCATCTCTGTGAACCATCTCCATTTTGTTCCTATCTTTCTTTTTCAGATTTGCTTTATGAATCTTCAATTCTATTTCAGACAAGACTTCTCGAAATGGGTTTTTGTTTAAAAATTGAATTAAGAGGATGGGTCAAAGTTCTAATTTTTGGGTTTGATAGAACTTCAAATGGGTTTCGATGATGAACAATGAACAAGGGTGTGATTTTTATTCAACCTTTCAAGGAGTGGTTGGTGATTTAATTTCAAAGGTTTTGTGAATTTTGGGTTTCCTCATCTAGTTTTGATTCATCCTCAGGGAGTAGTTGTAGCGTCGATAAAAAACGTGGGAATAAATCTCGCAACACCAATAAGAGGAAAGATGGGTGTGAGGGATTTTGATTCAACCTTACAGAAAGGAAGAATAGGTTGTTTGTACTTTGTAGGTTGAAGAAGATGATGAGGTGGAGAGTTACGTGAGGATTATATATATATATATATATATAATTATTATAATATTAATATATCTAATTCTCGTTTTCACTTTTAAATATATAATAACATATATGTAATTATTATTATTTTTTAGGATTTTTAATGAATAATAAAAGGAAAAGGTTAAAATACCATAATACCCCTGACTTAGCCTCTTTTTCTAACGTTATTAATTTCAGGGACGAAAAAAGAAACAAAGTACAAACCATAAGGACGAGAAAAACAGTTTTTAAAGACCAGGGACGAAAACCGTTATAAACATCAAACCACAGGGACGAAAATCGTAGTTTACTCTTATATATATATATATATATATATATATTTTCCTTGGCCCTCATGGTGCATAGGAAAGCTCAATTAATCTCCAATTTCCGATGTTAATATTACTATTATATTTATGTAGTTTTTTGCTTTTTCAAGTTTTTTATTTTAATAATATATTTCAATTTTAATTGCAATGTTATATTCATTAATTGTTAAAATCTTAGATTTAAATTTAGATTTAGATTTTAGATTTTTAGCATTAATATGTAATTTTGTTTAGGATTGATTTCTTAAAATTTTGTCTTGTGATTTAGATTTAGATTTAGGGATTTAATTATTAGGGTGATTTGATTTATTGTTTTGTGATTTAGGGGGCTGTTTGTTTACCTCTTGATGGTTCTATTAAGAGACAACCTCTGAATTGTTAAGAGGTGAATCATGTTTGACAGAAAAAAAAATTTGCCTCTTAATAGTTCAAAGACCCTCTGAATCATTTTGTATCCTGGTCTCCCTTAACCATTAAGCGTCCTGATTTCATTCTGAACAATTACCAAACAACCATATTTCATAATGCACTATATCATAAGAGCCTCTTAATCATTCTGACCCCTTAATCATTCTGCACCAAACCATTCAACAACTGCTAAACAGCCCCTTAGGTGGCGTTTGGTTCGCAGATTCTGATGGAATCTGATGGAATTGGAATGTTGAATTCCATTGACCAAATTCCATTTCTTTGTTTGATTCATTCTTTTTCATGGAAGGAATCTCTAAATTAATCAAATTCCACAAATGAGGGAATCTAACATTCCTTAGCAACTGCAAGGTATTTTGATGGAATGGAATTCCTTTTTTCATAATACCACATATGCCTCAATATCCAATATAACAATGCCTCAATCGGTTCCTTCTCTAAAACA
Source organism: Arctium minus (assembly GCA_954870635.1). NCBI lineage: Eukaryota > Viridiplantae > Streptophyta > Magnoliopsida > Asterales > Asteraceae > Arctium > Arctium minus. The sequence continues at coordinate 50,925,185 of OX941094.1, forward strand.
CCGTCGACCACCGCCAATCTAAACCACCACCGACCACCGCCATTCTGAACCACCGCCGACCACCGACTACCGCCGTTCTGAACCGCAGCCGACCACTGTCGATCTGAACCACCGTCGACCACCACGCTGACCACCTCCGACCACTGACTACCGTCGTTAACCACCACCAACTACTGTCGACCATCGCCGACCACTGTCGATCTGAACCACCACCGACCACCGCCATTCTGAACCATCGCTGTTCTGAACCACCGCCGGCCAACGCCGACCAACGCCGATCTGAACCACCGTCGTTCTGAACCACCACCGACTATCATCGACCACTGACCACCGTCGACCACCGCCGTTCTGAACCACCGTCGACCACCACTGACCACCTGCGACCACCGACCACCGTCGTTCTGAACCACTGTCAACCACTGTCGATCTGAACCACCACCGACCACCGTCGTTCTGAACCATCGCCAATCTGAACCACCGCCGATCTAAACCACTGCCGATCCGAACCATCGTTGTTCTGAACCATCGTCGATCTGAACCACCGCCGACCACCGTCGATCTGAACCACCACCGATCTGAACCACCGCCGTTATCGAAAAGAGTATTTTAGTCATTTATCAACATTTCATTCCAATTCCAAAGCTACATTTTGTGAACCAAACAGACATATTCCAATTCCTTTAACAAATTCCATTCCAATTCTGTCAACCAAACAGCTGGTCAAACCTGACAACATTCCATTCCAATTCATTCAAAGTCAAATTCCTTTGACATATTCCATTACATCCAAAAACATTATGCGAACCAAACGCCACCTTAGATTTTAGAAAACATGGGCTACTTCTATATAGTAAGTTCTTTAAAAATAATATTATAATATTATTATAATATTATAATGTTAATTACTTTTGTTTGCAAATAAGCAAATCGGGTTTCTAGGATGCTAAATATATCTAAAATGTCATTGTTGATTGTTTTATAGGACGTAAGTTTATATAACAAAATAATTGTACGTCTCATATAAAAGTGTTACATCAAGTTTATAAGACATCTTAAGAAATTTTTTAGAACAATTTTAATAGGACGATATATTAATTTTTTCCCTAATTACTTGTTTAAAAGCTCTATAAATCTATTGTAACACTTTTATATGACACACAATTGTTTGATTCTATGAATCATTCTATTACGACTTTTAGACATTTCTGTCGTCTTATAAATCCGATTTTGTTATAGTGTTGACATATTATTTATGGGGTTTCTTAGAAAAACATGGTAGTTTTTCTCATGATCCCACATAGACTTGTTTATGTTAATTATGTAATACATTTGCTATTTCTATATAAGTTTGGGCCATGGTGTTAGAATGTTTGTGTTCCGCCAATGTCTAAAATAGTACCACCCTATGTTATAGCCCAATATGGTAATAATGGATCTTGTGTTGATTTTGTTAAGTTTTCTGTGTTAATTGAGTATTTTTTTTTCTTTAATCATGTTTGCTAATTATAAACCAATTTTTTAATTTTTATTAAACAAATCTCATTCGATAAAACTTAAATTTAATTAAAAGTTAACGTTTAAAAATACTACTTGAATTAACATTTCATTAAGCCATATTAGGTTTTCTTTTTCCAATTATGGCTTGATATCTTACTTATCTATATCTATACTATATTATAAAACACAGATAAAAACTCTTAAATACAAATTATTAGGTACAAGGTACAATCATTTTATGCAAAATTTTAAAAATATCTTAATTTACAAGTATCAAAGCACAAAATACATATTACTACTGCAGATTCCTAACACCCACCAATTTGGTATATACAGGACATTCCTTTTATGCAGACATTTCCATGTATCACAATTTAATTAATATATTATATTACTATAAATTTGTTTTAATTATATTATTAAATATGTAATTGGTTATTTTTTTTAGATGTCATTAAAATATATAAAATAATTATTGAATTCTAACAAAATACTTAATTTTTTTTATAAAAAACATTATATTATTAAGCCGAAATTAAACAAATTTATAAAAAAAAATATTATCATTTTCTCAAAACCATCCAAAATCGTACTGTAAATCGACAAAAAAACAAAAAATGAAATGAAATATTAAAATTGTGATGTATTTTGCTGCATTGCCCGAATACGCTTTTAGTATTAAGTAAAAATAATTAGTATTTGATTACTAATTTGTCTTATTAACTAGTATTTAAATATTAATTTGTAAGTATTAAAATTAAGTATTTAGTTATTAATTATTTAATAAAAAAATTAAATTTTATTAATTATTTTGAGTTCTTATTAGTAATATTAGTTACTATTACTTATTTTTATATTGTTATTATTATCAATATTTTTATTATTATTCGATAGATTTAGCCGGTCGGAAATCAAATATCATAATTTTAAAAATGTTTTTGTAAATACAATACAATACAAATTAAAATTATGTTGGTCCCAATAAGGATAAGGAACTGCATAACAAGTGTTTAAAGAAGGCGGGGAGTTAAAAAGATATACACAATTCTTTTTGAATTTAACTAGTGTCCTTTATCGCGTGTTGCACGATGACTAAGGGGCCGTTTACCAAACGCTTACTTGGGTAAGCGCTTACCAAATCATATTACCTTATGAATGAAGATGACAATGACCAAGAATCTTATCCGGTAAGAGCGAAGGCAAGGACCAAGAGTCTTACCTTGGTAAGTGATGGCGAAGACTCTTACCACGGTTAGCGCTTACCGGGAAAATTGTTGCATACGATACCGTTTTGGTGGACTAAAATCTTACCCGGTAAGTAAGTGATAGTGTTAAAATTTACCGGTAAGCGTTTATCGGATTTTTTTTTGCGTACAATACCTTTTTGGTGGACTAAAATCTTACCCGCTAAGTAAGTGATAGTGTTAAATTTTATTGGTAAGTGTTTATCCGGGTAAGTGTTTGGTAAACGGCCCCTAAAATTCATGTTAAGAGAAATGTATAAATATTTTCTTTTTTATAAGTCTGGATCATATTCCAAGTATGTACACAATATTTCTAATGATCAAATTGAGTGTATATAAAAATTACTATTATTACTTTAGATTATAAAGATTGTTTTAGAGCCTATTTAATTAATAGAGTTATAAAATATATTAGATGTTTGATCAAAATTATTAGTAACATCACACATTTAAATATCTATTATATAACATATGATTTAATTATATATTTTAAAATATATTATAGAGTTATAAAATATATTAGTGTCGATCCCCGCATTGCGGGGTAGCGATAAATATTTTAAATACTTGACCGAGTTAAGATAAAATACAATTTTTCGGTTAATAATTAAAGAGATACAATTTAAAATGAATAATGTATTTTCATATGTGGTACATTTTCATGTATTGATAACCGTTTATTGTTATAAAGAGTTTAAGATGTATCGGCAATATAGGACAACTTAAACTCAACCAAAATCCACTATTTGAGAATACTCAATTCTCACAATATTACCACAAATACCGTTGGTTGTTCCTTATTTATATATATATATATAATAAATGTCAAAAACAATTGGCTTTTCCTTTTATATATACCAACTGATATTGACTTTTTGATGATTTAGTAAATATTTATAGATTTTGAAAATAATAGTCTGCATAAATACATATTTAGTTAATCCATTTTTTAATTTTTCAATCCATTTTCTACTCCTTTATATAGTCACACTTTCTCTAATTTACAATCTCCATAGCAATGGGAAATAACCTAAATCAAACCATAAAATTCTCAAATTTAGTTGTGTGATATCACCTATTCAAAATTTTTAATTATATAGATAAATAGATTTATGGATGATTTAGCTAAAAAAAGTTATATAAATATAAATATATTGTTTTTTTTTAAAGATAAATTTTGACCAATATATTTAGTCAAGCCCATTTTTTAATTTTCCAAGCCATCTTCTACTCATATATAACCATCTTTTTTTTTAATTTGTTATCTCCATAGTAATGTGGGATAACCTAAAACAAACCAGAGCTTAACGTTTAAGAATATTCAAACTTGGTTAGGCCACATCATCTATTCAAGATTTTCCTCGATGGCGATAATTATTTTAGGAAATATATGTACCGAGGTAAGATATAAAACGTAATTCCTCAGCTAACAATTAATTAAATACAATATAAAATAATTAATGTATTTCCATAAGTAGTTAATTTGTATATATTTATATATAATAGTCTTTTTTATTAGAAAAATGAGGATTGACAGCCACTATCAACCCTCTCTTCAAGATCCTGCATTCTTGCTAATTTATTATGAGATTCAATCGTGAGCTAAAAGCCTAAAACATATTTAGCCAACTAAAATTTTGATTATCAAAATCATCTCTTATTTCTTATAGTCATCTTCTTTCTCCAATCTTATACCTCTCATCAACATGGGATAACTAACTACAATACAATACAATGTTTGAGAATACTGAAATCTCATAATGTCATCTCATTATTTATGGTTGTTTTTTTTTTGTATAAATAAAGTTATATAAAGAATAATATTTTATAAAAATTGATTTTTAGCGAAATAGGTCAACTAAAAAAGGACAACCACATAAGTTGTCACAAACTCTTTTAAACTTTTTTTTTGGGAAGAGTGTCCTATGTTATGCCAAGGGCTGTAAACGAACCGCACGTTCAGCGAACCGTTCGGCGAGAAGTTCGTTTATGTTCGTTTATTTAATAAATGAACGAATATGAACAATTTTTTTTGTTCGTTTAGTTAAACTAACGAACATGAACAAGGGTCTCGTTCGTTCATTTACGTTCGTAAACGTTCGTTTGTTTACGTTCATGAACGTTTGTTCGTCTACGTTCGTCTATGTTCGTTTATGTTCGTTTATATAATTTTTTTATATAATTTAATATATAATCTTTTATTTATTTAGTTTGAATTCAAATAATATTTATTTAAGTTTTAACTTTTTAGAATTTATTTAGATTTAAACTTTATCATCATTTTGTTTTATTTGAAATTTTTACTTTTTTACCTTGTTAGTCTTTCACGTTTCACCTTTCCCTCTTCATTTTCATTTTCCCCCAAAACCCTAATAAGCCTCCTGATGAAATCTTGTGCAAATCATGTAGGGTTGAAGACGGTGATTGTGAACGTGAACCCCAAAAGTGCTTCCTTTCTTTGCTCATGTTCTCCCCAACACGTACAATTCCTTTTCTTTGTTCTTTCCTGGTTCATTCGATCTGCTCTTTTCTATTTGGTACAACAAGAATGGTAATGAAGTGGTAAAGTCTCAGTGGAACTTTTCTATTTGGTTTGATCTTTGCTCTTTTCCTTTTGCTCTTTTCTATTTGGTTCGATCTTTGCTCTTTTCCTCGTCATGCTTTTTTCTATTTGTTGCATCAGTAGGATATTCTTGGGATGGTAAAGAATACCCATTTTATTGCATCTATTTGTTGCATCTGCTAAGTGCTATGTAAGGGCTACAAATAATACTCATTTTATTGCATCTGCTAAGTGCTATGTAAGCGCTACAAAAAGAAATAAGAATTTAATGTAGAGCCAAAATGGAACAAATACGAGATTGTTTCTTCATGGCTATGGGCATAGTGTTTCTTCTAGCATTTGGCTTGATACAAACCATCTTCAACTTGCTTAAGTAGTGCTAAGCACTGATCTCAGAACTTGACTTTTTTAAAACTTAAGTACAACTGTAAGGTTTGTTTCTGTAAGTACACATATCATTTTGTTAAATATAAATTCAGTATCGGCTGCAATAGTCAATAATTAGAGTTCATTTCATAAGGAAAGACCAAGAATTAAGGTTCAATATTTGTAGTTGTTTGAGGCATACCTATTTGTTGCATTTCTATTTGTTGAATCTGTGATTAAGAAAGTAGGTTCTATTTGTTGCATCTGTCAATAATTAGAGTTCATTTCTATTTGTTGCATCTGTGACTATTTGTTGCAGGTTCTAATTGTTACAGGTTCTAAATTGATTCAAGTAGATACCTAACTGGCCATAATATTTCTGTTTTTAAACACTTGGACATCATCATCTTTTTGTTGGTTTTAAATTGGACAACAACATCTTTCTGTTTCACTTCAAATCTTTCAATAATCTGTCGGTTTTAAATTAGACAACAACAACTTTCTCTGTTTCACTTCAAATCTATCCATAAATATGTTGGTTTTAAATTGGACAACAACAACTTTCTCTGTTTCACTTCAAATATGTCCATAATCTATTGGTTTTAAACTGGACAGTAGCAACTTTCTCTTCTTTTGCACTTTTTTAACATTTTCTTAAATTTAAACTATTTTTTTTTCATTTTGTAGATGTTAAATGTCTCTTGTAGCGGTCCATATTTCTTTCATGACGATCTTTATTTAGATCGAATACAATCGTCTCAAGAACTTAAATCAACTGAAATTGAATCAAGTGCAAACACGTCAAGAATGGAAAGTACTCCTGAAGTGGTTGTTATTGGATCGAATGATGGAGAAGATGTTGCAGCAGCCGTTGAGGTGGTAGAGAAGAGGCCAACCTAGTCAACAACGGAGAATCTACTCCATATGCTAAAAGGAAAAGAAAGAAGACTTCGGGAGTTTGGGAACAATTTTGCTTGGTGAAGTTGGCTAATGAAACTGAAGCTTGTGAGTGCATCCATTGTGGTGAGAAGATAAAGAAACTTAAAGATGGAACCATCATACCATTGCATAGGCATATTAGTGATTGCCCAAAGTTAAGAGTCATCAACACCATTCATCCAGGTCAGTTAAAGTTAAAGGTTGTGTCAGGGAAATTAGATTCTTCTATGGTCCAAAACTGGAAATTTGATAATAGTAGGATTCGAGAGGTTGTTTCTCACATGATTATGGTTCATGAGTTGCCATTTAATTTTTTTGAGTATGAACTGTTTAATGTGGTTATGAAGGAAGCTAACCCCGAGTTTAACAAGATTTCACGTGCATCGACTAGGCAAGATTGTGTTGCTAGTTATGAAATAGGCATGAAAAGAATTAATAAAATGTTAAGCGCTGTCAATCGTGTGAGTATAACAACCGATATGTGGACATCAGTGCAGAATAATCATTATATGGTTGTTACTTGTCATTTTGTTGATTCCGATTTCAAGCTTAACAAATGTTTATTAAGTTTCGTTGATGTGCCACCACCTTATTCTGGACTATGTATCTATGATTCCCTCTTTAAGTGTTTAAAAGAGTGGAATATTGAGACAAAGGTTACTACTTTGACGGTTGACAATGCTACAACTAATGATGTGGTGGCTACAAAGTTGAAGGAAATTATGAATCTTCAGAAAAAGCTTGTTGTTGGGGGGAAGTTATTCCATGTGCGGTGTTGTGCACATATTCTCAACTTGTTGGTTCAAGATGGTTTGACGGAAATAAAAGACATTATTCACAATGTTCGTGAGAGTGTGAAACACGTGAATGCCTCTCCAGGTCAATTGCATATATTTAGCGAACTTTCCAAGCAAATGACCTTGTCAATAAAGCATTTGATCTTAGATGTTAGTACCCGATGGAATGCTACATATGCTATGTTGTCTACGACCTTGGAGTTTAAAGAAGTGTTTGTGAATTATGTCGATCGAGAATCAACATACAAGACCTTACCAACCTCGGAAGATTGGGACAAAATTGAAGTTATTTGCTCCTTCTTGGGGCTTTTTAGTGAAGTTACAAAAATAATTTCAGGTATTATTGATTTTTTATGGTTTTTATTATAAGTCATTTTTTTCTAAGCTAATCACCTAATTCTCATACACTTTTATTTACTTCTTTTAATTTTATAGGCTCCGAGTATCCTACATCTAATTTGTTTCTTAGTGAGTTGTATGGGATTAAAGAAGCATTAGATGATTTGTCTTTTGATGAGAATAAATACATGAGAGATATGGCTCTTAAGATGAAAAAGAAATTAGACAAATATTGGGGTACTTGTAATTTGTTGATTTCCATTGGTGTTGTTTTGGATCCTAGCTACAAGATGAAGCTGGTGGAGTTCTCTTTTAATTCCATTTATTCAGCGGATGAGGCTCCCAAACAAATGAAAATTGTTCAAGATACTCTTACTAAAATGTTTGAAGAGTATGTTGAGCAACATAAAACATCTAATGTTGTTTCCACTAGTAGTACACCTGACAAGAGTGAAAGTGGAGTTAAGAGTGGTTATAACAAGCTAAGTTCTAGAGTTGGTATGGGTATCAAGAGTGGCACGACAAAGTATGATCAATATATCAGAATTCAGAAGTGTTGACACTTTTGCGAGTGTGAAGTCAGAGTTAGGGCCTGTTTGTTTGCAGCTTAATGAGCTTAATGAGACTCACAACTTATTCAGTCACCTAACTGTTTGGTAGTGGCTTAATGATATAGAAAGTGGCTTATTCAGTAAGATTTCAAGGGGGAGCTTTATGCAGAAAGCCAAGTTTTTTTCCAAACCAATCCCTCTCATTAAAAAACACGTTCCTTTCATCTATGAAAAAACTCTCTCAAATAAAACCTTCTAAATCAATACAGACAGATTAATCCACACATACAACTTTATCCATTCAGAACTTAATGGAAAGCCAACCAAACAACCCCTTAGACGTTTATTAAGAAGAAGGCGTGTACATTGGTGATTCAGGTGCATATTTTGATGCCTTGGAGTGGTGGAAGGAGAAAAATCTGAAGTTCAGAAATTTGTCTAAAATGGTTGCTAATGTTTTGGCAATTCCGATCACTACTGTTGCTTCAGAATCATCTTTTAGTGTTGGTGGGTGAGTTATCGATGCCCATCGCGCCTCTTTAGGAACGAAGACGGTAGATATGCTCATTTGCAGAGCTGATTGGTATCGTCATCATTATGGACTACATAAAAGGAAAACCAAGGTAATTTTCCTAATCTTTATCAATTATAATACTTGTTTTCTTACAATAACTAATAATTATTTTGTTTGTTTGTTGTAGGAAATTGATGATATGATATATGTTGAGCTTCCATGAGGTGACAAATGATGATGGTAGCTTGTTTTTTATTTTGTTCAAATAATGATGGTGAATTGCTTTTTTTGTTCAAATGATAATGGTTGATGAATGGTGATCGTTTTGTGTATGTTTAAACAATGGATAAGTGGTGTGTAATAGTTAATTGAATGACATGTACTATGTAGGGGTGTTCGTTCGTTTATGTTCGTTATGTTCGTTTAGGCCTATTCGTTTATGTTCGTTAATGTTCGTTCGTTTACGTTCGTTTAGCATGTTAACGAACGAACATAAACGAACACGAACACACTTGATTTCTAAACGAACGAACATGAACACAAATATTTTCGTTCGTTTACCGTTCGTGTTCGTTCGTTTATTCGGTTAAGTTAAACGATCCTTTGACAAATTATGACTCTAAGATATCAGTCCTGATTAAACCTCGGTGGCCACAATTATTGTGTACGTCTGGATTCGAACCCTGGACAGATGGGATATTCCACCACATCCCCCAGGGCCTTAACTAGTACGCCAAAACCCTTGTGATTAACTATTTTAAACTTATAAGTCGTCTTATCCATCTTTTTCTTTGTTTACCTCTCCTTCCAAATTTATTATCATTCCGTCAACGTGGACAAACCAAACTAGTGGTGGCCCGATTCATCCCGGGACTGAGCATAACCGATTGGATATCTGAAATTAGTAACCGGTTAGTGTTTTGGAAGGTTTTGGCGGCCCGGCCAGTGACCGGTTAAGGGCCCGGCCGATCCGATCCGGTTTTTCAAAAAAAAAAAGAGCCGTTAACTAGCTGTTTTTTTGACCGTTTTTTCAAATGTTACCCTTTTTTTGCCTCCTAACCCCCCCAAAAACACTATAAATAAGTTGTATGGTGTATGGGGTTAGACACCAAATTACAAAACACAAAAAACGCAAACAATTCTCGCTATATTTTGTGATTTCGACTCGTATTCATTTCTCGCAAGTTCTAATATCTCTACTCTCAATTCTATCTATTTCTATATTTCTCGTCCAAAATGGCCGGTGAAGAACACGATCCATCTAACGAACAAATTGCCCAAGTTCTTGCCGAGTATGGACGAAAAGTCGAGGTTTGGAACCATTACAACATGGTGATCCTCACCAACGGGAAAAAAAGGCTCAATGCAAACGTTGTGGATCTCTCCTTACTGCAGAAGGAAATTCCACCTTAAGGCGGCACACCGATACTTCGTGCTCGTCGTTGAAATCGGGTCCCGAGTCAAATCAACCGATACTTGACAATTCCAGTCAAATATAAATGTATGATGCCGACTTGAATCGACAAATGACAACAAAATGTGTCATTCAATATGGGTTTCCGTTCGGACATTTCGACAATCCTCACATTACGAATTTGATCAAACTCACGCTACAACCACGCTACGAGCCGGTAAGTCGTCAAACTCTTAGACGTGATGCTTTAAAAACTTGGAAACTTGCTAAAAATGAAATGCGACAAATGTTTGTCTCCTTACCCAACAACGTTTCTTTAACGTGTGATGTATGGAGCGCACCATTCGGATTGCCACAATCTTATATATGCGTAACGGCACATTGGATTGAGCCGCAATCGTGACAATTATGCAAACGTTTAATCACATTTGAACCGTTTGGTTTGACACATTTGGGTGATCGTCAATTTTCTATAATTAAAAGACATCTTCAATTTTATAACTTATATTCTAAAATTATTAGCATTTCGTTTGATAACTCTAGTAATAATACGACATGTGTGGAGAAAATTAAAGTTGACTTTAACCCCTATTTTAGATGGACAATTATTTCATACACGGTGTTGCGCATACATAATAAATCTAGTCGTTCAAGACGGTTTACAAAAATGTAGACGTGTATTAGATAAGTTTAGGCTTATGTAACGTCGGATTTTCACAAAAGGTAAAAAAATGCAACAAGCATATAGACGATATTGCAAAGATGTCGGTTTTCGAGCTTTGGGACCGGCGTTTGATATGACTATTCGATGGAATTCGACTTACAATATGATTGATAATTTAATAAGACAAAAACAATATCTTTGGGCATTTTATAACGATCATTACACGGATAACACTCTTGGACACCCAGATTGGGCCATTCTTGAAGGTTTACACGATATCTTGGGTGATTTCAAAAATTTAACAACTATTTTATCCGGTAATTATTATCCAACAAACCATTTACTTTTAAATCAACAATATATTTTTTCAAGTAAAATTGCATAATACGAAGACCGTCACGATTGGGGAACGTTGATGGAATCAATGAAAGCAAAATTGTTAAAATATTTTTTCGAGATCCCCTTCACTTTTTTTTGTGCCGCGACATTAAATTCGTATTTAAATGTTACGGGTGTTGAAGTTTTAATAACAAATATGTCAGACGTTTGGTTTAGATACGCCTACCAATAATACTTTTTCAAGGGAACACATACGTGTGTTTAATCATAATTTTCAAAATTGATTTGATATTTATAAAATTTATCATGGGGGAGGAAGCCAACAAACCCCTACAAGTCAATTATTTACAGCGGGTTCTAGTTCTAGTTCTAGTGGTCGTTGCAAAAATCGGGCCGACTTAATGACAAATTTAATGAACGAGGTTTTAAATGAATCTAGTAAAAAATCTAAATTTGGTGGAGGCGAGGAGAGGGCTTGGTGAGGAGAGGGTTTCGCGAGGAGAGGGCTTGGCGAGGAGAGGGCTTCGCGAGGGGAGAGGGCTTCGCGAGGGGAGGGCTTCGCGATTGGGAAGAGGGCTTCGGGTGGGAAGAGGGATTCGCGGGTGGGAAAGGGCTTTGCGGTTGGGAAGAGGGCTTCGCGGGTGGGAAGGGGGCTTCGGGTGGGAAGAGGGCTTTGCGGGTGGGAAGAGGGGTTGGGAAGAGGGATTCGCAGTTGGGAAGAAGGCTTCGGGTGGGAAGAGGGCTTCGCAGTTGGGAAGAGGGCTTCGGGTGGGAAGAGGGGTTGGGAAGAGGGCTTCGGGTGGGAAGAGGGCTTCGCGGTTGGGAAGAGGGGTTGGGAAGAGGGATTCGGGTGGGAAGAGGGCTTCGCTGGTGGGAAGAGGGGTTGGGAAGAGGGCTTCGGGTGGGAAGAGGGCTTGGGAGGAGAGGGCTTGGGAGGATAGGGATTCACGAGACCTGGGTAGGGTAAAGAGAGGGTTTGGCGGCACACTTAAGATGTTGACACCAAAATCAAAAAAATAAAAATTTTAATCGAAAACCAATCAAATTTAGCAATGATTATCGATTAAATTCAGAATTCTAACACCCTTTCAATCGATTATCGAGCCAAAAACAATGATTTTTCAATAAAAACTCAAGAACACAAACTTAAAATTTTAGATCTATAAAATCAAAAATTCCACTTCAATCTTACGAATTGGAAGATGAAACTTTACCAAACCTTTAATCTAACACAACTAAGTAGATTGGGAACAACTAGACTCAACGATTTAGCAAAAAAACAATAAACCCAAAAATCAGTCAAGAAGTCGATCGAACATAGAGAAGAGAGAAAAAAATTACCTTTTTTGAATCAAATCTTCGTCTCTTTGCTCTGATACCAATTGTGAATCCCAGATTGCTCAAGTAACAATGAATAATTGAATGATTAACTTTGTATTGAATGATTGAGAGAGTTACAAACATAGGATTGAAAAGCAAACTCTCTCTATTCTATTAGACGCACAATACAGTTTCTCAACCTCTAACCCTAATGATTTGAAAACACACTTTAAATACTCAGGCCTACAAACCCTAAAGGCCGAAGGCCCAACAAACCAAACTAAGACCCAATTAACAAACAAAGACCAATATTAAATAAAAGGCTTTTACAACGCGATTAATAAACAAATAAATAAAATACTTTATATAACTTTCCACGCACTAGGACTTTCAGTCCTAACAGTTTCTTATGTTGCCATGCATTAAAGGTGTTGATTAATGAGCATGTTGACTGCATATCGGATCAATATGTTGTGCGACGATAGACTCAGGAGTTGGTACGTGTCCAGATATAATCAACTTATGTGTATTCCACAATCAGTGCTAAACAAGATGACAACAATAAAATTTTCATTGAAACACTTTTTATTGAACTTGAAATTATTACACAGAAGCTCTCTAATATTTCTCTCTCTAACTCTGATACACGCACAACTCTAACCTAGCCATATACCTATTTTAGCAACACTTATACTACTAAACACTCACACTACTAGCTCTGACTTTGACCTATTATTACAAAGACTTTGACTTTTACATGAGAGTTGACTTGAGCTTTGACTTGTCTTGACTTCAATCTTTATGATCTTGTATCCAATATATTTCAGCACTAACAATCTCCCCCTTTGTATTCAAGATCATCTTTAAAAAAAAAATGCAACACAATCTTTCTCTTTGATTAATCTTTAACAACTTTATCTCTTCCTTGTAGATTTCTTTTAGCAAAGATCATCTCCAGAAAAATAAACATTGAAGCACAATCTCCCCTTTACACTAAAAAACAATCTTCAATCTTTCTGCAATCTCCCAAAGTCTCTGAATATGCTATAAAAGAATAATAACAATATCCCCAAGGTTGTAAAAACCTCTTTCAGACATCAGAGAGAAATTATCTTCAAATTCAACTCGAATTGCTTCAGCAAATTATCTTCAAAGAAAATTTCAGCAACTTTCAACAAGCTATCTGAACTCTTTGAATTTTCTTTGTCAAATTTGAACAACCTTCCCATATCTTGCTTTCTTTGATATATTCTTTCAACAAACATTCTTCAAATCGTCTTTCTTAAAATGATTTGTGCTTTAAATTCCATCACTTCTTTAACATCTCCCATAACTGATACAATCATATCTTCAACAAACATTTCTTGAAATTATCTTCTCCCTTTTTTGTTGATTGTAGCACATATATCATCAAAACTTTACAAGAAATGTCATAAACCTTTTGTCTGACCATTGATCTTTCATTGAGCCTGTAAGTTATTATATTCTCACGACACGTGTCACACAGAGATACTGCTGAGGAGTATGTAAACCTATAGGGTCGCACACAAAGAATGCGTTTGTTTCCATCTTTAGAAACCCGAATTAAATCAAGTTGATTATGAAAATAATTATTCTTAAAGGATAATTATAAAAATATATGTTAAACTGTAATTATGATAATTATAGGGTGAAAACGTAATTATGTTAATTACGGGAAATTATCTATAATTATATATATAATTGTATTTAAAGTTTAAAAGATAATTATATATATATATATATATATATATATATATATTTGAATTTGAATATTACAAATAAATACTAAACCTTATTTAAACCTTATTTGAATTATAGTCTAACTATAATTCTTCTGGTATAAATAGGGCGTTGGGCTAAACCTTTTTCTTAACGATTGAAATTAGATTAGCCTATCAGAGAAATACAGAAAAGAAACGTTATTTTCTTTTCTGTAAAACACATATAAAGCTAGGGTTCTTGGGCTAACACCCGGTGGAGACGGGAAACGTGTTCGTGTGTAGACTGCCAATAGAGAAAACCTATTTTGGTTTCTTGGTGCTCCGTTTCAATCCCGACTGATCTATTATAAGGTACATATTCTAAACACCCTATGGTGTGGTTTACTATAACTAAATGCATCATTGGATCCGATTGACTTTTAAGTATTTAGAAAAGTTTTCTATCTATAATATTTTGTAACCAAAATTTATTATTAATTTTCGCTGCGTTTTATCGGTTACAAATTGTATTAAAACCCAATAGTGGTATCAGAGCCACTTTGATGTCATTTAATTAAAAAAAGGAGAACAATATATTATATGGCAAGTTTAATTGAACCCTAAAATTTTAAATTGGATCAAAATTATAATTGGGCCTCATGTTGAAAGCCTAAAAGAATTTTAAACCTTAAATAAATTTAAAAGAAAATTTTCTTTTTCATTTCCAAAAGAGTTGGTCGGCTGAAGGTGATAACACTACAAGAAAATTGACCTTAAGAGAAGATTATCTTTTGTATTTAAAAGTTTGAAAACCTTCTGTAAAGGTTTTAGAGAAGCTTTTCACTTCCGTCAATAACCTTCCCTATATAATGGTAACTAAAGATTTTAGGGAGGGTACATTTATGTTGGCCTTTAGAGAAGCTTTTTGAAGCTTTAGATATGTTGATCCAGACTCTCTCAGTGATTTGATAATGACCCTATTCTATACTTAGTGAAAATTACGTTTATTATTATGTATTAGTGTTTCACCATCAACGATCAGACTGAGTATGTTCAGTTATCACTGCTGATCTTTCTTGTAAGCATTCATATGTATTAGTGTTTCACTATCAGCGATCAGACTGAGTCTGTTCAGTTATCGCTGATGATTTATGATGTAAACAGTTAGACGTAATCCCTGAAGACAAGTTTCGCGTCAACAAATGTTCATAGATGTAAACAGTTAGACGTAATCCCTGAAGACAAGTTTCGCGTCAACAAATGTTCATAGCTGAATCGAAGACGAAGCTGCTGAACAAAGATAAGTCTACTAGTGACCTGATGCAGATATCAGTGAATCAAGACAAATCTACACACACGAAGAAACCTGAGGAAAAGCTTCAGCGATATCTGAACTTCTTTGTATCTCTGAAGGAAGAGATATTCAGCGATCGATGATCACTTAGCTTATGCCTCAAGTCTCTTTTGTCTTTCCCTGCACACCCAGTACGATGTGTCAGAACGAACATATCATACAACAAATCTGTCAACTACACTGTTCATGATACAACCGAAAGCATGTCTCACAAAGTCAGACTCTCTCTGCCAATCAATGAAGGACACGTGTAAAGCGCCCTGCCATGCATTTAATGCATAGGGTATAAATAAAAAGATTACCTCTCCATCTGAGAGCACCTCGAGCCTTCATCTTTCTAAAAATATAGAAACCCTTGTTTTCTATACTCTCTAATCTCCCAGTTCTCTACATTCTTGTGCAACCATCTTAGTGTTTTCTTAAGTTTGTTTAGATTGAGTTTTACTTAACCTTATTCCGCATCAGACTTGTAAATTGTGTTTGATTTATCAATAAATAATTTATTAAACTTTAAATTCTGTGTTTGTATTCAACCCCCCTTCTACAAACTTGTTAAGCACCTTCGGGACCAACAAGTGGTATCAGAGCAGACTGTTTAACCTAATAAACAAAATCTTGCTTTATTCTCTTCCTTGCTATTCAAAAATGGCACTTAACACAAACACAAACTACTATGATAATGGTTCACTCTCTAAACCTCCTCGATTCAGCAGAGATAACTTTGGTCTTTGGAAGAATCGAATGATGCTATTTCTAGAAGGTGTAGACCCTACTATACATGATTATGTAGCACATGGACCTTATGAACCTTTCACTATCATAAGCGCCGTTCCCGCCACTACCACCACTCCAACTATCCCTGAACGTTATGATGTCAAGGAAATAAGACAGTGGAGTGATGAAGACAAAAAGAAAGTAGGTCTAGATGCAAAGGCAAAAACCATTATCTCTATGGCTCTGCCTGATGAAGCTTTCCATTCCATCATGCATCTTAAAACTCTAAAGAAATATGGGAAACTATATGTGTTCAATATGAAGGCACCACTGAAATCCAAGAAACTCGAAAGATTAACTTGGTAAGATAGTATGAAAGTTTTATCGCTGGTAAGAATGAATCTCTTTCTGACGTTCATCAGCGGTTTAACTGCTTAATCATTGATCTAAGAACTGTGGGTAGGACCTATTCTAATTATGAGGTCTTAACCAAATTCCTAGAATGTCTTCCTGAAAGCTGGGACAATTATTCAATGTCTTAAGCTGATAAAAGACTTAAATTCTCTTTCTCTCAACACCTTGTATGGGATATTGCTCAACTATGAGCAATCAAACCTCCTGAAGAAGAATCTTGTAAAAGATTCTAAAGACTCCAAAAGCACTCCTGTTGCTTTAGTCTCTTCAGAGATAATTCCATCTCAACGATCTACTCTCACTATCACTGAGTTGGATTCTGAATCTGAGGAACTATCAGACACTGATCTTTCAGAGTTTGATGAGTCCTTAGCACTCTTGACAAACTCTTTTAAGAGATTTGCAAGAAAGAACAATATCTGAAGAAATAAGCCTCTCTCTCTTACTGACAAGACAAAATCAACTCCTGTTGATAAGGCTACTACTACTTGCTTTAACTGTGAAAAGATTGGACACTTTTCAAGTGAGTGCAGGTCAAAGAAAGTCTTCAAACCTTCTACCTCAAGAAGATCCAGCGATGACAAATACCTAAATCTCAGAGAAAAATATCAAAAGCTGAAAAGCTACAAGCGAAAAGGTAAAGGTCTCATCGCTGAAGAACACGACTGGGCTGAATCAGAAGAATCAAGTTCTGATGAAGAAGAAGTCGCTAATCTCTGCCTCATGGATGAGATTTAAGAAGAACTGGAAGAACCAACTGAAACTTCTATGAGCTATATATCATCTCAGGTATCTATCTCTACTAATCCCTCTCTATCTGAAGCATAGAGAAGTTGCGCTGTTGATGTGCTGACGATTGATCTGTACAATGCTCTAAACGGCAAATCTATAACTGAAAGCAAAAATATTGATTTAACTGATCAACTAGAGAAATTCCATGAAAAGATCAGAGAACTGACTCTCTTAGAGGAATGTTTGAAAGATCAAGTCATTGTAAATGACATCATCAGCATAGAACGCGAACAAGCCATCGCTGCTCTAAAAACAGAAAAGGCTACTGTTGAAGGATGGTGCAAATCCTCAACAAAGATCACTGAGATTATAAGTGCTCAGATCCCTTCCAGTGATAGAACTGGTCTTGGTTTTTGGAAACCACAGGATGAACCTAAAGAAGACAGTTTCATGCTTAAGTTTGGAATGTTTGTCTCTTCTATCCCTGACACTTCTCATGATCAGTTCTCTTCTTCATCTTCTTCTAATCCCATCCCTGAGAAAATATTTAAAAGCTCTAAGCCTGCAGATAAAGGAAAATCCATTCTTTATCCTCAGAAGACATCCAAGAAAGAAAAGCTGAAAGTTTCTTCTAAAACTTCAGTGAATCAATCTTCTAGGTCTGTGATAGAAATCTTTGATCTTTGTCCTCCAAAGCTGAAGATTGATCTTAAGCCCATGAGATCTGAAGAAATGAAAATTCCTCCCAGATCTCATGCTAAAGGCATTCTTGGAGCTGGACCTGCTCATCTTAAATTCTCAAAACCTTCTACATATGGTCCTAAAACCATATTTAAATATAGAAAATGCTATCATTATGGATTTACTGACCATATTGCAAGCAAATGTCCAACTGCAACTAAAGATGATAAAACAACTAAAGTGAAGATGAATGCCTCCAAGGCTGAGAAGGTCACGAAAGCTGAAAAATCGACCAAGGTGAAGAATACCACTAAGGTTAAGAAATTAACCAAAGTGAAGGTTACAATTGAAGCTGAATCTTCATCTGCTGTGAAGATTGCTGAACCTTCCATCTCCACTAACCATAAAGGACCCATTGAAAAGTGGGTACCAAACAAAGCTTAATCTTCCTTATGTTTGCAGGTATCAAAGGGCATCTGGTATCTTGATAGTGGATGCTCACGTCATATGACAGGAAAAAAAGACCTGCTAACTGAATACAAGGAAGAGAAAGGTCCCTCTGTGACCTTTGATGGAAATGGAAAAGGATATACCTGAGGTTTTGGTGTCCTCAGCAATGGGACAACTACCTTCAGAAGAGTCGCTTATGTAGATGGACTGAAGCACAATCTTTTGAGCATCAGTCAGCTATGTGACAAAGACTATGAAGTTCGCTTTACCAAAAAAGCATGTTCAGTGGTAAATGAGAAAGGGAAACTTGCTCTCAGTGGTTATCCTAAAGAAAATGTCTATGTAATAGATATGGACTCTACTACCACTGAAAACATATGTTTTCTCTCTAAAACCTCTTCTGATGTCAACTGGCTATGGCACAAAAGGATCTCTCACCTAAACTTCAAAACCCTGAATTCTCTCTCATCTAAGGAACTGGTTTCTGGTCTTCCTCAACATTCATATGCTAAAGAATCTCTCTGCTCAACATGTGAAAAAGAAAAACAGACAAAAGCTAGTTTCAAGTCTAAACAAGTCTCCTCAGTGACAAGTCCTCTTCAACTCTTGCATATAGATTTGTTTGGCCCTGTCAACATCCAATCAATAGCTGGAAAGAAATACACACTTGTCATTGTAGATGAATACTCCCGCTACACCTGGGTTATCTTTCTTTGCTGCAAGAGTGACACTCCAGAAGAACTAATATCTTTTGTTAAAAAGATGGAAGTGCTGAATAATCTTACTGTTCGTTCAATAAGAAGTGATCATGGAACTGAATTCAAAAACAGTTCTCTGAACAATTTCTTTGAGAACAAGGGAATTTCTCACAACTTCTCTTTAGTAAGAACGCCTCAGCAAAACGGAGTCGCTGAAAGAAGAAACAAAACGATCATTGAAGCTTCTAGATCAATGCTCAGCAATTCTCACCTCCCGACTCAATTTTGGGCTGAATCTGTAAACACTACATGTTTACTCAAAACAGATCGCTGATAGTAAAGCGATTTGGAAAGACAACTTATGAACTATTTCATGGAAGAAAACCATCTATCAGTTTTCTTCATATCTTTGGTTGTTAGTGCTTTATCTTAAACAACAAAGATCAACTTGGAAAGTTCGATCCAAAAGCGGATGACGGAATATTTCTTGGATATTCCTCTATCTCCAATGCCTACAGAGTTTTCAACAAAAGAAGACAATCTGTGGAAGAAACAATTCATGTCATCTTTGATGAAACTCGCTCAACGAACTCTAAACCAATCGCTGATAATGAAGAGTTAAATGCTTGGATGTTTTCTCATTACAGAGAAACATAACCCTTCTTCTCAAACCATCAACACACAGATCCTCCAGCTGCTGATGATGATCCAAACATCATACCTCCTAACGCTGAATCCAACTCATGGGTTTCAGCTGAGCCTCTAAACACACTTCCTCCATCAGATCCATCTTTGTTTGAAAACCTCTCAGAAAACAATGGTCTGTCCGACACTCAACAATTAATAGCTGATGAACCTCAGGATTCTTCATCAGTGAACATTCCTATTGTTGATCCAACCTCTGAAATGAGCGATCATGCTCCTGCTCAGCAATGGACCAGAGATCACCCCATAGATCAAATTCTTGGTGATCCCGATGCAGGTATTCAGACACAACGAAGTTCAGGTAATATCTGCCTCTTTGTCAACTTTATTTCTTTAATAGAGCTAAAGAAGACTGATGATGCCCTCAGAGATCCAAACTGGGTCAGCGCTATGCAAGAAGAGTTGATTGAGTTCACTCGCAACAAAGTTTGGAATCTCGTTCCTAGACCATCTGATAAAACTGTTATAGGCACCAAGTGGGTGTTTAGAAACAAGTTAGATGAACATGGGACTGTAACCCGCAACAAGGCTCGACTTGTTGCTCAGGGATACAGACAAGAGGAAGGCATAGACTATGATGAAACCTTTGCCCCTGTGGATAGGCTCGAAGCGATTCGAATTTTCTTAGCCTATGCAGTTTACAAAGACTTCATTGTGTATCAAATGGATGTAAAATCAGCGTTCCTAAATAGAAAGCTGAATGAAGAAGTCTATGTAGAACAAACCCCAGGGTTTTATGATCCTAAGTATCCAAATTATGTTTATAAATTGGATAAGGCTCTCTATGGTCTAAAACAAGCCCCTCGTGCTTGGTATGACACTCTCTCATCTTTTCTTATCTCTGAAAATTTTGAACGTGGCGAAATCGATAATACATTATTTTTCAGAAAGATAAAAGGTCATATTATTCTTGTACAAATATATGTCGATGACATCATATTTGGTTCTACTAATCCATCTCTATGTACTCGCTTCGTTGAAAGATGAAAAAAAAAATACAAAATGAGTATGATGGGTGAGCAAACGTATTTTCTTGGTCTTCAGATTAAACAATATGAAAAGGTACTTTTATCAGCCAAGGTAAGTATGTTAAAGATATGCTGAAGAAGTTTGATCTAACACAAACTTCAGCGATGAAAACTCCTATGGCACCTCCTCTGACACTAAACAAAGATCCATCTGGAAAACCTGTTAATGTCACTGCCTATAGAGGAATGATAGGCTCCCTGCTGTATCTTACAACGAGTCGACCTGACATCATGTACTCTACCTATTTATGTGCACGCTATCAATCTGAACCCAAGGAATCCCATCTGATCGTTGTTAAGCGAATTTTCAGATATCTGAAAGGAACTCCTAACCTCGGTCTTTGGTATCCTAAAGACTCAGGGTTCAATCTAATTGGATATTCTGATAGTGATTTTGCAGGGTGTAAACTAGATAGAAAAAGTACTACCGGTGGATGTCAACTCCTAGGAGGAAAGTTGGTAAGCTGGACAAGCAAAAAGCAAAATTCAGTGTCCACTTCCACAACTGAAGCTGAATATGTAGCTGCTGGAAGTTTTTGTGCTCATGTCTTATGGATGAGAAATCAACTATTAGACTATGACCTTCAACTATCAAAGATTCCAATCTATTGCGACAGTACTAGTGCTACCTCTACAGCAAATAATCCAGTGCTACATTCAAAGACCAAACACATAGAGATCATATATCATTTTATCAGAGATCATGTGATGAATGGTGATATTGAACTTCACTTTTTTCCCACTGACTATCAGCTTGCTGATTTATTCACCAAACCTCTTGATGAGACAAGGTTCAACTTTCTCATCAGTGGGCTTGGAATGCTGAATCTTGAAGAATGACTCTTCATCGTTCATGCATTATGTTAGTGATTCTAAGTTCCCCTTTATCATTTAATCTCTGAATAAATTTCTGACTCTCAGGTATGGTCTCTCACTCTCAATCACTGAATATTCATTTAGTAAGATGTTGTTCAAAAATAAAAACTTTAATCACTGATTGTTCTTCAAATGATTAAAAGCTTTTTGATAAATAAAATCTATCACTGACATTTCTCATCAGTGATCCTTTTGAAAAGACAAATCAATCTCTGAATTTTTATCAGGGATTCTTTCAAAATGAAAACTTATCTCTGGAGGTAAGTACCCAACTTCTTATGATGGTACTTTCTCCAAAGTTGGTCAGCGATCTCTGGAGGTCAAGCCGGTCGCCAACGAGGTAAATCTCTCAACTCTTCGCACTCGTCTCTCTCTCCATTCCTCTACTTCAGCGGCCACGCATGATGTTCTTTCTTCTGCTAGCCCTGTCGCTACCGCCGCTCATAAAAGACCATCAACTAGTCTTCCTGGTCCTTCAAAGAAGGCCAAAAAGACTAAGGAGACAACCCCTAGTGGTTCGATGCCTGAAGTAGTTTCTCAAAAAACTACTTTGGATGCTTTTGAGGGTTTCTCCTCCACAACTTCAGCAGTCATCACATCAACCGTGCCAACGATTATCAACGTTGTCACAACAACAGTGATATCACCCATCACCTCAGTTCAACAACCACCCTCTGAGGTACCTTCTACTATCCAAATATATTCTATCCCCATCATTCATCCTTCTATTTATTTGGTCTCTAACCCTTCATCTATTTCACAGCAACCTCAGTTTGCCCCATTAGGACCTGACAATCAAACTTTTGAAGATTCTATGCATTTCTACAATATGTTTGAGAACTCAGGTACTGCTATCAATCTAAACACTCCTCCCATATCACCATATAAGCCTGAGCATCATCGTGCTCATCTGCTAACTCTATTTGCAGGTCCTACTTTGGCTACTGTTGACGCTCACATCAACACACTCGCTGAGAAGGTGGAGAGTCTCATCACATCTGTCCACGAATACACTGGCGCTATTAATCTCGCTAGTGAGGAACTCAAGAGGTTGACTGATGCCTCCTCTTCCAAAGCCTATTCTTCTCAGCTAACGAATGTTCAGGCAGACATCATCACCATCAAGGATGACCTGATCAGGACTCAACAACAGGTCACTCTCATTCAGGGGACGCAGAACACCCTGAGAGATGACTTTTGGGATCTTTCACTGAAGGTTGATTCCTGCACCTCTATTGTTCAACAAGTGCTTCTGAAGCTGACTGAACCAGCTCCATCGCCAAAACCTTCTTTCACTGAAAATGACCGGACATCTCTGAACATAGCCATTGAATTCATTCATCAAGCTACTTCAGATTTTCCCGTCATTGAAGGGCGTCTTGAGCGACTGGAGGCTAAAGTCCGGTCCCTGGCCACTTCAAAAGCTGCTCCTTACATCACTGAACATCCCCATTCTGATAATGACAAACAGGGGGAGAAAGAGCGTACTGAAGAAAATATTGAAGAGGATGCTGCTGCTGAAATCTAGACGAAAGAACCTCCCTCTCATGTTGAGGGGGAGAAGGTTGCTGACAAAAATCCTGCCTCTACTTCTCTTGCTCAAATTCCTGATGAAGAAGAAGAGGAAGAGGATGAGGAAGATGAAGAAGAACTTGATCTTGAAGATCAAGAAAAAGAGAAACATGCTGACGATGACGATGAAGAGGACTAATCTCTTTGGGTCTCATCAACGAACGTCTCATC
Source organism: Arctium minus (assembly GCA_954870635.1). Lineage (NCBI taxonomy): Eukaryota > Viridiplantae > Streptophyta > Magnoliopsida > Asterales > Asteraceae > Arctium > Arctium minus. The sequence continues at coordinate 50,948,848 of OX941094.1, forward strand.
AGCGACAACTACGAAAGGAGCTGTCACAGCAGGGGGGAGAAGTGAACCTACTTCAGGTGCTCCTTCCCAAGGCAAGCAGAAGGGTATAGCTGCCGAGGGAAATCTGAACGTAGTATCACAATCTGAGGGGGAGAATCCTTCTCAGGTATGTCTTTCTATTGTACCTATATCTTACTATACCTTTCCCACCCTTGTCTCTTTCTAAGCCTTTATCTTTCTCCTTCCCAAAAATAAACACTAACTCCTTTTTCACTTCCTGACCAGACAGTTCTCTCCCCTGCTTAAGGGAACTGAAATTCAAATAATCCCAGCTTCAACAGCTGAAGATCAAATAATCCCAGTCTCCTTCAGTGAGATTGATAAACAACAACAACAACAAGAAGAAGCCTTGCTTCACCCAGGAAGGCCCTCCAGACCAGCTCATTGGTTAGAGGAAGAACAAAATAGAAGAACGAAGATGATTTCTCATCTGGAGAGTCAACGACTGAAGATCCCTCTTCAAAATCCATCTACAGAGCTAGACTTCCTGACTGAAGCTGAAATTGAAGAATCTGTCATAGCTGAGAAACTGATCGCCGAGTGTCAAAGAGATGCTTCTCTAGCTCTCAAGGTTCAGTCCTCTCAAGTTAAAGACAAGAAGCTAAAGAAGAATCCAGTGGAAGTTCAGGCTGCTCTACTCAAAGAAATTGAAGAGGAGCGCTCAAAAGAACAAGCGGTCAGCGATAACTCTGTCTAATGGTGCAAGCATAAAGTCGACTATCGCTCTGACCTGATGAATATTACAGCCGTTTTCATCTCTGGGAGAAAGAAGAAGGACCGAACTTCTGTAACAATGGAGATAACAGAGAGGATGGAAGCTCAAAGGCAATGTTCGTCTCAAAACTTGAAAGCTTCGGTTACATGGAATGGCTAGAGTTTAAGGATGCACTGAAGAAATCAAAGTCAACTTACAGAGGCTATGTTGAAGGGATCAATAATGCTCTCATCAACAGAGTCGCTGATATATTAAAGGTGCCATCTGCTCTTCCTTCTAAGCCAAGGCAACTCAAAAGAAAGTCTGTCTCCTCCTTATCTGAGAATGTCGCTGCTATCAGAAATGACACCTCTATCAAATTATCAAAGGAAGCTTTGTTTGGTCCTCCTTATAATATCTCAGTTCTGGATCTATCCCTGCTTCCTGGTGGACCATATCTTGCCGGGCAAGTACTTAAAGATCCTTTTGGAATCTTCTTCAGAGATAATGAGGAACATCTCAGATTCCAAAGAGTCTCTGAAATCCCTATCTGTCCTCTTAGTCATCTCAAGGATGTCTTATGCTTATGGTGTGACTTCTCTCCTTTAGCTGAATCGATCAAGGCAATCATTAGTCAATAATCTTCAGATCGAAGGCAAAGAGGAGAAGAAATACCTGACTATATGATCAATCCTCCAAAGTCTTCTCTAGATAGCTGATAGATTAGTTTCTTAATTCTTGTAATCTTTTAGTTAGACTTACAGTAGTTAGTTCTTCACTTGTACTTTATATTTTCATATCTTGTAATTCCTTCTTTGAAATAATGAAAATTTCAGTGAAGTACTTAACCCTATCAATACTGTAAAAGATCCCTCAAAATAGTAATTGGGACATGTATGTTATGAGTCTAGATTATTCCTCATTTTGAATTATAAAGTAATTTTCTTCAGTTACTTTGTCATTATCAAATAGGGGGAGATTGTTGATCTAGACTCTTTCAGTGATTTGATAACGACCCTATTATATACTTAGTGAAAATTACTTTTATTAATATGTATTAGTGTTTCACCATCAGCGATCAGACTGAGTACGTTCAGTTATCACTGATGATCTTTCTTGTAAGCATTCATATGTATTAATGTTTCACTATCAACGATCAGACTGAGTCTGTTCAGTTATCGCTGATGATTTCTGATGTAAACAGTTAGACGTAATCCCTGAAGACAAGTTTCGCGTCAACAGATGTTCATAGCTAAATCGAAGACGAAGCTGCTGAACAAAGATAAGTCTACTAGTGGCCTGATGCGGATATCAGTGATGCGGATATCAGTGAATCAAGACAAATCTACACACGCGAAGAAACCTGAGGAAAAGCTTCAGCGATAACTGAACTTCTTTGTATCTCTGAAGGAAGAGATATTCAGCGATCGATGATGACTTAGCTTATGCCTCAAGTCTCTTTTGTCTTTCCCTGCACACCCAGTACGATGTGTCAGAACGGACATACCTCTGCCACAAATCGTGCAACAAATCTGTCAACTACACTATTCATGATACGGCCGAAAGCATGTCTCACAAAGTCAGACTCTCTCTGCCAATCAATGAAGGACACGTGTAAAGCGCCCTGCCATGCATTTAATGCATAGGGTATAAATAGAATGATTACCTCTCCATCTGAGAGCACCTTGAGCCTTCATCTTTGTAAAAATATAGAAACCCTTGTTTTCTATACTCTCTAATCTCCCAATTCTCTACATTCTTGTGCAAGCATCTTAGTGTTTTCTTAAGTTTGTTTAGATTGAGTTTTACCTAATCTTATTCCGCAACAGACTTGTAAATTGTGTTTGATTTATCAACAAACAATTTATTAAACTTTAAATTCTGTGTTTGTATTCACCCCCCCCTTCTACAAACTTGTTAAGCACCTTCGGGACCAACAAGATACACTTTCAAAGCTTATCTAAAGGTTGGCCAATTTTTATTAAAAAGCTTCTCTAAAAGTATGCTTTTAGTGACATTTTTTGAGCATCAATTACGGTTTTTAAGCGTCACTAAAAGGTACTTTCAGGGAAGGTTTTTGGAAAAGCTTCTCTAAAGGTATAGGCTTTAGTGACGCTTTTTGTAAAGCTTCTCTAAAAGGTATTCTTTTGTTACACTTTATTGAACCTTCTCTAATCGTTATCTTTAGATACATTTAATCAAAACCTTCTCTAAAATTATATTTTTTAGTTACACTTTATTGTAAAGCTTCTCTAAAGGACATCCTTTAGTTACACTAATGAAAAAAATAATTCCTTCTCTAAAGGGTATATAATATATATATATATATATATATAGAGAGAGAGAGAGAGAGAGGGAGGTTCATTTGTTAACCAACATTTTCTTGTTAACTTTGTGAACCACTCTAACCAATAAAATTGCACCTTTATATGTTGTTTGTATTCCATTAACCATTAATGACAAAGGATACAAAAGTAAATCTAAATATATATAATATTTATTATTATTATGTGGGAGTTACAAAAATTTAAATTCCACAATTTTAGCTTTCTTTGATAACAAAATTTTTTCTATAATCAATTGCTAAAATTGTATGAACATCACAAGAAGTATAGTAGCTCCATCTCAACAAATCGAAATAATGGTAGGTGAAAGTGCAGTGTCTCATAGGAGAGACTCCATGAAGAACACATGCATGCTTTTCTTTTATTTTCTCCCAGATACATGTTTTGTGAAAATGGGATTTGATTTTTGATTTCTTTTTTCTTGGATGATTTATGTGTAAATCTTATGGGTTATTTTCTGTAAGTGCGATGAACCCATTTTATGTTGTTGATATGAATCTGAGTCTGACCCCTTTTAGGTTCTATTCATATTTACATGAACAACATTATATTGTATTGCCACTCGATTCATATTCATATTTGTTCATTCTATTCATGTTCATATTTGTTTACATGAATCTTATGGGTTCTATTCATGTTTACATGAACAACAATATATTGTATTGCCACTCGGATTCATGTTCATATTTGTTCACTCTATTCATGTTCATATTTGTTTACATGAATCTTATGGGTTCTATTCATGTTTACATGAACAACAGTATATTGTATTGCCACTCTATTCATGTTCATATTTGTTCACTTAAGTATGATGTCAGTTACGAATCGAGGGTGAATGAGGGTGAATCGGGGGTTACGAATGGAGGTACGATTTTTTGGAAGGATAATTAATGGAGAGAATAAAGAAGCTTATTTAATTGATTTTCCCCAAAATACCCCCAACACCATAGTTCATTCCTAATATTACATTAAATGTACATTTATTACACTCTCTAAAAGATATTTAAATCTCAACCCTTGATATCCAAGATCAAGGGCTATAAATGGTTCACAAAGTTAACAAGAAAATGTTGGTTAACAAATGAACCTAACCATATATATATATATTACAATAAAATATATAACAATATCAATCAAGAATAACATCAAAATACTAAAACAATATAATTCTATATATTTGTCATAAAAGACAAGAATTTTTCAAACGAACCATAATGTTTCACCGAATCCTCACATCTATACAAATTTATAAAAAAAAGCATCTAAAATCATATTACAACAAACCAAGATCTTCAATGTGCCAATTCTCCTCTTTTATCTGCAACAAGTAAATAGGACATCAAAGCAGCTTCATTTCATTTCTTTAACCAATCATCAAACATATGATTTTGCAATTATGTTAAGCAATCTGTAATGATCTTTGCCTGATAAACCAAAAAAAAAGTTTTAAGCTTAATGGACCAAAATTTGCTTTAAAGTTGAGATAAAACGATTTCTTCAAGACCAGATTTGAGAACAACAATTTCTTCAAGACCAGATATGCTAAAAAGCCAATAAACACAAGTTTTGAATTATGTCTCTATAACTAGTTAACAATTACTACTTTAGATTTGGCTAAAATGCTTTATTTACTAGGGTTTTAGTTTGTATTTTTAACTACTTTTTCACTATTCTTCTTTCCGACTAGACAAACTCAAATGGAAGTATATCACTGCTCCAAATCTATACAAACTAAGGGTAGTCTTGAAGATGTAAAAACATAATAAAAAGATTAACTACATATCGGCTGGCCTAGTATGTTATATTTTGTCTGGATCTCATCCGCTCCCTATCTCATGAATAAAATTGTGGGAAGATATTAGGAAGTAAGTGGCGGAAATAATATAATTTTAAAATAGAAAATCCGAGTCCAAGAAAAAGTGGCGGAAATAATTTATATTGAATATTACCGAACATAGCCGTGAAGCTTTGGCAGGATCATTTTTTCTCTCAAAAAAAGATCTGCATGCAACGAAACCTCCTAATCCCGCACCAGTTGGACATATATTATCTTTCTTCAAATTACAAGTTCTACACAACTTGTAACATAAGTAATACCATATATGGGTATAATGACAACATCAGAGCCAACACAAAGCATCATATCCTGCAAAGCTTTCAACAGTGTCAAAAATCAATGGAGAAGATAATTGTTTTTAAATTGTTTCTTCTGCTAGTGACCACTTTTTTTCATCTCAATGTTGAAAAATATATCATGAAAGCACATACTACCTTTCCTTGCCCAACGAACACGAAAACAAAAAAGGTACACAAAAATGATTCATCTTCCTGTATGAGACCCTCAAAGCTTCAATAGCATCATTGAATAGCTAAATAAATCACAAAACAATCAAAAGATAGAATATATAAAATACCTAGAAAATGAAAATTGGACTCCTTTCACATCCATTTCCATTTTTATTTCAAACGTACAGAGAAATATCAACCACGCAGAAGTATCAACAATCAACTTCATACCACCCATAACACAACCAATCAACACTCCACATATGGTTTTATATTTCACCCATCAGAGCTTCTGTTATCCCCCCATCTGCTAGTGCTTTCTTAATTTTCAGAAGTAAGCATATAGAGCATAAACCTGTCCATCCTCTTGGAGAGTTTTGGTGCGACCCATCCATCTGTAGAGAAAGTTTTGATCTCTCCTGTAGTTCTTTGTAAATCGAATTCTTGTAAGTTCTTCTTAATCGATAATAACTTTACAAACAATAGAGATCAAGAATAATGACATACAGTTGGATAGTTGGAACAATCAAACACCTCAATTTCACTAATGCCACTAACACCTTCTAATAGATTATTATAAAACTCATCTGGACTATGACCAATTGAGGTCTTCACACCCATCCCTGTCACAACAACTCGCCTTCATTTTGTTAGAGGCTTTTTTTTGGTCACAATCTCCATTGAAGGCTGCTGAGCTATAGCCATTGTTTCACCTAATATTTAGTTAACGAAGCGAAAATGTGGTTAGTATGTAGATAATAAAATAAAAATAGCCACCAACTGGACTCTAAATAAAGAAGAAAAGAGATATAATCATACAGAAGCAAACATGAAGGTATTAACAGATACCACCACTGGCCCAAAACAAATGAGCATTTGCCTAAAATTTTCCCAAAGTGTAAAATACAAGAAAAAATCCCATCAGTTGATTTGTATTGTAACCAAAGTTAAATTCTTCAATGACACCTGCAAAGAGATAGAGGGACATTGGACAGAAAGGGAAGCAATGTACATAAAAATCCATTAGGTTGGAGGCTGTTTCTGATCATATTATGGCTGCAGTTAAAGTGTTTGTTATTATGGCCCATAAAGCATTCTTTTGGCTTGTAGTTGCACCTGATCACATTTAATGTACTTTCCTGTTTGCAATGGATGATGATATATCTAGCATAGAATAATATTATCATGTATTCATCCACAATGGAACAGAGTCATGTATATATAGTAACATATTATATTTAACCAAAAAATGATTTCTAAAAACTCAAAATAAGTTCATATAATCATATACTATATTCAACCGTAGCTTTTGAGTCTGTTTTTTCAAGTACAGGAGGAAGGAAATTAAACGATGAACATTATCAAATATCCTAATTCATTAGTAGAAGGAATTTTACCAAATGAAGCGATTCTTTGATGATCAACACAGATTGTAACGCAACCAAAGCCACCGAATCACAAATCAGCAATCCTATAACCAAAACAAACCTAATTTTACATTATAAACATAACAAGGCAGAGCACATACACTAGCAAGTATTAGAAACGAAAATGAAGATTTGAAGAGAAACTAAAATCGCCTACCCTAACTCGATGAATCCTCATGCCCTAAATCGAATTGACGAGACAAATTGAACTTGAAGTCATTTAAAAAAACGAAATCATAGATCATAATCAAAAAGAAAGCAAAGAGAAATCAAAGAAAAATTAGTCGGATTGTTGAAAAATCGAAGAGAAATCTACACGACATTCGTATAGGACTCTCGAAAAATCTCAGGATGGTTTATACTAATATTTTTATTACATAAAATTGATTTATTAAAATTGGAAAACCTTTAGATACGAGTATTAAACAAGTTCAATGCATAAGATTGAAACAGAATACAATCACATTTAAAGCTTACATTTTTGTGCGCAAAGTTCAAGTCTATAATACAACTAGTGTTAGACATTTTATGGCGAAAGAGTCAAACTAGAAATTGAATCACAAAACATTTGATTTCAATCAAATGACATGCTAAGCCTCGTTTTTTTATTTCAATCAAATGACATGCTAAGCCTCGTTTATCTATAATATAACTTGGTAATCTTGGTAAGCGCTTAACTGGGTAAGCGTTTGGTAAACGACCCCTAAACATACCATAACAAATAATCATACCATTAGAATTGACAATCAAAAGGTTAAGCATGCCATGAACCATTAGCAACAAAACTATTACACCAAACTCACATTTTCCCCTTTGTTACTCAACAATAATGTTAGTGTATTTTATTGTATCCAAGATTTAGTGAGAAAAGTCTAAGTGTGTAAAGTCAACAAAGTCAACTTTAGTATCTTGAGAGATCCTTTATTGTGAGAGTTTAATCTTGTGAGAAGTAGTTGTGATATAAATATCTTAAGCCTTGTAATAGTTTGGTGTAAGAGATCAACATTGTAATATTGTCAGATGTATGACTAATACACTTTCTCTCTGTACTCTCTCTCTAGATCTTCATATTGTCAAATCTTGATTGTAGAATTGCTTGATTAATTGGGAAATTACAATTTCAATTGGTATCAGAGCGAGACCATTCAAATTCAGAAAGATTTCATCACCAAATTTGATTCAAATTCTTGAAAAATCAAGAACATGCAGATCGTATCGTTTTTTTTTCTGTTGAATCAAATTTTATCTTGATAATTGTTGTTTGAATGTATAAATGATCAAGTTGTGATCGATTTCAGTTTAGAAACACTTTGTATTCACACAATTTCACAGATTAATCACAAGATCAGATTCAATTTTCAAAATTTTGGATCTTGTTGGCAAAAATGTCGAACACTGTAAATCTGAAAATAGGACTGTAATTTGTTGTTTTTAGCAAGTTTGGATTGATAGAAAAGTGTTTAGAATTGGTTTTCAAGCACATTGGTTCAATTTGTAAAAGCAATTTGCAGGTTTGAATTGATTTGGATTGAATTCGTGAACTCAGAGTGTAAAACGCACTAGATTGGAAAAACACGCAAGCTTCATCTGAAGAACACGCAAGTGAAGGAAGAACGCGCAAACGTCTTCTGCGAGTTCATAGTCATTTGATTTGCGAGTTCATGAAAAACACACAAACAAAGCCTGTGAGTTCATGAGAAACACTCAAGCAATGATCTGCGAGTTTCAAGTTCATGTGATCTGCGAGTTTTCATTTAGCGAGTTCTAAAGTTGTCAAAATTTTTCTAAGGACAGAACGCGCAAAGGCATAGAAACGCGCAAAGGAATCAAAACGCGCAAGCCTAACCTTGCGAGAAGCCAAAACACGCATATCGTTGTTTGCACAAACTTCAAAACACGCAAGTAGTAGTGTGCGAGTTCTGAAAACGCGCATAAAGCGTTTAGCGAGTTTCTCAGTGAACAGTGACTTGAGAGTTTAGTGCTTTGCGAGTTTGTGTGGTCTGCGAGTTTTATACTTGTAAATTTTTTTTCTGAGCTTTGCGAGTTTTAAGTGTTTGCGAGTTTCAGAGTTAGAATTTTTTTTAATATTTTTTTTGGTGATTTAAGTTTGACTTTTAGTCAACTTTTCTGAATTGTTTGGGAACGATCATTCTTATCAAGCTAATCATTCAAGATGCCAAATACAGATGAGAGAGGAAATACTGTACTTTCAGCTAGAGATATGGCTGTCTTATACATGCCTGAGATACCAAAAATAGAGGCTGAATGTGACAAACTGAAAAATCAGAATTCAAAGCTTTTTAAACAGATTCAGGAGTTGAAGTCAAATTTGTCAAATTCTGATAAAACTCCTGTTTGTGCAAAATGTACTGATAATGTTAAATCTGATTTTACAGGTATCATCAGCGCAAGAGAGAAAGAAATTAAAGAAAAAGAGAAAGAGATTAAAGATAGAGAGAAAATGATGGGAATAAAAGAAAATACCATTCAGACTCTTGAGAAAGTAATCAAGCTCAAAGAGTCTAATATTACAAAACTTCAAATCCAACTGAAGACAACTGAACAAAGAGTCTAATGACTTTGACTTTCACTAAGAGTTGACTTTCCAGCTGAAGACTTCTTGAACTCTGACCTCTGGTCTTCATGATCTTCATGATCTTGTATCCAACATAATCATGCTCTAACACTTACCTTTCTCCTTTTCAACTTGTTGTGCAACAAGTTCATTTATCGACTTCGGTGGCCTTATGCCTAGATTGAAGCTTGGTGCAACGAAGTCGGAAAACGTGACAAAACACCCATCAGATGTCTTCCCATCTAGGCGTGTAAATGAGACGAGACAACTCACGAGCTAATTGAGATCGATTCGGTCAAAACTCGATCAAAACTTGACTCGAATAGGCTCGACTCGAACTTGAGCTCGACTCAACATACTAACGAGTCGAGTCAAGCGACCTGATACTTGACTCGATAAGATCGTGAGATACTCGAATATATATTATATATAATTAATTTATATTATAATTTATAAAGTATAATGTAACAAATTTAATAATAATTATTTTAATACAATACATTAATGTTAAGATAATAAATCAAAATTGAAAATTGAATTAAAAAAAACACTCTAAAAAGGAAGGATGAGAAGATGAGAAGTGAGACTTTCTCCCATCCCACATTGGTCCCTTAACTCCTTCTTTGACTCTTTACTCTAGTATCTATATGGGTACGCCTCCACCATTTTCTTTGCATTCTTCTACTAGTTGCTTGAGCCTCTTTGCTTGAGCTAATGGCTTGAGCTAGTGAAAGAGTTTTATAGGAGCACACTATCAAAATAGATGCATGTTAGCTCCAAATCAATGTATAGAAAGTATTGAAAAATTTGCTAAGTATAGAAGCTTCAGAAGACGGTTCATACACCAAGTGCTCCACAGAAGATACAAGCTCAGAAGCTCTGACAACCATCTACCCAAGAAGTTCAAAACCTGAAGATCACTCTCAGAATGCAGAGCCTCTGTGCTCACTCACAGAGCCTCTGTGCTGGCAAACCTCTGGAGATGGAAGTCAAAGATTTCAGATTCAAGTGTTAAGACAAGACCACGTACAGAACATGTGAGCCTGTTGTACGAAGATTCTAAGGATCATTTGTGCACGTCCCACATTTTTTTACTTTCCAGGTGGCATTCCTTTTGTGGAATGTCAGCCTTTGTCTTGTACTATGGTGTGCGCCCCTCCTTGTATATTATGGGAGCACTACCATCCCTTGAATCAAGCGAGCACACACTATTTTGAGTGCACCTTTGTATTTCCAGATTATCTTTGACCATTTTAGCATACACTTGTGCGTGTTCTTGGTGTAATACTCAATTTAATGAAGCATTTGATTAAGTAATCATTGTATACTTGTTTGTTGAATGCTTTGTTGAATATTAGTGTGTTTACTACCAAACCATACTTCTTTACTACACCATAAATCGCTTCCGCACCTATATCACTCTGATTTGTGTAGTTTAGAGGTTCATATCTTGAATAGAACACATCTTGGGATCAACAATTGGTATCAGAGCAGACTTTGATCTTTAATATCAAAGGATCCTGTTCTATACTTGATTCTAGTGTTTTTGGTAGTAGTTTGAGTCCGTTCTTCATCTTGTTCATCATTCAAAAGAACATCCCCTGTTTTCTGGGTCTATTTCAACCTATTTGATCTAGACTCAAAAATAGGTGTGTTGTATTTATAGAACAGTCTTAAAGCTTGTTAGTTGAATCTTACATCTTTCTCTTATCATAATCTTACCATATAAGTATTACTTGAGTCCATACAGATCTTTCCACTCTTACTCTGTTTTTGCAACCATTTCTGTTACTCTACAAATGGCAAATACAATAAACTTTTTCAGCTCAGAATCTCAATCGAAACCTCCCACTCTACTAAGGGATGAATATCCCCAGTAGAAAATTAGGATGGTGCACTTTCTTGAAGGTGTAGATCATGGTTTGGCTGAGTTTCTTCACAATCCCCCGTACATCCCCATGATTACTATTCCAAGGGTACCTGCAAATGCTACTACCCCTGAAGTCCCTGAATACCAACATCACAAACCCATTGCTGAGTGGAGTGATCAAGAAAGTCCTCAACATGAACTTGCCAAAAAGGCCAAAAGACTACTCATTATGGCCATTCCAAATGACATTTTTCAGTCATTGGACTCTTGTGAAACATCAAAAGATCTATGGTTAGAGCTTGAAAAACAGCTTGAGGGAGGTGCTAAGACTCAAAAGAACAATAGAGCCTTATGCATCAATGAATACTTTGCTTTCAAAGCTCTGCCGAATGATTCCATTCAGAGCACCTATGACAGATTCAACTCCCTTATCAACAAGTGTAAGAGATATGACAGAACTTCTGAAGAAAACAATGTCAGGTTTCTTCAGAGCCTTAATGATGAGTGGCTGCATCTGACTATGTCCATGCAAACAACTCTGGACCTTGATGTTTGGTCCACATCTGATCTTTTTGGGACTTTAGTGAGCCAAGAGAATCGTATCTTGAAGATAAAAACTCAGGTTGTTGGACCTTTGGCGTTAGTAGGAAAAGCCACAGAGGTACATGATAAAGGGAAAAAGGAGAAAACTGGGGAGGAGACTCTGAAGAAGAAGAAGGTTCTGATAGCTGAAAGTGAGGAAGATGATGACTCTGAGGAGGAAATAGACATGGATTCCATGGCAAAGACACTTGCCCTTATGACCACAGAGTACAATAGACGTCTTAAGAAGAAGAACATGTTCAACAATGGAGGAAGAGAGGAAAGAGACGACATAAGAGGATATGGTGATCAGAGGAAGTTTGTGAGAGAAGAGCATGAGGATCAAAGGCAAGAGGAAAGGAGAGGAGATGACAGAAGGAGTACACAGAAGTTCGATGGCAGAGGTGGTGAAAAGGCTCCCTAACAAAATGAAGGATGCTTCAAGTGTGGGAAGCTAGGGCACTTTGCAGTAGAGTGTAGATCCAACATCACCAAAGGAAAACCGGTCAGAGATGCTACCTTTTTAAAGAAAAAAGCAAAATACTATACACAGAGGTCACTAATGGACGAGCATGAAAATCTCGTGACCGATGAGTCATTTGATGAAGGGGACAACGATGCACTCTTCTGTGGTATGGCAGAAGTGAACACCTTTGATGGTGATAGTGAGGTATCCACTTCCGACTCTTCATCTCATGACTCTGAAAACAAACTTCTTGAACTTAATGAGGAATTCCTTGCTTGCAAAAACACTTGCACAGAGCTTGAGCAAAAGCTAGCCTTCTTTGAGCAAGAGGCTAGACTTCTCACTCAGGAGAAGGATAAGCTCTATTTTGAAAAATGCTCACTTGTCTCCGAACACATTTCAGAAAATAAATCCTTGAAAGAAAAAGTAGTTTCTCTTGATAAAGCATTAAAAGATAAGGTTAAAGATCTAAGGAACAATGAGAGTGATTGTCTAAATGCCATATCTCTAAAGAATTTTTTCCAAAGAGAAAGAGAAGTCCTTCACCAAGACTTGCTCGACAGAGATCTGCTTATTAGGAAATATCAGGATGCACAAAAGGTGCATGAAAAGGTGAACTACGGGAATGATACGAGTCGAGCTCGAGTATCACTATACTCGACTCGAACTCGAAACCCAATTCTCAAGATCGAACTCGACTCAAAAACTCGCGAGTAGTGAAAATCCAAGCTCGACTCGAACTCGATAATCAATATCAAAGCTCGAACTCGAACTCGTTTCAAGCTCAAACCAAGCTCGAACTCGAACTCGTTTCAAGCTCGAATCAAGCTCGAACTCGAACTCATTTCAAACTCGAACCAAACTTGAACTCGTTTAATGCATAACAAACAAAGGCATTTCATTCGTTTAACTCAAACAAACAATAACCAAACAAAAAATAAGGTGTTCGTATTCATGTTTGATGTTAAAAAATCGATGTGTTTATTTTCATTTATATCTGTTCATTAAAAACATTAAATGAACATACAAAAATACTTAAAACAAACTAAACGGGCTCCCAGTTCAATGGGGTGCTCCAATAACTCTTTGCTAAATCAATCCACCAAGCTTAAGCCGAAGGGCTCGGGCCATTGGGCTCAAAAAAGAAAAGAAAAAAGCTATGGAATAATGGGAAGTGATGAGCCTTATTTATATAGTAGAGTTAAGGCTTTGATTGAGTATCCCACCAATGTGGGATGAAAAAGCTTCACCTTAACAAAAAACTTCCTTTACTTTAAGGGTTTCTTTTATATTAAATTTATTTTAATTTTTAATTTTAACTTTTAGTTACTATCTTATTATTATTTTATTATATTAAATTAACTATTATTAAAAAAATACAATATATTTTATAAACTATGCTATTAAATTAATTATATATAAATATATTCGAGTATATCACGAGGTTATCGAGTCGAGTATTAGATAGCTCGACTCGACTCGTTAGTACGTCGAGTCGAGCTCGAGTTCGAGTCGAGACTATTCGAGTCGAGTGTTGACCGAGTTGAACTCAAGTAGCTCACGAGTTGTCTCGTCTCATTTACACCCCTAAGGTGAACACCCAAGTTGGCAGAAGAGGTATAGGGTTCACTGATATCTACCCATATACTGGAAACAAAAGAAACAAGTCTCTAGCAAACATCTTCTGCCCTGGGAAATTTTTGAAACCAAGTCTTCCAAACTTAATCTCCACATTCAAGAGGCGCAGAACCTCCGAAGGACCACATATGGAAAGTCCTTTGGTGATGGCCAATGTATGGTATGAAAATAATGACTTGCCATCATCAACCTCTACAAAGAGGAAATCCATTCCAAATAAATATATGTCCCAAAAACAGATAGGACTTTTCAGATTTGGTCATCCAGAGACATATACTCAAATGGCCTTTGTGTGCATGATGACTCTTGAAAAGGAGTTGTCCTCTAAGGCACCAGAGTTTGTGCCAGCCTCTATGGAAGAAAAGCTCTTTAAAAGATTTTTGGAAAATGACTCAAGGAAAACATATGAAAATCACTTCCTAAATCATACTGATATAACCTCTGCAGTGCATGAAATCTTTGAGCAAGATTTGTTAAAATGTAACAGTGTTCCTGGAGTGATTCTTTGCATTCTCAAAAATATAAATGGTTCTAAGGACACTAATAATGGACAAACCAATACATACTTAGAAAATCATGCCTCCATCCACAGAGTCTTTCTTGATTTGGACTCTGAATTGGAGTCTGAGTCATCCTCTGTCGATAAAGAGACTAGTTCTGTGGAACAAGAAATAGTTCCCTACACTCTAGAGGAAAATAGATTATCCTCTGGCATAATTAAAGGATAATCTATTTTCCTCTACATGGAGCTTCAAAATTGAACAAGGAAAAGTTTTTGATTTCTCAAAAGTTCAGAGCTCCAAAACCTGTAAAACCATTTCAAGAGAAACTCACTTGGCAACAGAAGAGAAAATGGCCCAAATTTGACAAATTTCATGCTTCTGTGGCAGTGAGTACAAGGAAGGAAAACCCCAGAGAGAGAGTACATCGAGAGAGCTATCCGCGAGGAGATTTTGCATAAACTCAACCTAGATTACATAAAGATTTCTGTAAAAAGAAACCCAATTGTAAAAAGGATTGTTGTAATCAAAGCTTTGTACCCTCCTTTGATTTATTTAATGAAAAGTTCAAAGAATATGCTTATGGAGTCTCTTATTGTAAATGCGTTGATCTTATGCATGCTCTTAATCAAAATTTCTCTAGGCCTACCTGTATTATCTCTCACCCCAAATCTATGAATGCCAAATTGAAGGGTGTGAAAGGACAATCTGGTACCTCTGTGAAAGAGGATAAAGCCAAAACCAGAAGTGCCAAGGCAACTCCAAAGACCCCTAACAAACATGGACCCATTTGGAAATGGGTACGTAAATCTCTTTAATCTTTCCACAGAAGAAGCATCATGTGCCAGTTTGGTACCTAGACTCCGGGTGATCAAGACATATGACTAGCGATAGAAGGTTACTTACCTCTTACAATGAAAAACTAGGGGGTGGCTCTGTGACCTTTGGAGATAACAAAAAGGGGCAAATAAAAGGATATGGAGTCATTGCAAAGGGGGACATCGATGTCAGCATAGTGGCTTATGTGGATGGCCTTAAACACAACTTATTAAGTGTCAGCCAACTCTGTGATAATGGACTCGATGTGATGTTTAAACAAATATATTGTTCTCTATTGAAAGAAGACACAACCATAGAGCTTCTACGAGCCAAAAGAAGGGGTGATCTGTATCTCATGGACTTTAAATCAACCAACAAAGAAGAAAAGCTTTGTTTGGTATCTAGCAAGAATGAGGAGGCTTGGCTCTGGCACAACAGGTTCTGTCACTTAAACTTTCACACACTTGACAAACTTGTAAAGTTGGCTTTGGTAAGTGGTCTACCAAGTATAAAGTTTGATAGAGACCATCTATGCTTTGCTTGTGAAATGGGTAAACTCAGAAGAGCTACTCATAAGAGCAAGTCAGACGTATCATGCACTAGACCTCTGCAGATGCTTCATGTTGACCTCTGTGGTCCCGTATCTGTGCAGATCCTATGAGGAAAGAAGTACATTCTTGTGCTAATAGATGAGTTCTCTAGATTCACTTGGGTGGAATTTGTCCATAAGAAGTCTGATGTCCTGTGGTACTAATTAATCTCTTGAAGAGAATACATGTTCTTTATGAATGCAGGGTGCAGAGGTTAAGAAGCGATAATGGTACTGAGTTCAAGAACTAAATCATAGAAGCCTATCTTACTACAGAGGGCATTTCACAGAACTTCTCAGCTGCAAGGACTCCACAAAAAAATGGTGTTGTTGAATGCAAAAACAGAACACTAGTGGATGCCGCAAGAGCCATGCTCACTGCCTCAGGGTTGCCAATTTCTTTTTGGGCAGAAGCCATTTCCACTGCATGGTTCACTCAAAACAGATCATTAATAGTGAAGAGGCATGCAAAAACACCGTACCATCTACTCCACCAGAGGAAGCCAAACATCAAATAATTTCATGTCTTTGGCTGCAGTAGTTTTGTGTTGAACGATAGAGAACAGATTGGGTAGTTAACCCAAAAGCAGATGAAGCCAAATTTGTTGGATATTCATCTACCTCTAAAGCATACAGATTCTTTGTGCAAAATTCCAAACATATAATTAAGAGTATTAATGTTTCCTTTGATAACTCCTTTCAGACGACTTCTAAGCAAATCAACTTAGGACTCAAGCTTCAAGATGAAGACTCTGTTGAATCATCAAGAACAAATGAAATTCATCATTTGTTTGAAGATATGTTCAATGATGATGGACCCTCTGAAGGTGATCACAGAGCCTCTGAAGCCGATGTCTCTAAGGACCAAACAAGTACTTCCCTGACTGGACCTAGCAATACTTCACCCTCTTCCACTACTTGTGTAGGTACAAATATTGAGGGGGAGCTCACAGAGACCAACAACAGTCAAGGCTCCATGCCCAATCAAGATGAAGATCATCTTCCCACAACTTCTGAAGGGTCAATACCAGAGCAATCATAGAACTCTGATCAAGGCACCACAGAGCTCTCTACATCAACTTAATAAGCTCAATCGAGCCCTGTAGCAAGTACAAATGATCAACCTACCCCAACAGAGGTTGATCAAGAACAAGAACATGCTCCTGAAGTACAATTGGAAGGTTCCAATGATCACCTACCACGAATGACCAAGTGGACTAAGAGTCACCCACAAAGCCAAATAATTGGTGACCCTTCTGACAGAGTGAAGACTCGCTCTGCTACAGCAAATTTTTGTTTCTTCACAAATTTTGTAAGTATCACCGAGCCAAAGAAGATCTCTGAAGCTCTTGAAGACCCAAACTGGGTAGGATCCATACAGAGTCTTTGTGCAAAATTCCAAACACATAATTGGGAGTATTAATGTTTCCTTTGATGACTCCTTTCAGACGACTTCTGAGCAAATCAGCTTAGGACTTAAGCTTCAAGATGAAGACTCTGTTGAATCATCAAGAACAAATGAACTTCATCATTTGTTTGAAGATATGTTCAATGATGATGGACCTTCTGAAGGTGATAACAGAGCCTCTGAAGCCGATGTCTCTAAGGACCAAACAAGAACTTCCCTGACTGGACCTAGCAATACTTCACCCTCTCCCACTACTTGTGTAGGTACAAATATTGAGGGGGAGCTCACAGAGACCAACAACAGTCAAGGCTCCATGCCCAATCAATATGAAGATCATCTTCCCACAACTTCTGAAGGGTCAACACCAGAGCAATCACAGAACTCTGATCAAGGCACCACAGAGCTCTCTACATCAACTCAATGAGCTGAATCGAGCCCTGTGGCAAGTATAAATGATCAACCTACCCTAACAGAGGTTGATTAAGAACAACAACATGCTCCTGAAGTACAATTGGAAGGTTCCAATGATCACCTACCACGAATGACCAAGTGGACTATGAGTCACCCACAAAGCCAAATAAATGGTGACCCTTCTAACAGAGTGAAGACTCGCTCTGCTACACCAAATTTTTGTTTCTTCACAAATTTTGTAAGTATCACCGAGCCAAAGAAGATCTTTAAATCTCTTGAAGACCCAAACCTTGGTAGGATCCATGCAGAGTCTTTGTGCAAAATTCCAAACACATAATTGAGAGTATTAATGTTTCCTTTGATGACTCCTTTCAGACGACTTCTGAGCACATCAACTTAGGACTCAAGCTTAAAGATGAAGACTCTGTTGAATCATCAAGAACAAATGAACTTCATCATTTGTTTGAAGATATGTTCAATGATGATGGACCCTCTGATGGTGATCACAGAGCCTCTGAAGCCGATGTCTCTAAGGACCAAACAAGAACTTCCCTGACTAGACCTAGCAATACTTCACCCTCTTCCACTACTTGTGTAGGTACAAATATTGAGGGGGAGCTCACAGAGACCAACAACAGTCAAGGCTCCATGCCCAATCAAGATGAAGATCATCTTCCCACAACTTCTGAAGGGTCAACACCAGAGCAATCACAGAACTCTGATCAAGGCACCACATAGCTCTCTACATCAACTTAATGAGCTCAATCGAGCCCTGTGGCAAGTACAAATGATCAACCTACCCCAACAGAGGTTGATCAAGAACAAGAACATGCTCCTGAAGTACAATTGGAAGGTTCCAATGATCACCTACCACGAATGACCAAGTGGACTAAGAGTCACCCACAAAGCCAAAGACCCTTCTGACAGACTGAAGACTCGCTTTGCGACAACAAATTTTTGTTTCTTCACAAATTTTGTAAGTATCACCGAGCCAAAAAAGATCTCTAAAGCTCTTGAAGACCCAAACTGGGTAGGATCCATACAGAGTCTTTGTGCAAAATTCCAAACACATAATTGAGAGTATTAATGTTTCCTTTGATGACTCCTTTCAGACGACTTCTGAGCACATCAACTTAGGACTCAAGCTTAAAGATGAAGACTCTGTTGAATCATCAAGAACAAATGAACTTCATCATTTGTTTGAAGATATGTTCAATGATGATGGACCCTCTGAAGGTGATCACAGAGCCTCTGAAGCCGATGTCTCTAAGGACCAAACAAGTACTTCCCTGACTGGACCTAGCAATACTTCACCCTATTCTACTACTTGTGTTGGTACAAATATTGAGGGGGAGCTCACAGAGACCAACAACAGTCAAGGCTCCATGCCCAATCAAGATGAAGATCATCTTCCCACAACTTCTGAAGGGTCAACACCAGAGCAATCACAGAACTCTGATCAAGGCACCACAGAGCTCTCTACATCAACTTAATGACCTCAATCGAGCCCTGTGGCAAGTACAAATGATCAACCTACCCCAACAGAGGTTGATCAAGAACAAGAACATGCTCCTGAAGTACAATTGGAAGGTTCCAATGATCACCTACCACGAATGACCAAGTAGACTAAGAGTCACCCACAAAGCCAAATAATTGGTGACCCATCTAACAGAGTGAAGACTCGCTCTCCTACAACAAATTTTTGTTTCTTCACAAATTTTGTAAGTATCACCGAACCAAAGAAGATCTCTGAAGCTCTTGAAGACCCAAACTGGGTAGGATCCATACAGAGTCTTTGTGCAAAATTCCAAACACATAATTGGGAGTATTAATGTTTCCTTTGATGACTCCTTTCAGACGACTTCTGAGCAAATCAGCTTAGGACTCAAGCTTCAAGATGAAGACTCTGTTGAATCATCAAGAACAAATGAACTTCATCATTTGTTTGAAGATTTGTTCAATGATGATGGACCCTCTGAAGGTGATCACAGAGCCTCTGAAGCCGATGTCTCTAAGGACCAAACAAGAACTTCCCTGACTAGACCTAGCAATACTTCACCCTCTTCCACTACTTGTGTAGGTACAAATATTGAGGGGTAGCTCACAGAGACCAACAACAGTCAAGGCTCCATGCCCAATCAAGATGAAGATCATCTTCCCACAACTTCTGAAGGGTCAACACTAGAGCAATCACAGAACTCTGATCAAGGCACCACAGAGCTCTCTACATCAACTCAATGAGCTCAATCGATCCCCATGGCAAGTATAAATGATCAACCTACCCCAACAGAGGTTGATTAAGAACAAGAACATGCTCCTGAAGTACAATTGGAAGGTTCCAATGATCACCTACCACGAATGACCAAGTGGACTATGAGTCACCCACAAAGCCAAAGAATTGGTGACCCTTCTGACAGAGTGAAGACCTCGCTCTGCTACAACAAATTTTTGTTTCTTCACAAATTTTTTAAGTATCACCGAACCAAAAAAGATCTCTGAAGCTCTTGAAGACCCAAACTGGGTAGGATCCATGCAGAGTCTTTGTGCAAAATTCCAAACACCTAATTGAGGGTATTAATGTTTCCTTTGATGACTCCTTTCAGACGACTTCTGAGCAAATCAGCTTAGGACTCAAGCTTCAAGATGAAGACTCTGTTGAATCATCAAGAACAAATGAACTTCATCATTTGTTTGAAGATATGTTCAATGATAATAGACCCTCTAAAGGTGATCACAGAGCTTCTGAAGCCGATGTCTCTAAGGACCAAACAAGTACTTCCCTGACTGGACCTAGCAATACTTCACCCTCTTCCACTACTTGTGTAGGTACAAATATTGAGGGGGAGCTCACAGAGACCAACAAAAGTCAAGGCTCCATGCCCAATCAAGATGAAGATCATCTTCCCACAACTTCTAAAGGGTCAACACCAGAGCAATCACAGAACTCTGATCAAGGCACCACAGAGCTCTCTATATCAACTTAATGAGCTCAATCGAGCCCTGTGGCAAGTACAAATGATCAACCTACCCCAACAGAGGTTGATCAAGAATAAGAACATGCTCCTGAAGTACAATTGGAAGGTTCCAATGATCACCTACCACGAATGACCAAGTGGACTAAGAGTCACCCACAAAGCCAAATAATTGGTGACCCTTCTGACAGAGTGAAGACTCGCTCTGCTACACCAAATTTTTGTTTCTTCACAAATTTTGTAAGTATCACCGAGCCAAAGAAGATCTCTGAAGCTCTTGAAGACCCAAACTGGGTAGGATCCATACAAAGTCTTTGTGCAAAATTCCAAACACATAATTGAGAGTATTAATGTTTCCTTTGATGACTCCTTTCAGACGACTTCTGAGCAAATCAGCTTAGGACTCAAGCTTCAAGATGAAGACTCTGTTGAATCATCAAGAACAAATGAACTTTATCATTTGTTTGAAGATATGTTCAATAATGATAGACCCTCTGAAGGTGATCACAGAGCCTCTGAAGCGGATGTCTCTAAGGACCAAACAAGTACTTCCCTGACTGGACCTAACAATATTTCACCCTCTTCCACTACTTGTGTAGGTACAAATATTGAGGGGGAGCTCACAGAGACCAACAACAGTCAAGGCTCCATGCCCAATCAAGATGAAGATCATCTTCCCACAACTTCTGAAGGGTCAACACCATAGCAATCACAGAACTCTGATCAAGGCACCACAGAGCTCTCTACATCAACTCAATGAGCTCAATCGAGCCTTGTGGCAAGTACAAATGATCAACCTACCCCAACAGAGGTTGATCAAGAACAAGAACATGCTCCTGAAGTACAATTGGAAGGTTCCAATGATCACCTACCACGAATGACCAAGTGAACTATGAGTCACCCACAAAGCCAAATAATTGGTGACCCTTCTGACAGAGTGAAGACTCGCTCTGCTACAGCAAATTTTTGTTTCTTCACAAATTTTTTAAGTATCACCGAACCAAAGAAGATCTCTGAAGCTCTTGAAGACCCAAAATGGGTAGAAGCCATGCAAGAGGAGCTTCTGCAGTTTGAAAGAAAAAAAGTATGGATCCTAATGCCTCTGCCGAAAGGCAAAACTACTATAGGGACCAAATGGTTCTTTAGGAACAAGAAGGATGAAGATGGTGTGGAGATCAGGAACAATGCAAGATTGGTGGCCAAGGGATATTGTCAAGAAAAGGGCATTGACTATGAAGAAACCTTTGCCCCTGTGGCAAGACTCTAGGCCATAAGGATTTTCCTTGCATTTGCAGCCCACAGAGGTTTTAATGTGTACCAAATGGATGTAAAGTCAGCCTTTCTAAATGGGAAAATTCAAGAGGAAGTATATGTCCAAAAACCACTAGGGTTTGAAAGTTCTAAGTACCCAAATCATGTTTATTTCTTGGACAAGGCTCTGTATGGATTGAAGCAACCCCCTAGATCCTGGTATGATAGACTTTTAAACTTTCTTCTTGCAAATGGTTTTGAAAGAGTACAACTGATACTACATTATTTTATAAAACAAGAAAAAGTGAGGTTCTGCTTGTACAAATATATGTAGACGACATTATTTTTGGGTCTATAAATGATTCTTATTACAAAAAGTTTGAGACATTGATGAAGAGTGAGTTTGATATGAGTATGATGGGAGAACTCACATTCTTCCTAGGATTACAAGTCAAACAAACCATAGAGGGCATTTTCTTAAATCAATCCAAATATGTCTCTGACATACTTGAAAAATACAAACCCTCTGACTCTTCACCAATGAAGACCCCTATGGCCATTGGATCAAAGTTCTATGCAAATCCAGAGGGCAAATCCGTAGAGTGTAAGCTCTACAGAGGTATGATAGGGTCTCTGTTGTATTTAACTGCCAATAGACCTGATATAATGTTTGCTACATGCCTCTGTGCAAGATTTCAAGCTAACCCTAAAGAATCTCATCTTCTTGCTGTTAAGAGGATCTTTAGATACCTAAAGGGCACCAAGAATCTTGGTCTTTGGTATCCAAAGAACTCTGGCTTTGATCTTGTGGCTTATACAAATTCAGATTATGGAGGATGCGAACTTGATAGAAAGAGTACCTCTGGGAGTTGTCAATTTCTTGGAGGTAAATTAGGTAGTTGGTATTCTAAGAAGCAAAACTGTGTATTAATCTCTACGACATAAGCTGAATATGTGGCTGCTGCTAGTTGTTGTTCACAAGTTCTGTGGATGAGAACCCAACTCAGAGACTATGGTTTTGATATTGACAAAAAACCCATCCTCTGTGACTCCAAGAGTGCCATTGTGATCTCTGCCAATCTTGTTCAACACTTTAAAACCAAACACATCGATATCAGGTATCACTTTCTGAAACATCATGTGGAGCATGGAACAATAGAGATGTACTTTGTATCCATAGATTACCAGCTTGCTGACCTTTTCAAAAAGGCTTTAGATGAGAAAAGATTCACTTTTCTTGTTGGCAAGCTTGGCATGCTAAACTTGAGTTAATTCACAGAGCCTCTGTACCTTGGCACAGAGCTTCTGTTGTACATATTTTCATTTCAGCTCTCCATTTTTTTTCTTTTCCTTCCTGCATATATAGTTTATTCTTGTCTGTACAGTTGCATCTCAATTCATTTCTTATATTGAGTTTACTTGATCCTATGACTTATAGAACACTTATCTTTTATGATCCAAGCATAGTTCAAGGGGGAGTAGAAGGAGCCACATGAAGAAAACCTTGTTAATTCAAGGGGAAACAAAGAGGTATTTCTTGTCGAGAGAAGTTTGCAGAATGAGGTACGCTCTTCGCACACTCACAAGGACAAAAATACTTTTCTCGGACAACCATTTCCAAACTTGTCCAAACTTCCAAAATAGAGAATGTCCAAACCTTGAGTGGTCAAAACTTCCAATGATTTTTCCTTTACGAGAAATTTTTGGTCAAAGAGCCTCTGAGGCCTCTCACAGAGCCTCTGCAAGACATTTTAGAGCCTTTGAGTCTCAAAAGGGCTTCTCTTGACCTCTGAGTTCTTGTATGAAAACTCAATTCGATCACCTCATTGTTTTCTAAATGTTTCTGGTAATAAGATGCAATATTATGCTTAGAAGACCCAAGCTCTTAACCTACAGAGCTTCTGACATATTCAACACGTATGAAATTTGTTAAGGTTATGAAGCGCCGGTTATTTTGAAAGTAACAGTAAAGTGGGTATAGCATATGTCACGCGCGTGAGGTTAATGGGAGGCGCACGTTCTCAATTGTGCACCGCCTTTATCTACGTGGCAACACCTAATTGGGCCGTATCTGTACCGTCTTTTTTCCAAATGACTCACTATGTATAGGTACTCATTACGGATTTGAAATATTATTAGTTACCACTAATAGTCTTTTTACCCCTCTCAGTATAAATTCCTTTCCCTTTCACTTCCCCATTTTTTACCTGCAACTTTTGCTCTCAATAATTCACTCAAAAGGCAAGAACTTCTTTTCTACTCCCTTTCTTTCGCAATGGATTCAAACTCTGTTTCCTCCAAGAACTCTCAAGGCTCTAATGCCTCAAACCAATCCCTTCACTCGGTGGCACATAAAGAAGACTCTAAATCCATTGGTCAAGAACACCCCATCTCTAGCAGAATGGTATCATTCGCTAGGCATAACTATCACTCCACTTCCCTGAACCTAAAGCCAAATAACCACTATATGGTTTTGGACCCCAAAGGATACCCTGCCGAGGCTGAAACCCTGATTAAAATTCTGCAAAACCATTTTCTGACAACGACCCTATCTGCCAAAAGAACTGACATACCTGAAACGTACATTCAGCAATTTTGGCAGAGTGCTAGATATGAACACCTCCCTGACTATGGGTATTGTATTATGGGATACACAACCCATCCTACTAGTGACAAGATAATGAGCCTTGGAATCAATCGCAGGAAAGTCTCTGAGCTTCTTGGCCTCCCATCGAAAAGCCAACTTAATCTTGAGAAATTCTCAGATGAACCCTCTGACGAAGAAATTCTAGAATTTCTTAGATTTATCGGATATGCTCAACCCATCGCCAAAAGGACAGATTTTCGCCGACAGAACCTTCCACCTCTGTTGAATGTACTTTTCTCTATCCTCAACGGAACCTTAACTTGCAATGTTGGGAGTCCAGACCAATCAAGCCACATAATTCTAGCCATCATGTATGGGGTTTACTACGATCTCCCACTAGGCTATGCCAACCTCGTCTTCAGAGAGATCCGAAACGCCGTGATTGCTAAGGAAGAAGACCAAGCAAGGGGCACAAAACCTAGAAATTTAGTTTCCAACAGATTTATCTCGGTCTTTCTAGGGGATGACTTGATTGGGCAAGATAAACTACCAGCAGAGGGTAAGCTGATCAAAGTGTATGACATGAAGTCCCACAAGCCCACTACTCTGCCTTCAGGATACCCCAATGCAAGACCTCTGTCAGCGAGGATGTTAATTTATTTGGGTAGTGAAGAGGGAACTAGGGCTTACATTCGTGGGCACAGGACTTGAGCATGGAGTCCTGCAACCCCCTCACGTGTAGGATTCCAAGTCGGTCAAATAGTAGTTTATCTTAGGGAAGAGAGAGAGAGAGCAGAGGGAGATGAGGGTGTGGCCGCATTGGCACAACATGTGAGACGTGTAAGAATAGAGTCCGAGAGTGGGAAGAGGGGGGGTGAGAGTTCCAAGGTGGAAAAGAAAAGAAAACAAAAAAAGAGGGTCGAAGAGGTAGAAGTCCCAAGAACAGAGAGAGTGGTTGATGATATTGGTATGGCAGAGGTGTCAAAGGCTAAAAACCCTAAAAAGAAGAAGGACAAGGAAGTTAAAGTTGCCACAGAGGAACCCATATCTAAACCTGCAGCAACAGAGGTTGAAGAGCCTAAGAAAAGGAAAAAGAGCAAAAAGGCCAAGGGAATAGCCAAAGAAGATCAAGCTGCAGAGTTGGTCAAACCCTCTGCAGAAGCTGAAAAGGCCAAAGAGGCCTCTACCAAAGAGCCTTCAAAAAGGTTGAAGAAGAAGAAGCTAAGGAAATTAGCCGATAAGGAAAAGTTCAAACCCTCAGAAGCTGAAAACATAATCTCTGAGAATGAACTTGCAGAGCCGGTAGAAGAATCTCTGCAGAAGAGAAGGAAGCGGGTTTTGATCTTTGAGGATGAGACTCTGCAACAAGAAGAGACGCCAAAAAGTCCTCTGAAGGTGGCCACTGATATAGCCAAAGAGGTGTTTAAACAATAATCTACGTATATTGGAAACACTGTGGAAATGGAAATGGAAATGGAGGACCTCACAGGGCTTCCGAGTAGTGACGAGGAGGGAGAGGGTAAGGGAGGAGAAAAGTCGATAGAGGAGATAGTAGGAGAAAAAGATGCCTTTGGCACAACCCCAATCAACCTCCCAGTGCATCCCATATGTCTACCTCTGCAATTCTAGTACAATAAGGTATTGAATAAGGATCGCACAGTTCGAACCTTAACCTGCCAAACCGGATAGAGGATATTCCTTCCTCCTCTGTACCATTCACAAACGGGGATCCCAAATCCACCCCATCCTCTCAAAAGGATGGAGGTATAGAAAAAAGTGTCCCATTGCCCCAGGACACGATACCTACCTCTGTAGAGGCATATGTTGCCTCTGATGCACTTATGAGTGAACACCAAACCACTTCAAAGGTGGTAGTGAGAACAAACACCAACTCTGTAGATCTAGAACATCTATAGAGTACACTCAACAAGGACCTTGGGAGAGACTCTGAATCTTCCCCTAAGAGACTTGTTGACAGAACCTTTATAGAAGATTCCTTAAAGGAACTTCGAGGATTAAAGGGAAATCTTCCAGAGCTCATCGTCAACACAGGCTCTGAAGGTGCCAAAAACTCATTGGCACAATCTGGACCATGTGTTGGTCCAAAGGTTACCCTGGACACTTATGTCACTAAGGATGAGTTTAAAACCTTTGTTTACTCTATGCTCCAAAAACTGGATGAGTTGATAAGCTCTATCCCTGCTCCCCTTGCACCCGATAATCCAAATCAAGTCGCAGAGGCTCTGAAGGCCAATGTAGAAGCTCTGCAAGAACTGCAGAAAATATCGAAGCAGAACTCTGCGGACATCAAAAAGTTAATGGAAGCCACTGCATTGAATGCTACAAAAAACGACTTCTATGAATGTACTAAATTCATAAACATCCAAATCGACTTCATCAAAGAAGTTGGTCAGATTGCAATGGAAGAAATGGGAAAGTTCATCGCAGAAGTTACAACCTCTAGGGTGAACGATCTTGCCAAGTTGAAGGACGAAATTAAGGACATAACTCGCAGTGTCATAGTCCCAGTAGAAGCCCAACTTTGTCTTCTGCACAACAACCACCCACTGTAACAAATCTCAACAATTTGGCGACCAAGACAGAGCTTGAAACCTTAGGACGGATGCTTCTGAACAACATGAACCTGATCGGCTCTGACATTGCTAAAGAGGGCAAATCTGATGCAACAGAGCTGAAAAAGACCATGGCCTCCTTAAAGTTCAAATCTGATTACGAGGTCAACAAACTCTCCTTCGCTGCAGAGGATGTGATAAACAAAATTACTCATCATGTAGAGACCAATCTCTGCAAGAGAAAGAGAAGGAAGGAACCTGCTTCTTTCCAAGCAGAGGCATAGCAGAAGAGGGCCAGGCATGATGACCAGGACCCTAATGCCTCTATCCCTGGACATCATGAGGGGGAGAAGGCTACGACGACCACAATCTCTGCACCAATAGCTGTCACTCCTCTTCAGGTCGTACCCTTACAAAAGGAAACCTCAGAGGCTCACAAAATTCAAAGATACAAGTCTTGTGCCTCCAAGGGAAAGAACAAGGAAGCTGAAGCAACAACTGCCATATCCCAAGCAATCGTATCTGCAGAACCACAGAAGGCAAGGGTCAGTGTTGGATCTAAATAAATAGCTGAAAGACTTGCGAAATTTGTTGAGCCTTCAAGTCTTGAGCTAATGCCCACTGCATCCATTCCTAAAGTACAATACTCAAGCCTTGATCCAGTAAATGCCAGAGAAGAAGCCATAATGATCCCTTGGCAGAGCACGTCAAAGATACCTTTTGTGCCAAAAGAACAAAAGACACTCTCTGAAGCTGGTACTTCTGAACAAAAATTCAAGGAGGATAGAGTGAAACAAATCGTTCAATCGATGGACGCTATGGGAATCCCAATCCCAAGGCCACCACTGAAAGAACTGAAATTTGATGAAAATATTCACACTTACCTCTACAGCGCAGAACTCAAAGCTATTTTCATCGCACCAAACATGAATCTTCTAATAAGATAGGATGTCAGAAGAAGGTTTGAAAATACTGCGCAAGGAAGGAACCTAGTATTCTCTGAGTTCGACATTAAGCAAGTTCTGAGGATATCTCTGCACTCCTTTGCAAGCAAGACTATAATGTATGCCAAATACTTAGTTGAGAGAAAAGATGGCAAGCAGTACGAGTTCTCAGATGCTAATTTAAAGAACCTTGATATTCCTCAACTACACACATTCACAGAGCAACGTTTGGAAAAGAGGAAGGAGTACATGATTGCAAATGGCAGGATCAAGGAGGTCATGCACGAACATATCAGATATCATAGCAATATGGACTTCGAGGTGCCTCTGCAACTCGGGGTTAAAAAGCTATCGATCACTAAACCTGATGACTAATTCCTTGGAATTGATGAAATACCGTCAAACTCACTAATCACAGAGCCTGAATTTGGATTTGTCTGCAGAGACGATGATGGATGCAAGAAGATATTCAAGCCCACTCAAAGTCACAAATATTCAAATGACACTCTATTGAAGATTAAGTACACGATTCTAAGAAAAAAGAGGAACTAAGACTGTGGAAGAAGGACCTGCAGAGAGGATGATAGAGTTGATTGATGCTAAGATAAAGTACAGGGAGCTCATTTTATCGATGAAGAAGACCTTAGCCGAAAGCTTTACCAATCCGATAAATGACTTTCCTCAGTAATCCTTGTAATAGTTTAGATTTTCATTCAATGTAATTTAAATTTCATGTACTTGCCTTTTGGCATTTCTTTATTTTTAATGAAAAATAGTCTTCAGAGGTTGAGTTCCTTTCACCTCTTAGCTTTCAAACTTAACCATACACTCTACATTCCAATTTTTTATTTTTTAATACTTAGGGGGAGATTGTTAGCTCCAAATCAATGTATAGAAAGTGTTGAAAAATAGGCTAAGTATAGAAGCTTCAGAAGACGGTTCATACACCAAGTGCTCCACAGAAGATACAAGCTCAGAAGCTCTGACAACTATCTACCCGAGAAGTTCAGAACCTGAAGATCACTCTCAGACTGCAGAACCTCTGTGATCACTCACAGAGCCTCTGTGATCACTCACAGAGCCTCTGTGGTGGCAAACCTCTGGAGATGGAAGTCAAAGATTTCAGATTCAAGTGTCAAGATAAGACCACGTGTAGAACACGTGAGTCTGTTGTACGAAGATTCTAAGGATCATTTGTGCACGTCCCACGTTGTTTTACTTTCCAGGTGGCATTCCTTTTGTGGAATGTCAGCCTTTGTCTTGTACTATGGTATGCGCCCTTCCTTGTATATTATGGGAGCACTACTATCCCTTGAATCAAGCGAGCACACACTATTTTGAGCACACCTTTGTATTTCCAGATTATCTTTGAGCATTTTAGCACACACTTGTGCATGTTCTTGGTGTAATACTCAGTTTAATGAAGCATTTGATTCAGTAATCATTGTATATTTGTTTGTTGAATATTAGTGTCTTTACTACCAAACCATACTTCTTTACTACACCATAAATCACTTCCGCACCTATATCACTCTTATTTGTGTAGTTTAGAGGTTCATATCTCGAATAGAACACATCTTCGGATCAACAATGCACCTTCTTTTTATTTAAGTTTGTAAATGTTTGTTTTTAGTTTTAACTTGACGAACATAAACGAACACGAATATACCTATTTCCTTAACGAACGAATATGAACACTAGTTTGAGTTTGAGCTTAGGAATTGGTTTGAGTTCGAGCTTGATTCGAGTTTGAGCTTTGATTCGAGCTTGAAACGAATTCGAGTTCGAGCTTTGGAATTGGTTATCGAGTTGAGATCGAGCTTGGATTTTCACTACTCACGAGCTTTCGAGACGAGTTCGAGCTTGAAAATTTTATTTCGAGTTCGAGTCGAGTTTACGGATACTCGAGCTCGACACGTATCATTTACACCCCTGTTCCCATCGACTTTTCCATCATTGCATGATGTGTCAGATGTTATTGACTTCCCTTTGTCCTTGTTTAATGTTATTGCTTCTGGTGTTTGATCTGTCTTGTCGGCTTGCTCAATATTCTGATATGCCACTATAGAGCAGTATCTGGTGAAACTATCATTCTTCGCTCGATATTAATCTAAGAACCGACGGTAGATACTAATTTGTTTGTTGTTTGGAAAAGGTGTAGCAACATCGCATATCTATACTGTCTTTGAAACAGTTAATGGTGTCACCATGGTTTCGGTTTTTTGATTGGGTTCATCTATTCCGGAATCTCCCACTTGCTATTCTTGAATATGCTCACCAACTCCAACTTGAAATTCTGAAAATCAGGTCGTCTGGGTATTTTGAAATAGCCTGAGCCAACTCAATATCCGCATCCCACCTTTGTCCTGTGATTTTGAGTATCCTATTGACCATATTTTTTCAGCTCCTACGATGTCAAAAACATTAATTTACTGACAGAAATAGCTAATATTTAATGAGTTGCATAATGGTAAATATATCCACCTTCATATGTGAAACCTTAATTTCACATATGAACATAAAACCAATATCCTATATCCTATAGGAGTCACCAGTTTCATATGTGAACATTAAACATATTTCATACATAAACAAGTAGTTTCATATATGAACACGAAACTATTTCCCCTTATGCTTCACCATTTTCATATCTGAACAGAAACCCAATTTCATATATGCACACAACCCCTATCTTCATATATGATCACAAAATTACTTACTAATACGATTCACCAATTTCATATATGAACAAGAACACAATTTTCATATGTGAACAATACCTCTATCTTCATATATGACCATAAACCACTTGTCTATATGTTTTACTTATTTCATAGGTGAACATAATCACAAATTCATATATGCACCACATTCTTCATACAATATTACAATACCAACTTCATATGTGAACCCTTATATTCCTATATGAACACAAAAACCAATATATTATATCAGTCACTAGTATCATATGTGATCATAAAACAAAATTTTAACTTGAACAAGTAGTTTCATATTTGAACTAAATTATCATATGTGATCACAAAACCACTTACATATATGATTTACCATGTAAGAACAAATAATTTCATATGTGTGCACCAAATTAATTACCTTCCTACGAATCTCCTTAGGATCCTCTATAGTTGACCCGGTTTGGTCTTCATTTGTTGTTGCTTGAACCCCTTCGTAATTTATCAATGGAACATATCCAAAACCTCCTTGTGCTAACTAAACATCGTGCCTTACCCCTAATAGGTCTAGTGTCCACCTCCTTGTCCCCCCGGTCATTGTTACTTATTGGTACATTAAGACATGATGTAGACTCGACATACAAAAGCTTCATAAAACATTTAACGTAGTTACTCATAAATGACAAATAAAAAATA
Source organism: Arctium minus (assembly GCA_954870635.1). Lineage (NCBI taxonomy): Eukaryota > Viridiplantae > Streptophyta > Magnoliopsida > Asterales > Asteraceae > Arctium > Arctium minus. The sequence continues at coordinate 50,980,210 of OX941094.1, forward strand.
AACATTTAAAATTAGGTAAGTATGGTATTCTTCTAAGCGTAAGATAAGTTAGTGGACCGACATAAAGCGATAGGTGGCTATCCCTCTTCCAGTTGTTCTTACTCACTACAAGCATGTCGTATACATACTTCCACCAATTAATCTGTGATATCATGTGTACACCTTTTATGTGTGATAGAAATCCTATGTTACAGATCCTATTCGACTACAATCAACCATGGTGTTCACTACTATCACAAATAAGTTAAGTCTAAACTTTATTCCCGCATTATTCGTTCTTGTGATTTCAGCTAGTACGTCTTTAGGTCTAACTCGCTCTTTAGTGAACTGCCTTAACCAAAAACTGTTATGTCTTCCTCCCCCTTAACTGGGTCTGATGACATCAAGTCTATTCCTTCAATTGGAATCCCAAGAAAATTATGTATTGATTCAATTGTAATAGGGATTCTAGCATTCCTCAACTTTAGTTCTACACGTGTTGGTTCGAAATTGTCGACAACATAGAAACCTAGCTTTGATAGCACCCCATCTATTGTTAGATCGCAATGTCCCAATCCCTATGTCTTTTAATCGCCTCCTTCTTCATGTCAGTTAAAATCTTTAATGTATCGAACGTCTTCGGCGATGTTCTTGTCCTCGAAGTCGTTGTCTGAGCTCACATCTGCTATACCATTGAAGTTGTTAAAAAGTCAAAAAAATAAATGTGTACAATATAGGTAATAAATCTTTAAACCACACCTTTTCCTAAATCAACAACTACATTATCATCAATCTTAGTTGTGTTTTTTGATCGTATAGTTATGCGGTCTTCTACCATTGGTGCTTTCCCTGCGTAATCATAAAAATTATACAAGTGTTTATAATTGCCATATTTATTGAATTCGAGTTTACAAGTTTACTTAGCTTTTCCTGTCCCGATTGCCTGTCTTGTTCTGTAAGGTGGTGGTGGTGATGTTCGCACTTTAAAACACATGTAATATGTGTCAAATACGATTAGTAGGAAGAAAAAGTTTATCGACTATTCCTCGTATGTTATAATGTTAAATAATTGTATTAAAAATATTTCTACTATTCCAAGGGTACTATTATTGAAAACTATTTGTAATTACTTTACCTTCTCCATCTTTTGTCTCATTCACTGTTAAGCCTTTTCGCATTTCGGTCTGTTCAGCCGAATGTTCCTTACCCATTGATCCACTTGTAATTTTAACTTGTATGTTTGTGCTTCTATTAAGTGATGTGTAATGGAATATGCTAAGACCTGTATTACATTATTTTTATTCATTCCAAAGAATTAGAATCCATAATATTACCTTTTGGAGTTGGTAAAGCTTCATCTTGTTTCCTTTTCCTTGATGCTTGAACTTTATCAAGTTTCATCAAAGTAAATAAGTTTGATATTGTATCTACTAAATCCAGTTTAAAACACTACATTCATGTATGAGTACATAACCAATTTTATTTTTTCAACACTACATTCATATATGAGAACATAACCAATATAACATATGAAACACTAAGTTCATATATGAGAACATAAAAAAATTCACCTATATGTTGACGCAGCGTAGGTTTGCGGAAGGATCGACAAGCGTCTAAACCCTTTTGACAACGAGATTACAAATTGTAAAACTCGAGAAATTAAGAGAAAACTCTTAAAAGCTGAACTTTTATTGATCGATAACTTGATTAAATTTTTTTTAACAATGAAACCTAGCTATCCTATTTATAATCTAAACTAATTCAAAGATAACTATGGAAATAAATCTATCCTAATTCTAAACCAATTATAAAAGTAATTAAATAATTAATAAAAGAAAACTAAATAATAATCCTAATAATAATTATAAAGATGATAAATAATTACTAAAACTAAATAATTATCCTAAACTAATTAAGAAATAAAATAATCAAATAAACAAATAAATGCAATTCGTTCGGGACCCGTTAGGACACGCCCCCGACCCGGCACGCGACCCATGCCGCGGGAGAAGTCGCGTAAGAGAATGGTTTTCTGTTTCCAATTCATGATTACGAGCTTCTTTTGAGCTCGTTTTCTACTCTTCCAAATATAGAAAAAATACCTTGATAGCTCTCGAATCCTCCCTATATCAGTCACCCTCACTTTAAAAGAACTCGCCCTCGAGTTCACTTGAAAAACGACTTCATTAGACTCCTTGGGGTTTCGATGTTTTATCAAATCACTTGCGTAGAAAATTCTCTTTGAACCCATAAATTGGCCTTTGTATTGCCTCCATAAAAGAGATACTTTATCTAACTCGAAAGGGTAAGAAATGACAAGATTTTTAGTAGGAACTTTTTCGATTTGATTCGGTACCTTAGGTGTTGGAATAATGGAAATATCATATTCGGGCTCAACCTTCTTGACTTCTTGTGACAAAAGTTTCGTTGGCTCGAGATTGTCCTTAACCGGTTCACTTTCGGTTTCTTCAGTGGACAGTCCAAGATTTGGTTCGAACACCTTGGTCTTGGTCAAGATTTCTTGTTGTGGCTCGATCACGATAGGGATGATTTCTCTTCAATTTCCGTCACAATCCCTTTTATACTCGGTGCTTTATATTTTCCTCTTTTCCGATACCAAATTCCGAGCCTCTTTCGAGCTCGTTTTTCTATTCGATCCCGTTTCTCTTTTTCCCAATTATTATCGAAAACCGTTATTAACTCTCGAATTCTTTCTGTATCAGTGTCACCCTCACTTGAAAAGAACTCGTCCTCGAGTTCACTTGAAAAACACCTTCATCCGACCCGTAGATCATTCGTTTATTCCGAACACTTTGATTCACAACTTGACTTCCAAAATTCGAAAAATATGACCATTCTTCAAATCCCAACAAAGTTTGTCGTGATCGTCTCCATACGAGCGATATTTTATCAAACTCGAAAGGGTAAGAGATTAAAGTAACTGTACCGGGAATTGTTTCGGTTTGAACCGGAGCCTTGGATAAGGGAACAACGAAAACAAAATCTTTCTTGATTTCTTGTGACAACGCTTTCGTTGGCTCGAGAATGTCTTCCACTATCTTGTTTTCGGTGTCTTCGGTGACTGGTCCGAGATCTAGTTCCGACACTTTGGCCTCGATAACAATTTCTTGTTGTGACTCGGTCATGACTTCATCTTCAACTTTGTTCGGCAAGACTTCGTCGTCTTGTTTCGATGGCTCCTCCGGAATGGGTGGTTGTCTGACCAGAGAAGTAACCGAACCGATAGTACGGTTGTTGATGTTTCTCTTCTTGTTGGTGCCTGCATCGAAGCTATCAACTGGAGTCACAACGATCTTTTGGTCACCACAACGGAATAGTACGAGGTCGTATCGACGCTTGTAAGTGGCATGATTGTCGAATTGCCACGGTCGGCCCAATAGAATGTGGCAAGCATCCATATCAAGGACATCACATAATACATCTTCTCGATAGTATTTGCCAATTGAGATGGGTACTCGACAAGTTTTTGTAACTTTAACTTGAAACCCGTTCTTGATTCACCCAAGAGAATAAGGACATTCATGGGGTTGAGTGGGTAGATTAAAGTAATCGACCAATTTTTGGGATACTAGATTTTCGCAACTCCCGTTATCAATGATGAGGTTACATACCTTTTTGTGAACGGAGCAATGCGATCGAAAAAGTTCTTCGTGTTGACTTTCTTCTTTTGACGAAAGAAGTATTCGTTGAAGTATGATATGGATTTTTTCTTCTTCCTCTTCCTTTCCGGATTCGGAACTCGAGAGATCGACCCGGTTACGGTTGCCATTGCATGGCGCCAAATCCGGTCCTTCAAGCCTGTCTCTTCTCCGACGATTGTCGTTGACGATATTGGGTTGAAGCCTGTTAACAACCGCTGTCAGATTAGTAAGTGATGTGGATAAGGCCACATTCATCTTTACTAGACCCGCTTTGGTAGTCGGCTGTCGATTGCAATTGTTAGTGAAAAGACAGGCGAATCCTGCTCTGATACCAACTGACGCAACGTAGGTTTGCGGAGGATCGACAAACGTCAAACCCGAAAAGGATTATGAGTTTACAAGCGTAAGACTCAAGAATATGGAGAAACTCAAACTTTCTAAGAGAACTTTTATTAAACTTGATAAATTGAATTCAAAACAATTAAGAGATTAATCCTATTTATAACTAAACTAGGAAAAAATAACTATGGAAATAAATCTAATCATAATTTAGAAAAAGGAAATAAGGTAAAGGAAAATAAATAAATCTATCCTAATTTAGAAAAAGGAAATAATTAATAAAAGGAAACTAAATAATAATTCTAATAATAATTAATGCTAACAATAATTATCCTAAGTTTAAATAATTAAAATAAGGAAATACGTTTTTGAGAGTGAAACTCTCGGTAGCTTCTGTTTGCCTCTTTTCTGATTCCAATTTCTGAGCCTCTTTCGAGCTCGTTTTTTTCTTTTTCAATTATTCTCGAAAATCCTTATTACCTCTCGAATTCTCCCTGTATCATATGTGCACATAACCAATTTCGTATATGAACATTTATATTCCTATATAAGAGCTCATAACCAAATTCTATTATGAACATGTATCTTGGTATATAAATCCAAAACCACATTTTTATATGGATCTATATTTCATATATGAACATTAAAAAATTTTAATTTTGAAACTATTCTTTCATATATGAACACTAAACTGTATCACTATCAAATGCATAATGGAAACATATGGGAAACATTCGCATGATATCCCATGTTTATATGTGAAACAATTAATTTATTGTACAACCATCATCTAACACATGTGAAGAGGGAATTTCAATTAATATAAACAAATTTCTCCAACCAATAACACATACCAAGAACTAATTTCATATATGACCATTATTCTTCATCTCTAATTTCATATATGAATGAATACCGACCCTAATTTTATATATTTCAAAATGTGAAACTTGTTTGGTTTTGAAAACAGTAACAATGTAAGGGCCTGTTTGTTTAAACAAAAACATCTTATATCCTCTTAAATCTTATTCGATCAGACTTTCACACATTAGGGTGCGTTTGGTTTGCAGACTGGATGGGACGGGACAGGACAAAAACTCACTGTCCCATGTTTGGCGTGACATGGGACAGGACAAAAATCACTGTCCCACGTTTGGCGCGACATGGGACTGGGACAAAGACTGGACAAGGTGGGACAAAAAATGGTATTTTCTTGTTCCACCAAAATAGGTGGAACAACATGGGACAAAAGTGAGACATAAACTAAAAATCATTGATTTACCGCTATTTGATGTATAATCCTAATATGGTATTAGTCTTAAGGGTCACCACTATCTATCGCCGCCATTACCACCATCGACGACCACAACCACCATCGGCCACCTCTACCTATTTGTCCACCATAACAACCTCATCCACCACCTCCACAACCATCGGCCATCGCCACCACCACTACCATCGTCGACCACCTCCACTAACATCCATCACCACCACCTTTGGCCGCCACCACCATCAACAGCCACCGGTAGCCACCACCAACCATCGTCGACCACTTCCACTTCTTCCTCCACTACTACAACTTCCTCCACCACATCCACAACCACCACCTATCGCCACCTCCACCGATCACCACCACCGACGCTTACCGCCAACTACCGTCGGTGACCTCCGCCTCTTCCTCCACTACAATAACCTCTATTACCCCTGTCCACCACCACCACCACTACCATCGTCGGTCACCTATACCTCTACCACATCAACCACATGCACCACTACTATCCACTATCTTTCACGTTCCTCATAACTACCGTCCTTCACGGGCCACCCATCGCATTTATCTTTACCTGTCGCTGCAACTATGTATCCGTCAATTCATTAAGATCTTTCAAATTGAATCAAATATTATATTTTCTTTATATGAATCATATTTTTTCGAACTACCATCAATTATTTCAAATTCTTCATTCAAATTTCCTACCCTTGTTTTTCTATGTATTTATATGTATGAAAATCGTTTAAAAAATAAAAATGTTTTTTTAATTAAATTATTTAAAGATATATACTTTATTTGTGTTATTTATAACTATTATATGATATATAAAATCATCAAAAAACTTTTAGGGAAATTTATCCTATCCAGTCCTAGTCATACCAAACACAAGACAAACATTTGTCTTGTCCTGTCCTAGTCTCTTGTTCTGTCCTGTCCTGTCATGTCCAGTCTCGTCCAATCATGTCTACGTACCAAACGCTACCTTAAGGACGTTTGTTTTTTTAATTTAAATAAGAGCTGAAAAGCTCTGAAAAACACTGATTTGACAAGAGGTAATAATAGCCCTGAATTCCTCTAAAAACTGATTTCATCAGCGCCTCCATCACCTACCTCTCCCCCTCCCCTCCTCCTCCCTAAATCGCCGACAAACCACCTTCTGCCTTCTTCAAACCCCAACACAAAACCCAATCCTTCACTCTCACCCACAAAAACCGCAGCAAAGAACCCAATCTCCGATGTCATTTTATTGTCGAAATCATTCTCCGACGACGATAAGCCCCGCGAAGAGTGCTGCATCGTCGGAATCTACAACGACCCAGAAGCCTCCCGTCTCTACTACCTCACTCTCCACGCCCTCCAACACTGTGGCTGCACAATTACAAAAATCGATCGATCGATTACAGAAATCAACGACTGCACGATTTCATGTCTGTTCCAACACTCGATCGAACCCTACTGCCAAATCTCTCAAGGTATATCGATCACCAAATTTCATACTTGTTTCTTGCCAATCGATCGAACTGAGTTGGGGTTTTTGGTTTTTCTCGACTAAAAGGTTATCTACCCTTCTATGGAAGAAAAAAGACAAGATTTATGAGGTTTTTTGTTTTCATAGAAATTAAAGAAGTAATGATGGCAATGGCTTGCAAGGATGGTAAAGGGGTGATAATGGATAATGGTAAGTATGTTAGATACACACATGGTTGAAGCTCTTGAAAGATTTATCATGATTGTCCTAAACCAAGTTCTCTTCGTCGTCAACAACTCATTCGTGAATGCCCTATTTTGTCCATTATTGAACCCAAACAAATCAAGGTTTGGTTACATAATCGAAGGTGAGTGTTTTGATCAAGAAAATTATGGGAATTTTGTTAGGTTTTTGTGATTTTGGTGTGATGAATTATGTTATTTGTTGCGTGTTTTCATAATGATCATAAAAATGTTGGAAATTTTGTGTCTTGGTGTGATTTTTCTGTGATGATTTGATTGATTTCTATTTTCTATTGTGGGTTTTCATTATAATCATGAAATTCTTGGAAAATTTGTTAACTTTTGTGATTTTGTTGTATTGGTTTATGGTTTATGTTGTGGGTTTTCATTATAATTAAGAAAATCTTGGAAATTTTGTTTATTTTTGTGATTTTGCTGTTATGATTCCTATTATTTGTTTCTTGTTTCAGATTTCAGACTTCAAACGTTTATCAATTTACAAAAAACAGACAGTCTTATTGATTCAGATTCAGACGTTTCAATTTACAAAAACAAACAGTCTTGTTGATTCAGATTTCAGACGTTACAAAAACAAACAGACTTATTGATTCAGATAGATTTCAGACTTCAACACCACCTCTTATTAATTCAGATAGATTTCAGACTTCAACACCACCTCTTATTAATCAGAAGTGAAATAAGACTTCAGACTTCAGACCTCTTAAAAACAAACGCGACCTAAATTTCTTGAAACTCACACTAAATTTTAATCTAAGTTCAAAAATTTTGAATTGTACCTTCATTGTTTTCACCGGTGTTGTTCTGCTTGGTTGAGATGCCGACACCCTTTGATACCATTTTTATAACCTTTGCTAGTCTTGCCTCCTCATCAACTTCAACATCAACAAAATCATCCATTGTATTTTTGAAGTTTGAGAATGATGTTTTCTAAGCAATCATTTCACTCTTTTTTCCGTACTGCAACCGCAGTTGGGTATGAACATATTAACATAGGTTTAGATTTATAAACCCTAAAATTGGGATTGTACCTCGATTGAAATTGTCCGAATCAAACCCTAATCGAATGTATCAAAGTCAGAATCGGAGTGGTGTTTGCATGCGTCGTGCCGAGAAATATGGGTTTGATTTCTTTCCTTGATTATCAGTTGCATTGTTATTACCCTTTTACCCCTATTCATATATGAAATACTCCCTTAAACGAAAATGTCATGATTTTTTTTAAATTAAAAATCTATTTTAATTGGAGTCATCCATTTTCAAGATCAATGGTCCAGATTAGTTAACAAGGTTAATACTAAAACCGTGGTTAACAACATAAAGAGACTTTATATATATATATATATATATATATATAACTATACTATATTATAAAGACGGAATAAAAAACTCTTAATTACTACTTATAAAACATAAGGTACTACCATTTTATGCATACATTTCAAAAAATCTCTTAATTCACAACTTAGTATGCATAAGGTACAAATCATTTGAAAAAAAATCCAAACTTTACTTCAAGTTTTCCCCTTCCATTTAGGGTTTCTCCAAAAAAAGAAAAGTTATTTACTTGCTCAAATAAACATATTTCTTTAATTATAATAGTACATGTATTTTCTTCATGTATACAAGTTTTTAAAGCCTTTTGAATTCTATAAAACTAACTAATAATGAACCTATAGATACGTTTAGATACAAAATAATATTATCCAACATTATATTTGTTATTTTTACCTATTCTATATTTCAGTATTTTGAAAAAATATTATCATTCGTTAGATATCGTTGATTAATACATGTTTTTAAAATTCAAATATACATTTAACGATTACTTTAATATAATTTCTTAATGCTTCATGATTAAAAAAACTCAAGTTATGCGTTTATCACTACTAATGCCACATAAATTATAAATATATGATTTGCAATTGCTCACCCTGATGCATTGCACGGGTACACTGCTAGTATATATATATATATATATATATATAATTTTTCAACTTCTCAACAATGTGGGATAACTAAAACTCAACCATCCCACCATTTGTGAATACTCAATTTTCATGGTGTCATTTCATGACCCATTTGGTTCAATTATTGGTTTTTTAACATCTTTATTGATTGATTGATATATATTCATCGATTGGTTATTTATATAATAAGATTTTTTTTTGTTGCAAACGGTCCATCCAAAATAAAACAACATACGAGTCATAACCCCATAGATGGACACAAAGGCATCACATCCACATTTCTTATTCACATTTTTTATTCCAATTTTTGAACTTTTCACCAATGTGTGGGATAACCAAAACTCAACCATAATTCATCATTTGAGATTGCTCATATCTAATGTTCTAAAAAACGTGCCTTGACGCCGAGGCGTGACCTTGCCGTCACGTTTACCTCCTTGCCAGGCACGTTATGGCGTTACAAATCGGTACTTTCGATTATTTGAATATGCGCATTTCGAAATTCGATTAGGATTTGCCCCCTTATTATCGATTAGAATTTAGAAATTCTTTTGTTTATCGTTTTATATGAAGTTAAATTGTTAATAACTTGATCATTATTGTTCAAGACACTAACATAAACATAAACACACACACACACATATATTATATACAAATTTGCCGCTTTAAGCCACATCTTGGAAAACGCCATGCCCTCGTGGTAACTCGTAAGGCTTGAGACTTGACATGCCGCTACGCCATGCCTCACGCCATTCATGGTGCCATCTCATGACCTTTTTGATTCTTTTAATATATATATATATATATATATACATACATAGGGGTGGGTTAAAATGAAAACTCATCTTTCATTGTGCACATGAGGACAAATCTTAACCATTGATCAAAACTTAGAAAACTAATCAATGGTTAATACATAATAAGGTTAATTGGGAAGTGATTAAGGACAAAATTGTAATTTTGAATCAACGCCTACCTTATTTGACTTTTTATTTTTATTTTTAATTAAAAAATTTACCCTCTTAAACTTTAAAATAATTTATCTTAAAAATTAATAATATTTTAATCAAACAAATTACATCAAAAAAATGAGAATTTCGTGCTCTTCGATATGACATCCATCTCGATATAGTTTTTTTTTTCGTTTTAACCGTTTTTACGTGAAATTCTATATACGTGTTATATTCATTATGAATATGCATGCACGTCTTCGGGTGTCCACATTCAGTATGACTAACAAAGGTGAACGTTCATTCACTATTAATGATGAATAATACCGTATGCTGGATGAATAATACAATATTCAGGATTTTTTCGTTTTAACCAATTTTTACGTGAAATTCTATATATGTGTTATATTCATTATGAATATGCATGCACGTCCTTGGGTGTCCACATTCAGTATGAATAACAAAGGTGAACGTTCATTCACTATTTATGATGAATAATACAGTATTCAGGATGAATAATACAGTATTCAGGATGAATAATACACGAATCCATGATTCATGTATTATTTATCATGAATCGTGTATTATTCATCCTAAATGTTCTATTATTCATTCTGAATGATACATTATTCATGATGAATAATATATGAATGACCCGTGAAGGTGTAGACACATGGCGCACTCTCTTTTGTTTCCCAATTCACAACTGAAATTTGGTTTAATTCATTATGAATATGTATGCGCATCCCCGGATGTCCCACATTCAGTTTGAATAACAAATGTGAACGTTCATTCATTATTCATGATGAATAATATAGTATTCAGAATGAATTACACAACATTCATGACGAATAATACACGAATTAATGAATCGTGAATTATTCACCCTAAATGTTGTATTATTCATCCTGAATGATACATTATTCATGATGAATAACACATGAATGACCTGTGAAGATGTGGAGACGTGCCACACTCTCTTTTGTTCCCCGATTCACAACAGAATTACTCGATTCGTCTTGATGGGTGTTGGGTTACTGTGTTGAAGAAACGTGATGCCTTACAACGTTAAAGAAAGTGTTGAAGAAGGGTGATGTCGAGTTGTGTCGAGGCGTTGTACAAACTTGAACGTACATAAATATTCATAATGAATATAACACATATATAACATTTCACGTAAAAAACGGTTAAAAACGACAAAAAAAAACTATATCGAGATGGATTAGGCATGGAAATGGGGCGAGGATGGGGCGGGGACCTCAATCCCCATCCCCGTCCCCAATCCCTCATCTTCATCCCATCCCCATCCTCGTCCCCGCCGGGGAATATGATCACATCCCCATCCCCATCCCCAACGGGGAACGGGGATCCCCAACGGGGAAATGGGGATTTTCTTTTCCGTTTATGTAAGCTATTTAAATCAAATATATGAGACACCACACATGTTTAAATATCACATATTTCCAATAAACCTAAAATTGAAAGAAATTTAATTTAGTATAAAAAAATCACAACATCATATAATAAATAATAACTTAAAACCAAAAGAATTCAACCGAATTCGGGAAAAAAAACTTAACTTCACACGTACCAAAAGATATCGAGTAATATTCAAAACCATATCGAGTAATTGTATTTTGATTGACATCCAAAATGCATACTAACATTTAAAAAATAACAATCTTATATTATAACCACAAGGGTGTGGTGTGGTGGTAAGAGCTTGGGGACTTCAAAGCGGTTGCCCGGGTTCGAGCCTCACACGCAGCATTTGTGCCAAATATTGGCACGGGTGTCATCCTTGTGGCCACGGGATGAATGCGCGCGGGCCCAAGGCCTGTTTTCCGGAGATTAGTCTTGGCTCAAAGTGGTCTGGGATACTCCTTCCCTCAAATTATGAATTACCGATTTAGTTTAAATAAATAATATATATTAAATATTAATTAAAATATATAACGGGGACGGGGCGGGGCGGGGAGTGCGATACCCGTCCCCGTCCCCATCCCCGGTTTGAGACAAACGGGGATCCCCGTCCCCATCCCCATCCCCGGTTTAGCGGGGAATCCCCATCCCCGATCGGGGCGGGTGGGTCGGGTTCCCCGACGGGTCGGGGCCCATTTCCATGCCTAAGATGGATGTCATATCGAAGAGCACGAAATTCTCGTTTTTGATGTAATTTGTTTGATTAAAATATTAGTAATTTTTAAGATAATTTATTTTAAACTTTAATTGGGTAAAAAGTTTTTAATTAAAAAAGAAAATAAAAAGTCAAATATGGTTGGCGTGTGTTTAAATTTTCTTCCATTTTTACCCGTAAACATTTTATAATTAAAAACTCTATTTAATATGAGTTGTTGGATCAAAAGAGATCGAGTGACTGAGATTTGTCCTCACGTGCACAATGAAAAATGAGTTTTCATTTGAACTTTCCTCTACAAACACATACACACACACACACACACACACACATATATATATATATATATATATATACTAGTTGTGTACCCGCGCGATGCAGCGTGGATAAATAAGAATTCTGAAGCCAATAAATCAGTCGTCAATCCTGCTGGCTTCCTGATTCTAGAGATTTGGAAAGACCATGCTTCTTTGAGATCATCCAACTATGTTTTGTATCTATCAATGTCTAATATGTTTCAATGGTTGGGTTCCGCCATTTTTCTGTTTGTTATCCGGTTTCAAGCTACTACTCGGTCTGCTTTTTGGTTTCATGTTGAAATTTCCGGTTCTTTGCATTGGAATAACAAATGCTTAGGTTTTCGCATAACTTGATTAGACATTATGGGTGCTCTCATTTTCAATAGATTTTACTTTCAGTTTAGAGTCAACTTGGAGTTCCAACGAACAATTCCATACGTGTTCCATAGCTATTTAGGCCCGACAACCAAAACTTTGTTTATGTTTTCTCTTTTTAGGGTAACTTGGTCCATATTCTTTGACTCGATGGATTATGTATTGTTTCAGGTAAATTGTTCCAGAATATATTGGTATCATCGTCCCTACATGTAAACCTTTGCTTATAGTAACTTCAGTTAGTCTTCCATTCAAAAAACACAACCACCAGTAATAGAAAAAAAAATTACACAAAAAGAATGAAAACATAAAACAAGTGATACAACAAAAAACAGAAAATAAATATAGCTAACTAAAATAAAAGAACATGTACCAACCTAGATCAAGTGCTCAGTATGTGTAAATGATCAATGGTTAAGTTGTAATAAAATCTTGATTTTTTCATGTTAATTCTTACAACTATTATGAAGTCCAATGATAGTTGACAATCTTTTTCAAATCAGAAAAGAACATTACAAAACTAAATGGGCAAAACAATAAAAACATGTTTCAGCAAAAATAAAACTACAAACATTTGTTCACTTGCACCTCATATCAATTTGGTGAACAAAAAAAACCAGCAATATCCCTACAATTTTTTTTTTTGCATCAACCCATGTTTCGTGTTTAAGCTCATCCACTAGCTACTGCAACTGTTAACAGCCACAACAATTTTCCAACATTTGTACACTTATGTCCCATCTAGATTTGTGAAAAAACATAGTACTACCAACTAATATATCATAAAAACAAAGCAAACATATTGATCAGAAATACAACCTAAATAGAAAGTGTGCTAAATTAGTGGGTGAAAAGAGTTTGACTATACATCACCTATTACATCTTTCAAGAGTTGTTAACTACTAAATCAAAATTTAAATTTAAGGTCAGAACTTCTTATCTACAACAGAAACAACATGAAGATGCATATAGGATATAATAGTGATTACTTACTAGAAAACAACATGAAAGCATGCTAATTAACAGAGAAAACTGACAAACCATGGTGCATCAGTAGTTTCAATTGGTATTGTCATGTCCTGCCTTTTCTAGTTTTGACTATAAACAAACAGGCATGACCTAGTTTATTTCACCAAAAAAGTGAGAGGGTGGAGGATTCCAGTCCAACAGTATGCTTCGAGTGATTTATGTTGAATTTGAAATAAAAAATTTGAACTTCTGAAATCGATTGGAGCTAAAACAGGTTCTGGACTGAGCAAAAACAGAAACCCAAGACACAAATTGATGATCTTCAAACCCAATAAACCATAACAACAGTTGATTTAACATATTAAAGCATCCAAATGGTTGAACGTAAGAGGGAAGGCAATGACCATAACCCATGTCTATTAAGCAAAATCTATCTAAATTGGTAGATGATCATAGAAATTAGACTGTTGGTTTATTTTTCTTTTATGTTCAATTGCTAATGCTATCTATACCTGAATTTTTTTTCATCAGATTTGAAACAATTGTAATTAGAAAAGATGGCAACAAGGTGTCAACGAATCAAAACAGTAAATCTATATGGTAAGGTTACCTTCACTATTTGAAGACGTCATTCCACAGCTGAGGTTCCTTGGATCTTGGAATCTCGACCTGATGGAACCTACTAAGTTGCTTTGCAATTTCCGCTGCTAATTTTGGCTTCCTCAAGTCTGTAGAACATTTAGAATTAACAATCATATTAAATAGACTTATTCCATATCCATATTTTATTGGCACATTTGAATGGATACTGAAAATGTTGTTTGTGTCCATAAATGGTAGATGTTAAAAATAATTGAATCTATCCAAGTATACATGTACGTTTGATCAAAATATGACTTGAGCAGCTTCAGACACACAGACAAACTTTTAAAAATCATCCACCAAGAACCAAAACACATAAAACGCTTAATTCAGATGAAACCTTAGCCTTTCATATGTTTCAAAAGAAAACAAGGGATGACCAATTAACGATGGTTATCATGAAGCAAACGTTTCTACCTTTCACAAATTCCCTACCGGAGCATGCGATCCTGGAAAATAAAAAAGAATCAGTTTCGTGAGAAAAGAAAATTCTGTGATGATGTTTGCATAAAAATCATTATAGCTTAAACAAGTAGTAACATATGGAATTTCCTCCAAGAATGTAAATGCTAATTGTAAAACCTACATGACACATATGAAAGCAGACAGTAGATTACCTAAGTGTATGATAGTAGGCAGAAATGATTTGGAAGCATAAATGATTTGAAACCCTGGGAACATAAAATATTGGAATACGGAACATTAAAACTCTAGAATCTATAAGGGGAATCACGTTTGAAACATAAAAACTAAGAAATTGAAGTGAAAATTGAAAACAAAGAGATCGAAATGTCGGGGATGAAGCATAAAACCTAAAATGGATTACCTGAGTGTGGTCGATGTTGAGGATCATAGAATTCAAAATTCAAAATAAGAAAGATTTGGGGGATGGTATTGAGAACAGAAAGTTGAAAGTAACATTGGAAAGACATGTCTGTGTTGTTTGAGACAAGACATGAATTTGGAGAAGGGAAAAGGCCTGATTCTTGAAATGAACTTCTGAATCTCCCAAATTTAGAGATGGAGATGTACAAATCGTATTTTGGAGGTCTTCGTGGCGTGGTGTTTGAAATTTGAATACCAAAATTTTGTGGCCATTGGTTTCGTGGACTGAGACGATAGAGAGAACGCCATAGGGTTTATATTTTGAAATTTGAATTGAAAGAGCATCTCCAATGGTAAATTTAATGACTTGAAAAATGGCTTGATGAAGACTTGATGAAGAATTTCACTATTGGAGGAAAAGCTTGAATAATAGCTTGACATCCAAGGACTTGGTAGATGTCAAGTCTTTGAAGATTTATAAAATGTTTATCTTTGATCCCTCAACAATTATAGGTTTACATTTTTAATTTTACACTTTCATTTAATAATAATTCATTTATTAAATATATAAAATAATATTATTATTATTATTAACAAAATACATTATTGGAACGCTTTCGTAAATATCAAAAATAAAAAAACACAAAAATTAAATATTTTTGTTTTTAGAAATCATAGTTTTAAGTATATATAGTTTATATTTATAAAAAAACTACATATTATTTTTAGAAACTTTTGTTTATTATATTGAAAAGTTTCAACTCTCACCCTCTCAATCTCCCTATATATATACACACACTCCTATTCTTATTATATCATCATCTCATTCTCACATCCTTTATAATTTTCAAATCTCATATTTTCACTTCCACCATGTCTAATTCTGATGAGATCATTGAACAAATTTTTGTAGATGTAAGTGAATTCATCATCGATGAATTGGAAGATGATACCCATGAAAAGATGTTGAAGCCTGTAGAGAAAAAATTTCAAAGGAAGAAAAGATATATTCAACGAGGTCGTGAAGAGGGACACAATCGTCTTGTTGCAGATTATTTTTCAGATCAACCCGTTTTTCCACCGTACATCTTTAGACGAAGGTTTCGTATGAATAAAGAACTATTCATCCGAATTGTAAACTCGTTGTCCAACCATTCAGATTATTTCAAATTGAGGAAAGATGCAACCGGGAAGCAAGGTCTTTCGGCGTTACAAAAATGCACTGCAGCAATTCGACAACTAGCATATGGAACACCGACTGATCAAAACGACGAGTATGTAAGAATAGGAGAAAGTACTTCTATCGAATGTCTAAAGAATTTTTGTCGGGGTGTAATTGAAGTATTTGGTCCTACATACTTGAGAAGGCCAAATGATGAAGATGTTGCGCGTATACTTCACTTACATGAAGAACATCATGGGTTTCCAGGTATGCTAGGCAGTATTGACTGTATGCATTAGGCATGGAAAAATTGTCCGGTTGCTTGGCATGGCCAATTCACTCGAGGTGACCACGGTGTGCCAACAATTATGTTAGAAGCAGTTGCTTCTCAAGACCTTTGGATTTGGCATGCCTTTTTTGGTGTCGCTGGGTCAAACAATGATATCAATGTATTGAACCAAAGTACATTGTTCAACGATGTTCTACAAGGATACTCTCCTGATGTCAAATTTATTGTCAATGGAACGGAATACACAAAGGGCTATTATCTTGCTGACGGTATTTATCCAGAATGGGCTACAATTGTTAAAAGTTTTTCTTGTCCACAAGATTTGAAGAGGAAGAAGTTCAAGGAAATGCAAGAGGCTGCAAGGAAAGACGTTGAACGGGCATTCGGAGTTCTCCAATCTCGTTGGGCTATTATACGCGGAGCGGCAAGATTTTGGATGGATACTACAATGAGTGATATCATATATGCATGCATCATAATGCATAATATGATCGTCGAGAATGAAGGAAATGCAATTAGTCATTGGTCCGATGAAGATGGTGATCCCCCAATACGCTTTAGAAATGGATCTGTTGGTGCATTCAACGAATACATACAAAGGAGTGCTGAAATACGTGATAAAATAGTCCATAATCAACTACGTTCGGATTTGGTTGAGCATATCTGGGAAAAAAATTAGTCTTTACATTTCCCGTTTTTATATTTCATGTTTTATATTTACTATCGTTTTTATAATTCATGTTTTATATTTACTATCGTTTCTATATTTCATGTTTTATATTTACTATCGTTTCTATATTTCATGTTTTATATTTACTATCGTTTCTATATTTCATGTTTTATATTTACTATCATTTTTATATTTCATGTTGGGCCCCAATTTTGAAGTTTGCTAGAAGCAAACAAAATAGGCCACCTGCATGTATATTTCGTATGGAACTTCAACTTTCAATATATTCCCTATATATATTCTCTGTATATATTCCCTGCATGTATAATCCTTTCAAACTTTTATTCAACCCATAGAACTTCAACCTATAAAACTTCAACCTTTCAAGAATATAAAACACCCTCCAACGACAAATGCAAAATCAGTAATATGGATCCTAACCAATTTTCTCCAACAAATAATGATTTTAACTATGATACTTCTTCACCGCAACCCAACTACCAACTCCCTCCAAACATGCCATACAATTATGAGTCTTCTTCACCACATGGTTTTGCACAATATCTACGTCCACAACAACAAAAAACTAATCCCTTTCAATATCAATATCCACCACCTGGTTTTGTACAATATGGTTCTCCGGTATCAAATGACGGGAATCCCTTAATTTTCCACCCTATTCCATCTAGAGAAACTACATTCCATCCCTTTTCCACCCAAGATGGGCTTGAAAGTATCGATCCTGATGTTTCGTTAAGCACTAATTCAAAACAAAAGAAGAACGAGGCTTGGTCCAATGATGAAGAGGAATTACTGATGAGTGCTTGGGTAACTATTTCCACTGAGCATCACAGGTAATGGACAACAAGCAAAAGATTTTTGGCGCCGCATTACTCAGTACTACAATGACCACAGAAAGAAATTTAATCGAAGAACGCAATCACAAGTCAAGGCGCATTGGTATCAGGTAATTCCATCTGTTAATGAATTTAACCAGATATTCATTAATGTTGAAAAACAATATCACAGTGGATGGTCCGACGACCAAGTAAAGGATGCCGCAAGAAAATTGTATTATTCTACATACAAGAAGAACTTCAAATATGAGCATGCATGGGCAATTATTAAGGATGAGCCAAAATGGAGAGGCGGGAGCATAAATGATGTTCATACGAAGAGAACAAAGACCGACTCATCTGGTAGTTTCACATCATCATCGGATGTAAAAACAAGTTTCAAGAAGGAAGATGATGAAACCAGAGTTCGTCCGATGGGGAAAAAAAGACAACAAGGGTACAAAAAGGAAAAGCGACTACCTCAAATGCCGAAATAAACGAAGTAAAAGATATAATCAACGAAACAAGCGCTTTACGAATGTCCACGATAAATGGTGTAGCTGAACACAAAATGAGCTAAAAGATTCGTACAAGTCTTCAAAAAAAAATCAACGAGCTAAAAATGTTAATGGAAAATACGCAAGGAAACGAACAACTAAGGTATCAACAAATGTTGACTGAGGAAATTAAGAAGAAATATGGAATTTAGGTTTACTTTCAGTTTTTCATTATCGTTTTGTAATATTTTTATTAAATTTTATGTTATTGTTGTATAATATTTGTTTTAAAAAACGTATTTGTGCTTTAAATAACGACAAATAATGGAAGGAGTTTTATAAAATATTTCAAATAGATGAGGATAGTTTATGTATATATATTAAAAATGAATTAAAAATGCAACAAAAAGCTTTAGGAAGACTTGACTATTGGAGTAGTAATTTGAAGATGACTTTTTGGTGACGTGGCAAATAGATCAAGTCTTTAAAAGACTTGACCATTGCGGATGCCCTAATTGGGTAGTAAATCTGCAACCAAAAGCATGGGTTAAGAAAGCGTATGAAATCTTCCAACAGGACATGGTCTCAGATGTGAAGTAAGAGAGAAAAAGGGGAGGTCAGAAAGCATGGGCTAAAAGGATTGTACATCCTTGCATAAAAGACTTGTACATCATGTATAATAAGTTGTAATTAAGAGTTTTTTTGAAATTGTAGCATAAAATAGTAGTAACTTGTGCTTTAAAAGTAGTATTTAAGACTTTTGGTTAAAATGCATATTAAGGTAGTATATATATATATATATATATATATATATAGAATATATATCTATATAAAACCAAGTTCAAACAAACAATTGTCTTCTTTTAGGTGGAATTCAAAGTTCAAAATTGTTCTCCCACCCATGGAAACAAACAATAGGAATATGGAAGCAATACCTGCTATTAGACTAAGAGAGTTTAAGATCGACAACACCACATGATCAATTGAGAAATGACACCTGGGATCGATTATCTTTCCAAATCAAGTGAGACTGTGACTGATTTAAGTTTCCCAATTGAGAGAGACGTGAGTGTGAACAGGGATCCATCGATTGAAAGATGAATGATTTGGAATCTGAGATCAATCGATTGGGAGATGAATGATTTGCAATCTGGGATAGATTGAAGATATCCATTGAGCGACCGATTTCATTAAGGCTCTGGTTAGGATTGACATTTTAGTTTCTGTTTCAAGAAGGAAAAAAAAGAACAAAGCCTCCGACACCTGTACACTTGCAATGGAAAGTTCAAATGATGTCTTATGCACAAGTCTCATCTTGATTGCATTAATCTTCACCAAATAGTAGTCCTAACATATATCAAGGACAACAACTTGATCATCCAAATAGTAGTCCCAATTTTAGTGTACTAATGTTGTCCAGATATACTACTAACAAAATGCTCAAAAAAACTATACTTGTGCAATTTTCTTTATTCAAAGCAGACTCACAAAAAAATTACAATAGAGAACCAACCATCATCAATGTATTAAATAAAGGTACCAAAAACACATGGGGATGATGTAAGCTTCAAAAAGCAATGTGTAGCAACAATGTGTTGATCATATATATATATGTATATTATATCCAATATGGTATATTGAAAAGAATCAACAAAATGAAGATTCAAGCAAATGATTCCTGAACCATATTTGCCCTCCATTATTTAAATAGGTAGGTATGTGCAGACCCAAGCTCATGAAGCCAACTTGATAGAGAGAAAACCTTCCAAGTAGAGTCAGTAAGTGCATCTTGATCAGAATTTCCTAATACAAAACATGATCATTTGATAGAATTTTTTTACATATATGAACATATGATAGATTTTCAAGCATTCTTGTGTTAGACATACACGTTCTTAAATCGCTTCTTCTTCTAAATGACCCCCCGTTGATTATCTTGGGACTTGAAGCTTTAAACTCCTTGATCTTGAACTGAGACCCTTTTCCTAGGTTAGTAATTTCTGTATATTTCATGAAAACCAAAAGATCAATCACCTTGAAGTAACTGCTTCGGTTAAACCTAAATAAGAACGCAAAGAAAAAGAAATTCAAATCGAAGGGTTTACCTATCGAAATCAGGAAAAGATTGAGAGAATGATTGGAGAAATCGAGTATAATCCAAATGTTTGGGTTTTATTTTAAGAGGAGAGACTGAAATTGGATACATGAAAAGATGAAGGAGGGGGGATTTTGATTCCAATGTTGTGGATAAATGATAGAAGAACCCTATTTATATGCAAACGTTGTGAAGAAAAGATGAAGGATTGGGTTTACCTCTTCATCTTGGGAGCCAGGAAGTAGTGGTACAAGTTCTGGTTCTCCATTTCAGGAAGAAAGCATGGGTTGCGACGTGTAAATAAGAGGAAAGCATGGGTTGGTTGTAAATAAGAGGAAAGCATGGGTTGAGCGTGTACTTTAGGTATAGGTCTTGTTTGAAAATCCTCGCATCAATGAGTTGTAAATTATGCATTAAATATAGTAATTAAGAGTTTTTCAAGTTTTATGCTTTAAAGAGGAGTACACTATGCTTTAAAAATTGTATTTAAGACATTTGGTGTAAATGCATATTAAGGTAGTATAGATAAGGTCCCCTTCTTTTGTTAACCATCCCATTAGTACTAACTGTGTTAACCAACCATAACCGTAGATGCATCAGATCAATGGCTAGGATTAATAAGGGTAATTTTGGTAAGTCACACGCGCTTTACATTTTTTGCATATGCGCACAGGCGTAATTTTGTTAAAACACAAGAATCATAAATATGGCAAGTGTTATCCACGGTAACTGATTCCCGAAAAATTAATTTGTGCATGCATGAACGAATTCAAATAAAATAACTACCAAATTTAAAAAATAGAAAAATATGGAAACAATATGTAACACTCTAAAATCTGGACAACAATAATAGAGAAAGTCCGGAAAATGGGTAAATTAAAACTTCTAAAATACATCCAACTACAACCAATAAAATTCGGGATGATTTGTACAATTTCTATAGTTTTAAATATTGAGATATAAAGCATAACAACCTATTTAATCTAGAAATGACTTAAACTAGATTAACATAGGTATTGCTATATCTCCAAAATATCTCTTCACAAAGTTTCCCAAAAGTCCAACACTTCAATTGCTCCTACGTGCATGGTCGACAAATCAAAGCGTCATAGACGCACTGCTAGTGGACCTGTAATCCACATTTATACAACAACAAGTGTTAGACTGAAAGTCTAGTGATATCTTACAAAAATTTACAATTTACAGATTTAATAACGATGTCATAAAAGTAAAGGTTACCGACTCCATTTGTAATCAAATTTACTAAGTCTCCACTTGGCCAAGAAGATTCATACCTGAACACAACACATAACATATATTTCTTGAAATACGGGGGAGACCCGTTTCCATCGGGGTGACGAGAACACGTGAGTGGGGTCACCCATGATGTTATTTGGGTTACACCTCATGTCCCGGTTCTAGTTCCCATGCCATCAAGACATCACAACCTCAAAGCATCACATGCCTTTATTGCCTATTTCGTTGATTTACACCTCAAGGACTTACGGGACATTATTGCCTACCCAAACTAGACGGGTTACATCTCAAGGACCTCAATTCCTTTATTGCCTACTTGCTAGCGGCCCAAGATGGCCAACAAAATATGGGTATTAAACTCATACGGTCTAAATCCTCGTGCACAAGGAATTATACATCAATATATCATTATGATTACATAACAAGTATTTCAAATACTCAAAAGGATTGCATTATATTATTCCCTCATGCTATATGCATTTCAAAGTACCAACTTCCACACAATATAAATTTTGAGACAAGGTCATACTACTTTCCAATACCAACGATTTACCAAGAAGCCAATTACAAATTCATTCCCAAAGACATGCATTTGTCAAATATATGGCCTTCTATTTTCCAATGGAAATAAGAGCATGTCCTTTGTACCTTCATTTGGTCAAAAGGAAAAAACCAAGTATTTTAATCTATTCTCATGAATATGTATGTGCAAGTGAAATTTATGACAGGATAATAAGTGCTTAGAGATACAAATATATGGAGCACTTAATGAACATATGATGTGGATAACTCACCTTTAAGGTTTGTAGGTGAAAACCCTAATAAATATAGAAACCCTAAAAGAAGTGTAGACCTCTTGAAGCTTTATCTCTAGGATAGGAGAAGGTGAGGATGGAGAGTAAATGCGCAAGGATCCTAGGGCTTGAGAGTAAATGAGGAGAGATGATTGAGGGCAGAAAATCGCTCAAGGGAGAGAGGATATCAGGCCTATGACTTGGGAGAAAATGAATTTTTTAAGAAAAGTGAGTCTGGTCGACCTTTTAAGCCAAACAGCCTTCCAGCGATCTTGCCACGCAAGAGTGACCTTGGCGCTCTCGTCGGTTACTCTTGCCTCGGACGCACCGAGACCGTGGCTTCCCACGCAACAATGTCTAGCGAGTTTGACCTTGGCATAATCTCCGGTCATACTCTCCGAGAATGTAACGTGAGCATGGGTTGCCCACGATTATGCCGAGCGGTTTGGACACCTGAGCACTCTCGCCCGTCATTCTCGTTGATTGTGATATTTCCACACAAACCTGCTATTTTCGAAACGGTAAGACTCTAACTCGACCACCAAATGATGGGGTGCACCAAAAATGTCTACCTATGAGTTTTCTCATGAATTATACAATTCACGTTCACTAGAATCGGTAAATATTCTAATCGGGGTTTTAAGCGTGAAAATAGCTTACTTGAAAATTTGGGGTGTTACAATCCTCCCCTCTTTGGAAAATATTTCTTCCTCGAAATCTCGTGTTACCCGAAAGATGAGGGTACCGCCTTTTCATGTCTTCTTTCGACTCCCACGTCACATTGGCACCTCGGTGGTGCTTCCATTCAACCTTCACCATAACCACTTCTTTGTAACAAAGTCTCTTTGTCTTCTTTTCTAAAATAGTCTAGGGTTCTTCCACACATCGCTAATTGTCCACTCTAATCTCTGACATAGGAATGATGCTATCCTCTTCCACCAAACACCTTCGCAAGTAACCCACATGGAACGTAGGATGGATCCCATTCATCTCGGGTGGTAGGTACAACTTGTAGGCTTGAAGTCCAATACACTCAATGATGGTGAAAGGTCCTAGGAAACGAGGGCTAAGATTCCCATGTTTTCCGAACCTAATAATTCCCTTCCACGGTGATACCTTTAGCATCAATCGCTCACCTACTTGGAACTCAACTGGTTTTCTCTTGGGTATCCTTTAACTGTTCTCTAATAGATTTCACATTGTCAGCCGTTTCTTGCACGATCTCCGGTCCAGTAAACTGTTTCTCTCCTGCCTCTAGCCAATACACGGGCCTCCTACACTTCCTCCCACACAACGCCTCAAATAGTGCCATGCCGATGCTCGAATGATAACTGTTATTATAGGCGAATTCCATTAACGGAATATATGAGTCCCAATTTCCCCCAAAGTCGATGACGCACGACCTTAACATGTTTTATAGTGTTTGGATGGTCCTTTCACTCTGGCCATCCGTTTCGGGATGGTACACGGTACTCAGTTTCACCTTGGTACCTAACTCCTTTTGTAGTCCATCCCAGAAGTGTGACGTGAAATGGCTATCACAGTCGGACACAACAGACAGTGGCACCCCATGCCTTGAGATCACTTCATCAATATACAATTTTGCCAACCTATTCATCGTAAAGTTTCCCGCATAGCTAGGAAATATGCAATCTTGGTCAAACGGTCCACCACTACCCATATGGTGTCGTGACCCCTCAAGGTACTTGGTAGCTTGGTTACGAAGTCCATGGTTATGTGTTTCCACTTCCACTACGACATCTTCAAGGATTGCAGACTACCATAGGGTCTTTGGTGCTCGACCTTAACTTGTAAACAAATGATACATCTCTCCACATAATTGGCGACATCCAGTTTCATCACCGGCCACTAGTAATTCAACTTTAAGTCCCGATACATTTTCGTGCTTCCAGGATGGATTGAGATCTTTAAGTTGTAGGCATCTTTCAATAATAAATCCCGACATTCCCCGATATTGGGCAGCCAAATTCGCCCTTGGAACAGTTTCAAACCCCTACTATCTTCTGTCAATTGAAGGTGTTGCTTCGTCATAGATTCACCTTTGAAGTTTTCCATGAGTAATGATTCGGCTTAGGAGGCCTTGATCCTATCGAGTATACTTGAGACCACTTCAATTCTCGCGAACGTCATTCACACACTTCCGCTACAATCTATCCGGCTCAAGGCGTCTGTCACGATATTAGCTTTGTCAGGGTGGTAGAGGAGTTCACAATCATAGTCCTTAAGCAACTCTAGCCACCTTCTCTATCGCATGTTCAATTCCTTTTGGTCGAACACATACCTCAAGATCTTATGGTCGGTGTACAACGTGCATTTCGTACCATATAAATAGTATCGCCATAACTTTAAAGGCGAACACTACCGCTGCTAATTCAAGGTCATGAGTTGGGTAATTCTTCTTATGCTCTTTGAGTTGTTGGGAGACATAGGCTATTACTTTACCCCTTTGCATCAAGACATAACCCAAACCCATCTTGGATGCATCACTATAGACCACGAAGTCCTCCATTCCATCAGGTAGGGACAGTATCGGGGATTCACAGAGCTTCTTTTGTAACGTCCGGAATGCTTTCTCTTGTGCGTTAGTCCATATAATTTTATGTTCTTCCGAGTCAGTGTCGTCAAAGAAGATGCAATATTGGAAAAGTCCTGTATAAACCTTCGGTAGTATCCGGCCAAACCCAAGAAGCTTTTGATTTCAGTGGGACTTTTTGGAGGCTCCTAATTAATCATTGCTTCGATCTTAGAAAGATCTACTTTCACCCCCTCTCAGGTCACTACATGACCTAAGAACTGAACTTCTCGCAACCAGAATTCGAACTTAGCGTACAATTTTTCTCCCCTTAACACCTCCAACACTTCTTTAAGGTGTTGTTCATGCTCCACCTCATCTTTAGAGTTGTCAGGATCTGATTCTTAACAAGAATAAACACTTAGAAACAATATTAAAGGAGTTTGCGGAATAACACTTTAATATTCAGAATATCAATGAAACAGTGAATCAGAAATCACAAATTGTAAACTTTATTGAATGATTTAAAGCTACAAGATTTCACACACAACCTCAATATTGATGAACAGGCTCACCAATACGAATTCTACTTCTCTAGAATTAGGATTATAAACCTTGAGGTTAATTCTCTCTATGAAAACAAAAACTCAGAATAAAAAATTAATTCTAAACTATTCTGACTAAGTTTATACATATACTAAAGATAAAAGATAATTACAAATATAAAAGATCCTCAGTATAATCTTCTATAGTTATCTCCAAGCTTTCCATGAATATCTTCAATCAATACAGCTATCTTCATTGCCATACGAAGTCTTCATCTCATAAGCAGTACTAACCATGTTCAGAAGCATTAACCATGTTCAGCAGTATTAATGAAGTTGGCAGTAGTAACCCTTAGCAATACTAACTACTAGCAGTACTAACTATGCTCAACAGTAGTAACTTCATCAAGCAGTATTAATCTTGTTTAGCAGTATTAATCTGTCTCAGAAGTACTAACCATGTTGTGCTAGCAGCATTAACTATACTTGTGCAAATTCTGAATTCCCAACAATCTCCCCCTAACTTGACTTTTAGGAAGAGAAGTCAAGTTCTTCAGATGCTCCCAAAACTCCATTATTCATATCCCTGTATCAGCATTCAACCCCAAACTTTGATTAATTGTTCTTTGGATCAAATACCTTGCCATCTCTGAATTTGGTGCACAACCAAGCTTCTTCTTCAACATAGCATGCAACTTTAATCTGCTGTGGTTGTAAACTCTATCCACTAGGAAGTATTCTATGTGATATGTATCCATAGTCAATACATATACTCCACTAGTTTCATATAGAGTCCAGTTGTTAACCTTTTGAAACACATTTCTGATAATATCCTTCACTTCTTCTGGCTTGAACAACATACATAGATACTCCATCACAAGTTTTGTGATTGGTATTCCTAGAGCTTTTAGTTGATCAGCATACAATTTCATTCCTACTTCAAACATCTCCTCTAGATCAGATCTGGAACATGTTCTGACAATCTTGGCCCAAGTCTGATATACTTCATACTTCTCATCTTTCCTCTTGAGCCTGATATACTCTGTTCCATCAACTTTCAGTGTATCCCAGTAAATGATCTCTAGAGGCTTAACACCAATAGGTTCAACTGATATAGGCTCAGGCACTTTGTCTATCACTACTATGTACAGATTCACATCAGCAGTACTTGATGGTTCTTCCTGTTCAATAAACTTAGGTGCCCCTTCTTCTTCAGCTCCCCTCTGTTCTTTCTCAGCTTCTTCCACTCTAGGTTTCTTAGCTGGTGTTCTTCTTGCCATCATTTTAGTTCTCTTCAACTTTCTCAAACTGCCACCTAGAGTAGCTTCCTTCCTTGGTGATTCTTGCTCATCAAGGAAAGGTTTTTGAATTTGAAGATCATGTCTTTCTTTCATCTTCTTTTCTGCTTCAACTCTTGCTCTGTCATTTCCTTGTAACTTGGTCATCTCAGCTTCATACAAACCTTTGATTTGTTCAAAAGACATCTTTATGAACATTTCATTTTTAACTCCCACAACACCTTTGAGAAAAGTAATCATCTTCTTTCTCTCTTGAGTGCCAAGGAAGGTCTGTGAAGGTTGTCTCTTCTTTGCCCCCATTCTGATCATTCCATGCTTCTTTAGAGTTGTAGCTTTCTTCTTTGCTATCTCAGTTGCCAAACTCTTTTGATAAACTTCATTTAACTCTGCAGCTAGAGCCTTAGCCACCTCTCTATCTTTTTCCACTTGAGTTGATTCTGCTTGTTCAAGTTCAGCTTGAATCTTCTTAGCCAAAGCTTCATCTGACTCAATCATCTTTTGCTTTTTAAGAGGTTGATCAGATTCTGTTGGGAACTGAAGATGTAACCAAGTCATTAATGCTGCTATTTCAGAGTTAGTACTGCCAGATGATGTTAAAGTTAATACTGCTAGGTATTACTACTTCTAGTAGAATTAATACTGCTAGTCAAAGTTAGTGCTGCTTGAACAAAGTTAGTACTGCTTAGCTAGTTAGTACTGCTAGTAGTTAGTGCTGCTTAGTAGTTAATGCTGCCAAGACTCAGTTAATGCTTCTAAGGTGATCAAGGTGATTAATGCTGCTTCAAAGATAATGTGAAGATAATACTGAAGAGATAGCGTCTGAAGATAAACATGGAAAGCTTGAAGATAATTATGAAGATTATTTTGAAGATCTTTTTAAGTTTTGTAATTATCTTTATTTTCAGTATATGTATAGAATTGTTTAGAATAGTTACATATAGAATTAATTCTGAGTTTTTTTTGTTCTAGAGAGAATCAACCTCAAGGCATAGTTCCTAATTCTAGAGAAGTAGAATTTGTCTTGATGGAGCCTGTTCTTCAAGATTGAGGTTGTGGGTGAAAAGCTTGTAACTTGAATCGTTAAATAAAGTTTGCAAGTTGTGATTCATACTGTTTTTCTATTTATTGAATATTAAAAGTGTTTTTCTGCAACTTCTTTAATATTGTTTCTGAGTATTCATAATTCTTGTTGAGAATTCGATCCTGACAAGTGGTATCAGAGCCTGTTCTCTCAGAAACATTCATTCATTCATCATGGAAAACTTTGCAGAATCAAACAGTACTCTTGTCTCTAAGGTTCCAATGCTCAAACCCAATGAGTTTGACATGTGGAAGATCAGAATCAGGCAATACATTCTCCTCACGGACTACTCAATGTGGGATGTCATTGAGAATGGCCCCTCTACTGAAGGTCAAATTGGACCAGATGGGAAAAGATCTCCACCAAAGACAGATGGTGAGAGGAAGATTCGGTAGACAGAGATGAAGGCCTTGAGCACTCTGCTCTTGGCCATCCCCAATGAATATCAGCATTAATTCTGCAACTGCACTGATGCTCAGATTCTCTGGAATGCTCTAGAGAAAAGATTTGCTGGAACTAAGAGCACCAAAAGAAATCAAAGGGATGTTCTGAAGCAGCAGTATGAGAACTTCACTTCTTCAAAGAATGAGTCTATGACTCAAACTTTTGACAGGTTCAACAAGCTTATTGGTGAACTGGCTACTGTTGGAGTGAAGATGGAGCAAGATGATATCAACAGGAAGTTCCTCAGATCTCTTGGGGATGAATGGACTATGTACACTGTCTCATATAGACAGAGTGACAATCTGGAAGATAAGGAACTAGATGATCTATATAATGATCTAAGAGTTCTTGAATCAGAAGTAGAAGCTAAGAAGAAGCCCACTGGGTATATGCATAATGCAACACTTCTATCAACATCTACTGATACTACTGCCAACCCTGAAGCAGTTAGTGCTGTTAGTGGAGTGAACTCAGAAAAAGGCACTGAAACTGTCTTTGAAGCCTTTTTGTCCAGTCACAGTAACAACTCCTTGATTAATGATGATCTGGAACAACTTCACCCTGATGATCTGGAGGAGATGGACATTAAATGGCAAATGGCCATGTTATCTATGAGAGTGAAGAAGTTCATTAAAAGAACTGGGAGGAACAACTTCTCTCAAAGAAGAGAAGATGGAGCTGGTTTTGACAAAACAAAGGTGGAATGCTATAAGTGCCATATGAAGGGACACTTTGCTAGAGAGTGCAGAGGTGGTATGCCAAATAACAACCACCAACAAGCTCAGAATGGAGGCTACAATCAAAACAAGAACTCTGCTCAAGCCCTTGTTTCTCAACAAGGAATGGGATTTGACTGGAGTGACCAAGCTGAGGAAGCCATTCAGAATCAAGCTCTTATGGCAGAGGTGTCTGATCTCACTTCTGAGGTAATTTCTAATCTTTGTACTCAATCTTGCATAGACACTGTCAAAAGGTACAGGGATCATAACCAAAACATGTGTGATGACCTCAAAAGATTAGAAAAGGATAGAAGAGATTATGTGTTGATAGTTGAGAGGTTTGAAGAAAAAATCAAAGGTTTCCAAGCCAATGAACTTCAACACTCTTATGACACAAACTACTGGAAGTGGGAAAAGAATGAGTTAGAGACCAAACTATCTAAGTCCAAAGAAGAGAATGATAGGTTGAAAAAAGAACTAGCTAAGGTTAAGCTTGATATAGAAAAGTTTTCATACGCTTCAAAAGCAATGGATTCTCTTCTGAAGGCTCAGATTCATGATAAGATGAAGCCTGGTGTTGGATACAATAACACACCCCCTCCTTACAACAACAACTACATCCCTCCTACATCAGACTTGTTAGAGACCAAGGAGAAAAAGAACTTATCTGAGGAAGCATTTAAGATAGATCCATTGGATGAGATGGTTGTTGAGGATATGACTGAGAAAGAAGCCAGTGAGAATAGGAATAATGCTGTGAGTAAAGAGATACCCTTAGAAAACAACATTATCACCAAAGAGGAATGTGAAAAAATCTGGGTCAAGTCTAAAGAGATAGAGAAGACCAAAGGAAAGGCTAACAAGGTCCATTACAAACAGACCACCGTTGTGAATCCTGACCCTTGTAAACAGTGTGCTTGCAATAAAACTGAGAGCCCAAATTCTGGTACAAAGAGAGGTAATCAAAGAAACTGGAATAATCAATGGGCTCAGAAACAAGGAGTTGATCTGAGTAAAATAATCAGACCAAAACCTTGTTTCATATGTGGCAAGTTGAATCATTTGGCTAAGTACTGTTTCTTTAACCCTATTAACCAAAGGATGAACTTCAAAGATTTGTTCAAAAACCTGTTGGTTATAGGAAGGCTGGAAAGAAACATGTGGCTAAGAAATCTGTTGAAACCAAAGGGCAAATGAAGAAAATGGTTTTAAAAGAGAGTATTAAAATGTGGGTGCCTAGAAGCACTAAAACTGTTAGTACTGCTACAACAAATAGTACTGCTGACAGAGATAGTGCTGCCAGTAGCAATACTGCTGCTACCAGTGTTAGTACTGCTGAGAATATTAATGCTTCTAACACTGTTAGTACTTCTTCAAAGGTTACTACTGCTAACACAGTTACTGCTGCTGACACAGTTACTACTTCTAACAAGGTTAGTACTGCTAAGCATGCAAGTGCTGCTAATGCAGTTAGTTCTTCTAAAACCAGTACTGCTTCTAGCAAATGTGCAGCCAAACCCATTATTGTGACAAAGTACTCCAGCAATGAGGAGTCAAAGTTTAAAAATCTTGTCAAGAAGGAATGCAAATATTTTGATGAGAAAGGGGTACCCAAGACCACTTTGTCTTGGGTTCCTAATCAATACTAACTGATTTATCTTATGTGCAGGGCAACCAACAGCTCAAGGGGAAGATCATTTGGCATGTGGATAGTGGTTGCTGTAGGCACATGACAGGCAACATGTCATGTCTTCAGGATTTCAAGCATATCAATGGAGGACATGTTGCATTTGGAGACAATCTTACAGGTGGAAAAATAAGTGGAAAAGGTAATATCACAAAAGGTAAGATGACATTTGAGGATGTCTACTATGTTGATCAGTTAAAGTACAACCTGTTAAGTGTATCACAGGTTTGTGACAAACAACATAGTATATTAGTTACCAATACAGAATGTATGATCCTTGCTCCAGGATTCAAGGTAGTTGATGAAAGCATGATACTACTTAGAACTCCAAGAAAGGACAATGTTTTTTGTCTAGACATGGACAATGTTTCAAGTGATTCATACCTGAACTGTCTTGTTTCAAAAGCTTCTGTGGATTAATCCTCTCTTTGGCACAGAAGGATGTGTCACATGAACTTCAAGACAATGAACAAACTTGTTAAAAACAACCTTGTAAGAGGTTTACCATCAAAAGTCTTTTCATGTGATAATCATTGTGTTGCTTGTCTTAAAGGCAAACAGCACAAAACTTCTCATAAGACCAAAGAGTTAAATACAATTTCTTCTTGTCTCCAGTTATTACATATGGATTTGTTTGGTCCTACAAATGTGATGAGCATAGGGAAGAAATCATATTGCCTAGTTATTGTTGATGATTACTCTAGATTTACTTGGGTATATTTTCTAAGGACTAAGGATGAGACAAGTGGACTGATCAAATCCTTTATTCTAAGAATTGAAAACCAAACTAATCAAAAAGTAAAAGTCATTAGATCAGACAATGGAACTGAATTTAAAAATCTTGATCTAAAACACCTTTTGTAAAGAAAAAGACATTGAGAGACAATATAGTGATCCTAGGACTCCACAACAAAATGGAGTTGCTGAGAGAAGGAATAGGACACTAATTGAGGCTGCTAGATCTCTGTTAGCTGATTCAAAATTGCCAATTACTTTTTGGGCTGAAGCAGTTAATACTGCCTGTTATGTCCAAAACAGAGTTCTAGTGGTTAAGCCAAAGAACAAGACACCTTATGAGCTCTTAAATAAAAGAAAACCCTTTATTGGATTTTTTAAACCATTTGGGTGTCCTTGTACAATTCTCAATACCAAATCTCACTTAGGAAAGTTGATAGCAAGGCAGATGATGGATTTCTTGTGGGTTACTCATCTCAAAGTAAGGCCTACAGAGTTTTTAATTCTTCTTCTAGAATAATTGAGGAAAGTGACAATGTCAAATGCAATGAGCACACTCCAAATCCTATTGGGTCTGGTCCTCAGTGGCTGTTTGACATTGATTCACTAACTAACTCTTTTGGTTTCAGTAGTGATGATTATGTAGGTTCAGGTAATGGAGGATCAGGGACTACACAAGTTCAAGAAAACATACCTCAGTCTGTGATTTTTCCCATACCTACAGTGGCTCCTGTTGAAGACTGTGAAAAGGAGCCATCTACTGAACCAAATCAGAGTGAAGAAGAAACAAGAGATGAGGAGAGTCAAGAAAATACAGAACCAGAAGTAGTTGCTGAAATCACTTCAGTTGAGTTGAATGACACTAATCTAGAGGTGGGACTCAATGAAGAACCTAGTCATCAAACAAGAACTCAAAAGAATCATCCTCCTCAGCTGGTAATAGGAGATATCTCTTCTCCTATGATGACTAGAAATCAAAGCAGGCTGCAAGATATGCAAGACCAACAGCATACAGTGCTTTCTTGCTTTCTATCCCAGCTTGAGCCTATGAAGGCTTATGATGCTATGAAAGATTCCAGTTGGATAGAAGCCATGAAAGAAGAGCTGCTACAATTCCAGCTGTAAGATATTTGGGATCTGGTAGACCTTCCTAAAGGTCAAAGAGCAATAGGCACAAAATGGGTCTTCAGGAATAAGAGAGATGAGAGAGGAATAGTAATAAAGAACAAAGCAAGGTTGGTGGCACAAGGGTATACACAAGAAGAAGGAATAGATTATGAAGAAGTATTTGCACCAGTGGCTAGGATAGAAGCAATCAGATTGTTCCTGGCCTATGCTTCTTATATGAAGTTCAAAGTCTATCAAATGGATGTAAAAAATGCATTTCTATATGGCTCAATTGAAGAAGAAGTATATGTCTATCAACCACCAGGGTTTGAAAACCCAAGCTATCCAGACAGAGTATACAAACTGAAGAAAGCACTTTATGGACTGCATCAAGCACCAAGAGCATGGTATGACACTCTGTCATCCTATCTCTTGGAAAATGGTTTTGAAAGAGGAGTCATTGATAAAATTCTGTTCATCAAGAGAAAGAAGAAGGACATATTGCTGGTCCAAATCTATGTGGATGATATCATCTTTGGATCTACAAGAGACAATATGTGCAAGGAGTTTGAGGACCTAATGCATCAAAGGTTCAAAATGAGTTCCATGGGAGAACTTACTTTCTTCCTTGGACTCCAAGTCCAACAGAAGTCAGATGGTATTTCTGTTTGTCAGTCCAAGTATGTGCAGGACATTCTAACCAAGTTTGGTTTCTCAGACTCAAAGCCTGCCAGCACACCTATGGAGACATACAAGCAGATAACAGCAGATATTGAGGGGGAGGATATGGATGTTCTTCACTATAGATCCATGATTGGATCTCTCATGTATCTTACAACCTCTAGGCCAGATATAATGTTTCCAGTCTGTGTGTGTGCAAGATTTCAAGTTATGCCAAAGCAATCACACTATCAAGCTGTTAAGAGGATATTCAGATATTTCAAAGGGCAACCTAGATTGGGACTTTGGTATCCTTATGAATCATCATTTGACCTACTTGCATACTCAGACAGTGACTTAGGTGGAGCAAACTTGGACAGAAAATCTACTTCTGGAGGATGCCAGTTTTTGGGTGCCAGACTAGTATCATGGCAGTGCAAGAAACAAACCACAGTATCCACATCTACAACAGAAGCAGAGTACATAGCAGCTGCAAGTTGCTGTTCTCAAGTCTTATGGATTCAGAATCAAATGCTGGACTATGGAGTAACCTTTCTACACACTCCAATCTTTATTGATAATAGCAGTGCTATTAGCATTGTTAATAACCCTGTCAAGCACTCAAAGACAAAGCACATTGAGATCAGGTATCACTTTATAATAGACTGCAATGAAAAGAAGCTTATTCAGGTTGTAAAAGTTCATACTGATAACCAGTTTGCTGATCTATTCACCAAAGCCTTTGATGTGGGTAGATTCACTTTCTTGGTAACAAGTGTGGGAATGATCAACTCTGAATAAGCTCCTACTTAAAAAGTGATTCAATACCTGTATATAGTTTATGCTTGGTGTTACTAATTTTCTTTCTCAGGAAATGTATAGCAGTACTCAATTCATCACAAGCTTAAAAGTGTAAGTATGGTTAATACTGCCAGTACAGTTTTAGTACTGCCAGTAAAATTTTACTACTGCCAGTGCACAGTTAATACTGCTAGTAGTTAATACTGCTCTCAGTTAATACTGCTAGTTAGTTAATACTGCTAGTAGTTAATACTGCTAGTTAGTTAATACTGCTAGTAGTTAATACTGCTCTCAGTTAATACTGCTAGTTAGTTAATACTGCTAGTGGTTAATACTGCTCTCAGTTAATACTGCTAGTTAGTTAATACTGCTAGTGGTTAATACTGCTCTCAGTTAATACTGCTAGTTAGTTAATACTGCTAGTGGTTAATACTGCTCTCAGTTAATACTGCTAGTTAGTTAATACTGCTCTTAGTTAATACTGCTAGTTGTTAATACTGCTCTCAGTTAATACTGCTCACTGTTAATACTGCCTTCACTATCTTTTTAAGGTTAATACTGCTTATAATCCAAAAAGCTATAAATACCCTTTCCCCGCCTAAAAGATCATAACGACTCTTTGTCTACTGTTCATCTTCTCTCTCACTATTGTCTCTCAAGTATCCAGTGCTCGCTAGTCAAGAATCCTTGCGTACAGATGGCTTCAATGGTGTTTGTTGATGAGCACAATGAGATAGCCATGCTCCAAAAGCCAAAACAAGCCGAAGGTTTTCACCAGATAATCGATTTTCTGAGGACAAGCCACATCGCTCATGCTCTCACTGTGTCTCCTACCATCTACATAGAGCATCAAAGGCAATTCTAGGCCAATGCCACTACTAGCACTGAAAACTGAGTGTCGTGCATCAAGACAAGGGTTTGTGACAAACCCTTGACAGTTACTGAGGAGACCATTCGCATCTGTCTACGTCTAGACGATGCTTCAGGTATATCTTCTATTCCAAATGAGGATTTGTTTTCAAACCTCACCAGAATGGGGTATGAAGGCCAAATGGGGATTTTCAAGTTTTTCAAAACTCAATTTACACCCCAATGGAGGTTCTTTGTTCATACCCTGATGCACTGTATTTCTAAGAAAACTACTGGCTGGAGCCAATTTAGCAGTCCCATTGCCTATGCTTTGGTATGTTTATCTACTGCTAGAAAATATAATTTTTCACTGATGATCTTCAATGATCTTGTCTCAAACCTGGACAACAAAAAGAGTTTCTTCATGTATCCCAGGTTTGTACAGGCAGTTATAACCAACGAATTGACGGATATACCTCACTTTGATGGGGTATATGTACCTAAACCCCCTAAAGGCAAGGTCTTCTCAAACATGAGAAGATCTGCTAGGGACTCAGAAGGAGTTGACACCCCATTGTTCTCAACAATGATGGTGGTGTCCCAACCACAAGAAGGTATGGCCTCAGGGTCAAGGCCCTCATTAGACCAACCCACTGAGAGCCAATCCCAACCTTCCCTCTCTCACATTTTTCCTCAGTCCTTTGCTGCTAAACCCACTCCTCAAGTTTCCAAGACTTATGTCAAGAGAAAGGTACACAAGGCTCCTTCCCTTGTTGTACGTACTATTAACCAAGAGCCTCAAAGCCCTCTATTGGAGCATTCTCCAATAGAGAATATCCAAAGGGAATCCAATAGGGTGTCTCCCAACCCTGAGGAGGTGCTCTCTAAGGAGCTGAATGAGCATATGGGTGAGAAGGCTGCCACTACTTCTGCTAGCACAGAGAAGGACAGTGGTAACATTTCTAAGACCTTCCCCATGGCAACTTTAGGTGAGAAATCAACCAAAGGACCCCAGTGCCAAGAAACCAAGGGGGTAGTTTATGCTTCTGCTAGGCAGAAGGTCACTACTACAAGATCCAAGGATCCCTCAAGGATGGGCAAAACATCCAAAAAGGGTGAGGACAGAACTGAAACTGATAAATTGATGGAAAAAGATTCCAATGATCCTTCAAGGGTGGGTAAAACACCTAAAGAAGGTGAGGATAACTATACTTACTTGGAATTGATGGAAACAATAGCCAACATCAATGTTGATGTGGTTAATCAAGGAAAGGAAATCAAAGCATTGCAGCAAGTGGTCATCTCCCAACAACAACAAATTTCAAAACTCAAGCAACTGGTGGGAAAGCTCATGGCCAAGAAAAGAAGAAGTCAGTTTGTTCTAAGGAGGAGAAAGGGGCAACCAAAAAGGAAAATGAGAATGCTTCCAAAAAGGGGGAGAGTTCAAGCTCAGAACAGTTGGATCAACAAATTGAGGGGGAGAATGTTGAAGCCAGGGGAGAGTTTGTTGAAGAAAAAGCTGAAGGTGTAATAGAAGCAGAAAGTGCCAAAGCAGCAGAAACAACACCAGCAACAGAAACAACCCCAGTAGCAGAAACAACCCCAGCAGCAGAAACTGTTAGTGCTGCTGAAACTTCAAAAGCAGCAGTAACAGGGTTAACACAAGCAGAGATTGAAATAGCAGAGATGCTTGTCAAAGCAAAGAATGACACTCCCAAAGCAAAGGGAGTGGTCATAAATGAAGGGGAAGCAAAGAAAACAGAAAAGAAAGACAAGGCTGCAGATGCAATGAAAAAGGGGAAAGAAAAGATGATAGAATCTGATCAACCATCCAAAAAGCAAAAGATGGTTGAGTCAGATGAAGCATCAGCTAAGAAAATGCAAGAAGAGTTAGATCAAGCAGAGAAAGAGCAGGTTGAGAAAGACAGAGAAATAGCCAGAGCACTTGCCAATGAATTAAATGAAGCATTTCAGAAAGGGTTGGAAACAGAAAAAGCAAAACAAAGAGCAATAAGCTTGAGAAAGGCCATGATGGCCAGATCAAGTGCAAAGAAGAGAAGGCCTTCACAAACTTACCTTGCAACTCAGGAAAGAAACAAGATGATAAATTTCTTGAGGAGTGCAATTGGTGTAAAGAAAGAAATGTTTGTGAAGATGACTTTTGATCAAGTCAAGGGATTATATGAGAAAGAAATGGAAAAACTGAAAGGTAATGAAAAGGACAGAGTGGAGTTTGAAAAGAAATCCAAGGAGAGGCATGATGTGAATATCAATCAACCCTTCCCTGAAAGTGAAGAGGGAACTCCTACAAAAGAAAAGGTAGAGATAAAGGAAGAAAAGAAGAAGGAAGCTGCTATAGGTCAAAGTCAAAGGATTCTGAAGAGAACTAAGATGATGGCTAGAAGAAAGAAAACTGAAAAGAAGCCCAGAGTAGAAGAAGAGAAAAAGGTTGCTGAAGAAGAAGAGGCACCAAAGAATGAAGAAAAGAGAACTGAATCTCAGGAAGTACCACAGAGTTCAAATGTAAATTTGTACATGGTGGTAATGGATAAAATTCCAAAGCCTATCACAGTTGAACCTGTTGGATTCAAACCTCCTGAAGTTATCCACTGGGATACTATGGAGGTGGATGGTAAAGAGTATATAAGATTGAAAAGAAAGGATGATAAGTACTATGTGTTTGCAACATGGAACAAAATTGTCAGAGAATGTTCAAGATCTGATTTGGAAGAAATGTATGAAGTTGGTATGAAGCTACATGCAGATCAGTTGAAAGCTCCAGGGTTACCAATTGTGTAGCTGGTCATGTAGTATTTGTGCATGTTATTCAATCCAGATGTAGTGAAGCATTTAATCAGAGATGTGTTCAAAACTGTTAGAGGATGGACTCTGTATGAAAGGAGTAGAGTCTATGAATTGGCCTTGGATACTTTTCACATGGAGTATTACTTGGTGGATAGGGTCTACAATCACACACGTCTGAAGCTTCATGCCATGTTAAAGAAGAAGTTGGGTTGTGCATCAAATTCAGAAATGACAAAGTATCTAATTCAGAGAACTATCAATCAGAGCATGGGACTGGATCCTAACATGGGACTGGATCAATGAAAGTTTTGGAAGCATATGAAGAACTTGACTTCTCTTTCTAAAGGTCAAGTTAGGGGGAGATTGTTGGGAACTGAAGATGTAACCAAGTCATTAATGCTGCTATTTCAGAGTTAGTACTGCCAGATGATGTTAAAGTTAATACTGCTAGGTATTACTACTTCTAGTAGAATTAATACTGCTAGTCAAAGTTAGTGCTGCTTGAACAAAGTTAGTACTGCTTAGCTAGTTAGTACTGCTAGTAGTTAGTGCTGCTTAGTAGTTAATGCTGCCAAGACTCAGTTAATGCTTCTAAGGTGATTAAGGTGATTAATGCTGCTTCAAAGATAATGTGAAGATAATACTGAAGAGATAGCGTCTGAAGATAAACATGGAAAGCTTGAAGATAATTATGATGATTATTTTGAAGATCTTTTTAAGTTTTGTAATTATCTTTATTTTCAGTATATGTATAGAATTGTTTAGAATAGTTACATATAGAATTAATTCTGAGTTTTTTTTGTTCTAGAGAGAATCAACCTCAAGGCATAGTTCCTAATTCTAGAGAAGTAGAATTCGTCTTGATGGAGCCTGTTCTTCAAGATTGAGGTTGTGGGTGAAAAGCTTGTAACTTGAATCGTTAAATAAAGTTTGCAAGTTGTGATTCATACTGTTTTCTAGTTTATTGAATATTAAAGTGTTTTTCTGCAACTTCTTTAATATTGTTTCTGAGTATTCATAATTCTTGTTGAGAATTCTATCCTGACAGATTCCACTATCTTAGCTTTGCCTTTGTCCTTGCTGTTTACTTTATCAGCACTAACTTTCTTGATAACTTCAACATTGTCTTTGATGACAACTCCTTTGGTCTTTGAAGTGACCTTAGGAGTATCATGTTTAGCTTTGATTAATGCTTCAATTGTCTCAAGTTCTTGCACATTGCTGCTAAGAAGGTCTGTTAATACCTCTTGAACCATTTCTTCTGCTTCATTCAATTCAGCAGTATTAACAGTTTCTGCTGCTTTGCTTGTTTCAGCAGCATTAACTGTTACTGCTGCCTGTTCTGTTTCAGCTGCTTGTACAAATTCTGATTCTGTTTCTACTGCTTGCTCCCCCTCAAAATCAAATTTCTCCCCCTTATCTTTAGCCTCTTCCATGTTTACATCAGCTTCTGACTCCCCCTTTTTGGGAGCATCATCCACTGGTTTCCTTCTCCTGAGCACAAACTGTCTCCTTTTATTTTTCTGAACCAATCTCTTCACCATTTCTTCAAGTTGGTAATCTGTACTTGTTGAGACAGAATCACCATTTTCATCTCGTCTATGTCTTTGCCTTGCTTGATTACATCCAGATTGATGTTGCCCATAGTTTCCATCAATTCATTATAGTCATATCTGTCCTCACCTTCTCCAGGAGTGTTACCCCCTTTTGAAGGATCATGGGATCTTTTAGTAGTGGAAGTCTTATGCCTAGAAGAAGCACCCTCCACCCCCTTGGTTTCTTGGCACCTGGGACCTTTGGATGATTGCTCACCCAAAGTTGCCATGGGGAAGGTCTTATTGATGTTACCACTGGCTTCCTCTGTGCTAGCAGGAGTAGTGGCAGCCTTTGCACCCATATGCTCATTCATGTCCTTAGTGAGCACCTCCTTGGGGTTGGGAGACACCCCTGTGGTTTCCCTATAGATATTCTCTAATGGAGAATTCTCCATTAGAGGGCTTAAAGGCTCTGTGGGTGATGGTACAAGAAGGGAAGGAGCCTTCTTTACCTTTTTCCTGATGTAGGTATTGGTGATTGGAGAAGTTGGTTTTTGAATAAGAGACTGTGGGATTGATATGGTGATTGAAGGTTGGGATTGGCTTTCAGTGGGATGGTCTAATGAGGGCCTTGACCCTGAAGCCATACCTTCTGGATTGTGGGACACCACCATCATTGTAGAGAACAATGGGGTGTCAACTCCTTCCGAGTCCAATGGAGATCTCTTCATATTTGAAAAGACCTTACCTTTGGGGATTTTAGGTACATATACCTCATCAAATTGAGGCATATCCGTCAATTCATTGGTTATAAGTGCCTGTACAAATCTTGGGTACATATAAAAACTCTTTTTGTTTCCCAAGTTTGACACAAGGTCATTGAAAATCATTTTAGAAAAATTGTACTTTCTGGCAGTGGCCAAGCAAACCAAAGCATAAGCAATGGTACTACTGAACTCACTCCAGCCTGTAGTCTTTTTGGAAATACAATTCATAAGGGTATGAACAAGAAAACGCCATTGGGTATAAAATTTAGCTTTTGAGAATTTGAAAACACCCAATTGGCCTCCATACCCCATTCTTGACAGATTGGAGAACAAGTCCTCATTAGAAATAGAGGTAATACCTGCAGCATCGTCTAGTCGTAGACAGATGCGAATCACCTCTTCAGAAACTGACAAGGGTTTGTCACACACCCTTGTCTTGATAACTTGCACACGATTTTCAGTAACAATGGTGGCATTTGCCCAGAATTGTCTCTGATGCTCTATGTAGATTGTTGGAGACACTTTAAGAGCATACGCAATATGGCTTGTCTTGAGAAAATCGACTATCTGGTGAAATCCATCAGCCTGCTTTGGCTTTTGTTGCATTGCAATCTCATTATGTTCATCAATGAACGCCATAGTTGCCATCGAGCTTGAGTATTCTAGACTGAAACACTTGGTGCTTGAGAGAAAAGGGTTAGAGAGCAGATGAATAGTAATCAAAGAGTCGTTATGAACTTTTAGGCGGGCAAAAAGGGCATTTATACAATTCGGGACATAAGCAGTATTAACTCAGAGCAGTATTAACTAACTAGCAGTATTAACTGAGAGTAGTATTAACGACTAGCAGTATTAACGAACTAGCAGTATTAACTGAGAGCAGTATTAACCACTAGCAATATTAACGAACTAGCAGTATTAACTGAGAGCAATATTAACCACTAGCAGTATTAACTGAGAACAGTATTAACCACTAGCAATACTAACTCTGGAAGCATTAACTACACTTACACTATTGAAGCTTGATTTGGTCTGAACAAGGCAATTTACTTCCTGAGAAAGATGATTAGTAACAACCAAAAACAACCACATAACAGGTATACAATCACTTTTTAAACATGAGCTCATTCAGAGTTGATGATGCCCACACTTGTGACCAAGAAGGTGAATCTACCCACATCAAAAGCTTTAGTGAATAGATCAGCAAACTGGTTGTCAGTATGAACTTTAGCAACTTGAATAAGCTTCTTTTCATTACAATCTCTAATAAAGTGATACCTGATCTCAATGTGCTTTGTTTTGGAGTACTTCAGTGGATTGTTAACAATGCTTATAGCACTGATATTGGCAATGAAGATTGGAGTGTGAAGAAAGGTTACCCCATAGTCCAACATCTGATTCTGAATCCATAGAACCTGAGAGCAGCAACTTGCAGCAGCAATGTACTCAGCTTCTGTTGTAGATAAGGACACTGTGGTTTGCTTCTTACACTGCCAAGATACTAGTCTTGCACCCAAAAGCTGACATCCACCTGAAGTAGACTTTCTATCCATATTAGCACCACCCAAGTCACTGTCTGAATATGCAATCAAGTCAAAGTTGGATTCATAAGGATACCAAAGACCTAATCTAGGTTGCCCTCTTAAGTATCTGAAAATCCTCTTAACAGCTTGAAGATGTGATGCTTTGGCTTGACGTGGAATCTGGCACACAGACACACTGGAAACATGATGTCTGGTCTTGAGGCTGTGAGATACATGAGAGATCCAATCATTGATCTATATAGATGGACATCAACATCCTCCCCCTCAAGATCAGCAGTGATTTGTTTATGAGTCTCCATAGGTGTGCTTGCTGGCTTTGAGTCTGTTAAACCATACTTATCCAGGATGTCTTTCACATACTTTTATTAACTTATAAAGATCCCATCTTTCTGCTGTTTCACTTGAAGCCCAAGGAAGAAGGTAAGTTCACCCATTGAACTCATTTTAAAGCTCTTGTGCATCAACTTTTCAAAGTCTCTACACATCTGATCTTGTGTGGATCCAAAGATGATGTCATCCACATAGATCTGAACAAGTAGGATGTCCTTCTTACTCCTTTTAATGAAGAGGGTCTTGTCAATTATTCCCCTTTCAAACTCATTTTCTAAGAGATAGGTAGACAGTGTATCATACCATGCTCTTGGGGCTTGATGTAGACCATAAAGTGCTTTCTTCAGTTTGTATACTCTGTTAGGATATGATGGATTTTCAAATCCAGGGGGCTGACAAACATATACTTCTTCATCAATTGTACCATATAGAAAGGAACTCTTCACATCCATTTGATATACCTTGAACTTCATGTATGAGGTATAGACTAGAAATAGCCTATTTGCCTCTACCCTTGCAACTGGGGCAAACACTTCTTCATAATCTATGCCTTCTTCCTGAGTGTACCTTTGTGCCACAAGCCTTGCTTTGTTCCTTATCACAATTCCTCTCTCATCCTTTTTATTCCTGAAAATCCATTTGGTGCCAATAGCTCTATGACCTTTTGGAAGGTCTACCAAGTCCCAAACTTCTTGCAATTTGAACTGCAGTAACTCTTCTTGCATAGCTTCTATCCAACTGGAGTCTTTCATTGCATCAAAAACATTCTTAGGCTCAATCTGAGATAGAAAGCAAGAGAGTACTGTGTGTTGCTGATCCTGCAGCTCTTGAAGTCTGCTTTGATTCCTTGTTATCATAGGAGAAAGATGTCTCCTATGACCAGCTCTGGAGGATGGTTCTTTTGAGTTCTAGTCTGATGACTAGGTTCTTCATTGATTCCCACTTCTAAATTTGTGTCATATGAGTGTTGAAGTTCATTGTCTTGGAAACCTTTAATTTGTTCCTCAAACCTCTCAACAATTCTCACATAGTCTTTTATATCTTTTGCTAACCTCTTAAGGTCATCACTCATATTCTGGTTGTGATCCCTGTACCTTTTAACATTGTCTATGCAAGTTTTAGAACAGAGATTAGAACTTACCTCAGTTGGGAGATCAGATACCTCTGCCATGAGAGCTTGATTTTGAATAGCCTCTTCTGCTTGATCACTCCAGTCAAACCCCATTCCTTGTTGAGAAACAAGGGCTTGAGCAGAGTT
Organism: Arctium minus; assembly: GCA_954870635.1. NCBI lineage: Eukaryota > Viridiplantae > Streptophyta > Magnoliopsida > Asterales > Asteraceae > Arctium > Arctium minus. Next base: position 51,023,659 of record OX941094.1, read on the forward strand.
TCTGTTCTGGTTGAAGCTACCAGTCTGAGCTTGTTGGTGGTTATTGTGAGACACTCCACTTCTGAATTCCCTGGCAAAGTGTCCCTTCATATGACATTTATAGCATTCTACCTTTGACTTGTCAAAACCTGCTCCATCTTCTCTTCTTTGGGAGAAGTTATTCCTCCCAGTCCTCTTGATGAACTTCTTTACCCTCATGGAAAGCATGGCCATCTGCCATTTAATATCCATCTCTTCAAGATCATCAGGATGAAGTTGTTCCAAGTCATTCCATGGCTGGACAGAAAGGCTTCAAAAACAGATTCAATGCCTTTTTCTTGATTTGCTCCATTAGCAGCATTAACTAATTCAGGGTTAGCAGTAGAATCAATTGATGCTGATAGGAGTGCAGCATTATGAACATATCCAGAAGGCTTCTTCTTTGCCTCTACCTCAGCTTCAAATACTCTAAGGTCATTGTACAGATCATCAAGTTCTTTTTCTTCCAGTTGTTCATTCTGTCTGAATGAAACAGTATACATGGTCCATTCATCTCCTAGGGACCTTAAAAACTTTTTGTTTACATCATCTTGATCAATTTGTACTCCCATAGTAGCTAGTTCACCAATCAGCTTGTTAAACCTGTCAAAAGTTTGAGTCATGGACTCATTCTTAGTTGACATAAAGTTTTCATACAATTGCTTCAGTATTGCCTTCTGATTTCTCTTGGTACTTTTGGTACCAGAGAATCATTTCTCTAGAGCATTCCAAAGCATCTGTGCATCAGTGCAATTGCAGAATTGGTGTTGATATTCATTGGGAATAGCCAAGAGCAGTGTGCTCAAGGCTTTCATCTCTATCTGCCTTATCTTCTTTTCTGCATCTGTCTTTGGTGGAGTTCTTTTTCCATCTGCACCAATTTTTCCTTCATCAGATGGGCCATTCTCAATGATGTCCCACATAGAGTAATCTGTGAGGAGAATGTATTGCTTGATCCTTATCTTCCACATGTCATACTCATTAGATCTGAGCATTGGAACCTTTGAGACAAGAGTACTGTTTGATTCAACTGTGTTTTCCATGATGAATGAAGGTTTCTGAGAATACTAGCTCTGATACCACTTGTCAGGATCTGATTCTTAACAAGAATATACACTCAGAAACAATATTAAAGGAGTTTGCGGAATAACACTTTAATATTCAGAATATCAATGAAACAGTGAATCAGAAATCACAAATTGTAAACTTTATTGAATGATTTAAAGCTACAAGATTTCACACACAACCTCAATATTGATGAACAGGCTCACCAATACGAATTCTACTTCTCTAGAATTAGGATTATAAACCTTGAGGTTAATTCTCTCTATGAAAACAAAAACTCAGAATAAAAAATTAATTCTAAACTATTCTGACTAAGTCTATACATATACTAAAGATAAAAGATAATTACAAAATATAAAAGATCCTCAGTATAATCTTCCATAGTTATCTCCAAGCTTTCAATGAATATCTTCAATCAATACAACTGTCTTCATTGCCATACGAAGTCTTCATCTCATAAGCAATACTAACCATGTTCAGAAGCATTAACCATGTTCAGCAGTATTAATGAAGTTGGCAGTAGTAACCCTTAGCAGTACTAACTACTAGCAGTACTAACTATGCTCAACAGTAGTAACTTCATCAAGCAGTATTAATCTTGTTTAGCAGTATTAATCTGTCTCAGAAGTACTAACCATGTTGTGCTAGCAGCATTAACCATACTTGTGCAAATTCTGAATTCCCAACAAGAGTACACAAGGATTTCATCAATAAACACAATGACCGAAATATCCTGAAATGGTCGACATGCCCGATTCATCAAATCCATAAAGACGACCGACGTATTAGTCAATCTAAACGGCATGACAAGGAACTCGTAGTGCCCATACTGGGTTTTGAATGTTGTCTTAGACACGTCATCCTCTCTAACTTTCACTTGATGGTAACCCGAGTGAAGGTCGATCTTGGAAAAACATCTAGCTCCTTGAAGTTGATCGAAGAGGTCATCTATTTGGGGAAGTGGATACTTGTTTTTCACTGTCACTTTATTAAACTCATGGTAGTCAATGCACATACGCATTGATCTGTCCTTCTTCTTGACAAATAACACCGGAACTCCCCAAGGCGATGAGCTCGGTCTCACGAAACCCTTGTCGATCAAGTCTTGTAGTTGTGTCATCATTTCTTGCATCTCGGTCAGTGCAAGACGGTATGGTGCATGGGCTATCGGTGCTGCTCCTGGAATTAGGTTGATCTTAACCTCCACTTGTCGGTCGGGTGGTAGACCCGGTAGGTCATCGGGAAAGACATCTAGGTATTCATTTATGATTCTTATGTCCTCCACCTTCTTCTTCTCCACTTTGGCATCCACCACATATGCTAGGAATGACGGGTATTTCTTCATTAGGTACTTTCTCGCTTTAATGGAAGAAATAACGACCTCCTTGCCCTTTCGCTTCTCTCCGTAGATAAGAACGAAATCTCCACTCCGAGCAGGTAATCTTATGAGTTTCTTGGAACACAAAATCTCTGCTTGCTACTTTGCCAACCAATCCATCCCAATTACCACATCAAAACTCCTAATGGTCATGGGAAGTTGATCCACTTCTAAGGATTCACTGCTGATCTCCAGTCGACATTTCTCCAAGATTTTTCGTAAGACTATTTTTTCTCCATTCGCTACTTCTATGACTAAGGCTACACATAAGGTACTAGGGAGCACACTCAGAGACTTGCAAAATACATTCGACATGAAGGATAAATTCGCACCAGAATCAAATAATACTCTAGCGGGTAAGGAGTTGAGTAAGAACGTACTCGACACCACATCGGCCGATTTTCTTTGCTACTTCCCTCGTCATTTGGAAGGCCCTCCCTTGAATTTTAGGGGTGGCCTCTCTCCTTGGTTGGATTCCCGAGCTAGTCTCCCTTGTGCTTCCCTTCGGCTTGGGGCATTCTCTTCTCACGTGTCCCATCTCCTTACACTCGTAACACACTGTCCCCTTTATAGTACAGTCTGGGCTAGTGTGTCCCAATTTTCCGCATTTGAAACATGTAACTTGGTTGGAGTTGCAAGGACCAAAGTTCTTACTCTTGCACTTGGGGCACCATCTCGCCTCTCGTTGATTGTCCATCCCTCTACCTCCTAGTTGGAATCTCGGTTTCTTTAACGAGCTATGTGAGCTCCCACTTCCTCTTCTCTCCAGCTCTAGTCTTCTCCTCCTTGTCTCTCGCATATACCCTTTCCATGACTTTGGCTTATTCTACTGTCTCTCAAAGGTTAGTAGCTTTGGAATTGCGGACCATTGCCATCATATCCACCAACAAACCTTTCAAATACGCCTTTACTTTTTCCCCTCAGTTGGGGCCACATGCCCCATTACGTTTAGTTTTTCCATTAAAAGTCGGGTATACTCCCTCACAGACAAATTTCCTTTCTATATTGACTGGAAATCCTCTTCGATCAAGTCCATCTCTTGCTCATTACAGTACTCTTCCAAAATCTTCTTCTTGAATATGGCCCAAGTCATTTTGGCCACTACCGAAGCCTCTAGAGTTGATGTGAAAACGTTCCACCATGTCAAAGTCGAACCTTTAAGCATTTGAGAACCAAATTTCACTTTCTGGACCTCCTCGCAGTCGCAAGCTCTGAAGGCTTGTTCGATCTCTCTGACCCAGTTCATACAAGCTACTGGGTCGTCAGAACCGGCAAACTCCAGCGGTTTGCAACAAAGGAAGGTCTTGTAAGAACAAGATTTACCCTCCGGCCTTGTCTCCATGGTTCATAGGCCATCAGTGGGGTTCTTATCTTCGGTACCCCCAGAGCCCGCTACCACTACATTCTCTTCAATCGTCTCATGTCGGCGGTCCTGTCTTCCAGTAGTTTCATGAAAAAAATCTTGTTGCTTTACCATGGTATTATTCATGGCCCTCATTATGTCTAACATTTGCTCTTGAGGAGTTACCTCTGCATAAGAGGATCAACAGAGGAATTATGGGTTTGTGGGATGCACTCAACTCTCCCACCCAAAAGAGGCGAAAGTGGAAGGGGCATGACTGTCGCGGTTACATTCGGTTGGTCGACCGTGGATTCCATCACGGCATGGCCTTCCGATGAGGATTGAAGTCAGCTCCGAGTGTTTACCATCTCAGTCTGTCACACAATCGAGAATGGAGGTAAGAGATAGGCTATACTATAATATACATAAGAAAACGTACTATTATATTTCATCGATCATCATAATCATAGTAATTCTAGCATGCTCACATAATGATATATTCATAATAGCAGTAGCTAATAGAAATTATGACCATACTCTACATAAGAATCCTCACTACCATTTTCATAAATCTCAATGATGTTGTTTCGCCGACTCTAAGACTGTCCCATCATAAAAGTTCTACACAATTCTCACAATTTATAACTTAATCGTCTTATCTTAAGTCTAGGCATCAAACCTACATACCTAGTTCACTTAAACTAGAGCTCTGATACTAACTTGTAACACTCTAAAATCTGGACAACAATAATAGAGAAATTCCAGAAATGGGTAAACTAAAACTTCTAAAATGCATCCAACTACAACCTATAAAATTCGGGATAATTTGTACAATTTCTATAGTTTTAAATATTGAGATATAAAGCACAACAACCTATTTAATCTAGAAATGACTTAAACTAGATTAACATGGGTGTTGCTATATCTCCAAAATCTCTCTTCACAAAGTTTCCCAAAAGTCCAACACTTCAATTGCTCCTACGTGCATATTCGGCAAATCAAAGTGTCCTAGACGCACCGCTAGTGGGACCTGTAATCTACATTTATACAACAACAAGTGTTAGACTGAAAGTCTAGTGAGAACTTACAAAAAATTACAATTTACAGATTTAACAACGATGTCATAAAAGTAAAGGTTACCGACTCCATTCTTTATCAAATTTACCAAGTCTCCATTTGGCCAAGAAGATCCATACCTGAACACAACACATAACAGATAGTTCTTGAAATACGGGGGAGACCCGTTTCCATCGGGGTAACGACAACATGTGAGTGGGGTCACCCATGATGTTATTTGGATTACATCTCATGTCCCGGTTCTAGTTCCCATGCCATCAAGACATCACAACCTCAAACCATCACGTGCCTTTATTGCCTATTCCGTCGAATTACACCTCAAGGACTTACGGGACATTATTGCCTACCCAAACTAGACAAGTTACACCTCAAGGACCATAAGTCCTTTATTGCCTACTCTCTAGCGGCCCAAGATGGCCAACAAAATATAGGCATTAAACCCATCATATGGTCTAAATCCTCGTGCACAAGGACTTAGACATCAATATATCATTATGATCACATAACAAGTATTTCAAATACTCAAAAGGATTGCATCATGTTATTCCTTCATGCTATATGCATTTCAAAGTACCAACTTCCACACAATACAAATTTTGAGACAAGGTCATACTAGTTTCCAATACCAACGAGGTACCAAGAAGGCAATTACAAACTCATTCCCAAAGACATGCATTTGTCAAATATATCTCCTTCTATTTTCCAATGAAAATAAGAGCATGTCCTTTGTGCCTTCATTTGGTCAAAAGCATCAAACCAAGTATTTTAATCTATTCTCATGAATATGTATGTGCATGTGAAATTTATGACAAGATAATAAGTGTGTAGAGATACAAAGGTGATCATAGTACCAAACCCTAGTTTTTGGTCAAGACCCAACAAGTTTATGATTAGTAATAAATAAACATATAAGGAGCATTTAATGAACATATGATGTGGATAACTCACCTTTATGGTTTGTAGCTGAAAACCCTAATAAATATAAAAACCCTAAAAGAAGTGAAGATGATCTTGGAGCTTGTAAACCTTTTGAAGCTTTATCTCTAGAGGATAGGAAAAGGTGAGGATGGAGAGTAAATGCACAAGGATCTCCAGGGATTGAGAGTAAATGAGGGGAGATGATTGAGGGCAGAAAATCGCTCAAGGGAGGGAGGAGATCGGGCCTAAGACTTGGGAAAAAATGATTTTTTTAAGAAAAGTGAGCCTGGTCGACCTTTTAAGCCAACCAGCCCGCCAACGATTTTGCCACGCAAGAGTGACCTTGGCACTCTCGCCGGTCATTCTCGCCCCAAACGTACCGAGACTGTGGATCCCCGTGTGACAATGCCTAGCGAGTATGACCTTGGCATAATCTATGGTCATACTCGCCGAGAATGTACCGTGAGCATGGGTTTGCCGGCAATTATGCCGAGCGGTTATGACACCCGGGCACTCTCGCCCGTCATTCTCGCCGATGGTGATATTCTCACATAAACCCGCGATTTTCGAAACAGTAAGACTCTAACTTGACCACCAAACGATGGGGAGCACCAAAAACGTCTACCTACGAGTTTTCTCACGAAATATATAACTCATGTTCACCGAAATCAACAAATATTCTAATTGGGTTTTTAAGCGTGAAAATAGCTTACTTGAAAATTTGGGGTGTTACACAATACATGGAGGGAATCTTGAATTTTTACGTACATGAACAAATTCAAAACTAGACATTAAACCATTACTTGAAATTCGTAAAAATATATAAATAAATAAATAATAATATCAAAACTTAATTTGTGCATACATACACAAATTGAAAACAGACATTAAATCATTTACATAATTTGTGCATACATGAACAAATTTAAATAAAATAACTACCAAATTTAAAAAGGAGAAGAATATGGAAACAATACATGGACGGAATCTTGAATTTGTGCATACATGAACAAATTCAAAAACATACATTAAACATAGTTAGATGGTTAAGCATTTGTGTATTTGTACGTATGTGCATTTTTGTGTATATGTGCATATGTATATACGTGCATTTGAATTAAAAAAAACCATATTAATCAGTTAAAACGTCTATGTTGATCGATATCTTTTTTGATATTAAAAAAATATTTTAAATAAAATAGATTTCGAAAATCAAGATAAACACAAATAATGTAAATAAAATAATTATTACCATATTAAAAAGTGAGAAAATTAAGGAAACATTACATGGATGGAATCTTGCTAATTGAGGCATGAAAAGCAAATCCCAAAAATGCCTCCATTTGAGAAGTCACGCATGTAAAGCAACCTCAAGGTAACATGAATTATGATTGGTTGAAATTTGGTTAACATGGTTAGTACCAATGGGGTGGTTAGCAAATGAATGAGACTCTCTCTCTCTCTCTCTCTCTCTCTATATATATATATATATATATATATATATATAGAGAGAGAGAGAGAGAGAGAGAGACGGTTGATGATATTTTTTGTAAAAGAAAGGTCATCTCAAATAATACAACCTTATGTGTCAAACTCCATGAATAAACACAAATGTATCACATCCACATTTCTTATACACACCTCTTTATTCCAATTTTCAAGTTCTCACCAATGTGTGATAGCTAAAAACTAAACTACAACCCACTATTTGAGAATACTTAATTTAAATGATGCAAAAAGAAGGTCATCCAAAATAAGACAACCTTATGAGAATAGGCAAAAAAGCATCACATCCACCTTTCTTATACACACCTCTTTATTCCAATTTTTTTTAACTTTTCACCAATGTGGGAGAGCTAAAACTCACCCATAATCTATCATTTGAAAATACTCTCATGATGCAAAAAGAAGGTTATCCAAATAAGACAACACTATGAGAATGGACACAAAGTCATCACATCCACCTTTCTTATACACACATCTTTATTCCAATGTTTCAACTTCTTATCAATGTGGGATAACTACAACTTAACCACAATCCAACATTTTGAGAATACTCAATTCTCATGGTGTCACCTCATTACTCTTGGGTTTTTCTTTTATATATATAAAGATGTATAAATATTTTATTTTTATAAGTCTGGATCATATTCCAAGTATGTACATAATATTTCTAATGTTGAAATTGAGTGTATATAACAATTACTAATCTTACTTTAGATTATAAAGATTGGTTTTAGAGCCTATTTAATTAATAGAGTTATTGAGAGTTCCAGATCCAAGCTATATAACACATAGTGAATATGTAGAAATCATATTTTTATAGATTGAACAACTATTACAATGATTTCCAACACTCATATACCTATTTCTCTCTCAGAGCTCATACGTGTTCTTCACACTTTCTCTCTCTAGTCTGAACTCTTGAATCTTATGAAAATTAACAAAACAATCACTATTTATATGGTTAACAAGACCTTACAACTCAATCTAAATGTCAAAGTCAAATACTTTGACTACAAGCACTTAAAAACTAAACCCTTACATTTTTACAACATTACAACTTTGACCCCTCATTTAATCTTGAATACAATCTTGACTTAACAATCTCCCCATTTGGATTCAAGATTAAAAAAAATTGACACTAATCTCCAGGTCATTATTCAGTTGCAAAATCTTCAATACAAAATCTCTAACAACTTCGAATCTTTAATGATCTCTCTCTTTGAAAATCTTTAAAACACAAACTTGAAATATTCAGAACTACGAAACTTTCTTCAATCTCTCCTTTTGATCACAATCAAGTAATAATCTTTCAGATAATCTCTTCAGCTTGAAAAATCATCAGACTTTGCTTTGACTTGAAATATGAATTCTCTCCACTTTATGGCTTTCACTTGACTTTTTTCTCTTTGACATTGAACTTTGAATCATCTCCCCTTTTTCGATAAGATAAACATAAATATGACTTTGAAATTCTTGAAATATCTCACCCTTTTTGATGAATGATGAGAAATCAGAATCATCAAAACATTTCAACGTCATCTTCATCTTTGAAATATCTCCCCCAAATATCAAAATAAACACAGTCTTCATGAGATAGACAATCTCTCCCAAAGAGAATATGATATCTGTTTGATCTGATATGAACATTCTACCGTCAATTCATAACTGTATTTATCTGAATCTTTGCAAATTCAGACAAATTAGGATTGGTAACACTGAATCAACATATTAATCAGTTAATCTACTTGTCAGAAGCACGAAGCCACTGTGTACAACGAATGCACATTGGAAAGGAGGTTTTTGATGTTCACTCCCCTAGGGATTCCATTCAATCATTGAAAACCCACAAAAGGAATTTTCTATGAATGTTAAGACAAAAAAACTTATTCCTTGTGTGCTCGTGCATGTGTAGAAATGATTGAAGCAATTAAAGATTTTTAACAGGCTCAAAGTATGTAAACCATTGAGACAACAATAGTATTACATAGACTCAATGTGCATGATAAAGGGTCGAAGGTGGGGCAACTTTCCTTCTGTTTCAATATCAACATCTTCTAAGTAAATATCAAATACTAGATGTGCTACTTTCCCAAAAAATATGAAACATCTTTTTGTGGAGAAAAAGATGAGTAGCAGGTGGGGTTTATGAAAGAGTTGTCATGGGCTAGTTGCCTGTTTCAATGAAGTTCACGAAAGTATTGTGAAACAATAGATAATATGGCTGCCAAGCTCAGAAAGAAGTTTGGTGTAGAGTTTGATATTCTTTTACTCTAATCTCTCACCCTCTTTCTTTTAATCATTTGAGCTTGCTTGTACTCTCATTTTCATATTTTACCTCAGCACACACCCACTCTCTATTCTTTTGACCCTTCTCCCCTCAATCGCACGAGATAACTTCTTAGGTAGGAGATACAGGTTAACGTAAATCCATAGAAGTTCTTTAATGCTCGCACACTGAATCCCGTGTATTTTGTTCTAAAAGTGATGTTGCTCAACATTTTATCTTGACAGATAAGCATAAGATAATACAGTTAGAAAAGATATGCTCATTAAAGATAAGAATGAAATTTGAGCATTTTTAACTTTGAAGATATCTCAAAACAAGTAGAATGAATGAATGAAATGAAATCACGAATTGTTTTGAGAATCTGACAATGTTATAAACAGATTAAATATTATGAAAAAAACTGGGATATCAAAGAATTGAGATGTGTTTATATGAACAAATATAAACAATTTGACAATGAAAGCACGTGATAAAGAAATGACGTCTGATTTCAAACAATTTAGAATTCAAACGGGAGTATTACCATCGAAAGATTTATCTTTTTGAGACATGGTAATAACAAAGTCAATAAAAGTACTGAACCGATGTGTGTAAGAATACTTGACAGTATAAAGACAAGACAATACACAAGTATTAGCCTTTAGAAACACACGGTCAGTTAAACATGAAATCACTGATATGAAAAACATTTAAAATCGCACTTCGAGATTCATAAAAACTTTTGAGAACACGAAGTGGTTTGAACGTTTAAGAAACCGTTTTTCATACCTGAAAGTCGTTCGTGCTTCAAAATGTAATAGAGATTAAGATTTTGAATGATATACCTTCAACGTAGAAATCTTAACTCCCCCTAAAATGAATAATTTTCTTTTAAGCTCCCTTTGACAAAAACATCAGATATACGCCCCCGTTATATCTGTAAAAAGTCAAACCATTAGAAAAGAATAACATGAATATGACAATGAAATTTATTTTCCTTTTCTCCCCCTTAAAAACATGACAGTGAAAATTATAACTATCTCTCTCTAAAACAGATAACAAAAACTTCCTGAATAAAATGAATCTTGTCAGCTTCAATAAGAGTGGAAACATTGAAGTACAGGTTCTGAACTGAATTATCCAAAAGCCAATGTCACAATCTTATACCCTGCAAGATAAAAAAGATTTTGGTAATCATATAAAATGATTCCGCCTTCGTCAGTAAATAAGAAAAATATAAACAGATGTTCTAACCCCCCTAGACATATGCAAACATTAAAATCGACCCCCCCTAGAATCATGCAAGATATATCAACAAAATTTAAGAAGACATGTTAAGCATACCAAGTTTGCTGATAAGAAACTTAAAACGTTTGTCATCTAAAGGCTTAGTAAACAAATCAGCTAACTGGTAATCCGTCTGTATAAAATGCATTTCTATGTCACCTTTCTCCACATGATTCTTTATGAAACGGTAACGAACATCAATATGCTTCGTTTTGGAGTGTTGTACCGGATTAACTATTATAGGTATAGCGCTCTTCAAGTAGCAATAGATAGGGACTCTCTTTTAGGTGTACCCAAAGTCTTTTAATTGTGTATTCATCCACAAGACTTGAGAACAGCAGCTTACGGCAGCATCGTACTCAGCCTCAACGGTGGATGTGGACACATAATTTTGCTTCTTTGAGGTCCAACTGACAAGTTTATCACCTAAAAATTGACATGAACCAGACGTGCTCTTCCGATCTAGCTTACAACCTGCATGGTCAGCATCTGTAAAAGCAGTTAAATCAAAACCGGAATCCTTTGGATACCAAAGGCCTAATTCATGGGTGCCTTTCAGATACTAAGGATCCGTTTTACAGCTACAAGATGAGATTCCTTCGAATTTGATTGATATCTAGCACAGAAACAAGTAGAAAACATAATATCAGGTCTACTTGCCGTAACATACAATAATGAACCGATCATACTATGGTACGTTTTCTGATCAACAAATTTATCGGCTAAATTTGCGTCTAGTAGCGTTCTAGTAGCCATGGGCGCTTTCATTACTACACTATCGGTCATGTTAAACTTATTCAAAATATCTCGAATATATTTAGACTGGTTGATAAAGATACCATTCGGGGACCATTTTACTTGAAGACCAAGGAAAAATTTCAGTTCACCCATCATACTCATTTCAAACCGAGTCTCCATAATCTTTGAAAATTCTTTACAAAATTTAGGATTTGTAGACCCAAATATAATGTCATCTACGTATATTTGTATTAAAATCAAATCCTCACCTTGTTTCTTAAGGAATAAGGTAGTATCAATTGTACCTTTCTTGAAACCTGAGGCAAGTAGGAATTGCGTTAAAGTTTCATGCCATGCTCTTGGGGCTTGTTTGAGACAATATAATGCCTTATCAAGAACATAGACGTGGTCAGGGTGATGTGGATCTATGAAGCCTTCGGGTTGTGCAACATAAACCTCTTCATGCAGTATCCCATTTAAGAATGCAGATTTCACGTTCATTTGATAAACCGCGAAATTCTTGTGAGCTGCATATGATAGGAATATCCGAATTGCCTCAATCCTTGCAACAAGGGCGAATGTTTCATCATAATCTATGCCTTCCTCTTGACAATAACCCTTAGCGACCATCCTTTCTTTATTACGCACAACAATCCCAACCTCATTCTTTTTATTCCTAAAGACCCACTTAGTTCCGATAACTGATTTGTCTTTGGGTCATGGGATTAGCCGCTAGACCTTGTTCCATTCAAATTGGAGTAGCTCATCTTGCATAGCAAGTATCCAATCCGGATCGAAGCGCCTCCGAAACCTTTTTAGGCTCTAGGGAACTCAGAAAACTAGAATATAAGCAAAAATTAGTTGATGCTACACGGGTTTTAACTCCACTGTTGACGTCACTGATTATATTATGAAGGGGGTTATCTCTAGTCCAAAGTGTGGTACTAGGCAGGGGTTGAACAATAACTCTGGTGTTTTGCTCAGTATATCCATCCACAATTGCAGGAACAACTTTAGATGTTGTTGGAACTTCATCCAAAGGTGATTATGATTGTGGTAGTTCTAGTACAATGGAAGAAGTACTCGGGACTTCATGACCAGAATTGGAATCTGCAGAAATAGAACCATGATTAGTTTGATCAGAATCAATAGGCATTGTAATACCTGATGAAGTTGTTGTGACATGTTCAGAAGGTCTAGAAATATCTTCAGTTGTAGTAGGGACCTTTGATGTTGATGCGGATGCACTAGATTTATCAAAATCTACATAAATGTCTATAAATGCATCAAAAAATAATAGATCTAACTCATATGTAGACAGTTGAGAGTTAGAAACAGAAGACTTAATCTCGTTTGACACGGGTTCTATTCTGTCTTGAATAGAAGCCTTTCCTTTTAGTTTGAGTCCTGAACTGTGTTGTTCAGAAGTCAAAGTCAAATTTTCATCAAATGATATATGAATGATTTCGATAATAGTCTTGGTTCTTCGGTTGTAGTTACGATAGGCCTTTGAAGTCAAGGAATATACTAGAAAGTAGCCTTCATCTGCCTTTTTATCGAATTTCCCAAGATTGTCACGGTCGTTCAAAATGAAGCACCTGCAACCAAAGACACGAAGAAATTTGATATTAGGTTTTCTCTTATTTATAATCTCATACGTTGTCTTATTCAAATTCTTATTAATTATCGTCTGATTTTGAGTAAAACATGTGGTGGCAACGGCCTCAGCCCACAAATACAATGGAAGTCCAGAGTAAGCCAACATAGTCCTAGAAGCTTCGACCAAAGTTCTGTTCTTGCGCTCTCCAACTCCATTTTGTTGCGGTGTACGAGCGGCAGAAAAATTATGAGAAATCCCTACAGATTGTAGATATCCTTGTAGAGTTTCATTCTTGAATTGAGTGTCGTTATCGCTTCGCGGCTTCTTGATTGGAAGTTGTAACAGAACTTGCACTTTCTTGATAAAGGCAATAATTAACTCTGGTGCATCTGATTTGTCTCTAAAAAACTCTAACCATGTGTATCTGGAATATTCATCAATCATAACTAAGATGTACCTTTTTCCACTGATTGAATGAATATGCATTGGGCCACAACGATCCATGTGTATCATCTCAAGAGACGATTTGCATGAAGATTCCATCTTGGCCTTATGATAACTTCGTTTCATCTTTCCCATTTCACATGCAGAACATAAGGAATCTTTCTCGAATTGCAATTCTGAAGACCTTTAATCATGCCTTTTCTCGCCAAAGTATCTATAACTTTAAAGTTCTGGTGAAAAAGACGACGATGCCAAATCCAACTTTCTTCTTTTGAAGATTTAGCAATTAATCAAACTGATCGTGTTGCTGAAAGAGTTGGAAAATTAACCACATATAAATTGTCGTATCTCTCTGCTTTAAAAATCTCAGAACCGTTTGGATCTTCTATATGACAGTGCGTAATGGTAAACCTGACTTGGTAAAGACTATCACAAAACTGACTTGAACTAAAGAGGTTATGATCAAGTCCTTCCACATATAGAACCTTCTGTATGGTCACAGTGCCGTTATTAAGCATTCCATACCCTCTGACGTAACCTTTCAGTTCAGAATTTGCAAATCCAATTGTTCTAGCAGGTTGTTCAACGTAGTTATGCAATAAGTTCTTGAACCCTGTAATGTGCCTTGAGCATCCATAATCTATGAACCATAGATGACGGGCCTGCAAAAAGAAACTGACTTACTTTGCTTTAGGTACCCATATCCAGATAGGTCCTTTTGGAAATCATTGGCCTTGCCTTTAATACGCCATTCATACCTTGGCTTAGCTAACCATTTCCAAACCATATTAACATTAAAATCATGAAAATCTTTCTTCTTTGAAAAGTCGTTTGACTTAGCCTTGAATATATGAGTTTGTTGTGTCGAGGCTTTAGAAAAAGATTCAACTTTAGAAAAGATTTTGACATTCTTTGGCTTAGGAGCGGTGGAGTGGAACGAGAAAGAATTGCTACCACATTGATTGCAAATAATGTTCTCTCGAGCAAATGTCATGACTTTTGATTTATCAAATGTTTTACAATTATTGAAACATAATTGATATTTATTGTTCTCAGAACTATTACATGAAAAACTACAATCACTAGCAGTTATACTACAATCCTCTTTCGATACTGAAACACATTTATCAGAAATATTTTCAACTACTTTCTTTTCAGAAAATTTTCTCCTCCACTATCCTTTCACCTTTCCATTTAGATCTGAAAAACCAAAAGAAACTTTGTTAGTTGATTTCTTAGAGAGTGAATTTCTTTTCTTAACTCCAGAAGTTTCACCTTTCTCGAACATACTAGGCTGTTTTTCAAAACAGGAAGAATAAACAACTGTAGTTGTTGGTTTTGCAAGCGTCACAAACTCCGGGTTTGATCTTATATTCCACTTTTTATCATCAAACTCTTTTTGTTCAGATAAATTCGTTTTGAACAAATCATTTTTCAATTCATTAATCTGTTTACAAAGCTCTCGATTTTCTTCCAAAGATTTATCAAGTTTGAAATGAAGGTCACAATTTTTGTCTTCAAACTCCTCGAAAGTCTTTTGTAATTCAGATATTTTCTTTTCAAAATCGGACGTTTGATGTACCATTGAGTCAGACTCTAGCTTGTTTAAAATAGAGACATGATCTGAAGAGTTCATCATTTCGTCAAAAAAATTCTTCAGACATTTTCTCAACAAACTCAGATTTTCATCAGAATCCATGACATGTAGAGACTCTTCTACCTTTGCTCCATTTGGAGATTCAAAAGTAATAGATACAGAAATGATGGTTAGATCACAAGTATCAGTATCAGATTCATACTCATCATACTAACACTTAGTCTCAGGTAAGATTTTATCTTCGTTGACTGATTCAGTAGACGGTGTGGAAAATAATGATTCGAACTCTACAAATTCCAATTTTCTAGTTTTGTAGCTCGTATTCAAATCCTTATATTTAAATCCCACATATTTGAAACTAGATTGTGAATCAGTACAACTCGATTGATCATCATCTATCACTTCCTTACCTTTTTGTGGAGTATCAGATATAATAGTCTCAACTTTTACGAACGTGTCACGAATATCTGGAATCTTCTTAACAGTTGAACCCAATTTATCAAAATTATATAAATTCTCAGGGGCTCGTTTTAAAACATCAGTTTCTGAGAAACCTAACCCCAGTTTTGGATTATAAAAACGAACATCTTTAAGTTTGTTTGTAAGAAGACTCAGAGTTTGTTCAGTCTGTCCTCTTCTTAAGTTTAAGTCCTCCAGTTGCTTAGTTTTACAGTACGCCTCATTGCATTATTGAAAGCAAACTTCAAATTTAATTTTAAATTCACCCTTTTCAGAATTCAAGTTCACCAAGTTCTTTTCAAGCTCGGTGATCTCGGATGTCAATTCAGCCTTTTCTTTTTTTAAAGCATCTTTTTCTTTTTCTTTGTCCTCGATAACAACTTTCAACAATGCATTTTTGTCGCGAAAATTCATCATTGACTGTCTTTAAAGGCATAGTTTACTTTTAAGCACATTAAATTATGTTTCCATATGTTGAATTTGAGAAATTAAAGATTGAACTACCTCAGGATTATCAGATTGCTCACTTACCTCAGAGTCACCATCAGAGTTGTTAGAAATTGGCTGTTCTCCATCTTCAACTTTTGCCATCATGCACACTTGTGTAAAGTGAGCTTCTTCCTCATCCGAAGACTCACCTAACTAGTTCTCCTCTTCGGACATCATAACTTTCCCTTCCTCTAGTTTCTTGACCAAAAGAGATTTCTTTGCATAATACTCTGAATTCTTTATCTTTTTAAAGCGATAATCCTTTGATAAGTGTCCGTGCTTCCCACAGTTAAAGCATCTTCTGCTTTGAGAATCAATCTTCTCTTCTTTCTTCTTTTCCTTTCTTTCTTCCTTCTTTCCATATTCCTTCTCATGTCGGGATTTGTATTTCTCAGTCCTATCTTACTTGTATCCTTTAAACTTTGGCTTCGAATAATACTTTTTCTTGCCATATCGTTTTTTGAATTGCTTCGTGATGATTGCAAGATTCTCCGCAAACCTCTTGATGTCATCATCAGATTCCTCATCTTTCTATTCAACCGAAGAGTCAGAACTAGACGTCGGTAGCTCAGTCAGATAAGCTTTAGACAACTTTGGTTTTGACTTTGATCCAGAACTGAACCTGCTTTCTCAGACTTTTTCTCAGCCAGAAGTGCCAAGGACTCTTTCACCATTTTTTTTCTTCACTCAACATTTTCACATCATCTTCTTGTTGAGACAAAGTAGTGAAAATATCGTTAACATATTCCAAGTCCATATCCTTTGACATTTGTAGATTTATAGCATAACTCTTCCACTCCAGGTTAAGATTCTTGATGAATTTGTAATTAATCTCGAACACAGACTTATTCATCCCGTTCCGTCTCAGATCATTCAGAATCACATTAAATCTGTTGTATGTGTCTACCAAAGCTTCACCTTCCTTTACTCGGAAACCCTCATAAGCATTAATAATTTGATTCAGCTTCGCTTTTATGGATCGGTCAGTGCCCTGGAATTGACGTTTTAACTCATCCCACATAGCATTCGATGAGTCACGACTGTCCACACGGTTGTATATGTCGTTAGGAATAGCCATAGTCAATAAAATAAGAGCTTCTTCGTCAATCTTTGCTTGTGCCTTCTCCCTATCACTATAATATTCATATGGCTTTGGCACATATCTCACCAATATTTCAGGAGAAGTTTCTGTAGCTGGCTGACCGGGTACCGTAACAACCGGGATGACTAGGCCATCTATGATTGATTTCATGTATTCTCTATTCTTATGATTCAGAAACTGAGTCACCCGTTTCTTCCATTGCAGATACTCTCCAATGGACAAGACTGGAGGTTTTGACAGAGACCCCATAGAAAGAAAATTTTTCAACATCTTCAAAAATCTGTAATGAACAGCTTGGAATGATCGTTAGTTTGGAAAATCAACAAAATACAGCTCAGAAAAATTTTCAGAAAAAAAATTTCCAAAAAATTTCTTAGTATGGAATCCTCACACCACTGTAGATCTCACAGAATTCGCACACCAAACAAATTCTCACACCAAGTAGCCTAGAATTCGCACAGGAACAAAATTCGCACACCACTGAAAAATCCTTTAACTTATCGCACGCCTCTTGATGCATAAAGTGACTTTCCACACGCCTTTATATGCGGATTCTAGCAATTCGCACGCTTTGAGATGCGAGTTTCTGACTTAGAAAGTTTTCAAACTTTAAACTTTTCACAAGCAAATCTTATGCGAATTCCATACTTAGTCAAATTCACAATCTCAAACTTTTCGTATCGATTATTTTCGCATAACAAGATATGCGAGTTCTATACTTAGTGAAATTTTAGCTTCCCTATGCAAAAATCTCATAATTCGTACGACAAGGGATGCGGATTCTCAGAATTCTTATCCATCGAGATGCGATTTTCTCCCTTGAACTTTCAAAAAATCACTTTTCGTATATCACACGATGCGGATTCCTCACTTCTCGTACACCACTGATGCGAATTCTGATCTTTTCATATATAGCTCTGTGCGAGTTTCTCCCTTGTCTTTTTCAAACACCACGTTCCATGCGAATTACATCATGCGAAAACTTTAGATCATGCGAGTTCTTCATGTTTCGGCTAAAAAATGTTTAATTTAATCCAAAATCCACTCAATTCTTTGAATTTGCTTCTGTAAATGCACCAATTTGATCAAGATCACTGCTAGAACCGATTACAAACAAAGAGTTTCAAAAAAATCGACTCATATATACATCATGATCAAAATATAGTGTGCTGAACTCAAAAACTTCGAAAAACGCAAAATCAACAAATTGAATCACAATTACAGTGCAATAGTGTAATCAAACCGAATAGGATTTGTCTAGAACATATACCGATCACTAAACAAGCAAGAATTCGCCCAAAACAACAACAAATAAACCAATTCGATCCAAACACAATGACATGGTGCGATTTCTTTGTTTTTCAGTTGATTAGATACAAATCTGCTCTGATACCAAATGAGAGTTCCGGATCCAAGCTATATAACACACAGACACAGTGAATATGTAGAAATCATCTTTTTATAGATTGAACAACTATTACAATGATTTCAACACTCATATACTTATTTCTCTCTCAGAGTTCATATGTGTTCTTCACACTTTCTCTCTCTAATATGAACTCTTGAATCTTATGAAAATTAACAAAACAATCACTATTTATATGGTCAACAAGACCTTACAACTCAATCTAAATGTCAAAGTTAAATACTTTGACTACAAGCACTTAACAACTAAACCCTTACATTTTTACAATATTACAACTTTGACCCCTCATTTAATCTTGAATACAATCTTGACTTAACAGTTATAAAATATATTAGATGTGTGATCAAAATTATTAATAACACCACACATTTAAATATCTATTATATAACATACAATCTAATTATCTCTACTATATTATTAAAATTCTAATACGGTTTTTCAGTTTCTTTGAGAACCATTTTTTCCTCCCCACTTTCCATTTACAATGTTACATTTACCACCCTTACAATAATTTGTTATTTAATTTAGTTTATATCCCTTGTTTTTTTATTTTTCATTTTACACCCTTATCACGTTAACACAAATAATCGTATATGAACAAAAATGCAATGAAAAAATACGTTTCTTTTTTTACAAATTATACCATTATAATTGTTTCGTCAATACCTTCAAAACGAGTCAAATATTGAATATTTTTTAATTTAACCGTACTATTAAATATCATGAATATCTACGAATTAATTTGTTTTCTATCCATACGTTTTTTTTCACCGTTAGCATATTAAAAATATATAATCGTAGATCAACTAGAATATATTAAAAATACGTTTCATTCTTATTATAAATGTAACACCCCCTGTCTCGCGTGGTTAAGAACAGGGCGATGTCATAGTTCAGGAGACATTCAAAACAAAAATAAACCACTGAGTATACTTATAAAATTCAGAGCTCGACTAAACCAACATAAACAATTTGAAATACAAACCATCATATGAAGACAACTATAACTATGTTTTGCAGATATATTTACATAGCGATAAAAACAAAAGAACCCAAAAAGTAGATTATCTGAAGATCTTCAAAAGGAAGTCCAAAGTAGTTGCATTCTTTTCTCTATATTCCCGTCCCCTGTCTAATCATCTATGTACCTGTCGTGCCAACAAAACACACAGATGAGCAACTTTGCCCAGTGAACGGATTATAATATAAAAGAAACAATAATCTAACAAGTGGAAACAGAAATGAAATAAGGAAACATTGATATTAGAGAATATCAAACAAATATACAATAAGAGTAGACCACCAAGGCCTATCTGATTCATCATTTAAAAATATATAAAAAGAATGTATTTATAAAAGAGTAAAAAGAAAAGCGTAAAACCAATCAAACATCACAAAGATGTAACAAGGGCCACAAAGACCGGTGTGTATCACGAAGACACGTCATTCTCACGAGTTGATCAAACCACGTAAGTCCCATGGGGTAGCAGTGTGGGCACACTCACCATCTAACCTCTGCTGTGAATAATTCACGACCCGACTCGTGTAACTAGGATCGATCCATTCGCCCTCGATAGCCGTTATTTGGCCAGACCCTATACGCGTCCATTCTAATTGAGGACGCCACGTTTCTATAGCCACCGTGGAAGCATCCCGACCTTGGTGCCCCAAATGATCAGGTATTCTATAAAATCGAAAACGGAAATCATAGGTCTACAACACATGCGACCTCACGGAAACAAGTTCAAAAATCCAATAAACCTTGAAGGTTTTAATTTAATTGTTCACCAATGATTCAAGATTCGAAGTAAAGAAATATCATATAGTTATAATCAAATAATCCCTAACAAAATAATAATGTCACATGATAACTCAAAACTAACAAATTCCAAAAGTTCATATCGGAAAGTTACCATTTCACATATGTGATAGGTAATGCATGGTGTACCATCTTCAAGGAGTAGACACACATATACAAATACATGTCCAAGTATCAAATAAAGAAAGAAATATGTACCTTCGAATATAAGTGGTTCGAGAAAGGTTTAACCACGAGGTTGATCGAGTTCTGACAAAATGAAGGGCCTATAACATCACAATGCGCTTAGAATTTGTACCTACTAAACTCATGATAATTTAAGTCTAACACCCTTTTGAACCTTTTAAATAACTTAAATTTGAGTTCTAATAATGCATAGTAGGTTCATAAGACAATGCTAGAGGTTAACATGGTTGTGAAATTAACCAAACAAGCCAAACGGATCTGCACAGGACAACACCGTTACACCTCTGATTTTGGCTTAATTACCTTACTTAAGACCCAAACTTGATGATTTTGTCTAAAACAAAGTTGTACTTACATCTCTTATTATTCATCTCGTTTTGGAATCACCCCGATTGGAGCAACGACCAATTAGATATGAAGTATATACAAACAGTGTGCATATCCCGTTTTTCACAGGACCTGTTTCAGAAATTCACTGTTTGGAGCTGCTTAGAGTCATAGTTTGGTCTCGGTGTAAACTATAAAGTTGTACTAGACACATTGGGGTTTCCAAAGATGTATTTCACACCTCAATTGGACCTACGGTTGATTTTATACGAATTTTTCAATATCTGGACAGAAGCTAAAACTCAACAGTGTTGAAAATTCCTTTAAGACATTTTATCAAACACCTTGTGGACATTAATTCATGGAGCTCATAACCATTTTAATGGTTCCTTATTTTGACCACTTTTGGTACCTAAAACCTAACCAATTTCCCAATTTTAATAGTTCTAACACAAAATCATAACCAAGACCTAATAAACATAACATGCAAAAACAACAATTTCAACATCAACTTTGAGATTCTAGCATACCTTGATTGGGTTGATGACATGAACTTGAAATCCCTAAGTATATTCAACCATTTCTTCCATTTCATGAACATATCCATAATTCACCATCAAGACTTGAATATGAACCCTAAATAACATGAAATTCTGAAGATTAGAGAAGAAAGATATACTTACTTAAGGATTATACAACTTCTCCCATGAAATTTCTTGATTTCAAGAATTGAAGAGATGAATGTTGATTGTATGAAGAAGTCGATTTTTGTTGAAGTGTGGAGAATGTTGAAAATGAATAAAGAGGTTTTAATTTCCATTTTTATATTTTCCAAATTTACAAGACTATCCCCTCAAGTTTCACCTATTGCAATTCTAACCATATTAGGGGATTTCTTCAAATTCTAAGTAATAATCCATATTTGTTTGTACATGTTTAACCCCCATTGTACCATTTTTATGACAAAATAATCCAATACAATACTAGAAGCAACATGTACAAACTTCTATTGCTTGAATAAGGACTTGAATATTTTAAGCTTTACATGAACCGATAATTGAGATATTCGGGTACTACATTTCTCCCCCCCCCCCCTAAAAAGAATGTTTCGTCCCCGAAACCGAAGTAGGGACATATATTTCATACCTCAAAATAAATGCGGATATTGCTTCCTTATCGAATCTTCTGTTTCCCACGTCGCTTCCCGATCTGAATGATTTTTCCACAATACTTTCACAAAAGGGACGGTTATGCGTCGCAATCGTCTCTCTTCTCGATCTATGATCGCTTCCGGCTCTTCAACATAAGAGAGATCTGTCTCAATTCGTTCTAAAGGATAGTCTATCACATGCAAAAGATGATAACGATATCCATGGAGCGACGATACATGGAAAACATCGTGAATGTGTGAAAATTATGGAGGTAATGCCAAGCGATACGCCACCTCGTCAATTCTCTCTAATATCTCAAAAGGTCCAATATATTGAGGACTCAATTTTCCTTTGAATCCGAACCTTCAGACACCTCGTAAAGGAGAAATTTTAACAAAGACGTGCTTACCGGGCTGAAATTCTATTGACCGTCTATGCTTATCTGCATAACTCTTTTATTGTGATTGAGCTTCTTTCATTTTCTTCCTAGCCACTTCAACTTTTTCCGTGGTTATTTGAACAAGATCAGGGCCTTCGATAGCTTTCTCGCCTACTTCATTCCAGCACAAAGGAGTTCGACATTTACGTCCGTAAAGAGCCTCAAACGGAGCCATACCGATACTTGATTGAAAACTATTGTTGTAGGCGAATTCAATTAAACAGAGATACTCATCCCAGCTACCAGACCACTCAAGAACACAAGCTCGAAGCATATCTTCAAGAGTTTGGATTGTTCATTCAGTTTGACCATCAGTTTGAGGATGATAAGATGAACTCATGGTTAACTTTGTACCCCAGGCCTGGTGGAGACTCTTCCTGAACCTAGAGGTAAATCTGGAATCTCTGTCAGAAGTAATTGAAACCGGAGTACCATGTAGTCGACAATCTCTCTTTCAAACAATTCAGCTAATTTGACAACTGAAAAGGTCTCTCGTATAGCCAGAAAATGTGCTGACTTCGTTAATCTGTCCACAATCACCCATATAGCATTACACTTACGTACAGTTCTCGGTAATCCTATCACAATGTCCATTGAGATGTGCTCCCATTTCCATACTGGAATCTTTAAGGGTTGTAACAGACCGTTGGCTCGCTAATGCTCGATTTTCACTTTCTGGCAAGTCAAACATTTAGCAACATACTCAGCTATATCACGTTTCATACCGTTCCCCCAAAAGTATTGCTTTAAGTCACAATACATCTTGGTAGATCTTGGATGAATTGAGAATAATGAGTTATGTGCTTCATTTAGCACATCTTCCTTGACTTCAGGTGCGTCAGGTACGCAGATTCGGTTTCGATACAAGATTCGGTTTCGATACCAGATGGTACCCATGTCGTCCACCCGAAAATATGATTTGGGATCATCTTTTGATTTTTCAAGGATAGCCCTAATCTCACCATCATGTTGTTGCGCTTCTTTGATTCTTGAAACCAATGTCGATTCAATCTTCAAACTAGCTACAGATTCGACCCAGTACGAGATACTAACCCAATACCCAATTTTTCAATAAAACTTTCTTAAAAATCGCCCAATAGAGCATATGTGTCATTTGTTGTATATATATTATATATGGGAACTTATTTATTCTATGTAGATTATGTAATAAATTTAATTAATGTATTTATTCATTATTTTTTTATTTACTTATTATTTTTACAACATTAAATAAGTATGATTTTTCATTTTTCATTTTTAATATTTATCTTTATTGAATTAATTTATTTAAGAATTTTTTACAATTTTTGTCAAAAATCACATGTGATATCCACAATTAATCGACATTTTTTTCCTAAAAAAGATTCGCTAATTTTGTTTAATGTATCATATGTGATATTGATCATAGTAGAAAAGAAATATAAATTATTTACAACAATATACGTGATATGTGTAAAGTATGAATTACATTTTGAAGTACATATGATCTTATGCATTTTAAATGTGTTTTGTTATACATCACATATGATTCGGTTTTCACTATTTTTTCTTTTTCAATGTTTAATTTGAATCATTTTTTTTTCAAAATTTAAATCATATATAATTAGGAAAACATTTTGAAAAAGGTTAATTTATTATGAATCACATATGATTTTGATGAAAAATTATGAATTGCGTTTTGAAATACATGTGTCTTATACATTTTAAATGTGTTTTGTTAAACATCACATATGATTCCGTTTCATTATTTTTCTTTTTCAATTTTAATTTGAATTATTATTTTTCAAATTTTAAATAACATATGATTAGGAAACATTTTGAAAAAAAAACAATTCATTATAAATTACATGTGATTTTGATGAAAAATGTAATTTTTTAAAATATTGCTTTAAATACAATAAATAAATTATTTAAATGAAAATTAAATACACTTATTTTAAATGAATTAAATATAAAAAAATTTATTAAATAAAAAATATAAATAATATAAAATTCACAAATATGGTGAAAGTATAATCTTAAATAAATACCTAAAACAACTTTTATATAACCAAATTACTTTTACATCCTTATTTATTTATTTTTAGAATCAACTATTTAAGGTATTATTTAATAAAATGATTGACCTAAAATTATTCTCTTATTCTTTTAAATAGATAGCATTCTCGCATGATCCTCCCTCTACTGTCTATATCTATACTATTATATTAAAATTATAAAACCGTTATTTTTAAGATTCAAGGTTACATTTAACACATTTACAATTAGTTATTTAATTTACTTTATATCTATTTTTTTATTTTTAATTTTACACCCTTATCATATTAACACAAATAATCATGCATGACCAAAAATGCAATGAAAAAGTACGTTTCTTTTTTTACAAATTATACCATTATAATCGTCTCGTCAATACCTTCAAAATGAGCCAAATATTGAATATTTTTTAATTTAACCATACTATGAAATATCATGAATATCTACGAATTAATTTGTTTTCTATCCATACGTTTTTTTCTCACAATTAGCATATTAAAAATACATAATCGTAGATCAACTAAAATATATTAAAAATACGTTTCATTCTTATTATAAATTATATCATTATAATCTTTTCTTCAATAATTTTAATATAAGATTATTTTTTAATATTTCTTGATTTAGTAGTATTATAGAGTATCTTCTGGATGATGTACACATAATAGATGAAAATGCATACGAAAATAATTAAGAGTCGATGCATGATTCACATATATGTGCACTAAACGACTCAAACACCATGTCTTCATAGACTAAGTATCGATAATGACGAATATTACAAACTTAACATGAAACATGGTTGCCATTTTGATTTCGAGATGTTTCGCGAGCGGATACATATCTTTGTCAATCATTTTTTTGATTTCACTGTTAATGTATATGTGTAGAGGGCCCAGGCCCATGTCAGTATACGGCCCAAGCCCATATAGTTCATGTATATATTCTTTGTATCTTGTAGTCTAGGTTAGATTACTTATTATTTTACTTTTCATATTGTACGTTTTCACTCAATCAATATATCGAGTGTCAGGATCGAATTCTCAACAAGAATAAATTCTCAGAAACTAATATCAAAGGAGTTTGCGGAATAACACTTTGATATTCAATGAAACAATAAACAAACAGTAAATATGATGAATAACTTGTAAACTTGTATTGAATGGTTTAAATCACAAGATTACACACACAACCTCAATCTTGAAGAACAGACTCTTTCAAGACGAATTCTACTTCTCTAGAATTAGGAACTATGCCTTGAGGTTGATTCTCTCTCTAACAAAAACTCAGAATTTTATCACCTTTAAAACTACTCAATCAATTCTATACATATACTGAACAAAAGATAATTACAATTAATTAAAATATCTTCAGAATATCTTCCATGAATATCTTCAATCTATCCAGCTGTCATTCTTTTAATCCGGATCTTCATCTCATAAGCAACACTAATCACCTTGGAAGTATTAACTCAAACTTGGCAGCATTAACTACTAAGCAGCACTAACCTCTAGCAGTACTAACTAGCTAAGCAGTACTAACTTTGTTCAAGCAGCACTAACTTTGACTAGCAGCATTAATTCTACTAGAAGCAGTAATACCTAGCAGTATTAAACTTGAATTCCTCTGGCAGTAGTAATTCTGTACTAGCAGCATTAAACACTTAAGCTTTTCTTCAGTTCCCAACAATCTCCCCCTAACTTGACTTTTAGGAAAAGAAGTCAAGTTCTTCAAATCTTCTTTAAGATGCTCCCAAAACTCCATCATGACCTAAATTCCAGTATTTGCATCCAATCCCAAACTTTGATTAATTGTTCTTTGGATCAAATATTTAGCCATTTCTGAATTTGGAATACATCCTAGCTTCTTCTTCAGCATGGCATGAAGCTTCAGTCTGCTATGGTTGTACACTCTATCCACTAGGAAGTACTCAGTGTGATTCAAATCCAAAGTCACTGCATATACTCCACTAGTTTCATATAAAGTCCAATTATTCACTGTTTGAAAGACATTCCTTATTATCTCCTCCACTTCATCAGGTTTGAACATTATGCACATATACTCCATTATCAGCTTTGTAATTGAAATCACTGGAGCTTTCAGTTCATCTGCATATAACTTCATCCCTATTTCAAACATTTCTTCAATATCAGACCTTGAGCAGGTTCTGACAATCTTGTTCCAAGTGTTGTACACTTCATATTTCTCATCTTTTCTCTTCAGTCTGATATACTCCTTGCCATCTACCTCCAAAACATCCCAGTGAATGACTTCAGGAGGTTTAACTCCTACAGGTTCTGCTGAAATTGGTTCAGGCACTTTGTCCATCACTACCATGTACATTTTGACATCCTCAGTACTTGCAGGTTCTTTCATTGTAGATAACTCTGGTGCCTCTTCTTCTTCAGCAACCTTTTCAGCCTCTTCTTCCACTAATCTAGGCTTCTTTGTAGGCTTTCTCCTGGCAATCATCTTTGTTCTTTTTAAAATCCTTAGACTTTCACCAATTGTTGCTTTCTTCTCTGGAGTTTCTTGCTCATCAGGGAATGGTTTTTGTAATAAATCATTGCTTTCTTTCATTCTTTTCTCCATTTCAACCCTTGCAAGATCATCCCCTTGAAGCTTTATCATCTCAGCATCATACATCTTCTTGAGCTTCTCAAAAGACATCTTTGAAAACATCTCTACCTTGACACCTACTGCACCCTTGAGGAAAGTAATCATTTTCTTTCTCTCTTGAGCACCCAGGTATGTCTTTGAAGGTTGTCTTTTTCTTGCAGCCATTTTGATCTTAGCAGGCTTCCTCAAAGATGTGGCTTTCTGCTTGGCTTGTTCTGTTGCTAAGCTTTGTTGATAGGCTTTGTTTAACTCTGCAGCCATTGCTTTAGCTATCTCTCTATCCTTTTGCACTTGCATGGTTTCTGCTTCTTCAAGCTCAGCCTGTATTTTCCTAGCTAGAGCTTCATCTGAATCAATCAATTTTTGCTTTTTCATTGGTTGATCAGGTTGAACTAGCTTTTCCTTGCCTTTCTCTTTATTCATTTCCTTCTCTTTACTTGATCTCTTTGAAGCATCACCTCTTTCTTTGAGGACAATTCCTTTGGCCTTTGAGATGACCTTGGGAGTATCATGCTTTGCTTTGATTAGAGTTTCTGCAATTTCAAGATCTGTGAGCACTTCTTTCATTGTTTCTGCTGCTTCCATTGGTTCAGCAGTATTAACCATTTCTGCTGCTCTGCTTGAACCAGCAGTATTAATGGTTTCTGCTGCTGCTTGTGTTTCTGCTTCTTGTGCCACCTTTTCTGCAGTTATTTGCTCCCCCTCAAACTTTGCATTCTCTTGCTCCCCCTTAGCTTTTGCATCTTCCATATTTTCATCAGCTTATGACTCCCCCTTTTTGGGAGCATCAGTCACTGGTTTCCTCCTTCTGAGTACAAATTGCTTCTTCTTCTTTTGGAGAAGCAATTTCCTTACCATTTGCTTCAAGTTGAGGATCTGTTCTTGTTGTGACAGAACAATGAGTTTAAGCTCTTCAATATCTTGACCTTGTTTGATCACATCCATATTGATGTTTCCCATGGTTTCCATCAATTCGTCATAGTTATATCTGTCCTTACCTTCTCCAGGAGTGTTACCCCCTTTTGAATGATCATTGGATCTTTTAGTAGTGGAAGCCTTCTGCCTAGCAGAAGCACTATCCACCCCCTTGGGTTCTTGGCACCTGGGACCTTTGGATGATTGCTCACCCAAAGTTGCCATGGGGAAGGTCTTAGAGATGTTACCACTGTCCTTCTCTGTGCTAGCAGAAGTAGTGGCAGCCTTCTCACCCATATGCTCTTCCATCTCCTTAGAGAGCACCCCCTGAGGGTTGGGAGACACCCTATTGGATTCCCTTTGGATATTCTCTATTGGAGAATGCTCCAATAGAGGGCTTAAAGGCTTAGTGGGGGAAGGTACAAGAAGGGAAGGAGCCTTCTTGACCTGTTTTTTTTTTGTAAGTTTGGGTAATTGAAGAAGTGGGATTTTGAAGTAGAGACTGGGGAATAAATATAGAGTGGGAAGGTTGGGATTGGCTAGCAGTGGGATGGTCTGAGGAGGGCTTTGACCCTGCTGCCATACCTTCATCAGTGTGGGATACCACCATCATTGTAGAGAGCAATGGGGTGTCAACTCCTTCCGAGTCCCCAGCAGATCTTCTCATGTTTAAGAAAACCTTGCCTTTAGGGGGTTTACGTACATATACCCCATCAAAAGTGAGGTATATCCGTCAATTCATTAGTGATAACTGCCTGTATAAACCTGGGATACATGAAGAAACTCTTCTTGTTGTCCAGGTTTGAGACAAGATCATTGTAGATCATCAGAGAAAAATTATATTTTCTAGCAGTAGATAAACAAACCAAAGCATATGCAATGGGACTGCTAAATTGGCTCCAGCCAGTAGTTTTCTTTGAAATACAGTGCATCAGGGTATGAACAAAGAACCTCCATTGGGATGAAAATTTGGCTTTGAAAAACTTGAAAATTCCCATTTGGCCTTCATACCCCATTCTTGTAAGAGTTGAGAATAATTCCTCATTAGGAATAGAGGTTATACCTGCAGCATCATCTAGACGTAGACAGATGCGTATCACCTCTTCAGTAACTGTTAGGGGTTTTTCACACACCCTTGTCTTGATCATTTGGACACCATCTTCAGTAACGATGGTGGCATTGGCCCAGAATTTCCTCTGATGCTCTATGTAGATGGTAGGGGACACAGTGAGAGCATGAGCAATATGACTTGTCCTCAAAAAGTCGACTATCTGGTGAAAACCTTCGGCTTGTTTTGGCTTTTGGAGCATGGCTATCTCGTTGTGTTCATCAATAAACGCCATTGAAGCCATTGAACTTGAGTGTTCTTGTCTGAAAACTTGGTACTTGAGGGAAAAGGGTTAGAGCGCAAGTGAACAGTATGCAAAGAGTCGTTATGAACTTTTTAGGCGGGCAAAGGGTATTTATAGTATTCGGATTAAAAGCAGTATTAACCTTAAAAAAATAGTGAAAGCAGTATTAACAGAGAGTAGTATTAACCACTAGCAGTATTAACTGAGAGAAGTATTAACCACTAGCAGTATTAACTAACTAGCAGTATTAACTGAGAGCAGTATTAACCACTAGCAATATTAACTAACTAGCAGTATGAACTGAGAGCAGTATTAACCACTAGCAGTATTAACTAACTAGCAGTATTAACTGTGCACTGGAAGTATTAATACTGTACTGGCAGTATTAACCATACTTACACTTTTAAGCTTGTGAAAAACTGAGTACTGCTATACATTTCCTGAGAAAGAAAGTTAGTAACACCAAGAATAAACTATATACAGGTAGTGAACCACTTTTAGGAAGGGGCTTATTCAGAGTTGATCATTCCCACACTTGTTACCAAGAAAGTGAATCTACCTACATCAAAGGGCTTTAGTGAATAGATCAGCAAACTGGTTATCAGTATGAACTTTTACAACTTGAATAAGTTTCTTTTCATTGCAGTCTCTTATAAAGTGATACCTGATCTCAATGTGCTTTATCTTTGAGTGCTTGACAGGATTGTTAACAATGCTAATAGCACTGCTATTATCAATAAAGATTGGAGTGTGTAGAAAGGTTACCCCATAGTCCAACATTTGATTCTGAATCCACAACACTTGAGAACAGCAACTTGCAACTGCTATGTACTCTGCTTCTGTTGTAGATGTGGACACTGTGGTTTGTTTCTTGCACTGCCATGAAACTAGTCTTGCACCCAAAAACTAGCATCCTCCAGAAGTAGATTTTCTGTCCAAGTTTGCTCCACCTAGGTCACTGTCTGAGTATGCAAGTAGGTCAAATGATGAGTCATGAGGATACCAAAGTCCCAATCTAGGTTGCCCTTTGAGATATCTGAATATCCTCTTAACAGCTTGATAGTGTGATTGCTTTGGCCTAACTTGAAATCTTGCACACACACAGACTGGAAACATTATATCTGGCCTAGAGGCTGTAAGGTACATGAGAAAGCCAATCATGGATCTATAGTGATGCACATCCATATCCTCCCCCTCAAGATCTGCTGTTATCTGCTTGTGTGTCTCCATAGGTGTGCTGGCAGGCTTTGAATCTGAGAATCCAAACTTGGTTAGAATGTCCTGCACATACTTGGACTGACTGATAAAAATACCATCTGACTTCTGTTGGACTTGGAGTCCAAGGAAAAAGGTAAGTTCCCCCATGGAACTCATTTTGAATCTTTGATGCATTAGTTCCTCAAACTCCCTGCACATACTTTCTCTTGTGGATCCAAAGATGATATCATCCACATAGATTTGGACCAGCAAGATGTCCTTCTTCTTTCTCTTGATGAATAGAGTCTTATCAATGACTCCTCTTTCAAAGCCATTTTCTAAAAGATAGGATGACAGAATGTCATACCATGCCCTTGGTGCTTGATGCAGTCCATAAAGTGCTTTCTTCAGTTTGTATACTCTGTCTGGATAGCTTGGGTTTTCAAACCCTGGTGGTTGACAGACATATACCTCTTCTTCAATTGAGCCATATAGAAATGCACTTTTTACATCCATTTGGTAGACTTTGAACTTCATATAAGAAGCATAGTCCAGGAACAATCTGATTGCTTCTATCCTAGCCACTGGAGCAAATACTTCTTCATAATCTATTCCTTCTTCTTGTGTATACCCTTGTGACACCAACCTTGCTTTGTTCTTTATTACTATCCCTCTTTCATCTCTCTTATTCCTGAAGACCCATTTTGTGCCTATAGCTCTTTGACCTTTAGGAAGGTCTACTAGATCCCAAACATCTTGCAGCTTGAATTGTAGCAGCTCTTCTTGCATAGCATCTATCCAGCTGGACTCTTTCATAGCATCATGAGCCTTCTTAGGCTCAAGTTGGGATAGAAAACAAGAAAGCACTGTATGCTGTTGATCTTGCATATCTTGCAGCCTGCTTTGATGTCTAGTCATCATAGGAGAAGAGATATCCCCTATTACCAGCTGAGGAGGATGATTCTTTTGTGTTCTTGATTGATGACTAGGTTCTTCATTGAGTTCCACCTCTAGATTGGAATCATTCAACTCAACTGAGGTGATTTCAGCAGCTCTTTCAGGTTCTTTATGTGCTTGACTCTCCTCATATCTTCTTTCTTCTTCACTCTGATTTAGTTCAGTAGATGGCTCCTTTTCACAGTCTTCAACAGGATCCACTTTAGGTATGGGAAAAATCACAGACTGAGATATACTTTCTTGAACTTGTGTAGTCCCTGATCCTCCACTTCCTGAACCTGCATCATTATCACTACTGAAACCAAAAGAGTTAGTTAGTGAATCAATGTCAAACAGCCACTGAGGACCAGATCCAATAGGATTTGGTGTGTTCTCATTGCATTTGACATTGTCACTTTCTTCAATTATTCTAGAAGAAGAGTTAAAAACTCTGTAGGCCTTGCTCTGGGATGAGTAACCAACAAGAAATCCATCATCTGCCTTGCTATCAAACTTACCTAAGTGAGATTTGGTATTGAGAATTGTACAAGGACACCCAAAAGGTTTGAAAAATCCAATAAAGGGTTTTCTTTTATTTAAAAGCTCATATGGGGTCTTGTTCTTTGGTTTGACTACTAGTACACTGTTTTGGACATAACAGGCAGTATTAATTGCTTCAGCCCAGAAAGTAATTGGCAATTTAGAATCAGCCAACAGAGATCTAGCAGCCTCTATTAGTGTCCTATTCCTTCTCTCAGCAACTCCATTTTGTTGTGGAGTCCTAGGAGCACTATATTGTCTCTCAATTCCTTTTTCTTCACAAAAGGTGTTTAGGTCAAT
Source organism: Arctium minus (assembly GCA_954870635.1). NCBI lineage: Eukaryota > Viridiplantae > Streptophyta > Magnoliopsida > Asterales > Asteraceae > Arctium > Arctium minus. The sequence continues at coordinate 51,056,189 of OX941094.1, forward strand.
ATTTTTAAATTAAGTTCCATTATCAGACCTAATGACTTTTACTTTTTGATTAGTCTGGTTTTCAATTCTTAGAATAAAGTATTTGATCAGTTCACTTGTCTCATCCTTAGTCCTTAGAAAATATACCCAAGTAAATCTAGAGTAATCATCAACAATAACTAAGCAGTATGATTTCTTCCCTATGCTCATCACATTTGTAGGGTCAAACAGATCCATATGTAATAACTGGAGACAAGAAGAAATTGAATTTAACTCTTTGGTCTTATGAGAAGTTTTGTGCTGTTTGCCTTTAAGACAAGCAACACAATGATCATCACATGAAAAGACTTTTGATGGTAAACCTCTTACAAGATTGTTTTTAACAAGTTTGTTCATTGTCTTGAAATTCATGTGACACATCCTTCTGTGCCAAAGAGAGGATTCATCCACAGAAGCTTTTGAAAGAAGACAGTTCAGGGATGAATCACTTGAAACATTGTCCATATCTAGACAATACACATTGTCCTTTCTTGGAGTTCTAAGTAGTATCATGCTTTCATCAACTACCTTGAACCCTGGAGCAAGGATCATACATTTTGTACTTGTAAATAATATACTATGTTGTTTGTCACAAACCTGTGATACACTTAACAGGTTGTACTTTAGCTGATCAACATAATAGACATCCTCAAATGTCATCTTACCTTTTGTAACATTACCTTTCCCACTTATTTTACCACCTGTTAGATTGTCTCCAAATGCAACATGTCCTCCATTGATAGGCTTGAAATCCTGAAGGCATGACATGTTGCCTGTCATGTGCCTGGAGCAACCACTATCCACATGCCATATGCTCTTCCCCTTGAGCTGTTGGTTGCCCTGCACATATGATAAATCAGTTAGTATGGACTAGGAACCCAAGCCAAAGTGGTCTTGGGTACCCCTTTCTCATCAAAATATTTACATTCTTTCTTGACAAGATTTTTAAACTTTGACTCCTCATTACTGGAGTACTTTGTTACAATAATGGGTTTGGATGCATATTTGCTAGAAGTAGTACTGTTTTTAGAAGAACTAACTGCATTAGCAGCACTTGCATGCTTAGCAGTACTAACCTTGTTAGAAGTATTAACTGTTTTAGCAGCAGTAACTATGTTAGCAGCAGTAACCTTTGAAGAAGTACTAACAATGTTAGAAGAATTAAAATTCTCAGCAGTACTAACACTGTTAGCAGCAGTATTGCTACTGGCAGCACTATCCCTGTCAGCAGTACTATTTGATGTAGCAGTACTAACAGTTTTAGTGCTTCTAGGCACCCACATTTTAATACTCTCTTTTAAAACCTTTTTCTTCATTTGGCCTTTGGTTTCAACAGACTTCTTAGCCACATGTTTCTTTCCAGCCTTCCTATAACCAACAGGTTTTTGCACAAATCTTTGAAAGTTCATCCTTTGGTTAATAGGATTAAAGAAACAGTACTTAGCCAAATGATTTAGTTTGCCACATATGAAACAAGGTTTTGGTCTGATTATCTTACTCAGATCAACTCCTTGTTTCTGAGCCCATTGATTATTCCAGTTTCTTTGATTACCTCTCTTTGTACCAGAATTTGGGCTCTCAGATTTATTGCAAGCACACTGTTTACAAGGGCTAGGGTTCACAACCGTGGTCTGTTTGTAATGGACTTTGTTAGCCTTTCCTTTGGTCTTCTCTATCTCTTTAGACTTGACCCAAATCCTTCCACCACCCTCATTGGTAACAATGTTGTTTTCTAAGGGTATCTCTTTACTCACATCATTGTTCCTCTTCTTACTGGCTTCTTTCTCAGTCATATCCTTAACAACTACCTCATCCAAAGGATCTATCTCAAAAGCTTTCTCAGACAAGTCCTTTTTCTCCTTGGTCTCTAACAGATCTGATGTATGAGAGATATAGTTGTTGTTGTAAGGAGGGGGTGTGTTGTTGTATCCAACACCAGGCTTCATCTTATCATGAATCTGAGCCTTTAGAAGAGAATCCATTGCTTTTGAAGCATATGAAAACTTTTCTATATCAAGCTTAACCTTATCTAATTCTTCTTTCAACATATCATTCTCTTCTTTGGACTTAGACAGTTTGGTCTCTAACTCATTCTTTTCCCACTTCCAGTAGTTTGTGTCATAAGAGTGTTGAAGTTCATTGGCTTGAAAGCCTTTGATTTGTTCTTCAAACTCTCCACTATATAATCTCTTCTGTCCTTTTCTAATCTTTTGAGATCATCACACATGCTTTGGTTATGATCCCTGTACCTTTTGACAGTGTCTATGCAAGATTTAGTGCAAAGATTAGAAATTACCTCAGAAGGGAGATCAGACACTTCTGCCATAAGAGCTTGGTTCTGAATGGCTTCCTCAGCCTGGTCACTTCAGTCAAATCCCATTCCTTGTTGAGAAACAAGGGCTTGAGCAGAGTTTTTGTTTTGATTGAAACCACCATTCTGGGCTTGTTGGTGGTTGTTGTTTGGCACACCACTTCTGCACTCTTTAGCAAAGTGTCCCTTCATGTGGCACTTGTAACATTCCACCTTTGTTTTGTCAAAACCAGCTCCATCTTCTCTTCTTTGAGAGAAGTTGTTCCTCCCAGTTCTTTTAATAAGTTTCTTTACCCTCATAGATAACATGGCCATCTGCCATTTAATGTCCATCTCCTCAAGATCATCAGGGTGAAGTTGTTCCAGATCATCATTAATCAAAGAGTTGTTGCTGTGACTGGACAAAAAGGCTTCAAAGACAGTTTCAGTGCCTTTTTCTGAATTCACTCCACTGGCAGCACTAACTGCTTCAGGGTTGGCAGCAGTATCAATAGATGCTGATAGAAGTGCAACATTGTGAATGTACCCAGTGGGCTTTTTCTTGGCTTCTACCTCAGATTGAAATACTCTTAGATCATTATACAAATCATCTAGTTCCTTCTCTTCCAGATTGTCACTCTGTCTATATGAGACAATGTACATAGTCCATTCATCTCCAAGAGATATGAGGAACTTCCTGTTGATATCATCTTGCTCCATCTTCACTCCAACAGTAGCCAATTCACCAATAAGCTTGTTGAACCTGTCAAAAGTTTTGAGTCATAGACTCATTTTTTGAAGAAGTGAAGTTCTCATACTGCTGCTTCAGAACATCCCTTTGATTTCTTTTGATGCTTTTAGTTCCAGCAAATCTTTTCTCTAGAGCATTCCAGAGAATCTGAGCATCAGTGCAGTTGCAAAATTGATGCTGATATTCATTGGGGATGGCCAAGAGCAGAGTGCTTAAGGCCTTCATCTCTGTCTGTCTGATCTTCCTCTCACCATCTGTCTTTGGTGGAGGTCTTTTTCCATCTGGTCCAATCTTTCCTGCTTCAGAGGGTCCATTCTCAATGATGTCCCACATTGAGTAGTCTGTGAGAAGAATGTATTGCCTGATTCTGATCTTCCACATGTCAAACTCACTGGGTTTGAGCATTGGGACCTTAGAAACAAGAGTACTGTTTGATTCTGCAAAGTTTTCCATGATGAATGAATAGATGTTTCTGAGAGAACAGGCTCTGATACCACTTGTCAGGATCGAATTCTCAACAAGAATAAATTCTCAGAAACTAATATCAAAGGAGTTTGCGGAATAACACTTTGATATTCAATGAAACAATAAACAAACAGTAAATATGATGAATAACTTGTAAACTTGTATTGAATGGTTTAAATCACAAGATTACACACACAACCTCAATCTTGAAGAACAGACTCTTTCAAGACGAATTCTACTTCTCTAGAATTAGGAACTATGCCTTGAGGTTGATTCTCTCTCTAACAAAAACTCAGAATTTTATCACCTTTAAAACTACTCTATCAATTCTATACATATACTGAACAAAAGATAATTACAATTAATTAAAATATCTTCAGAATATCTTCCATGAATATCTTCAATCTATCCAGCTGTCATTCTTTTAATCTGGATCTTCGTCTCATAAGCAGCACTAATCACCTTGGAAGTATTAACTCAAACTTGGCAGCATTAACTACTAAGCAGCACTAACCTCTAGCAGTACTAACTAGCTAAGCAGTACTAACATTGTTCAAGCAGCACTAGCTTTGAATAGCAGCATTAATTCTACTAGAAGCAGTAATACCTAGCAGTATTAAACTTGAATTCCTCTGGCAGTAGTAAATCTGTACTAGCAGCATTAAACACTTAAGCTTTTCTTCAGTTCCCAACATCGAGGTTTCAAACCTTCAGCATATTCATCGTCTCCTTCAATCATATTCATCTTCTAACATGGTATCATAGCTATAGGTTTATTCTTCGACATCACTGTTCATCACTGTTCATCGATTTTGGTTACTGTTCATCACTGTTCATCGATTTTGAATCAATCGCTTGTCATCGCCTTTGAATCGATTTTGTTTTCTGAATCGATTGCCATCGCCTTCGAATCGATTTTGACTGTTTTCGATCTGTGTGTCTTTTTTTTTGATTTGCCGCCGCTGCTGTTCTTTTGAAACCCTTGCCGCAGAATCGAATCGAACGCCTACCGGTCAAACGCCTACCGGTCGAATGCCTACCGGTCGAAACATTCTACCGGTCTAACGCCTCTTACCGGTCGAATCCTTTACCGGTCGAACCCTTTATCGGTCGAAACATTCTACCGGTCGAACGCCTCTTACCGGTCGAACCCTTTACCGGTCGATCCCTTTACCGGTCGAAACATTCTACCGGTCGAACCTTTTACCGGTCAAATCCTTTATCTGAACTGTTTCTCACTCCCATGGCTACCAATCTCAGTCACTCAAATCCCATCTCAGTTGTTTTCAATGGTAGCAACTACATTCTTTGGCATCATTATATGAAAATTTTGCTAAAATCCTATGGCCTTTACACCTATGTTACTGGTGCATCCAAAGTTCCAGTTCAAGAAGCAGCTGAGAACGCTGTTGACTTTGCAAAACGCATGAATGAGTGGGACATCAATAATGCTCGTATTCTGGGTTTTATTAATGCCTCCACTACTCCTGAGATCAACCAACAGTTTCTTGGTTATCTTACCGCCAAAAGTCTCTGGGATTTCTTTGCCAAGCAGTACACATCATCAGGCCTGTCTCATCAGTATCAACTGTGGACCACTTTTCAGAGCAAACGTCAGCTTCCTGATCAATCCATAAACTCTTATATCTCTGAAATGCAGTCTCTTAGAGATCATATAAGTCTTGGAGCACCACAGATTTTTGATGAAACAGCTCAACAATTCACCGCCTACTTCAACCAGCTTCATTTGATCACCATTCTGATGGGCCTTACTGATAAATTTGAGAATGTTCGTGCTTCTCTTCTTCATAGGCAACCTTTACCTACTCTTGAAGAAGCAATATCAGAATTGCTAAGTGAAGAAACTCGTCTTCACATGTGATCACCGATGCCCGCTACTGATAGCGTTCTCTACACGTCTCATCCCAAGTCCAAAGGCAAATGGACCAATAACAATCATTCCAAATCTGTGGGAAAGATGAACACATTCGAGTGTGCCTTTTGCCATTCTCCTGCTCATCTTCTTCTTGATTGTCCTATCCGTAAGTGTCGTAGGTGTGGCATCACTCATCCGCGTCATTATAAGACTGACTGGCCGAAGAACTCAAAGCACACTGGTTCTCAGAACCGGACTCACGCTGTTGTTGGGCCTACAATTGTTGATACTGAGGTTTCTACAGTCTCCTCACCTGACCTAATGGAACTGATGCGTCGCAATCAGGAGCTCATGGAGCAGATCATGTCTGGTGCTATGGGAATGAATTCTCCACACTCAGCTACATCCAGTAAAGTATGACTTTTTGACTCTGGGTGTTGCAATCATATGACACCTTGCCCTGATGGTTTCGTTTCTAAGAAACCACCTCAGCAATTTACATCAGTAAGAACTGCTGACAACACTAGTCTACCGGTATCATTTAGTGGAAATGTTTCCACTCCTCATATACAATTACCGGATGTTCTAAATGTTCCAATGCTATCTCTGAGCTTAGTTTCGATTGCGCAGCTACTTGAATCTAATTTGATCATTTTATTTCATTCTTCTGGTTGTGTTGTACAGGATCCAAAGACCAAGCAGATCCTTGGACTCGGCCGTAAAGTTGGACGGATGATTGAAGTGGTCTACCTGCGTATTCCATTACCCTCTTCAAGTCTTGTTGCCTCAGTTTCCATCACTTCTTCCTTTGAGTTGTGGCATGCCCGGATGGGTCACTTATCTCTAGCCAAAATAAAATCATTAGCTCATTTAGGGGTGTTAGGAAATTGTGTATCAACTGACAATATTTCTTGTTTATCTTGCAAACTTGGCAAACATCATGCTTTACCTTTTGAAATGAATGAATTTAATTCTACTTCTTCTTTTGATCTTACTCATTCTGATGTATGGGGACCAGCACCACATCTATCCATGGGAGGTGCTCAATACTTTGTTATTTTTATTGATGACCATACACGTTTCACATGGATATATCTTATGAAACATCGTTCGGAACTACCCCAAATCTATATTATGTTTGCCAGGATGATTCACACCTAGTTCTCAAAATCTATAAAGATTCTTAGAGCTGACAATGCTATGGAATACAAAGAGTCATCTCTTATCTCCTTTCTTCAATCTCAGGGGACTCTCTCCCAGTACTCCTGTCCCGGCACATCTCCTCAAAATGGTCGTGCCGAACGCAAACACCGTCATATTCTTGATACGGTTCGCATTCTTCTCATCTCTGCAAAATATCCAGAACGTTTTTGGGGTGAAGCTGCTTTCACTGCAGTTTATACTATCAATCATCATCCTACTCCCATTCTTAATAATAAGTCTCCTTATGAAGCTTTTCATGAGGTCACCCCTGCCTATGAACTTCTAAAAGTTTGGGGCAGTGCTTGTTTTGTTCAACTACAATCTCATGAACATACCAAACTTGAACCTCGCGCCAGACTTTGCTGCTTCCTTAGATATGGTATTGAGTACAAGGGTTATCGCTGCTAGGATCCTATCTCCCAGCGTCTTCGTATATCTCATCATGTTACTTTCTGGGAACATGTTCTTTTTTCCTCCATATCCAAGTTTCGTGAGTCTCCTAATTTCACCACTCCGTTCTTCACTGATGCTTCCGTCTCATTGGACTCACTCCAATCTGACATCACATCATCTCCACCTGTTATTCCAACTCCTTATGAGTTTGCCTCTCCTTCAGAGTCTCCTGCCCCCACACAGCCTGCCTCTACTAGTTTTCCTGATCAACGTCAATCATCTGCTCCATCCGCACAACCAACATCTGAGGTGCCTCCTGAGTCTTTGGCTCCTGGAACTTCTCAATCTCAGAATGTTAGACGATCAGATCGGGTAAGACAAGTTCCTTCTCATCTTCGTGATTATCATGTTTATGCTACTCTGCTGTCAAATCACGAACCTACTTCCCACAAGGAAGCCTCCTCTAACCCTGATTGGCAGAAAGCTATGGATGAGGAACTTCAGGCACTTGACAAAGCTCAGACATGGGAATCTGTCCCTCTTACACCAGGCAAGTCACCCATTGGCTCCAAATGGGTGTTCAAAATCAAAACTTAATCTGATGGCTCTATTGATCGGTACAAAGCTTGTCTTGTGGCCAAGGGCGTCAATCAAGAGTACGGTATTGATTATGAGGAGACATTTTCACCTGTTGCTCGAGTCACCTCTGTTCGCAGTCTCCTAGCCATCGCTGCTACCAAACAATGGCCTTTCTTTCAGATGGATTTTAAGAATGCCTTCTTGAACGATGACTTATCTTAGGAAGTCTACATGACACCTCCTCCAGGCGTTCGACTTCCACAAGGTCATGTTTGTCGTCTTCGGAAGGCTCTTTATGGCCTCAAGCAAGCTCCGCGAGCTTGGTTTGAGAAATTCAGTTCCACAGTCACCTCTTTAGGCTTCTCACCCAGCAACTATGATTCAGGACTGTTTACTGGGACCACTAAGGCTGGCACAATCTTACTTCTCCTGTATGTGGATGATATGATTATTACTGGCAGTGACTCTACAGGCATAGCCAATCTGAAGTCATCTCTCAGCTCCTGTTTTGAGATAAAGGATCTTGGTCCTCTACACTATTTTCTTGGTCTTGAGGTGCTCTCCGATCCATCGGGAATTTATCTGTGTCAAGCCAAATACACCTCAGATCTTTTGTCAAAAGTTAGGATTACTGACAACAAAACAACATCCACTCCTCTTGAGCACAACCTTCATTTGGCTCCAAATGTTGGACCTCCTCTGCGTGATCCTACTTTATATCGCCAGTTAATGGGGTCACTTGTCTATCTGACAGTGACTCGACCTGATATTGCCTATGTTGTTCATATTGTCAATCAGTTCATGTCTACACCCTGTTCTGACCACTACGCTGCTGTCCTGCGCATTCTTCGATATTTAAAAGGGACTATGTTTCAGGGTCTTCATTTTCCATCCACCTCATCGTTGACTTTGCGAGGTTTTTCTGATGCTGATTGGGACAGTGACATGACTGATCGTCGCTCCACTACTGGCTACTGTTTCTTTCTTGGCGACTCTCTTATATCCTGGCGAAGAAAGAAACAATCTCTCACAGCTCGGTCCAGTACTCAAGCTGAGTATCGAGCACTAGCTGACATGGCTCAAGAACTTGTGTGGTTACGCTGGCTACTCTCTGACATGGGGGCTCCTCAACAGTCGCCAACTCCATTGTGGCGTGACAACAACAGTGCCATTCAGATTGCTCACAATTATGTCTTCCACGAGCGAACGATGGATATTGAAATTGACTGTCACTTTGTTCGTCAACATGTGACTCGTAAGACTATTCAGCTTCTTCCTATTTCGACTCTTGATCAACCGGCTGATATTTTCACTAAAGCTCATTTACCAAGACGGTTTCGTGATCTAGTTTCCAAACTCCATCTGGCTCATTCTTCTCCTGATTGAGTTTGAGGGGGGATGTTAATGTATATGTGTAGAGGGCCCAGACCCATGTTAGTATACGGCCTAAGCCCATATAGTTCATGTATATATTCTTTGTATCTTGTAGTCTAGGTTAGATTACTTATTATTTTACTTTTCATATTGTACGTTTTCTCTCAATCAATATATCGAGGTTTCAAACCTTTAGCATATTCATCGTCTCATTCAATCATATTCATCTTCTAACATTCACGATTTTGGATGATGTCAACTCATTATCTCTATCCTATTAGGACTTTGTGTACAATTATTTAAAATTGAAGGTATAACGTATCTTCGTATAAGATTTAGCTTTTGTGATTTGAAAAAAGTTTGTGCACTTCAGAATAAATTTCATTTCAAGTTTATTTAGTTTTCTCTTCCCAAAGTTTTGAGAAAATGGGAATTTGATATGTTGCACCAAGGTTTTGTGCTATAAAATTGTACTTAATTTATGTTTGATATTGTGCGTCTAATCATTTGTGTTTTGTATATTGAAATTATTATGTGATTGGTGGAAGATAAATTCATTGTTAAAATACTACCTTCTGGATGTAGCATAACAGTTAGACCTAACTATAGATGAACGATATTTCTTGCTGCTCTTTTTCTTTCTCAATTTCCAAATTTTATACGGAATGCAGATGAGAATCATGTTCCCACTTCATATGGCAGGAGAATGATGATTTCCATGATTACATTTCTTTTGCCTCTATATGGATCAATACAAAGTTCTGGTGCTAATGTTGCAGAGTAAGTTAATAACTGTAAAATGTTTACACAAGCTTACATTAGTTATATATATATATATATATATATATATATATATATATAATTGTTGTTACCATTATGAAACCATAGTTTCCAAAGCCAATAGTTTAGATGATAACTAGGGTGGAAATGATACACCCGCTCTCTAAATACATACAATGTTTTATCAGCTCCCCAATTTAATAAAATTGTTTGACAATTGGTCATATTTTCAATATACCCCTGAATGATGACAAAACATCTAAATTTTCTGGACCAAAATCAATGTTATTGGTCTCCAAGATTAATATTAGGCAAATTGATAATTTTTGGATTGGAGCTTTGCCAAAGACAAAAAAAGGTTTTATTTATTTTGGGATGAAGGAGATTATGAAATTTATTATGGATACCAATGTTTTCTTATCTTTAAAATAGAAATAAATTTATGTTGTTTCAGATTCAAAATTAACTTGTTTAACCAATGAAGTCATATTGTATCACTAACTTACAAATGATAATATAAGTATATAACATCTATTACGTCTCAATGCCCATGTTAATCTAAAATGTGGAACCATACATCTGGTATTCATATTCCTTAGTGTCATAGATGAGAATAAGGAGCCAGACATTCTTATACCATAGGTAAAAAGATCATCGTTGATGAAAAATCTTATGTCCAGGTAGAGAATGTATATCAATGCCTCACTGGTAACACTGATATTCAACATTTTTGTCCAAATTTAATTTTCTCCTTGATTCTACTCTATACCATTGTGTTTTCAAGGTAATGACGTGTTCCTATTTCTGAAAAATTGATGTTTGTTGTCAGTGATCTACTCTTGTTGCTAGGAGAGATAAGAAAAGTATTGTCTAAAGGGAAGGCTGCTGGTGTCCTTCGCTTGGTTTTTCATGATGCAGGAACGTATGAAATGGATGAGGATTCATGTATTATTAGGAAAGTCATATTCTTCATGAAATGGCTGATTGTGATTATATCTCCTTCCATTCTAAAAGAGGGCAACAATTAAGTACGTTAGGTAGTGAATCATCAATCTTGTTTTCGACCGGATTGATTGTTATTTTTTCAAGATATTTTGGACATCTTTGTCAGACTCGACCATCGGGTTCTGAAGTTTTTTGGAATTTTAATTTATATTTTATTATGCTCTTTTGGTATGTGTTCTACATAAAAGAAAACCTATATTTTTTCTGTTATCTTAGCTTAGGAAGTCACTAGATAATTGACCCGTTCATATTTGCAACATTGAGGCTATCACGGTTGGAGATATTAAAATAGGGATCAAGATGCTTCGCACCGCATCGCGCACGGGTATGTAGCTAGTATATTTTAAAATAAATTGATACAAAAATGACATAAAATTGATTACACATTTTTTTTTCTCCAACAATTCCATGAATTCTAAAACTATCTTGTTAGCTTGAGTCAAAAGTTTCATTGATATATACACCACTTGTACAGATTACATAGAATTGCCAGACACCTTCAATCTTTTTCACATTTATCTTGTACATAGATGATTTACCATCTTCATTCGCCCTATGATTTACAACTCCATTCTTTACAACATTAATGACGTCATTATCGATCTCATTAAGATTTTAAATTGTAGCAAAACTTCATTTGGAACAGTTAAGTTGTATAAAGAAAGAAACTAAATTCATAAAACAATGACAAAAGTATCAGTCGATCAACCATATTTTACATTTTTTTTAAACTTTAATTTTTCTAAAAACATTTACTAATATATAACATGCAACTTAAGAAACGAAGTTAAAATGTAGATTTTATTGCCACTACAAGAAAAGTACTCTTCACGGACGACGCCTTTAAATTACATTCTCTTCTAATAAATACTAGAAGCGTATTCGTGCAATGCAGTGAGATACATCACGATTTTAATGTTTATTTATATTTTTTGTTTTTTATCGATTTACAGTACAATTTTGGATGATTTTTAGAGAGTGACAATGGTTTTTTTTTTATAAATTTGTTTAATTTAGGCTTAATAATATAATGTGTTTTATACAAAAAAATTAAGTAGTTTGTTAAATTCATTAATTATTTTATATATTTTAAATTATTTTATGTTTAAATTGAGATGTTTATCCTGTTTTGATTATGTTTATCAGAATTCAAATTTCATAATTTTAGGGTTTGGGTATTAGAGATAAGGATTTTGGGGGATAAGGATGAAATTTATTAATTAGGGTTGAAAGCATTTAAAAGTAGTACATATTGCTTCATTAGTTGTTTTTTAAGAGATTTTAAGTAAATTAGTATTAAACAATAGTACATAATGCTTAATGGGTTATTTTTAAGAGTTTTTTTATATCTCTTTTATAATATAGTATAGATATAGCTAGACCTGACAAAAAATGACCCGACATGCTAACCCGACACGAATTCGACACGAAATAAACGGGTTTAGGTAATACATTTCAACCCGTTTAAGTAAACGGGTTGACACGACACGATACGAAAATTAAACGGGTAAGGTTAGGGTCAAAAATTTTCAACTCGAAAATGACCCGAATAACATATAGCTTTTAAAAACTGAAAAAGGAAAATGTCAGCCGACATGGTTGCAATAGCCGTACATTGTTTTTTTTTTCTCAATTAAAATATTTGTTCTAATAAAAAACTTAGAAAAATAATTAACCCTAGTGGACCACGACAGTTGAAACCATTTCCTATTGAAAGTTCAAAGCCCTCTTGCGCTTGACGTTTGCACACCAAAATCCGAAGCCCTATCTCTCTCACCTCTCTCATCGGTGCTCTCACTTGTTGCCTTCCCTCTTCCTTTCTCAAATCTCAATTTTAGGTTAGCTACGTTGCTCTATTCGTTTTTTGATTTCTCAACCACGTTGTGTTATTTGTGTATGGAGCTTTGGAGGATAAATATTTGTTGTGAAACTACAACCTCAAAATTCATGGAAACAAATCTCAATGCAAGTATAAACACCTTCATCTATTGCTGTCTTTTAACAAGTAATAACGATGAAAACATCAAATATCGATCCACATGGACGATTGGTAAAAGTTATTCAAAAGTCCAATCTTTAAAAGCCAATTTCAAATGGTGAATTTGCGGAAATTGTTTGGTGTGTGAGAGTTATCTACTAAATAAATCAGTAATAAGAAGAAATAAATGATGTAAACGTTGGTTAAGAATAAAACAAATGATCCGATAAAAATATGCTATATATAAAACCACTAGACAGTCCTATAGTACCACAAAATTTGCAATAGTATTGTGACAATTATCCATCTAGCGGTTCAGACGGCCACCCGAGAGTTCATACAAAGCCTACTACTACCGATACGACATCATTTATGTTAAACGTCGTGAATCCTAGTGTGCCATAGTATTACCTCCTACACCGTATGAGTATAGCAGTTGTTGTCAGGTACTAAAACTCTTTATAGCCTTCTCATATCAAAACATGTTTTTATATTTGTCGTAGCTCTAAAAGCTAACACAATTACATACATATAATTATTTGTTAATTAATCATATGTAATCTTCAATGAAACACTATTAACCTAACAGAATATTTAGAAGAAATTGCTATAATGGAAACACCCTCTACTTTCACATCTGTTTCGGTCTTAACTTTCACTTACATCCCAAGCTAAAACGATTAACATATCATTGCTTGGATTATTCTTACGAAAGATGTAAGGACCGAAATGTAAAAAACTAAAATGGAAATTTTGCTGAAAGTAAATTGCATACATTAATGACGAGAAAAGAAACTTGGCGTGCAAGCAACAATATTATAGGAATGTAAAAGACTGAAAGTAAATTGCATGGAATCATAAGTGACATAATGTAAATTGCATTACTTAAACTTATGAAATGTAAATGATAAAAATGTAATGCTAGAAATGTAAATATCAAAGCAATAAAAGGGAGTTAGGGAGAGGAAACAATGTTGAAACAATGTAAAGGAATGCAGATGATTAAAAGTAAATTCTTGAGAATTTCGATTCCAAACTGTAAACACCAACAGAAAGTACTTGGGAAGCTGAAAATTACAAACTACTTGTTCATTACTTGCGGCCACAACTAAATCAGAGGTTATTTCACTTGCGTAAGTAAAGACCAACTTCGAACATTAATTAACCAGCAAAAACTAACTTCAAATATTTAGTTAAATTCAAATCTTGATATTAAAACTAATACCAAGAAAATAAAAAGCATGAATTTAATAAGAGATTTGTTGTGAAGTTTATATAACCTCAAGATTCATGCAAACAGATCTGAATGCAAGTATACTCTTTGATCTACTGTCGTCTTGTTAACAAGTAACAATGGTAAAAGTACCGAAGATCGATCCACAGGGAAGGCTTGTTGGTCGGGATGAATGATAACCATCAAAAGAGCTAAAACAACTAGCAAATCATGCAAGTATACATGGGTCACTAGTATCGTCCAAAGAAATTAATAATGGCAAATATTACCAAGTATCGTACCTCAGGGACAAATGAAATCAAGGATTGTGGAAGTCAGTCTTTTAAATGATAATTTTAGAGGGTGAATTCGAAGCATATGATTTGGTGAGATTTTGTTAATAACTACAAAGATATAACAGTAATAAAAGAAAGCATGGGTGTAAGATCCAGTTGAGATTTCAACGCAATGTGCAGCAGAACCTTGCTACAACAACTTTAAGGAAGCTGCAACAATAGTTCTCAACATCACACTATTGGATTGAACGAACTTCTTTCGAAGTGCAGTCAAACACTCACCGGTAGTACCCTTATCGTATCAGTAATGAGCTCAAATCCAGGCACTGTAATAGACTTATCCTTCTTTCCATGTAGGTTAATTGTATCAGTTGTTGCACCAAACTGCGACATTTTACAACTCATGTAAATGAAATAACATGTGTCAATTTATCAAAAATCATGTGAATCAGTCGGAATTTAGACCTCATACGATTCGCTGTTATACGATCATATCGCGATGGAGTCGCACGACGATCTACAATCTTCTCTAAAGACCAAATCTTTAGAAAAAATTTCCCTAGTCGCAAGTTCCTTGGATCTAATTTTTATTCAATCAATCGACAAATTGGTCATATGCTATGTTGTGCCCTAGTCGCAAGTTCCTTGGATCTAACTTTGATTCAATTGATCGACAGGTTTGTCATATGTGATGTCGCGAGTTACTTAGAAAAACTTTCTTCATTTCTATAAGCTCCCGTCACTACTTTTACTTATTATGTTTGTCGAGGATGACTTGTGTTTTTTCTATACAAGTTATATGTCGTTGTTTTCTATGATAATTAAGTTGCGACAAAACAGTATGAAAAGAAATAACTTGTATTGATGTTCAAAAAAGTTACAAGTAAAGGGCACGACCACCAACTGTCACCCCGATCAAAAGAAAAACAAAAGAAAATAAAAAAGCTAAACTAGGAGCAGGTTGACCCTGCCCCTGCCCCTGCCCCCGCCCCCGCCCCTGCTACTGCTGAGGTGCGACTTCAACACCTCCACCCTGGGGGCATCCTCCCCAACCTCGACCTCAAATTCGTCGTTAGAGTCAAGATCTATCTCAACTCCAACGGTTCAAAAGAAGAAGGCCAACTCCTCCTCTGCCGGCCCCATGGAGTTCTTGTAACACCCTCAAATTTGGTAAGAGCAACTAATTAAAATTTCGGTATAATATCAACATAAGGAACAAAACTTTCTCAAACAATTCAAAACTCAGTATAGCTCAAGTCAAGATTCTATAACTAAACTCCACAAATATAAACTCCAATAATATACAAGTACTAGACCGGAGTCGGGTGTTACTTAACCCCAAACACAAGTTGCTCTTCCCAAAACAAATGCGGAAGACTTCAACAAGCTAATCACTCTCCGAGCACGCAACTAGCACTCCTCTCTTCATGGGTCACTAGTACTAATCCCCAACTAGAACCTGATGCACATGCTGACAAATAAAAAGGTTACGCTAACGCCAAGTGAGTTCAAGAGTTTCCATCATGAGCATATAAATCGTTAAACTGAATTTGAATCATGATTTCTAAAGTGGTATGTATAAAATGTAAAGTCAACATCTTTCTCAAAGCCCACCATTTTCGTGATGAAAGCACCAATACTAAACATTCATTCAAAGATGACTTCAAAAACCCATTTCTCACCCAAAACACAAATAAGGATTTATATTCAAATACTGAAAACCTAGACAAACTCTATTATCCAAAATATCCAAAAACATGGATGAGGTTTAATAGTTAAAACCACAAATTATGGATAACAATCAGTACTCAAAATATCACCGAAAACATGGAAAATACTCAATACCCATACAACATGTTTCGGTAACGGGGGAGACCCGTTTCCATTGAACATGGAGGGAACACAAAAATATGCCACGTATCTATGTTATAAGCATGTTTCAAGGATGGACAACCATTAACATCAACCCTACCCAGGTCTTTAGTCATGGTAGACATCAAACCTATCTAGGTCGTTAGTCATTACGGACATCAACCCTATCCAGGTCTTTAGCCATTGGAAATCAACCCTATCCAAGTCTTTAGTATTACGAACATCAACCCTATCCAGGTTTTTAGTCATTACAGACATCAACCCTGTCCAGGTCTTTAGTCATTACGGACATCAATCTTGTCCAGGTCTTTAGCCATTGGACTCAACCCTATCCAGGTCTTTAGTCATTACAGACATAAACCCTATCCAAATCTTTATTCATTACGGACATCAACCCTATCCAAGTCTTTAGTCATTACGGACATAAACCCTATCCAGGTCTTTAGTCATTATGGACATCAACCTTATCTAGGTCTTTAGTCATTACGGACATCAACCTTATCAAGGTCTTTAGTCCTATACAATAATAAGCTCAACTCTGTTCAAGTCCTTTACTCAAATGATCACCTAGTTCAACCTTATATGGGTCTTTACCTTAGGATCTCACTATCCAAGATAAGCTTGTTCTTTTAGAAATTACAGCTTGGGAATCTTATCCCACATTTAAGCAATAAAGCCGACTTCTATGCCTATGGATCCATTGCATTATATTCTAAATTACATGAATCCAGATTGAATGACCTACGCACTCAAAACATATAATTCTCAAATAGAAAAAAATAAATGCAAATCATACCCAGAGCTCCACATCGAGCTATTAACACCGGACAAATATGTCCAAGACCCAACAGGGTTGAAACAGAGCCAAAATGTTACACCCGGAATTTCCAAAGTAAGTTTTCGTGCATCGTTAATCATTTCTTCATCTTCCATTTATCGTTTTGGGTGAAATAGGTTGTACTTTTGAGCCTTGAATTGATCCATGCTAGAATCTCGAGCTTTGAGCAAATTGTGGGCTCGGTAGAAGTCGCGCGAGAGTGACTCACGATAGTTACACGTGTCACTATCGCTTGGCACAATCGTCGAGAGAGGACTGAACTCGCAGTACAATCTCTGCGAGAGTGCCTCTCGATAGTGACACTGTAACTATCGTGTGGCAAGATCGCCGCCGGGGTCTGTTTCATTAAAAAACGGGTTTTGACACAATTCTCATTCATTTCTCATCTACTTAATTTATTTTACTCTCTCAAAACCTCTGCCTTTTCAAGAACCGAATTTAGGGTTCCACCAAACCTCATATACCACATTTATTGCTAGGAGTTGAGGGCATCAACCAACAAGTCAAACTAAGAGCATAAAACCATCATCTCCATTGTCATCTTCTCCAAGAAATCAAACTAGGGTTTTGGGTTTTCATCAAAAACCCACTTGGTGAGTTCATACTTATTTTCTAAAACCTTATACATGTCAAACTAACACTTTTAGACTTCTAATCATCTCCTTGTTTATATTTCCTTGTTGAAATCTATATTGACCTAACTTTGCATTTTTGGAGATTTTTAGGGTTTGCTCACTATTTTGGAAATATATTTATGAAACTTATGTTTGAGCTATAAATGTGATGTGTTCTACAAATCTATGGTTAAGTATTTACATAAATGCTTCTAACTCTACTTATGGTTTTCATCTACCATGGGATTTCTTGAATAAAAGTGTTGATAGTAGAAATGAAATCATATGGGTGTTTGTATGACCACAATGATGATTATTGTTACATTAGTAAAAGTTGGAAAATTTATTATTGAGGAAGTAAACAAAATATGTTGGGATTGTTCACATGAACTATATGTTTTATTATAGTTGGTCACAAATGAAATTGTGACAAGTCTAGACTAATACTAGTGGATCCATAGGTATAGAGTCGGCTTATTTTTGGGTTAAACCCATTTGTAGCTAGTTGAGATATTGGACCCTAGGGTGGCAACTTGGTACGGTTATATGGGATCGGATACCAGTCATGAGTCGTAAATGTAAATCCTAGCAAATGAGCATGATTAGGATCATTGGGTGCCCTCCCCACATCTGAGTACGAGCCGGCGAGCTCGTGGCCTTGATCCTAGTACGGTGAGCTCAATAACTTGGAAAGTGACCTACTTACATGTTCCACCACAATCCTTGGAAAATTGGGTCTCCCCCGTCATCGTAAGATGTATTTTGGACCAAAAGGTCATTATATGGATATTACTTCAACTATAACCTCAACTCTTTGAAAAAGGTTTCTTATTTCTGCAATTTATTTTATTTACAATTTATTATATAAATTGTATGTCCTCACTAGGCTTTAAGCCTAACACTTTTTCTCAAATGATGTGTATAACAAGTTCTCTTAGTGGTGGGTTGCCAAAGGTCTGAATAATGATTGTGGGCTTGAGGCATTTTTGAGATGAATAGATATTTGGTGTTTTGGCATTTAAACAATCTATTTATTTTGTGAATTTGGGTTGACAACCGATGCAATCTACATAGTACCTGTTTAGATTAGTTTGTTGTTGATTTCCAATTTCGTTCGTAGGTTTTGTACACTTTATACATTTACCCATTTTGGGTGGTTTATTCCAAATACATACGTCATATTGCCGAATTTTCAAATTTTCAATTTACTCTAAATTTTAGGGTATTACAAGTTGGTATTAGAGCTCTAGTTTAAGTGAATTAGGCATGAATGTAAGATGTGTAGACTTAAACTGATTATGTTAAGTGACGATTTGTGAGTTTGAGTAGAACTTCTAAGATGGGTCGGTCTTATAGTCGACGGAACTTATGTTTATCGAACGTTGTGGTAATGGTAACGAGAACCCTTACGTGTTATATGTTCATAATTTCACTTAGCTAATGTCATTATGAGTGTCGTGAGTGTGCTTGAAGTACTGTTGGTATGACAATTGGTAATGTAGTGGTACGTTTCCTTCGTGTATAAATTTATTTCCCTCTCTTACTCCTCTTCTTTGTCGTGCGTGGCAGATTAAGATGGTGAGTACACGCGGTAGACCGCATACACGGGTGGATGATGTAGAGGCGACATCCTCAACTGCTGATCAACCGGACAGGGTCGAGGTCGTTGTACGCCCATCTATCCAAACACTGTTAGGTGGAGGGCCTGAGATCGTTCCCCAGGTGGACCTTGCTTCGTCCAACCCGGTTATTCAGGAGGTAAATCCCCAATATGAGATGATGGCCAACTTGATACTGTTACTAAATGAGGCAATGGCCAAGCATCAAGAGTCACTTCTAAAAATGTTTGAGGACGTCGATGTGAGCAACCGGAGGAATGAAACGATTGCAGAGAACATCGAGGTGATTGGGTCCGGTGGTACGAGACACGTGAACCGGACTAACGAACCTATAATTACTGAAGTGAGGTAGGACAAGAGAGCTTGCACGTATAAAACCTTCCTAGGCTGCAGGCCGCCGGAGTTCTCTGGTTCTGAAGACCCCGTTGCCTATATGAAGTGAATGCAGGGGATCGAACAGGCCTTCGACTCCTCTGAGTGCGGGGAAGATCAGAGAGTGAAGTTCAGTTCCCAAATGCTTTGGGACACGACACTCACATGGTGGAATGTCACCAAGTCCAACTCTCTCCCCCACTGTCTTGTTTCAACTGACTTGCGCCGAATTCAAGAAGAAAATTATGGAAGAGTACTGCAATGAGAGGGCTTTGGATCGTATTGAAGAAGAGTTCCAGTCTTTCAAAAAGGGAAACTTGTCGGTGAAGGAGTACACCCATCGATTCATGGAAAAATTGGGGTTAGTAGGGCATGTGGCCCCAACGGAGAAGGAGAAGATAAATGCATACCTCAAGGGCCTACCGGCGGATATGATGTCGATGGTCCGCAACTCTAAGGACTCTAACCTCCGTGAGACCATAGAAGAGGCATATATTATGGAGGATGTCTACTCTAGAGACGATGTGGAGAAGGCTGTGGTGGTGGTAGGAGAGAAGCGGAAGTGGGAAAACAACCATGGACTTCCCAGGAGGTCGAGACCTTTCAACGGGGGAAGGAGCTTTGATAACCGCCAAGAGGCGCGGTGGTGACCTAGATGCTGAAGCAAGCACCACGGCAACTGTAATTCTCATCCCACCTCTTGTGCCAAGTGTGGGAAAACAGATCATACTACCCGGGATTGCCCGATCAAGGGAGTAGTATGCTTCGAATGCAAGATGCTAGGACATTTTCGGAAGGATTGTCCAAAGTGGAAGACGGGGAGTGCATCGGAGAAGAAAGAGAACCCTCCCAGAGTTCCTGGCCGAGCTTTCCAGATGACGGCCGATGAGGCCAAGGCATCCATCGACGTGGTATCGGGTACGTTTCTTCTAAACTCCGTACCTGCTCGCATGCTATTTGATTCTGGCACTAGTTTCTCTTTCGTGTCTGATTCTTTTTGCCAAAAGTTTGCCATGCCCACTAGTAGCTTAGTTGATGCTTTAGTGGTTGAGATAGAAAATGGTAGTCAGGTAGTGATCCGTGATGTTCTGAAGGACTGCTCGATTGATATCGAAGGGAGGAAATTCTCATTGATCTGATGCCCATGGTTATTTGTGGTTTCAACGTGGTGGTCAGAATGGATTGGATGGTAGACAATCATGCCGAGATCCTGTGTTCCAAGAAGCTGATCCGACTCCCTATTTCGGATGGTGACATGGTGGTACTTTATGGAGAAAGGAGGAAGGGCGATGT
Organism: Arctium minus; assembly: GCA_954870635.1. Classification (NCBI taxonomy): domain Eukaryota; kingdom Viridiplantae; phylum Streptophyta; class Magnoliopsida; order Asterales; family Asteraceae; genus Arctium; species Arctium minus. The sequence continues at coordinate 51,077,018 of OX941094.1, forward strand.
AGCGATTATCACCATGGCTAAGGCTCGAAAATGCTTAGTGAATGGATGTTCGTCCTTCCTAGTATACGTAATCGACGCCAAGCTCGATAAGAAGAAACTTGAAGATGTAAAGGTGGTGCGCGAGTTTCCCGACGTCTTTCCGGATGACTTGCCCGGTTTACCACCCGATCGTCAAGTAGAGTTTCGAATAGATCTTGTACCGGGGGTGGCTCCGATTGCTCGAGCACCTTACCGGTTGGCGCCATCGGAGATGCAAGAAATGATGGCTCAACTCCAATAACTCCTAAAGAAAGGATTTATAAGACCGAGCTCGTCGCCTTAGGGAGCCCCGGTCTTATTTGTCAAGAAGAAGGATGGCACAATGAGAATGTGCATCGAATACTACGAACTGAATAAGGCTACGGTGAATAATATTTATCCACTCCCGAGGATCGACGACTTGTTCGATCAACTTCATGGAGCGGGTTGTTTCTCGAAAATCGACTTACGTTCAGGATATCATCAAGCGAAGGTGAGAGGCGAAGACATCCCGAAGACGACCTTTAGAACGCGTTACGGCCATTACGAATTTCTCGTGATGCCGTTTGGTTTGACTAACACACTGGCGGTGTTTATGGATTTGATGAATAGAGTGTGCCGACCATTCCTCGACAAGTCGGTCATTGTGTTTATTGATGACATACTCGTGTATTCCAAGAGCAAGTCGGAACATGAGCAACACCTTCGGGAGGTTCTAGAGGTATTGAGAAAAGAGAGGTTGTATGCCAAATTTTCCAACTGCGACTTTTGGCTCGAAGAGGTTCAATTCTTGGGTCACGTTGTCACTCGAGACGGAGTGAAGGTGGACCCCTACAAAATTTAAGCCATGATGAATTGGGAGCCTTCCAAGAGTCCGTCCGAGATTCGAAGCTTCTTGGGTTAGGCGGGCTATTACCAGAGGTTTATTCAAGACTTCTCGAAAATCGCTTCTTCCTTGACGGCCTTGACTCGGAAGAATGTCAAGTTTGTTTGGACCGAAGCGCAAAAGAAGGCATTCCGAACTTTACAAAAGAAGTTATGTGAAGCTCCAATTTTGGCGTTACCCGAAGGATTAGAAGACTTTGTGGTCTACAGCGATACTTCCAAGATGGGTTTGGGTTGCGTGTTGATGCAAAGGGGCAAGGTGATTGCTTACGCATCAAGACAACTCAAGATTCACGAGAAGAACTACCCTACCCATGATTTGGAGTTGGTGGCGGTGGTGTTTGCTTTGAAGTTATGGCGACACTACCTCTATGGCACGAAATGTACGCTCTACACTGATCATAAGAGACTGGAATACGTCTTTGATCAAAAGGAGTTGAACATGAGGCAAAGAAGGTGGCTCGAGTTACTTAAAGACTATGATTGCGAGTTGCTTTAGGTAAGGAAAATGTGGTGGCCGATGCGTTGAGTCGGAAGGACTATAGCGGAAGTATTCAGGCTACCATTTCGAGAATCGAGATGGTGTCGAGCCTTATTGAGAGAATCAAGGCATCTCAAGTAGAAGCCTTATTGGAGGAGAATCTTAAAGGAGAAGATATGACAAAGCAGTATTTGCTCTTAACGGAAGACAGCCGTGGAGTGAAATTGTTGAATGGTCGTGTATGGGTACCCAAGATTGGTGGCAACCGGGAACTTCTTCTCGAGGATGCCCATAAGTCCAAATATTCCATACATCCGGGAAGTACAAAGATGTACAGAGACTTGAAGCTACATTATTGGTGGCTGGTAATGAAACTTGATGTGGTCCGTTACGTGGAGTGTTGTGTGACGTGCTTACAGGTGAAAGCCGAGCATTAACGACCTTATGGGAGTCTTCAATCGTTGGAGATCCCCAAGTGAAAGTGGGAGCATATTACTATGAACTTCATGACCAAGTTGCCAAAAACTCTTTGAGGTCACGACACCATTTGGGTAATAGTTGATCGGTTGACTAAGAGCGCTCACTTCTTGGCCATGCGCGAGACACTACCGATGGACAAGTTGACAAAGCTTTACATCGATGAATTAGTTTCGAGGCACGGGGTGCCCTTATCCATTGTGTCGGATCGCGATAGTCGGTTCACTTCGAACTTTTGGAATGGTTTTCAGAAAGAGCTTTGAACGAGAGTAAAGTTAAGCACAACTTACCACCTTGAAACCGATGTTCAAAGCGATAGAATGATCTAAAGGCTTGAAGACATGTTAAGGTCTTATGTTATCGATTTTGGGGGAAGTTGGGACTCTCACCTACCTTTAGTGAGTTCGCTTACAACAATAGCTATCACTCGAGTATCGGGATGGCACCGTTCGAGGCGTTGTACGGATGGAAGTGCCGCACTCCCATGTGTTGGCTTGAAGCAGGAGAAAAACAATTCGATGGACCCAAAATTGTTCAAGAAACAGCAGATAAAGTGAAAGGCATTCGGAGCGATTGAAAGCGGCTCAAGATTGGTAAAAGAGCTATGCCGATAAGAAGAGGAAACCGATGGAGTTTTAAGTGGGTGACCACGTGATTCTTAAGGTGTCACCTTGGAAAGGCATTATCCGGTTCGGAAAGCGCGGAAAGTTGAGTCCCCGTTTCCTTGGACCATTCACGGTACTTATACGTGTTGGATTGCAAGCCTATGAATTGGAACTTCCACTGGAAATGAGCGGGATCCACAACACGTTTCATGTTTGTTACCTACGGAAGTGTTTGGCGGAAGAAGAAATAGTCATTCATCTTTCCGAGATATGAGTGGATGAGGGTAACCGATGTGTGGAGGAACCCGACGCCATTTTAGAAAAGAAGTCCAAGAAACTTCGCCACAAGGAGGTCACTATGGTCAAGGTGCAATGGAATCATCATCGTGGGGCCAATGTGACATGGGAAGCTGAGGAGGACATGAACGGAGATACCCTCACTTGTTCGCGTGATCAAGATTTCGAGGACGAAATCATTTCCAAGTCGGGGAGGATTGTAACACCCGAAATTTCCAAAGTAAGTTTCCGTGCATCATTAATCATTTCTTCGTCTTCCGTTTATCGTTTTGGGTGAAATAGGTTGTACTTTTAAGCCACGAATCGATCCATGCGAGAATCTTGAGCATTGAGCAAATTGTGGGCTTGGTATAAGTCATGCGAGAATGACTCACAATAGTGACATGTGTCACTATCTCTTGGCACAATCGCTGAGAGAGGACCGAACTCGCGGTACAATCTCCGCGAGAGTGCCTCGTGATAGTGACACTGTCACTATCGTGTGGCAAGATCGCCGCCGGGGTCTGTTTGATTAAAAAACGAGTTTTTACCTAATTCTCATTCATTTCTCATCTACTTCATTTATTTCACTCTCTCAAAACCTCTCCCTTTTCAAGAACCGAATTTAGGGTTCCACCAAGCCTCATCTACCACATTTATTGCTAGGAGTTGAGTGCATCAACCAAGAAGTCAAGCTAAGAGCATAAAACCATCATCTCCATTGTCATCTTCTCCAAGAAATCAAACTAGGGTTTTCGGTTTTCATCAAAAACCCACTTGGTGAGTTCATACTTATTTTCTAAAACCTTATACATGTCAAACTAACACTTTTAGACTTCTAATCATCTCCTTGTTTATATTTCTTTGTTGAAATCTATTTTGACCTAACTTTGTATGGAGATTTTTAGGGGGTTTGCTCACTATTTTGGAAATATATTTATGAAACTTATGTTTGAGCTATAATGTGATGTGTTCTACACATCTATGGTTAAGTATCTACATAAATGCTTCTAACTCTACTTATGGTTTTCATCTACCATGGTATTTCTTGAATAAAAGTGTTGATGGTAGAAATGAAATCATATGGGTGTTTGTATGACCACAATGATGATTATTGTTACATTAGTAAAAGTTGGAAAATTTATTATCGAGGAAGTAAACAAAATATGTTGGGATTGTTCACATGAACTATATGTTTGATTATAGTTGGTCACAAATGAAATTGTGACAAATCTAGACTAATACTAGTGGATCCATAGGTATAGAGTCGGCTTATTTTTGGGTTAAACCCATTTGTAGCTAGTTGAGACATTAGATCCTAGGATGGCAACTTGGTACGGTTATGTGGGACCAGATACTAGCTGTGGGTCGTAAATGTAAATCCTAGCGAATGAGCATGATTAGGATCATTGGGTGCCCTCCCCCACATCTGAGTACGAGGGCGAGCTCGTAGACTTGATCCTAGTACGGTGAGCTCAATAACTTGGAAAGTGGCCTACCTTCTTGTTCCGCTACAATCCTTGGAAAATCGGGTCTCCCCCGTCATCGCAAGATGTATTTTGGACCGAAAGGTCATTATATGGATATTACTTCAACTGTAACCTCAACTCTTTGAAAAAGGATTATTATTTCTGCAATTTATTTTATTTCCAATTTATTATATAAATTGTATGTCCTCACTAGGCTTTAAGCCTAACACTTTTTCTCAAATGATGTGTATAACAGGTTCCCTTAGCGGTGGGTTGCCAAAGGTCTGAGTGACGAGCGTGGGCTTGAGGCATTTTTTAGATGAATAGATATTTGGTGTTTTAGTGTTTAAATTTTTTTTTTATTTTGTGAATTTGGGTTGACAACCGATGTAATCTAGATAGTACTTGTTTAGATTAGTTTGTTGTTGATTTCAAATTTCGTTCGCAGGTTTTGTAAACGCTTTATACATTTACCCCTTTTGGGTGGTTTATTCCAAATACAAACGTCATACTGCAGAATTTTCAAATTTTCAATTTACTCTAAATTTTAGGGTGTTACACAAAAACTCAACAACTAAATGGCTATTCAATAAAAGTCATCATAAATGATAAAACGTATTTAGTCGACGTTCATACAAAACACATGCTCTAAAACATGATCATCTCAAAAACTCATCATTGGTTGGGACAAACCATTTTCCAATAGAAATCATATCATTTACATTTCCAAAATGTCTCAATCAAACAATATGCATTTTCGATCCAAACACAACAAAATGCATTATCACCAAAATAATCCCCATTTATAAAATAAATCATCCCAAGAATCCGTAAATATGATTTAGTTATCAAAATGTCTAAAAACCCCGGTATAGGCACTTCTCAAGATTGATAAACCCATGTTACCAAATGCAAACCTCAACAAATAATAAATCACATTTGATAAATGTTAAGAAAACATTTCAATGCATTAAAATAGACATTTTTGGCATGTACAACGTTTTCACAAATGAACTTGAACTCACCTCGCTAGGTTAGGTTAAATCTAGACTTCAAACCCAAATCCTTAGCCTCCAAGAATGAAGCTTTCACCATCAACAAGTCATATTCAACAATAAGCTAGGGTTTCCAAATAACCCATTTCTCCAAATCTAAAAGAAATGGACCACCAACAAATAAAACTCTTTAGATCTACAAAGATCCTCATATAAGAGCTTGAAATATACAAGAAACTTACCACATCTAAGGCTTAAATCCTTCCAACCAATAATGCCCATGAAACTTCCATCTTTTCCATAGCCAAGCCTCAAGGTTCCCACAAAATCCTACTACTCCAACTTGGTAACTTTAAAATCTTCAAGAATGACTTTAATGGTCTCCCAAAATCGGACCTCAAGCTTCCAAAAACTCAATCTAGAGAGGGAGGGTGGAGAGGAAAGATGGAGAGGAGGGTATGAGGAAAAATACCCAAAAATCTCACCTTAAATTCTCAGACTCTTCCTGCGGCTTAAGGCCGCATGGCAGCACGGACATGCTCCCTCTTCCCGACCACAACAACTTGTGTGGCCTGGACCGGGACCCAGGGTCACGCACTAGGTCGTGGAGTTCTGATTTCGCTCGTTTTCTCCCGCTTTCGTGCCTGATTCGATCTTCAATGGCTCACCTCATTAAGGAAGTAAAACCTTACTAAATCTCCATTATAATGGTCATACGCTTACAGTCGTATGGGTTAAGGGTTTTCCAAAAAAAATGGGTGTTACATTTCTTCCCCGCCAGGTAACATCGCATGATGGCCGCCCTAACTTTGAGGCGAGTGAACGCCTCGATGGACGCCAATTTCTCCTCCAAGGTGGCGACCTGCTCCTCAGTCGCACCCAACCTCGACCTAAGGGTTCCGAACTCTTTTTCATTCTCGGTCGAGGCGACCTTAGTCGCTGTGACTTCCGCCTCAAACGTAGAAGCCCTGTCCAGAGCCTCTTTTAAACGTCCTTTGAGCTCCTCCCTCTTCCACTCCGTGACCTCTAGATGGTTGAGAGCATCATCAAGTCGGATGAAGTACTCCTCACATTTGGCGACCGCCTCTTGCTCCCTAGCAAGAGCCTTCTTTTATCTCTCTAAGGCTTTGGGATGAGCCTCCTTACATTGTCAATGTGAGAGTACAGGGCCAAAGAGGCTTGAAATGCCTGAAAACACACAACAAAAGTTAGATCGTACGATTATGAACTTAAAACACGAACAAGGAAAAAGTCTTTTTCTCACCATGAAAGAGAGTCCTGCGACATTGGCCTCCATGTCGTCAACCGAGACGTCCTTGAAACGGTCTCATAAGGTCGGTATCAGGAAGTTATTAAGATGTGGAAACATCTTCTTCCTTTCCAGATTACCGGCCAACATAAAGTCAGCTGGTAATGTGAATTGACCGACGTGAGGCCCAACTCCTGACTAACCTGGGGACCTTTCCTCTTGTCTTGCGACAAGGGTACTTCCACCCTCGATGGTGGAACCGAAGAAACATGCATGGCTTCCACTACCGGAATCGACATTGCCTTTATGGAAACGACGACCTCATGGTCGTCGCTCTTCGAAGACGGTTCCCTCGGAACCGCCTTTGTCTTTTTTACCCTGTCCCGATGTCAGGGGAGCCTTTCTCTTGAGATATCGACCTTTGCAGGTGAGATGGGCCAGCGCCACTTTTTTAGAGAGGCCAGTCGCCGGTTTTGGGTCAAACCTGTGACAAAGAAAAACACACATGTAAGTTTCGTCGACAGACAAATAAAAACTTACGATCATAAAACTTACAACGACGTCACGTACCTGTCATCGCCTCCTCCACCTTCTTCTCCTCCTCTATGATTAGAGCCTCAGATGTCCTGACAAAAGTCACATCGTCAACTAACGCCCGGGTGAAAAAGGAGCGCTCCTCAGGGTTGAACTCAAGAAATCACTCATCTTCTCAGTGGAGTCCTCGAGAGGTACGACTTCCGTGAAGTCATTTGCTGTCAAAACACAAAGCAGGCAAAAATCGTTAGACATAAAAACATGTTAAAACTAACGACAAGAATAAAAAGCATGACCAAAGAGTCTTACCTTGGGTGTTTCACCTTAAGATAAGGCATTGACTGTCGTCACTAAGTGACGACAGTCGGCCAAAGACGTACCAGTTTTTCACTTGCCATCATCAATTGCAGTGGCCTGGAATAGGGTATGAACCCATCTATAGCGAGAGAATAGGTTGTAGCGGTTTTTCGCCTCCGCCTTGATCGAATAGGCTAATAGGAGGTCGTTGACAATGAGAGACGCCCAGTTCATCGTCAATCGTTCAATCACTTGAACGATTCTCCAGGACTGAGGCATCATCTACCCCGGAGAAATCTTGAAGGTCATAAGAAACGACCTCGAGAGTGAAGAGTAGGGCCAAGAAAACCTTATTTTGATGGGATACTCGTATATCACGAAGTATCCCCTCGGGCATTTCTCCAGCCTCAGTTGGTGGGGAGCGTTTAGCCTAACATCGTCTGGAATCCCAACCAACAGCCAGAAGGTCTCGATCTCCTCCTCTTCATTGAGGGTGCTCACGGGATCGAGTGCCATGGTGAAATCTGGGATAGAGGCAGTGGATTTCTAAAACTCAAAAACTTCCCAGTATTTTTGAGGTTTTTGTGCTAACGATTTATCGCATACAGGGTTATAGAGATCCTACCTTATATGGGCTCTAAAACCTTGAGCAAATTTTGCAAAGATCTCGTGTTTGCAGGTTTTTGGATGGTGAATCAAAGATATCTCTCTCTCTCTTAAAAACTATAATCGCGTAAAAAGGAAAGGATATAGCCAAGATCGCTATTTATACGGATTGTCGTGTCAGGTCGAGTCGATCGATGGCCGACACTTGTCCAAACGCCTTTTCACATGCTCCATCGGATGGACGACAGGTGTCCCTACACCTGACACCATGCGTCCCACGTCGCCATGGCGTCACAGCCATTTCGGCCTTATAGTTCCCCACATAATCGGTTCGGTTCTCAAGAAACCGATTTAGTCTCTTTGGTCGACACGTGTCGATTCAGTTAAAAAAAATTTGAAACTTGGAATTGTCGCCCATTTTCAAATTTTGGGGGCAAACTGTTTAGGTAAAATTTCATAAGTCTCGACCCACAACAGAAGACCAAATGTCCCCAATCTTAAGACTAATCTTGTATTAAGATAAGGTCCTGCCGACCGCATACACCGAGGACTATGGTCGTCACTTATAGTTGTGGTCGTAAGTCTCTTACGACCTATGACCAAAATCTCTCATCGACAAGTATCTACGACTATCGCAAGATATCTAACGACTGTGACTCATTAACTATCAATGAACATTTTTTCTATGTCTATTTATTTTAGGTCATAGAGCATTTATGGACAACGGTCATAACGAAAGGCCAACATTAAGACCATTCAATACGAAAACTGTTTATGAAATTTAAGGTCATTTATGACGACCCAAACTTTATATATGAAGGTACGAATATCCCAGAGGGGAGAGACAGTATCAAAGCATTCACAAGGCATTCAAACTATATTCTCTCAGAGAAACTCACGAAAAAGCAATCTATCTCATGATAAACAAGACAATCTTAGGATTTGTTTACTTTTTACTTGTATTGTTACTAATTGTACTCTCGATCACTCCTTCTAGAGGACGACGTCCCTGTTTGACGTCTATAGTGAATTGACGATCTCTGCTATCGTCCGTGGTTTTTACCCTCGACGGGTTCTTCCGCGTTTCCATTTTATTTTTAGCTGTTAAAAGCTCCACACCGACCTTAAGTTATTCTTTGAGTAATTTTTGGCATCAACAAAGGTGTTCATTAATCTTTCAACTTAACTTCTATTGCGATAAATTCTTTTAATTGTCCTTTTAGGATGAGTCATGCGTTCTATTGTTTAAGAGCAACACAGTTCTTAGTTGAATTACTGTGATTATTGTGGAAATTGCACCATTTGGTCTTATCTTTTTTAGCGGCAGGATTTTCGCTCTTTTTGGGCCATCTAACGGTCGACTTTAAAGATTTTAAACCTTCGACCAACTCCTTATGAGTTCCTGTAAACCCATATTCAAATATTTTTGGGTGAAAGGATAGATATTTTTTTATATAAAAAATGATGTTAGAAATCTGGCATGGTTGATCCTGTCGAGGATGACTTTTTGTCTTGAATTATGGACGCCTGACGCTTAGGGGTCGTTTGTCTTGGTTATGCTTCGTTCGGGAGATCATATCATCCTCAAATTGCATATGTGTGAGTGTTCTGACTCTAACATCTTTGAAGGTCTCAGTAGGATACTTGGTAAGATCCATGTATAATTCTGACTCATCTACCAACCCTCTTTTGTATGCTTCGATCGTTGTTGTGACGTCACAATTACGAACACTAATCATTTCAGAATTGAAAGATTGAAATAATTACACACATATTTTCCACTCTTTTGAGTGATGTAATATAGATCGCGGGTTTGTTTTTCCATTTTGCGACTGATCGCAAATTGTTGGAAAAATTGGTTAACCAAATTTGGGAATGAATTTAATGATCAGGGTTTCAAGTTGATAAGCCACTAGAGCGCAACTTCTATTATGGATGGTCCAAATCTCTTATGTAACACCCCGAATTTTGGACCAAATACTTAAATTAATGTTTATGATTTACGTTAATGATTTCACCCTTTGATCAGTCGCGAAATAGAGTCTGGACTGCTGAGTTTTGAAGGGAGGGGACCACCCGATGAGGGAGCCTCCTCAACTTCCACCCTTGACTGGAAGAAGGGTGGACCACATCCGAAGGAGAAATAATGCCACCACCGACCCACTTATGACAGAAGTAACTCCTCAAACGCAGATGTTGGACATGATGAGAGCCATGAACGAAACCATGTCGAAGCAACAAGAAATGTTTATAAAGCTAATGGAGGACAGAGAGGGTAGAAACCGTTGACACGAAATCATAGAAGAGAATGTGGTTATAGTGGGTTCCGGGGGCACTGGGGATGAGAACCACACTAATGGGTTAGTGACTTTTAGAGACAAGGCAACCCGTAAGAGCTTGTTCTTACAAGTCCTTCATAGGTTGCAAACCGTCAGAGTTTGCCGGATCTGATGAGCCCGTAGCTTGCATGAATTGGCTTAGAGAAATCGAGCACGCCTTTAGAGCCTGTGTCTGTGAGAAGAACCAGAAGGTAAAATTTGGTTCTCAAATGCTCCGGGGTTCAGCCTTGATATGGTGGAACATTTTCATCTCGACTATTAAAGAATCTGTGTTGGCTAAATGACGTGGACTGTGTTCAAGAAAAAGATCTTGGAGGAATATTGCAAAGAGCAAGAGATGGACTTTATAGAGGAGGAGTTCCGCGCTTTGAAGAAGGGAAATTTGTCGGTGAGGGAATACACCGGACTTTCATGGAGAAACTGAAACTTGTGAGGCATGTGGCCCAACCAAGAAGGAAAAGGTGAAAGCCTATCTGAATGGTTTGCCTGCGGACATGATGTCGATAGTCTGCAACTCAAAAGCTACAAATCTTCGGGAGACGATAGAAGAAGCCAAGATCATGGAAAGAGTCTATGCGCAAGACAAGGAAGAGAAGTCAAAGGTCATAGAGAAGAGAAAGTGGGAGAGCCCGCCGAGTTCGTTGAAGAAGCCGAGATTCCAACCAAGTAACAAAAGCTTTGACAATCACCGTGAGGCAAAGTGGTGTTCCAAGTGCAAAAGCAAGCACTTTGGTTTTTGCAACCCCAATCCCAATCCAATCTCATGCTTCAAGTGTGGTAAGTCGGGTCACACCAGTCCGAATTGTCCTATTCAAGGGACAACCTGTTATAAGTGCAAGGAAGTGGGTCACGTGAAGAGAGAGTGCCCCAAGATTAGAGCAGGGGCAAGAGTAGGAAGCTCGGGGAACCAACCAAAGAAAGAGGTCATCCCTAAGGCTCAAGGGAGGGCCTTCCAGATGACGAGAGAGGAAGCGAAGGAGACCACCGACGTGGTGTCGGGTACATTCTTACTCGGCTCCCTTACCGCTAGGGTACTATTTGATTCCAGTGCCAATTTCTCTTTTATGTCCATTGAGTTTTGCAAAGCCTTGGATGTGCCTTCTAGTACTCTTAGTGATGCTTTGGTAGTAGAGGTAGAAAACGGAGAACAAGAAATTTTACGTGAAGTTTTAGAAAAGTGCCATCTAGAAATTAGCGGTGAGCTCTTTGAAGTAAATTTACTTCCCATGGTGATTGGGAGTTTCGACGTGGTGATCGGGATGGAGTGGTTGTCTCGACACCAAGCGGAAATCTTATGTTCAAAGAAGCTAATCAGATTACCGACCTCAAGAGGGGACTTCGTCTTTGTGTATGGGGAGAAGCGTAAAGGTTAAGTGACTCTCATTTCATCCATTAAAGCAAGTAAATGCCTAGTGAAAAAATGTCCGTCGTTCCTCACCTACGTATTGGATGCCAAAGCAGAAAAGAAGAAGATCGAAGACTTACGGATCGTTAATGAGTATCTACATGTATTTCCCGACGACCTTCTAGGCTTTCCACCGATCGCCAAGTGGAGTTTCGGATAGACCTAGTTCCGTGAGCGGTACCAATAGCCTGTGCACCCTACCGTCTTGCTCCAACCGAAATGCAAGAGATGATGTCACAACTTCAAGAGTTGCTAGAGAAAGGATTCGTGAGGCCGAACTCTTCGCCTTGGGGAGCTCCGGTACTTTTCGTCAAGAAAAAGGCTGGGTCGATACGAATGTGCATCGACTATCGGGAATTGAACAAGGTGATCATGAAGAATAAGTATCCACTACCCCGAATAACGATCACTTTGACTAATTTCAAGGGGCCAGATGCTTCTCCAAGATCGATATCCGATCGGGCTACCATCAACTGAAGGTTAGAGAAGAAGAAGTCTCCAAGATCGCCTTTAGAACCCGTTATGGTCACTACGAGTTCTTGGTTATGCCTTTCGGGCTAACTAACACGACGATCGTGTTTTATGGATTTGATGAACCGGGTTGCCGACCCTTTCTAGACAAGGCAGTCATCGTAGTCATTGATGACATCTTGGTGTACTCGAAGAATGAAGAGGAGCATGAGCAACATCTCAGAGAAGTATTGGAAGTATTGAGGAACGAGAAACTTTACGCTAAGTTCTCTAAGTGCGAGTTTTGGTTGCACGAGGTTCAGTTCCTAGGTCGCATGGTGATGAGAGAAGAAGTAAAGGTTGATCCGTCGAAGATTAAAGCCATGAAGAACTGGGAACTACCTAAGAGTCCCACGGAAATTCGGAGCTTCTTGGGACTAGCCGTCTACTATCGTAGATTTATTCAAGACTTCTCCAAAATCACCTCTCCATTGACGTCCCTGACAAGGAAGAACGTGAAGTTCCTTTGGACTGAAAGTCAGTAACGGGCCTTTCGAACTCTATAGAAGAAGTTGTGTGAAGCACCAATATTATCCCTACCCGAGGGAATGGAGGATTTCTTGGTCTATAGTGACGCGTCCAAGATGGGTTTAGGGTGTGTTTTAATGCAAAGGGGCAAAGTGATAGCCTATGCATCAAGGCAATTGCAAGAACATGAAAAAAACTACTCAACCCACTATCTCGACCTAGCGGTAGTAGTGTTCGCATTGAATTTATGGCGACACTACGTTTACGGCACGAAGTGCACCCTTTTTACCGACCATAAAAGTCTAAACTCTAAAGTATGTCTTCGACCAAAACGAATTGAATATGCGGAAACGAATATGGATTGAACTACTCAAAGACTACGATTGTGAACTTCTATATCATCCTGGAAAGGCCAACGTCGTGGTAGACACTTTGAGCCGAAAAGAGTATGGTAGTAGCGTTCAAGCTACCTTTGCAAGAGTTGAAGTCGTCTTAAGCCTAATTGACAAAATCAAGATGTCCCAGTCGGAAGCATTACTTGAAGAGAATCTCAAGGGAGAAGTTATGGCAAAGCAACATCCTTAGTTGACCGAAGACGGGTGGGGTTTGAAACTGTTCCAAGGGAAAATTTGGGTACAGAATATCGGAGGATGTCAAGACTTGTTGTTGGAAAACACGCATAAGTCCAAGTACTCAATCCATCCGGGAAGCACGAAAATGTATCTGGACTTGAAATTAAACTATTGGTCGTCGGTGATGAAACTGGATGTGGCAAGTTATGTAGAGAGATGCATAACTTGTTTACAAGTAAAGGCGGAGCACCAATGACCTTACGGTAGTTTGCAGTCCATAGAGATACCGGAGTGGAAGTGGGAGCACATAACCATGGACTTTGTAACCAAGCCACCGAACACCTTGAAGAGCCACAATACCATTTCGGTGATCGTGGATCGTTTGACCAAAAGTGCACATTTATTGCCTATACGAGAAACTTTACCGATGGACTGATTGGCTAAACTCTATATATATGAGGTGATCTTGAGGCATGGGGTGCCACTCTCCATTGTGTCTGACCGGGATAGTCATTTCACTTCCCATTTTTGGAACAACTTGCAAAAGGAGCTGGGTACTAGAATAAAGTTGAGTACCGCCTACCATCCCCAGACAGACGGAAGGAGCGAGAGGACCATCTAAACTCTTGAAGACATGTTGAGGTCATGCATCATCGACTTTGGAGGAAGTTGGGATTACCATCTTCCGTTAGTGGAATTCGCCTACAACAACAGTTATCACTCTAGTATCGGTATGGCACCATTTGAGGCGTTGTACGGAAGAAAGTGTAGGACACCCGTGTATTGGTTGGAGGCAGAAGAAAAGCAATTTTCCATATTAGAGATCGTAAAAGAAACAGACGACAAGGTTAAGAGCATTCGGGAGCGGTTGAAGGCGGCTCAAGACCACCAAAAGAGCTACGCGGACAAGAAGAGAAGACCGGTCGAGTTCCAAGTGGGGGAAAAAGTGATGTTGATGGTTTCACCATGGAAGGGATAATTAGGTTCGGAAAACGTGGGAAGCTTAGTCCTCTCTTCCTTAGACCTTTCACCATCATTGAGCGCATTGGGTGTCAAGCCTACAAGTTGGATCTACCACCCAAAATGAACATGATCCACCCTACCTTTCATGTATGTTACTTGCGAAAGTGTTTAGCCGAGGAGGAGAGCTGATAAGTGCATAACTTGTCACGTTCTAAACACTTATTTGTTTTACATTTGCTCTTATTTTTAGTCTCCTAATCACCAAAATTGAGTCTTTTAGTTTGTTTTTATCTTTATTGTAGTTTGGAGCTAAGTAAGAGGAATGTCCTATGTTTGTGTTGATTTTTAGAAGAATGTAACAGTTTGGTTTGCTACAGCAGGAGGCTACAGCATGATCGCAGTTTCAGCAAGTACAAGACGTCACTTCATAAACTTTTTGCAAAGGAATCAGATTCCCTCCACCTGGACCTGCTTTGCAAGTTGGAGCTGAAGGCATCTCTTGAAGAATATAATCATATTATGGTCATGTTAAAGAAAGCATCTTGTAAACCCATTACACTTTGGGTAAAGACTATTGGTTAAAGGAATATTTGTACTTTGTATTTGACATTAGATGCCCTTTAGTTTAATTGTAGTTTCTTTGACAAGGGAAACAACTAGGTGGTTTTCTAAACTACTTAGTAGTTATTGTCATCTTTTATTTGCTTTAATCTAGGTAATCTTTTGGAACTTTATATTTCATGTCTTTACATTTCGCATTTACATTTTTGTATTGTATTTATTTTCAAGCGATGATGGGCTAATACCCTTAGCTTGGGTGTAAGTAAGGGTTGGGAGATAAAGGCCATTGTGATAGTGGAAGATTGCTTTAGCTATCGGCTATCCTCCTTGCTATTCACCCTATGTTCCTAAGTTTCATGTGAGTGTTTCTTGACAAAGTGACGAATGTTGTTCCACTTAGATGAGTTGGACTTGCATTCAAGACAACGTAAATTTTAGAACATCGGAGTGTTGTAGTAGGTAATACCGTATCAATCCCTTGGGATTGTGAACTACATGAAAAGAACAGTAAGATTTGCACGACATTGGTTGGGTCTCCCGAATGCGTGGAACTTCCAGTACATAGTCTAATCTGCACCTTGAAAGAGGGCTTCTCAGTTCAGTAGCAAGGTCGAGAACCAATGTTGCAACTTCATGCTGTAGCAATCTACCTAAACACACTGTAGCTAAACTCCAGCCTGAACTTACACCCATGCACTTCCTTTACTGTTTTAAATCCATTTCAAAGTTGTCAACTTACTCAAAGATCATTCCTTTCAATTCATCATCTGAAATCTTACTTTAACTTTGACTTGTTAGAAATCCTTACTTTACCGTCTCTGTGGATCGATATCTGGTACTTTGTACCACTTTATTACTTGTTTCAAACGATAGTGGTTTAGCATGTATATTTGCGTGTTATTCCATTTGTGATTTTCGGGTTACATAATCCAAGAACCAAGTTTTTGGCATCGTTGTTGGGGATGGCCAAAGCTAAGTATTGTTTTAGTCTTTTTTAAAGTTTGGTTTTTTTACCACCTGTTACTGTTACTTTAATGGAGAACATCATAACATTGTAGATTCTCAGGATAGGGGAATCTTGGACTATGTTATTCCTGATTTTAGTCAATTAAATTATGGGATACTAAGACCACACATTGAGGCAACTCACTTTGAGTTCAAGCCTGTCTTGTTTCAGATGTTGCAAATTAATGGCCAGTTTAGTGGTTTGCCATCTGAAGACCCTCATTTGCACTTAAAATCTTTCATGGAAATAACTAATTCTTTTAAAATCCCTAGAGTTTCTAATGATGCCTTCTGGTTGAAGTTGTTTACATTTTCTCTAAGGGATAGAATAAAGTATCGGTTTAACTCTTTACAAGCAGGTTTGATTGTATCTTGGAATAATCTTGTAGAGAGCTTTTTGAAAACGTATTTTCCTCCCACTAGACAAGCTAAGTCCATAAATGAGATAATTCTTTTTAAACAAATGAACGATGAAGCACTGCCTGATACTTGGGAAAGGTATAAAGAGTTGTTGAGAAAATACCCTAACCATGGCATTCCTTAATGAATTCAGCTAGAGACATTTTACAATGGTTTAACCACCGTTGCAAAGCAAATGCTTGATGCTGCATCAAGAGGAGCTTTCACAGCTTGTACCTATAATTTGGGACTTGACATACTTGAAAGGATTTCAAATAATCATCTTTATTGGAATGATCCACATACATTAATACAACAACAAACAATTGGGACACATGAAACAGATGCATATAGTGCACTTGCAGCACAACTCACATATATGGCTAAAATGTTAAAAAAACATGAACGATGGCCCATATGTGTAGTCTGTTGCAGCAGCATCATATCATGTTGTTAATGTTTTAACATGTGTGTTATGTGGAGAGGCCATCCATTTGAGCAATGTCCATCCAACTCAGATCAAGTCAACTATTTTGGTAACCATGCTATGAAAGGTGACTATTCTGAAAATTATAACGAAGGGTGGATGCAACACCCGAAATTTTCTTGGAATAGTAAGGCCTTGAACCAACAAGTTCGTAAACCACAAGGACCTTTAGGTTTTCAAAATCATCATCCTAGTGATTTTTACAGTCACCAACCAATGTTTCAACAACATTCCACTCATCCGGTTTTTCAAAATAACCAAGCCTACCCACTACCTGATTCTTCCACATCATTGGAAACAATGATGAAAGATTTCATAAATCACACAAGCAACCATAAGAAATATAGAAACTCAAGTTGGAGAATTAACTCGTGAGGTGAGAAATAGGTCTAGTGAAACCATCTCTAGTGAGACCAAAAAACTAGATGAGAATGAGAGAGAACATGAAATGGTTGTGACTATGTTTGATGAAGAGGATCATGTAAAAAACACTAACTTAGAAGACCTACTGACTTTTCCAGAAAAACAAACTTAAACAGATGTTGAAGCAACATTTACAGTTGCTGCAACAACTATTTTTGATGCTACAAAAACAACCCCTGATGTTGTTAGTTTGCCCACCCAACCAGTAGGAAATAGAGGTATAGAGGTTATAACATCTATTCCTAACAGATCTGACTTCCCATTGTTATTCCCAGATGAAGTCGAAAAGGAATCATTTGTGCAGAGTGATGCTGCAACAAGTCTGTTATGCCTTGATCCTATTGCTACAGCACCAACAGAGGCAAAGACCACCGTCACTCATTCATCCTTCAGTCAAGACCCAGATCGCAAAGGTGTGAGTCATGTTCCATATCTTCCATCCTATGAACTCCACCTTCCAAGGATGAAAAATCAAAAAGATGAGTTACCATTCAAAGAACTCATTGATGTGCATAATCGTGTAATCACCTTCAACATGCTTCATGCAACAAGATACCTTAATGAGAATAAAGAATGTTCCCCCGTTTGTTACGTTGAATCTGTTTGTCCTGATGAAGAAGGAAAAGAAGTGTTGAGAAAAGTGAGGAAACATAAGTGGAAAGAGAAACATCCGCCAAACCAAGAAGAAGAACTGCAACAACACCTACTCTTTACGAGTAGGGCAGGTCCATTCCTTCTTAACTTCAGCTCCATAGTGTTCATTTTCTTTTTCTTTTTTTTTCCTTTTAGGATCCATGAGTCTGGAAATTTTTAAATATATTCTTTTGAGTTTGAGCGGTTGTCACTAATAATTTTTTTTGCAAACCATGGCCCGAACAATTTTTTGGTTCTTAATCCATCCTAAGTTTTATACTATAACCAAGCAAGGTTTTCCTGGGCAGTAACTTGGCACCCATTTTTGATAAACTTAGAAGATGATTTAGGCCATCTTTCTTAAACACAAGCCATACATTTTTCCTTTGAACCTTTGAATATAAACTTATGGTGATCCTCAATGAGGACATTGATAAATTCAAGTGTGTGGAGAGAATATTTCACTCCTAAGCAGAAAAGATTAAGGAGCATAAAATAAGCTCGAAAAGAATGAGTGAAGACAACAAAAGTCAAAGCATAAAATATAAAACATGCTGCAACACCAACATTATGTGTGAGAGTCCAAGATCACTGATTCTTTAGAGAGAGAAAGTAGAGAGAGAGACAGGAAGCGCAAAGTCAATGTATTCAATATGAGTGCATGTGTTTCTTACAAGAAACAAAGACCAAAGGGACTTAAATACCCTTGGTCAGATACAACACTGATAAGCACTAAACACAGTATTTGACCAAGCCCTATAAATACAATGATTACTATAAAATCAGACCTAACAATCTCCCCCTTAGTAATCATTGGCGCTTTTGTCTTCAAAAATTGTCTTCTATAACAGCACAGACCAACAAAGCGACTTTGAGAAGCTTTCTGACTTTTTAGAAAAAAAATTCTCAGCATCTTTCAGATTAAAAAAAATCTTTGTTGCTTGAGCTCTAGACGATACACCTCTTTTTAATGATCTTGAATGAACTGTGGTGTTCGGAGCAAGAACAGCAAAAGAATTTGTTGTAGCTTAGAGAATAGAATCTTTGAGCGAATCTTGATCAGCAGATAAACATTTGAGCTCTTTGTCTCTTTAAAATCTCCTTGACTTCTCTGATTTCTCCCCCTCATGACCTTGATGAACTGGTTCAACTAGGTCATGCCAATGTTGGAGACGAGACAGCTTAAGATCTGCAAAAACAAAGAAACTGAGAAAATAGAGGAGTTTTGATACCAATTGAGAGTCCAAGAACACTGATTCTTTAGAGAGAGAAAGTAGAGAGAGAGAGAGAGGAAGCGCAAAGTCAATGTATTCAATATGGGTGCATGTGTTTCTTACAAGGAACAAAGACCAAAGGGGCTTAAATACCCTTGGTCAGATACAACACTGATAAGCACTAAACACAGTATTTGACCAAGCCCTATAAATACAATGATTACTATAAAATCAGACCTAACAATGTGCTACAACATACAGACTAGTACTTAAAGGCAGTTTGAGAAAGAGAATTGAGAAAAAAAAAGTAAAAAAAAAACCCATAAAAGTCCTAATGATTCTATGTTTAAAAGATGATGTTTGCCTAACAAAAGGAAGCTTGAATCTTGGCTTATGGTACTAAAACTTACGGTTTGGATGGATGAACTTATATTTAGGATAGGCTATGGTCTTTGTTTGAGTTTATTGACCTCTATCACTTAATTTTTTCCCCATATATTAATCTTTTTATTTGTCTTTTGTGTTGCTTAGGGACAAGCAACAGTTCAATTGTGGGGATGTGATAAGTGCATAACTTGTCACATTATAAGCACTTATTTGTTTTACATTTGCTCTTACTTTTAGTCTCCCAATCACCAAATTTGAGTCTTTTAGTATGTTTTTATCCTTTATTGTAGTTTGGAGCTAAGTAAGAGGAATGTCCTATGTTTGTGCTGATTTTTAGAAGAATGTAACAGTTTGGTTTGCTGCAGAAGGAGGCTACAGCATGATCATAGTTTCAGCAAGTACAAGACGTCACTTCATAAACTTTTTGCAAAGGAATCAGATTCCCTCCACCTGGACTTGTTTTGAAAGCTGGAGCTGAAGGCATCTTTTGAAGAATATAATCATATTATGGTCATGTTAAAGAAAGCATCTTGTAAACCCATTACACTTTGGGTAAAGACCATTAAAGGAATATTTGTACTTTGTATTTGACATTAGATGCCCTTTAGATGCCCTCCCTTGTATAAATAGGTGCTTAATTTCAGTAGTTTAAACACAACTTGAGGCTTGCCTTTGCTAGTAAACATTAGCTTTAATATTTAGTTTAATTGTAGTTTCTTTGACAAGGGAAACAACTAGGTGGTTTTCTAAACTACTTAGTAGCTATTGTCATCATTTATTTGCTTTAATCTAAGTAATCTTTTGGAATTTATATTTCATGTCTTTACATTTCGCATTTACATTTATGTATTGTATTTATTTTCAAGTGATGATGGGCTAATACCCCTAGCTTGGGTGTAAGTAAAGGTTGGGAGATAAAGGCCTTTGTGATACTGGAAGATTGCTTTAGCTATCGACCATCCTCCTTGCTGTTCAACCTATGTTCCTAAGTTTCATCTGAGTGTTTCTTGACAAAGTGACGAATGTTGTTTCACTTAGATGAGTTGGACTTTCATTCAAGACAACGTAAATTTTAGAACATCAGAGTGTTGTAGTAGGTAATACCGTATCAATCCCTTGGGATTGTGAACTACATGAAAAGAGTAGTAAGATTTGCACGACATTGGGTGGGTCTCCCGAATGCATGGAGCTTCCAGTACATAGTCTCATCTGCACCTTGAAAGAGGGCTTCTCTGTTCAGAAGCAAGGTCGAGAACCAATGCTGCAGCTTCATGCTGTAGCAATCTACCTAAACACACTGTAGCTAAACTCCAGCCTGAACTTACACCCATGCACTTCCTTTACTGTTTTAAATCCATTTCAAAGCTGTCAACTCACTCAAAGATCATTCCTTCCAATTCATCATCTGAAATCTTACCTTAACTTTAACTTGTTAGAAATCCTTACTTTACCGTCCCTGTGGATCGATATCCGGTACTTTGTACCACTTTATTACTTATTTCAAACGATAGTGGTTTAGCATGTATACTTGCATGTTATTCCATTTGTGATTTTTGGGTTACATAATCCAAGAACCAAGAGCGTCATTCCTTTGTCAGAGACTAGAGTGGATAACAATCAATGCGTGGAGGAGCCCGAAACTATTTTAGAAAAGAAGACGAAGAGGCTATGCCACAAGGAGGTGGTTATGCTGAAAGTTCAATGGAAGCACCACCGTAGGGCGAACATGACTTGGGAATTAGAAGAACATGAAGAGACGATATTCGCGTCTGACTGATTAGTTTGAGAATTCGAGGACGAAATCTTTTCTAAGGAGTGGAGAATCGTGTGGCCCAAGAATTACTAGCATAAACACATACAGATTATCACAAAACACTTTGTTTATTAATCACAAGAATTACATCAAGTCATAGATCTAAAAGTGATTAACCTTTCAAGATAGAATGTGTTTGTGTGTGTACTCAATGTGTGCAACTATGTGTTCTCTCTCAACTACCACCAATTTTACACCTTCAATTTCACACACTTACTCACTTGCTTACTTACAAACAATATAAGGACTTGCTTATATATAGGTCAACATGACCAAGCAAGGTCAAACCATCTAAGCTCATTACAACACACACACAAACACTAATTACAAAAATGACCCTCATTTAATCTTGAATACAATTTCAGTCTAACAATCTCCCCCTTTGGATTCAAGATTAAAAAAAATTTGAAAATAATCTTCAGGTCTTCATATCTTCAGAATTAACTTCAACTTCAAATCTTTTCCGGCTTTGACATCTCGAAAACTTTGACAATTCTTCAAACTTGTCTCTCCCTTTGAATTAACTTTTGCATAAACTCTGACTTTCTTTCACTTTCTCTTTGATAAACTTTCTTTAACCTTTGACTTTGATCATCTGAAAACTTTATCTCCTCTGAAATCTTTAAAACATCAATCTGATCTTGAACTTTGATTATTCTCCCCCTTTTTAATGATTTGTAAGAATCAACATCTTTAAAACACTTCAAGGTCAGATCCGTCATTGAATGAACTTCCCACCATCTGATAAGCACAATCTTCATGAACTTTATCTCCCTTAGATAGGAAAATATGAATCTCCCCAAAACATGATGTGAGAAAAGATGTCGTCTGATCTGAAAGAGCCGTTGAACCATGAATGTATTCATCTGAATCTTTTCAAATTCAAACAAAATAAGAGTTGTAACCCTGAATCAACATATGAAACAGTTAGAAATGTCTGTCAGTAACACGAAGTTACTGTGTACAACGAATGTACAATATAAGGAGCTGGTTTGATGTTGACTCCCCAGGACTTCCATTCAATCATTGAAAAACACAAGGTAATTCTCTGAATGTTCTGACAGAAAAACATATTCTCTGTGTGCTCGTGCTTGTGTTTTGAAAGAATTAGCACAATGATTGTGTTTCATAAGGCTCAACATATGTAAAACACTGAGACAACAATGATTGTACATGGACTCAACGTGCATGAGAAAAGGTCGAATGTGGGGCAAATTTCCTTCTTTTTCAATATCAGCATCTTCCAAGTGAAGATCCGATAGATTATGTGCTGCTTCCCTAGAAAATGTGAAACATTCTCTTTTTAAGAAAAGAATAAGTAGCTAGTGGGGTTGTATGCAAGAGATGGCATGGCCTATTTGCCTATTTCAATGATGGTCACCAAAGAAATGTGAACCAATCAGTAATGTGGCTGCCCGACTCAGAAAGATGTTTGGTGCAGAGTTCTAATTTTCTTTTAACTCTGTTCTCTCACCCTCTTTCTTTTAAACATTTAAGCTCACATCTAACCAATCTCTCATTTCCATTTTACCTCAGCTCAATCCCACACTCAATTCTTTTTAGACCCCTCTCCCCTCAAACACTCAAAGGATTTCTTCCGGGGTAGGAAACACTGGTTATCGTGAATCCATGGAAGATCTATTAAGCACTCACACTGAATCCCATGTTCCTAAAAGTACATGTTGTTCAATGATTTTCTTGACATGTAAAGCACAAGAAATCATATGTCAGTGTATATATGATTTCTGAGTTTTGATGAGCATTTTAAGCATTTAAAATTTCTCAAAACTTTATATGAATGAAAAGAATAGAAATGTTTTGAGAATCTGACAATGATTAAGATCAGATCAAATTATCATGAAGAAAAAATATTTGGGAATTCAAAGACGTATGTTGTTTATATGAACAATATATAAACATATTATCAATGAAAGCACATTAAAATGAAATGACGTTTGATTCAAACAATTATGAATACCAAACGACGGGAGTATTACCATAGAAAGATATATCATTTGATACATGGTAATAACAAAATCAATTTGAAAATACTGAACCAGTGTGTGTATGAATACTTGACAAAGTATATAGAAAAGAAAATACACAAGTATTATTTTTTAAAGAACACACGGCCAGATAAACAATAAAATTCACAAGTAACCAAAAATCATTTAAAATTCACACTTCTCAAATCATAAATACATGTTAAGATCGTGAAGTGGTTTGAACATTTTTAAAACCATTTTTCACAAGTGAAAGTTGTTCTTCTTTCACAAGTGTTAGAGTATAAAGATTAGAATATTATACCTGTAAATCAGAATCCTTAACTCCCCCTGGAATGAATATAGCAATTAAAATATCCTTGACTAGATATCCTCCCCCTTGATATCTGTAAAACGTCAATCTTTTTAGAAAAATTATTATAAAAGATATAACAATATAATATCTAAACTCCCTTTCAAACAAAATACTTCCTGAAAAGATGTAATCTTGAAAGCATCCTTCAGAAGAAAACATTTGAAGACGGGTTTTGAACTGAATTGTCCAAAAGCCAATGTCACATAAAATATCCTGCAAGAAAAAGATTTTGGTAATCATTATAAAAATGATTCCGCTTTAGTCAGATAGCATATGATGAAATATTCAAAATATATTCAAATAAAGTACAAGTTTAGAAAACTCCCCCTAGAATCATAAATTGGCGTTTAACATACCAAGTTTGCTAACTAAATAGGTAAACCTCTTTTCATCCAACGGCTTGGTGAAAAGGTCATCCAACTGGTAGTCTGTAGTCACGAAGTACATCTCGATATCGCCCTTCTCAATATGATCCTCTATAAAATGATAACGCACGTCGATGTGTTTTGTCTTGGAATGTTGTACTGGATTAGATGTTATCGCAATCGCACTCTTAGAATCACAGTAGATAGGGACTCGTTGGTAAGTATATCCAAAATCTTTTAACTGTGTTTGCATCCAGAGGACTTGTGAACAGCAACTTGCGGCAGCTACATATTCAGCCTCGGCGGTGGATGTAGAAACACAATTTTGTTTCTTAGACGTCCAGCTAACCAACTTATCACCTAAGAACTGACAAGAACCAGAGGTTCTCTTTCTATCCAGTTTGCAACCTGTATGATCAACATCAGTATAGGAAGTTAAATCAAAAGACGAATCCTTAGGATACCAAAGACCTAACTCAGTAGATCCTTTAAGATACCTAAGAATCCGTTTTATAGCGACCAGGTGTGATTCCTTCAGATTAGCTTGATATCTCGCACAGAAACATGTAGCAAACATAATATCCGGTCTACTTGCAGTTAAATACAGCAGTGAACCAATCATGCTGCGGTACACTTTTTGATCTACTGATTTGCCAGAAAGATCTGCATCTAAAAGTGTGCCCATTGCCATCGGTGTTTTCATCACTGAACTGTCAGTCATGTTAAATTTCTTTAAAATATCTCGAATATATTTTGACTGATTTATGAAAATGCCTTCGGGTAACTGTTTCACTTGAAGACCAAGGAAAAAATTCAGTTCGACCATCATCGACATTTCAAATCGAGATTCCATGATTCTTGAAATTTTTTTACAAAACTTTGGATTTGTAGAACCGAAAATTATATCATCTACATAAATCTGGATTAGAATCAAATCATCACCTTGCTTTTTCAGAAAGAGAGTAGTATCAATTGTACCTTTCTTGAATCCTGAAGCGAGTAAGAATTGAGTTAGAGTTTCATACCAAGCTCTTGGTGCCTGTTTGAGTCCATACAAGGCTTTGTCTAAGACATAGACATGATCAGGGTTCTTTGGATCAACAAATCCTTCTGGTTGAGCAACATATACTTCTTCATGCAATATCCCATTTAAGAATGCTGATTTTACGTCCATTTGGAAGACCGTAAAATTTTTATGCGCTACATAGGAAAAGAAGATTCGTATCGCTTCCAGTCGTGCCACAGGAGCAAATGTTTCTTCATAATCAATCCCCTCCTGTTGACAATAACCCTTTGCAACAAGGCGAGCTTTGTTCCGAACTACAACTCCAGATTCATCTCTCTTATTTCTGAAAACCCACTTTGTTCCAATAACAGATTTTCCTTTTGGAAGTGGTATAAGTCGCCAAACTTTGTTCCTCTCAAATTGTAGAAGTTCATCTTGCATCGCCAGTATCCAATATGGATCGCGCAAGGCTTCTGAAGCTTTCTTCGGCTCGAGAGAACTTAAAAAACTTGAATATAGACAAAAATTAGCCGATGTTGCACGCGTTTGTACACCAGACTGTGCATCACCAATGATATTATGAAGTGGGTGATTTCTTGTCCATTTCATTGTACTTGGAATCAGATGAATTTCAGCTTGAGTATTATCTTCCTCACATTCATCATATACTGCAGGTAAGTCTTTATCAACCCCAGATGTGCTCGGGACATCTTGTACAACCTCTTATGAAGTAAATATTTCCAGAGCCATAGAAGAATCACTCGGAACTTCTGTTGCAGAATTTGGATCTGCATGTACAGAATCAACATTAGTATCTTCAGAATGTATATGTGTAGATGTACCTGATGTGGTTGATATTGTGACATTTTCAGAAGGTCCTGAAATATCTGTGACTATAATTGGAACCTCTGAAGTTGATGCGGATATGTTTGATTTTTCAAAATCTGCACATATATCCAGAAAAGCATCAAAAAATAATAAGTCTAATTCAGCTGTAATTTTATTTGAATTAGAAGACTTATTCTGTTTGAATTCAGGTTCTATTCCATCTTGAATAGAAACTTTCTGTTTAAGCTTGAGTTCTGAACTGTTGTGTTCAGAAGTCAACTTTGATGATTCATCGAATGACACGTTAATGCTCTCCATGATCGTCTTGGTTCGTCTATTGTAGATCCGATAGGCTTTAGACGTTAACGAATAACCAATGAAATAGCCTTCGTCAGCCTTCTTGTCAAATTTACCAAGATTGTCTCGATCATTGAGAATATAACACTGCAACCAAAAGTACGAAAAAATTTAATATTCGGTTTTCGACTATTAATAAGTTCATACGCTGTCTTTTTATGTCTTTTGACGACAATCGTGTGGTTTTGTGTGAAACACGCAGTGGCTACGGCTTCAGCCCACAGAAACATTGGCAATTCGGAATAGGCTAACATTTCCTTGCAGCTTCCACCAGTGTTCGATTCTTCCTTTCAACTACTCCGTTTTGTTGAGGAGTGTAGGCAGCAGAAAAGTTGTGAGAGATCCCAACAGATATGACATAACTCTGAAGCTTTTCATTCTTGAATTCCGTGCCATTGTCACTTCTCAAAGATATAACAGACAATTGTAGTCGAGCCTGGATCTTCTTTAAAAACTCAATGATCAGCTCTGCTGCATCTGATTTGTTCCTTAAAAATTCCAGCCAAGTACATCTGGAGTACTCATCTATCATGACCAAAATATATTTCTTACCATTGATAGACTGAGTCCTCATCGGGCCGCAAAGGTCCATATGTATCAATTCAAGAGGTGTTGAAGATGAGAATTATGTCTTTGCTTTATGAGATGTTCATTTCATCTATCCCATTTCACAAGCGGGACAAAGAGAATTCTTCTCAAACCTTAGTTCTGGTAGACCTTTGACAATGCCTTGTCTCGCCAACTGATTAATCGCATCAAAGTTTTGATGAGACAAACGCCGATGCCATATCCAACTTTCAGCTCGTGAAGCTTTTGCAATCAGACAAACAGGTCTTGATGCAGAAAGTGTTGGAAAATTCACAGAATAAAGATTTGCATTCCGCTTGGCTTTAAAAACTGCACGACCATCTTTATCTTCAATATAACAGCATTTATCAGTAAACCGAACTTGAAATTGACTATCGCCAAATTGACTTGTACTGAAAAGATTATGATCAAGTCCTTCCACGTATAGTACTCTTTTGATTGTCACGGTGCCATTTGTTAACAATCCGTGTCCTCGAATGTATCCTGTAACCTCAGAATTAGCATAACTTACAGTACCGGCAGATTCCTCAAAGTACCGGCAGATTCCTCAACATAATTGTGAAGTAGATGCTTAAATCCTGTCATATGGCGCGAGCATCCTGAATCTATATACCATGTATGTGAGGCCTGCAAAAAGAACAACACATTTCTGTTTAGGTACCCATATCCAGATGGGTCCTTTCTTGTTAACTTTTCGCAATTCATCAACATTATCTACCTTAGCCTTAATTCGCCACTCATAGCGAGGCTTAGGTACCCATTTCCATACCATTTTAACATTAAGCTCATGAAATATTTTCTTTTTCGAAAAATGATCAATCTTAGCATGAAAAATTTTAGCCTGATGAGTTAAGGATTTTGAAGCTGATTTGACATGAGATGTTTTTCTGGCAACTTTAGATTTAGGATCAATAGAAGGAATGATAAATGCATTATCATGACAGCGTTTGCAAATAAAATTCTTACGTGCAAATGTCAAAAGCTTCGATTTATCCAATGAAGTACAATCATTCATACAACTTTGACATTTGGAAACGTTTGAATTTTTACACATCAAACTACCACTATCACTGATTTTACATTTATTTATAGCAACTTTATTTTCCTTCACATTCTTCACCCTTTCTCCTTTACCATTTTGCCTTTTTACATCTGAAACAGGAAACAAAATCTTGTTAGTGTTCTTTGAAGAAGATGATTTTGCCTTTGAATTACAAGATGTTTCTCCTTTTTCAAAAATACTCGGAGGATATTTAGGAGTAGAAGTATAAACAACTGAAGATTTAGAATTAACAGTATCAAACTCTGGATTAGAATGAACATTCCAGTTTGTAGAGTCAAACATATTTTTCTCCTTTAAATTTTGTTGAAACAAATCATTTTTTAAAATATTTAACTCTTTAGAGAGTTCTTTGTTTTCTTCAGAAGACTTGTCAAGTTTGAATTTGAGATCAACATTCTCATCTTCTAACTCTTCAATTGTCTTTTGAAGATCTGTGATTTGTTTCTCAAAATTAGATGTTTGATTTACCTCAGAGTTTGATTCCATCTTCTCTATAATAGGAACAGGATCTGAAGCATTCATCATTTCTGTAAAAATCTCCTCAGTCATATTTTTTGAAAAATCAGAACTAAGGTTTTGATTCATGATATTTTCACTTTCTGAACCATTTGAGGAATTTGACATGAATAAATCAGATGATAACACTTGATTCTCAACATCAGTTTCTAAATCAGATTCATCAAACTGACACTGAGATTCAGTATTATTTTCTTCAACCTTGGCTGATTCTGTTGGTAAACAAGGAGAAAATAGAGACGTAAATTCACTAAATTCTATCTTTCTCGTTTTGTAACTTTCATTTAAATCTTTATAAGCAAAACCAACAAATTTTAAACTTGAAATGGAATCAGCGCAAGATGAAGTATCATCATCATTCACAACTTTACCTTTTACAAAAGTATCATGAATATCAGGTTTTGTAGAAGTAGAGCCCATTTTATCAAAATTATACAAATTTTCTGGCGCTCTTTTCAAAACAGTATTTGGTTCAAAACCTAAACCTTTTTTAACATTATAAAATATGACATCTTGGAGTTTGTTTGTTAAAAGATTCAATGTTTGCTCAGTATGTCCTCTTTTCAGATTTAAATCCTCCAGTTGCTTGATTTTACAATATGCCTCGTTTCTTTCTTGAAAACACGTTTCAAATTTTAGTTGAAAATCACCTTTTTCAGCATTTAAGTTTACAAGATCTCTTTCAAGCTCAGATATTTTTGAATTTAAAACATCTTTGTCCTTTTTCAAACAATCTTTCTCAAATTCTTTTTCCTTAACAACATCTTTCAACATTGAATTTTCATCACGAAAATTCAACATTGTTTGTCTTTCATGACTAAGTTTGC
Organism: Arctium minus; assembly: GCA_954870635.1. Taxonomy (NCBI): domain Eukaryota; kingdom Viridiplantae; phylum Streptophyta; class Magnoliopsida; order Asterales; family Asteraceae; genus Arctium; species Arctium minus. Next base: position 51,105,997 of record OX941094.1, read on the forward strand.
CTTTTAAAGTTTTAAACTCTTCTTTCATGAATTTAACTTGAGCCTTTAAGGATTGAATACGTACCTCGGAACCACAGTCGGAATGATCAGAAGATGATCCAATGTCCTCATCTACTTTGGCCATCATACACACCTGAGTAAAGTGTGCAGATTCATCATCAGAACTCTTGTAGAGCCAATTCTCTTCTTCCGCCATTAAGTTATGATCATCTTCCACCTTCTTTGCTAACAAAGTTTTCCGAGCATAATATTCCGAATTCTTTGTGCGCTTGAACTTGCAATCCTTGGAAAAATGACCTGGTTTTCCACAGTTATAACATCTTCCATATTTCGGCTCAGTCTCTTCTATCTTTCCTTCTCTTTTCTCTTATCGTTTCTCTTCTCGCTTTTCATCTCTTTTCTCTCCTCTTTTCTCATACTTCTTTTCAGATCTCGGTTTGAACTTGTCTTTCTTGTAACTCTCATATTTCGGCTTGTACTTGTTCTTTCCAAAGCTTTTAAACTGCTTTGTGAGAAGAGCCAGATTTTCAGCGAATCGTTGCATATCCTCATCTGAATGTTCTTCACTGTCAGTAGAAGACTTATCAGTGCTTGAATCAGTGACTTCAGTTAGGAGAGCTCTGGATTTCCTTGACTTTGACTTGTAAGAAGAACTGGACTTGAAACTTGACCCTTTCTTACGTTCAGACATTAAGGCTAGAGAATCTTTGACCATCTTCTTTTCAACACCAAGCTGCTTTACTTCATCCTCATGCTGAGATAAAGTTGTGAAGATATCATTGACGTCTTCTTGTGCCATATCCTTAGTCATCTGAATGTTGATAGCATAGCTTTTCCATTCTGGGTTCAAGTTCTTGATGAACTTATAATTGATCTCTGATTCTGACTTGTTCATTCCATTTCTCCTTAAATCATTCAGAATCACATTAAAGCGATTGTATGTCTCCAACAAAGTCTCTCCTTCTTTCGCATGAAAGCCTTCATATGCATTTATACTCTGATTCAGCTTTGTCTGAATTGACTTCTTTGATCCTTGAAACTGTTTCTCCAATTCATCCCATAACTCTTTTGCAGATTCCCTACTATCTACTAGATTGTAGATATCATTAGGGATTGCCATAGTGAGATAGATAAGTGCCTCATCATCTAGCTCGTATCTTGCCTTTTCCACATCAGTAAAGAATTGATATGGTTTTGACACATATCGATATGGGATAGCTGGAGATGTAGTTGTGGCTGCTTGTCCAGGTACAAATGATTGTGGATTTCCCGGACCATCTATTATAGATGTCATATAATCTCTGTTCTTTAGATTTAAGAACTGAATCATTCTTTTCTTCCATTGTGAATAATCTCCGACAGACAAGACCGGAGGCTTCAGATGAGATCCCATAGAAAGAAATTCATTTGCCATGGTTGAAGAATGTATGTACCTTCACAAGATGAAAAAATATTAGCTAGTAAAGATCTTTAAATCCAACAAATCAAGAAAACTAAAAAAATTAGAGATTTTGATTACTCAAAGAACTTTTGTCCCCCTGCGCAGACTTAGCACGGGGGTCCCGCTACCCGGTTAGCGGGTGCACTTACTCACTTGCTTACTTACAAACAATACAAGGACTTGCTTATATATAGGTCAACATGACCAAGCAAGGTCAAACCATCTAAGCTCATTACAACACACACACAAACACTAATTACAACAATGACCCTCATTTAATCTTGAATACAATTTCAGTCTAACAAATTGTAACACCCTGAATTTTGGACCAAATACTTAAATTAATGTTTTTGATTTACATTAATGATTTCACCCTTTGATCAGTCGCGAAATAGATTTTGGACTGCTGAGTTTTGGAAGGAGGGAACCACTATGCGAGAGTACCCATGGTACTCTCGCGTGTCACAATCGTCGCACACAAACCAACTCTCGGTACATATTGGGCGAGAATGCCCGGAGAGAGTGCCCATGGCACTCTCGCATGTCATAATCACGAGCTGGAAGGGACTTACAGTACAGTTCGGGCAAGAGTGCCCGTCAAGAATGCCCATGGCACTCTCGCATGGCAAGGTTGCCGACGGCCAGCGGGTTATTTCCTTTTTAATCCGATTTTTGAGGTCTCATTTGGTATTTGTTGGGATCATTTGGTAGGACGTGTTTCTCTCATCTTCAAGGTAAGTCTCCAACTCTCCTTCCTCTCTTCCCTCATTTAATGAGCTCCTAATCACATCATTGTAACATTAATGATCATCAATGGGATTCTAGGGTTCTAAGGTTATAACTATCATCTTTGGGGAAGTCTCAAGTCATCACCTCTACTTCTAGGGTTTGCTATATTAGGGTTTTAACATCACAACCCTATTGGTGAGTCTCTTAACCCTTACATCATTATAAATGCAAGTATTTACTTGTATGTGATTTGTAGGTACATGAGAGTTTTGACTAAAAATTAGGGTTTGTAGGTTTTGTTGAATAAGGAGTATTGACCCCCTATTATTGGTGCTTAATAATGTTTAATAAGTGTTTACCTACTCTCTATCACGTTTATCATGGAATATAAAATTGGTGAGAATCATTTCTTGTGATAGTGGGATTTTGGCCTAAGTGAACATCTCTTGTAAATGGGACTCATTTTTTTAGCTCATTATATCCCTCCTTGGTAATGAATAATGGGTTGTCTTAGTATATATATGAGTTTTTGCCATGCCATGAGTAAATATGAACTATGTATGGAAATCATGTTTAAAGTGATAGAATGAGCATGTATGGATAATGTCATTTTATTTGGTTATGATCATAATGTGGAATTTGAGGTCTATTTCCTTGTGCACGAGGATTTAGATGGCATGAAATACTTGGTTTTAATTGTTGGCCGTTTTGGTCACTAGCGTGTAGGAAATAAGCGACGCAAGTCCTTGAGATGTAACTCGATGGAGTAGGCAATAAAGGCATAAACGGTTTGAGGATTGTGATGTCTTTTATGGTATGGGAACTAGAACCGGGGCATGAAGCATAATGCAATAACATCACGGGTGACTCTATTCACGTGTTCTTGTCACCCAAGATGGCAAACGGGTCTCCCCCGTATTTTAAGAGGTATCTCTTGTGTATTTGTTCAGGTGTGGAATATCTTTTCCAAGTCGAATGTTGGCTTGGTTTCAACCCTTTGGGTACATCGATAACAATTAATTATGTTATTATTGCTTACATTATAAACTGTGAAATCTTTGTAATATCACTAGACTTTGGTCTAACACTTGTTTTGGTGGTTAATGGCTCACATGTCCTACTAGTGGTGTGCATAGGGCACCTTGATTCGTCGGGGGCGTACTTAGGAACCTTGGAGAACCGGGCTTTTTGGGAATCTTGTGAGAAGAGCGTTTTGGAGTCATAGCGATACCCACCCTTAATCTAGTCTTAATTGATATTCTAGATTAAATAGGTTGTCGTGTATTATGTCTTATTCTTCTGCTACTTTATTGATGTAACTACCCCAACTTTATTGGGTTTTAGTCATGCATATTTACAGGATTTATAAACCTTCATATTTTAGACGTCATATTGCCGAAATTATTTTGTTTTAAATTTACCCTATTTTTAGGCTGTTACATTTTACACATACACACTTCTTGATAATTTTGTGGAACCGAAGCAGTCCACATTAATTGCTTGTATTTAGCAACATGATCATTGGGGTCAGAGGTCCCGGAGTATTTTGAATTGAATGCCGGAATGTCGTATCTTGTGGATGTCGACCAAAGCTATATGGTTGGTGAAGGGTGAAACCTAAAATCCCGTGGGAGGTTGCACGACAACAGGCACAACTGCCCTTAGGAGTTTAGATAGCATGGCTAAGACTTTTGCATTTTGATCCTCCAACATTTTGAAGCGTCATGTGACCAAATCTTCTTCAGGTCGAACATACGTTGGTATGAGAATCGACATAATCGAGGTAGTAAATCCTAAAAGTTGACATGAAATCCTTTCCTCAAAGATGATTCTGAATCGTCTTGGTTTCCCGGTATATGGAATGGGATATTTGGAATGGAGAATACGGATGTTGCTTTGTAAGATCCCACATTGGTTGGGGAGGGGAACGAAAGTTGATTTATAAGGGACTGGATACTGTTTAGGTAAAATTTCACATTTCACGACCGACGCAAGAAAACCAAATCGTCTCCAATCTAAGGACCATTCTTGTATTAAGATATGGTCCTAACGATCATACACATCGAAAGTCACTGTCGTCCCTGATGACGACCGTCAAGAGTTTCTCACATCCACGACCAGAAGGAATTCTTCGATAGATTTTTATTTTGCGATCTGAGGAACGTAACTAACGATTATTGATCATTTATTATATACAACCGTTTTCCCTCTGTGAGTCTTTTATTACAGGTTTAAGACACATAATGACCAACAAATATAACGGACGAGGCCATCAAGATCAATCATTATCGAGACTGTTGGACATTTAATGCTCATTTATGGTGACCAAAGCTATATATACAAGCTCGAAGAACTATATGAGGCATCTGATTGACATTGGAACTCATAGACGCGCTCAAGAACACACAACTAAGTTTCTCTCAATCAAGAACTTTCGACAAAGCGTTCCATCACACGACATACATCGCAATCACACGGTTAATTTACTTTCTATTGTAATATTGTCAACTGTACTTGTGATTACTCCTTCTAAAGGACGAGTCCCTGTTTGACGTCCATAGTGAACTTCACAATCTCTGCTATCATCCACGGTTTTTACCCTCGACGGGGCTTTCTGCATCACCAAATTTTCTGTCTTTTATTCGTTTTTATTCCTGGTCGTACGATTTGTTGATAGATCACTTACGTTAGTTGTTAAAGCTCCACATCGACCTTAGATCTTCCTTTGGACGATTTTTGTCATTAACAGTTTGGCGGCCACCGTGGGGCCCCAACTAGGGTAACATCCTCGACAAAGAGTGCGACTTACTAACGGTTTCAGTGCAACTTTTTGATTGACGGGATCATGGAAGCTCAGGGAACTCAAACTCACATCATTACTAAAATTCACATGGAGCTCGATGTTGCTCGAAACCGTATTCACACTCTGGACGAGCAAAATCGTAAAGCAAATAAAGAACTTTCAGCAATAAGGAATCCGACAATGAGGAATCAAAATGTAGGAAACCAGTTTGGGCCTCAGTATGGTCCAAGACCACCTTTTTACATGCTTTTTGTAGGTGTTCCATCGCCACTACCTCCATACCCAGGCCGACGCAAGGTACTAGATCAACCACCGGAGTTGCCACTTTCTCTATCCCGATGATACTGATGATGCCACCGCCAACGACAATGTTTCCGTCGATGTTCGTGCCCCACATGCACACACCAGTCAATGGCGACACTGGAGAGACATCACATCGAAATGGGTTTTTTTTCCTAATGCATGTGTAACATCTCAAGATTATGGGTTCATGCCAGTCTCGTTCCCCACCAGCAATGGCATCAATCTGGACGATCCTATCGCACGACGATTAAAGCAGTTAGAGGAATAGAATGAAAAGATGTTGTCGTTACTTGCAAAGATTCCGAGCGTCACTTTTTGTTGACGAAATCGCCATGGTCGACGTCCCAAAGAAGTACAACATCCCGATGTTCACTCCGAAGTATTCTAGAATCAGCGATCACAATATAAACAATTGATGTGGACTGTGTCGATACCTCATCAGTATCAATAGGTCTGCAGGTGCAAGAGCTTTGGTGCGACCCTCACAGGTGTTTCACTTCAATGGTTGATCAACTTGCGACCCAAGTCTATCGGCAGTTTCGCAGAACTAGTCAACCAATTCTTTCAACGGTTTGCTAGTAGTTGCAAGATGGAAAAGCAGACCAGCGATCTCTACTACATCACTCAGAAGAAAGGTGAATCAGTTCGAAACTACTTCAATCGTTTCAATTCTGATATGATCAACGTACGAAATTGTGACATCCGTACCGCAATCGAGGCTTACAAGCGAGGCCTCGACCCAACCAGTAGCATAAACACCAGTAGCTATTTTCGTTATAAAACTCACCTGGATCCCCGCGATATCTCTCTTGCTACCGACCCAACCTTTGACAAACACCTACCAAGAAAAGGACGGAACGGTAAGGTAACCGAACCCCAAGTACTCACCTAGGCCCTTCAATTAAAATGAGTTCGGCCAAGGGCCTCCCCCTCTCGTCTCTCTCTCCCTCTCCCTCTCCTTCTCTCTCTCTCTGACTCTCTTCCTCTGACTCCCTCTTTCTCTCTGTTGGATCATAAATTGTATTCAAGATTAAAATGTTAACAGGGGTCTTAAATGTAATTGTTTATAATTTCCTAGGGAGTGTTTTGTTGTTATTTAGGCTAGGCCTTGCCTTGGTCATGTGGACCTATATAAGGCATTATTTCTTTGAGGATACCTAGGGCATCATTAGAATATCACACACACAAGGTAGTGACTATACCAAAAACACACACTCACACTTAGACTTGTGACTAAAGAGATTTGTGGCTATATTGATTGATTCATCTTGATCTCTTATCTTAATTGTGTTGTGTTTACATTAATCAACTAATATTTTGGGTTTAACATTTGGTATCACAGCCAAAGAATTAAGGTTTTTGGATTGAAAAGTGTTTTTTCGAAAAGTTCATTGTGTGAAAATCGATTTTGAAATTTATTGTATTTTTGAGCATGAAAATGATTGGATTAGGTACGCATTATGTTATAGAATATCATCAGACTGCCTGATTCCATTAAAAAGCATCAATAGATTGTTATTTTGAAGATTTTCGAAGTTTTTGGTATAGTGGAGTTCGAACACTGTTCGATTCGAATCTCTGCTCATAAGTTGTTTTTAGTGATTAACATTGATTGGGGTTTGATCATAGTGTATTGGTGAATGTATTGTATGATTTTTACACTGTGTTTTAACCTTTTGATGTGTTTCTGGATTGAAAGTCGAGTACATGGACGTCTTTGTGAAGAAGTCGCAAGTTCTAGGATGAACTCGCAAGATCTCTGAATTTCGCAGAGATTGTTATTTTGTTTAAGTATAGGTTTCGCTAGTATCTGTGTTACGAAAACCTCAGGATTCGCTAAATCCTTGTCTACGAAAGTTGGAATTCGCAGGACAGTTTGAAAGTTGAAAATTTGATTAAGTGTAGGTTGTGCAGATACCTTGGTTGCGAAAACTGAAGAACTCGCAGATTATTAGCTTGCGAATCCCCTGAGATTCTCAAGTGGAGTTTACGAATCCTTGACCCTTATCTTCTAAAATTTTCACCAAGTACAGGATTCGTAGGTTCCTAAAAATAATAACATATTCAGGTTGCGATAGTTAATTTACGAAAGTTAAGAGAAGTTGAAAATTTTCTAAGTTCAGGATTCGTGAGTCTTTGTCTTGCGAATTCTCTCTTACGAAAGCTGTGTGCGAAAGTTAAATCTCACTTGAATTTCTCCAAGTCTAAAACTCGCACGATCTTAAAAGTAAATTCTCATTGCTGTTTGCGAAAACTCACAACCTGAAACATTTTCTAAGTATAGAACTCGCAACTCTATACTCTACGAATTCTACTTGTGAAAGCTAGTGTTCTGAATTTTATTCTAAGGCAAGGATTCGCTGAGTGTTGCTTTGCGGATTGTTAAGGTTTTGAAGGTCTATTGTCTGCGAATTCTTCTCTTTTTGTTTGCGAATTCTGAAGTTTTTCCTTCATTTTGCGAATCTTTTTGTGGTTCTTATTGCTTGCGAATTCTACACTTAAGTATTTTTAGAAATTTATCTTTCTGGAAATTTTTGAGTGTAGATTTTATCCAATTCTTGATTCAAAGATCTTATTAGTTGATTTAAATTGTACAGATAAGTTTGCTTACTAATCCATCTGCTGAAGATGTCAAACCAACTCCTTTCCATGGGCTCTCAGTCCAAACCACCAGTCCTGTCAGCAAATGAGTACCAACAATGGAAGAAACGAATGATCCAGTTTCTGAATCACAAGAATAGAGATTACATGGAATCTATCACTTCTGGTCCTGTAAATCCCATAATCAGAGTGCCTGGTCAAGCTGCTACTGACACTTCTCCTGAGATCCCTGACAGATTTGTTCCAAGACCATATGAATACTTCTCTGAACGGGAGAAAGAGTTATACAAAATAGATGAAGAAGATCTCATCTTTTTGACAATGGCCATTCCTAATGACATCTACAATCGTGTGGACAGCAGAAATTCTGCAAAGAAGATATGGGATGAGTTACCAAGACAATTTGAGGGAAGTGAAACTTCAATTCAAGCTAAACGGAATATATGCATCAACGCATATGAGGGATTTCATGCAAAAGAAGGGGAGACACTGCTGGACACTTACAACAGATACAACATCATCTTGAATGATCTGAGGAGGAACAACATTACCAAATCTGCTTCTGAAATAAACTATAAGTTTATTAAGAACTTGAACCCAGAATGGAAGAACTTTGCCATCAATCTTCAGATGTCAAATAACATGGGCCAAGAGAATGTGACTGACATCTTCTCCACACTTTCCCAACATGAAGATGAAGTAAGATCAATCAACAATGAGTACAAGGATTTGAAGGACTCAGTGGCTCTTATTGCTGGGAAAGGAAAAGGTTCTAGTTCTGGTCATGTTTCCTCTTCAAGGTCAAAGAAGAAAGTGTCGAAAGCATTTATCATTGAGATTACTGAGTCAGACTCTGATACTAGTGAGGAGGAACTGGAGATCAATTATGATGATGACATACAGAGATTTTCTGAAAACTTGGCCCTGATTACTCGCCAGTTCAAAAGAAGCTTTGGCAAAAAGAGGTACTATTCAAAGCCGAAGTATGAAGGGTACAAGAAGGACAAGTCAGAGCTGAGGTATAAGCCAAAGTATGGAAGGAGAGATGAGAATAGAGAGGAAAGAAGAGAAGAGAAGCAAGAAGAAAGGAGAGAAGAAAAGAGAGAAGAGAAGAAAGAAGAGAAGAGAAGCAAGAAGAAAGGAGAGAAGAAAAGAGAGAAGAGAAGAAAGAAGAGAAGAAGGATGAAGCAGGACGATGCTTCAACTGTGGGAAGTTTGGACACTTCGCCAAGGACTGCAAGTTCAAAAAGGTCAAGAACTCAGAGTACTATGCAAGGAAGTCTTTGACTTCCAAGAAAGCTAAAGAAGGGAAGGTGCTCATGGCCGAGGAGGAGAACTGGTTGTTACAAAGATCAGATGAGGATGAGCAAGCACACTTCACTCAAGTCTCCTACATGGCAAAGCTTAATGATGATGATGAGACTTTTGGGCGCATTCTGAAGATGAAAACTCTGAGGTAAACGATAACTCTGAACTCATTGAATCACTTATGGTCCAAATCCACAGCATGAAAGATGAATTTGAACTGTTAAAAGGTAAACTTATCTCGGAACATCAAACAGCTTTGAGTTTTCGTGATGAAAACGATCTGCTAAAAGTTGTTGTGATGAAAACAGCTTTATAGTAATCATTGTATTTATAGGCTTGGTCTAATACTGTGTTTAGAGGCTTATTCTGTATTGTATTAGCTAAGGGTATTTAAGTTCCTTGTGACTTTGGGTTGTGTAAGAATTTCACGCATATTGAATAGAACTCAGACTTCTGCGCTTTCAATCTCTCTCTCTACTTTCTCTCTATAAAGATTTAGTGATTTTGGGATTATCAATTGGTATCAGAGTTGTTCTAAATCTGAGAGAATTGAGAGAAATGTTTTTCGAATTTTGAATTTGTGTTGAATCAGAAAATTTGATCGATTTTCTTGATTTTTTTTAAGAAAATCTCATTTTTTGATTTTTCATCAAATTCAGACTAGTTTTTTATCGAATTTTCTTGATTTTTGGTTCTTTGGATCCGATTTTACTAGGAGAATACTTTGGATTCACATCAAATTGCAAGAAAATTGAGTTTTGATCTTCAATGTCAAATTTTTTCGAGTTTCTGGAAAAAGTCTTTGAACGTACTGTTGGATTTTCGATTTCTTGATTTTGTGTTTTTTAATTGAATTGTTTGAGTAAAAGTGTTTAGAAACTGTTTTTCGATCTTATCTGTGTGAGAAATTGTTATTAAATTCGACTCTGTAATCGAATTTGGAGGTTTTACTTGATTTTCATCGTTTTGCGACAGATCTGAAATTTGCGCGAGTTCATCAAGTTTATCAGGGATTCAGTTGCTGAAGATAATGTCACTTTTTTCGCCAGTAACCTGTCACGCAAATTTTAACTTTGCGTCACCTTCGTTTCACGCAAAAAAAAAGTTGGGCCAGAATCTTCTCTCTCAAGGTTAAGTTCGCGTCTCTTATACTTCGCGCAAATCATAATTTGCGCCACCAAAGCTTCACGCAAAGCAAGTCTTGCGTCTTCTAAGTCTCGCGCAAGTCAGTTTTGCGCCACTTAATTGTCAAGCAAAGAAGGTTCTCATCGAAATCATCTCACGCAAAGTCTATTTTGCGTCTTCAGTACATCACGCAAATCTAAGTTTGCGCCATCCTTATCTCACGAGAAGTTCATTCTAAAGTGTGCAAGTGATCTTTTGCGCCATCAACGCTTCACACAAATTTAAGTTTGCGCCAGCTTCTTCTCACGCAAAAGAAAGTTTGCGCCATCCACTGTTAGCGCAAATCTCAAGTTTGCGCCAGATTGTCTACTTTCAGACTAAGCATTTTTCTGAAGTTTTTCTCTATGGATTCTGAAAAGTTTGTGTTTCAAGCTCAGTTCTACAAAAGTGATCTCATGATGTCATTGGGCACAAAAACTCGTCCTCCGGTTCTAGTTGATGAAAATGAATTTATTCAGTGGCAAGATCGGTTTCTGAATTTCATCGAACGTCAAAAGAACGGAGATGACATGATGAAGATTCTATCTGAAGGATATTTTGTTCAACCCATTCTGGCTTCTGGATTATTAAAGCCTACCAAAGAGTATACACCTAATGAGTTGGTGCAATATCAAGCTGATTGTGATATAAAGGCTAATCTGATGCTAGCCTTGCCAAATTCTATCTACAACAGGATTGATCGTTTCAAAAACAATCCTAAGCTAATGTGGGCACAGCTAGAAAAGATTATGCTTGGATCTTCAGTTGCAACTCAACTTCGGCATACACGTTATATGAACAACTTTGAAGAATTCAAAGCCAAGGATGGAGAGTCACTGAAAATTGTTTATGACAGATTCTGTGCGGTAATAAATGATCTGAGGAAAATAAAAGTTGAAAAGACTGAGCTAGAGACAAATCTGAATTTCTTCAATGCTTTGCAACCAAAATGGAATAAATCTTGCCATCGCTTGAGGAATGATGTCAGAATATCTACTATTGCAAATCCAAGAGATGTACGAGATTCTGCTGACAAATGAGTGCATAGTCAATGATAAGAAGGCCAAACTTGACAAGAAGAATAAGAAATCAATGGACACGGTTGCATTTCTAACGAGCCAACTGGTTGACCAAGCATTGTCTGATAATGCTTACGACGGGACAACTGATGACGATGGTGAAGCTCTTTAGAAAGCGATGATTCTTCTCTCTCAACACTACAACAAAAAGTTCCAACCTCGTTCAGGTTCCAACAACCTTCGCTTCACTTCTGGATCTAAGAATGTCAAAGTGCCCGAGGCTAAGAAAGATGTTGCATGCTTTAACTGTGGAAAGTCGGGTCATTTTTCAAAGGAGTGTCGAGTGAAGAAAGTTCGGGATTCTACGTATTATCGGAAGAAACTGGAACTAGCTGAGAAAAGAGAGAATGGAACTTCTTTGCTGGTCGAGGAAGAATTTTGGCTAGATCACTCCGATGATGAAGCTGATAATATCGAGACTGCTCATATGTGCTTCATCGGAGATGATCAAAGTGATGATGATGACACTGATGAAGATGAGGTAATTTCTGAGTTTGGTTTCAATTTTATTTCTTCATAGATGAACATTATTATTTCTGCTTTACATGATTTACGCTTGAAGTTATTATCTGAAAAGCATTTAAATTCAGAAAAGTCAAATTTGATTGATAGATTACAAATTTCTTTGAAAGATGAAAAATCTATTTTGGCTCATACAAAAGACATCTTTCAAAAGAAATTAGATGATTTAGAAAAATCAAATATGACTTATCTTGATTCTTTGACTGAAATGACCAAATTAAAAGATATTTTTTCAGATAAAATAAATGAGTTGGAAGAAAAATTATATCGACGGAATCAGACTGAGCAAACTATTTATTTGAACAAACCACGGAGTTATGAGTCTATAAAAGAAAAATGGGGACTTGGTTTTGAAAATCCACATTGTTTAAACAATGCGATAGAAAAATCCCCTACTTTATATAAATACGATTATCTAACTCTTGCTAAATATGCTCCTCAATTTAAAATTGATTGGATGAATGAAAAGCAAGTGTTAGAAATCGAAAACGAGAAAAGGATGAATAATAAGAAAAATGAAATTTCTTTTGTTTATACAAGCGAAAATGCCAAATATTTTCCTGACAAATCAAAGAAAGGCAGAAAAAGTTTAAATGAAATATCTCCCATTAAGTTTTCAGTGTCTGATGATTATGTTGATATATATGCCACTAAATCTGATAAGGAAAATATCTCTCCAATCTTTTATGACTCTAAGAGATATACTTCTCCATTAGTATTAGAAGGCAAAATCATTGACCTTGAAGATAAAATGGAAGATCAAAATATTCAAAAAGAAATTGAATCAGATGTATTTCTTTCTTTCATGACATCAAGTCTTGAAGAAAAATTATTTTCTCAAAAACAAGATTCTATTTCTGGCCTTTCTTCTGATTTTCAAGTAAACAAAAAGTAATTTCTAAAGTCTGAAATCTTTTCTCAAAAATTTTCTAACTCCGAGGTAAGTTCAGATTTATTGGTTGATCAGTTGGGTTTCTTAGGTAAAATTGCTTCTTCTGATTCAAATATTAAATCGAAAATTCTTGATGAATCTTTTACGCTAAATGATGATTATTATAAACCAAAGCGTAAAAGAAGAAGGTCAAAGAAGTCTAAGAAACAAGATACTATTATTTCTGAAAATTCTAATTCTTCTGATTCAAAATTTTCAGATAGGAATTTGAGCACACATTCAAGGCAGATATGGAGAGTCAAGCGGACATCAGATGAACCTACGACTGATGATGATGGATATGTAGACAAATTCTATAAAAGTGATTCATTTGCTACTTGTAATAAAAATTCAAAATATTCAATAAAGCAAATGATTCAAATTTCAAAACATGTCTCATATTCTTCCTCTGATTCTAGTTCAGATGATTATGCTATGTCTTCTTCAGATGAATATGTTCATTTGTCTGATAATATTTCTTGTGCTTTTTATGTCAAATCTAACAAATATTTCCCCACAAGAACTGCAACTAATTGTCATGGACCCAAATTCAAGTGGGTACCAAAATCAAAGATTGATTCTGAGTTGCAGGCATCTACTGTTAAGGGGGAGTAAGAGAAAGATGGTTCTTGAGTAAATCAACTCAAGACCCGCACCTCAATGTCAAGAATGATGGCTTCTGAGTAATTCAGTTCAGAACCCGTATCACAAAGGACTTCGACTTCTAAACATGTCAGTTTAGGACTCGTTCTGAAAAGTTTATAGCTTATTACTAATGAGAAACTGTGAGTACATCTACTTTATTCCGCTGCATTTATATCTGATAATGATGTTGTTCTAGTTTTCTCATGTTTTCAAGAATCTGAGCAATTTCAACTAACTCTTAAATTTGTACAACCCAAATCTTTCATTTGAGACACATATTCTTTATACATTATGTGGAAGATAATATTATTGAATTTTATTTTGTTTCGACTAAATATCAATTTGCCGATTCTTTACATTTGTTTTAAATGAAATATTTTTTTTAAAATCGGCATGTTGAATTTAAAAGTTTAAATCTTTACAAATTTTATTCTATCAAGTAAAAGATTTACAGCTTTTCTTTCTTTTGAATAAAATGTGTGTCTAGGATAAATTTTCAAGTTGCTTTGTTTATATTGAAGTTCTATATGTTCAAGTTTCAAGTCTTACAAAAGTCAAAAAGTCAGCAACATGTTTGAAGCTTTTGATACTGCTTTAAAGTTATGTGATTCGGAATATTTATAGTTTACAATGCTTGGAAATCCTAAAAAGTCTGAATTATGGATTGTAATGAAAATATGGGCTAAGCACTTAGATGTAAAACTGAGTGATTGAGATGAATATTATATATAAAATACAGAAATCTCTTAGTTTAAAAGTTTGTACCTATGACCTTTCTAGTTTGGGAAAGTAAGTTCCGTGGGATGCTTGTCATCTGGTCCCCTAATGTCAATTGGTCTGGGAGTGATCGAACCCAAATCTTTCTATAGAATCAGATCGAAAGTCATGTTCTACTGGTATGAATGGGTTTAGGATGTGTCGATGTAGCCTTTCTGATCTGGGAGAGTAAGTTCCAAGGGGTGCTTGACACCTAGTCCCCTAAGGCCAACTGGTCTGGGAGTGGCTGACCCAAATCCTGCAATAGGATCAGATAGAAAGTTACGTTTACAGCATGTTCTTTACTTACTAAACTTTTTGATTAAAAAGATGCCAAAGTGCACAAGCTTAAAAGATGCCAAAGAGCACACTCATATGAAGATGCCAATGTGCACAATGCTAAAAGATGCCAATGAGCACACATCTCATGATACTTGGTGATATGTTTGAGTTGCGATAAACCTATAAATTTGTGAAAATCTTAAATTTTGATGGCTTAGTGTGAGTACATGCAAAGTTCTCTATTATATTTTTAGAATTGCATTTTTTTGAAGTTAATCGAAGTTCGCATGCTAGCACACTGAATAGATTGATGAAAGTTATTGAAACTGAACATGTTTTAACTTGATATGCAATGAAACTTGTATTTGTATCCAACAACATACACTTGACTTCATCTGATGGATTAATCTGTGATATTTTACTGAGTAGAACTTAATTTGTTTTGTGTTTAAAATTTTATATATTTAGTTGTTTCAAAATACATATTCAGTATATTTTTTATTTCTACATTGATGTTTTGGTCCTTGTGTTCTCATATATCTGTTTTAATGGGTTTGTGCATTATTCAAGGGGGAGTGAATAAGGAAAATATTCTGAAAGATCATATCTGTTTTCGAGGGGGAGTATCTAATTCTCTATATGAATGCTAACTTGAATTGTCATATTTAGTGCATTTGTGTAGGGGGGGTTAAAGAGCTTAACAGGTGAAAATTTTCAGATTTCAAGTCATATTTGCGCCAACAGTTGGTAGAGAAAAATTTAGATTTGCGCCAACAGTTTCTAGCGCAAAACAAGCTTTGCGCATCATTCAGCTAGCGCAAAACTAACTTTGCGCTTCCTTATGCTAGCGCAAAACAATCTTTGCGCCACCAACAGTTAGCGCAAATCTCTCCTCTTTCTCTTTTACTCTGATTTTGCAGATCTGAAGCTGTCTCGTCTCCAACATTTGCATGACCAAGTTGATCCAGATCATCAAGGTCACGAGGGGGAGAAGTTAAGGAGAAGTTAAAGAGACAAAGAGTTCAAATGTCTATCTACTGCTCAAGATTCGCTCAAGATTCTATTCTCAGCTCTGACCATCATAGTTTATTCAAGTTCATTTGAGAAAGATGTGTCGTCTAGAGCACAAGCTGATGAACCGATTGTTCGTTCAAGCTAATTACAAACAAATTCAGTCTTGTCAAGACAGCAAAGGCAACATAGTTTGAAAGATGCTGAGAAGAAATTTTTTTAGTCAAGAAAGAAGCTTCGCTAAGTCGCTTAGATGGTCTGTGTTGATTTAGAAGATGAATATTGAAGACCACAGCGCCAATGATTACTAAGGGGGAGATTGTTAAGTCAGATTTTATAGTAATCATTGTATTTATAGGCTTGGTCTAATACTGTGTTTAGAGGCTTATTCTGTATTGTATTAGCCAAGGGTATTTAAGTTCCTTGTGGCTTTGGGTTGTGTAAGGATTTCACGCATATTGAATAGAACTCAGACTTCTGCGCTTTCAATCTCTCTCTCTAAAGATTTAGTGATTTTAGGATTATCAAAGATAATTAAAAAGCTGAAAAAGAATCTTTGAAAAGAAAAATATCTGATTTGGAAAAGGATCTTGTTAATCTTAACGCTGAAAAAGGTGATTTTAAAATTAAATTTGAAGTCTGTTTTCAAGAGCGAAATGATGCTTACACCAAGATTAAACAACTGGAGGACATAAACATGAAACGTGGTCAGACTGAGCAAGCATTAAATCTGTTGACCAATAAACTCCAAGATGAAAGATTTTATAAAGTTAAACCAGGTTTGGGTTTGCCGGTAAATGATATTTTGAAAAAGGCCCCGGAGCACTTGTATAACTTTGACAAACTTGGCTCCACGGTTAAACCCATTCCTGACATTCCGTGCGACTTTCGTTAGAGATACTTCTAAACCTCTTACAAAGACCAAAGGTAAAGAAGTAATAGGAGAGGATAAGTCTTGTGGTACTAATTCGCAAAATTCCTTTAAATCGGTTGGTTTTAAATATAGTTATTTAAACAAAAGTTATGAGACTCGAAAGATTGAATTCATTGAGTTCGAGTCACTATTTACCACACCTTCAAATGAATCAGTCAACAATGATAAAATCCCGCCTGAGACTGAATGCAAATATGATGAATATGAATCGGATGCAGATCCATCAATTATACCATCAGTTTCAAACCTTATTACTCCTAAACCTTTACTTGTTGAAAAGGTTGAAGAAGAGGCCAATTTCACAAATGAATCTTGCTTCAAAAATGATAAAATGGAGTTTGTTGAGAACATGACCAAAGCAATATTTTCAGAAATGATGAATGCTTCAGATCCTGATACCGTTTCTATCTCAAAAGAGTCAAATTCTGTGAGTGATCATACATCTGATTTGATGAAACAAATTGAAATGTTGCAAAAATCTTTTGATGAAATTGAGGACGAAAATTTTGATCTCAAATTTAAACTTGAAAAGTCTTTGAAAGAAAATCAGGAGCTTTGCAAAGAGATCAATGATATAAAAGTCACTTTGTTTAAAAATGTTTTAAATGATTAACAGATGCTTAATGATCAAAGCTGGATGGTAAGATCTAATCCAGAATTTGATGAGTCTACAAAACCTCCAGTCATTTATTCTGAATGCCCTGAGTATCAACCAAGTATTTTTGAGAAGGGTGAGACTTCTGGTATTTCAAGAAAAAGATTCCCTTCTAACAAAAAGACTGACAAGGTTTCTGTTTCAGATCTAAATGGTAATGGAGTTTGGAGGAGGAAGAAGGATAAAAATGATTGTTCAAATGTTTGCGAAACTGATATTGAAAACAGTTGTACCCAAGACAGTGATGATTTGAGATGTACTTCTTTTGATGAGAATGAATGTCAGATTTGTTCCGATAAATCTAAATTTATGACATTTGCTCGATAGAATTTATATTGCAAACACTGTTGGGACAATTATTTTTAATATTACTCCACTCCTAAGCCAAGAAAAGCAAAAATAAAGCTAAATTGCACTTTAATTCCAATTCTTCCACGCAACCTAAAGTTTTCCATGCTAAGGTTACTAATCCAAGATCTAAAAATCAATTTCAGGAATTAAATGTTAAAATGGTTTGGAAATGGGTTCCAAAACCACGTTACGAATGGAGAGTTAAAGTCAAATCTGTTGATATTCATGAACGACTTGAAGCTAACAGCAAAGGACCCATTTGGATATGAGTACCAAAGCGAAACTAATTGTTTCTTTTGCAGGCCTGTCATTTGTGGGTGATAGATTCGGGATGTTCACACCACATGACAAGATTCAAGCACCTACTACATAACTATGTGGAGGAGCCTGCTGGAACAGTTCATTTTGCAAATTCTGAAGTAGAAGGATATGTTAGAGGATAAACAATGCTTGATAATGGAGTTGTGAAGATACAACGGGTGTTGTATGTTGAAGGCCTCGATCATAATCTGTTCAGCCCCAGTAACTTCTGTGACATGAAATACCAAGTTCGCTTCACAACATCTCGTTGGTATCTTGAGGATCCAGATGGTTACGAAATCTTTAGAGCTGAGCGCCATGGATATCTATACTATGTAGATTTTCCAAGACTGTCTGCCACACGTCCGGTATGCTTACTAGCTAAAGCTTCTAAAGCACAATCTTGGACGTGGCATCGCCGCTTGTCTCATCAGAATTCCAGATCAATATCTAAGCTTCAGAGACAAGGTCTGGTAAAAGGTCTACCAGAAATGAGGTTTGAAAAAGACTCATTGTGTTTGGCATGTGAGATGGGCAAAATGAAGCGAAGCTCATTTAAGTCAAAGACTGAATCATCAACCTCATCTGCGCTAGAACTAATTCACATGGATCTTTGTGGCCCAATGCGAACAACGTCTATCAACGGAAAGAAATATGTTTTAGTAATGATAGATGACTATTCAAGATACAAATGGCTCAAGTTTCTTCGAAACAAGTCGGATGCGCCAGAACTGATTATCACTTTTATTAAGCGTATTCAAGTACGTCTACAACTTCCAGTTCGGACACTTCATAGTGATAACGACACAGAGCTAAAAAATGACACCTTACAGAGCTATCTCATCTCTGTGGTAATTTCACACAACTTCTCCGCATCCTACATTCCAGAACAGAACGACATTGTTGGATGAAAGAACCACACCCTTGTTGAAGCTGCTCATACTATGCTTGCGTATGATGATCTACCTATGTATCTTTGGGTTGAGGCGGTCACGACAACTTGCTTTACACAGAATCGTACCACAGTGGTCAAACGCTTCAATAAAACAGTATATGAGTTGATCAACAATCGTAAACCTAATATCAAATTCCTTCGTGTCTTTGGTTGCAGGTGTTACATTCTAATAGAGCATCAAGAACTTTCAAAATTCGATAAGAAAGCGGATGAAGGATATCTTGTTGGATACTCATTGACATATAAAGCATATCGGATTTACAATACACGAACCAAGACGGTTGTTGAAAGCATGAATGTATCCTTTGATGAGAATTCTATGCGGACTTCTGAACACAACTGTTCAGAACTCGGACTTAAGCACAAAGCTTCTATTTAACCAAGAATAGAACCATCTTCTAAACCGTCTACCTTTTCTAACTCCAACTCTATTTCATCTGAGTTAGATTTGTTGTTTATTGATGACTTTGATGAAATTTGTGCAGACTTTGATAAAGGCATAACAACGTCAACACCAAATTTGGAGGTTCCTACTCTTGTTGAAGACATATTTGGACCTTCTGACGAAGTCACTGAAACTGCAACCCCATCAGCTACAACCACACCGACAGTTTCTGATCAAACTAATACTGAATCTGCTTCTGCAGATATTTCTTCTCGGAATGAAGTCCCGAGTACTTCAGCTGCAATTCCCGAAGCCTCAGTATCAGAAACTTCTATACAAGATGTCCCGAGAACATCTGAGGAACTATCTGCAGTTTTTGATGAATATAATGAGACGAATACGCAACAAACTGTTGAGTCGTTGCCAAGCACACACATATGGATAAAGGATCATCCCCAACACAACGTGATAGGTGACGTACAATATGGTGTCAAGACACATGCTGCATCAGCAAATTTCTGCATGTTCTCAAGCTTCCTTAGTTCCCTAGAACCAAAGAAAGCATCAGAAGCTCTACGCGATCCAAATTGGATTTCTGCTATGCTAGATGAGCTTCTGCAATTCGAAAGGAACAAGGTTTGGCGCTCGATCCCACTACCTCAAGGTAAATCAGTTATTGGAACTAAGTGGGTATTTAGAAATAAGAAGGACGAGGCTGGAGTAGTGGTAAGAAACAAGGCTCGTTTGGTGGCAAAAGGGTAATGTCAACAAGAGGGCATTGATTACGATGAAACGTTCACCCCTGTTGCGAGGATCGAAGCAATCAGGATCTTCTTAGCATATGCAACGCACAAAAACTTTATTGTCTATCAAATGGACGTAAAGTCAGCTTTTCTGAATGGTGTTCTGCATGAGGAGGTCTATGTTGCTCAACCTGAAGGTTTTGTTGATCCTCATCACCCTGATCATGTCTACGTGTTAGACAAAGCGCTTTATTGTCTCAAACAAGCACCACGAGCATGGTATGACATTCTTACTAAATTTCTCCTAGCTTCCGGTTTTAAGAAAGGTACAGTTGACACTACCTTTTTTCTAAAAAGGCAAGGTGAGGACTTGATTCTCATACAGATTTATGTTGACGACATAATATTTGGATCAAAAAATCCGAAATTCTGCAAGAACTTTTCAAAGATCATGGAAACGAAATTTGAAATGTCGATGATGGGTGAATTGAATTTCTTTCTTGGTTTGCAAGTAAAGCAATTACCCGAAGGCATTTTCATTAATCAAGCCAAATATATTAAAGATATTTTGAGAAAGTTCAATATGTCAGACAGTTTTGTCATGAAAACAACAATGGCTACTGGTACACTCTTAGACGCAGATTTATCTGGTAAACCTGTTGATCAAAAGGTGTATCGTAGCATGATTGGTTCTTTACTTTATCTGACTACAAGTCATCCATATATCATGTTTGCATCCTGCTTTTGTGCGAGATATCAAGCTAATCTCAAAGAGTCACACTTTAATGTTGTTAAGCGAATCCTTAGATATCTCAAAGGCACTCCTGATTTAGGCCTTTGGTATCCAAAGGATTCCCGTTCTGATCTCACTGCCTTTTAAGATGCTGACCATGCAGGATGTAAGCTAGACTGTAAGAGTACTTCTGGATCATGTCAATTTATAGGAGACAAGCTTGTTAGTTGGACGTCAAAGAAACAAAACTGTGTCTCTACATCCACTGCTGAGGCAGAGTATGTAGCTGCTGCCAACTGCTGTTCACAAGTCCTCTAGATGAAGACCCA
Source organism: Arctium minus (assembly GCA_954870635.1). Classification (NCBI taxonomy): domain Eukaryota; kingdom Viridiplantae; phylum Streptophyta; class Magnoliopsida; order Asterales; family Asteraceae; genus Arctium; species Arctium minus. The sequence continues at coordinate 51,126,957 of OX941094.1, forward strand.
GTTGAAGGACTTTGGGTACAACTACAAACGAGTGCCTATTTATTGCGATTCCAAGAGCGCAATTGCAATAACTTCTAATCTGGTCCAGCACTCGAAGACCAAGCATATCGATGTATGCTATCACTTAATCAAGGACCATGACTTCCAGTTAGCTGACTTTTTCACCAAGCCATTGGATTAAAAGAGATTCAAGTTTCTAATCAGCAAACTTAGAACGTTGAACATGTCTACTTAGACCTTTCTCATGACTCAAGGGGGAGTTTTCTGAATCTTCATCTTGTTGCTTGTGTATTGATTCTCTAACAGTTGTTATTCATACCTTCTACTGACAGACGTGGAATCATTTTCATGAATGATTACCAATATTCCTTTTGTAGGGTATTTCAAGTGACTATGGCTTCTGATCACATCTGATTAGAACCCGCACTTCAATGATTTTCTTCTAAAAAGGATGCTTTAACGCTCACATTATTCTAGGAGTTTTTGCGTTGAGGGGGAGACAATTTGTCATATTTTTCTGATAAGTTGACTTTTTTCACAGGTTATAGGGGGAGAACCTAGTTTTTTTTTGTCACATGAACTCAACAGATAATATCTTTAGGGGGAGTTAAGGACATCATACTCAAGGTACATCTTTCTAATCCTTAGACTCCATGACATCAACTGACCATGTGTTTCCAATGCCAAATACTTGTGTACTTGTCATTTCTCTATACTTCACCAAGTATTCTTACAAACATTGGTCAGTACACTCATTTTCTTGACTTTGTGATTACCACATCTCAAAAGATAAATCTTTCGATGATAATCCTCCCGTTTGAAATTTCATTGTTTGGTTGAAAATCAGACGTCATTTCATTTTCATGAGCTTTCATTGTCAATATGCTTGTACATTGTTCGTATAAACACCTTACATCTTTAGTCTTCCAAATCTTAGATCTTCATGATTATTTTGTGCTCTATTGTGCTTTCATGTACAAATGACTGTTGAACAACATGTTCTCTTAGGAAATACGGGGTTCAGTGCGAGCTTATCAGAACTTCCATGGATTCACACTAACCAGTGTTTCCTACCCCGGAAGTAATCCTGAGTGATTGAGGGGAGAGGAGTTCATTACAAATAGAGATGGGGAGAGTGCTGAGTTAATATGTTAATGAGATTTTGGTTAGAAGTGAGCTCAATCGATTCAATAGAAAGAGGGTGAGAGATCAGAGTAAAGGAAAAATAAACTCTGCACCACATCTTTTCTGAGTCGGGCATCCACATACTCTATTGTTTCACAGTCTTTGGTGAACAATATTGAAACATGCAACTAGCCCATGCCACCTCTTGCATATAACCCCGCCAGCTACTCATCTTCTTCTTAACAAGAAGATGTTTCATATTTGAACGGGGAAGCAGCACATACTCTATCTGATTATCACTTGGATAATTCGAATATTGAAAAAGAAGGAAAATTGCCCCACCTTTGACCCTTTCTCATGCACATTGAGTCTTTGTATAATTTGTTGCTGTCTTAACAAGTTTACATACTTTGAGCCAAAGTTAAAAAGCAATCATCTGTGCTTAATTCTTTCATACACATGCACGAGCACACAGAAATTTGTTTTCTGTCAGAACGTTCATAGATAACCATGTGTTATTCGATGATTGAATGGAAGTCCTGGGGAGTCTACGTCACAACCAACTCCTTATATAGTAACTTCGTGTTACTCAGTAACTTTGTGTTTTTTTTTTTTGAAAGGAGAAACTCCAGGCAATTGTATAAGACAAAAGAAAACAAAACAAAATTGTGTTACTGACAGGTACTTCTAACTGTTTCACCTGTTGATTCAGGGTTACAACTCCTAAATTGTTTGAATTTGCAAAGATTCAAATAATTACATTTTATTAATTGGCGGCCGAATCAGATTCAGATCGTATTTTGAAGATATTAGTATATTTCTCTATCTGGGGTAGATTGCTATTATTTCCAAAGAGGGACATATTCATGAAGACTGAGTTAAATGTTGATTTGGGGGAGATAATTCCAAGACTGACCTGCTTTGAAATGTTTTGATGATGTTGATTCTCAACACTCATCAAAAAGGGGGAGAATATTCAAGGATTTCAAAGTCATATCTGAGTTACTTTGCTCAAGAAAGAAATATTGCTGAGGACTTCACGTTTTTCAAAGATTTCAAAGTGTCTGAACCTATCTGAATTATCAAAAGTCTGACTAAAGATGATCGCTAGAAGGACACTTCATTCCAATTTCAGGAAAAAGAGGAAGGTTACAGTTTCCTCAAAGTGGTGAAGACTGTGAAGAGCTGCAAGTTTTGAAACTGTTAATGTCATATCTGCTACAGTTTCAAGAGAAGTGAATACCCGAAGAATATTGTCAATTTTTTTTAATCTTGAATCCAAAGGGGGAGATTGTTGGATCATAAATTGTATTCAAGATTAAAATGTTAAGAGGGGTCTTAAATGTAATTGTTTATAATTTCTTAGGGAGTGTTTTGTTATTATTTAGGCTAGGTCTTGCCTTGGTCATGTGGACCTATATAAGGCATTATTTCTTTGAGGATCCCTAGGGCATCATTTGAATATCACACACAAGGTAGTGACTAAACCAAAAACACACACTCACATCCAGACTTGTGACTAAAGAGATTTGTGGCTATATTTATTGATTCATCTTGATCTCTTATCTATATTGTGTTGTGTTTACATTAATCAACTAATATTCTGGATATTCTGGGTTTAACACTCTCTCTCGATCACGGCCGACTCCCGGCACCATACCGGACCACCCAACTCCCAGGTTCCCCCGGGCCTCACCCCTTCCCTGGGGGCCCCGCCTCCCAGGTCACCGCCCGGGTCTCCTCGATGCTTCCGGTTGAGATCCCGACCTCCCTGGGTTTCATCCTCCCGGGACCCCGTGTCCCGGGGCTCCTTCTCCCGGGGTTGACCCGGTCTCCCCGGTTGGATGTTCTCCCGGGACCTCCGACCTCTAGGACTTCTACGAGTCGAGAAAACCCTAGAGCCATAGATGATAACTCTCAGGGCTTGGGTTATTGCACAAATGCTAAAATCATCCATCCAAGGAAGGGGATATTCACCCAGAACCATTCAATCAAATGCTTGAACAACCAAATTCCACAACTCAGATCATCAGATCAAAGTGGGGACAATTTTGGGAAAAATCAGCATAAGGCTTTTTCCCCAAAACCAACATAGAATCTTTAACTACATCCCAATGAAAAAGGAAACTAGAAATTAGAGGAGGATTACCTTGAAGAGCAACCACAATAATCCCCTCTCCAATGCCTTCTTCTTCAATTCCCTCCCACCTTGCTTGCTCTTCTTTTTCGCTCTGATAACCCTTAGTCGCCTCTAACACCCAGAATGAGATAGAGGGTTAGGGTATTAGGGTTAAAACACTCTTTTAAAACAAGTTACAACTAGCCCCTCACACTTAAGATTTTAGAAAAACTCACCCATGCTCTCTTCTCTTATCAAATAATGGGTCACGGTTATTACAATATCTCCTCCTCAAAAGAATTCTGTCCCCGGAATTCCATCGTTCAAAAACTGGGTACTGGGACCTCATATCCGATTCCACCTTCTCGCATTGCCCCTTGCCCTTTATGATACCGCCATTGCACTTTCACATGGCGGATCTCTTTTCATCCTTAACTTCTTACCCTTACGGTCAATGGCTTCCTTAGACCCTATCATAAAGGTTAACTTCTTAATTGCTTGCATACCATACAAAGGTGTTGTCACCCCAACTTCCAACAAATGCTATCGAAGAGATGCATGAAACATAATACGAGTTTTCCAAAATTCCCCTCGAACACTTCCAGCTTATACACTATCTCTCCAACTCTTTCCATAAATTCCACGGACTCAAAACGTAGCCCAACACTAGCTTTCTCTCGAACGCACCACTTCATTCTATGGGGTGGGCTTCCACATCAAGTTGTGCTCTCTCAACTTGAGATTCACAAGGCTCGCATTCTTTCAATCATAACAACTTAACTTCACTCAGTTGCCCAAAAAAAGTTATGACCCAAAACCAAAGTCGTACCCTCTGAACAAACCAACTGTAACATACCATCTGTAACATCCCATGCCAACCGTACCAGATATTGTCCGCTTTGGCCACACACCCGGCCTCACGGTTTTAAAATGCGTCTCCTTAAGGTTTTCACATACAACTTTACTTCTTTAGATGAACGAACTCTACCGGAGATAGCGCCACATCAACATGATGTCAACCATGAACCACCGTTATGAATTTCCTCATCAAGTGTCCCGTCTACGTCGCCCCAAACGTCATCACCCCAAATTCTTACATAAAGAAAAGAAACTTCCACTATTCGTCACCTTCATTGTCCATCGGCTCCATCTGACCAAATTAATATGACACATACTTCAATTTCTCATCACATCCAACAACCGTCCGACCATATTTGCAATAAGTCCAAGCTTCATCCGTTCAAACACAGAGTGACCATGCTCACACCAAACTATTCCAAATAGCTTACCACATGATCACTTGGAACCTTTTCCATGCAATACTAAGTTTCACTCAAAAACTCTCACTCCGAGCACTAAATCCAACCACCTTTTCCATTTTCTTCTCAAAACAACAAACATGATTTCAAAGACTTACTCACTTGCAAATGCAAGCTTTAGTCCACCCGCACGGTCTAGATTTCCCAATACCAGAGCCTTAACACAACTATAATCTCCTTCTCACACCCTCACTAGGTGTTCATAAACCCACCAACGGCCAATCTGAAAAAATAGCACCACATTTCTGTGTCACTTGCCAACTTCTTACTCTCAGTTACTCACTTTTCTGACAATCCCAAATGTGCCAAGAGCACACTTGAATTACTATCCTTAGCTAAGAGATTTCCCACAATTCTCACTCGAGACATTCAACCAAGCCCTTCCAAAATGATACCCAATGCTCGAAGGCACCACACATTTCTCGCTCTCCAAACAGGGTTGACATGTCCGCTATAATTCCTTCACGCTCAAGGACTACTTCGACAACCCCACGGCTCTTCATATCAACTACAAAATATTGCTAACTTAAACATTCAACATTTCCATCAATATTTTAGCGGTAATAGATAAACCCATCCACAACTCACCACAACCCAGAACACATAGTTCCTCACTTAAATAGCCACTCAATATCATTCGAAAGTTGTTCTCAACTTAGCAATACCACGATATCAACCATACACTCACACATTTCCACAACATACTTGCCACTATTGAATAGTTCCCCCAGAAATCTCGGAGCAAGGGTTCCCACCTTCGTTCATCCTATATCAATAGTACAAGCCCATTATTTAACCTCAAAGAAACTTCTTACCACCTCAATGACTTGCACAACCACTTTGACATAAAATAATACCAACTCATCCAAGCGTCCATTACCCTACCACATCATCACAATACCATCAAAATCTCTGCCATCACTTGGTACGCATACCAGATACCATCCTCTTCATGCCGATCATAACACCAATATTTGAGATAAAGTCGTTTCACGACTTTGTCTTTCTCAAATCTGTATAACCCACCAAATCATGATCATTTAAACCACTCTACATGATCTCGTTCTTGGCCGGCTCACCGCGATCTGCCAGAAACAAATTCTGGTAGTCTATGATAGACGGTTTATGCAACCCTCCAAATCTACCGCAAGTGTACGGTGTCAATCAAGTAATAGGTATTAAGTACGAGTATCGATCCAAGGAACTACGAGTTTAAGTACCACAAAGGCTACCACAACTACTAACTGAACTGCTGATAAAATTGGATTGAGAATGATTAATTAACTACTTATCAAGAGACACTAGAAACAGACACATAAATACTATTCAACAAATGATTCAAGCACCACAAAGAGAATACTTATATGATTGGGGAAAGGCTAGGGGTCAGATTTCATTTGGATTACACCAACAAAATAACAATACACATTCAATGACTCAATACACAAGGTTAAATTTAGCAACTCCATATATACTCACTACTCTCTCTCGAGCAATAGCAAGAATGTATCATGCAATATATATTGAAGTCTCTCAACCAATACACATAAACATTCAACTCATTAAGCATAAGAATCACAAACACAAACTAGGGTTTACTTGGTATATCTCTATCCAATATCTCACCCTAGGTTTATCTAACTTTTATCAAGTTATAAAACCAATTTCTCAAGAGGAAATACAACCAAAAGATGAATAAGCTGGCCAATCTCATAAACAATAAGAACAAGATAGACAAACTTCAACCAACAAATGTATTAACTCAATAAATGCAATAATCATATATCTAACGGTATAAAACCAAAATCCATCCTTCCCCCAACCTCAAAAGGTTTAGTTCATGTTACTAGTAGCAAATACAACCATAGAGAAGAAAATGACAACACCCAAATACATCGTTTCTCAACAAAATACAAGTGTAATGATAAACTCCCTCAATGATTGATACACACTACCAATTTTGAGCTCCAAAAGTTGTTTCCACCTTCCCAATCAGTAAAATTCTTCTATTCTACTCCAAAAACGGTTTAGAACAGCTCCCCTAGGGTCTAGCCTCCAACAATCCCGAGATAACCCTAAACTTTAAGTTCCTGCAGCTTTTTATACCCTCATACCACGACCGCGACAGTGACTCGCGACAGTGACAAAGTCACAATCGCGTGGCACTATCGCGCGAGATTCCACACTCGCGGTACAAATGGCGCGACTGTGCCCGCGATTGTGACATATGTCACTGTCGCGTGGCACAGTAGCATGGCTCCGAATTTCGGGTTTTTTCGTCCGTTCACTTGGTTCGATGCTTTCTTCGTCCGGGATGTCAAAGTGGAGTAATAGTAGGCAATTTTTCTTCCACTTTACATCTTGTAAGTCTACACAACACTTGCTCAAAATATTAGTCCGAACTGCCAATTCTTACTTCAAGACGAGCCGTAAACTTATGATTCGGAGGGTAAAAACCCGTCAGATAACGAAGTTATCAACAACTCCAAACCTAGCTTTTGCTTGTCCTCAAGCAAAAATTGGCGTAAAGAAACATAAACATAACATACAGGCAAGCTTACAAAAGTGATGGGTTTTCGAAAGGGGTCGCATGCACAAGCATTTTAGTCAAAGAAAACAAGGAGATAGTAATACAAAGTTAATAAGAACCAACATACATTCCATGGATTCTTGATTCGACTGAGCATAGGTAAAACTATTATTGACATGAAACCATAATCAAGTAAATGCTCGCTGAGATCTATTTCATCAAGTACACAACTAGTGGAGGATTTCTCTTCGACCCTAGCCTCACGGGATGCTCTCTTAACACTTGAATCCTAGGTTCACAATCATCACAAACACATGCGGGCGAGTTAATGTAAAACAATTTAGCAAGATCATTCGCATGTGATAAAATAGAAAAACGCTAAAGTCAAATAAGATCTCATGGAAGGAATTGAGCAGTACGATATGAATTACACATGTATTGTTCACAAATCATGCTTTCTAAAAGATCAATCAGGTCTTAAGGGGATGTAAAACGGGTTAAGAATAAGGAAAATACAGAATGGTCATGGCTTCATTAGTCCTAAGTGCATCAAAACTAAGAGTAGCTTCACATTCTCTTCTTCTTTCACACAACCACACATCCAAAGCAAGACTTCCATACATGCCAACTTTATTCTTCTTCTTCTTTTTTTTTTTTTTTTGACAAAATAAATCTTCCACGGCTTTTATCGATTCACCCCCAAAATTGTTCTGACGCTATTGGCCATCTTTCTCAATCCATGATGCCCATAGACTATGGGGTAGGTTAGTGTATCCGGCTAAGTCAAAGTATTGAGGCTTAAATAACGGCTACAAAGTGGTTACGGGATCACGCATCGAGAAAAGGGTATAGAAAGGGGAGCTAGAAATGATAGACCAAAAGAAATTGCACACAAAGCCCGATATCGTTTCTCAAAGTCCACATAATTCACAAGTAATACATAAGTTAAAATTTAAAGACCAATACTACTCAATGCAAAAACAAATGAGATCGAACTAACAAATTGAAAGAATTGAAACGTGTATAAAGATGGTGAACAAAGTTAAAGCAAGCTCGAAATCTCACTAAGGTGATCTCTACTAATGTCCACAATTATGTACACAACTACTCTATTTCTCTACAAGCATGACTCAACAACAAGTATTCATGTCAAGAAAAGTTTTTCTAACTCACCTAATCAATACTACCAGCATATGTATCCATTCCGATTAATTAAGCATTATATAGTCAATACATTTCTACTGATCAAAATAAGAGTTCATACAAGACAACCCACTAAAAATTTTCAGAAACAACAACTCCAAACCATTGAGACACATTGTCCCCAATGTGCCCCATCAGTTCCAAAGCATTGTTTGAACAAGGGAACCATCACATTTGAAATGGCAGAAAATACATAAGTGAACAGAAACAGCTTGACAAAGTGAAAAGAAAACAAACCAGTCAATCTTCGCCCTCTTGCGGCTGCGAGGAGGATGGATCATAAATAACATTGCGGGATCCTCGGGCATAATTCACATTGGTGAACCGCCTATCCACAAGCTGATATACCTGATCAAGGCGTTGGTTCGTACGCCCCTGTCACTCGCGTATTTCGCTCAGAATCTCACCATGAGCCTGTTGTCCTACGCGCAACTCCTGCACCGTCTCTCTAATCTCTGTCGCCCAAGGGGGCGAGACTCCCCGATAACCACCACCCGGGGGTGGTTGTGGTCCAGCGCCCCTAGCTGCCGCGCCTTGCCGTGCCCCAGGTTAGTTTTGCGCCGCTGCTCCTCGTCCTCTGTTCCGATACCGACCCTCAGTAGGGAGGTTGGGCAACCCATGATGTGTGCAACAAGAATTATAGGCCATCTTGCCTATATCAGACATGGGTGCCTCAAGGACAACCTCATCAGAAGTTGCACCTATCCCAGCCATCCTACAGAAATGGGTAATGAGGCATGGAAAATATAGGAGGCCTCGCCTTTCGCAACCGGTCTTAAGAATTTGACCTAGAATGATACGTCCAACATCAAAATGGGCGTCATGCTGGATGGCGTAAAGCAGTTGAGCAGTCTCAAGGTAAACGATCGTGCGGTGTCACGATGGTAATAGATTGTGTTTGATGAAGACGGACCAGAATGCCATGTCCGGAAGAAGGTCCTCATGGCTCAAATCAACATGCCCGAGATCCCAAGCATTTTATTGATCACGATGCAGACTCGCAAATAGATCGCCGGTAGTGCAATTTCGTAGGACATGGGCGGGCATACCATCAAGGCGGGCGAAGTTATCCGCGGGTGGTGTTGTGTGCAAATATTCATTGATCGCGGTTGCCGTAAGCACCACTTGCATGCCTCGAACCCACACGACGCCGCTGGCCTTGAAAACCTCCGGGACCATTGCGGCATAGAACTCACGTACCAGTGTAGGGTGATACTTCGGGGGGTACTGGTAAAGCGAGCCCAATTGCGAGTTGCAATGGTGTCCGGGATTGTGGTTGTGTCTAACCCGACACATGAAATGCCTCTTTTCGGGAGAAAGTCGCGTCCGCTCATATTGTCATATCTGTTTTGGTAGTCTGTGTTCGGTGCACTCGCGAGGGCAATCTGTTCATCTTCATCAAGTTCATTAAAGAGCTGGTAGCGATCTTTAGTGAGATAAGCACTGTGCACCATGTTGGGAACCTACAAGAAAATTGGAGAGCTAAGCCATGAATAATTGTTTATATAAAAAAAGGTGAAATAATTGACACGGTAACATGTTTCAAGAAATGCACGAAGCTATGATGATCAAGCGAAGTGAAAATGCACGAAGTGTCCTAATGGTCTACCCTTGTACACCATTCAAGCCTATGAGTGACATTAAGGCTTGAATAAATGTGCAAAAATCAACCAAAGGGACGCAAAACACAATTGCAAAAAATTCACATTACATTCCACAATGAGTATCACAACTTAGATTACCTCGAATCAACATGAAACGAGAGTCAAAATTCCAAAGTTGAGCGCAAAAACAATTATCCGACACAAGTTGCATGATAAGACCCAAAACAAAGGATAACACGATTAAAAAGCCTAATCATCAACTAATCAAGGTTAACTAACCACATTGAACAAGCCACGAATGAGTAATACTAGATGAAAACATTGAAAACCTTAAATTGAACAATGTGGTTACATTAGGTCACTATAAGCATACATAAAAAATTGAGCAATTTTAGCACAAGTGTATGAGTTCAGCATCACAATCGTAGCTTCAAATTGGGTTAATTAGGGCACATAATGCAAACAATAGCTAGGTTTAGGTGAACTAATATTTAGGACTTCAACAAGATCCATTATACTAGCAAAATTACAAAAAACCCACAAATGTACAAGTTCTTAAAGCATAACATGCAAAATGTAGAACCCTAGTTTCAATACATGGTAAAATGATGCAATAGAAGAACAATGTGGAGTGAAACTAAACATTTCCAAGTGAAATAACAACTCCAAACCTAATTTGAAACACAATTGCTCAAGAACTTGAACGGGAAAAATAATTGACCAAAAACCTAGAAATCTCACAATGTAGGGAGAAATAAAGTGAAAGAGAGAAGAAATCTTACTTGGGAGGTGAAATAACAGAAGGAACCAACCAAAAACTGGAAGGAATTCGAAAATGGAGAAGGAGGGAGTTCAAATCGCCCAAAATCGCCCAAAAGAGAGAGTCAAAAATCGCCCCCAATCGACCTGTGTTGTGTGCGTGTGTTTCTGATTTCGGCCAAGGGTTTTAAAACAGAAATAACCCGACCGCGACCCTGACGGTGCGACCCTGACAGGGCACAATCGCGAGGCAGGGTCACACCATTTGTACCGTAAGTTCAGGTGGTGTGGCGCGATAGTGACGGTGCGATCCTAACATGTCACAATCGCGAGTCAGGGTCGCGCCATGTGTACCGAGAACAAAAAAATTTCATGGTGTGTCACACTTGCTGTCACTATGGCATGTGACCAAAAATGGGGTATTTTGGCTGGTTTTCATGGGAAAACACATTGCCAAACTCCAAAAACGCTATTATCAACAAAAATACAACTAACCTTGGTGGGTTGCCTCCCACCTAGCGCCCTATTTAGGGTCGTGGCACGACCTTGAGGATTCTCAGGTTGATGTTGAGAGTGGAATCGAGTCCTTGCATTGCCTGGACTCACCTCCCCGATAGGGTTTCAACCTTTTGTCGTTCACCATGAAGATTTCCCCATTATCACCTTCATCATTTTCTTTTTCATAAAGATCATTCATCAATACCTTTCCAAGCTCATGATCCGTTGATTTCGCCTCAAAGACTTCATGCGCCACTTGGCCACTAACGGTCACACTAAAACAGGCTTTCACATCACTTTGGCTTTTTGCACCATTAAACACATTGAAGACCAATTCTTCATCTCCCACCCATAAGGTTAATTTTCCTCGTTGTACATCAATCAATGCACCTCCTGTTGCAAGAAAGGGTCTTCCAAGAATTAGAGGTACATCGACGTCCTCATCCATATCCAAGACAACAAAATCCACGGGGAAGTAGAAATTCCCAACCTTGGTGAGGACGTCTTCAATGATTCCATACGGGTGTTTGATAGAGCAGTCGGCCAATTGAAGTGTGATCCGTGTTGATTTAAGTTTGCCAAGACCAAGCTTCCTGAAAATAGATAAAGGCATAAGATTAATACTTGCACCTAAATCACATAAGGCTTTACCAAACTCAAAATCTCCAATTTGAATAGGAATAGTAAAACTCCCTGGATCCTTAAGCTTGGGTGGAATCTTGTTTTGAATGATGGCACTACACTCTTCAGTGAGTGCCACAGTGGCATGCTCTTCAATCTTCCTCTTGTTGGACAGAATGTTCTTCAAGAACTTGGCGTATGTGGGCATTTGAGCCAATGCGTCCGCAAAAGTAATGTTGATGTGTAACTTTTTAAAGACCTCCAAGAATTTAGCAAATTGTTGTTGGTCCTTGTATTCCTTGAGTCGGTTTGGGAATGGTATTGGTGGCTTGTAAGCTTGTACAACCGGTTTGGATGATGATGATGCCTCATGTACTTTCTTTGGCGCTTCCACAACATTTTCGACTTCAATTTCAATGAGGTCCGGCTTTTGCATGAGTGGTGATTCTTGCTCTTCGAGACCCATGTCATCTCTAGTAGGATCCTTGATCAACGGCTTCCCACTTCTTAGAGTAATGGCCTTGCAATGTTCTCGAGGATTTGGCTCGGTGTGACTAGGCAATGCACCATGATTCCTTGAAGAGTACGAATCCGGGAGTTGACCAATTTGCCTTTCGAGATTCCGAATGGCGGCGGTATTTTGTTCGTTGCCTTGAGCAACCGCCTTGATCATGGCCGAATTTTGCTCATTACTTTGCATAAGCGCCTTAATGGTTGCACCTTGTTCACCAATGGCCGCATCCATTTTTGACAAACATTTTTTCATCATCTCTTCTAACCCCAATTTCTTTTCGCTTGAAGATCCCTCCCCATCGTTTCTCATGTTTTGGTTTCCTTGATGATGGAACCCGGGAGGTTTAAAATTCCAGGATGAAGAAGAAAATTGATGTTGTGCTTGAGCTTGTTGTGATTGATTTTGATGTTGTTGTGACCAACCCATATCACCCCTAGATTGATCCCCTTGGTTTTGTTGATTTGACCAAGAGAAGTTAGGGTGATTCCTCCAACCTGGATTATATGTATTTGAGAAAGGGTTGTTGGGTTGTCGGTTGGGTTGGTTTTGCATGTAGTTCACTTGCTCAACATCATTTGCATCCAATGAAGTCACAATTCGGCACTCTTCGGTAGAGTGGGAATCTCCGCATAACTGACAAGTTACATTGCCAACCACCTTCACCGCCATGTTCCTTAGTTGATCCGTTAGCCCGGAAATTTTGGCTTTCAAAGAGGATATCTCTGATGAATCTTGAGAGCTAGATCCGATTGGCCTTCTTAGTTGGCCACTCCTTTCGGAATGCCATTGATAGTTGTTGTCGTCCATTTCGCATATCAAAGCATAAGCATCGTCATAAGATTTTGACATGAGAGATCCCCCCGCTGCAGAATCAACGGTAGCCTTGTAGTTCGGGAGGAGGGCATTGTAGAACATCTCGATGATAAGCCATGGTTGAAGACCATGGTGGGGACACCTTCTGAGCAATTCTCTGTATCTTTCCCAAGCATCATATAGCGATTCTTGGTCCAGTTGCTTGAATTGTGTGATTTCCGCTCGCAACCTTGCAGTACGAACTGGAGGGAAGAACTTTGACAGAAAGGCATTCACGAGTTGGTCCCATGTAGTAATTTGTCCGGCAGGGATGCTTCTTTGCCACGACTTGGCCCAATCACACAAAGAAAATGTGAATATTCGAAGACGAATGGCCTCCGGTGCAACCCCATTCATCTTGAAAGTGTTGAGGATCTAAATATATCTCTCTATATGGCCAACTGGGTCTTCCGAAGGTAGCCCCCCGAACTGCTCTTGTTTTATCATGCTTATGATGGCCGACTTGATCTCGAAGGTGTTAGTCTCCACATTAGTAGCCTGGATGCCCTGCTGTGAGCCATCATAAGTGGGACACGAAAAATCTCTCAAGGCTTGGTTGTTCTCCATAGGTTGTTATTGTTCTTTCTCTCTTCTCCTTAGTCGAAGTGTATGTTCGATTTCCGGATCCAAGGGCAATACTACTCTTCCTCGGTTACGTCTTATTGGCATACACTAGAGCGAGTGCCTGAAAACAAACCAACAGAATAGTAAGCAAAAATAATGAATATAAAGAATAATGTCCAATCTAGCAGTGCTATAACCGGTACTGATATTAACACTACAATAGTTCCCCGGAAACGGCGCCAAAAACTTGATAGACGGTTTATGCAACCCTCCAAATCTACCGCAAGTGTACGGTGTCAATCAAGTAATACGTACTAAGTACGATTATCGATCTAAGGAACTACGAGTTTAAGTACCACAAAGGCTACCAAAACTACTAACTGAACTGCTGATAAAATTGGATTGAGAATGATTAATTAACAACTTATCAAGAGACACTAGAAACAGACACAAAAATACTATTCAACAAACGATTCAAGCACCACAAAGAGAATAATTATATGATTAGGGAAAGGCTAGGGGTCAGATTTCATTTGGATTACACCAACAAAATAATATTACACATTCAATGACTCAATACACAAGGTTAAATTTAGCAACTCCAAATATACTCAATACTCTCTCTCGAGCAATAGCAAGAATGTATCATGCAATATATATTGAAGTCTCTCAACCAATACACATAAACCTTCAACTCATTAAGTATACGAATCACAAACACAAACTAGGGTTTACTTGGTATATCTCTATCCAATATCTCACCCTAGGTTTATCTAACTTTTATCAAGTTATAAAACCAATTTCTCAAGAGGAAATACAACCAAAATATGAATAAGATGGCCAATCTCATAAACAATAAGAACAAGATAGACAAACTTCAACCAACAAATGTATTAACTCAATAAATGCAATAATCATATATCTAACGGTATAAAACCAAAATCCATCCTTCCCCCAACCTCAAAAGGTTTAGTTCATGTTACTAGTAGCAAATACAACCATAGAGAAGAAAATGACAACACCCAAATACATCGTTTCTCAACAAAATACAAGTGTAATGATAAACTCCCTCAATGATTGATACACACTACCAATTTTGAGCTCCAAAAGTTGTTTCCACCTTCCCAATCAGTAAAAGTCTTCTTTTCTTCTCCAAAAACGGTTTAGAACAGCTCCCCTAGGGTCTAGCCTCCAACAATCCCGAGATAACCCTAAACTTTAAGTTCCTACAGCTTTTTATACACTCAGACCACGACCGCGACAGTGACTCGCGACAGTGACAAAGTCACAATCGCGTGGCACTATCACGCGAGATTCCACACTCACGGTAAAAATGGCGCGACTGTGCCCGCGATTGTGACATATGTCACTGTCGCGTGGCACAGTAGCATGGCTCCGAATTTCGGTTTTTTTCGTCCGTTCACTTGGTTCGATGCTTTCTTCGTCTGGGATGTCAATGTGGAGTAATAGTAGGCAATTTTTCTTCCACTTTACATCTTGTAAGTCTACACAACACTTGCTCAAATTATTAGTCCGAACTGCCAATTCTTACTTCAAGGCGAGCCGTAAACTTATGATTCGGAGGGTAAAAACTCGTCAGATAACGAAGTTATCAGTCTATAAATTCACTCCTAAACAAACCATCTGAACCTCATAGGAATTCACCTGACCAAACTAGCGGTCTTCCATTTTTGTTACACCCACAAGTGGTGGTCCGACACCATGCCATGTACACACCTTTCCCGTACAACTCCTTGTTTTCTCATGAACACTCAGTAAAAATAACCACGGGTACTTCTTCATTTTCCACATCCCGATAATTACCTCAACAATGGTCGTTGGCTTCAACATCAATGGTCAACATGGTGATACCTCATTAATGTCTCCGACCAACAAGGATTCCCAAAGGAACCTAATTCTTCCAATGCATCACAACTAACTTTGTGCCCTACCGACTTCGCACGTTGAAGACACCAGACTTACTTGTTACGTTGACTCATAACAAGACCACCTCAAAACTCCGGCTCGACACTGATAATTCTCCATTTGTGTACCATAACGCTACTTATCAAAATGATGTTATAAGAAGTATCTTGTCGATTTCGAATTTCACCCCAGACATGACCACCCGCTGATAACCTCATATCAAGTTACCAAACAATAGTGAAAGCTGCCATAAAATGAACCTTCTTAATGTTAACGACCAAGACTTTCGTTATTCCCTGTCCTTCCCCAAAGAGAAACACCATAGTCATGAATTGACCAACAACGGATCGAACGACACACTTCCACTCTCCAAACTCTTCCTCATTCATAGTTGCAACATTTCTCACGACCTAGAGAGTTCATAGCCTTCATGCATGATGACACAATAATTTAAAACTTTTGACATAAGTACCACAGTACGATGCAAACTTGCGTATATGCGACACAACACCACCAAAATTTGTTTAGCCATGCACAAAGATCTCGAGGATCGTTCACCCCCCAACTCCACGATAAAATAAGCCTTACTCCACCAAAATCGATGTGGGCACAATTGAAAATATTTTCAATGAACTTTACCCTTGCGATTTATATAAATACAACAAAATTGCTTACATGGAGCGAGTCAGACGACTTTCACTCTCATTGGTATGACAACACCTGTCTGTACCAATTTTACTACAAAAATCATGCGATCAAAAGTTGTCATGATTTCCACAACTAAGATTAACTCATTTATAGAAGAAGTGAAATAATTTCACAATCACTAAATTCAAAAAATTTCATACAATGCAAATAAACTTGTCTTTTCGATCCAAACACACGTTTGTACGTATCAACTCATTTTTCAGAATGAGAACTCCCAAGGCACACACACCCACACATACGAAAATTTCGACATGAAGGACTCATGTAACCTATTCGAAAACACAATACATGATACTCATTTTACATTGAAGGCTATTCACTCTAACAAGGTCAACCGCTTGCACTCACCACAATTCATCACATACTCCACACTTCCGACCAACCAGTCAGGATCCTCACATTTTCTACAAACTTCGGCACTAACGCTTCCTAACATCCTTATATGTCCAACTATCAGTTACCACCGCGACTAATGATTCGTAATTCATGCGTCTTCACTTGACCCAAATAAACTTACCAACAATAGCCCATCCCCATCTTATCCTTACTCCATATTATCAATCAACATTGTTATCACCTCTCGACCATCCTTTTCACCCTTCAAAGCTACGGAATCAAAAGGCTCATTCCTATAATTCGATTACTGGATTGAAATTCTCCTGATCCCCATTGATCGACATAACAACTACTATAACGGAGACTCACTTGAAGCAAATAGCTCACCTTCAAACAGTTACTCTTCCCTTTTTTTTGGACCCAAGAAGTCCTTCCTCCAGTCAAATTATCTATATCCTGAACAATACTCACTTTAAAAGGTGTTAACATTACTACCATAAGTGAGCTCACACAACACACCATAAATCAACGCTATCATTTCAATGATAGATCTCACTACCCATACCACCCCCATCGATCATCTCAACGATAGTAATCGAGCATACCCATGCACCATAAATTCATAATGGCATTGGCCAGATGCAATTCTGAATTTACCTTACATGAGAGTCCTCACTACCGTTGTCACGATTCTCGATGATCAAGATTTCCCTTAACGGCTTCCTATATCTCAGTTGTGTCCCCCTACTCCACAGTTTAAGTTTAGGCCCATCCGATCACCTAAATCCCTTAAACTATGGCTCTGATACCAATTGTAACAACCCGAACCAAAAACTGCTAACAAATAAAACATTACAACCCACAAGGGAAAAATGACTACAACTGAGATAATCTAGGTGTACCGAAACTTCGAGCTTCCTCCAAGTCCCTAACACGACACCGCCTCCAGCAATCTCGTTGAATGAACTTCTAACAGAATCCCCTTCCCTGAAAATGGTTTTAGTTTTGAAAGAGCAAGGGTTACACCATGAGGTCTAGTGAGTTCCCTCTAGCAACAATATTTGCACCGCATAAAGCACTTAAAAACAGTTTATAAGCATTTACAAACAATTCTCCACTTTAAAGCATTTAAGGTTCCAATCACACAACACACACGCAATCGGCACACTGAAGCACGCCACCTATGACTACGTATCAGTCTCATGTTGCCTTATCTGGAACACACCCTCCATGGCATAAACGGGACACACCCTTCGACTTAGCCATTACACAACCACTCCCAGATGTATGCATACAAAAATATCCCAACTTTTACACCACGTTGAAGCATGCAATTCATATAACAGATCAACTGACAGTTTCACAATATCTCATGCGTTTAATATAAAACACAACGTGCATTAAATAAACTTAACAAGCGTAAATAGCATAAACACCAGTAGTGATTTTGGTTAGAAAACTCATCTGGATCCCCGCGATATATCTCTTTCTACCGACACAACCTTTGACAAACACCTACCAAGAAAAGGACGGAACGGTAAGGTATCCGAACCCCAAGCACTCACCTAGGCCCTTCATTTCAAATGGGTTTGGCGAAGGGCCTCCCCCTCTCGACTCTCTCTCCCCTACTCTCTCTCTCTCTCTCTCTCTCTCTGACTCCCTCTTGAACAACCAAGAACCATTCAATCAAATGCTTGAACAACCAAATTCCATAACTCAGATCATCAGATCAAGGTAGGGATAATTTTGGGAAAAATTAGCATAAGGCTTTTTCCCCAAAACCAACAGAGAATCTTTAACTACATCCTAACGAAAAATAAAACTATAAATTAGAGGAGGATTACCTTGAAGATCAACCACAATAATCCCCTCTCCAATCGCCTACTTCTTCAATTCCCTCCCACCTTTCTTGCTCCTCTATTTTGCTCTGATAACCCTTAGCCGCCTCTAACACCTAGAATGAGATAGAGGGTTAAGGCATTAGGGTTAAAACCCTCTTTTAAAACAAGTTACAACTAGCCCCTCACACTTAAGATTTTAGAAAAACTCACCTATGCTCTCTTCTTTTATCAAATGGGTCATGGTTATTACAGCTCCCAAGGGGGTGGATTGTAAGATCCCACATTGTTTAGGTATGGGAACGAAAGTTTCCTTATAAGGGATTGGATACCTCCTCTACCAAACGCGCTTTAAAACCGTGAGTCCAGGTTTGTGGACAAAGCGGACAATATCATGTACGGTTAGCCTGGTATATTACATGTTGGGGCAGTTGTCATGGATATCGAGGACATCAGGTTAGTGGATCAAGGAAAGAATGTCCAATTCAGTGGGAACGGAGGAGGCAGAGGAAGGATCTGGGACTGGGATATCAAAGATGTGGTACTTAAGAAAGGTGAAACAGTGTTGGATGGCATATTTAGGTAAGTATGAGATATAGGTCAGGATACTGAGGATCCAGCAATGTTTATAGGATTTGTTGTAATACTTTGATAGTTTTGAAGGAAATTTGGGTATTGACCACCCAGCTGCATAATTTGTTGTCGAGCAACATTTAGTTCTACTTGCAAACTTGCAATGAGAACCTGATCAGAACCTGCAGAAGGCATCCTTATAGATCTGAAAAAAGAGATTTCTTTAGTTCAAAATAACCTATTTTCTTCGAAGGAGAATCCTAAGTTAGGCCCCATGGTGGGCGCCAAATTGTTTATGCCAAAAAGTCGCACAAAAACAATCTAAGGTTTGGATTGCGGAGCCTAATAAACTACAGATTATCCTTCAAAATAAACAAGAAAAATAACGAAGAAAATGTAAATGAGACAGATGGTTTTGGTGACACGAAAATCCCCGTCGAGGGTAAAAACCATGGACGATATAAGTATCATTGGTGCAATATGGACGTCAATCATGGATATCGGACTTAATAATAACAAATACGATTACAAGACACGGATAATATAAAATAAACGTAAATAAGTAGATGTGTTATGGATGATCATGGGCGAATGTAGTGCGAATGATTGAGAGTGAGTACTTCTGGTAATCACTGATGTGTTCTTGTTGTTGTGTGACCTTTCATATACCAGGCTTTTTATAGGGACCCTTGTAACTGGTCATTAAAAGGTAATAATTCTCATAATTGATGTCTTCATTAAGTGAGTTATGGTGAAATGGTTATATATTAATTTTTGGTCGTTGGTTATGTCTTGAGTATTGATTGGTCATTAGTCTCTTATTAAAGTGATGTTTGCAATAAATACATAATAAAGAGATAATACTTTATCATTTGAAACTAACTGTTAGTCGAGTGTCCAATGATCGTAGGTTGAGGATATCGATGTCATTGGAAGTTGGTCGTCCGACCGAGGATAATATGTCTGATCGAGGATAATATCTTCCACAGTCGGGTTTATGAAATTCTTCCCAGACACAATCCTTGTGGATACAATTTTGGTTTTTACCACTTTATTATTTGAGTGACGATCACAGTGACTAGTGTACACTTGTGTTGCCCACTGCGGATTGTTTGCTAACCACTGCATTTATGCACATTTCATGACTATAATGGATACCAAGATTCCATTTTGCAGAGAGATATGCGACCTAGGCCCTGACCCATGTTGCTTGTTGTAATGACCTCAATTCAAAATGTACTCAACAATAAGAATCAACCACACAGATAAGATTAAGGTCCCAAATTTTCAACTAAATAAGATAAAACCAAATTCTCAATTGTTGTAGTGAACTGATATTATTACCAAAAGTTAAAAAAAACTTCTTTTCAAACTGGAAACTAGCCAACTACTAGCTATGGCATTGAATCCTATACAACCTTTCAACCGAGCCTACATCTTGCCTTTGCCCTTGCTAGATACTTCGACCTGAATCCTGCCTAAAATTTTTTTAGGTTTTGGAAACATAGTTAGACCAAAAAGTCTAGTGAATTTCTTGAACATAACATTAGTATAAACATTATATCATAAAACAAGATAGTCAACCAACTCTGGGTGAATGTAGCCTCTTCTTGAACTATATTCCATCCCAACAACACCGGCTTAGTTAAGATGAATGCAACCTCATTCTGGACTACATTCCATCTTAAGACTTTTAGTCTTGACCCTAGTCTCTTAAAATGAATGCAAAATTTACTTGGATGACCTTTGTTAGATCACATATCTATTGGATTCAAGATCATCCAATCTGAAGATCCAATCTGAAGCTAATGCCGGAAAGTCGACTCTCAACAATAGTTTAATATCATTTGTAATAAATGTCAAAGTTGTTTTATTGTTTATTGTAATTCTAGTAATTAGTTTAAATATCTAGTTATGTTAGATATTAGTTTATTTAGTTAGTTAGTTATTATGTTAGAAATTAGGTGTTAGATAATATCTAGATATTATTTTTAGTTTAATATCTAAGTTTAGATTTTAGTTTGGTAGTGTGTTTGAGAAGCTAGAGTTGTTCAACATATCAAATCACAAAAACACACACACTCAAGGTGAAAAACAGAGAGAACACATCGAGAGCTTCAATAGATCAATCTTGTAACCATTGTTATTAATCTAAACAGGTTGGTAATCGTTTAATGTGTTTGTATTGATAAAACTTAATAAGTATTGTGGACCGACAATTGGTATCAGAGCCTGATAATAGATCAAAATCAAGTTTTCAAACTCGACTCTGTGTTCTTATTTTTCAAAATCATTTTCGAGTTTAAGAGTGTTTTAGGTGTGAAAATCGATCAGGTTGTGATTGATTAAGGTGCTAGATCGAGTTGTGAGTGATTAATTTCAGTATAGAGCTTAAATCGAGTTCCAATTTCGTGATTTTTGTGTCTGTGTTATCAAGTTCAAAAAGTCACTGTGCCATCGATTTGCTTTTCAAAAAGTGAGTTTTATCGAGATCGAGTGGTAACAAACTGTTCTAGAAGTGTTAGTAGTTGCTTTGTCAATTTTGGGACTGCTAATCTTGGCTAAACAGGTTTTTAGTCGAATTTTCAAAGAATAGGACGAACTCACGCAAAGTTTAGTTTACGCCAGTTCATAAGTCTCGTTTGCGCCATTAGTTCATCGCGCAAACTCAAACTCGCGCCACACACTGATCACGCAAAGCCCACTTTGCGCGACCAACGTCTCACGCAAACATCAGTTTTCGCGACCCACTTGAAGCGTAAACCACAACTCTCGCGACCAACACATCACGCAAACCTTAGTTCGGGCGATCAACTCTTCACGAAAAGCACAAGTCTAATTTGTGCCAACTCCTTGAAACACAAACCTTACTTCGCGCCAACCTCCACTAGCGCAAAGCTCTACTTAGCGCTACGTACACCTTGCCCAAACTTCAATTCGCGCGATCAACTTTAAACGCAAACTTCAGTTTGCACGACCCACACTTCACGCAAACCTATTGTGCGCCAGTATCTCATCGCGCAAACCATACTTTGCGCCATCCACCACTAGCGCAAACCTCATTTACGCCACCTTCTCAAAACGCAAAGTTTGCTTTACTCCTATACCAGACTTAAATCAGAATGACATCCAGAGAAGCCCTTGCAATCGGAACTGAGACCAAGCCACTAGTTCTCTTTAGAGGAGAATACGAACAGTGGAAAGATCGGTTCCTGAACTTTATCGAAAGACATGAGTTGGGTGAATTCATCAGGAAATCGATAGAAGAAGGGATTATGAAACCAGTTATGACGACTCGTATGGTTGGAACTGTGCCGACACAGTATTATCTTAAGTATCATGAGCTCGATGATGATAACCTAAAGAGAGTAAAAGGTGATAGATTATCAAAGTCATACATTCTACAAGGAATTCCAAACGAAATCTATGTAAAGATTGACAGTTATAAAGCCTCGGGCAAGGAGATGTGTGATCAGCTAGAGAAGATGATGTTGGGTTCAAAGGTTGGGAACCAGCTCAAAATTTCCAACTGCCTAAACAATTATGAAGAATTTAAAGGCAGAGCTGGAGAGTCTCTAGAAGGAACTTATGACAGATTTGTGACCTTGCTAAATGAACTAAGCAAGAACAAGGTCACCAAATCTCAAATCGAGCTAAATGTCAAATTTCTAAGTATTCTACAGCCGGAATGGAAGAGATTTGCCAGGCAGATGAAGCAGATCAAGGATCTGAATGAGATTCCACTTCATGAGGTGTATGAAACCCTCAAACAAAATGAAGAAGAGGTGGATGAAATTCTAGATGAGAAGAGGCAGAAAGTGAAGACAGTTGAAGACACAGTTGCTCCTGTAGTCAAAAAGAAGAAGAACAAGACAATTGTGTAGGAATCAGAAGAAAATGAAGCTGATGCAAACTCTGACTCGGATGACTGTGAACAACTGAAGCAGGCTATGCTCATGCTGACAAAGGCCTTTCAGAAGAAGTTCTACAAGAAGCCAAGTTCAAACAGTCAGAGGTATTCTTCTGGTCCTAACAAATATGCTCATAAGGAAAGGGTTGAAGGAAATCGATTTGAAGTAAAGAAGTTTAAAGGGAAGAGAATAGAGGAGAAGAAACCGGAAGAGAGAAGAATTAAAGATGAAGGCTCCAGTAAGTCAGAACCACCAACGTGCTACAACTGTGGCAAAACAGGTCACTTTGCCAGAGACTACCGAAGACCCAAAGTCAAAAACTCCGATTATTACAAGAACAAGATGCTTCTTGCAAAGCAACGGGAGGTGGGTAAGGCACTGATGGCAGAGGATGAATACTGGCTTGATCATTCAGATTAGGAAGAAGATGATGAAGAGAAGGATGAGTCAGTCAACATGTGCTTGATGGGAAAGCAGGAACCAGAAGCTGAAGCTGATTCAAATGATGAAGAAGATGAGGTATGTGATTTATCTTATTCAGATTTCATAAATAAAATGCATGCCATGAATTTAAAACAACAAGAGTTACAGTCGAAGCTTAAGCGAGAAAATGGTGTTATAACTGACAAAAACCAATCGATAGAGAAACTTAGCAATGAAATTGCTGAGTGAGAAGTATTGATTGAGGTTTTACATAGAAACAATGACACCAACGCCAAAGAAAAGACAATAATTCTTAAAGAGAATTCTGAAATCAAGTCTAAACTGCGAAAGAGTGAGTCTTATTTCATAGAGCTTACTAAAATGCATTCTTCATGTACTGAAGAAAACAAAACTTTAATTGCAAAATTAGATGCTTTGGAAAAGAAGTTATACTCATTAGGTCAAAGTTATCAAACCATTCATCTAAACAAACCGAAAGAGAATAAAGAAAATTGGGGAATCGGTTATGAGAATCCTCATTATCTTAAAAACGGTATATCTTAAGTGCCTGCACTTTATGATTTTACGTTCTTAAGACTCTCTCGTCGATGCCCTGAACTTAAAGTTTTCTGGACTAGACTGTCTGAAGAGGATGAAGCCAAGGAAATGGAAAAACGATTGAAATCATCTAAAGTTCACCTTCCATTTTATTATGCGAAGCTGAATAATAGTTATGATCAAAAATCTCAAAAGAAATCTCTTTCAAATGACTTCTTTCAAAGTTATTCTATAAAAGAGATGGAGGCGAAGCCTATTAAAGGTAAAATTTACGTCCCTCCTCTTGTTTTGGAAAGTCAAATTTCTGAACTCAAGAACTCTTTATCAGATGAAAGACTTTTGCTTGAGATTGAACAAAAAGTTTTTTCAACCGTGCTGAAAAATTTTATTATTTCAAAGGCTTCTAAATCTGATGACATGTTTGGTTTATCAAACGGAGGGTTTGATTTTCTTAACTCCGACGGTGGTTTGGATAGTCGTTTTGAACAATTTGATTTTAATGCGAAACTTTCTAACCATTCATCTTTTATTGTGAAATCTTTGGGAAACACCAGTATACCTGTTAACAGTACAAAATCAACGAAAGTTGATAAATCAGTCTCTATGAAAGCTAAAAATGCTAAAGGTAAGATAATATCTCAGCATTCACAGAAACCGAACACTACTGGTAATTCTAAGAAGAAGCATTCGTTTGTTGCTCAGAAGTCTAACTCACGAGTTTCAAATGTTTCAGATCTGAGCAAGAGAAAGCCAGAAGTTAAATCTCAATGGCAACCGAAACAGAAGCTTGACAAGGCTGATAAATTGTTTTGTAGTGTTAATTGTAATAAGACTTTACCTAGTAAAGATGTTTTGAAAGCGAATGTTGCTACTATTTTGAAATACTCTTTTACGCAACTATTCCAGTTATCTAAATCTGTTAGAAAGTCTTCTTTTTATGATAAACATGTTTCTACTTCTTGTCAAGATTATGAGGTTTGGTTTGGAAATTATCATGTGCATTCATATCATTCATCTGATTCATTTGATTTTCAAAAGAAAAGAGGACCCAATTTCAAATGGGTACCAAAATCTAGTGCTAACACAGTTGGACCCAATTTCAAGTGGGTGCCAAAAGCTAAATCTGTGTTGCAGGCACCCAACGTTTAAGAAGGAGAAATCTGATATGGTTTCTGAACACGTCTGTTCAGAACCCGTGCTTAAGAGAAATTGTGACTTCTAAACACAACAGTTTAGGATTCGCACTTCAATTATCAAAAGAACTTACTCCAATGCTGATATGAGAGATTGTACTCCGATACTCCAACGAGAAATTCAACCTTCAAGGGGGAGTACATATTTATTTCTGAAATTATATATGTTAGATGCATAATTTCAGGGGGAGTAAGATAAGTTCTTTGTTTTGCTGCTTTTTGTCTTTTCAATATTAGTGAATAAAGTTTCTTTGACTTGACTGAAGACTTTTGCATAATTTTTTGAGAAGAGCTTACACGATCATATGTTTATGACTTTAAGCTTAGCTTCATGAGGTATAATCCTTTATCTTAATCTCATATATGGTTGATAAGTGGACAACTTTCAATCATAGAAAACATTGTTATCAAATGTTCAAACCACTTCCCGATTCTTAAACACGAATTCATAAATTGGAAGTGTGACTTTAAATGTTTTCAAAGATCATATTTGTACTTTAACTGAAATAGTTAAACCAATCTGAGCATCATATGCATCATAGGAAAACATGATTTCTTTGTGCTAGGACTTAACACAACTTCTATGAAATCACCTTAACCAGTGATTTCTACCCAAGAAGTTAATCCATAGTGATTGAGTGTGAGAAGTCGAAAAGAAATGAGTGTGATTAGAGTGAGCAAAATGTTTAAAAGAAAGAGTGTGTGAGAACAGAGTTAAAAGAATATCACAACTCTGCACCAACTTTTTCTGAGCCGGGCAGCCACATTACTAGTGTTTCACAATTCTTTGGTGAACATTGTTGAAACAGGCGACTAGCCCATGCCAACTCTTGATCAAACCCCACCAGCTACTCATTTTCTTCTTAAAAGGAAAATGTTTCATTTTCAAAGGGGAAGCAGCACATTTGCTATCTGATTTTCATTTGGAAAATCTGGATATTGAAAAAAAGGAAGTTTGCCCCACCTTCGCACTTCAATCATACACATTGAGTCTGTGTTTAACTTACTGTTGTCTCAGTGGTTTACACAATTTTGAGCCTATAAGCAATCATCCGTGCTTAATTCTTTCTATCACAAGCACGAACACACAAGGAATTTGTTTCTTTGTCATAACGTTTATAGAAATTACCTTTGTGGTGTTTTGATGATTAAATGGAAGCCCTGGGGGAGTCAACATCAAACAGCTCCTTTCCAATGTGTATTCGTTACACACAGTGACTTAGTGTTACTGACAGGCATGTTAACTGATTCATTAGTTGATTCAGGTGTTACACGACTATTTTGTCTGGATTTGAAAAGATCTGGATGAATATCTTTTAAATTGACGGATCAGAGGCTCCAAGTGAAATACATTTCTTACTACAGGTTTTGATGAAAGCGTTGCACTTTTCAACAAAAAGGGGGAGAATCTAAAGCTTGAAGAAATGTCCATTACATTACAAGACATTGGAGAAGACAAAAGCTAACCAAGAACTGCGAGATCAAAGTATTCTGAAGACATGTTGATTTCAGATAAATTTTCTTTGAAGATACTTTGCTAAAGCATTCTGAGCTAGAGAAAGAGATTGCATCTTCTGAGCTGAAAAAGAAGACTGAATTGCTATAATATTTTTAGTAATGATCTTGATCCAAAGGGGGAGATTGTTTGATCACATATCTATTGGATTCAAGATCATCCAATCTGAAGATCCAATCTGAAGCTAATGCCGGAAAGTCGACTCTCAACAATAGTTTAATATCATTTGTAATAAATGTCAAAGTTGTTTTATTGTTTATTGTAATTCTAGTAATTAGTTTAAATATCTAGTTATGTTAGATATTAGTTTATTTATTTAGTTAGTTATTATGTTAGAAATTAGGTGTTAGATAATATCTAGATATTAGTTTTAGTTTAATATCTAAGTTTATATATTAGTTTGGTAGTGTGTTTGAGAAACTAGAGTTGTTCAACATATCAGATCACAAAAACACACACACTCAAGGTGAAAAACAGAGAGAACACATCGAGAGCTTCAATAGATCAATCTTGTAACCATTGTTATTAATCTAAACAGGTTGGTAATCGTTTAATGTGTTTGTATTGATAAAACTTGATAAGTATTGTGGACCGACAACATTCCAATTTTATGCAGACTCGTGACTAGTTCAAAATCGGTATCATGGCGTCCAAGATGAATATAGACTCTACGTGGACTATATTCCATTTTAAAGACTCATATGTGCCACATTAAAGACTTTACGCGTATAAACTCTACAATGCTAGACACTCATCACGTATACTCATCATATAATCATATTACAAATTAATATTTACTGCCAAGTAAGTCATGCAATCCCATACAAGTTGGCATTAGAGGCTCACAGGTTTTATACGCTTACAGGCATCGCCATAAACATTAATCACAGATAATGTCAAGATCTTAATTCTAAACAAGAATAAACTCTCAGAAAACAATATTAAAGAAGTTTGCGGAATAACACTTTGATATTCAATGAAACAGTAAACAAACAGTAAGTCTGATGAACAACTTGCAAACTCTTATTGAATGATTGAAAGTCACAAGCTTTTACACACAACCTCAATATTGATGAACAGATTCACCAATACGAATTCTACTTCTTTAGAATTAGGGATCTAACCTTGAGGTTGATTCTCTCTATCAAAAACAAAAACTTAGAATGCTAAAAGTTATTATTATATTAAGTCTAAACTATTCAATATATACTGAAGATAAAAGATAATTACAAATAATAAAAGATCTTCAAAATAATCTTCCATCTTTATCTTCCAGCTTTCCATACTCTTCAAAACTTGATCTGCACGAATCTTGATTATCTCATAAGCAGCACTAAGTCTTCAGCAGTATTAATACTTTTAACATTCAGCAGTACTAACTACTAGCAGTATTCAAATTGCTTAGCAGTAGTAATCTCCTCTAGCAGTATTAACCTTGACTTAGCAGCATTAATCTTGTTCAGCAGCATTAACTTCAGAAGTAGTAACTTCAGAAGTAGTAACCAAGTTCTTCTAGCAGTATTAACTGTACTTATCAAATTCTGAATTTCCCAACAATCTCCCCCTAACTTGACTTTTAGGAAGAGAAGTCAAGTTCTTCAGATGGTCTTCAAGATGCTTTCAACACTCCAGTTCACACTCCTAGATTAGGATCCAAACCCAAGCTTTGATTAATGATTCTGCTAACCACAATCTTTGCCATTTATGAATCTTTTGAACATGTAAGCTTGGCATTCAACATTGCTTGTAATTTAGCCTTGCTGTGATCATAGATTTTATCAACCAAGTAGTACTCATGATAAGCTCTGTCCACAGTGATGACATAGACTCCACACCTTTCAAATATCATCCAGTTTTCTATTCTTTGGAATTTATTCTGTAGATGCAAATCTCTGATCACATGTTGAACTTTGCTAGGATCAAACATCATGCATAAGTACTCCATGGCTAGTCTGATTAAGCTTATTCCTTCTCCTTTCAGCTCCTTTTCATATAAATCCAATCCAACTTTAAACATCTCTTCTAAATCTGATCTTGAACAGCTTCTGATGAGTCTACCCCAAGTAGAGTACACTTCATATATATCTCCCACTCTCTTAAGCCTGAAGTATTTCTTCCTTTGATCTTCCAGAATATCCCAAAAGATGACTTCTGGTGCTTTCATAGAAATGGGATCATCTTGAACTGGTTCATCAGTTGTTGTAGTCATATAAAGCTCAAGATTATATTGCTTATTGGACTGTTCTGGGTTCTGCACAGATTCAGTTGAAGGAGTAACTGAAGGTTCTGCTGCAGTTTCTGCTCTTTCTTCAACTCTTGGCCTTTTGGACTGCTTCTTGGAAGCTATAGTCTTTACCCTCTTTGCAGATTTAGCCTCTATACCAACATTCTCTGAGTCTTCCTTATGCTCTTTTGTAGGTGTGACTTCCTCAAGGAATGGTTGCTGAATGTTTAGATCATGTCTCTCCTTCATTCTTCTTTCAACCTCTTCCCTTTGTGAGGAGTCCCCTTCCAGCTTAGCCATCTCTTTCTAATACAGCTCCTCCACTTGACTGTATGCCATATTATTAAACATTTCCCCTTTGACACCAATTGAACCTTTCAGGAAATTTATCATTTTTCTTCTTTCCTGATTGGCCAAAAAGGTCTTGGAGGGTTGTCTCTTCTGCTTTTTGAGTGGCATTCTTTTGACTGGAAGTTTCTTGGCCTCAGTTGCTGCTTTTAAGCTCTTTTGATATTTTGCATTGAGTTTTCTGGCCATTATACTTACAAGCTCTCTATCTGTTTCAGTTTGGATTTGTTCCTCCTTTTCCATCTGTTCTTGAAGTTGCTTTGCTAACTCTTCATCTAGCTCAATCTGACTTTTCTTCTTTAAACGTTGTTGTTCAGGTTCAACCATCTTTCCTTTTCCCTTAGCATCCTTCAGACTTGCCTTACTTATTTCTTTTCTTTTCTTTGAGAGACCTCCTTCATTGATGACCACTTCTTTGGCCTTTTTACTAGCCTCAGGAGTGTCATTCTTGGCTTTTACCAAAGTCTCTGCAATCTCCATTTCTTCAACAGACAACCCTGTTACTGCTGCTTCTTTTACTTCAGCAGCATTAACAGTTTCTGCTGCTTGAGCAAATTCTGTTTCCTTTTCTGCTGTTTCTGCCTCTTGTTCATCTTCTTTCTCCCCCTCAACCTCAGCTCTCTTTGTAGAAGAACTTTCTTTTTCTGTTTCAGCCTCTTTCTCTCCCTTGTTGGAAGCATCTTTATCTTTTGACCTCTTCTTCAAAACAAACTGTTTTCTCCTCTTCTTTTGCACCAACCTGGTCACCATTGTCTTCAACTTTGCAATCTGTACTTGTTGTGACAGAATCACCATTTTCATCTCATCTATCTCTTTTCTTTGTTGAATAACATCCAAGTTGATGTTGCCCATTGTTTCCATCAATTCATTATAGTCATATCTGTCCTCACCTTCTCCAGGAGTGTTACCCCCTTTTGAAGGATCATTGGATCTTTTTGTAGTGGAAGTCTTCTGCCTAGCAGAAGCACTATCCACCCCCTTGGTTTCTTGGCACCTGGGACCTTTGAATGATTGCTCATTCAAAGTTGCCATGGGGGAGGTCTTATTTATGTTACCACTGTCCTCCTCTGTGTTAGCAGGAGTAGTGGCAGTCTGCTCACCCATATGCTCATACATCTCCTCATTAAGCACCTCATTGGGCTTGAGAGACACCCCTTTGGTTTCCTTGTACATATTCTCTAAAGGAGAATTCTCCCTTAGAGGGCTTAAAGGCTCTGTGGGTGAAGGTACAAGAAGGGAAGGAGCCTTCTTTACCTTTTTCCTTATATAAGTTTGGGTAATTGGAGAGGTTGGCTTTTGAAGTAGAGACTGGGGGATTGATATAGAGTGGGAAGGTTGGGATTGGCTAGCAGTGGGATGGTCTAATGAGGGCCTTGACCCTGCTGCCATACCTTCTTCAGTGTGGGACACCACCATCATTGTAGAGAACAATGGGGTGTCAACTCCTTCCGAGTCCAAAGGGGACCTCTTCATGTTTGAAAAGACCTTACCTTTGGGGATTTTGGGTACATATACCTCATCAAAGTGAGGCATATCCGTCAATTCATGAGTTATAACTTCTTGTACAAACCTGGGGTACATATAAAAGCTCTTTTTGCTTCCCATGTTTGAGACAAGATCACTGAAAATCATTTTAGAAAAATTGTACCTTCTGGTAGTGGCCAAACAGACCAAAGCATAAGCAATGGTACTGCTAAACTCACTCCATCCATTAGTCTTTTTGGAAATGCAGTGCATAAGGGTATGGACAAAGAAACTCCATTGGGGTGAAAATTTAGCTTTTGAGAACTTAAAGACACCCAATGGGCCTCCATACCCCATTCTTGTAAGATTTGAGAACAAGTCCTCATTAGTAATAGAGGTTATACCTGTAGCATCGTCTAGACGTAGACAGATGCGTATCACCTCTTCAGTTACTGACAAGGGTTTGTCACACACCCTTATTTTCAGAATCTGCACACCATTCTCTGTAACTATGGTGGCATTCGCCCAGAATTGCCTTTGATGCTCTATGTAGATGATTGGAGACACAGTTAGAGCATGGGCGATATGGCTATTCTTCAGAAAATCCACTATCTGATGAAATCCTGCAGCTTGCTTTGGCTTTTGTAGCATCGCGATTTCATTGTGCTCGTCAATAAATGCCATAGACGCCATTGAGCTTGAATAATCTGTACTGGAACACTTGGTTCTTGAGAGAAAAGGGTTAGAGAGAAGATGAACAATATTCAAAGAGTCGTTATGAGCTTTTGGGCGGGCAAAGAGTGTATTTATACTATTCGGGACATAAGCAGTATTAACCTACTAGCAATATTAACTAACTAGCAGTATTAACTGAGAGCAGTATTAATAACTAACAGTATTAACTAACTAGCAGTATTAACTGAGAGCAGTACTAACAACTAGCAGTATTAACTAACTAGCAGTATTAACTGAGAGCAGTATTAACAACTAGCAGTATTAACTTTGCACTGGCAGTATTAAAACTGCACTGGTAGCATTAACTACACTTACACTTTTTGACACCATCCGTTTACTCATACTTTTTACTACTTTATTCATCCCCTGATCCTTTTCTTCTTGATCCTACATGATCATCACTCCCTCTGGAGTATTACTAAATGCAACCTGAAACACTTAAACACACAGGTTAGTAGCATCATGCTCAATGAAATCTTCCAAAGTCAACTTACCTTTTAACTCATGCCTTGAGCATTAATTATACTTCCTTCTGAATCAAATGCAACATGTCCTCCATCAACTCTTTTGAAGAATTTGAAGGCAGTCCATGTTACCTGTTGTGTGCCAAAAGCAACCACTATCTACATTCTAAATGCTCTTCCTCTTGAGCTTTTGGTTGCCCTGCACACTTGATAAATCAGTTAGTCTTGGAGGGAACCCAAGCCAAAGTGGTCTTGGGTTGTCCTTTCTCATTTATATAATCTGTCAGTTTGGTCTGGATGAGTTGTTTAGGAATCTCATGGCTGGAATACTTTGTCAAGATTATAGGCTTTGCAACATTAATACTAGTAGAAGCACTATCATTGTTAGCAGTAGTATTGGTTGCAGCAGCACTATTTCTGTTAGCAGTACTATCTGGGATAGCAGTACTAACAGGTTTCTTTACAATTGAAACCCAAACTTGAACAAAGTTGTTTTCTTTCTTTGTCTTTGAATTACTCCTTGGCTTATTTGGAGTATTTTTCTTTATATTAGCAAACTTGTTCTGAGCATGATACTTTTTAGGTGCTCTTTTCTCAGCCATTTGATTCCTTCTTTGATTCCTATAACCAAAAGAGTTTTGTGGTTGTCTTTGAAAAGTGACTCTTTGGTTAATAGGATTGAAATAACAGTATTTGGCAAGATGATTCAATTTGCCACAGATAAAACAAGGTTTTAGTCTATTGATTTTACTCAGTTCAACCCCTTGTTTTTGTGCCCACTGATTATTCCAGTTTCTCTGATTTCCCCTTGGTTTATCATGTTTTTGGGGCTCAGATTTATTGCATGCACACTGTTTGCAAGGGACAGGATTCATAACTGTGGTCTGTTTGTAATGGACCTTACCAGACTTTCCCTCTGTCTTCTCTATGTCCTTAGATTTGACCCAAGTCTTTCCACATCCCTCATTGGTGATAATGTGATTTTCTAGGGGAATCTCACCACTCACAGTGTTCTCCTTACTCTTATCATTAGAGTTCTCTTCTTCAGAGTCTGTTTCAACCACCACTTTGTCTAATGGATCTACCTTAGTGGCTTCATCAGACAATTCTTTCCTATTCTTGGTCTCTAGCAAGTCTGATATAGGAGGGATGTAATTGTTGTTGTATGGTGGTGGTGTGGTGTTATATACTATTCCTATTCTAAGTTTGTCATGGATTTGAGTTTGGAGCAAAGAGTCCATTGCTTTAGAAGCATTGGAAAATTTCTCAATATCCAGCTTGGCTTTCTCAAACTCACTCTTTATCTTCTCATTCTCCTCTTCTTTCTGTTTAAGCTTAAACTCATACTTTTCATCCTTCCTCTTGAGCCTGATGTATTCCTTTCCATCCACTATCAATGTATCCCAGTGAATAACTTCAGGAGGCTTAACACCAACAGGTTCTGCTGAAATTGGTTCAGGCACTTTGTCCATCACTACCATGTACATCTTTAAATCATCAGTACTTGAAGGTTCTTTCGTTTCAGATGACTCAGGTGCCCCTTCTTCTTCAGCAACCTTCTCAGCCTCTCCTTCAGTTATTCTAGGCTTCTTGGTTATCTTTCTTCTTGCCACCATCTTGGTTCTTTTAAGAGTCCTTAGACTTTCACCAAGAGTGGCTTTTTTCTTTGGTGGTGTTTCTTGCTCATTTGGAAAAGGTTTTTCTAGCATGAAATCATTGCTTTCTTTCATTCTCTTCTCCATCTCCACCCTGGCAGTTTCATTCCCTTGAAGCTTGGCCATTTCAGAATTATATAGCTCTTTGATCTGCTCAAATGTCATCTTGGAGAACCTTTCCTTTCTTACTCCTACAGCACCCTTGAGAAAATTTATCATCTTGTTTCTCTCTTGAGTGCCAAGGAAAGTCTTTGAAGGTTGTCTTTGTCTTTTCTCAGCAGCCATTTTGATCTTTCCAGACTTCCTTAGAGATGTGGCTTTCTTCTTGGCTAGTTCTGTTGCAAGACTTTGTTGATAGGCTTTATTCAGTTCTGCAGCCATTGTTTTTGCTATCTCTCTATCCTTTTCCACTTGCACATTTTATGCTTCTTCAAGTTCAACTTGTATCTTTCTAGCCAGGGCTTCATCTGCCTCAATCAACTTTTGCTTTTTCATTGGTTGATCAGCTTCAACTAACTTTGCTTTGCCTTTCTCTTTACTCATTACCTTCTTACTGCTATCTTTCTTGATCACTTCACCTTGTTCTTTGATGACTACTACTTTGGTCTTTGAGGTGACCTTGGGAGTATCATGCTTGGCTTTAATTAAGGCTTCTGCAATCTCAAGATCTGTTAATACTTCTTTCACTGTTTCTACTGCTTCACTTATTTCAGCAGTATTAACCATTTCTGCTGATTTACTTGTACTAGCAGTATTAATGGTTTCTGCTGCTTGCTCTTTTACTGTTGCTTTCTCTTTTGTTACTGCTGCTGCTTGTGTTTCTATTTCTGTTTCTGCTTCTTGCTCCCCCTCAACATCATGTTTCACCCCCATCAAGCTCCCCCTTATATGTGGCTTCTTCCATGTTAAACTCCCCATTTTTGGGAGCATCATCCCCTGATTTCCTTCTCCTTAGCACAAATTGTCTTTTCTTCTTTTTGTGGACTAGCTTCATCACCAATTTCTTGAGTTTGGTAATTTGCACTTGTTGGGACAAGATTACCAGCTTCATTTCTTCTATGTCAGATCTGATACCACTTGTCAGGATCTTAATTCTAAACAAGAATAAACTCTCAGAAAACAATATCAAAGAAGTTTGCGGAATAACACTTTGATATTCAATGAAACAGTAAACAAACAGTAAGTCTGATGAACAACTTGCAAACTCTTATTGAATGATTGAAAGTCACAAGCTTTTACACACAACCTCAATATTGATGAACAGATTCACCAATACGAATTCTACTTCTCTAGAATTAGGGATCTAACCTTGAGGTTGATTCTCTCTATCAAAAACAAAAACTTAGAATGCTAAAAGTTATTATTCTATTAAGTCTAAACTATTCAATATATACTGAAGATAAAAGATAATTACAAATAATAAAAGATCTTCAAAATAATCTTCCATCTTTATCTTCCAGCTTTCCATACTCTTCAAAACTTGATCTGCACGAATCTTGATTATCTCATAAGCAGCACTAAGTCTTCAGCAGTATTAATACTTTTAACATTCAGCAGTACTAACTACTAGCAGTATTCAAATTGCTTAGCAGTAGTAATCTCCTCTAGCAGTATTAACCTTGACTTAGCAGCATTAATCTTGTTCAGCAACATTAATCTTGTTCAGCAGCATTAACTTCAGAAGTAGTAACTTCAGAAGTAGTAACCAAGTTCTTCTAGCAGTATTAACTATACTTATCAAATTCTGAATTTCCCAACAAATAATTAATATGTATAATCATCTTCCAAAATCATCATTAACATTTCAATAATATCATTTACTATCGAATGTGTCTTGTAATTCAGAGAAAAACGTATAAGAAACTCACCTCAAGTCCACGGTTGAAGATAAGCTCTAAGGACTATAATTTTCCGAAACCAAAAACCTGAATTAATTGGGTTAAGAATGGCGTTAAACCCTCATAAACATCATTATAATCCTCTTAAATAACCCTCTAAATATCACCCTTGAACAAAGCTCCAAACTGGACCTAAAATAGAATTCGAAAAATCTAAAAATGTGTGAACAGGGACTTACACGACCTGGCTCACAACTCCAGGTCGCAACACAAGTCGTGGTACCCACTAGACTCCCTTACGTGACCATCCACGCGACCCCAGGTTGCAGCTAAGGTCGCTCGACACCTTGATCGACCTGTAACTTACTAGAACTCGATTTTAAACCTAGGAATTTCTATAATCCCCAACATTGACTTTGAATTAAAGGTCACCCCTAAAAAACAAACACGTTTAAATCCCCAAAATGAATCCAAAACCTGATATAACAACCGATCATAAACCAATATAATCAATCCAACAATAGATATCAAGCTTTTAACCAAGCAAAACTCAAGTTTTGAAGGTGATCAATCAAGAACTCCATGAATCACCATAGGATTCCAAATTTAAAACTCAACATATAACTATGTTTAACCCAACAAGGGTTTTTACTATCAAATCCTCATTTCAACACTAAAATCTCTAAATCAAAAACCCCCAATAAGAAAAGCTTAAAAAAACCCACAAGACTCCATTAAAAGTAAGGTCTAGCTCAAGATAAATGTTTAGAATGAATACCTGGAGTGAGATAACAAAAGAATCCACCTCTCCTTCATGAATCCTCTACGCTCTCTCCCTTGGAAGCTTTTTCCTCTTCAAGAGCACACTCTCCTCATACACACACACACACAATTTCCCAGGGACAATCATGTTTTCTCCAAGAATGGGCCAAAATCTCTTAAATACAACCATTTCATCATTGGCCCCAGTGGTGGATCCAAGATTTTTGTCTAGTGAGAGAACCTTTATGGTAGATTTAAGGTCCGCAAAGTCGTCCGATGTGTTTCTAGCTTAATTCCATGGATTCGGGAGATTTTTAAAATTTTTTGGTTGATTTCGATGGAATTTTAAGTTTTTTGTCGATTTCGATGAACTTTTGCCCTTTTTTTGGTTAATTGCGAGAGACTTTTTTTTGGGGGGGTTTGGTTGGTGGGGGTACAGGCAAAAAAGTAATGGAGGGAACTATAGTAAAACGTTAAAAAAATTGTTTTTAAGCTAGATAAACAATGTTTTTCTTTTGCTTTTAATGGGGGCCCATCCCCCACCTTTCATAAGCTTCATCCCCTGAATGGTCATATGGAAAATAGAACTTTGACCAATCAACCCTTGAACTCTCTCCCAAATACAACTTTTTGGGATTTGGGTTATTACACTTGCCTAGTCACGTGGGTGATCTGACTTGAAAATATATATGTTACAAAAGTAAATATTTTTTTTATATTTGTGTTCTTGAGAAGAAAAAGAAGGAAAGAGAACAAAAAATATGTTCTTAAACATGAGATTAAAAAGGAAAGACGTCATTTTTATGAATATACTGCTCTTATTTGCTTTTCTCACTTTTTTTGTAATTTATGAGTAGATGTATAATTTTATAAATCTTTTAAGGGGTATTATCTCTCTCATTTCCTTTCCTCCCATATTTGGGAGGAAAATCATCGTTTATTTTCCTTCCTTTTTTCCTTTCCCTCTTAAAAACATCTAGAACACAAGATATTTTTCTTTTCCCCTCAACTTCCCTCCTTTTCATTCTTAAAGAAAAAGTCTCGAGAACAAAACGTAAATATTTGACTTAAGAAATACAAATCACAACATCAAAATTACATTCTACATGTAGAGAAAGATACTACAATCAATTTATTGCTATATATATATATATAACGTTGAACAACCATCAATCTTATTTGTTCTCTCGAGTTGCTCGTCAAATTGAAAAATTGAGAGTTGGCGTTACCGACAAGGGAACTTTCTGTGTTGCAGTAGCTCCGTCATTCTCTGTCATGTCTATATCTTTAGGACTTAATCCAGAAGGAAGTTTCCAATTGAAGTAATATAACATTTGAGCAAGAGCAAACTCAATAGAAGTCAAACCAAAAGTAATCCCAGGACACATTCTCCTCCCTGATCCAAACGGGACAAACTCAAAGTTTGTACCCATGAAGTCAACTGAAGACTTGTCAAATCTCTCCGGCTTGAAGCTTTCCGCATCATCCCAGTATTCAGGATTGACTGCACATGCATAAGCATTGACAATCACTTTTGTTTTTATTGGTATATCGTAACCATCAATCTGACACTGCTCCATACATTCCCTTGGGAGTAACAAAGGAAGAGGAGGATGAAGCCTTAGAGTCTCTTTGATTACGAGTTTAAGGTAAACCAAATCTTTTAAGTCGTCCTCGACGATTGTTTTCTTTCCCTTGAATGTTTCTCTCACTTCTTTTTGTGCCTTCTCCATCACATTCGGGTTTTTCATCATTTCGGTCATTGCCCACTCTATTGTCATTGCACTTGTATCAGTGCCTCCGGTAAACATGTTCTGTGTAGATAAGTTTTTAACCAAAATAGCCCAATAATTCACTAAAATGACCAACAAATTGTGTTGAATAAAATATCACACATTTTCTAGCAATTTTCTTATCGATTTATATATGCATAGCTAAATTGCTCTTAGATCATGAAGTTAATACAAATTCGTTGTGTTAGAAAGATATTTAGATTTAAAAAATACAAACATTCTATTTGGAAATTGCAGTATTTGATTTTTATAATAGTTTAATAAAAATATTAAAAAATGTTGACAAAATACTTGAAAAATCAATTATAACAAACAAATATAACTTATATATTTAAATATATAATACATAGACACGTGTATATGTGTAAACATCAAACAAAACAAATAGTCTTTTCCACGAGCATTGTTCAACATAATCTTTCCAAACTGTCAAATCTCTAGATTATGTAGCCATTGGAAAGTCGTGACATATTATATTCAAATTTTCAATGTCTACGTTATATGGTCGAAACACCTATAGTATGTCTTAGATGACGTTTTATATAACCCTATAAACTAATAGATAAGAAATAGTAAATATCTTGAAGAAAATAAAACAATACAACTCGGTATTTTTTTTTTTTTTGTAACCGTGGGTTTCCGGATCAGCTTACGCGCACCGACTAATCCCTGGGCGACCACGAATGGGCTGGAGTCATCGCAGGTGAATCTCCATGACCACAAGAGCTTTGGCAGCGCCTAGATTTGAACCCTGGGTAGATGAGATCTTCCACTACATCCCCCAAAGACTTTACGAGTACGCCACAACCCAAGTGGTTTTAAGCATAACTTGTTATTGATTTTAGCCTGTCTTCTTTATTACCATGGTTTTATATATAAGTGGTCATAATTGACTAATTTTATTTTAAAATAAAATTAGTCAATTATGAAATAAAATTAGTCAATTATGACCACCTATATACGTAGTCATGTTAACAAAGACAATAAACTAAAAACTAATATATATATATATATATATATATATATATATATAGGGTCAGGTTCACGTGAGACCAAGTTATTTCCGTGAGACCACGTGAGACCAAGTCTTAAAACATGAAACTTCACACCGAAACACTGTGAATGTAAAAAACATTCGAATCTTCATAATGTAATCACACTATGAAGGTAAAAAACCTAAACCAAGTTAAAAAAAATCAAACCTTCACAGATAAAAGACTGTGAAGGTATATCCGAACATTCACAGTGAAGACGCTGTGAAGGTAAAAAAAAAAAACATTCACAGCGAAAAACACCGTGAACGTAACATTTACGTTGTTTTTCCTATGAAAAGTTCGGTTTTTTTTACATTCACAGTTTTTTGGTGTGAAGTTTCATACTTTAAAGCTTGGTCTCACCGGTCTCACGGAAACTGTTTGGTCTCACGCGAACTTAAGTCTATATACATATATATATATATATATATATATATCAAATTTTAAAACTTTATTTTCAAAACTAAAAACTTTCCCCACCTTTATTTTTAATAAAAAATATACGAAATATTAATCAAATTTACAG
Source organism: Arctium minus (assembly GCA_954870635.1). Classification (NCBI taxonomy): domain Eukaryota; kingdom Viridiplantae; phylum Streptophyta; class Magnoliopsida; order Asterales; family Asteraceae; genus Arctium; species Arctium minus. Next base: position 51,166,490 of record OX941094.1, read on the forward strand.
CAGTACGTTATACCAAAAAACAAAATATATATGTACTTTTTGCCCGTTTAAGTTTATTTTCTATGTTTCCCACATTTTTGGTGTTTCATTTAAACCATTCCTTACACACAACACACACCTATTTATATAGGCCAAGGATAATTTGCAACCCACGTAAATTTTACAACTCATGCAACACACATCTTAACCGTTAGATCAGTGATAAACGGTTATTTTATTTTTATTTTTATGTTTTTTTAATTGAAAATATTGGGCCCACATTTATTGTAACCGTCGATCATGAATCCAACGGTTAAGATGTGAGTTGCATGGGTTGTAAAATTTACGTAGGTTGCAAATTAAACTACCCCTATATATATATACCCCTATATATATATATGGGTTGTTTTATTTGCAACCCTTAAAAATGTTGCAAACCTTGCAACCCATATCTTAACCGTCGGATTCATGATCGGCGGTTACAATAGATATGGGGCCCAATATTTTTAATTAAAAAACAGAAAAATAAAAATAAAATAACTGTCGATCATGAATCCAACGTACGGTTAAGATGTGAGTTGCAAGAGTCGTAACCTTTTTCAGGGTTGCAAAATATCCTTCCAATATATATATATATATAAAGAATTAAAGATTGAAAATATATAGATGGATGTATGAACATGCATACCACAAAAACAGCCTTGATGTTGTTATCCGTGATGGGAATTTGAAGACCACCACTCTCTTTGATGGTGAAAAGAACATCAAGCAGATCATCTTCCGATTCCCCATTTCTTAATCTTCTGCTTTTCCTTTCCTCAAAGATTTCATCAAAAATCCTATCCAGGCTCTTGTGAATCGTGGTCAACTTCGATTTCATCCCAGAAATCACCGAAAGAAACCCAAACTCAGGAAACAAATCAGCAACATAAAACCCACTCACCAATCTCCCCAATTCGTCCACCAATTCAATCAACACATCTTGTTGTTTGCAGTTATCACCAAACGACGATTTGCAAACGATGTTGTTGATCATCTTAGTCACCTTTTCACGTATGGTCACCGGCTTCCCACTTGCCGATCGAATAAACTCGACGAAACTGCCCACTTCTTGCTGCCGAAAGCTGCTGAACGATCGGACTTTTTTGGCACTCAACAGTTCAACAGTGATGATCTTTTTTAATTGTCGCCAGTAATCACCGTAAGGACCAAGAGCCACGTCGGAGCCACCGTACAAAACTATGTCGGCAAGCAGTGAAGTGGGTCGGCTAGCAAGTGCGAGATCGTTGGTTTTGAAGACATCTTTGGCTAAGTGGGGTGATGAGACGATGATGGTGGAGATTTGGCCGAGTTGCATGTGCATGATCGGGCCGTATTTCTTGGCTAGGTGACGGAAGGCATGGTGCGGCAGTGCTCCGGCGATCTGGTGGATGTTTCCGATGATGGGTAACTTTGGTGGGCCTGGTGGCAGGTTCAGAGAGTTGGAACGATTGGGTTTTTTGTTGAAGATGAAGAAGAAGTAGATAATGAGAGACAAAAATAAGAAGATGAAGGTCAAATCGAAGGCCATTGTTACAGAAGAGAGAGAGGCAGTAGAGGATTGATGATGCATGGACCTCCATTTATGAACTCCAAAAACATGTGGTTGAGTGGCATTACATTGACTAGATTGCAGTTTCTTGAACAATTATGGACTGTGCATATTTGAAATTTGGTGCGGAATCAATTATTTTATGAGTAAACTTCGGATTGGGTCCCCAAGACTATGTTATTTCATTAAAATTGGTCCCTACTATTCATTTACTATGATAAATTTGTCTATGATGTATGTAAGATCAACTAATTTTGGTCCCCCTAATAACGTCGGTTCATCTTTTCTAATTAACTTCAAATAAGTGAGGAGCAATATTGTCATCTACTATACATTTAAAAACTAATATTTTGATTTTAATTTAGTATAATTCATATCTAAATAAAACCATCCAACTTAATTATAAAATAAATTTTCAGTCTTCAGAACATATTATAAACCATCTCTCATGAAATACTTATATAGAGTTAGGTTCAAATGAGAACAGTAAATATTTAAAAAAATACGAGAACCAACAAAATCATATACTATTTTACATTAATGCGGGAAAAAAACCACGCAGACGATTTTGGTCACGGTTCCAGGTCCGCATGACTTTTTCGGGAGTAATGTAAAATCATATATGATTTTGTTGGTTCTCGTGTTTTTTTAAATATGTATTGTTCTCGTTTGATCCTCCCTTTACTTATAGGTTGGGTTTTGATGAAAATAAGGTTTATGGTGGAAATGTGAGAACAAAATCTTTATATACATTAATTCATATACCTTCATCTATCTTTAAGTGCTTTAATTTACCACTTTACACTTTTTATCATCATGACTGAAACTTAAACAAATTCATACTGTGAAAGTTTGTGAAAGTGACTAAAAGTGAAAATAAATATGAAGATAAAGGTATATAAAGGTAGTTGAAGGTAGATGAATGTAGTTGAGAGTACTGAAAATAGTTGAAAGAAATTAAAGTTACATTAAAAAATCAACTAATCCAAAGGCTCATAATTGTTTTTACTATTTTAATCATAACTGTTATTCTCATACGACGCCACATCTATAAAATTGATCAAGAATTCAAATCAACTTCTCATGTTTCTCACGTTAACTCAACTTCTCACACGATCATTCGCCTATATATATATATGGCCAGGTTCAGGAGAAAACTCTAAATAAATGGAAAACCGAAAAACCATGAAAAAACGAATGAAAAAGTATATGAATATGGATGTCAAATTAACGAGAAAAATATGATCGTTTATTTGGTGTAATTTATTTCGCTCGAATTTTGTTCATTTTTCGTATTTTTTCGAATAAAAAATAGGGGGTGGAGGTTTTTTTAATTTAAAAAATATTGTTGTAACCACCTGTTTAATCATATTCATCAGATCATCTAATCTAACGGTTGATAAGGTATTTTTTAGCTTTCCATTTATTTGAGGTTTTCCCTTGAACATCCGTCTATATATATATATATATGTGTGTGTGTGTGTGTGTGTATATATATATATATATATAAAAGGAGTGTTTAAATCAGAAGACTAAATGTTGAAAATATGAGAAGATATCTCATCAATCAGATAAGATCTTTCAATGGTCAAGATCTTGAGATCATATATGTAAATAGAGATAAAATAGCGAATAATGTAAATAACCTCTTAAGAAAGTTGAGGAGGGGGGATTTAAAAACTTTAGTTAAACTAATTTACTAGTCCAGTTTTTTTAAATTTTTACGCATTTTCTTTTTTAAATAAAATTGGAATATCCTTTTTAAATTAATTAACATAGCTCAAACATGTCGTATTTGTATATACGTGAGAAATTAATCAACTTTTGTACGGGAAATCGTCGCAATAATAAGGCATTTATTACCAAACTTCAAAAGTTGTGGTACCAAAAGAAGTCAGGAAGTCTTCTACGTCACAAAAGTAGAAACTTGTCGTATTTGAATAGATGAATGTCTTACAGAAGAACGACACTTGGTTGCTAGACAAATATAGAGAGATAATAAAATTGATTGATGCGGGTGCAGTAGAGGAAGAGTTGTATTTGTGTGCAACTGTGTGTGGCAACACCGATACAACACTTGTTGTACAAATCAATATAGTTATAATTCAATAAAGAAACTTTAAATTAAATAAGCAAGAGGTCTTGAATTTATTTTATTATCTTTTCTAGAAGATTAGATTGTTTTAAAGTTCCCATTTTACTCTCCTTTTTTATTTTTAAGCTTCCTAGGTTGATTAAGATCTTTTGATTTTATATCCTTATCTTAGGTAAGTTGGTTTCATTTAGTTTCCTAAACTTCTAGGTTATTTCCTTTTATGAGTGGTTTTGGCTTGCCTATAAAAACCCCTTTAAAACTCTTTCGTAAGCACTTTATTTTTTAATAATAATTTCTGAATTTGAGCGTGCTCAATTTCTTTCCACTTATCACAAGAGGTGAAGGCCTTTTGTGTGGCATGTCAACCTTATCCTAAGTAAACCCTTAGGTGGCGGTTCATCCTTGTTGAGTCAAAATATTGTATTCAAGATTGAAAAGGGTCAAAATGTAGTTTTGTAATAGTTGTGTTTGTAAATTGTTGTAAAGTCAATGTGTTTGACTTAGCTTTAAGTGTTTGTGTTGTAAGGTCAATCAGTTTGACCATATAAATAGTTTGAGTTCTTTGTAAATGTTGTAACTAGAAACAGACACGCACACATTTTAGAGAGAGAGCTTAGAGAGAGAAATATGTTAGATATGTGGCACTATGAGATATATGACTATTGAGAAATCATTGTAATAAAAGTTCAATCAATAAAGATGATTTATACATATTGTGTGCATTGATTAGTAGCTTGAATATGGGAATTACATTTGGTATCAGAGCATATCAGATCATCAGAAATCAAGATTTTTTGTTCAAAAATGAAGAACACGCACCAAGGCTGTGATTAGATTGATTTTTGAGTTTTTGTACTATAATTGTCAAAAAAATTTGTTGTTTTGTATGCGTTTATTGTAGTAGAACACTTTTCATTCAGATTGTATACACAAATTCACTGTATTTTGATATCTATTTCTTGAGTTTGTAGTTTTTAAAGTCGATTGTTTTCACGTACTGTTCAGAATCGAGATCATGGATTCAGTTGTTCTTTGATCGAATTGCTGTTGAGGTTTTGTTATCAACATCATTGTGGATAAATTCACAAAGTTTCAGGGTTTAATTTGAAGATTTGGATCAATTTTATCATTTTATGTGAATAAAGTGTTATGAAGTCGAAAGTATCAAGAACACGTAAGATCTGAAAATTTTGCATGTTCTTATGAGATCACGCATGGCTCTTGGTGATTGAAGATTGTTAAGGACAGGTTTCGCACATCCCCTTGTATGAAAAGTGAGAATTTCGCATAAGCTTTCATACAAAAAGTGTTGATTTGGATTGCTAAGGGAACTTTTCGCAAGTCTCTTCATACGGAAAGTTAAAAATTCGCATCTCACTGCATGTGAAAAGCTTTTGTTTCTTTCAAGTTATATGCGAAAACTAGAAGAATTCGCATGATGAAGTCTTGAAATTTTTCTAAGGGTGGAATTCGTACATTTTACTTCTGCGAAAAGTGATCTTGTGGAAATTGTCTTAGTCTAGAATTCGTACATCATTGCTTGTGCGAAAAGCTTTAGATTTTTTGAAAGTGCAAGTGAGGAATTCGCATAACCTGACGTGCGTAAAGAAGGGAACTCGCATCCTACTACGTGCGGAAAGCTCTGTTTTCGCATCCCTTTGCGTGCAAATTGTTTGTTGTGTCCGAAAAGTGATCCTGTTTTGTGTGAAAAGTGTAGAATTCGCTCAGTTTCGTGATGATTCTATACTTAGAATATTTTTGGAATTTTTTATTAATTTTTTTTTCAAGTTTGGTTTTAAGCCAAGTTTTCTAATTTTTCTGATTAACGATCATTTCAAGATCTTATTTTACAGATCTTAAAATGTCTCAAGGTTACAGTTTTTAGTTTGGACAGATGAACATCTCTGAAGTAAAGCTAATCTAACGCATCTTGCTGGACAATTATCTATCTATACCAAGATGGAAAATGAGTGTTCAAGGGAGAATACAAAGATTAAATCTGAGAAAGCTGAGTTACAAGTTAAAGTCTTTGCTCTTGAATCGGAAATAAAAGATCTGAAAAGTAAATCTGAAAGCCCAGATCTTAGAGCTGAAAAAGACAAATTGAAAGAGAAAGTGTTTAGTCTGGAAGTTGAGGTAAATGTGATGAAAGAAGAAGCTTCACAAGTAAAGGACAACTCAGTGCAAGAAGAATTAAACAAGGTTGAAGAGAACAGAAAAGTTTTGGAAAGAACAAACACTGAGTTGAAAATGAAGATTTTAGATTTAGAAGCTAAGACTGTCAAACCTAAGCAAAAAGATTCATTCAAGAAAAAATGATAAGATGGTTAAAAGTTTATAATCTACATACAAAGCTACAGAAGAAGATATTTGTTTTGGAGAAGCAGATTGCTAAAGAAAGAGAAGAATTTAAAAAGGAAAGAAAAACTTCTGCTCAAAAGTTTTCTGATTTCTCAAGAAAATGATTTGAAGAAAAGAAAACCGTTGAACTGAAATATGCTAAACTTTCTCAACAAGTGACATACTTTGAGAAAGTGATTATCACGGAAAGAGACAAATTTGAGAAATAAAAGAAGAAAGTTGAACAGAAGAATGTTGGTGTGTTTAAAGAAATTTCAGATCAGAAGAAGATTGTTGAGAAAGATTTTGAAGAAGAAAGAAAAGTTTTTGAAACAAAGATAAGGAAGTTGACAAGAAAATCGTATGAGCTATCAACAACTGCTATGAAGGAGAAGAATGCGAAGTCTGAACGACATAAGAAGTTTGACCTGCTTTCAAAGGAAAGAAACAGTTTGTCTGCAAAGATAACTGAACTTGAAGAAATCATGTTTAAGGTGAAATTGACTGAACAAAAGACGCCAGAATCAATTGTTTAATCATTGAGAGATGATTTAGCTGATTCAGAATGCTCATTCAAGACAGCTTCAAGTTCTTATCATACATATGTTTCTTCAAAGAGGTCAGTAAATTTCAAAGATTAGATTCGTCCTTCTAACCTTTTCTATGATAAAAATGTTGATGGTTCAGGTATATCTAGAAAAAGAAATGTTAAAGAAAAGTTAGTTTGGAGAGTGAAAGGATCCTCAGATGAGAAGAAGGATCATAAATCATTTGTGCATACACCAAATGCAAAGAAGAACAATGCTTCAAAAGGTAAATCTTTTGGTAAAAATAAAGCAAAAAGTTAAGTATGATGCTTCAAAAACTCATTCACTATCTTTTAGTTTGTAGCATTATGCATTTAGGGTCCCCTTCTTTTGTTAACCATTTCATAGGTCCTAACCGTGTTAACCAAACATATCCATTGATTATTAAGATATATGGTTTACAATAAATCATATTTTTTATTTTAATTGATATGAATTTCAAGGGCTTGAAATAAGAATGCATATGTGCACAAGGGTAAAAAGGTAAAAATACAACATAAAGTCAAAAAGGAAACAACACCGTGAACCAAAAATACAGGAGCAAAATTAGGGATCCAGGCGACATGGATTGAGGGGAAATCGGTGCACTTCCAAACCGAACCTTGTTAATCCACAACAATATTGCATCAACCTCAAGAAATACGAACTTCAAGGAAGAAGAAAAGAAGAGGATATTCAAAATCATTGCCAAAATCGCACCCCGTATCTCTATCCTCGATGAAAAGTGCTCAATATGGATGCAAATGAAGGCAGGAATCGTTTAAGAAGAGGTAAAATCCTAAATTTCTAGGGTTTATAAAATGGGAATTACTCAATTAACTTTTTGAGAAACCATTGTTGCAGGTCGGCGTCCCAGTGAATGAATATTCAAAACAATTGGGGCTACCGAGGTTCAAGAACACCATCGACACACCTATTGACGTTGACGCAGATGAAAACCCTAACATAGGGTACTTAGTTGCTAAAATCGGCGAGAGCGTAGGGCTTACATTGAATGCAAATAGTGAAACGATGTGTGGATTATTTTCTTGATTGGGCTACTTTGAATTAGTTTTTTACAATAAAGGTAATGATTTTGTTGTTATCAATTGTTGCCAATTTGATCATTTTCATTTGTATGAATAGTTGCTTTCATTGTGCATAAAAGGGCACATTTTGGGAAATTTAAGAAACTTCCACAATCACTTGTTTTCAATGCATACGCATCATTGTAATGTGCACAATGGCACAAAGTCACATATGAATATCAAAATTTCTTGGGGTCGAAACGTGAAATTTAATAGTGTAGGATGTGAAATCTTTTGGGTATTTTCCATATGGGCAAAATTGAATATGTGTGCACATATGCAATTGATTATGGTATGTGCATAGAATATGCATAGATTAAGGACAAAGTCATGTATGGGCCTAAATGCACACATGCACTTGCCTGTGTGAACATATGCACTTGAATGTGGTATGTATGTGAAATCTTTTGGGTATTGTCCATCTGGGCAAAATTTGAAAATTTTGAATATGCGTGCACATATGCACTTGATTATGGTATGTGCACAGATCTACATATAATGTGCACATATTGAGGACTGAGTCAGGTATGGGCCTAAATGCACACATGCACTTGACTCTGGGTGCACATATGCACTTGACTGTGGTGTGTATGTGAAATCTTTTAGGTATTGTCCATATAGGCAAATTTTGAAAATTTTAATATGTGTGCACACATGCCCTTGATTATGGGATGTGCACAGATTGTGGTATATGAACAAAATGTGCACAAATTGAGGACTGAGTCAAGTATGGGCCTAAAACGCACACATGCACTTGACTATGGGTGCACATATGCAATTGACTGTGGAGTTTTCTTTCAAAAAGTTTGATTTTTCATTTTCCCAGGAATCTAAAATTGGTTATGTTTAAACTGTTTTATTTAGTGATTTTGTTGATCAAATTCCAGGACTTTATTGGAACTTCCTTTTTTTTTATTTTTTTTTTATTGAAGATCAAGAACTATTGGGTATTCAATCCAGAAAGCTCTATTCTTCCGCAATCTGTGTCAAATATTTATGTTACACTGGTTCAACTCAAGTTCTATGATTTCTTTTTTTAGTTTCATGGGATCTTTTGTTGAACAAATATGTTAAGTAAATTATTATACTCTTAGATGTTTCATACATCATATATGTGGTGATTGCAGTGGTTTGTTCATAAACTTCTATGTCATTGTATATTTTTGACACTCATTTGTTTTGATCTTCTTCTCTTTGAACTCAATAAGAAAGGCTTACTCAACGCTCTGTCACTATGGGGTTACATAAGATTTTTGTTTTTTTAAATAGATTGATGCCTAATGTATCCATGGTCATTTGTATAATGGCCCAATTCCAAAGCATATAACTGAACCTATAATCTCTAAAATCTATTTAAAATATGAGTAGCCTGTCACCAAGACCTTGCAATTCATACCCCTAAGAAAATTTCTAGGCGTGAAAGGAGATATAAATGTTTGGTGGAATTTGATTGCTTGGATAAGCTATTAAGATAATTATCAAATTTAAATATGAGAAAAATATGGAAACAATTTAATTAATATTATAATCATTGAAAAAATATACCAATTATACCCCTAAAATATTTTCTAGGCGTGAGATGGGATAAGAAGGTTTGGTGAAATTTGATTGATTGGAATTTGGTTAATAAGGCAATGGTTTGGTTAACAAAAGAATGAGACTCTATCTCTCTATATATATATGTATATATATATATATATATATATATCGTTTTAACAGGTAGCGGAAGCATATTCATGTGTAGCTAATGGCCTCTTTTCGTTGGGGACGTTGGCAAGGGCGGAGCCAGGAATTTCTACTAGGGTGGTCCTTCTTAATAAAAGAAAAATAGATATATGATGATATTATATTTATGACAAAGTTCGATCAAAAAGTAAATATATATTTCAAAAGCCGTAACACTAACCTTTACATATTCAACAATAAATTTGACGTGTTTCAAAAGTTCGATCAAAAGGTAAATATACAATTTCAAAATATAAATACTTAAAATCCTAGGAACAAATTTGTTAGGATTGAGACTTGGGACTGTTTATAGATACAACAATAGATAATCTGCAATGGAATTGGTTCATATGATATAATCAAAATATTAAGAGTCCAATAGATAATTTATCCATATGGTTAAGTTCAAATTGTTGTTTTATGCTTGTATATAGCAAATCTCGTCTGAAATTTGGGGTTATTAAAACAAAATTTTGGGCTTATTAAAAAAAATTAAAAGTGAGGGTGGGCAGTGAGGCCTCTGGCCCATGGAAGTTGGATGTGCGTAGTTAGACCATTGCCATTTTGTAAGATGGACCTCTTTTATGATAATATCATGGCATGGTTCCCAGTGACATTTCCATACCGCTCAATTGGAATTAAGGGATATCAAGAGAGGAAGAGAAGGATAACGTAGAGAAGAGGAGGGCTTGAGTTTGGAGTAGTGATAGAAGGTTGTGAGCCAAACAACCAACTACATTCTGAGGTAAGGGTCATTGCTTTCTTGATCATATAATCCTCTAATAATGCTTATTATTCTTATTTGTTGCTTGAAGTGAGAATGAAGCTTGTACATAATCGGGGTTTGGGATTTAGGACAAATGAAAAGGGGAATTTGCATTCATAGTCTGGGTAGTGATGTTGACTCACAACTTTATGGAATTGATTTCATGGTTTTGCTATGTTGTTTGAGAATATAAAAGAAGAGATGAATTCTTATGTTCAAAGGTGTTCTACTACTGATTATATAAAATTACTAGAATCTATTTCTCTTAAGATAAATTCCATCATTTTGTTGTTAACTTCTTTTCTCGTAGTATAAATAAGGGAGTATTTCTTTTATGTTTCCAGGCAAGAAAAAAATAGCTCGCATAGCTATTTAGTTAGTTATCGTCACTTTCATGTTTTAAATTCAACTTTGAAGTTTTTGGTACTTTGTTTCAGGTTGCTACAACATCTGTTTTACATTCTCACATCACTTTACTATTCTTGTCTATATATGCAATTACATTCAGTTCTTACATTGATATTTTGTATTACAATTCAATCACCCACCCTTTGCGTAATAAAAAGGTGACGCAAAACTGATTTGCGTGACTAGTTACTGGCGAAAATTTGACTTTATCTCCAACAACTGAATCCCTGAAAAACTTGATGAATTCGCGCAAAGTATGGATGAACTCGCGTAAAACTCGAAGAACTCGCGGAAAACTCAGATCTGGCGCAAAACGATGATAAAACTCAGAATTCTTCCAAAAATCGATTACAAAACAAAATTTGATGAAATTTTCTTGCACAGAAATGTTCGAAAACCGATTTCTAACAACTTCCAAACAACCAACTCGATCAAAAACCAGAAAATTGATGAATTGTGAATTGAACAGTACGTGAAAAACGTTTTTCCAGAAACTTGAAAAATCACAAAATTGAAGATCAAAATGAGAATTTCTTGCAAATTGATGTGAATCAAAAGTATTTTATAGTAAAATCGGATCCAACGAACAAAAAATCAAGAAAATTCGATCAAAAACTAGTCCGAATTTGATGAAAAATCAAAAAATGAGATTTTCTTGAAAAAATCAAGAAAATCGATCAAATTTTCTGATTCAACACAAATTCAGAATTCGAAAAACATTTCTCTCAATACTCTCAGATTTAGAACAACTTTGATACCAATTGATAATCCCAAAATCACTAAATCTTTAGAGAGAGAAAGTAGAGAGAGAGATTGAAAGCGCAAAGTAGAATCTGTATTGAGTATGCGTTAGGTTCCTTACAAGACACAAAGCCACAAGGGACTTAAATACCCTGGCCAATACTACACAGAAATGTACCCTAAACACAGTATTAGACCAAGCCTATAAATACAATGATTACTATAAAATCAGACTTAGCACATGTGATATTTACGCACCATGTGGACGAGACCCTGGAAAGGGTTAGGGTCATGGTAAGAATCGGGAATGATTTTTCAATACCTGGAGTAGAGATACAACTACTTCCCCATAATGGACAATCAAATATAAAATGCACTAAAGGGTGCTCTTATCGAAAAAGGGAACAAGTTGAAAATGAACTATATCATATTAATTTAAGATTGATTAAACATAGGTTTCTTGGACATTTATTTTAAGTATTAAAATTAATTTCTTTTGCTTAAGTAAAATCGAATATGTAACCATTATAGATGTAAATGAATACATCTAAATAAACAACAAAACTATCAATATTCTCCATTCCATGTAGGAATGTATCGAGGAGAACTTGAGTTTTTGAAGAATATTCCACACAATCTAAAATGATAGACAAATACTTATTTTATAATTCATCCAACCAAAATACTTAGACGATGGACTGTCATTTTCTTGTTGGTATAAGATTAATAGGAACCTTGTAAAGATATTTGTCTCAAATAGGAATTGTAATGGAAATGAGCATATATATACATGACTTCTAATGAATATGAAAGTAAACATATATCATGGAAACTAATGCGTCAAACTAGTAGATTATTGGGTCATCGAAACATTTTTTTGTCACAAATAAAGAACTTTAGGTCAATGACACATATATGTTTCGACATGACCATGTGGGACACCATGGTTATGACATAGTGATCCGTGTATTGCAAAAGACACATAGACACATTCTCTTTCGAGTGAAAGACAAATTGCAACTGTTGACTTCTGTAACACCCTAAAAACCAGAGTGAATTTAAAAATGCGGAAACTGGACAAATAAATATCATCACTTGGTATAAACCTCCCAAAAAGGGGAATGTACTTAGCCTTTACAAAAATCTGTATACGGATATGGAATTCAACAACAAACTAATCTAAACATAAACTATCTAGATTACATCGGTTGTTAATCCAACATCACCAAAAGAATGGGACTTAAACAATTGCCCAACATCAAATACTAGTCATCTCAAAAGCCCCCGAGACCAAGCTCGTCACTCAAACCCTTGGCAACCCACCACTAATGGGAGCTTGTTATACACATCATTTGAGAAAAAGTGTTAGGCTTAAAGCCTAGTGAGAACATATAGTTTATAAATTACAAGAGATATAAACAAATGCATCACACGAAAACCTTTTCAATAAGGTTTAGTTTTCAATTGAAGCTTTTGCCCCAACCGGGCTTTTTCGATGTAAACTCATCATGTGATGACAAAAGATAACCAATTTTACCAAGGATTTTAGCGTAACACAAAGTAGGCCACAATCCGAGTCATGAGTCGAGTCACTTGGAATCCATGGCCACGAACTACAAAGGTTCGTACTACGATGTGAGGGAGGGCCCCCGAGGAAACCAAGTCAAAACTCGTTCACTAGGACTCCACTATGACCCATGGCTAGTAACCGGTCTCACATAACCGTACTAAATGGCCCCCGAGGATCATAGGCATCCATAGCTACAAATAAGGGAAAACATGATCCATGGCTAGTAACCGGTCTTGCATAACCGAACCAAATGGCCCCCGAGGATCATATACATCCATTTTTACAAAGAGGGGAAAAGACATCCCAAATATAAGTCGACTCAATACCTAGGGATCCACTAGTAATTGGTACAGACTTGTCACAATAACATATGTGACTAACCATAGATAGTCATATGGTATAAAAACATTTTATAAACAAAATGCTTTCTTTCAAGTTTAACTGCTGGTAAGAATGAAAATCATAAAAATGAGTTTATATACATTCTTTCAAGTAGTCCACATAACTGTGCAAGTAAAACCTCCTTTTACTTAAAATAAGATGGAACCCATCATTTTAGTCGAAATGATCCGGAAACCCTAAAATCTCCCAAAACTCAAGTTATGTCAAAGTGTAGTAAACTTAGATCTGAAACCATGGAGATATATAGAAGTTCAAAATGTAAGTTTTGACATGATTAAAGTTTAGAAAAAGGTAGTAGGAACTCACCAAATAGGTTTTAGAAATAAAACCCGAAAACCAGATATTGACCACCGAGAGAAGACGAAGCTTTCTATACCGAACCCTTGCTAGATGCACTTAATACTAGCAATAAACGAGGTACAAACGAGATCTAGAAAGAGAGAGAGACTTGAGAGAGAAAAAGAGAGAGAGAGAAAAAGAGATTTGAGATTTTAGAAAATATCTCCCAAATAAGATATTTAGGCTGAACTCCTAACAGTCGGCCAGGGGATCTCGCGGGTTATGAGGTCGCGGCATAACTCGCCCGCTAACACAAAACCCAACACAAACAGGGGGTTTCGCGGGTTGTGCCGCGACCTCAAGTCGTGGTGCAACTCGCGCAGTTCACTGTGGTTTGTCCAAAACCACCAAAATCCAAACTCAAACTTTTAACCAAACGCGATGCTAACGACAACGCTTAAACACAGGAATACCAAAATTACATAACGAAAATCCGGGGTGTTACAATCCTCCCGAACTTGGGAATGATTTCGTCCCCAAAATCCCATCTACTCGAAAAGGTGAGGATATCTTCACTTCATATCCTCTTCAGCTTCCCACGTCACGTTGGCTCCCCGATGATGCTTCCACTGCACCTTGACCATAGTGACCTCTTTGTGACGCAACTTCTTAGACTTTCTCTCTAAGATAGCGTCAGGTTCTTCTACACAACGGTTACCCTCATCCACTCTTAACTCTGACAGGGGAATGACGCTTTCTTCCTCCGCCAAACACTTCCGAAGGTAACAAATATGGAACGTGTTGTGGATTATGCTCAACTCTGGCGGCAGTTCCAATTGGTAGGCTTGCAAACCCACCTGTTTAAGCACTTTGAAAGGTTCAAGGAAATGGGGACTCAACTTCCCACGTTTTCCGAACCTGATAATGCCCTTCCATGGCGACACCTTAAGCAAAACACGGTCACCCACTTGAAACTCCATCGGCCGCCTCTTCTTATCGGCATAACTCTTCTGCCGATCCTGAGCCGCTTTCAATCGTTCACGAATGCTTTTGACCTTATCGGCTGTCTCTTGCACGATCTCAGGTCCGGCGAATTGTTTTTCTCCCGCTTCAAGCCAACACACGGGAGTTCGGCACTTCCGCCCGTACAACGCCTCAAATGGTGCCATCCCAATACTCGAGTGGTAGCTATTGTTATAAGCAAACTCCACCAAAGGTAGGTGAGAGTCCCAAATACCTCCGAAATCGATGACACAAGACCTCAACATGTCTTCTAGCGTTTGGATCGTTCTCTCGCTTTGCCCGTCGGTTTGTGGATGGTAATCCGTACTCAACTTTACTCGCGTACCAAGCTCTTTCTGAAACCTATCCCAAAAGTTCGAAGTGAACCGACTGTCGCGATCCGACACGATCGATAAGGGTATTCCATGCCTCGAGACCACTTCATCGATGTAAAGCTTCGCTAACTTGTCTATCGGTAAAGTCTCGCGCATAGCCAAGAAGTGAGCGCTCTTAGTTAATTTATCGACTATTACCCAGATGGTATCGTGACCTCGAAGAGTTTTAGGCAACTTTGTCACGAAGTCCATGGTAATGTGTTCCCACTTCCACTCGGGAATCTCTAAGGACTGAAGACTCCTATACGGTCGTTGATGTTCGGCCTTAACTTGCGAGCATGTCACACAACGCTCCACGTAGCGTGCCACATCAAGCTTCATTACTGGCCACCAATAATGCAACTTCAAGTCCCTGTACATCTTTGTACTTCCCAGATGAATGGAATACTTAGACTTGTGAGCATCCTCAAGCAATAGATCACGGTTACCCCCAACTTTGGGCACCCACACACGACCGCTAAACAGTTTTACCCCACGGCTATCTTCCGTTAAGAGCAAACGCTGCTTCGTCATGACTTCCTCCTTGAGGTTTTCTTCCAACAATGCTTCTACCTGCGATGTCTTTATCTTTTCAACAAGACTAGACACTAACTCGATTCTTGAATGGGTAGCCCGAATACTTCCGCTATAGTCCTTTCGACTTAATGCATCGGCCACCACATTCGCCTTACCGGGATGGTAAAGAAATTCACAATTGTAATCCTTGAGCAACTCGAGCCACCGCCTTTGCCTCATATTCAACTCTTTTTTATCAAAGACATACTTTAGGCTCTTATGATCCGTGTAGAGTGTACATCTTGTGCCATAGAGGTAATGTCGCCAAAGTTTCAAGGCGAACACCACCGCTGCTAACTCCAAATTGTGGGTAGGATAGTTCTTCTCGTGTATCTTAAGTTGCCTCGAGGCTTAAGCGATTACCTTGCCTCTTTGCATCAACACACATCCTAATCCCATCTTCGAAGCGTCGCTATAGACCACGAAGTCTTCTGACCCTTCGGGCAACGACAAAATTGGAGCTTCGTACAACTTCTTTTGTAGAATCCGGAAAACCTTCTCTTGCGTTTCGGTCCAATCGAACTTCACATTCTTCCGAGTTAAAACTGTCAAGGAAGAAGCGATCTTCGAAAAGTCTTGAATGAATCTCCGGTAGTACCCCGCCAGACCCAAGAAATTGCGGATCTCTGACGGACTCTTGGGAGGCTCCCAATTCATCATAGCTTCAATCTTGGAGGGGTCCACTTTCACTCCGTCTCGAGTGTCAACATGACCCAAGAATTGCACTTCTTCAAGCCAAAATTCGCATTTGGAAAACTTGGCGTACAATCTTTTTTTTTCTCAACACATCGAGAACTTCGCGTAGGTGTTGCTCGTGCTCTAACTCGCTTTTAGAGTACACGAGTATATCATCAATGAATACGATGACCGACTTGTCGAGGAATGGTCGGCATACCCTATTCATCAAATCCATAAATACCGCTGGTGCGTTCGTTAGGCCAAAAGGCATTACAAGAAACTCATAATGGCCGTAACGCGTTCTGAAGGTTGTCTTCAGAACGTATTCTTCTCTTACCTTCACTTGGTGGTAACCCGAACGTAAGTCAATCTTGGAAAAATACCCCGCTCCTTGGAGTTGATCGAACAAGTCGTCAATCCTGGGAAGCGGATACTTGTTCTTCACTGTTGCTTTGTTCAGCTTACGATAATCGATGCACATTCTCATTGTGCCATCCTTCTTCTTGACAAACAAGACCGGAGCTCCCCACGGCGACGAGCTCGGTCTTACGAAACCCTTCTCCAAAAGTTCTTGGAGTTGTGCCATCATCTCCTGCATCTCCATTGGTGCTAACCGGTAAGGGGCTCTAGCAACAGGAGCCACTCCCGGTACGAGATCAATCCGAAACTCTACTTTACGATCGGGTGGTAACCTGGGCAAGTCGTCCGGAAAAACGTCTGGAAACTCACGCACAATATTCACATCTTCAAGCTTTAACTTCTCTAGCTTGGCGTCAATCACGTAGCCTAGGAAAGACGAGCATCCTTTCACCAAACACTTGCGTGCTTTAGTCATGGTGATTATTGCCACATCTCCCTTCCTCTTCTCACCATAAATCACAACAACTTCGCCACTGGGATTGGGAAGTTGAATTAATTTCTTGGAACATACATACTCGGCATGATTGCTCGCTAACCAATCCATGCCGACCATAACATCAAAACCCCCGATTAACATCGGCAACAAATCGATTGGGAAAACTCTCCCTTCGATTCCGAGAGTACACTTCTTCAGAACATCGTGGATCAGAACTTGACTACCATCTGCTATCTCAACCACTAACGCATCCTCAAGACTAGTAGTGGGCATATCAGTCTTTTGACGGAACAACTCAGATATAAAAGAGAAACTGGCACCCGTATCAAATAAAACATACGCAGGTACGGAGTTTAGAAGAAATGTACCAGATACCACATCAGCGGATGCCTTGGCCTCATCGGCCGTCATCTGAAAAGCTCGACCCGGAACCCTAGATGGATTCTCTTTCTTCACTGGCACGCTACCCGACATGAGCTTCGGGCAATCTCTCCTCATGTGCCCCGGTGCCTTGCACTCGAAACAGACAATCCCTCTGATCGGGCAATCCTTGGCGACGTGATCAACTTTCCCACACTTGAAACAAGTTTGAGAAGTGGTGTTACAGTTACCGTGGTGCTTGGTTCTGCACTTCTGGCACCACCTAGCTTCTTGATAACTGCTGAAGCTTCGGTTTCCGACAGAAGGTCGGGTTCTCTTAGGAGGTACTGAACTGCTCTCCCACTTTCTCTTCTCAACCACCGCCACAGCCTTCTCCGGTTTACCCTTCGCGTAAACCTCTTCCATAAACTGTGCCTCTTCAATCGTCTCCCGAAGGTTAGAAGCCTTCGAATTTCGGACCATAGTCATCATGTCCGACGGTAGACCCTTCAGATAGGCCTTAATCTTCTCCTTTTCAGTTGAGGCCACATGCCCCACTAACCCCAGCTTTTCCATGAATTGACGGGCATACCCTCTCACCGTCAAATTCCCTTTCTCCAGCGCTCGGAACTCTGTCTCTATCCGATCCATGGCACTCTCATTGCAGTATTCTTCCAATAGGTTTACCTTGAATTCACCCCAAGTCAGTTGGGCCAAAACAGTAGGAGAGAGGGTGGACTGGATAACATTCCACCACGTCAACGATGTATCCCTGAGCAGTTGAGTACCGAATCTTACTCTCTGGTCATCCCCACACTCGGATGAACCGAAGGCCTGTTCAATATCTCGGATTCACTTGACACACGCAACTGGATCTTCGGAACCAGAGAACTCTGGTGGTCCACAACCCAGAAAATACTTGTAGGAACAACTCTTCCCACTTTTCGGAGCACTTACAACCCTTTGCTCCTCAGATCTGATCCTGTTTCCGGTGCCCCCAGAGCCAACCAACACATTCTCCTCCACTGCCTCATGCTTCCTGAGGCTCGTGTCCCGGTCCTCCAACATCTTCTGAAAAACCTCTTGCTGTTTCTCCATGGCCGACGTCACCATTTGCATGACGCTGGCCATCATATCATCTTGAAGGTTTGCCACATGAACCACGGGACTGGTGGATGCCAAATCTACTCTTGGCCCCAACTCCACTTCCCCAGTAAATATCGGTGGCATGCCCGGAGGAACGACTGCTGACACTCTAACCATAGGATTCAGCTCACGCGAACTAACATCGCGAAGATCTCCGCCGCCCGACGGACGACTACGTGTGTTCACCATACCTAAGTAATGGTTTCCACATAAGAACAAAAATAATAAGAGACAGATCAACAGAATAAACACGAAAGAATGAATACCACGTTACCAATTTTCATAGTAACGGTACCTTAAGCACAATCACGTATAAATATTCTCATAATAACATTAGCTAAGTGAAATTAAGAACATACAATACATAAAGGTTCTTAATACCATCGCTACAACGTTCGATAACTATAATTTCTGTCGACTCTAAGACCAACTAATCTTAGAAGTTCTACCCAAGCTCCCGAATCAATGCTTAACATACTCAGTCTAAGTCTAGACATCTTACATTCATGCCTAGATCACTTAAACTAGAGCTCTGATACCAACTTGTAACACCCTAAAAACTAGAGTGAATTTAAAAATGCGGAAACTGGACAAATAAACATCATCACTTGGTATAAACCTCCCAAAAAGGGGAATGTACTTAGCCTTTACAAAAATCTGTATACGGATATGGAATTCAACAACAAACTAATCTAAACATAAACTATCCATATTACATCGGTTGTTAATCCAACATCACCAAAAGAATGGGACTTAAACAATTGCCCAACATCAAATACTAGTCATCTCAAAAGCCCCCGAGACCAAGCTCATCACTCAAACCCTTGGCAACCTACCGCTAATGGGAACCTGTTATACACATCATTTGAGAAAAAGTGTTAGGCTTAAAGCCTAGTGAGAACATACAGTTTATAAATTACAAGAGATATAAACAAATGAATCATACGAAAACCTTTTCAATAAGGTTTAATTTTCAATTGAAGCTTTTGCCCTAATCGGGCTTTTTTGATGTAAACTCATCATGTGATGAAAAAAGATAACAAATTTTACCAAGGATTTTAGCGTAACACAAAGTAGGCCACAATCCGAGTCATGAGTCGAGTCACTTGGAATCCATGGCCACGAACTACAAAGGTTCGTACTACGATGTGAGGGAGGGCCCCCGAGGAAACCAAGTCAAAACTCGTTCACTAGGACTCCACTATGACCCATGGCTAGTAACCGGTCTCACATAACAGTACCAAATGGCCCCCGAGGATCATAGGCATCCATAGCTACAAATAAGGGAAAACATGAACCATGGCTAGTAACCGGTCTTGCATAACCGAACCAAATGGCCCCCGAGGATCATATACATCCATTTTTACAAAGAGGGGAAAAGACATCCCAAATATAAGTCGACTCAATACCTAGGGATCCACTAGTAATTGGTACAGACTTGTCACAATAACATATGTGACCAACCATAGATAGTCATATGGTATAAAAACATTTTATAAACAAAATGCTTTCTTTCAAGTTTAACTGCTGGTAAGAATGAAAATCATAAAAATGATTTTATATACATTCTTTCAAATAGTCCACATAACTGTGCAAGTAAAACCTCTTTTTACTTCAAATAAGATGGAACCCATCATTTTAGTCGAAATGATCCGGAAACCCTAAAATCTCCCAAAACTCAAGTTATGTCAAAGTGTAGTAAACTTAGATCTGAAACCATGGAGATATATAGAAGTTCAAAATGTAAGTTTTGACATGTATAAAGTTTAGAAAAAGGTAGTAGGAACTCACCAAATAGGTTTTAGAAATAAAACCCGAAAACTAGATATCGACCACCGAGAGAAGACGAAGCTTTCTATACCGAACCCTTGCTAGCACTTAATACTAGCAATAAACGAGGTACGAACGAGATTGTAACACCTTGAATTTCTGAGAACCCATGTATTAATCTTTCTCATTTTGGAACCTTATCATTGTTGGGATATATTAGTTAATATCGATTTTTATCAGTTTTGAGCATCGTGGGTTGAAGATGCTAATGTCCAGAAAATTCGGGCTGACCGCGACTATGCCCGCGACTATGACAGGGTGTCATTGTCGCGAGGGAATGTCGCCGAAGTTTGGGGGCTCTTGGTACGAGCCCGACGATTGTGCCCTGCGACTATGACATGGTCACTGTCGCTGGGGCATTGTCGCCAAAGGTGTACCGTGAGGGGTTGGACCCTCGCGACTATGACCCGCCGCGAAAATGACAATGTCATTGTCGCCGTGGCAATGTCGCCAACGGGTGCTGAGGGTTTAAAAACCCCATTTCGGGACTTTATCATTTGGAACTGATTTTGGGAAGCTTTGGAGGGTTTTGCTCCTGCGATTTTGGTAAGCCTTTGTGCCCTAGTTTCCACCAACAACATTTAATGTTCTTGGATGAGTATTAATGGTGAAGTAAATGCATCCTTAGGTGCGGTCTTGTAAGGATTCTAGATTGTGGCATCTTCTTAAGCCTCCAACTCTCCATCCTCCTTTTCTAGGGTTTGATTTCTTGTGAGAAATCAACAATGTGAGTGTACTTCTTAACTCTCCTACTCTTATATCTATGCTTAAATAACGTGCTAGTATTGATATAGATTATGTATCTACTTACTTGATTTTGTGGAGTTGACCTAATACCCCACTTGTGGGTAAAGTTACACAAGGAGAGTATAAGAGATGTTATGTGGTCTAGACATGTAGAAATATGTCGTGTATGAATAAAGAGTTATATGTTATGTCATTTTGGAGTATGATGTTGACTCATAAGTCTCGGTTATTATTGCTATTGTAAATGAACTAAAGACCCGGTTTGGGTTGAGGTTGTAAATGAACTAAAGACCCGGTTTGGGTTGAGGTTGTAAATGAACTAAAGACCCAGTTTGGGTTGAGGTTGTAAATGAACTAAAAGACCCGGTTTGGGTTGAGGTCATAACTAGACTAAAGACTCGGTTTGAGTTGACTGTCGGATTGGCTAAAGACTTGGTTTGAGTTGATGTCATGAGACGGCTAAAGACCCGGTTTGGGTTGAGTGCTTAATTAGCTAAACATCTCGGTTGGATTGATTCTACTCAAGTTAATTGACTACGGAGAAATTATAAGTGCATTGGTGATGTCATATTGGGTTTTTCTGTTTTAATGTCAGGTGGAGCACCATGGTAGAGCGTTGTGAAAGTATCATGTTATTGTATTGAAACTTTATTCTACTTTAAATATTGTGATTATAATTCTCACTAGGCTTTAGCCTAACACTTGTTCTTTGGTTGTCATGTATGACAGGAAACCCGAGTGGCGGGAACCTTCAGGAATGAGTGGTCGATCGTGTGATCGTGAGCGGTCTTTTTGGGAGATCTAGAGACCGGTATAGATGGTGAATAGTTTACGTTTTTGGAAGAATAGCGACACCTGACTGTAATCTATTAGAGCATCTTAGATTATTTAAGTTGTCGTTTATTTATTCTTCATTCGTTGGGTTGTACACATAATTTTATATTCCCCGGTTGGGATGATACTTTGGGAATCCTTGGCAGGTTTTGTTCATTCAGGTTTTTATCAATTTACAGCCGTTATATTGCCGAAATTTTAAGTTTAAATTTCCCCAGTTTTTAGGGTGTTACAAGTTGGTATCAGAGCTCTAGTTTAAGTGAATTAGGCATGATTGTAAGATGTCTAGACTTAGACTGAGTATGTTAGGCAACGATTGTGATATGGGTAGAACTCCTAAGATAGAATGGTCTTAGAGTCGACGACGGCTACATGAATTGAAAGTTATAGTGATGGAGATGAAAATTCTTATGTATTGCATGTTCATAATATCGCCTAGCTAACGTTATTATGAAGATGTTTTACGTGATTATGCTTGTTTTCCGTTGTTATGGTAATTAATGATTGTGGTAGTACGTTTTCTTGCTTATAAGTTGTATAGTCTTATCTTATCTATATTCTCGCGTGTGTGGCAGACTATGGTCAATACGCGTAATCGGCCAGAAGGGCAGGATGCGACAGCGTCTACGGCTGACCAACTGAGGGAAACGAATAATGATTTGCCCCCACCTCTGGTAAACGCATTGGGTGGAGGGCCGGAGTTCATACCCCATAGTAACATAGCTACAACTCATCCGATCGTGGAAGAAGTGACACCGGAGACAAGAATGATGGACAGAATGATGCAAGCCATGAACGCAGCTATGGCGCAACAACAAGAAATGTTTATGAAGTTACTGGAAGATCGGGACGCCAGTAACCGTAGACCTGAAACAGTTACAGAGA
This sequence comes from Arctium minus, assembly GCA_954870635.1. Lineage (NCBI taxonomy): Eukaryota > Viridiplantae > Streptophyta > Magnoliopsida > Asterales > Asteraceae > Arctium > Arctium minus. The sequence continues at coordinate 51,189,328 of OX941094.1, forward strand.
ATGTGATTTTGGCGGGATCCCGAGGCTCGGAGCCCGTTGTCCCTTCTAATGAAACTCCTCCTCCCGGTCCGCCTAAGACTTGTACTTTTAAGACATTTCTTGGATGCCGACCCCCAGAGTTCAAGGGTACCGATGATCCATTAGTGTCTATGAACTGGGTAAGAGAGATGGAGCAGGCCTTCAGATCAAGTGAATGCGGGGAGAGTCAGAAGGCAATATTTGGTTCTCAGATGTTGAGGGGAACGACCCTAACGTGGTGGAACGTTTACTCCTCGTCAGTAGAGGCCACGGTGTTGGCCAAACTGAGTTGGTCAACCTTTAAGGAGAAGTTGATGGAAGAGTTTTGCAACGAAAGGGCCTTGGATCGAATGGAGGAAGAGTTCCGAAATCTGAGGAAAGGGAACCTGTCATTGAGAGAATATAACCGTCAGTTCATGGATAAGCTCGGTTTGGTGGGACATCTGGTCCCGACCGAGAAGGAAAAGATCAAGGCCTACACCAAAGGGTTGTCGAGTGAGATGAAGAATCTTGTTCGGGTGTCTAAAGCCTCTACCCTCCGTGCAGCTATCGAAGAGGCTCAATTGGTGGAAGACTCCTATGGCCCAAACAAACTTGAGAGGAGTGGACCAGTTGAGAAAAGGAGGTGGGAAGGAAATTCCGCACCTCCAAGAAGGACAAAGCCTTTCAACAACAATTACCGTGGGAGCGAATCGGGACGCGAAGCTAGATGGTGCTCTAAGTGTCGGAGCAAACATGTTGGCCCGTGCAATCCGGGAGGGTCAAATTGTTTCAAGTGTGGAAAGGCAGGTCATGATCGTCGTGATTGCCCGGTCCGAGGGATGACATGCTTTGAGTGCAAGGAACCAGGTCATATTCGGAGTGAGTGTCCGAAGTTGAAGACAGGGGGAAAGGAAATGAAGAAGGCGGATCCTCCGAGAGCGACTGGAAGAGCGTTTCAAATGACCACCAAAGAAGCAAAGGCTTCGACTGATGTAGTGTCGGGTATGTTTCTTCTAAACTCCGTACCTACGCGTATATTGTTTGATTCCGGCACGAGCTTTTTGTTTATATCAATTTCGTTTTGTCAAAAGTTATTTGTGCCCACTTGTAGTTTAGAAAATGCAATAGTGGTAGAATTAGTGGACGACGATCAAGTAGTGGTTCGGGATGTTCTGAAAGGTTGTAAGTTGGAGATTGAAGGGAAGAAGTTTCCGGTCAATCTAATGCCGATGGTTATCGGGGGATTCGATGTGGTAATTGGGATGGATTGGTTAGCTGATAACCAGGCCGAAATCCTTTGTGCAAAGAAATTGATTCGAATTCCGATCTCGAATGGCGACTCGATAACTGTTACCTTGAAAGACGGAAGGGCGAAGTAGCAATCATTAACTTGGTAAAGGCGCGAAGGTGTTTAGCGAAAGGATGTCCATCCTTTTTGTCATATGTGATAGACGCCAAACTCGAGAAGAAGAAGCTAGAAGATGTCGAGGTGGTAAGGGAGTTTCCCGACGTATTCCCGGACGACTTGCCTGGTTTACCACCCGACCGACAAGTGGAGTTCAAGATCGATCTAACACCGGGAGCGGCTCCTATAGCCCGAGCTCCATACCGTTTGGCCCCATCAGAGATGAAGGAAATGATGAGTCAATTGCAAGACCTTTTAGAGAAGGGGTTCGTAAGACCGAGTTCCTCGCCTTGGGGAGCACCGGTCTTATTTTTGAGGAAGAAGGACGGTACCATGCGGATGTGCATTGACTATAGGGAGTTAAACAAGGTGACCGTGAAGAACAAATACCCACTCCCTAGGATTGATGATCTATTTGACCAACTGCAAGGAGCGGGTTGCTTTTCAAAGATCGATCTTCGTTCGGGTTATCATCAAGTGAAAGTCAAAGAAGAAGACATTCCTAAAACTGCTTTTAGGACGCGTTATGGCCACTACGAGTTTCTAGTGATGCCATTCGGTTTGACGAACGCCCCAGCGGTGTTCATGGATTTGATGAATCGCGTGTGCCGACCGTTTCTTGACAAGTCAGTCATTGTGTTCATCGAAGACATTCCCTATCTACTCGAAGAATGAGGCCAAACATGTGCGTCATCTTCGAGATGTGTTGGAAATCTTAAGGAAGGAGAAACTCTATACAAAGTTTTCTAAGTGCGAGTTTTGGTTGAAGGAAGTGCAGTTCTTGGGGCACGTAGTTTCGAAAGATAGAGTGAAGGTGGATCCGACCAAGATTGAAGCTATGACGAATTGGGAACCTCCCAAAAGCCCCTCCGAGATTCGAAGTTTTCTAGGCTTGGCGGGGTATTACCGAAGATTCATTCAAGATTTCTCCAAGATTGCTTCTTCGTTGACAATGTTGACCAAGAAGAATGTAAAGTTTGTGTGGTCTGAAGATCAAGAGAAAGCATATCGGACTTTGCAAAGGAAATTATGTGAAGCTCCGATCTTATCCTTGCCAGAAGGATCGGAGGATTTTGTGGTCTTTAGTGATGCATCCAAAATGGGGCTTGGATGTGTACTAATGCAAAGAGGGAAGGTGATCGCGTACGCATCTAGGCAATTGAAAGTGCACGAGAAAAACTACCCCACTCATGACTTAGAGTTGGCGGCGGTAGTGTTCGCATTAAAGTTATGGTGACATTATCTATATGGTACAAAGTGTACCTTGTACACGGATCACAAGATCTTGAAGTATGTTTTCGATCAGAAAGAACTCAACATGAGGCAACGAAGGTGGTTGGAGCTACTCAAGGATTACGACTGCGAATTACTCTATCACCCGGGTAAGGCAAACGTGGTGGCCGACGCTTTGAGTCGGAAAGAGTACAGCGGGAGACTTCAAGCCAGACTGATAAGAATCGAATTGGTGTCGAGTCTCATGGATAAGATTAAAGAGACACAAACCGAAGCATTAAAGGAAGAAAATCTCAAGGAGGAAGTGATGACCAAGCAACGTTTATTGTTGACCGAAGATAGTCGAGGGATAAAATGCTTCAATGGGCGAGTTTGGGTGCCAAAGTTTGGTGGTTGTCGAGAGCTACTTTTGGAGGACGCGCATAAATCCAAGTACTCTATCCACCCGAGAAAGCACGAAGATGTACTGGGATTTGAAACTACATTTTTGGTGGCCAATTATGAAATTGGACGTTGCTCATTATGTAGAGAGTTGCGTAACTTGTTCGCAAGTGAAGGCCGAGCATCAACGGCCCTATGGGAGCCTTCAGTCACTTGAAATCCTCGAGTGGAAATGGGATAAGATCACCATGGATTTTGTGACCAAATTACCGAAGACTGCGAGAGGGAACGATACTATTTGGGTTTTTGTTGATCGTCTGACGAAGAGTGCCCACTTTCTAGCAATGCGGGAAACTTTGACAATGGATAAGTTGGCAAAGTTTTACATAGATGAAATCGTCACTAGGCACAGTATACCCGTGTCGATAGTCTCCGATCGTGATAGTCGGTTCACATTGAGGTTTTGGGAAGCTTTACACCAAGAGTTGGGTACGCGAGTGAATTTGAGCACGGCTTATCACCCACAAACAGACGGGCAAAGCGAAAGGACGATTCAAACGCTTGAAGATATGCTTAGATCGTGCGTGATTGATTTTGGCGGTAGTTGGGATACCCACTTACCTTTGGTGGAATTTGCGTACAACAATAGTTATCACTCTAGTATCGGAATGGCGCCATTTGAAGCTTTGTACGGACGTAAGTGTAGGACCCTCGTATGTTGGTTAGAGGCGGGAGAAAAGCAGTTTGCCGGCCCGGAAATTGTGCAAGAAACGGCCGACAAAGTCAAATTCATTCGGGAACGGTTGAAAGCGGCGCAAGATCGTCAGAAAAGTTACGCCGACAAAAAGAGGAGACCGGTAGAGTTTCAAGTGGGAGACCGTGTGATGTTAAAGGTGTCTCCTTGGAAGGGATTGATTCGATTTGGGAAGCGCGGGAAGCTAAGTCCCCGTTTCCTTGGACCGTTTACCATTCTTGAGCGTATCGGACTACAAGCCTACAAGTTGGACTTACCGCCGGAGATGGACGGTATTCATCCCACGTTCTACGTGTGTTATTTACGGAAGTGCTTAGCGGAAGAAGAAAGCGTCATTCCATTGTCCGAGATACGTGTAGAAGATAATCGTTGTGTTGAAGAGCCCGAAGCTATTCTGGAAAGAGTGATCAAGAAGCTTCGGCACAAAGAGGTGGCAATGGTGAAGATTCAATGGAAGCATCACCGTGGCACCAATGTGACTTGGGAAGCGGAAGAAGACATGAGGCGTAGATATCCTCACTTATTTAGTTAGTAGGATTTCGGGGACGAAATCATTTCCAAGTTAGGGAGGATTGTAACACCCCGAATTTCTGAGAACCCATGTATTAATCTTTCTCGTTTTGGAACCTTATCATTGTTGGGAATTATTAGTTAATATCGATTTTTATCAGTTTTGAGCATTGTGGGTTGAAGATGCTAATGTCCAGAAAATTCGGGCTGACCGCGACTATGCTCACGACTATGACAGGGTGTCATTGTCGCGAGGGAAATGTCGCCGAAGTTTGGGGGCTCTCGGTACGAGCCCGGCGATTGTGCCCTGCGACTATGACATGGTCACTGTCGCTGGGCATTGTCGCCAAAGGTGTACCATGAGGGGTTGGACCCTCGTGACTATGACCCGCGACAATGAAAATGTCATTGTCGCCGTGGAAATGTCGCCAATGGGTGCTGAGGGTTTAAAAAACCCATTTCGGGACTTTATCATTTGGAACTGATTTTGGGAAGCTTTGGAGGGTTTTGCTCCTGCGATTTTGGTAAGTCTTTGTGCCCTAGTTTCCACCAACAATAATTAATGTTCTTGGATGAGTATTAATGGTGAAGTAAATGCATCCTTAGGTGCGGTCTTGTAAGGATTCTAGCTTGTGGAAACTTCTCAAGCCTCCAACTCTCCATCCTCCTTTTCTAGGGTTTGATTTCTTGTGAGAAATCAACAATGTGAGTGTACTTCTTAACTCTCCTACTCTTATATCTATGCTTAAATAACGTGCTAGTATTGATATAGATTATGTATCTACTTACTTGATTTTGTGGAGTTGACCTAATACCCCACTTGTGGGTAAAGTTACACAAGGAGAGTATAAGAGATGTTATGTGGTCTAGACATGTAGAAATATGTCGTGTATGAATAAAGAGTTATATGTTATGTCATTTTGGAGTATGATGTTGACTCATAAGTCTCGGTTATTATTGCTATTGTAAATGAACTAAAGACCCGGTTTGGGTTGAGGTTGTAAATGAAATAAAGACCCGGTTTGGGTTGAGGTTGTAAATGAACTAAAGACCCGGTTTGGGTTGAAGTTGTAAATGAACTAAAAGACCCGGTTTGGGTTGAGGTCATAATTAGACTAAAGACTCGGTTTGAGTTGACTGTCGGATTGGCTAAAGACTTGGTTTGAGTTGATGTCATGAGACGGCTAAAGGGGTTGAGTGCTGAATTAGCTAAAGATCTCGTTTGGATTGATGCTACTCATGTTAATTGACTACGGAGAAATTATAAGTGCATTGGTGATGTCATATTGGGTTTTCCTGTTTTAATGTCAGGTGGAGCACCATGGTAGAGCGCTGTGAAAGTATCATGTTATTGTATTGAAACTTTATTCTACTTTAAATATTGTGATTATAATTCTCACTAGGCTTTAGCCTAACACTTGTTCTTTGGTTGTCATGTATGACAGGAAACCCTAGTGGCGGGAACCTTCGGGAATGAGTGGTCGATCGTGTGATCGAGAGCGGTCTTTTTGGGAGATCTAGAGACCGGTATAGATGGTGAATAGTTTACGTTTTTGGAAGACTAGCGACACCTGACTGTAAGCTATTAGAGCATCTTAGATTATTTAAGTTGTCGTTTATTTATTCTTCATTCGTTGGGTTGTACACATAATTTTATATTCCCCGGTTGGGATGATACTTTGGGAATCCTTGGCAGGTTTTTTTCATTCAGGTTTTTATCAATTTACAGCCGTTATATTGCCGAAATTTTAAGTTTAAATTTCCCCAGTTTTTAGGGTGTTACAGAGATCTAGAAAGAGAGAGAGACTTGAGAGAGAAAAAGAGAGAGAGAGAGAAAAAGAGAGAGAGAGAGAGAAAAAGAGATTTGAGATTTTAGAAAATATCTCCCAAATAAGATATTTAGGATGAACTCCTAAGAGTCGTTCAGGGGATCTCGCAGGTTATGCCTCGACCTCAAGTCGCGGCATAACTCGCCCGCTAACACAAAACCCAACACAAACAGGGGGTTTCGCAGGTTGTGTCGCGACCTCAAGTCGCGGTGCAACTCGCGCAGTTCACTGTGGTTTGTCTAAAACCACCAAAATCCAAACTCAAACTTTAAACCAAACGCGATGCTAACGACAACGCTTAAACACAGGAATACCAAAATTACATAACGAAAATCCGGGGTGTTACAACTTCTACAACATAAGAAGCAACACCGCCATCATAATATGCCCTCTAGAATACCAAAAAGTTTTTTATACCCTGATCCTTAGCCAAGACAGGAATGAGACCATCCTAAAGCTAAGGACACAATACAAAAATATTCCATTGTTACAACGAATACATGGTGATACTTATGAACATAAAGATCTAGAATGCGAGACATTAAAGTACTTTATGGTTCTGGTTTCGACACGATGAATGCATGTCGTATTATTGTCTACATGAAATACTGCACTCCTAGCACTATCTATACGTTTAAGGGCTCACCATCCTGATTATTTCATCAAGTCTACATGACCTAGAAATGTTGGAGAATTTACATCATAAGGATTTGATGTTAATTGCATATGTATTGGGATCAATGTAGAGTTACCTATACCCCATGTGTATATATAAAATGGTCTCATAGAAGTTGTTATCAAAAGAATATGATGATATCTAGGGTATTAGTAATGTGCACCAATTTACCCACATCTACCTGGGTTATGCAATTATTATATGCAGTTTTTTTCGTTTTTAGACCCGTTGCTTGCTAACCATCCTCATGCATACCAGTTGGTAACTGGATATAAGCCTGATATTTTACATTTATATATGTTTGGTTCTATAGTATATGTGCCAATTGCGCCCCCACAACGCATCGAAATGGGTCCTTCAAGACGACTTGGTATATGTTGGATATGAATCCCCAATAATTATCCGCTAATTAGAATATTTGACTAGTGATCTATTTACTGCTAGATTTGCGGGTTGTCACTTTCATGAGACAGTCTTCTCGTCGTTAGGGGGAGATAGGAAAAAGGATTTTCCATGGGAACAACAGGAAGTGTCATTGAATATTCTCACTCTGTCAAGTTTTGATCCCCAAAACTTCACAATGTAATGTTGAAGTCAAACGAATCAGACTCGATACCTGATACGTTTAATGTTATTCCAAAAGTGATAAGATCACATATACGAGCTACAAATATACTCTCAAGGTTAAAAAGTCCTAAACAAGGGCACAACGCCATTGGAAAGTGCGTTGCAATCACACATAGTAGAGGTGTGGCTGAGGTCGTAGCTACCAAATGGAAGTAGTAGAAGCTACTTGGTTCGGTGGATACTATTCTAAAGGAATAGAATAGTGAGGCACATCCATTATCATCAATACACAAAACTCTCATGAGATTGTCTCTAATTATAATTATGTCCATGAATCATCACTAGAGGACGCTCTGAAGTTAATATTGATTCTAGAGATGAATATTAATCTCAAATGAACTATGAGAGTACATATGAGTCGATGGACAGATCATATATAATCATTGATGATTTATTCGCATATACGATGGCTCATAAGATGATCGAGCACGACGACATCGAACCAGGATCAGTTGAATAATATCAATAAATAGCATATTGACCTAAATGTAAAGAAACAATCTAGAAAGAATTATATTCTTTGACAAAGGATCGGGTATTTGGTCCAGTATAGTGCTAACCTACCAAGTGTAAAGCCCGTAGGACATAACTGAGTCTTTGTCAGAAAGCAAAACGAGAATAATAAAGTCCTAATATATAAGGCTCTCCTTTTGGCGCATGGTTTCTCACAACGCCCTGGATTGACCATGAGGAGACTTACTCTCTCACGATGGATGTTATGACATCCAAATAATTTATTAGCTTAGTTTCTGAAGGACTGGAAATGCAGTTCATGGATGTGGTTACTACACATCTCTATGGGAATCTAGATTCAGATATATATAAAAGTGTTTGATGACATTACATTACCAAAATCAAGTAACTCTAAACCACAAAATGCGTTTGCAATAAACACTTTATAGATTAAAGTAATTTATGCGGATGTGATATACTCGCCTAAGTGTATATTCGATTAAGAAAAGATATATAAGAACGATAAAATGTGCCTTTGCGTATTTATTTAGGAAAACAAGTTCCGGATTTTCAAAGTAGTTTTATATGTCGATGTTATGAACATAATATGCACTCCTGATGAAATAAGATAAATCAGAAGCTACTTGAAATCTAAATTTGAGATGGAAAATCTTGGGAAAACTTGGTTTTGTCTAGCTATTTGAGCTAGGACACCGAGTTTGTGAAATATTAATTCACCGATCACATATGTCTAGAAAATAATCAAGCAATTTAATATGGACAAAGCGCATCCGGTTAGCACTCCCATGATCGGTCAAAGTGTTGGATATAAGGAAAGATCCATTTCGTCTAAAGGATGACGACGAAAAAGTGTTGGGGAGCTGGAAATCCCTATCTAAGTACAATATGCGCATTATCGTACTTAGCACAATACACTTGATCGTATATTGTATTTCTAAGGGAACTTGTTAGCTAAATTTATCTCAGCGCCAATGCAACGTCATTGGAATGATATCAAATTATTTTTTGGAACCATTGACATGCGCTAATACTTTCCCTATAGAAATAAAAATGAGATTGATAATGGAACTTCAATACCTACTTAGAATGTAAGCAGCAAAAGTACTAGATCTTATAGAAAAACACCAAACAATGTCTTGGTATGTATTTGCTGATTGTTAAAGCACATATTTATTGGATTCAAGATCATAATTATCTGAAGATGGAAATCTGAAGTCAAAGCTGATAAAGTCGTCTCAATAAATAGTCTAGGGTCCTTTTGTAATAAATAGTCAAAGTCTGTTTACGTATTTTATTTATTAGTTTTATTTAGTTAAATAAGTTTGTTTTGTAGTTGGGCCTAAGCCTTGCCAAGCCCATTTGGTTAATAAGGCCCTAGTCTAAATTATCTTATTTTAGTGTTAATTAGGAAAAAGAGAGGCTTAATTGAGAAATTAATTATTGAGAGGTTGTTGTGGTTGGGGCGCCGTATACAGAGAGATAGAAGCAGAGAGATAGTTCAATTTCATCATCAAGAACTTGTAATCTGTTGAATCGTTTGATTAATCAATATCAGGTTTGTATTATTGTATTGTTTATTGATTTACTTGATTGAATGATTACTTATTGGGACACACAATTGGTATCAGAGCAGGACAGATTGAATTGAAAATTTTTGTTTTCGGTTCTGCTTTTTCTGTCAAAGGTTCATAATTTTTATTGTGTGATTGTTCATTCAAGTTATTATTGATTGGATTGTGTTTGTTTTACCTATTATAGTGATTGGGTATTGATTGATTTGATTATTGCATCGATTTTGATTATCAATTTGTTGAATTTGTTGTTCTGGGTTTGTTCACGAAGTCGACACTGTGTCATCAATCAATTTGTTCTTAAAGTGGTTTTTATTGAAATTAATTGATTGTAATCTGTTCTAGTTGGTAAATTGATCATATTGGCAAAGTTTGGTACTTTAATTCGTGGTATCGAGTGTTTTCTGGACTGATTTTGGTTTTTGGGTCGATACTGCATCAAGAACATATCGGTCTTTGCACTTCCGGTCGAACACTTTTTTATCGGTCTATAGCATTCGACCGGTACACACACAATCCCGGTCATATCCTATTCCGGTCTAAGACCGTGTTCCGGTCAAAGACAATACCGGTCAAAGCTTTTGCATTCTATCGGTCAAAGGTATATCGGTCCATAGCATTCGACCGGAACTCACACAGCACACTATCGGTCTAAGCACTATCGGTCTTAGCATTTTATCGGTCTTATCCCTTTCCGGTCGAAGGACTTTCGGTCTAAGCATCTCAATACCGGTCGAAGCACATCCCCGGTCGATTTATGCAAACTGTAATAGGTCTTCTAAATGCCAAAAAAAATTCTCTAGGGGCGTTGCCCCCATACCTCTGCAAGGGCGTTGCCCCTTGACCCCACCCGCTAACCGGGTAGCGGGACCCCCGTGCTAAGTCTGCGAAGGGGGACAAAGTTCTGTTTGTGATCAAAATTTTCTGAATTTCATTCTAAGATTTTCAGTATTGTTTGATTTTATCTGGACTAACGATCATTTTTCAAGTTCTTATCTTATATCTATCAGTATGACTTCCAACAAAGCTCCTTCAATCAGTACGGAGGAGAATCCACCAGTACTTTTCATAGGAGAGTATGATGCATGGAAAAATCAGTTCATAGACTTCATCGATCGACATGATTTAAGAGTTTATATCAGAAAATCTTTGAAAGAAGGAATCATGTCACCTCCGACTAAGGTTCTCACAGTAGCTGGAAAGAACGGAGAAAATGAACAGAGAGAGTATAAATTACCACTTGATATGTACTCAGACGAGCAAAGAAAAAGGCATGAAGCTGACAAATTAGCTCGATCTTTCCTAATGGAAGGAATGTCAAAAGAGATTTCAAAAGAGATTTTCTTTACATTAGACAGTAAAAATGCTACAGGAAAGTTGTTATGGGAACATATTGAGAAGATTGAGACAGGACCAAAGTTGTCTTCAAGAGTAAAGTTTCTGGAATTTGAGAACTCTGAACTAAAAGAAAAGATTTCTGCTTTGAATGCTCAAATCCAGAAACTAGATTCTGTTGAGAACAATGATAAAGTTATTGATTTGGAGAGTGCAAATGTTGAGCTTCAAAAGAAGATATCTGATCTAAAGAAAAAGATGGCCAAAGAAAGATCTGAGTTTGAAATTGAAAAGAAAGCATTTATAAAGAAATTCTCAGATTTTTCGAGAAAATGTGCAGACGAAAAGAAGGCAATTGAGCTGAAATGTTTAAAGCTTTCTCAAAAGACTTCTGAATTTGAGAAAGTAATTATTCTGGAAAGGGAAAATTTGCCAAAGAAAAGAAGGCCATTGAACAGAAGAACACTGGATTATTTAAAGAAATATCCGGTCAGAGAAATGATGTTGAGAAGGGATTTGAAGAAGAAAGAAATTTCTTTGAAACCGAGATTAGAAAGATGACTGTCAAGCTATCTGAATTATCTGAAAGTGCCTTGAAAGATCAAAAAGCGAAGTCTGAGTTCACGAAGAAGATTGACATGCTTGTTCAAGAAAGAGACAACTTTGCTTCGACGATTAAAGTGCTTGAAAAGTCTGCATCAAGTTCAAATGAGAAAAATGTTTCATCAAAAAGAAGAAGAAGAAGAAGAAGATACGAAGAAGAAGAACTGGTCTGGAAGAAGACACCAGTTGAAAATGAGAAGAAAGACGAGAAAGGAAAGAAGTCATGTGTACATAACCATAATGTTGAGAAGAACAATGTGCATAAAGGTAAACCTGAACATATCTACTCGAGAGATCAATTAATCAGGTTGTCAGGTAAGCAATTCTATTGTTCTTATTGTCGTATACATGATCTTGTTCATAAAACAAGTGATCATTTCTGGTATGGTTCTTACTATGTTATTCCCATAAGAACTGCAACTAACAAACATGGACCCAAATACCAGTGGGTACCAAAGAAAAAGGTTGAATCTGTGTTGCAGGCACCTATTGTGACGGAGGAATAAGAGAACGGAGGCTTCTAAGCAAATCAGCTTAGGACCCGTACTTCAACGGAGTTTGACTTCTAAACACAACAGTTTAGGACTCGTACTTCAGTGATCAAAAGACCTTACTCCTGTGCTGATAAGAGATTGTACTCCAATACTCCAATGAGGAAATCAACCATCAAGGGGGAGTGCATACTTTTCTGAAATTTTATGCATCTGTCAGATATGATAATCAACATTTGAGGGGGAGTCAATGTTTATATTTGATAATTTTTCTGATGCATAATTTCAGGGGGAGTAAAGGTGATGACTTCTAATTATTTCTGATCAGAACTCGTACATTAAGTGTTTTACTGCTTTATGTCATTTCAATTTCAGTGAATAAAGTTACTTTGACTAGACTTTTAGACTTTTGTAGGTTGAGAGATGCTTCAAAGATCATTTCTTTATGACTTTAAGCTTGACTTCGTGGGATGTAAGACTGCACTCAAAAGGTATAATTCCTTATCTTCATCTCATTTATGGTTGAAAGAAGGACAACTTTCAATCATAAGAAAACATGTTCTTAAATGTTCAAACCACTTCCCGATTCTCAAACAGATTTCTTGAATTGGAAGTGTGATTTTAAATGTTTTCTGATTCATCTTTGAGCTGTATCTGATAAAGTTAAACTATCTGAGCATCATATGCTTCATAGGAAAACATGGGATCAGTGTGCTAGGACTTCATTGAACTTCTATGGATTCACGTTAACCAGTGTTTCCTACCCAAGAAGTTAATCCTTTAGTGATTGAATGTGAGGAGTCAAAAGAAATGAGTGTGGAATGTGTGATGAGAGAAATGTTAAAAGAGAGTTTTGGTTAGTTGTGAGCTTAAAGATTAAAAGAAAGAGGGTGAGAGATCAGAGTAAAAGAATATTAAACTCTGCACCAACTACTTTCTGAGCCGGGCAGCCACATTTCTAATGCTTCACAATTCTTGGTGAACATTATTGAAACAGGCAACTAGCCCATGCCAACTCTTGACATTACTCCACCAGCTACTCATTTTCTTCTCAACAAGAAAATGTTTCATTTTCAAAAGGGGACGCAACACATATGCTATATGATTTTCATTTGGAAAATCTGGATATTGAAAAGAAGGAAGTCTGCCCCACCTTCACACTTCGTTTATGCACATTGAGTCTGTGTTTCACTACTTGTCTCAGTGGTTTACACTTTTTGAGCCTTATAAGCAAACATCATATGCTTTATTTCTTTCTATCACTTGCACGAACACACAAAGAATTTGTTTCTTTGTCATAACGTTCATAGAAATTGCCTTTGTGGTGTTTCGATGATTGAATGGAAGCCCTGGGGGAGTGAACATCATAAAAGCTCCTTTATATTGTTTATTCGTTACACACAGTGACTTTGTGTTACTGACAGGCAATTTTAACTGATTTATTTGTTGATTCAGGTGTTACACTTCATTTTCTAATTTGTCTAGATTTGCAAAGATCTGGATGAACATCTTAATGAATTGACGGATAATCAGTGGTTCTGTTTGCAAGATCAATGGTGGAAGAAATTTCTTGAAGACACGTTTTGATGAACTCTTGAAGACACGTTTTGCTCTTTTCATCAAAAAGGGGGAGAAGCGTCAATCAAGAAATGGAAGAAATTTTGAAGAAATTTTCTTTGAAGATGATTTGTTGAAGCATTCCGAGCTGAAACTGGAGATAATTTCTTTCCAAAAGATATTCTCATCGATTGGGGAGATTGCTACATTCTGAAGACAAAGAGGAAGATTACATTTTCTGAGCTTAAAGAATGATCTTGATCCAAAGGGGGAGATTGTTAAAGCACATATTTATTGGATTCAAGATCATAATTATATGAAGATGGAAATCTGAAGTCAAAGCTGATAAAGTCGTCTCAATAAATAGTCTAGGGTCCTTTTGTAATAAATAGTCAAAGTCTGTTTACGTATTTTATTTATTAGTTTTATTTAGTTAAATAAGTTTGTTTTGTAGTTGGGCCTAAGCCTTGCCAAGCCCATTTGGTTAATAAGGCCCTAGTATAAATTATCTTATTTTAGTGTTAATTAGGAAAAAGAGAGGCTTAATTGAGAAATTAATTATTGAGAGGTTGCTGTGGTTGGGGCGCCGTATACAGAGAGATAGAAGCAGAGAGATAGTTCAATTTCATCATCAAGAACTTGTAATCTGTTGAATCGTTTGATTAATCAATATCAGGTTTGTATTATCGTATTGTTTATTGATTTACTTGATTGAATGATTACTTATTGGGACACACAATGATATTCGGTATCTGCATGACCTATACAAAGGTTGTTCTCAAACTGGATAATTAATTACAATAGGGAACACACTGATTGCTTGGAAGTAAGCTAAGCAAACCCTTGTAACTACCTCCTTGAACTAATCAAAGAATATTACTCTCCATGAGATAATTAAATAATGAATATGATTAAGGACTATCGTTACACATATTAGAGGAGCTAGTAATTTTAAGTTCAACCAATATCCTACTTGCATATATGGAAATAATGCATCATGCATTGAAGAAATGAACATAAGTTACATCAAGAGTGATAACACAAAGCATATTTTGCTTAAGTCTTATACAATCAGCAATAAGAAAACTCTCCTCGAGATTCAATTGAATCAAGTAAGATGTCAGGAGAACATGACACATTTTACCAAATCATTACCTAAAACCATATATTAGGAAACTGTAGAAAGTAAATGCAAATGTTTTCCAAACTCCCTTGATTAATGCACGAATCAGGGGGAGTAGTAGACAAAAGGGGGAGACTACTATATCTGTGATATTGGTATGTTGTGCTCTTTCCTTCAACCAAGGTTTATTTTTTCCATTGGGTTTTGTTCCTTGGTGTAAGGTTTTAGGGAGACAACAATCTATATACCATCATGTTTTCGTAACTCTCATGATTAATGTATGAATCTAAGAGAAAATTAGGCTAAAGGAAAAGTCTATGTATTGCAAAAAAGTTGGTGCTTTGTACTCTTTCCTTTGTCATATTTTTATTTTTTTCCACTTGGTTTTATTTTGGCGTAAGGTTTTAACGAGGCAACAACTGTAGACCACCACTCCTTTGACTCGACACAAGGGGGAGTGTTGTAGGATAAGTGTGCAATCGTCTAAAGGATATGACGATAGAGATAAAGATAGGGATAAAAATAAGTATACCAGAGTTAGATTAGAACTGAAATATCTCATAGCTATCTACTTGTAACTCATCCCTATTTAAAGGGATTATGATTAATGAGAATTACAACTTTCATTCTCTTTATTTTACTGTTGTTATAATTCATTTTTCCTTTAACAGGGCAAACATTTTACAATTAAATAAATTGTTTTTAAATATAAAAATATTTACATTTAAAATTATTAAAATACTCTAGCATTTCATTGTGAGGTCAAAATCTCTAACCACGTAAAAAAACAAATTTCGACCTTTTTTTCATGATTTGCATTTTGACTCATTCCTTCCTTTTGGTTGAAATCCATGACCTCCTATTAATTTTTCTTTACTTTTCTAGGATGAATTTGGTACGTACCAAGTTTTCTTTTCTTAATAGTGTGTACTAACACTACAAAAAAAAACTACTTTTGACGGAGGAAAATGTGGTTGGCAAAAGCCTCAAAAGTCGTTGGCAAAAGTTCAAAACCTTTTGCCGTCGGACTTTTCCGTCGGCAAAAGTTGTCGTGAAAAGTTGGCCGCTAAAAGAGTTTTTACCGGCTAACAACATGGGTCGTTCGTAAATATTCTTTTGCCGGCGAAAGATAGTCGTCGGCAAAAACGTCTCTCAAGTAATCGTATAAAATCTTTTTCCCGACGAATAAATAGTTTTGCCGGGGTAAATTTTTCCGCCGGCAAAGGTTTTTTAATTTTTACGCATAACTTTTTACCGATGCAAAAGTTCGTCGGCAAAAGTTAAGTTTGACTTTTTTGGTCAATTTTCTACCAACACAAAAACCCGTCGGTAAAAGTTAATTGTATTTTTTGGTCTTACCGGCACAAAAACCGGACGGCAAAAGTTGTTGACCACATAATGGAACATTTATCGACCCGTTTGGACAAATTTTTGTCAATAAAAATAACTGATAAACAAATATAAAAGAAGCTTAAAACATTAATCAACTAATAATAAAAAAAACATTACAAAAATATCTTTTAAAATAATCCAAACCAAATCAAAATATCTTTTCAACATATATAAGAAATAAAGGTAGATAAAATGTACTATGCAAAATTCTCTGCAACATTATCTTCATCATCGGTTGACTCAAACAGTTGACTAGTAGTTGCATCGTCAAAGATAACCGGCAGAGGAGGCGGAGCTCGTACAGTAGATAACAAATGTTGCGGCACGTTTAATCTGGGTACAAGGTCTTGAATCTGTTGAAACATTTTTTTCATCTCATTCATGTCTTCCATTTGTTGCACCGAAAAATCATGTTGGAGTAGATCGTGAAGGGTGAAGGCATAATCGATCTTTGTATTTACTTTTAGGCGTTCAAAATGTGAAGCTCTTAATGAAAACCAACCCCACAGTTTTGATTTTTTAAGCCCTCAGAAAGAGCAGATATGGGCATTGATTTATATATTCTTCAAGTTTTTTAGTTTGAAGTTTACGTATTCACTGCCGGTGCTAGTTTTGGTTTCTCTAGGCTTGTTTTTTTGTTTCTATGGGCTTGTTTTTGCGATTGTTGATGAGAATGTACGACATTCTATTCATATAGTACAAGTCATTACATTATGACTATAGATTTTCTAGAAATGGAATGAAATTTTCAACTCAAATTGATTTTGGTTCAAAGTTAAACGATGATAATGTGGTTTGTTATAGTTATAATTTGAATGTGTTAAGACCTCAAATTACATTTTGAATGTGTTAAGACTTCAGACATTTATCTGATAAAACAACAAACAGTCTTGATGGTTCAACTTTCAGACTTTAACACCACCTCTTATCAATAAGAAGTGAAATAAGACTTCAGACTTCAGCACCTCTTAAAAAAGAAACACCACCTAAGCATTGTAGTGTTTGTCTTATCAATGGGTGACTCGTTCTTTATAACTTGTAATGTGTCAACATAATGGGACTTGTGGATTGATGTAGTGGTTATCTTGTGTTTAAATAATGCAATTTTTTCATGCAATAAGATTCTGTCAGCTTGCAATTATGTAACCATGATCTTTTAACCAAGTTTTTGATCCCCTACTTACTCTCTGAGTGAATCTCCATGAACTCCACCTATTGATTAGGCAGAGGAGATGACATATATCCTTTCTCACCATTCAAAACTTTTCAACCAAAGAATTCCTCCATGGATATATTACTGTATATTTGGAATTACATGGAGGCCCCTATTTTCTTTCTATATGGATTTACATGAATATTCTCCATCTAGATTTGTGTTAGATTGAAGTTTTCATAAAATGGGGTCTCATGCTTAGGTCTGTTTTCAACAGCTCTCCTAGAATTTCACTGTAGGCCTCATTGTCTAGTGCTATAATAACTTAAATATCATTCCTGGTGATAGAACTAGGCCCATTCTGTCTTATTCCAATTATGAAGAATGCATCATGCCATCATTACACTTATATGACCGATAACTGATCTCTCTTATGTGGTGTTTTTTGTTAGCGATATGACTACATCCGTTTATCTATAATCAAACACATACTACTGTTTTATATACCGGTTGATTTCAAAGTAGAATGCAAAGCAAATGGTCTTGCAAAACATGTTTATATTTCATTATCAAACAAATGTCTAGAGTAAAAATCCTTCATATAAAATCTCTACCTAATGGAACAAGATATTGGAAGTAACCTTTAGCGTAAAAAACAACACTTAAGAGCAGGTAACACAAACAATACCAATGAATAATACATGTATCCATATATAAATAGTTGACAGGAGATTAAAATACAAAGCCTTACTTGATTGATTGGTTTCACCGAAGTTTTTATCTTGATTTCAGACCAAACGAGCAGTCGATGTAGCAACCCTTCTGCAGCAGTCGATGTAGCAACCCTTCTGCAGTTTTTCGTAATTGTGAGGGATGGGAGCAGGTTTCGAGTTCGCGAGCATTATACGCAGTGTCTCCTTCATCTTTGACTAGTTCTTCCTATTTCCTCGCTCACGCTCTCTCAACGTCCTTCAAGATTGAAATTGGGGTATTTGATTTTATCCCAAATCCTCCCAAAATACCGCCGACCCACTTTATCCCAACCCCCCCCCCCCCTTTTTCAAGTTATACCATTTTCTTTTATTATTAAATTAAAAATGAAGTAATTAAATATATTTAATTAACTAACTAACGTTAAAATTCAATTAATAATATAGATTTGAAATATACCAATATTTTAGATTTCAAATATTTTCAATTTGAAATATATCAATGGTTTTATTTAGTTTTATTATATCAACCAACAATAAAAAAGATAATGTAAACAAAATCCAAACATTTATTTAGAATATTTAATAATTATTAAAAAAATAAAGTTCGAGTATAAAACAATGTTGGTTGTCATGTATAGTAATGTCTCGTATTGGGTTGTGATTGGTCGTATTGGACAATAACAAGTCGTATGGGTTGCATTGATTGTAATTTTGGTTTAGATTAGGTTGTATCACCGCATCATATTGGGTGATAGTGAGACATATTGAGTGATAGTTGGGTTGTAATGGATCTTAACGGGTTGTTAGATTGTAATGGATCATATTGGACCATATTGGTGATAAGGATTGGGTTCGGTGAAAAGTTGAGGTTAACATGAGAGGTGGTTATCAACCGTTGGATTAGAGATGGATGCACATTAGGATGAGATGCACCGAGATAAGATGAAACAGATCAATATTCTTCTAAGGCACAATTCATGAGAGGGTATTTGATTAAAAGTGATCAACAGTACATATTCGCTTCTCACGCTTCTCACGTTAGCCTCAACTTTTCACACGGGCATTCGTCATGTAGGTAGTTGATGTATATGTAGTATGTATGTGTATATTGGAAATTCATAGGATTTGTTGGTTCTTTTGTGTGTGTATGGTGAACTTTAGTGGTTCTTAATTAACTATATTAGACGCTCATGGGTTTTAGTAGTTTTTAACGAACTTGATTTGGCCTTTATGGATTTAATTGGGTCTTGATAAATTGTATTGAGCTTTAATGGGTTACACTTGCTCTTAATGAACAATTTGTCCTTAATGGGTTTTAGTGGCACTTAATAAACTTGATTGGGCCTTGATGGACTTCAATAACTCTTATTAAACTATAATGGGCCTTGATTAAAGTATAGTAGAATTGATTAAAGCCCAATGAATCTATTAAAACCCAATAAAACCTTTTAAAGCCCAATCGAACCAATTGAAGCCTAATAGAATTGATGAAAACTCAATGAAACACTTTAAAGCACAATAGAGTTGATTAAAGCATAATAGATCCATTAAAGTCTCAATGAAAACCTTTAAAGCCTAATAGAACCGATTAAAGTTTAGTATAATTGATTAAAGCTCAATAGATCCATTGAAGCCCAATGAAACCTTTTAAAGTCCAATAGAACTGATTAAAGCCTAGTATTATTGATAAAAACCCAATAGGTTAATTGAAGCCCAACGAAACCCTTTAAAGCCCAATATAACCGTTTAAAGCCCAGTAAAATTTATTAAAGCCAATAGATCCATTAAAGTCCAATGAAACCATTTATCGACGCGTTTGATAAATTTTTGTCGTAATGGGTGGTAATGTGTCATCTTCGATTTTGTTAGTTGTCATGTGTGGTAATAACTCGTATTGGATAGTAATTGATGGTATTGAACAATAACAAGTCTTATCGGGTTAGGTTGTTTGTAATTTTGGTTTAAATTAGGTTGTACCATGAATTATATTGGGTGATGGCTACCAGTGAGGCATATTGGGTTCTGCTAGGTGCTGTAATAAGTTTTAATGAGTTGTAACGAGTTGTACTGCGTTCTTAGGTTGTAATGAATCGTATTGAACCGTATTGGATTCTATACATTGTAATGGGCAGTATAAAAAACGTCCTTAAAAATTATTATAAATTTAAAAATATTTTTGTTGAATGTGTGGGAAGTTAGCCGGTAAAAATACAACTATAAAATATTTATGAAATTAAAATACAATTGCTGACGAATTTAGGAAGTCTACCGGCAAAAAAGTCAGTGAATTTTTTATTAATAATACTAAAATACTTTTGCCGGCGAGTTTGGGAAGTCCATCGGCAAAAGTTTAAGTGAAAAAAATATTAAAAATCATAATTAAATAACTTTTACCGGGGGTTTGAGAAATCCGTCGGCAAATTAAAGTAACTTTACCGACGGCTTATACGAAATTCGTCGGCAAAAACACATATTTGCCGTGGCATTTTTCGTCGGCAAAAAGTTAAAACTTTTACCGGAGGCTTTCGTCTAAGTCATCGGTAAAAGTAACTTTTACCGACGGACTTCCCAAATTCATCGGCAAAACTGCATATTTGCCGGTGACATTTTCCGTCGGCAAAAAGTTAAACTTTTACCGGAGACTTTCGTCTAAGTCGTCGGTAAAAGTAACTTTTACCGACAGACTTCCCAAACCCCCGGTAAAAGTGCAAATTTCTTGTAGTGCAGTTATAATTATAAGTGGTACGTGAAATCTTATATTGTGTATCAACCAACTATACTTCGAGTTGTGAAGATCATACGAGTGCAATTCCCACATCTAGCTTGTTTAATCCCCTTTGAGGTATATACTTCAAGGCTTTTAGTGTATCGGTTAATACACATAAGGCCATGGCAAAATTTCTTTTACTAATCAAATTTTGCTTCAACAGACCGATAAGTGGGACGGTATTTCTGTGTTCAGTCGAAAAGACGGTAGAGCACATATCCATTGTACCACATATTAGTAATGTAAATGTATTGTTTCCTATCAACATCAAAGATTTTGGGCTTATTAAACGTGGCAGCCCTACATCGCTATCCATGTACCTAGCATCACCATTAACTGAGAGCTCCATTAACTAATTGATAAATATGTAAAACATGAAAGAAGTACAGTTTCAAGTAGCAATGCATAAAAGTTCCTACTATGTTCCAAAAAATAGGAACTTTGGAATAAATAACTCAAATGTCAAAGATCAAGGTACAAATCATCTTCTTAAGTAAATGTACCAATTTTCAACTATCCATGTTCACATGATCTGTCTCAAATTTTAGCTTAGCAAATTTTGATGATAAACGTATACAAAAATAGTAATTATCTGTCATTCTTATATTTGCTTTCTTGGAATTGGTTTTTTGTGTTTGTATATATGAGTTTCGTCTCTGATTTAAAACAAGAGTTACGATTTTGGTTTCTTCGACATCACACAGAGAACACTGGAATTTCTTTATTTTCATGAGCAAATCATTTCTGCAAATTCCAAGCCTCTAATAATGAGTGCACATGCTTGAAGGTTCATCATGAAACCTTGGGATCAAATGGCTTCTCCAATTGCACCATGCTCATGCCTAATTTCGCCTTCACGACATTGTATTCCCATCCACCATACAACTTGATCATCTATAAGTTTCTCTTTTTATTGATTTCATTTGAATCTTGATTTTCTTCCATAATTGTTATCATCTTTTTTATTGTTGTTTTTTTGCACAAGTTCCACAGTTTTTCATTCGAGTAGTATAAAATTTTGCAACGAAAACACATGCTTTTAAAAACTTCAAGCCTTCAATAACGAGTTAACGTGTTTGAAAGTTGCTATATAAACCTTGGGAGCAAATAGCTTTTGGATTGGATCATGGTCACATCAAACTTCGTTTTAGGAAGGTTCTAATTACAGACGAGCTCGTTTACAATATCATTTTCTTAGTTTCATATGCATCAAGAAACATCGTAGCTTATAATCACAATTTTAGAAATAAATTAGTCAAAATTGCATGATTGTTAAGAGTTTTAGTTATTTCACAAGGTTATTGATTGTGGGTTGGAGAAATTTCAGTGTTTGCAAGACCTCCGATTAAAGACAATATTAAGCTAGTTGATATGGTGCTACATAGCGAGATGAGGGCCATAGAGCTTGCTAACTTTCACAATAAGGTATTTTCCACTTGCATTTAAATTTTAACTAAGAAAGGGATATTTATGGGGTGAACCAGAATGGGTTTCACTGGGATTATGGGGGATCAAGACAAACTATTTTTATTGCTATTTTTTTTGGTTTTGCATGTAATAACTTGTGTTTTTCTATTTTGTAATAATGTAGTAGTGCAAGGGTTGTTGGGTTGAACCTTGTAACTTGGAGGACGAATTGTGTAATTAGTGGTCTATTTGGGGTTTTCAAACGCATTTCCTCACGTATTCTCCTCAATGTGTGTTTTCCATGGAAATTTAAGAAGACCTTGGTCGAAGATTATGGAAGGTAAGAGTATTTGGTCTTCCTTTTTCAGGTGACCTATGTTTCTCTTTTGATCCTTGTATTCTCCATTATTAGCGCTTGGGTTATGCTAGAAATTGTGCTGATTGGGGTTTATTTGAGTAATGGGGATTTTCAGGGTGCGAATCTCCCACTGTATTTCTTTGCAAGGGTTACGGGTTTCAAAAATGAAAATTATGGTTTATGATTTTGGAGTGGAATTTTTAAGAATTTTGTTGGTCCTAGACCACAATGACTCATACAAAATATGTTTGTAGAAGGGGTTGAATAAAAACACAATAAATTTTCACTTTTTAATTTCATATTTTATTCAAACATAAAATTAGAAATATGTTGCAAAAGTTAGGAAGGTAGTCCTATGATCCTAAAATATATGACTGGTGACAAATTTACTAACACTGAAAGAGAGAAGAAGGAAGGTTCTCTTTCATATCTGAAAGACTAAGATAGTCTTCAGAGTTTACTTTGAAGCTTTCACAGAGAAGTTCTTTCAAAACAGGTGATTTGAAAACAAGGACAATGAAGACATTTTCTAGCCTCCATTGCATTAAATTCTCTCCTTCAACTTTAGCATGTGTCTTCAACAGATTTACTGATTCATGCATGCTTGTACTTTTCACTTCAGCCTTTGTGGATTATATGGACACTTGTTAACCCATCTCTTCCTTTGTGTGTAGACGGAACACTAAAGTAAGAATGACACTAAATAAATAATGCTCTAGAACATACTTTGGTTGACATGCTTTTACATGTTCCCATACTAGGATGAGAGTTTGGGAGAGTTGGTGAGCCAAACTTGGTGGACAAGTTTGCACTTCAAAATTCGGCTTGCCGGTAGTCATAATTGTCAAACTAGTTGACTATATCTTGTATTGATCTTCTTTCAGCTAGATGACAAACCAATCCACTTTGGTGAAAATCTTGACCTCTCTTCAACTAGTCTTCGATTTTGTTGAAGGCTTTTATATTTTTAATCAATACAGATAGTTACATGACTTTTACAAGTAAAAATACTATTTTTGTCTATTCTGTACTATAAATTATACAACGGTTTCCAATTATAAACATTTATGAAGTAAAGTCTATCTGATATTAAACATTTAGAATATTTCTAAGGTGTGATGAGAATCCTACAGAAGGTAGAAGCTTCTATCGGATTTCAATGATCCCTTTTTAGAGGGGTGTCGGATTTCTTAGATTTCTTGGATCACCTGGAAAAAGGAGATGGAGAAAAGTTCCAAGTTGGTCTTGTAGTTTTGGCATCTCTGGTTCGGATGAGTTGGACTTCTTTTTGAAGATGTTAGTAGTAATCTGACTGATTTTGTCCAAGTTTGTCAGCAATAAGGAGTACAAGAAATCGAACACATGGAACTTGGTTTTTCTTTGTATATTTTATTATCACTTTTCTGACTAATTCATCAAAGAAGTATCTCCCACAATTGATATTTCTTTGAAAAATTAAGGCTTAAGCGAGTTTTGTGACAATACTGGGAGATTGATCAAATCCCCCGGTTTTTTGTACTCAAACATTGAATAAAATGAATAAAGAAGTAGTGTCATACCCTGGACATATGCTTCATAAGGATTGTCCTTGCGGTGTTAGCATCCTTGGTTTCCTCCTTTGATCGATACTCGAGAATGTGAAGTACATCCTCTAATTCTTCGTCAGAGCACATATTTTCATATTCTTTTGATGAAGATGAGGGAAGATGAAGGACTTTAGCAACATCATCGGCAAAGATGATGATGTCTTTCTCACTTAATACCGTAGAGATAATGGTATCATCGTTGAGTGAACGCAAGAGCACAGAAGTTTCCAAGAAGAAACTTCTCATCTGAGATGATGGTGGAGAAACAGTAAGAGCGCAGTTAACAATACTCTCCGTCAGGAAGTCGATTGTGATAATCTTGATTATCATCTTGTTTTTCTAGTAATCCTACATAGTTAGAAAGAGTGAACTTGACATTGTCTTTAGAAAGAATGGTTCTAACAAGTTGAGATGCGATTAGAAAAAAAGAGATTTAGGAATAGAAGTTTTGGATACTTGATTTCTTGAGAGAGAATTGTGAGCAATGAGAAAAGAGGGGTTTTAGGTTTTAGGTGTTTATAAGACAAGGAAGGAGAAGAGAGATGAAAGGATAATAATGAAGACTCTACATGATTTGATAGATAGTGGTGATTGAAGAGACAGTTTTTACAAAAATTGCCCCCCCCCCTCGTCAATTGTCAGAATTTATTCTGACTTTTGGTTTTCCTCTTGAGAGGGAATTTTCATCGGATTATGAGGAATAAATTTGACAGAGAGAGAAAAAAATCGGATTAGAAATTATCAGGGTTTTCGTCGGATGATGACTTCATTGGATTTAGTCCAAAGAGAAGTTCATTGGATTTTAAGAAGGATTAGAAAAAGAAGATAAAGACAGATTATTCTGACACAAAGTCTACAGACAACCACTTGTTTAGATTTTTTGTCATTTTTAGATAAATAACTGGTCCTTTTAAAAACATGAAGCCTATTTCTTAGGTTCCCATCTTTTGATGGGGTATTTTGAAGAGAAATTCTTTTTTGGAAATCTGTCTATCTTGTCAAAAGGACAGTCTTGAACACAATGAAAAGGTTTTCCGCAGTTGTAGCATTTTCTAGAGGATACAGACCTTTGAAATCCTTGAAAATTCTTGTGAGAAAACTTGGAGAATCTTTTAGGATGAAAAGTGTGATATGGGAAAAAGGCTTTGACCCTAGAACCCTTTTCATTTGTCCTTCTAGGAATAGCAGTATTCCAAGGATTTGCGTTCCTTTCGTCCAACATATTTTGAAAAGGGTGAGATGTGGAACCAATAAACTCACGTTTATCTTCTTCTGACATACAATCACCTCACTTTTGATGAGAAGAATGAACAAAGTTTTCAATCCTTTTCTTTCCTTTGTCTAAGTTTGAAGATTCGCAGGAATGATGTTTAGAATAAGAAGTTTTTCCAGAAGTTTTTAGTGTCTTTTAATCTTTCAGTGTCTTTTAATCTAGACATATGAGCCATGAAGCATAAGTTCGTTGTATCATCCTGTTCATTGTTAGATGACGATGAATGTTCTTCCCACACATGTTCTTCAGCCATTACTCCCTTTTCTTTTCTTTGATGATCTTTGGACTTGAGTTTTTCATCATTTCTCTCATCCCTTGTTCCTCTATAGGAGGACTGAGATCCTTGAGAAGACCTAGACAAAAGATGTCACTGGTCTTCTAAACCTGCAATCGACTGTAAAATGTCCTTTCTTTCCACAGTTAAAACATTCATCAGTGGAATTTCCATGAGAGGACGTGGTTTGATTGACAAAAATGGTTTCTTTAAGAATCTTTTTGATCTTTTTTGAAAGATGTTTTGTTGGGAAAATTTGTTAAAGTTAGAAGCAACAAGAGAGAGAGAGTCACTTAGATCTGTCATGGATAAGGTTTCCATTCCATCATCAAAGTCCATATTAGAATCAAATGAGGAATTTTCAAAACTATTTTCAGGAAAGTCGGATTCAGTATCATATGATGCTTTTGACATTTATCCTAATCTTTTGAAATTCGAAGACACAAAGGCCATGTTTGTGGTTTTTTGTTTTGTGGAACAATTTTTTCTTTAAAATCATGGTTGTTCAAAGTTGTAAAGGGTTCCATATAAAGCAGTGAGAGGCATTCTATGAAGATCTTTAGAAGTTTTTAAACTAATAATTATGTTTTCCCAACAATCTAGAAGACAATCCATGAATTTGCAAAGAATTTTAGCATTATCAAAGACTTTATCATGAACCTTAAGATCATTCTAAAAGGAGTTGATCTTGTTGTATACTTAAGTGAGAGATCCACTTTTGTTGCACATAAACAATTCATATTGTCTGATGAGACTAATTCTTTTGCTTTGTTTTACGTTAGATGTTCCTTCATACAAAGCAGTAAGTGTGTTCCACCTATCCTTTGCGGTGGAAAGATTCATGATGGAGTGGTATACATCATTCGGAAGAGACATCACAATGATTTTTTTTTAGCTTTGGTGTCAATGGCTACTTGTTTCTTGTCTTCATCCATCCAATCGTCTGGAGACTTGAAGATTTGTCTGCCTGGTTTGATTATTTTATCACTTGCATCTCTAACACCTAGTACAAGAGAAGTGGGAACATATAGGCCATTTTTCAGAATGGATGCAATTTGATTGTCAACTCCTTCCACAAAGAGTAGCATCCGGTTTTTCCAAAGAGATAAGTTATCTTTTTAAAAACGAGGAGCCTAAGTTAAAGAACCACTATCATAGGTTTTGGAAGTCATTTCGAGTCTTGTTTATGAGATTAAACAAACCGCTCTGATACCACTTGTTGGTCCTAGACCACAATGACTCACACATAATATATTTGGAGAAAGGGGGTGAATACAAACCCAGTAATTTCTCACTTTTTAATTTCATATTTTATTCAAACATAAATTGAAGATATGTTGCAGAAGCTAGGAAGGTAAGACCTGTGATCCAAAACTATCTAAATGGTAACAAATTTACTAACAACACTGAAAGAGAGAAGAAGGAAGGTTCTGTTTCATATCTAAAAGAATAAGATAGTCTTCAGATTGTGACGTCGGATTTACTTTGAAGCTTTCATAGAGAAGTTCTTTTAAAACGGACGATTTGCAAAAAAATGACAATGAAGACCTTTTATAGCCTCCATTGCATTAAATGTTCTCCTTTAACTTTAACATGTGTCTTAATCTGATTTGTTGATCCATACATGCTTGTACTTTCCACTTCATCCTTTGTGGATGATACAGACACTTGTTAACCCATCATTTCTAGGCAGAGGGAACAGTAAAGTAAGAATGGCACAAAATAAATAATGCTCTAGAACATACTTTGGCTGACATGCTTTTGCATGTTCCCATACTAGGATGAGAGTTTGGGAGAGTTTGTAAGCCAAACTTGTTAGACAAGTGTACACTTCAAAATCCAGCTTCCCAGTAGTAGTATTTGTCAGATTACTAATTGACTATATCTTGTATTGATCTTCTTTCGGCTAGACGACAAATGAATCCGCTTTGGTAACTATCTTGACCTCTCTTCAATTAGTCTCCGATTTTAGAAGGCTTTTACATTTTAAATCAATAGAGATAGTTACAAGACCTTTACAAGTAAAAATCCTATTTTTGTCTATTCTGTAGTATAAGTTATACAATAGTTTCCAGTTATAGACATATATGAAGTAAAGTCTATCGGATATCAAACACTTAGAATATTTCGAAGGTGTGATGAGAATCCGACAGAAGATAGAAGCTTCTATCGGATTTCAGTGATTTATTCAAGGTTATCAATCTGATGTTCTAAATCTGAATACATTTGATTATTTCTTTTTGG
The DNA here is from genome assembly GCA_954870635.1 of Arctium minus. Classification (NCBI taxonomy): domain Eukaryota; kingdom Viridiplantae; phylum Streptophyta; class Magnoliopsida; order Asterales; family Asteraceae; genus Arctium; species Arctium minus. Next base: position 51,217,064 of record OX941094.1, read on the forward strand.
ATGAAGACTTTGTTTGATCTTGAATCTGATGGAAAGAGTATATCAGATATGATCTTTTTGGGGGCAAAGGATAAGAATATATATATATATCTAAGTGTTTTGTGATCGGATATCTATTTGTATTATTCACAAATCCGATGGTTGAGACTAACAAATTCATTAATATTTGTCGTGGATTTTTGGGATATAAAACCTAGAATGTGTGAACTTCATGTTGGGAAGTTATTATATCTTGGAATTGGTATTGGAATGGAGAATAAGTCAGAAATCAGAGTTTGGAAGGAAATTTTGGACCTAGGCATGACAATAGTAGTTGGTGTTGTGTAGCGATCCTGGGTCACGCAACAAGTCATGCATGCATTTCAGTGGCTGGCATGGGTCATGTCATGCGCCTGGTCACCCCACTCACTATTTCTTACTTGTTTTGGCCTCCAGGAGCTAGGGGTCTTTGGGGATGTATCTAGGATTATTTCAAGTTTAAAGGATTAATTAGACCCTTTCTCGATAAGTAACAAGGAATTCACTAGATATTTTGGTCTAACCCTAGCTTTTTAAAACTAGAACATTTCAGGCAGATATCAGGTTGAGAGTTCTAGCAAAAAGGGAATGGTAAACTATGGGCCTAGGTGTAAGGTTACTCAGTTTTAAGATGCTAGCTCTTTGAGATCAGTATTTGTTACGTTAGACTCAATTATCTGTGGTAAATATGAGATTCAATCTTAACAATCAGAGGATAAATTAGGAAAACAATAATTTTGGTAATTTTAATTAAAGGGTATGTTAGGTATTTTAGAAATCTCCTCTATCCTCTCTCCGACGAACATTATTCCGGTGACCACATAATACACAGTGTGATACCTTTTGTAAACATCGAAAATAACAAAAATAAATAAGAAACAGTGTGATACCTACTGTGATACAAAATAAGAAATGTTGTGATACTTATTGTTATACAAAATACACTGTGATACCCGTTGTGATACAAATATACTACCATACCTATCGTGATACACAATACATTGTGAAACCCATTGTGATACAAAATACACTGTGATACCCATTATACAAAATATTGGGTTTTAGAACATTCACCCATTGTGATACACTTCATAAAACTACGAAAACACATTGTGATACACTTCGTAAAACAACAAAAAACACACAATGATACACTTCATAAAACAACGCTACCTGAAAATCTAATTGTGATACACTTCAACGGAGTTGCAATATGGGTTTCTTCGAGATTCGGCTTCTAGTTCACCGACGAGATCGGGGCCATAGTACACCGGAGAAATCTAGGTTACATCTTTGGCATTACATATCTGGCGATATCTGAATTACATCTTTGGCATTACATCTCTGACAGATCTGGGTAACAATTGTTGGACTGTCGTTTTCTTCGTCCCCATCCATGTCGACCTCTAGAGAGAAGTTACCTGGTGTGATCATGGTGGCGAAGAGTGGATGGTTTCCACCGTAGTGACTACCAATGGTGATGCATATAAATATGAAGCGGAGGAAGAGATCATGGTTGTGTTTTTACGACGTATGGTTGCCTAATGAGAGAGATGATGGTCTATGTTTTTGTTTTTCATATGGCCTAAATACTTGAAGAAGAAAAGCAAGAAAACGTAGATCTCCCTCTCTCTTCCTCTCCCTCTTGGTATGTTTTATGCAGGGCAGTTGGTTTGTGCAGGGCACGTGGTTGTGCTATGATTTTCCGGCCGACGAGGCCTTGGATATATTCATGATGTTGAATATTTTTGCAAGGTTTAGAAAGAGAGGGAGGGAGAGAAAAAGAGAGATACCAATCTATCCTAAAATTATGGGATTGAAATAAATGATTTTATTTATGAGTTGTCATATCATATCAATTTACTAAATTAACCTTTAGTATTTAATTAATAATAAAATAAATAATTTTAAATGAGTGGTTCATAATGGAGATTATCACAAATTATTGAGTTCTCATTTGATTAAACCCCTATATATGTATGTGTGTGTATATATATATATATATATATATATATATATATATATATATATATATATATATATATATATATATATATATATATATGGGATTGGGTTCAATTGCAGACCAATTTGGGTTGTAAACTAGTGTCATTGATCAAAATTAAGTTAATCAAAGGTTAAAACATAAAGTAGTTAATTAAGGAGTGATTAGGGGTACAAATGAAATTAATTTCAAACTTGAATCACAAGCCTAACTTATTTGACTTTCTTTTCTTTTCTAATTAAAAAACTTTTCCCATTTATTTTTTAAATTAAATTATTTTAAAAATAACTAATATTTTAATCAAACAAATTATATAAAAAACAAGCATTTCATTCTCTTCGAGTTGACATCCATCTTGATATAGTTTTTTTGTTAACTATTTTTCACATTAAATCGTATATCTGTGTAATATTCATTATGATTAATTATGTACGTTCACGTGTATACAACAACTCTTTTAGTATTCAAACATTAGTATGATATTCATCGTGAATATACAACTCATTATACATTCATCATGAATAATTATATATTTTCATGTGTACACAACAAAATTCGGTATTCATACATCACTATGATATTAATCATTAATATATTTTAACTATATGCATCATGAATATTCATGTACATTCACGTATATACAACAATTCTTCAATATTCATATATCAGTATGATATTCATCATGAATATACATTTTCACTATAACATTCATCATGAATATTTATAAATGTTCATGTGTATACAACAACTTTTTAGTACTTGTACATCAATATGATATTCATTCTAAATATAAATTTTCCCTATAACATTTATCATGAATATTTATGTATGTTCACGTGTCTACAACAACTTTTCAGTATTCGTACATTAGTATGATATCATCATGAATATATAGTTTCACTATAATATTCATCATGAGTATACATATTATTCATCATAAGTATTTATTGTAACACCCGTGTCTACGGTAGATGTTTTTGATGTATTGATGATGATCTAATGGTGTGTTATCATGTTTGTTAGTATCGAGTTGTTTCAGGGTCAAAATGATAGTGAAAATGGATATTTTCGAGCGTCTAAGGGCTTCAAGCGACTTGGTGCGTGACTTGGGTCGTGACCCTAGTTGCCTAAGGCACTAAAAAGTGGGACAGAAATCCGGGTGACTTATGACGCGACTAAAGTCTCCCCATAACCCGCATTTGTCACTGACGAGTTTTTAAGCCATTTTTTTGCTAGGGTTTTACTATCTTTATTTCTCTCTTAGAGGGAAATCATTTGGGTGGGTTTGGATCAAATTTAGAAAGATTTTGAGGTTCCAAGAGAGGATTTGAGTGGGGAGATTTGAAATCACCACTAGAGGAGCTTTGCTTTGAGATTTCAAGCTTCATCCTTGGAAGTTTTGGTTTGAAGATTTGGGAGAGCTCCATCATAGGCTTTTGGTTGGAAGGTTTTAAATTCTTGAAAAGGTAAGCTCTTTGGTTATTTTGAGATCCAATTTGGGGATCTTGATAGATCTGAAGTTTTTGTTCATTTTTTGTGCATTCCAAGGATTGAACTACAGTTTTGATGAATTCCTTGGAGAGGCTTCGTTTATGGATTTCAAGCCTTCATGTTTGGATACAAGAGTTGGGTTTGGAAACTATATTTAACCGCCTACCAATATATGAGTTTTCAAGTTACTTTGTGAACACTATGTACATGTCAAAAATGTATATTTTGAGGTTCGAAATATGTTCTTGTGATTTATCAAATGTTGGTGATTATTTTGTATGTGTACATCCTTGGTAAATTTGATTTCATAAAACCTTAAAAATGTGTATATTTTGATTTTTGAGACACTTAGAGATACAAATCACTAGTGTGATATTTTGAAGGATGGTTCAAATAAATAGGGGTATTGTGATATATTCTCATTTTGATGAATGAAATTGCATAATTATGGAGTAATATATTTTATATTGACCTTTGTTAACTTTCTTGAAGTAGTAAAATAATTTGGGGTTTTTGTTGATTCGATATTGGCTCAAAGGTGTTTTGGGACTTTGTTCCACAAAAATGGTTTAATTGTGATATTTGAATGAGTTTTACATATATTGCATATTTATTTGAGATTACATATTTTTTAGTGTGTTGATCATTCTAATTGGAGTCATATAATTTGGAGTTGTAATGCAATGGTTCGTAGGCATATGAGTCGGTCGTCTATAGCATGTGTTGAGCCTTGGCGTCGTTTGATCATGTTGACCCTTGTTGGTATATGTTTGCTAAATAGTATGGTATTCATGTTGTCTTGAGTTTTATACATGTGGCATAATATATATGAGAGGTGAATAACTATGGAGTTATTTAACATGTTCAATTTGTACATTGAGTTTTGTACACGTGTTGATATTAACCTAATATGAAAGGGGTGTGAATAGTCGGAGGGCAAACGGAGTGATTTTCTTGCAATAGGAAACTTTATAGAGTAGCCATTAACATTATTGAGTCTTGAGGTGCTACCCGGAGGGGTAAGCACTAAGAACTATGAGCCTTAAGGTATTACCCGGTAGGGTAGGCACTAAGGACATGAGCTTTTAGATGAAACTCGAAAGAGTATGCATTAAGGTCAATTGAATCTTGAGGTGCTACTTGATAACTGATACGGATGTTTGCACACCTCTAAGACATATGATAAATAGAACCAAAAAGCAAGTATACTAAATGGATCTATATCGTCTTTCAAATAATTAAATGGTAAGAACCAAGTATCGTATTCCACAGGGATAAGTATCTTAATTTGCAAGATCTCGAGATGAAAAACTAACTTCAGATGGCGAGTTTAAAGACTTTGTTTGAGTGGTTAACACAGTAATATGATTAACAAGATATATAAAGGTAGTATGGGTGCAAGACTTAAGGTGAGGAGTAAACACAAATTTTGGAGGCGAATGCTATAGGGATGCTATAGCGTTAGTTCGACAATAACAAGTTCCACCATGTACTTTAAAGAGTATCCTTCCGGACATCCACCATTGCACTATTGTTTAGCCTTCAATAAACATATGCCTATGCAATATCCAGACCAGTGTGAGTGTCAAATGAAGTCTTTAAAGTATATGGATAAACAAACGCCTTTGTTAAAAATCACCCTTCCGAGTCGATTCCCATATCATTCAAGTTGATGTGTTCTTAGTGGCTCATTCCTGAGTCCATTACACTTTGACTAGTGATCAACCCTTCAAGAATCAATCGGTTTGAAAAACATAGATAGCAAGTTCCCTTGCTAGCAACTTTTTCCAAGTATACTTCCCGTATCATTCAAACTGACGTGCTTAATCATGGCTTATTCTTAAGTCCATGGCACTTTAACACTTTAAGAAGTGATCAATTCGTCAAGAAGTGCCTTAGATTTTATAAAACTTAAAATGACATAGTGGAACAATGTTATTGAAGAACAAAGTCCACTAGTTTTTGGTTTACAACCTCCCCTTTCGTCTCACACCCAAACTATAAAATTTAGCTACTCATTACGTAAAATAATTTGCAAGAAATGTAAATGACATAAATTAAAGACATAATGTCAATGACGGAATGTAAATGACGGAAATGTAAATGCATAAAGTAAGACAATAAGCAATAAAGAATTAAAAGACAAGGATTCTAAAAACTTAAATACTTCATATTAAATTGCAAGCATAAAAGAGAGAACCAATCAGCTCTAAGTCTGATTGAAAACATGTCCAAAACACTAAACCATACATACTTATTTTATACAAAAGAGGGATGGCAAAGTAGTAAAATAGAAAACTTAAAATATTATAAAAGTACACCAACTAAAGTTTTCTCCAAAGTTATACATAAATGATGTCATCATCTTTCTTCCTCCAACCAAAAAGTTCATTTCTACTTTATCAAAAGATCTGGAGTGAAGAAAATCTAGATTGCAATCTTCATCAATAATATCTTCATAGCTTCTTCCAGAAACAGACCTGGATGCTGTAGCATCAATCTGGCATCAACATAATCATGAAACTTTTAGTTGGATTTCACAAAATAACAAAATACAGGTAAATCATAAACTTAGCTCCATGAATAAGAAAAATGGAAAATAGGATAAGAAAAGGACTCAATTGTTGGGATAAAAAGAAAATTATAATCCTAAAAGATAAGAAAAAGTGCACTATGCATTGAATTCTCAATGCATATCACAACCCCAAACTTAAAGTTTTGCTTGTCCTCAAGCAATTAAAAGAAAATAAGAAAATGACTCAAATTTGAAAAGATTGCAAGATAACGGCAATAAGTGCACACATCATGTAGCATACAATTCATAGCCTTTCATGCATCCAAAGTGAGACATTCATAGCCTAGTTGTGTGTATGAACCATATGCTAGTATAACTCTTTTCTTTGTCAAACATCACACAAACTTCATTTAGGATCATTAGGGCTTGTAAGGTCACTCTTTTGTGGCATATTTTTTCACTCAAAGCCTTTTCTCTCGCAAATATTGCAACAAAATTTTAAATTTTTTCAATTTTTGGCACTTTATGCTCTTTTTGTTGCTTTTGTGCACCTTTACCCCTATGGGGCATTTTTGGTGTCCTTGTCATATTAGAGCTTTGCTCTTTTGTATTGACATGCTTATCTCATTTTGGGTATTTTGTAACCCCCTCAACCCCAAACTTAAAAGTTGACAATATCCTCATTGTCTTAGAATGAATGTGTATGCTTGTGTTAAGGGTTACAAGTGGCTAAAATGTGGTGTATGAAAAGAAGGCCTAGATCATTCCCCAAATGTGTGAAGTTTGTGTAAGTTAAATTGTGTCCCAAAAAGAGAAATTCTAGTTCTAGCAAGAACACAACACTAGGTGAAAGTCTTTCATCAATAGAATTATTAGGGCTATGTACTCAAAAGATATTAAAGCTCTACACATGCAATCTTGCAAAGGAAATAAACCTAAAAATGATAAAAATATTCCAAACTCAAAACTAAAAAATTAAAATACATGGAGACGAAGGTAGATGATTAAACCTGCCCTACTCATGAGGAGTAGGCTGTGAAGTCCCTGCTACAGATGTGGTTGGTAATGCTGCAACATCACCCTCTGCCAATTTCTTCAACAGTTTTGCCCTTTCCTCCAACAGTTGTTGGTTCTCTTCAGCAAGCTTTTTGTTCTCCTCCTTGATGCCTCTGAGCTTCTGTCCCGTCATCTTGATCTTCCCCTTGGTTTGTTGGAGGCGTCACAGTGGCTCATCTCCTTTGACTCCGACGAGGGTTTCGCTCCGGTGGGTCTCTTATAGCCGACCTCTTTACTCACGCCATTGTTGAGAGTGATTTGTGGTGGTGGTAGTGAAAAAAAAAGTAACCTAAAGAAAAAAATAGAAAAGAGGAGAAGACGGTTGTGGGTTGTTTTTGAGAGAAAATGAAGGGAGATGAGGAGGTAGTTAATGAGAGGGTTTTAAAGGAGATAGAACTTTTTAGAAAAAAGAAAGGAGTTTTTTTTTATAAAAAGAGGGAGGTGGTTTTCTTGAAACTTACCAAACAAGTTTCTCAAAAATGGTTATTTTTATAACCGTATGATGGAAAGGAAAAATAACATACTTTAATTTTTTTATTTGTTTTCTTTTTTTTAATCTTTTTTTTATAAAAACTTACCTACTCAAATACAAAAGTATGGTTCTTAGGGCATCCGCAATGGTCAAGTCTTTTAAAGACTTGATCTATTTGTCACGTCACCAAAAAATCATCTTCAAATTACTACTCCAATAGTCAAGTCTTCCTAAAGCTTTTTGTTGCATTTTTAATTCATTTTTAATATATATACATAAACTATCCTCATCTATTTGAAATATTTTATAAAACTCCTTCCATTATTTGTGGTTATTTAAAGCACAAATATGTTGTTTAAAACAAATATTATACAACAATAACATAAAATTTAATAAAAATATTACAAAACGATAATGAAAAACTGAAAGTAAACCTAAATTCCATATTTCTTCTTAATTTCCTCTGTCAACATTTGTTGATACCTTAGTTGTTCGTTTCCTTGCGTATTTTCCATTAACATTTTTAGCTCGTTGATTTTTTTTGAAGACTTGTACGAATCTTTTAGCTCTTTTAAGTGTTCAGCTACACCATTTATCGTGGACATCCGTAAAGCGCTTGTTTCGTTGATTATATCTTTTACTTCATTTATTTCGGCATTTGAGGTAGTCGCTTTTCCTTTTTGTACCCTTGTTGCCTTTTTTTCCCCATCGGACGAACTTTGGTTTCATCATCTTCCTTCTTGAAACTTGTTTTTACATCCGATGATGATGTGAAACTACCAGATGAGTCGGTCTTTGTTCTCTTCGTATGAACATCATTTATGCTCCCGCCTCTCCATTTTGGCTCATCCTTAATAATTGCCCATGCATGCTCATATTTGAAGTTTTTCTTGTATGTAGAATAATACAATTTTCTTGCGGCATCCTTTACTTGGTCGTCGGACCATCCACTGTGATATTGTTTTTCAACATTAATGAATATCTGGTTAAATTCATTAACAGGTGGAATTACCTGATACCAATGCGCCTTGACTTGTGATTGCGTTCTTCGATTAAATTTCTTTCTGTGGTCATTGTAGTACTGAGTAATGCGGCGCCAAAAATCTTTTGCTTGTTGGCCATTACCTATGATGCTGGCAGTGGAAATAGTTACCCAAGCACTCATCAGTAATTCCTCTTCATCATTGGACCAAGCCTCGTTCTTCTTTTGTTTTGAATTAGTGCTTAACGAAACATCAGGATCGATACTTTCAAGCCCATCTTGGGTGGAAAAGGGATGGAATGTAGTTTCTCTAGATGGAATAGGGTGGAAAATTAAGGGATCCCCGTCATTTGATACCGGAGAACCATATTGTACAAAACCAGGTGGTGGATATTGATATTGAAAGGAATTAGTTTTTTGTTGTTGTGGACGTAGATATTGTGCAAAACCATGTGGTGAAGAAGACTCATAATTGTATGGCATGTTTGGAGGGAGTTGGTAGTTGGGTTGCGGTGAAGAAGTATCATAGTTAAAATCATTATTTGTTGGAGAAAATTGGTTAGGATCCATATTACTGATTTTGCATTTGTCGTTGGACGGTGTTTTATATTCTTGAAAGGTTGAAGTTTTATAGGTTGAAGTTCTATGGGTTGAAGTTCTATGGGTTGAAGTTCTATGGGTTGAATAAAAGTTTGAAAGGATTATACATGCAGGGAATATATGTAGAGAATATATATAGGGAATATATTGAAAGTTGAAGTTCCATAGGAAATATACATGCAGGTGGCCTATTTTGTTTGCTTCTAGCAAACTTCAAAATTGGGGCCCAACATGAAATATAAAAATGATAGTAAATATAAAACATGAAATATAGAAACGATAGTAAATATAAAACATGAAATATAAAAACGATAGTAAATATAAAACATGAAATATAAAAACGATAGTAAATATAAAACATGAAATATAAAAACGGGAAATGTAAAGACTAATTTTTTTCCCAGCTATGCTCAACCAAATCCGAACGTAGTTGATTATGGACTATTTTATCACGTATTTCAGCACTCCTTTGTATGTATTCGTTGAATGCACCAACAAATCCATTTCTAAAGCGTATTGGGGGATCACCATCTTCATCCGGCCAATGACTAATTGCATTTCCTTCATTCTCGACGATCATATTATGCATTATGATGCATGCATATATGATATCACTCATTGTAGTATCCATCCAAAATCTTGCCGCTCCGCGTATAATAGCCCAACGAGATTGGAGAACTCCGAATGCCCGTTCAACGTCTTTCCTTGCAGCCTCTTGCATTTCCTTGAACTTCTTCCTCTTCAAATCTTGTGGACAAGAAAAACTTTTAACAATTGTAGCCCATTCTGGATAAATACCGTCAGCAAGATAATAGCCCTTTGTGTATTCCGTTCCATTGACAATAAATTTGACATCAGGAGAGTATCCTTGTAGAACATCGTTGAACAATGTACTTTGGTTCAATACATTGATATCATTGTTTGACCCAGCGACACCAAAAAAGGCATGCCAAATCCAAAGGTCTTGAGAAGCAACTGCTTCTAACATAATTGTTGGCACACCGTGGTCACCTCGAGTGAATTGGCCATGCCAAGCAACCGGACAATTTTTCCATGCCCAATGCATACATTCAATACTGCCTAGCATACCTGGAAACCCATGATGTTCTTCATGTAAGTGAAGTATACGCGCAACATCTTCATCATTTGGCCTTCTCAAGTATGTAGGACCAAATACTTCAATTACACCCCGACAAAAATTCTTTAGACATTCGATAGAAGTACTTTCTCCTATTCTTACATACTCATCGTTTTGATCAGCCGGTGTTCCATATGCTAGTTGTCGAATTGCTGCAGTGCATTTTTGTAACGCCGAAAGACCTTGCTTCCCGGTTGCATCTTTCCTCAATTTGAAATAATCTGAATGGTTGGACAACGAGTTTACAATTCGGATGAATAGTTCTTTATTCATACGAAACCTTCGTCTAAAGATGTACGGTGGAAAAACGGGTTGATCTGAAAAATAATCTGCAACAAGACGATTGTGTCCCTCTTCACGACCTCGTTGAATATATCTTTTCTTCCTTTGAAATTTTTTCTCTACAGGCTTCAACATCTTTTCATGGGTATCATCTTCCAATTCATCGATGATGAATTCACTTACATCTACAAAAAGTTGTTCAATGATCTCATCAGAATCAGACATGGTGGAAGTGAAAATATGAGATTTGAAAATTATAAAGGATGTGAGAATGAGATGATGATATAATAAGAATAGGAGTGTGTATATATATATAGGGAGATTGAGAGGGTGAGAGTTGAAACTTTTCAATATAATAAACAAAAGTTTCTAAAAATAATATGTAGTTTTTTTATAAATATAAACTATATATACTTAAAACTATGATTTCTAAAAACAAAAATATTTAATTTTTGTGTTTTTTTATTTTTGATATTTACGAAAGCGTTCCAATAATGTATTTTGTTAATAATAATAATAATATTATTATTATTTTATATATTTAATAAATGAATTATTATTAAATGAAAGTGTAAAATTAAAAATGTAAACCTATGATTGTTGAGGGATCAAAGGTAAACATTTTATAAATCTTCAAAGACTTGACATCCACCAAGTCCTTGGATATCAAGCTATTATTCAAGCTTTTCCTCCAATAGTGAAATTCTCCATCAAGTCTTCATCAAGCCATTTTTCAAGTCATTAAATTTACCATTGGAGATGCTCTTATACCAACTAGTCACTTTTTCAAAAAGTTTTTGAAAGGTTTGTTGAAAAAGTATCATGATTACTTCTTCTAGAAAAAGCTACCATCTCATCTCTTTGTACCTGATGACTCCATATTTTACCCTCAAAACTTATCTATTATTTTTGAAAACTCGGATTTTTTTTCTCAAAAGTGGTGTACAACAGTCAATGTTGTAACATCCCGAGGGTTCTTTGGTCATGCCACCTCTTTTTTTTTAGAGTTTGATATTTTTATAGGACATGTTTCTGTGTTCCTCCATCTTACAAAGTTGTAGTTTTCTCTTTCCACTTATCCTTATATACTTTTCTCACCACTCCGTTCACTGTATGATCATGGCACAAGCTTTTAATGGCATAGATGGGGGGATATTTCATCCCATTAAGATTTTTCCACATCACCTCACCAACAATAGACTTTGATTTTCTGAATCTTCTCGAGTCCTTGGATTAATCGTTACATCCCATTTTCAAAACAACTTGAAGACTTTCTGCACAGCTTTGCTGCAAAGATGTTGCAACATCTGCAATGATGTGTTTCTGCACAGATTCAAAACATGGGTTAATGAAAATCTTGGCATTTTGTTGCACCTCTTCACTATTTTGAAGTGAAGAGGGGTTGCTCAAATGCTCTTTTGCTTCCTCGGAATTTTATATCTCTCGAGTATTTTCCAAAGTATTGACCTCATCCTCATCCTTACCAACACACTCAAAATTTTCAATCTCACTTGGTATAGGAATTTGGTTTTGTCTATTAATCTCTTCAACATAAGTTGCAATGTTGTTAAGACGTCGTATGTTATCACTCATCATAGTTTGAAAACTTTGTGCATGATCATTCATACTTTGAAAGTGATCATTCATCATACTTTCAAGAGATTCGAAGTTTTCAGTTTGTTCTAAAGAGGGTGTAGGGGTAAAAATAAGTTGTTAAAATCATCCCCTTGAAAACTCCCAAAACAATCAATTTGTTCCTCCCAAGATTGGTCAAAAGTATTTGAATACGTGTTACTCCAATCTTGGTAGGGAGGTATTGGTGATGTGAAATTGTCATGATCTTGACCACTTAAAAATAAATTAGGATGGTCCTCCCATGATTTATTGTAATCGTGGAAGTGTGAGGTATCCCAATTATTATCTCCTATTAAATAAAGAGATTCGGGGCTCGAAGGGCAATTATACAAGAAATGATTTCCGCGACAATAGTCACAGAAAACAGTTTCATACGGACCAAACGAATGTCCCATGGAATCCATATTCACAGAAAGATAAACTCAAAAAGTTGTTTCTTGCACACACATGAAAACGTATGACAAGCAAAAAAGATGTTAGAAAAATTAGCTTAACAAGACTCAATTTCTCAACAACCATAGATTTACGCCTATCCCCGACAACGGCGCCAAAAACTTGATACGGATGTTTGCACACCTCTAAGACATATGATAAATAGAACCAAAAAGCAAGTTTACTAAATGGATCTATATCGTCTTTCAAGTAATAAAATGGTAAGAACCAAGTATCGTATTCCACAGGTATAGGTATCTTAAGTTGCAAGATCTCGAGATGAAAAACTAACTTCAGATGGCGATTTTGAAGACTTTGTTTGAGTGGTTAACACAGTAATATGATTAACAAGATATATAAAGGTAGTATGGGTGCAAGACTTGAGGTGAGGAGGAAACACAAATTCTAGAGGTGAATGCTATAGGGATGCTATAGCCTTAGTTCGACAATAACAAGTTCCACCATGTACTTTAAAGAGTATCCTTCCGGACATCCACCATTGCACTATTGTTTAGCCTTCAATCAACATATGCCTATACAATATCCGGACCAGTATGAGTGTCAAATGATGTCTTTAAAGTATATGGATAAACAAATGCCTTTGTTAAAAATCACCCTTCCGAGTTGATTCCCATATCATTCATGTTGACGTGTTCTTAGTGGCTCATTCTTGAGTCCACTACACTTTGACTAGTGATCAACCCGTCAAGAATCAATCGGTTTGAAAAACATAGATAGCGAGTTCCCTTGCTAGCAACTTCTTCCAAGTATAGTTCCCGTGTCATTCAAACTGACGTGCTTAATCATGTCTTATTCCTAAGTCCATGGCACTTTAACACTTTAAGAAGTGATCAATTCGTCAAGAAGTGCCTTAGATTTTATAAAACTTAAAATGACATAGTGGAACAATGTTATTGAAGAACAAAGTTCACTAGTTTTTGGTTTACAACCTCCCCTTTCGTCTCACACCCAAACTATAAAATTTAGCTACTCATTACGTAAAATAATTTGCAACAAATGTAAATGACATAAATTAAAGACATAATGTAAATGACGGAATGTAAATGACGGAAATGTAAATGCATAAAGTAAGACAATAAGCAATAAAGAATAAAAAGACAAGGATTCTAAAAGCTTAAATACTTCATATTAAATTGCAAGCATAAAAGAGAGAACCAATCAGCTCTAAGGTTGATTGAAAACATATCCAAAACACTAAACCATCCATACCTATTTATACAAAAGAGGGATGGCAAAGTTGTAAAATAGAAAACTTAAAATATTATAAAAGTACACCAACTAAAGTTTTCTCCAAAGTTATACATAAATGATGTCATCATCTTTCTTCCTCCAGCCTAAAAGTTCATTTCTACTTTATCAAAAGATCTGGAGTGAAGAAAAATTGGATTGCAATCTTCATCAAAAATATCTTCATAGCTTCTTCCAGAAACAGACCTGGATGCTGTAGCATCAATCTGACATCAACATAATCATGAAACTTTTAGTTGGATTTCACAAAATAACAAAATACAGGTAAATCATAAACTTAGCTCCATTAATAAGAAAAATGAAAAATAAGATAAGAAAAGGACTCAATTGTTGGGATAAAAAGAAAATTATAATCCTAAAAGATAAGAAAAGGTGCACTATGCATTGAATTCTCAATGCATATCAATAACGTTGATGTATGGCTTACTTTGTGTTACACCAAAGTCGATGGAAATGGGTCTCCAAAACTATGAAAGCCTAGAAATATACAGGCCTAGTTGAACGTGGGATAGAGCTAATTCTGGGATCGATCGAATGTCTCTCATTGTGGTCTGAGATACTGATACAAGTTCTTCCCTTCTGAATCAGATAGATTCATATTCGTCACTGAAAGGTGTTGTTTGGAAATGTAGCGTTGTCCATGAATTGTCAGTTTGGATATCAAGTTTTATCCCTATTTTAGTCTTATGGATAATGGAGTTTTATCCATGTTCCGGTTTTGAATATTTTGAGGTATTCATGTTTCAAGTGAGTATTGGATTTTGGTTTCATATTCGAATGGGTGTCTTATATATGATGTTTTAATAATGGCAGTGGTGGGTTTTGGACAGATGTTGCTTTTTATGATAAATACATTTCATTTGAGAAATTGTGATTTAAATAGTATTCGTTCACTTTTACCATTTTATGTAATTGGGATGAAAATTGCTCGAGCTTACTAGGCTTTAAGTCTAATACTTTTTCTGAACAACATGTGCATTAGGTCCTGGTGTAGGCAGTACTTGCAACACTTGAGATGATTTGAGTGGTAATATAGGCATGAAAAGGACATAGCTCTTTGGCACATCGTCTGTACCTTGGAAGCAACTTGTATGTGGGTTTTTAGTAAGAACGATTCTTATCCTAGATCTTGTGTAAGATTCTACTTCGAAAGTTGTTAGCTTTAAACCTTACATATGTATGTAGAAGTATTTAATGATGACCGTTGAGGAGAAAATTGTGATCTCTATGGTGTTTATCAAAAAAATTAAATAAGTCGTTATTTTCCATATTTGGGGTGTTCTTATTTAAGTTGGGTCAGCCTCTTTTTGGGTTTCCATACCTTGGGACTTTATGTTCACATTTAAGTATGTTCATGTGTATACAACAGCTTTCTAGTATTCATATCAGTATGATATTCATTATAAATATTAACTTTCACCATAACATTCATCATATGCATATACATACTATTCATCATGAATATACCATAGTTTCAACCTTACATACTCTAGTTTTTCTTTATTCGGTTCTTGATTGGTCTCGATGGGTTCTCGATTTGCTTCGATAGATTCCCAATCCATCTCGATAAAAACTGAAAGTGGTAGGCTATGGTTTTAAACATACAAATAGACAATAAATCTATCTGGTAGGTTCTCAATCAGTCTGGATTAAAATAAAGGTTGTTTGTTATGGTTTTACACACACAAACACACACCAACTAAATAAATGGGTTCTAGATTAGTTTCAATTGATCTCGATTGGCCTCGATGGTTTCTCGATCGGTCACGATGGGTGTTACGCTGATGAAGAATGTGGTGCCAGGTTATAGACTAACACAACGTTGAAAAAGTTTTTGGGTTACAGACTTGTTAATACACATATTTATTGGATTCAAGATCATAATTATCTGAAGATGGAAATCTGAAGTTAAAGCTGATAAAGTCGTCTCAACAAATAGTCTAGGGTCCTTTTGTAATAATTAGTCAAAGTTTGTTTTCGTATCTTATTTATTAGCCTTTTATTTTATTTAAAATAAGTTTAGTTTGTTGTTGGGCCCAAGCAAGCCAAGCCCATTAGGCTTAGTTAGCCTATGTATAAATTAGTTTAGGTTAGAGTTTATTAGGTTAGATATCTTAATTGCAAAATTATTATTGAGAGAGAAGTGGTGGTGGTGGTGGTGCGCCGTACGTAGACAGAGAGAAAGAGATTTCATCAAGAACTTGTAACCTGTTGAATCGTTTGATTAATCAATATCAGGTTTGATTTATCGTATTGTTTATGTGATTACTTGATTGAATGATTGCATATTGGGACACACAAGACTTATGGTGTTGAAGAAGTTGATGTCGAGTTACAAGCTCACGGTGTCGAGTTGTTGTATACACGTGAACGTACATGAATATTACACATATATACCATTTCACGTAAAAATGGTTAAAACGGAAAAAAAAACTATATAGAGATGGATGTCATGTCGAAGAGAATGAAATTCTCGTTTTTTGATTTAATTTGTTTGATTAAAATTGGTAATCTTTAAGATAATTTAGTTTAAAAATTCAAGTGGGTAAAAGTTTTTAATTAAAAAAATAAAACAAAAAAATCATATAGTTAAACGTGGAAACAAAAAAAATAATTAAACTTCTCTTTTTTGCCCCTAATCACCTTAATTAACTATTTTAATTAAAATTCATATTTTATGCGAGTTGTTGAATCAAATAGAGATAGAGGGACAACATTTGTCCACTAGTTCACAACTTAAATTTGGTTTTCAATTGAACCTCTCTCTCTCTCTCTCTCTCTCTCTCTATATATATATATATATATATATATGATCCCAAAATTAGGCAATAAACATAAACTCCATAGAAATTGAGTACAAATAGACATGAAGAACACTTCTATTTATGATCTCTAGTCATATGCTTTGATTACAATTGTGTTTTGATCTGTTTCTGGGCTGATTATTTGAGTTTCTGGGTCGTTTCTGTGTCAAGAACACTCCGGTCGAACATATAGGTCTTTGTTTCTATCGGTCTAAGTCCACTTCCGGTCGAATACCTTTATCGGTCTATAGCATTCGACCGGGACACTCACTGT
Source organism: Arctium minus (assembly GCA_954870635.1). Lineage (NCBI taxonomy): Eukaryota > Viridiplantae > Streptophyta > Magnoliopsida > Asterales > Asteraceae > Arctium > Arctium minus. Next base: position 51,234,037 of record OX941094.1, read on the forward strand.
CCTCTCCGGTCTTACCAACATCCGGTCTTACCAATATCCGGTCTTACCAACATCCGGTCTTACCAATATCCGGTCTTACAAACATCCGGTCTTACCAATATCCGGTCTTACCAACATCCGGTCTTACCAACCTTCCGGTCTTACCATTCTATCGGTCAAATCCTCGACCGGACTTTACAAGTTCCCGGTCGAAGGTAATATCGGTCTTTGCACTTCCCCGGTCGAACTCTCGACCGGTCTTTACAAGTCTCCGGTCGAAGCACATCCCCGGTCATTTTTTTGCAAACTGTAATAGGGCATCTAAATGTCAAAAAAAAATTTCTCTAGGGGCGCTGCCCCTCGACCCCGCAAGGGCGTTGCCCCTTGACCCCACCCGCTATCCGGGTAGCGGGACCCCCGTGCTAAGTCTGCGAAGGGGGACAAAGTTCTATTCGTGATCTGATTTTTTCTGAATTTCATTCTAAGTTTTTTTTTCAGTATTGTGTGATTTTATCTTGACTTCTAACGATCTCATCCAGTTGATTGTTTCAATATCAGATAAGTTTGATTTCTAATCATATAAGTAAAGATGTCTCGGGAAGCTCTTGCTATTGGAACAGATGTGAAGCCACCAGTACTCTTCAAGGGGGAGTACGAGCAATGGAAGGACAGATTTTTGGACTTCATTGATCGACATGATTTGGGAGATGAAATCAGAAAATCTCTGAAAGACGGGATCATGACACCTCCGACCAAGGTTCTCACTGTAGCTGGAGAAAATGGTCAAGAAGAAGAGACAGAGTACAAATTACCGATTGGTGAATATTCGGAAGATCAGCTGAAGAGACACAAGGGTGACAAGCTGGCAAGATCATTTATTCTCCAAGGCATACCGAATGAAATATATGTCAAGATTGACAGCTATAACGCTACCGGTAAGCAAATGTGGGATCAATTGGAGAAGATGATGATCGGATCTAAAGTCGGCAACCAGCTCAAAGTATCTACCTGCTTGAATAATTATGAAGAGTTCAAAGCCAAAGCTGGAGAGTCACTCGAAGACACGTATGACAGATTTGTCACATTGCTGAACGAGCTCAGCAAGAACAAGATCAGCAAATCTCATGTGGAGCTGAATGTGAAATTCCTCAGCAATCTTCAGCCTGAGTGGAAGAGGTTCACCCGTCAGATGAGGCAGTTGAAGGATCTGCATGACATTCCTCTTCATGAAGTCTATGAAATCCTCAGACAGAATGAGGAAGAAGTAGAAGAGATCAAGGCTGAGATGAAAAAGGCTGACAAAGCAGTTGCTGATCCAGTTGCTCTTGTGGTTAAGAAGTCAAAGAAGAAGAAGGTGATAGATTCTGATTCGGAAGAAGCTGATTGTGAGGAAAAGTCTGAAACTGACGATTGTGAAAAACTAATGGAAACCATGCTCATGTTAACCAAGGCTTTCCAAAAGAAGTTCTATAAAAAGCCAAACTCCAATAGTCAGCGATACTCGTCTGGTCCGAACAACTACAAGCATAAAGAGAAAGTTGAAGACAGGAGATCAGAAGAAATGAAGAAGGATGGAGCTGAAGAGACCAAGAAAGAAGAACCGATTAAGTGCTACAACTGTGGTAGACTCGGTCATTTTGCCAAGGACTGCCGCAAATCAAAAGTCCGAAACTCAGACTATTACAAGAATAAAATGCTTCTAGCCAAGCAACAAGAGGCTGGAAAAGCATTAATGGCCGAGGATGAATACTGGCTCGACCACTCGGATGAAGAATCTGAAGAAGGAGAGAAGGATGAGACAGCACATATGTGCTTGATGGGGAAGAACCAGTCAGAAGCTGAAGCTGATTCGGATGATGGAGATACTGATGAGGTATGTAACTTTACTGAATTTGATTTATTGAACCACATGAATGCCATGATGTCTAAACTCCAAGAATTAGAGTCAAAACTGAAGCGTGAAAGAGGTGTCATAAATGAGAAAAATCAATCTATACATAAACTTAGTAATGATATTGCTGAGAAAAATGTATTAATTGAAACTTTGCACAAAAATATAGACACCAGCGCTAAAGAAAAGACTATAATTCATAAAGAGTTATCTGAAACTGATTCAAAGTTTAAAGAATGTGAGTTTAAATCTAGAGAGATTGCTAAAAGGTACTTTTCTACTTCAAAAGAGAATAAATCTTTAATAGAAAAGGTGAATGCTTTGGAAGAAAAATTACACTCTTTGGGTCAAACTGAACACACTATTCATTTGAACAAACCTAAAGAGAAACCTGATACTTGGGGACTTGGTTACAAGAACCCACATCATCTCAAAAAGGGTATATCTGAAGTGCCTGCACTTTATGACTTTGGGTTTATGTTGTTGGCTCCTCAACATCAAGAACTCAAACCCTTTTGGACTAGTCTGTCGGAAAAAGATAAAGCCAAGGAATATGATAAAAGAAAGAACACAACTAAAGTTCAACTTCCATTTCGCTATGAGAAGTTGAATAACAGTTATCGTTCTAATAAATCAAAATTTCTTTCAAATGATTATTTTGAAAGTTATTCTGTTAAAGAGTTGGAGGCTAAACCCATTGAAGGTAAGCTTTACGTCCCTCCCCTAGTTTTGGAAAGTAAAATTTCTGAACTTGAGAATACTCTTACAGATGAAAGAATTTTGATGGACTTAGAACAAACTGTATTTTCAACAGTGTTCAAAAATTCTAATTTTCCTAAACTCTCCAAAGCTTTAAATTCGGATGACAGATCTGGTTCACTTGATAATGAGCTTAATTTCTTAAACTCTGAAGGTGTTTTAAATAAGTGTGTTTCTCAGTTTGATTTTTCTTCTAAACTTCCTGATCATTCATCTTGTGTTGTAAATTCCTTTGGATTACCCAGTGTACATGAAAAAGGTGAAACATCAACGAAAGTTGATAAATCAGTTTCTGTGAAATCAAAGAAAGCAAAAGGTAAGCAACAAAAATCTCAGCTTTCACAGAAACCGATCCACACTGGTAAGCCAAAGAAGATGCATTTTCTTAATTCTCATCATTCTAACTCTAAAGTTTCAAATGTTTCAGATTTGAGAAAGCAAAGGGTTGGAGTTAAGACTGCATGGATACCGAAACAGAAGATAGACGAGAAAGCTAAATCTAGTTCTAGTTTTATTTTGAATAAAAAGACTTCTAGTAAAGATGATTTGAGTGTGAATGTTGCTACTTTTAAAAATAATCTTGTTGATTCTCGCAAGAAATATTCTATAAAGCAATTATTTCAGTTAGCTCCATCTAGTACTAAAAAGTTTTTAAATTATGGTGAATGTGATTATGCTTCTCGTAGATATTCTGATGTTTGGTATGGTTCATATAATGTTTCATCTTATCATTATCATACGTCTTATCATGCTTCTGGTTTTCAAAGAAAAAGTGGGCCCAATTTTAAATGGGTGCCAAAATCAAGTACTAACAGTGGAGGTCCCATTTTTAAATGGGTTCCTAAACCTCTTCTTTCTTGATTTGTTTTGTGCAGACCCGTCATATGTGGTATTTGGATAGTGGGTGTTCCAAACATATGACCGGGCAGAAGAGTATGTTGTCTAATTATAAGGACAAATACTGCGGCACAGTTCGTTTTGGGAATGATCAGTTTTCACCTATTCTGGGATATGGTGATGTTGTACATGAAAATCTTACGATCAAGAAGGTGAGTTACGTTGAAGGCTTAGGGCACAACCTATTCAGCATTGGCCAGTTCTGCGACAAAGATTTAGAGGTTAATTTCAAGGCCAAGACATGTTCAATTCGCACTGAAGAAGGAAAAGAACTCCTGGTCGGATCTCGCAAGTCAAACCTCTACACCATCAATTTGTCAAAGGTCCAGGCTGACAATCAGGTCTGCCTACTATCAAAGGCCTCGATGCAACAAAGCTGGTTATGGCATCGACGGCTTTCTCATCTCAACTTTCGGTACATCAACAAGCTGGTCAGTGGTAAGCTAGTGAAAGGTCTTCCAGAGCTGAAGTATGAGAAAGAACATCTATGTGCAGCGTGTGAAAAGGGAAAGATGAAGAGAGCCCCACACAAACCAAAGCCTGAACCGAGTACAAGCTCTCCATTAGAGTTGTTGCATATGGATCTATGCGGTCCTATGCGAACGCAAAGCTTAGGAGGAAAGAAGTATGTGTTGGTTATCGTGGATGACTATACGCGATACACTTGGGTTAAGTTTCTACGTTCTAAAGATGAGACTCCCGATGTTCTCATTACGTTTCTGAAGACGACCCAAGTCAATCTGCAAAAACAGGTCAAGATTCTCAGGACTGACAACGGCACAGAGTTCAAGAACAAGACAGTTGAAAACTATCTCGAATCGGTCGGGATATCACATCAATACTCTGTTGCTCGCACACCTCAACAGAACGGAGTCGTCGAAAGGCGAAATCGTACACTTGTCGAGGCTGCTCGGACGATGCTCAGTCAATCTGAATTACCTTTATTTTTATGGGCTGAAGCTGTATCGACTGCGTGTCACACTCAGAATCGCTCCATGATACACCGCCGATTTCAGAAGACTCCGTATGCGTTGATCAACAACCGCACACCAACCATTAAATATTTTCATGTTTTTGGTTGTACGTGTTATGTTCTAAACGACCGAGAGAATCTGAACAAGTTCAGTGCTAAGGCGGATGAAGGCATCTTTGTTGGTTATTCCTCTACATCGTCTGCATATCGTGTTTATTTAAAGAAGTCGAAGACAGTAATCGAGAGCGTCAATGTTACATTTGATGAGGATATGGCTTCTGAGCACATCAGTTCAGAACCCGTCATTACCGGAGTATTAGCTTCTGGACCAACCAGTCCAGGACCTGCACCTCAAGAGAACAAATCAGATGGCGCTTCGTCGTCTACTTCTAATTTATCTGATTTGGATTTATTATTTGAACTGTTCTATGATGAATTTCTTGGTTCTAAATTGCCTAACTCTGTTGTGGTTGACAGGATAGAAGACTCGATGACTACTCATCCGACCACTTCCGATATCTCTACTGAATATGGTTCCCCTATTCAGCAAGAAGTTCCAGTTCAAAAGCCTACTCCAACAGTTGAAGTTGTGACCAACAATGCCGAGACAGAAGTAGCTGACTCCGTAGGATGTACTGTAGGGACTGATCAACAGATTGACCAAGTTGTACCTACTGCTACTTCTGCAACAACTACTTCAACTGAAGCCCCCGTTAATTCTGAACCATCTGAAGGAGATACCAGTGGATTCCTAGATGCGGACAATGATCAACATGCATCTAATCCACTCCCTCATGAACATAAGTGGACCAAAGAGCACCCAATACATCAAATTATTGGAGATCCTTCTGCACCGGTGCAAACTAGATCTGCAACATCAAATCTATGTATGTATGAATCCTTTCTGAGCAAGATCGAGCCTACACGCGTATCTGAGGCCCTTGCCGATTCAGATTGGGTAACTGCGATGCAAGATGAGATGAATCAGTTTGAAGCACTGAAAGTCTGGAGACTCGTACCCAAACCGCAAGGTAAAACCATCATTGGTACGAAATGGGTGTTCAAAAACAAGAAAGATGAAGATGGCACCGTTATCCGAAACAAAGCACGACTTGTCGCCAAGGGATATAGGCAAGAGGAAGGGATAGACTACGATGAGACTTATGCTCCAGTGGCACGTATAGAGGCAATTCGGATGTTCTTAGCCTACGCAGCCCACAAGAACTTCACCGTCTATCAAATGGACGTGAAGACAGCTTTTCTGAATGGAGTACTCAAGGAAGAAGTCTATGTCTCACAGCCAGAAGGGTTTGTAAATCCAGATAAGCCGAACCATGTCTACATCTTGGATAAAGCTCTTTATGGACTGAAACAAGCTCCTCGCGCCTGGTATGATATTCTATCCCAATTCTTGGTTAAATCGGGTTTCACAAAAGGTACGGTTGATACCACTCTTTTTATTAAAAAGGATAAAGGCGATATCATTCTTATTCAAATATATGTGGATGATATTATTTTTGGTTCTACGAATCCTAAGTACTGTAGGAATTTTGCAAACCTCATGGTGTCTCGTTTTCAAATGAGCATGATGGGAGAGATGAATTTCTTTCTCGGATTGCAAGTCAAACAATTTTCACCGGGAATTTTTATCAATCAATCTAAATACATTCTGGATATTCTTTGGAAGTTCAAAATGGAAGATTGTAAACCGATTGGTACCCCAATGGCACCTGGTACTAAGATTGGCACCGATCTTTCGGGAAAGGCTGTTGATGTTAGGACTTATAGAGGGATGATAGGTTCCTTAATGTATCTCACTTCAAGTAGGCCGGATATAATGTTTTCTACATGCTTATGTGCTAGATATCAGGCCAATCCTAAAGAATCCCATTTGTCTGCTGTAAAGCGGATTTTCAGGTATCTGAAGGGGACTGCAGATCTTGGTCTGTGGTATCCTAAGGATACAAGCTTTGAACTAACATCTTATTCAGACGCAGATCATGCTGGTTGCATGTTAGACAGGAAAAGCACCTCGGGTCATATACAATTCCTCGGAGATAAACTCGTCAGTTGGGCTTCGAAGAAGCAATTATGTGTCTCCACATCAACGGCCGAAGCGGAATATGTAGCTGCTGCTAGCTGCTGTTCTCAGGTCTTGTGGATGAGAACACAACTGCGAGACTATGGATTTCATTTCAATAGAATCCCGATCTATTGTGATTCGAAGAGCGCTATTGCGATTTCCGCTAACCCTGTTCAGCATACAAAGACCAAACACATAGATGTGAGGTATCATTTTATAAAAGATAATGTAGAAAAGGGAACAATTGAACTTTACTTTGTAAAAACCGATTATCAGCTTGCAGATTTGTTTACCAAACCTTTAGACGAAAAGAGATTTAATTTTCTTGTCTCAAGACTTGGTATGCTAAATCTTAAGACCTAATCGGTGGTTACCTATTAAAGTTTCTTATTGTCTTTCTTTATCATTTCTTTCTTATTATTTCCGCATGATACCTGCTCTTTAATAGTTTGTTCATGATCTCAGGGGGAGTGTGAAAAGTATCTTATAGATGATCAATGTTAGTTTGAGGGGGAGCAATTATGAATGCACTGTACTTACTGATCAATGTGTTAGTAGTGCATAATTTTAGGGGGAGCGATCAAGTCAAAGGAGTATGGCGATGACTTCTAATTATTTCTGATCAGAACTCGTACATCAATTGTTTTACTGCTTTATGTCATTTCAATTTCAGTGAATAAAGTTTCTTTGACTAGACTTTTAGACTTTTGTAGGTTGAGAGATGCTTCAAAGATCATATCTTTATGACTTTAAGCTTGACTTCGCGAGATGTAAGACTGTACTCGAAAGGTATAATTTCTTTCTCTTCATCTCCTCCATGGTTGAAAGAAGGACAACTTTCAATCAGAAGAAAACATGTTCTTCATTGTTCAAACCACTTCCCAATTCTCAAAAAGATTTCTTGATTTGGAAGTGTGATTTTAAATGTTTTCTGCTTCATCATTGAGCTTTAACTGATAAAGTTAAATCTTCTGAGCAACTTTTGCTTCTTAGGAAAACATGGGATCAGTGTGCTAGGACTTAAAAGAAACTTCTATGGATTCACGTTAACCAGTGATTCCTACCCAAGAAGTTAATCCTTTAGTGATTGAATGTGAGGAGTCAAAAGAAATGAGTGTGGGATGTGTGATGAGAGAATATGTCAAAAGAGAGTTCGGTTAGCTGTGAGCTTAATGATTAAAAGAAAGAGGGTGAGAGATCAGAGTAAAAGAATATCAAACTCTGCACCAACTACTTTTTGAACCGGGCAACCACATTTCTAATGCTTCACAATTCTTGGTGAACATTATTGAAACAGGCAACTAGCCCATGCCAACTCTTGACTTTACCCCACCATCTACTCATTTTCTTCTCAACAAGAAAATGTTTCATTTTCAAAGGGGACGCAACACATATGCTATCTGATTTTCATTTGGAAAATCTGGATATTGAAAAGAAGGAAGTCTGCCCCACCTTCACACTTTACTAATGCACATTGAGTCTGTGTTTAACTACTTGTCTCAGTGGTTTACACTTATTTGAGCCTTATAAGCAAACATCATCTGCTTAATTTCTTCTATCACTTGCACGAACACACAAAGAATTTGTTTCTTTGTCATAACGTTCATAGAAATTACCTTTGTGGTTTTTCGATGATTGAATGGAAGCCCTGGGGGAGTGAACATCATAAAAGCTCCTTTATATTGTGTATTCGTTACACACAGTGACTTTGTGTTACTGACAGGCAATTTTAACTGATTCATTTGTTGCTTCAGGTGTTACACTTCATTTTCTAATTTGTCTAGATTTGCAAAGATCTGGATGAACATCTTAATGCATTGACGGATGATCAGTGGTTCTGTTTGCAAGATCAGTAGTGGAAGAAATTTCTTGAAGCCACGTTTTGATGAACTCTTTGCTCTTTTCATCAAAAAGGGGGAGAAGCGTCAATCAAGAAATATGGAGATCAAAAGTTTTTGAAAGAATTTATGAAGATATTATGAAGTTTTGCTGCTTTGAAGAAATTTTCTTTGAAGATGATTTGCTGAAGTATTCCGAGCTGAAACTGGAGATAATTTCTTTCCAAGAGATATTCTCATCGATTGGGGAGATTGCTACATTCTGAAGACAAAGAGGAAGATTACATTTTCTGAGCTTAAAGAATGATCTTGATCCAAAGGGGGAGATTGTTAATACACATATTTATTGGATTCAAGATCATAATTATCTGAAGATGGAAATCTGAAGTTAAAGCTGATAAAGTCGTCTCAACAAATAGTCTAGGGTCCTTTTGTAATAATTAGTCAAAGTTTGTTTTCGTATCTTATTTATTAGCCTTTTATTTTATTTAAAATAAGTTTAGTTTGTTGTTGGGCCCAAGCAAGCCAAGCCCATTAGGCTTAGTTAGCCTATGTATAAATTAGTTTAGGTTAGAGTTTATTAGGTTAGATATCTTAATTGCAAAATTATTATTGAGAGAGAAGTGGTGGTGGTGGTGGTGCGCCGTACGTAGACAGAGAGAAAGAGATTTCATCAAGAACTTGTAACCTGTTGAATCGTTTGATTAATCAATATCAGGTTTGATTTATCGTATTGTTTATGTGATTACTTGATTGAATGATTGCATATTGGGACACACAAGACTTATGGTGTTGAAGAAGTTGATGTCGAGTTACAAGCTCACGGTGTCGAGTTGTTGTATACACGTGAACGTACATGAATATTACACATATATACCATTTCACGTAAAAATGGTTAAAACGGAAAAAAAAACTATATAGAGATGGATGTCATGTCGAAGAGAATGAAATTCTCGTTTTTTGATTTAATTTGTTTGATTAAAATTGGTAATCTTTAAGATAATTTAGTTTAAAAATTCAAGTGGGTAAAAGTTTTTAATTAAAAAAATAAAACAAAAAAATCATATAGTTAAACGTGGAAACAAAAAAAATAATTAAACTTCTCTTTTTTGCCCCTAATCACCTTAATTAACTATTTTAATTAAAATTCATATTTTATGCGAGTTGTTGAATCAAATAGAGATAGAGGGACAACATTTGTCCACTAGTTCACAACTTAAATTTGGTTTTCAATTGAACCTCTCTCTCTCTCTCTCTATATATATATATATATATATATATATATATATATGATCCCAAAATTAGGCAATAAACATAAACTCCATAGAAATTGAGTACAAATAGACATGAAGAACACTTCTATTTATGATCTCTAGTCATATGCTTTGATTACAATGGAGGAAATAGGAGATTTGAACAATCAAGGAACTACACGACTCTCGTAAGCTCATTGTGAATGTGTGTGTGTGTGTGTAATCTCCAAATTTTGATTACAAATGAGCCCAAGACATCTATTTATAGAGGTCCAAATACAAATAGAAAGCCCAAGCCCATTAACAAACAAATAGGCCTAAAGTATCAAGACACTTTATAAAACTTTCATTTGATTAGGAGCTAATTAGATCCAACAATATAGGACGAGAATCAAATAAGAACCACAAAAAGATTATAAACTTGTGAGAACCAATACAAGATGATATGTTTCCCACCTTTCTCAAATAATCTACGAGATGGAACCTTGAAGGCAATAGGAAGCAATCATTGCATAAACACATGGCAATCATGCTTTTAAAACTATAAAAGTTGGAATCTTCAAGGTTTACACCCCCCCCCCCCATATTTGAAGCATACTTGTTCAAAAAATTTGGCTTCTTTAACCATTTGCGCACTTGTTTTACATGTTGTTTGCTCAAATCGTATGACGAAGTCGGTTTCACTACTTTGTTGCCTGATGCGAGAATGTGCAAATCTTGTCGATCGCAATAAGTTTCTACATCCCTCCTTGCCTTTATTGTATTTTGTTTTTGGCGTATCCATGACGGTGTTAAATAGAATCTCATAAATGTTCTTCTCTATGTGCATGGTGTCTAGGTTGTGCTGGATTAACAATGTTTTCCAATATGGAAGCTCCTAGAAGATGCTTCTCTTTACCCAATTATGAGTTGTTTCGAACCTGCTAAATTTTTTAGTATTTGCTCGAAACGGGAAACCCTTGTAAACAGTTGGAAGGTGACGAACTTGTTCCTAGATTTCTTCACTGGTTAACTCGGGTGGTGGCCCGATCACCACCCTATATCCAACTAGAAATCCTTTTCAATCATGTTGGAAGGTGTGTGATCTAGGTAACAATATTCGATGACATTCAAACCAACAAGATTTTTGTACATTTTTTAACTGAAAGTAATCCACCGTATCCATGCAGTACGAACAAGCTAACTTGTTGTACATGCTCTAACCCAACAACATTGCATAGGCAGGGAACCCACTGACAGTCCACTGTAGTATAGCCCTCATCACGAAATATTCTTACGATAAACATCATACGTAAGAACTCCCTCCTCATACAACAACTTTAGATCGTGTAGTACTCGTAGTTTTCGCAAGGTGTGGACCTTTACCCCTAGAGTTTTAAGCTACGATTTCAGAAATTTTGGTAGAGTCATGTTAGTTGTAAGTCTCTAGAAGTGTCATGCGTTTTTGTTAAGTTTGATTTTATAGTAATCATTGTATTTATAGGCTTGGTCTTATACTGTGATTAGATAGTTTTATCTGTTGTATAAGTCAAGGGTATTTAAGTCCCTTTGGTCTTGGTGTCTTGGAAGAAGTGAACGCTTTCTATTCAAGATCATTCTACTTTGCACTACAATGTCTCTCTCTCTACTTTCTCTCTTTAAGATTTAGAGGATTCTTGGATTATCAATTGGTATCAGAGCCAATCTAAATCTGAGAGAATTGAGAGATTCGTTTTTCATAATCTGAATTTGTGATTTAATCTGAAAAATTGATCGATTTTCTTGAATTTTTTCAAGAAAATCTCGTTTTTGGATTTTTCATCAAATTCGGACTTGTTTGTGATCAAATTTCTTTGCAAATTGGTTTGTTGAATCCGTTTTTGGTTGTAAAATCTTTTGATTCACATCGATTTGGAAGAAAATCAAGTTTTAATTGTCGATTTTGAGATTTTTGAATTTTCTGGAAAACGTATTTCACGATTCTGTTGACATCTCGATTTTTCGATTTTATGGTTTTTAATCGAAATTGTTTGTCACAAAGTGTTAAAAAGGTGTTTTCAAACATTTTTGTGCAAGAAATTTTCATTAAAAATCAGTTTTGTAATCGATTCTTGGAAGAAATCTGAGCTTTGCGCTAGATCTCATCTTTGCGCGAGTTCATCTTATTTGCACCAGTTCGTCTTGCTAAGTTCAGAGTTAATCGAGCAAAGTCAAGGATTGCGTCTCCTTAGTCTAACGCAAAGAAAACTGTGCGTCACCAAAGCTTCACGCAAAGCAAGTCTTGCGTCTTTTAAGTATCGCGCAAAGTAAAGTTCTCGCCACCCAAGTCTAACGCTAAGTCAGGTTTTCGTCATCAGTTCGAAGTGTGAAGTATAGTTCTCGCCATATTCTTCTCATGCAAACTCAAGTTTGCGCCATCAGTGTTTCACGCAAACTCAGTTTGCGCCATTGGCTTCTCACGCAAGACCTAGTTTGCGTCACCCACAGTTCACGCAAATCTTCATTTACGCCAGCTTACTCTCACGCAAACCTCTTGTTTGCGCCAGTTCAGTCCAGACTTAGAAATTTTTTCTGTCTCCATGGATTCTGCCAAGTTTGTTTTTCAAGCTCAGTTTTACAAGAGTGGTCTCATGATGCAATTGGGAACAGATACTCGTCCACCAATTTTAATCAATGAAGATGAGTTCACTCAGTGGCAAGATCGGTTCATTAATTTCATTGAGCGTCGGGCTAACGGAGAAAATATGATGAAGTAATTTTCTGAAGGACCGTTCATCAGACCTAAAAATGACACTCCTTTGACTGCTGAAGAAATTATACGCGAAAAAGCCGATCGAGAAGCAAAGTCCAATTTGATGTTAGCACTGCCTAACTCTATATACAATCGAATTGATTGTTTCAAGCATGATCCAAATATGATGTGGACTCAATTAGAAAAGATCATGCTTGGGTCATCAGTTGCTACTCAAATACGCCAAACATGTTTCATGAATAATTTTGAGGAATTTAAGGCAAAGGACAATGAATCTCTGAAGGTTATCTTTGACAGATTTTGCACTGTGATTAATGATCTGAGAAAAATTAAAGTGGAAAAGACTGAGTTGGAAACAAATCTGAAATTCCTCAATGCACTTCAACAGGAATGGAACAAATCTTGTCATCGCTTGAGGAATGATGTCAGGATATCTTCAATGCAAATCCAAGAGCTGTACGAGATCCTGATGACTGATGAATGCATAGTCACTGAGAAGAAGGCCAAAATTGAAAAGAAAAACAAGAAGACAATGGACCCGATTGCACTTCTAACGAGCCAACTGGCTGATCAAGCATTGTCTGATAATGCTTACAACGGGGCTACTAATGATGATGGTGAGGCTCTTCAGAAAGCAATGATCCTTCTCTCACAACATTATCAGAAAAAGTTCCAACCTCGGTCGGGTTCCAACAATTTTCGCTTCACTTCTGAGTCTAAAGTCAAAGTGTCCGAGCCAAAGACAGCTGCTGCCTGTTACAACTGTGGTAAGCCAGGTCACATAGCTAAGAAGTGTAGAGTGAAGAAGGTTCGGGATTCGGCATACTATCGGAAGAAACTGGAACTTGCCGAGAAAAGAGAGAACGTAACAGCTTTGCTCGTAGAAGAGGAATACTGGCTTGATCACTCTGATGACGAAGCTAATTCTATAGAGACTGCTCATATGTGCTTAATCGGAGATGATCAGACAGATGATTCTGATACTGATGAAGATGAGGTAACTTCTAATATTGATTTCACGTTTATTTCTTCACAGATGATCATAATCATAGATGCTTTACATGATCTTCGTTTAAAGTTATTATCTGAAAAACAATTAAATTTAGAAAAGTCAGATTTGATTGATAAATTACAAATTTCTTTGAAAGATGAAAAATCAATTTTAATAAATACAAAAGACATATTTCAAAAGAAATTAGATGATTTGGAAAAATCAAATAAGTCTTATCTTGAATCTTTGACTGAAATGACCAATTTAAAAGATAATTTTTCGACTAAAATAAATGAGTTGGAAGAAAAATTATATCGAAGGAATCAATCTGAACAAACTATTTATTTAAACAAACCGAGGAGTTGTGAGTCTATAAAAGAAAAATGGGGACTTGGTTTTGAAAATCCTTATTGTTTAAACAATGCGATAGAAAAATCCCCAACTTTATATAAATACGATTATCTAACTCTTGCTCAATATGCTCCATAATTTAAAATTGATTGGATGAATGAAAAGCAAGTGTTAGAAATCAAAAATGAGAAAAGGATGAATGATAAGAAAAAAGAAATTTCTTTTGTTTATACAAGCGAAAATACTAAATATTTTCCTGAAAAATTAAGGAAAGGCAGAAAAGGTTTAAATGATATATCTCCCATTAAGTCTTCAATGTCTGATGATTTTGTTGATGTTTATGCTACTAATTCTGATAAGGAAAATATCTCTCCAATCATTTATGGTTCTAAGAGATATACTCCTCCATTAGTATTAGAAGTCAAAATCATTGACCTTGAAGATAAAATGGAAGATCAAAATATACAAAAACAAATTGAATCTGATGTTATTCTTTCTTTCATGACGTCAAGTCTTGAAGAAAAATTATTTTTTCAAAAACAAGATTCTGTTTCTGGCCTTTCTTCTGATTTTCAAGAAAATAAAAAGGAATTTCTAAAATCTGAAAACTTTTCTCAAAAAATTTCTGACTCCGAGGTTAGTTCAGATGTATTGATTGATCAGATGGGTACCTTAGGTAAAATTGCTTCTTCGGATTCACTTATTAAAACAAAAATTCTTGATGATTCTTTTATGCTCAATGATGATTATTATAAACCAAAGCATAAAAGAAGAAGGTCAAAGAAGTCAAAGAAACAAGATCAAGTCATTTCTAACAATTCTAATTCTTCCGATTCAAATTTTATAGATAGGACTTTGAGCACATCTTCAAGACAGATCTGGAGGGTGAAGCGGACATCGGATGAATCTCAGAATGATGAGGATAGATGTGTAGACAAATTCTATAAAAGTGATTCATTTGCTTCGTGTAATAAAATTTCAAAATACTCTATAAAGCAAATGATTCGAATTTCAAAACATGTCTCATGTTCTTCCTCTGATTCTAGTTCTGATGATTATGCTTTCTCTTCTACTGATTCTTATATTCGTCATTCTGATAATTTCTCTCGTGCTTATCGTGTCAAATCTAACAAATATTTCCCCATTCGAACTGCAACTAATTTTCATGGACCCAATTATAAGTGGGTACCAAAATCTCAGATTAATTCTAAGTTGCAGGCATCTACTGTTAAGGGGGAGTAAGAGAAAGTTGGCTTCTGAGTAATTCAGCTCAGAACCCGTGCTTAAAGGACATCGACTTCTAGACATGTCAGTCTAGGACTCGTTCTTCAATGCTTTTAGCTTCTGACTAAATGAGAAACTGTGAGTTCATCTACTTAATTCCGCTGCATTTTATCTCTGATTATGATGTTGTTCCAGTTTTTCTCAAAAAATTTCAAAGAATCTGAGCAAATTCAACTAACTCTTGAAATTGTACAATCCAACTCTTTCTTTTGAGTCACAAATTCTTTATACATTATGTGGAAGATAATATTATTAAATTTTATTTTGTTCCAACTAAATATCAATTTGCCGAATTCTTTACATTTTGTCTTAAATGAAAATTTTTCAAACTCGGCATGTTGAATTTAAAAGTTTAAATCTTTACAAATTTTATTCTATAAAGTAAAATATTTACAGTTTTTCTTTCTTTTGAATAAAATGTGTGTCAATGATAAATTTTCAAGTTGCTTTGTTTATATTGAAGTTTTATATGTTCAACTTTCAAGTCTTTTAAAAGTCGAAAAGTCAGCAACATGTTTGTAGCTTTTGCATTCTGCTTTAACGATATGTGATTCGGAATATTTATAGTTTACAATGCTTAGAAAACCTAAAAAGTCAGAATTTTGGATCGTAATGAAAATATGGGCTAAACACTTAGATGTAAAACTGAGTGATTGAGATGAATATTAAATTTCTAAAATACAGAAATCTCTAAGTTTAAAAATTTGTACCTGTGACCTTTCTGGTTTGGGAAAGTAAGTTCTGTGGGATGCTTGTCATCTGGTCCCCTAAGGTCAATTGATTTGGGAGTGATCGAACCCAAATCCTTCTATAGAATCAGATCGAAAGTCATGTTCTACTGGTATGAATGGGTTTAGGATGTGTCGATGTAGCCTTTCTAATCTGGGAGAGTAAGTTCCAAGGGGTGCTTGACACCTAGTCCCCTAAAGCCAACTGGTCTGGGAGCGGCTGACCCAAATCCTGCAATAGGGTCAGATAGAAAGTTACGTTTACGGCATGTTCTTTACTTACCGAACTTTTTGATTAAAAGATGCCAAAGTGAACAAGCTTAAAAGATGCCAAAGAGCACACTCATGTAAAGATGCCATTGTGCACAATGCTAAAAGATGCCAATGAGCACACATCTCATGATACTTGGTGATATGTTTGAGTTGTGATAAACCTGTAAATTTGTGAAAATATTAATTCTTGATGGCTTAGTGTGACTATTTGCAAAGTTCTCTATTATATTTTTAGAATTGCATTTTCTTGAAGCTAATCGAAGTTCGCATGCTAGTTCACTGAATAGATTAATGAAAGTTTTTGAAACTGAACATGTTTTAACTTGATATGCAATAAAACTTGTTTCTGTATCCAAATACATACATTTGATTTCATCTGATGGATTTTATTGTGATATTTTACTGAGTAGAATTTTATTTGTTTATGTTTAAATTTTTTATATGTTTAGTTGTTTCAAAATACATTTTCAGTATATTTTTTCTTTCAACTTTGATGTTTCATTTCTTGTGTTCTCATATCTTTGTACATGGGTTTGTGCATTTTTCGAGGGGAAGTGAAAAAGGAGAATTTTTTCTAAAAGATGATATCTGTTTTCGAGGGGGAGTATCTGATTCTCTATATGAATGCTAATTTGAATTGTCATATTTAGTGCATTTGTGTAGGGGAAGTCAAAGAGCTTATCAGGTAAAATTTCTGAGTTTAAGTCAGCTTTGCGCCAACAGTTGGTAGCGCAAACCTCACTTTGCGCCACCTTCAACTAGCGCAAAACGCACTTTGCGCCATCAATGTATAGCTCAAACCTCTCCTATTTTTCCTTTATTCTGATTTTGCAGATCTTAAGTTGTCTCGTCTCCAACATTTGCATGACCAAGTTGATCCAGATCATCAAGGTCATGAGGGGGAGAAGTTAAGGAGATGATAAAGAGACAAAGAGTTCAAATGTTTATCTGCTGATCAAAATTCGCTCAAGATTCTATTTTTCTCAGCCATACTAGTCTTTTGTTGTTCCAGCTCCGATCACCACAGTTCATTCAAGTTTATTTGAAAGAGGTGAATCGTCTAGAGCACAAGCTGATGAACCGATTGTTCTTTCAAGCTAATTACAAACATGTCCAGTCTTGTCAAGATAGCAAAAGCAATTGAGCCTGAAAGATGCTGAGAAGAAATTTTTTTTTTAAGTCAAGAAGCTTCTTCACAAAGTCGCTTAGATGGTATGTGCTGATTTAGAAGATTGATTTTGAAGACCACAGCGCCAACGATTACTAAGGGAGAGATTGTTAAGTCTGATTTTATAGTAATCATTGTATTTATAGGCTTGGTCTTATACTGTGATTAGATAGTTTTATTTGTTGTATAAGTTAAGGGTATTTAAGTCCCTTTGGTCTTGGTGTCTTGGAAGAAGTGAACGCTTTCTATTCAAGATCATTCTACTTTGCACTACAAACTCTCACTCTCTACTTTCTCTCTCTAAGATTTAGAGGATCCTTGGATTATCAGTTTTAGATTGCGAAATCGTGACTTTTCGGACTCCGGAGGGTTTGGTGCAACTACGCCCGGCGACTGTGACATTGTCACTGTCACCAAAGGCACAATAGCGGGGGAAGATGGACTCTCGGTACACTGAGAGCCATTATGCCCGCGACTTTGCCATGTGGCATTGTTGCTAGGAAATGTCGCCGTGAGCAGGGCACCCACGACACATGGGGCGAGACTATGCCCGCGACTTTGCCAGGTGACATTGTCGTTGGGCATTGTCGTCATCGGGTACCTGCAGGTTAAAAACGGGTTTCCTTCCTCCATTCTCATTTATTGTTTCAACCATCCCTCAAGAAACTCTCTCAAACTAACCCCCACTGAATTTACACCATTTTGGTAATACTAAACGCCTATCCCATCAAGATTTGAGTGGTTCCTCTTGTTTAAGTGACGATTTGGGAGCTAGGATTAAAGGATTTTCATTCTCTCCATCTTTTTCAAGAAGTACTTGGAGATTTTTAGGGGTTTTGTCAAAAAAACAAGTTGTGAGTCATTCTACCTTACTAAACTCTATACATGCTAAAATGCTTTTTTTATAAATGATCAAGACTCCTATTTCAAGGGTTGTCATTTGGGGAAATTTTGGAAAGTTTGGTCAAATTAGGGTTTTACCCCTTTTTTAATATTATGTTGAAATGAGTTTGGAAAACAATTCCTTATACATGAATGACATACATTGTTTAATTTGGATTAGTTTTGGGACCCTAAAGAGAAGGGATGGAATATTGGCTATATTGGCTAAACTTATTACTTATTTATAACAAGTTTTGTTGGTACAAAGAGTATGTTACATTTGGTATATGGTGGCGTAATATTGATATATATGTAGTAGACTAATGTTATGGATCCATAGAAATTCGAGTCTTGTCTACGTGAGAGGTTATTGGGATTGCATAGTTCCCAAATTTACCAAGAAATAGGCATGGGATCAAGACGGATAATAGTTGTGGACTTTAAAGTCGGGCAACGGCCAATGACCATAAATTGTAATTTCTTGTGAATGAGTGAAATCTAGGATTGATGGGATGACCATTGATTCGTAATGGGGCTCTTAAACATGGATTCGTGACCTACTTACGTGTTTCGTCACTTACATGGAAATCGGGTCTCCCTCGTCATCGCAAGATATATGTGTGTCATAATTGTGGGAATTTTGGAAGGTGTTTATAACTGTAATATACTATGACTATATTTTCCGGAAAACTAAATCTTATGACTTCTAATTATAAATTGTTTGATCTCACTAGGCGTTCGCCTAATACTTTTTCTTAAATTTGGCATGTATAGCATGTTTTAAGAATAGCGGGGCGGCAAACTTGTGAGTAAGGCGCTATTTGCCGGTTGTGGCAACTTTTGAAGCGTGGACATTAGAGAGGAAACGTTTGGAGATTTTTGGGAATTGTAGAACCCCCTTTTGGTGATCTTAGCGACACCCGTCTATAATCTAGATTGTGTTTGGTCTAGATTAGTAGGTTGTTGTTTAAGTATCCATTTCATAGTTGTATACTCCTATTTTACATTTCCCCATTATAGGGTGGATATTTATGCAAAGTGTGGATTATCGCATTTATTCAGGTTTTAATTGGTCCCCTATTTTTAGGGTGTTACAAGTTGGTATCAGAGCTCTAGTTTAAGCGAACTAGGTATGCGAGTAAGATGCCTAGACTTAAGCTGAGATGTTAAGTTATGATTTGTGAGACTTGGGTAGATTTTCTAGGATGGGGTGGTCCTAGAGCCAACGGAACTACACTAGTTGAGAATTGTGATAATGGTGATGAGAATTCTTGTGTAATATATGTTTATAATTTCACGTAGCTAATGCAATTATGAATATATCCTTACATGAGCATGCTTACTCTACTATTGTTATAATGATTTATGAATGTAGTAGTACGTTATTTGTATGTGATTATTAGTCTGTTTCTCACCTCATTCTCATGTGGTTGGCAGTTTGAGATGGTTAGTACTCGGAGTAGAGCGCCTAATCTCGAATTTATCCCCGAAGTCAGTGTAACGGCTCCCGGTCCATCAAGACAAGGGGGCGCTCCCGAGCCTCCAATTCCTCAAATGTTGGTAGGAAGGGTGGAAACAGTACCTAGAGTGAGCTTGGCCACTGACAACCCCGTCATCCAAGAAATTGACCCTCAAACCGCAATGATGGACAATTTCCTCTAAGTGATGAATGCGGCCATGGACAAGAGGGACGAAAGGTTGATCAAGATGTTGTAGGACAGGGATGCGGGTAACCGAAGGCTGGAGGCTGTTGTAGAGAACGCAGTGATGGTTTCAAGAGGTACCGAAAACATCATTGGTACTGAGGAGCACGTGGTTGTGGGGGCGAGAAAAGTAAAAAAAGGATGCTCCTTTAAGTCATTCCTATGTTGCAAACCATCCGAGTTCTCAAGGACGACAAATCCAGTGGCGTGCATGAAATGGCTCCGAGAAATCGAGCTAGCTTTCAAATCAAGTAGTTGTAGGGAACCTCAGAAGATTAAATTTGCCTCGCAAATGTTTAGAGGGGAAGCTCTTGAATGGTGGAATGTAATCCGGTCAACTCTAGAGCCGACGGTTTTGGCTCAACTCTCGTGGGGAGCCTTCAAGAAGAAGATTATGGATAAATAGTGTAATGAGAGGGAACTAGACTGAATTGAAGACGAATTCCGGAATCAAAAGAAGGGTGACAAGTCCATAGTCGAGTACTCCAGGCTGTTTGTGGAGAAATTGAGTTTTGTGGGACATTTGGTCCCCGATGAGAAAGCCATGATCAAAGCGTATCAAAAGGGTCTGCATGCGGAGATGAAGACCGTTGTAACAAACACTAAGGTGGCCACCCTCCAAGAAGCCAGTGAAGAGTCTCAGTTAGTGGAAGATGACCTTGTGCAAGGCAAGGAAGAAAAGGCTCGTGTAGGCGAGAAACAGAAGTGGGAGGGCTGGTCGGGGCCTCCTTAAAGACCAAGACCTTTCATTGGTAATCTCTGCATCGAACCTCGTCGGGAACCTAATTGGTGCCCGAAATGTAGAAGCAAACATTTTGGTCCATGTCGAGTTACCTCGAGTGAATGTTTCAAGTGTGGGAAATCTGGCCACACCATCAAGGACTGTCCCATCCAAGGAACGACATGCTATGAATGCAAGGAGACCGACCACTTTCGGAAGGACTGTCCCAAACTGAAAACTAGAGGAAATCAAGGGAGGAAAGACAACCCACCAAAAGCAACTAGAAGAGCTTTCCGAATGACAACCGAGGAAGCTAAGGCGTCGGCGGATGTGGTTTCGGGTACGTTTCTCGTGAACTTCGTACCTGCGCTCACCTTATTTGATTCCGATGCAAACTTGTCTTTTGTATCGCAATCTTTCTCCTATGAATTGTCGGCAGCTACCACTACCTTAAACGATGCCTTAGTAGTTAAAGTCGCAAACAATTGTCAAGTCTTAGTCCGTGATGTACTCAAGGAATGTTTAATTTTGATAGGAGGGAAAGAATTTTCGATTGACCTACTACCTATGGAAATAGGAGGATTCGACGTAGTTATTGGCATGGATTGGTTAGTTTGCAACCAAGCTGAGATCCTGTGTGCCAAGAAATTGATACGAATTCCTGTAACCGGAGAAGACGTCGTACTTGTGTATGGAGAGAAGAGAAAGGGATAGGTCGCAGTAATATCCTTGGAAAAGGCGCGTAAATGCCTAGTTAAAGGGTGCTCATCATATCTAGCCTAAGTTTTAGACGCCAAGGTGGAAAAGAATATATTGGAAGAGGTAAGAATAGCGCATGACTACCCCCGACGTTTTTCCAGATGATCTTCCTGGCTTACCACATGATCGACAAGTGGAGTTCCAAATTGATCTTGTTCCGAGGGTGGCTCTGATAGCTTGTGCGCCTTACCGTCTAGCCCCTACAGAAATGCAGGAAATGATGTCTCAACTACAGGATTTACTTGAGAAAGGATTCGTAAGGCCTAGTTCATCGCCTTGGGGAGCACCGGTCTTATTAGTGAAAAAGAAGGACGACGCTATGAGAATGTGCATTGACTACCGGGTGTTGAACAAAGCAACCATCAAGAACAAGTATTCGCTTCCTAGGATTAATGACTTGTTTGACCAACTGCAAGGCGTCGGATGTTTCTCCAAGGTCGACTTGCGCTCCGGCTACCATCAAGTGAATGTGAAGAGTGAGGACGTTCCAAAGACGACGTTCATGACACGTTACAGCCACTACGAATTCATAGTATTGCCTTTTGAATTGATGAATGCACTGATCGTGTTTATGGATTTGATGAACCGGGTGTGCTGACCTTTCCTTGATAAACCAGTAATTGTGTTTATCGATGGCATACTCATCTACTCAAGGAACAAAGAGGAGCACGAGCAACACCTCCGTGAAGTGTTAGAAGTCTTGAGAAAGGAGAGACTATGCGTAAAGTTTTCGAAATGCGACTTTTGGCTAAAGGAAGTGCAATTCCTGGGTCAAATAGTTACTCGAGATGGCGTGAAGGTAGACCCGGCCAAGATTGAAGCGATGATAAATTGGGAACCGCCCAAGAGCCCATCCGAAATCCGAAGCTTCTTGAGCCTAGCGGGGTATTATAGAAGATTTATTCAAGACTTCTCAAAGATCGCATCTTCTCTAACGACCTTGACATGAAAGAACGTAAAGTTTGTATGGACCGATACTCAAGAGATGGCTTTTAGGACACTCCAGAAAAAGTTATGTCAAGCACCAATTTTCTCATTACCTGAAGGAACGGACGATTTTGTAGTCTACAGTGATGTCTCCAAGATGGGCTTGGGTTGTGTATTGATGCAACGAGGAAAATTGATTGCCTATACATCAAGACAACTCAAGGAGCACGAAAAAAACTACCCCACCCATGACTTGGAGCTAGCGACGATGGTCTTCGCCTTGAAATTATGGTGGAACTACCTTTACGGGACTAAGTGCACCATCTACACTGACCACAAAAGCTTGAAATATGTCTTTGATTAGAAAGAGTTGAACATGCAGCAATGTCGATGGCTAGAACTATTTAAGGACTACGACTACGAACTACTTTACCACCTAGGGAAAGCGAACGTCGTGGCCGATGCTTTAAGTAGGAAGGAGTACAGCAGGTGTATTAAAGCCTTTATTTCAAGAATAGACATAGTGTCGGGTTTGATCGTGAAGATTAAGACCTCACAAGTCGAAGCTTTTATGGAGGAAAACCTCAAGGATGAATTGATGGTTAAGCAATGCCTTCACCTAACGGAGGATGGACGTGGAGTGAAGCTATTCCAAGGTCGAGTGTAAGTACCCAAGGTTGGGGAAAACCGAGAATTACTCATGGATGATGCCCAAAAATCCAAGTATTCGATACATCCAAGAAGCAGAAAAATGTATAGGATTTAAAGTTGAATTATTGGTGGTCGGTTATGAAGTTGGATCTCGCCAACTACGTGGAGAGGTGTGTGACCTGTTTCCAAGTGAAAGCCAAACATCAACGCCCGTATGGGAGTCTCCAATCCTTGGAAATTCCCTAATGGAATTGGGAGCACATCATCATGGATTTCGTGACCAAATTATCAAAAACTTTAAGGGGTCACGATACGATATGGGTGGTGGTGAACCATTTGACCAAGAGTCCACACTTCTTGTCTATGTGTGAGACCTTACCAATGGATAAACTAGCAAAGCTTTACATCAATTAAATAGTGTCTAGGCACGTGGTGCCTTTGTCGATAGTCTCGGATCGGGAGAGCCGATTCACCTCAAATTTCTGGGATGGACTGCAAAGGGAATTGGGAACGAGAGTAAAACTGAGCACCGGTTATCATCGTCAGACTGATAGGCAAAGTGAGTGGATAATTCAGACTCTAGAAGACATGCTCCGGTCATGTGTCATCGATTTTGGGGGAAGTTGGGATTCTCATCTACCCTTAGTGGAGTTCGCCTACAACAACAGCTATCACTCCAGCATTGGGATGGCTCCGTTTGAAGCTTTGTACGGTTGAAAGTGTAACACACCTGTATGTTGGCTAGAGGTATGTGAGAAGCAGTTCGACAGACCCGAGATTGTTCAAGAGACGGTCGATAAGTTCAAAGGTATCCGAGAACGCTTGAAGACGACACAAGATATACAGAAGATTTATGCCGATAAAAAGAGATGTCCAGTGGAATTTCAAGTGGTAGACCGAGTCATGTTGAGTGTCACCTTGGAAAGGGATCATCAGATTTGGGAAGCGTGGAAAGTTGAGCCCCCGTTTCCTTGGACCATTCATCGTGATTAAACGAGTGGGACTTCAAGCATATCAATTAGAGTTTCCACAGGAAATGGATGGAATACAAAATACTTTCCATGTTTGCTATCTCCGGAAATGCTTAGTAGAGGAGCAGAGCATCATACCCTTATCTGAAGTACGGGTGGATAATGATTGATGTGTGGAAGAACCCGATGATATCCTAGAGAGAAAGAAAAAGAAACTACGTCACATAGAAGTAATCATGGTAAAAGTACAATGGAAGCACCATCGGGGTGTGAACGTCACTTGGGAAGCGGAAGAAGACTTGAAGTGGCGATATCCCTATCTTTTTAAGTCAACATGAGATTTCGAGGACGAAATATAATTCAAGGGGGGGAGGATTGTAACACCCGTAGTTTTCAAAAGGTGTGGAACTTTACCCCTCGAGTTTTAAGCTATGATTTCAGAAATTTTGGTAGAGTCATGTTAGTTGTAAGTCTCTAGAAGTGTCGTGTGTTTTAGATTGCAAAATTGTGACTTTTCGGACTCCGGAGGGATTGGTGCGACTATGCCCGGCGATTGTGACATTGTCACTATCTCCAAGGGCACAATCACGGGGGAAGATGGAATCATGGTACACCGAGAGCGACTATGCCCGCAACTTTGCCATGTGACATTGTCGCTGGGCAATGACACCGTCGGGTACCTGCAAGTTAAAAACGGGTTTCCAGCCTCCATTCTCATTTATTGTTTCAACCATCCCTCAAGAAACTCTCTCAAACCGACCCCCACTGCATTTACTCCATTTTGGTAACACTAAAGGCCTATCCCATCAAGATTTGAGTGGTTCCTCTTGTCTAAGTGAATATTTGGGAGCCAGGATCAAAGGGTTTTCATTATCTCCACTTTTTCAAGAAGTACATGGAGATTTCTAGGGTTTTGTCAAAACCCAAGACGTGAGTCATTCTACCTTACTAAACTCTATACATTCTAAAATGCTTCTTTTATAAATGATCATGACTCCTATTTCACGGTTTGTCATTTTGGGGAAATTTTGGAAAGTTAGGTCAAATTACGGTTTTACCCCTTTTTTTAATATTATGTTGAAATGAGTTTGGAAAACGATTCCTTATACATGAATGACATACATTGTTTGATTTGGATTAGTTTTGGGACCCAAAAGAGAAGGGATGGAATATTGGCTATATTGGCTAAGCTTATTGCTTATTTATAACAAGTTTTGTTGGTATAAAGAGTATGTTACATTTGGTATATGGTGGCATAATATTGATATATAGATATGTGTAGTAGACTAATGTTATGGATCCATAGGCATTTGATTCTTGTTTACGTGAGAGGTTATTGGGATTGCATAGTTTCCAAACGTACCAAGAAATAGGCATGGAGTCAAGACGGATAATAGTTGTGGACTTTAAAGTCGGGCAACGGCCAATGACCATAAATTGTAATTTCTTGTGAATGAGTGAAATCTAGGATTGATGGTATGACCATTGATTCGTAGTGGGGCTCTTAAACATGGATGTGTGACCTACTTACATGTTCCTTCACCTACATGGAAATCGGGTCTCCCCCGTCATCGCAAGATGTATGTGTGTCATAATTGAGGGAATTTTGGAAGGTGTTTATAATTGTAATGTAATATGACTGCATTTTCCGGAAAACTAAATCTTATGACTTCTAATTATAAATTGTTTGATCTCACTAGGCATTCGCCTAACACTTTTTCTTAAATGTGGCATGTATAGCAGATTCTAAGAATAGCGGGACGGCAAACTTGTAAGTAAGGCTCTATTTGCCGATTGTGGCAACTTTTGAAGCGTGGACTTTGGAGAGGAAACGTTTGGAAATTTTTGGGAATTGTAGAACCCCCTTTTGGTGATCTTAGCGATACCCGTCTATAATCTAGACTGTGTTTGGTCTAGATTAATAGGTTGTTGTTTAAGTATCCATTTCATAGTTGTAAACTCCTATTTTACATTTCCACATTATTGGGTGGATATTTATGCAAATTGTGGATTTATCGCATTTATTCAGGTTTTAATTTGCCCCTATTTTTAGGGTGTTACAGATCGTCTACCAGGGATGACCAATGCAAGTTTAACATATGAATCTTTCAAACCCATCCAAAGGTACATTATAGATGGTAAGAAAAACGGGTCATAGTGAATACAAATTCGAATTATTCGGGTTGAAACTGTCGGTGTTCCGAACCTCTTCTGTTAAGCTAGGATGATTCGAGTCAAAATGATTCAAAACTGCATAATCACTGGGATGTACCATCATACCTAGTTTTGTTCGAAGATCATAATGCGAAGTCATTTCTTTCTACGTATTTTTTGACATATACAATCTTTGAAGTCCAGGAACAATATGTAAGTATGTCAACACCAAGTTAGGGGCATTGTTTCTTCCACTTTTCTTGAAACAATATTCATTGCACACTCGACAACAGGTCAAATCAGGATCATCCTTATAAAATAACATGTGATGGTTTTTCCAAGCATCAATTGTTTGTTTTGATAGTATGAGATTTTTCAAACTCTTTTTCGTCTCATAGAAGTTACTAGCTAGTTTTTATTCCTCGGGTATCATCTCTTTAATTATAGGAACAACTCGATTATATGTCTCGGGTACATTACATGTAACACCCATAATTTTCGGTAAGTAAAGGTCACTCGGGCATTTTCGGAACTTATAAGTGGCGGAACTTTTGTTGGAAAATCATTATTTAAAGTCCCTTGGAGTGTCGTGAGTGTTGGCATTGTAAAAGTTGAGTTTTGGGGACCCGGAAAGGTCCCGCTACAATGACTGTCATAGTCACACTGTCACAGTCGCAGAGAAGGAATAGAGGCCAGGGGGAGCTTGGCGATATTGTCGCACCAGTGGCCCAGGCTATTGTTAAGTCGCGAGTTTCAGCCTTATTTCTCATTTTTCACTTCTCTAAACTTCCTCCATTCTCTCTCAAAACGTTTCCCCTTCCTTCCCCTCAAACCGTAACTCATTTTGGGTCTAATCCTTGTGTTCTTGAAGTGTTCCATCATCAAGTGGTGAAGATTGGAAGCTAGAGTCAAGAGTTCACCATTGTTATCTTCAACCTCAAGCTTCATTTTTGGGTTTTCTAGGTTTTCATCAAAACCTAAGTGGTAAGTTTATCCCTTCCATTTCTAAACCTTAATAAAAGATATAAATGCTCTCTTGATGATTCCTTAGTGTCCGGTTTCTCAAATTTTGGGTTTGATGGCTTTGGAGAAATTAGGTCAAAATTAGGGTTTTGGATAAAATGGAGATTTTGATGTAAAATGTTTGGGGATTGTTTCTTAACGGTTGAATGAGTATATTCATGGTTGGAAACTTGTGAATATAGGTTTTGGAAGGTTTTGCTTGTAGATTCAAGTTCTTCAAGGGAGTTCAAATTTGGGGTAAAATCTAGATTTAGCCTAAATCTAGCAAAGTGAGTTCAAGTTGATTTGTGAAAACGTTGTACATGCCAAAATGTTCATTTTAAAGTGTTTTGTGTTTTACATGAAATTGTTAACTTTTGATCACTTGATAAGTTTTGGTTATTTTGAAGTGTTTAACTTTATAAACTCATAAAACACCCACATTTGGGACTTTTGGGCATTTTGATAAATAAGTCATAAACGGAAGTGTGCTATTAACTTATTGCATGCATGAAGATTATTTGGTAAAAATGCATTTTTGTGTTGATAGGAAATATGCATAATTTGTGTTATTGGAGGTTTGAAAACATCATCGGATGAGTCCTTAGGTTTTGGCATTTCTGGCCTTGTGAACATTTTGGAAAACTTCAAAACTTTGTTTTGGGGAAAAGATGCATTTTAAGTATTTCAAAGAGTAAATTCCGAACAATTGAGCACGTGGCTATGGTATAACCTTGTTTGGGAAATGATCTATCTTATTCTAAGTTGTGTTGGAGTTGGTCGTGTACTTTGGAGCACGTATTTTCATAAATGTTGGTCGAGTGCATTTTATTGCATTTTATTTCCTTTGACAATGAGTCATTTGGTTGTTTGAGCCTATGGCCTGGTATTTTATTATGATTGGGTTTTAGGAAAATTGTCCAGTTTTTATAGTTCGACTTAGAGCTTTGGTTGCAATATTGGATGAGGGACTCAACGTAAAGACCTTTTATGGTTGAAGTTGATATCCCCTGGGTGTACGTTTAAAGCTACCGAGCCTGACATCCTTTGCGCTTGGAATCATTATGTCCAATGATGGAACACTAGTTTTCCACATTGAGGCGCGTTTAGGCATCGGATTGGGCTGTAAGTCCTACGTGCTAGTACACGATATTGGATGAGGAACTCAACGTAGGGACCTTTCGCAATTGAAGTTGACATTCCGTGGGTGTAAGTTTAAAGCCATCGAGCCTGACATCCCTTGCGTGTGCTTGTTTATATGACTAGTCTTAACAACATAAAATGGGGCTTACTTTGTGTACCGTCACATTTTATGGAATCGGGTCTCCCCCGTCAATGAAAAGTGTAGTTTTGGGTATTGTGTTTAGTATCCATGTTTTCGGTGACGTTTTACATTTACGGATTATATATATATGATTTATGGGTTGAGTATTACGCCCTCACCCGTGTTTTGAGTGTTTCGGGATATAAAGTTTTATCCGCTTTTCAATTCTTGGGAGATTGATTTCTATTCTCATTTGGAATGAGTTTTGGGTTGAATTTAATTTATGAAAGAACGTTTCATATTGGGATATTCGCCCTTAAAATAGTTTGGATTGGAAAACGTTTTTATTGGTGGTTCCTTTGCCTAAAATGCATACTATTGGTCAACGAGTCGTTTTCATAATTAGACCATATCATTTTGAAAGAGTACGATTTAAATTGCATCCCTTCCTTTCAACGATATATTTATTCATGTTGTAAACTCTTGAGCTCACTAGGCGTTAGCCTAACCTTTTTATTTGTCGGCATGTGTAACAGGTTCGGTTGGGAATAGTCCTAGTGACATTTTGAAGAGAGGAGAGCTAGTTGTGTGCTCGAGGTGTGCTTAGCTTGTTGAAGTCTTCCGCATCTGTCTGAGAAGAGTAACTAATGTTTGGGGTTAAGTAACACCGACTTAGGTTTCTGTCCTTGTATAAGACTAGAGTTTTGATTGATGAGGTTAAATGTAGAATTTTATTTTGTAAATGTATCAACTTTTGATTTATAGGAAGAAGAATTATCTTTTGTTTGACGTAATATCGAAAATTTTAATTACTTGCTCTTTCCAAATTGAGGGTGTTACATTACATTCCGCCTTCAAGTTCAATCTTGATATCTCCTAATTTCGAGTAATTTGGATATCCATCCTATAAAGGCCCATCAGCAGCTTGTTACATGTCATAAAATTTCTTGGCAGAAGGATTAGGGGTTTGTTCTTCCCATGCCATATCATCATGTACCATGTGTCGTTCACCATTTCTACATATCCTTCGTTATGATCTTCTATGTGATTAGAAGATTGACCCACGTATTGAGATACATGATCATAGATTTCGCCATGTGCCCACCAGATTGTATAATCACGCATGAAACCATATTTTATCAAGTGCAGTCTCACTTCATCCCTTTCTTTATGGTAAAATTCGACACTTAGAACATGTAACACCCCTAAAATTTGAAAATAGCAGACAAATTAAAACTTTCAAATCTCTCTTAAATACATGATTCGAAATAACAATCATCTAAAGTTTACAAGGGAAGAAACACTACAACATGCATCAGATTTCTAACAGAACTATCTTGTCCCACAAACGGGGACAAAGTCAGTCGAGTGTTACTAAAACCAATAAATCTGCTATCTTCTCAAAATCGGATGACGACTCTAACGCCATCCTACCGGAACTTCTACCAAGCTCCACTCACCACTCAGATCCATCTAAGACCTGATATATATGTCAAAAAGAAAAAGTGTTAGGCTTAACGGCTAGTGAGTTAAAGCAGTTTTATCATATAAATCATAAAACGTTTACAACAAATATTTCACCCTAAAAACACACGTTCCTGAAATGTGAATTATAAAAAGGCTTTACTTACAAACCACGTTTCAATATCAAACATACCTTTTTAAATAAATAATCACCATCCATTTGCCCCAAGGGCACCCACGAGGTATTTCATCAAAAAACTATTTAGATAAATAAAGTGGTACGTTTCAACATCGAAAGTACGGGTAAGGGAATACCCGAAGATAACATCTTTCGGTGACGAAGGAGACCCGATTCCATCGAATGTGGCAGGATACAAAGTTAAGCCACTTATCAATGTTTACGAGATTCACTTCGGGTCATGGATCCTCGTATACGGATCCTCTGAGCAACCACCACAAGATACCCCAATGACCCTAATGTCTACTCGACCTCTAGATGAGTGTCACCATAAAAGTCACAAGTCCCCATATCCGGCTCACCATGGGCACCACCGCAAGACTTAGCTCGATATACGGCTCTCCAAGAGCACCACCGCAAGCTTACATAAATATATGACTTGGGGACCACTCACTAGACTCAAACATGGACATCAAAAACTCCATGATGAACAACCGACTCCTATGCCTATGGATTCATTGCATTACGATCTAAACATTGCATGACTCCAGATGAATGAACTAATGCATTCAAAACATGTAATAACCAATATTTGTACAATAACTGCATTTCCATAAAATGCTCCATAATGAGCCATTTAAACCGGACAATGTCCCAAAACTCTTTAGAGTATACGTCAAGCCATACGGCATCATAAAACGTTTGGCAAATAAGTAAAGTCAATATGATTACATAAGTCGATGTATAACTTTCTCAAATCTGATATTTTCTCCAAGTATAATTGGCCAAAGGCCCAAACCATAAGACTCACATTCTTCAAAAATATACATAAGGTCAAGAATGGCCGTTTCCAAATACTCACACTTTTAAAGCAAAAGAGTAAAGTTCCAACATTCAAAACTTATAAATTGGGTGAAATCCTAAAATAACCATAACTTCAAGATGGTACATAAATAACCGAGCTCATATGACAATTCCAAATGAAATCATTTATAAACCCCAAAATTGTACATATAAGAAATCAAATCCATGTTTGGTCCAAATCTTTCAAATATCCAAGAAATCTTTTTTAGTAAATTAAATCCCCTCATTGACGACTAAAACGATTATTCACACTTAATAAACCATTTATAAAACTTTGTTATCTCAAATATGTTCAAATACCTTATTTTCCATAAAACTCATCAAATATGAAGATTGTGCATAAAATAGGTTCAAAATCCCAAAACATTTATGTTTTGACATGTATATAGTTTTGTAAAGCAATTACAACTCACCTTGCTAGATTTAGACTAAATCTAGGTTTTACCCACAAACTTGAGTTCCTGAGATGAGATCTTGAATCCTTCCAATAGCTCCAAGTTTTCCACAACAAACCTTAGCTACAAATATTTCTAAGTTAAACCAAGTTCCAACAAATGGAAAGGAAAGATAACCATAAAACCCTAATTTCTTAGGTGAAGAAGAAGAGAAGGTTACCTTAACCACAACTTGAATATACCAACAAAATACTTATAGATCACTAATATAACCTCAAACTTCAAACCTTAAAAAGAATGGAAAAGGGTTTGATGAAACCCTAGATGCTTAGAATCCAAGAAAACGGGTGTAAGATGAAGATCTCCAACCCTTGCATTCTATTTCTAGCTTGGTGATGAAAGAACTCCTTAAAAATCAAGGATTGAGACTCCAAAATACTCAAAAACCCCAAGGAAAATGAGACGGTTCGTTGGGAGGGGGAATGAGATGAAGGGAGAAGCACCAAATGAGAATTGGTAACCAAAAATCGGATTTAAAAAGACCTACCCCTCCCCAACCGCGACTGTGACCGACGACTATGTCAAGGGCATAGTCGCATGGCACTGTCGCCCACTTCTAACCACTCGCGGTACAAGGCTTGCGATTGTGCTTCGCGACAGTAACTTTGGCATTATCGTCAGGCACTGTCGCCCAGAATGTACCGAGGGCTTGACTATAACACTCCAAAATTGGGACCAACAAAAATTTCCAAAATTGGAAATGTGGTATATAAAATATGCCAAAGCACGAGCCTTCCAAAAAAGGGAACAATATACGCCTGTTATAATTACAACTTTGTAATAAATAAACAATGAGGGAAAAACAACCCTCTATCTAAATCTTATCAAGGAAAAACATTAACTCAAGTTGTCATCCAACTCCAAAATGTGACTTCTATAATTGGTGTTCCAAAATATTCCCAAGCTCGCCTCTAAGGTCAACTAAACCATCTTGGCGGTCGATCTGCTAGAACCTGAGATACACATCAAAGCAATCAAGTGTTAGGCCAAACGAGCCTAGTGAGTTGAACAACAACATGGCATAATCAATTAAATCAGTTATAGACAATAAGGGCCATAAAGGAATC
The DNA here is from genome assembly GCA_954870635.1 of Arctium minus. NCBI lineage: Eukaryota > Viridiplantae > Streptophyta > Magnoliopsida > Asterales > Asteraceae > Arctium > Arctium minus. Next base: position 51,266,298 of record OX941094.1, read on the forward strand.
AATGGGGGAGACCCATCACACCAAAGAATTTCACCTCGAGTCAATGTACCTTGATGTTCACTCTCATGAGCAACATCCTGAAGGCCCGGCACACTTGAAGACTACCTCCCAGGCATTACTCCAAATGGCAGAGGTCTAGGTGCATACCGTCATAGTGGCACCCTAAGGCTATATCCTCCTAGTGCTTACTCATGGTTCATCCATTACACATACATCGTCCATCTCTATACATATTTCATATCAACAAGAAACATGTATATGACCTTACATAGTGTTAAGTCTAAATATTGTATCCAAGATTTAATAGGAAAGTCAAAGATGTAAAAGTCAACATTGTCATTGTCATAGAAAGTCAAAGTATGTTTAGATTCCTTAGTTGTTAAGTCTTGTAATAGATAGATGGTATAAATAGGTTTGCTTTGTAATCTTGTGGTAAGAATCTGAGAAGCACATCATTGTAAACATTCAGACTTGTGGCTATTGAAGATCTACTTTCTCTCTCTACTCACTCTCTCTAGACTTTGTTTGATAAATCTTGTTAGATTGAGAATTGCTTGATAATAAGGTTTTAACAATTGGTATCAAAGCTATATCAAACAATTTTCAGAACAGTTTTACACAGAAAATTGGTTTAATTTCTGAAATTTTTGGTTTACACAGTTGGTTTTCTTGAATATTCAAAAACACTGATCGTTCTCTGTTGAATTGAATTCTTCTTGTGATTGTTGATTTTGTATTGCAAAATATTCATTCTTGTTCACATCATGTCATGAATTAATTTCTTGAACTGCAGGATGAATTGAAAATTGTGATTCGAATTCTGAAGTTTTCAAGATCGCAGAATGAACTCTGAGTTTTCTTTGTTGGATCAAATTCACAATCATTAATTGTTGTTTCAATGAATAGTTGATCAAAGTGTGATCGATTTCTGTTTAGAAACAAATTATATTCACAATTTCACCAATTAACCACAATTGCAGATTGAAATTTTTTTTTAAATTTTCCTTGGATCTGACTAAGATATCGAACACTGTGTTTGATCCTGCGCAGGATTAATCTGATTTGGATCAATCTGAAATTTCACGCAGCTTGAAAGTTTCATGAAGAACACGAAGGGGCTGTTAATTAATTCAATTCGGTGGCTATGGATTGAATTTGTAAACATCATTTGTATGAATGGTGACTGCAGTAAAATGAAATTCAATCGGTGAGTGCATCAAAGTGATTGGACTGTGATTTGTTAATTGTTTGGCAGATTTTAATCAAACAAAAGGCTGAGAAATCATTAATGGGTCGGTGGTGTTGATAGTCAAAGTTTGTGGCCAGCGTTGTTCAAGATGAGTGGTTCGATGAAAATCAATTAACACAATCGGCGGTGGCTACATCGAATTCTGCACCACTCATTCAAAGTCTGCATTCAAGCATTCAAACATTTTGATTTGCGCCAGTAACTGATTTGCGTATCAGCACCATTCAAACAATTGAATTTTGCGTCACTCTCCTTTGACGCAAACATCATCTTTGCGCATTCCAAGTCTCACGCAAACCTTGAAGACACTGGCGCAAATCTGAGAGCAAAATTCATTGAAAATATCGGATTGTTATTCAATAGTGGGTTGACAATTTGGTGATTTAATTTGAAAATCATTTTGTGAGTGCATTAATTGGAATTAATTTTGTGGCGGTGGAATCATATAAGTGCAGGGGATGGAAATCAATTGAGTATTAATTTGTGAGTGGATTGAATTCATTTATCCACCTCATGCACTCACGCAAACCATAGGTTTGCGCCAAGAGCATCTCACGCAAACATTTAGTTTGCGTTATAGCCTTCTCACGCAAAGCTCATTAAATTTCAATTGTGGATTGTGATTGGATAAAATTGCTTAGTGGGGCGGTGATTTTGATTTACTTGTTTTGATCTCAATTTCAATTTGAAATTGAAATTGAAACTTCAATTTCAAGTGGATTAATTGTGGGTCGGTGCAACGGTGATCATTTCATTAATCTTTGCACCATCCATGTGATAAGGTTTGCAACAAATTTCAATCAACCTGATTCATGACTTTCTGATTTGCAGGTTTTGAATATATTTGATCTACAAGTTTCAAGACTCAGTCTGAGAATTCCAGAGATAGATAATTCAAGTGCTTTGAGAATTTCAGAATTTATTTTCTTGTGTTGATCTGATTTTGATTTTTAGTCAAAATTTCTGAATTGTTTGGAACGATCATTTTTTATCAAGATGATTTCTCATTCAAGATGTCAATTTTGTACAAGTCTGAGATATCTGTTATAGAAGCTGAACGAAATACTCTGCAAATTAAGAATTCAAAATATCTCAAAAGGATTCAGGAGTTGCAACTTCAATTGTTCAACTGTGTTAAAACTCCTGAATGTATAAAGTGTACTAATACTATCTCTAATTTTTCAGATATCATCTATGAAAAGGAGAAAGAGATAAAAGAGAAAGAGAGAGAGATTATAAATCTTCAAAGACAACTGAAGACAACTGAACAGAAATCACCTGAGCTACAAGAAGAATCAGTTGAGCTTCAAAACAAGTTGAAGGCTTTCAAAGAGAATATATCTGTCTTGGAAAGTTCAAATGCTGATCTTCAAAAGAGGATATCTGCATTGTTGTTAGAGAATGTTGATCTGATTAAAAGCATCAAAGCAGATAAAGCTAAAACAAAACTGGAGACATCTTCTTTTCAACAGATGTCTGAAATTTCCAAGAAAACTCTTCAAGAGAAAAAGGATTTGGAGCATAGATGCAGAAAACTTTCCAGGCAAGTGTCTGAGGTTGAGAAGATTCTTATTAACGAAAGAGACACGTTTGCGAAGGAAAGAAAAGTTCTTGAGGATAAATCAACTGAACTTCCCGAACAGATCTCTATTCTACAAGACTTACTTGATAAAGAAAGAAAAGCTTTTCAAGAAATAAAAAAATCTTTGGAGATTGAAAAGAAGAAATCTGAACAGAGATATGTTGGGATTTTCAATGAAATTTCTGACAAAACCAAGAACTTATAAAAAGATTTTGAACAAGAACGTTCATATTTTGAATCTGAAATATCTAAGCTCAAATCCAAAATAACTGTTCTATCTTCAGATGTCCAAAAAGAACAGAAGGCCAAATCTGATTTGAAACAGAAATTTGAAACACTTTCAAATGAAAGAAACATTTTGACCAAACAGATAAAAGACTTAGAAGCTGCAAACATAAAAATGTCAGAAAAGATTACAGCTGATGTGATTGTTCAATCACCTGTTGAAAATTCAACAGAATCAGTCTGTTCTTTCAAAACAGCTTCAAGTTCTATTAATGAGAAAAATGTTTTGAAAAATAAAAGTGTCAAATCTCAAACTGTCAAATCAAATCAGATCAGACCATCTAATCTATTTTATGACAAATATGTTGATGGTTCAGCAAGCTTCTATGTAAAATCTCTTGGAAAGAATCTAGGAAAAATCAGATGGTCTGGAGAGAGAAGGGTACTGCAGATGAAGAGAAGAACAAAGACAAACATCTGCATCCACAACCAATGCCAAAAAGAACAGTGAGCATAAAGTGTCAGGATCGAAACTCAAACAAGAATAACACACTCAGAAACAATGTTAAAGAAGTTGCGGAAAAACACTTTAACATAAATCAATGGAACAGTTTATGAAACTCAAATCACAAGTTTATATTGCATCAAACTTAATGATTACACACAAAACCTCAATCTGTTGAACAGGCTCAACAGACGTTCTATACTTCTCTATGGAAAGGATCTAAACTAGTCTTGAGGTTGATTCTCTAAAAAACATGTTGATGAATTCTCTCAGAATGTACTATATAATCTATAACATCTAAACTATATTTACAGAGTAGATTACAAGATAATTATCAAAATAAACTTGATCTTCAATATCAATCCCATAATTATCTTCAGCCTTATCTCCAGTTTGTCTTTATCTCCAAGGCATCTTTAGTATTAACCATCTTCAGCAGCATTAATCTTCAGCATTACTAACTCTCCAAGCAGTACTAACTATTCAAGTAGCAGCACTAACTCTTCAAGCAGTATTAATTCTACTAGCAGTAGTAATCTTGATAGTCTAGCAGTAGTAATCACTTAGCAACATTAATCAGCAGCATAAACCATACTTAGCATATTTATACCCAACAATCTCCCCCTAACTTAACTTTTCAGAAGGAGAAGTTAAGTTCTTCATAATATGGTCTTCATGATGCTTTCAACACTTCAGCTCAGTTGCCCAAATTTGGATCCAGTCCCAGACTTTGATTGATGATCCTGCTAACCACAATCTTTGCCATTTCTGAGCCTTGAGGACAGATTAATTTGGCTTTCAGCATCCCATGAAGCTTGGCTAGGTTGTGGTCATATATCTTATCCACCAGATAATATTCATGAAAGCTTTTATCTATGGTCAAGATATACACCCCACACCTTTTTATGAGCATCCAGTTGTCCACAGACTTGAATACATCTTTGATGACATGCTTGACACGATCTGGACTGAACATCATGCATAAATACTCCATTGCTAGTTTCTTGATGTTCATCCCTGGAGTCTTCAGCACATCCTCATACAGATTCATTCCCACTTTAAACATTTCTTCCAAGTCTGACCTGGAACAACATTTGACTATCTTCCCCCAAGTAGAGTAGACTTCAAAGTGATCACCCATTCTTTTGATTCTGAAATATTCTTTGCCTTGATCTTCAAGAATATCCCAGTGGATGATTTCAGGGGCTTGGACTGAAATGGGATCTGCCTTCACTGGATCACTATCTGTTACAGTCATGTAAAGTTCAAAATGCACATTAGATTAACTTGGTTGTTGTGCACTTTGACTTGATTGTTTAGCTTGACTTGTAACAGATGGTTTTGTATCTTTCTCAGCTTCTGCAATCTTTGGCTTCTTAGACAGTTTCTTGGAAGCTATTGTTTTCACTCTCTTGGCAGATTTAACTTCCACATCAGTATGTTCTTCCTTCTTTTCTTCAGCTTTTTCTTTTGAAGGAGTGGTTTCCTCACTCTCAGGGAAGGGTTGTTGAATATTTAGATCATGCATCTCTTTCATCCTCCTTTCAGCTTCTTCCCTTTGAGTGGAATCCCCTTTCAGATTTGACATCTCCTTTGTATACAGTTCCTCAATCCTACCATAAGGCATATTTGTAAACATTCCTTCAGGAACTCCAAGAGCTCCTTTCAGGAAGTTTATCATCTTCCTCCTTTCTTGATTGGCCAAATAGGTCTTAGAAGGTTGTATTTTCTGAGTCTTTGCTGGCAGTCTGTGCTTTGATGCTTTCACTGTACTTTTCTTTACCTCAGTTGCAGTTTTCAGGCTCTTTTGATATTCCTCATTCAGCTTAGTGGACAGATCTAGAGCAATCTGCCTATCTTTGGCCTGTTGAGTCTCTTCTTCTTGTTCTATCTCAGCCTGCAACCTCTTTACCAGTTCCTCATCAATCTCTATTTGTTTTAGCTTCTTGGGAGGTTGTACAGATTCATCCACTTTTGCCTCGCCTTTTCTTTTCATTTTTGCCTCACTAATTTCTTTTCTTTTCTGCTCAAGACCTCCTTCTTTAATTTCCACTCCCTTGGCCTTTTGAGTGGCTTTGAGAGTGTCTGTTTTGGCCTTTAGAAGAGTTTCTGCTATTTCTATCTCTTCAACAGATAGCCCTGTTACTGCTGCTGGCTCTGTTACTGCTGCTTGTGCTTTTTCTGCTGCTAGTTTAACTGTTTCTGCTGCTTTGGAACTTTCTGCTTCTGTATTTTCTTTTTCTGTATTCAGCTCCCCCTCAAACTGAGTTTCCATGCCAATGGGACTGTGTTTCTCCCCTTCATCTTGTTTCTCCCCCTTGTTGAAAGCATCTCCCCTCTTCTTCAACACATACTGCTTTCTTTTCTTTTTCTATACCAACTTCATCACCATCTTTTTCAATTTGGTAATCTGTACTTGTTGAGACAGAATTACCAATTTCATCTCCTCTATATCTAAGTCGTGCTTGATGACATCAAGATTAATGTTTCCCATAGTATCCATCAATTCCTGGTAGTTATATCTGTCCTCACCTCCTTTGGGTGTGTTTACCACCCTTGGAGGATCCTTGGATCTTTTAATAGTAGAGGTCTTCTGCCTAGCATAAGCATCCTCTACCCCCTTGGTTTCTTGGCACCTGGTACCTTTGGATGATTGCTCACCCAAAGTTGCCATGGGGAAGGTCTTAGATATGTTCACACTGTCCTGCCCTGCACTTTGTGCAAAGTCAGTAGTGTAAGCCTTACAGCCCATATGCTCTTCCTTCTCCTTATTGAGCACCTTCTTGGGGTTGGGAGACACCCCTTTGGTTTCCCTTTAGATATTCTCTAATGCAGAATGCTCCATTAGAGGGCTTGAAGGCTTTGTGGGTAAAGGTACAAGAAGGTAAGGAACCTTCTTTACCTTTTTCCTTATGTAAGTGTGAGTGATGGGTGATGTTGGCTTTTTAAGAAGGGACTGAGGGATGGTAATAGAAATGAGTGGTGTTGGTAGGTCATCAGTTTGGTTGTCAGATGAGGGCTTTGACACTGATGCCTCACCATGGGAAGGAGACACACTCATCATTGTAGAGAACAATGGTGTGTCAATACCTGATAAAGTCCTTACTAGGCCTCCTCATATTAGAAAACACCTTCCCCTTTGGGGGTTTTGGTACATATACCTCATTGAAATGAGGTATATCCGTCAATTCATTCAGTATAATCTCTTGTACAAACCTGGGATACATATAAAAACTTTTGGTTTTGGTATCCAGGTTTGACATAAAATCATTTAAAATCATTTGAGCAAAATTGAACTTTCTAGAGGTAGCTAAGCAGACCAAGGCATAGGCTATGGTGCTGCTGAACTCACTTCAGCCAGTTGTTTTCCGTGAAATACAGTGCTGAAGGGTATGAACAAAGAATCTCCACTGTGGTGCAAACCTGTTCTTGAAGAACTTGAATACATCAGTGGGACCTTCATACCCCATTTGACTAAGAGCTTGGAAGAGATCTTCCTTGGGTAAAGAGGTTATACCTGAGGCATCATCTAGTCATAGATGAATACGAATAGCTCCTTCTGTGATTGTCAGGGGTTTATCACACACCCTGGTTTTGATGACCTGATTGCCATCTTCAGTATGAATAGCAGCATTGGCCCAGAACTGCCTTTGGTGTTCCACATAGATTGTGGGATTGACAGTTAGAGCGTGGGCGATGTGTGAGGATTGTAGAAAATCCACAATCTGATGAAATCCTTCTGCTTGCTTCGGTTTAAGTAGCATTGCCAACTCATTGTGTTCATCAACAAACATTAGTTCTGCCATCTTCTTGAGCGATTGGTCGAGGCGAGGGTTACGCACTGGTAAGAGAGAATTCAAGAGAACAAGAGAGAGAGTACACTAGTATGAAATTCAAAGAGTCGTTTGTAATTTGGCGGTCACACAGGGTATTTATAGGTGGAGGGAGTAAGTTAGAAGCAGTACTAATTACCCTGACAGTATTAACTCACAATAGCAGTGGTAACACATACTGGCAGTACTAACATAGACTAGCAGTATTAACACAGACTAGCAGTATTAACACAGACCAGCAGTAGTAACCCTGATTAGCAGTATTAAATAAGTCAAGCAGTAGTAACTTTGCACTGGCAGTATAAACCACCTAGCAGTAGTAACCATACTTAACCATTTTTGAAAATTTATCATGAGTAATATAGAGAGCAGTATTAACTGATTTAGAAGTACTAAGTATCCAATCAAAACACCCTTAAACACTTAAACACACAGGGGTTAATAGCACCAATTCAATGAAAGTAAATAAGGAGGTATCTATATAGGTACATCAAGAGAATGAGAATATACTTATTTATTGTTCATCATGCCCACACTTGTGACCAAGAATGTGAATCTACCCACATCAAAAGCTTTTATGAATAGATCAGCAAACTGGTTACTTGTGTGTACTTTCTGAACCTGAATTAGCTTCTTCTCATTACAGTCTCTGATAAAATGGTACCTTATTTCTATATGCTTTGTTTTTGAATGCTTGACAGGATTATTAACAATGCTAATAGTACTGCTGTTGTCTATGAAAATAGGAGTGTGAAAAAATGTCATACCATAGTCCATCATTTGATTCTGAATCCATTGCACTTGTGAGCAGAAGCTTGCAACAGCTATGTATTCTGCTTCTGTTGTTGAAGTGGACACTGTGGTTTGTTTCTTACACTGCCATGATACTAGTCTTGCACCCAAAAACTGACATCCTCCAATTGTAGACTTTCTGTCCAAGTTAGCTCCACCCAAATCACTATCTGAATATGCAAGAAGGTCAAATGGTGAGTCATGAGGATACCAAAGGCCTAATCTGGATTGACCCTTGAGATATCTGAATATCCTCTTGACTGCTTGAAAATGTGATTGCTTTGGCCTAACTTGAAATCTTGCACACACACAAACAGGGAACATGATATCTGGTCTAGAAGCTGTGAGATACATGAGAGAGCCAATCATGGATCTGTAATAATGAACATCCACATCCTCCCCCTCAAGATCTGCAGTAATATGTTTGTGTGTCTCCATGGGTGTGCTTGCAGGCTTGGAATCTGAGAACCCAAACTTGGTTAAAATGTCCTGCACATACTTGGTTTGGCTTATGAAGATTCCATCTTGTTGCTGCTTAACTTGTAGCCCAAGGAAGAAAGTAAGTTCACCCATAGAACTCATCTTGAATCTCTTATGCATTAATTCTTCAAAATTTCTACACAGTTGATCTTTTGTGGATCCAAAGATGATGTCATCCACATAGATTTGCACTAACAGGATGTCCTTCTTCTTCCTTTGAATGAACAGAGTCTTGTCAATGATTCCTCTCTCAAAATCATTTTCCAAGAGATAGGTAGACAATGTGTCATACCAAGCTTTTGGTGCTTGATGTAGTCCATATAGTGCTTTCTTCAATTTGTATACTTTGTCAGGGTACTTGGGATTTTCAAACCCTGGAGGCTGACAGACATATACTTCTTCTTCAATTTTGCCATATAGAAAAGCACTCTTCACATCCATTTGGTAGACTTTGAACTTCATGAAAGAAGCATAGGCTAAAAACAGCCTAATTGCCTCAATCCTAGCCACTGGAGCAAAAACCTCTTCATAATCAATTCCTTCTTCTTGAGTGTACCCCTGTGCTACCAATCTAGCCTTGTTCTTAATCACTATCCCTCTCTCATCCTTCTTGTTTCTGAAAATCCATTTTGTCCCTATAGCTCTGTGTCCTTTAGGCAGTTCTACCAAATCCCATACATTTTGCAGTACAAACTACAGCAGTTCCTCTTGCATTGCTTCTATCCAGCTTGGATCTTTCATTGCATCATGTGCCTTTTTGGGCTCAACCTGAGATAGAAAACAAGATAGTAAGCCTGATTGTATGTCTTTTAATCCTCCCAACTTACTCTGATTCCTTGTGATGATTGGAGAATTGATGTCGCCAATCACCAACTGAGGAGGATGATTCTTTTGAGTCCTTGTATCATTTACAACCTCTTCCTGAAGATTGACTTCAAGATTGGTGTCATTCTTTTCTGGAGTGTTGCCACCAAACACTGAGGAGTTCTCATCATCAGTATCATCTTCTGCCAATACAGGCATCTCATCTTCTAGATGTTCTGAAGTCAAAAGTTGATCCTCCTTTTCACCTCTCTCTTCTTCATTCTGAGCAGTTTCAGTATCCTTTGAATCTGAAGCATCTTTCTTCTCTTGAACACAGGGTTCAATAGAATCTGTAGAGATTGGGAACAACACAAACTCTTGTCTTTTGTCTTGTACTGATTCTGTCCCTGTTTCTGCATTATTCTTATAACTGAAACCCAAAGAATTAGATAGTGAATCAATGTCAAAAAGTCAATCAGGGCCTGTACCAAGTTTATTTGGTGTGCTCTCATTGCATTTGACATTGTCACTTTCCTCAATTATTCTAGAAGATGTATTAAATACTCTGTAAGCCTTACTTTGGGATGAGTAACCAACCAGAAATCCATCATCTGCATTGCTATCAAACTTGCCTAAGTGAGTTTTGGTATTAAGGATTGTGCAAGGACACCCAAATGGTTTGAAAAATCCAATAAAAGGTTTCTTCTTGTTAAAAAGTTCATATGGTGTCTTGCCTTGGGATTTAACTATTTGAACCCTGTTTTGAACATAACAAGCAGTATTAACTGCTTTTGCCCAAAATGTAACTGGCAGTTTTGAATCTGCCAACAGGGATCTTGCAGCTTCAATCAGTGTCCTATTTCTCCTCTCAGCAACTCCATTCTGTTGAGGGGTCCTAAGAGCACTGTATTGTCTCTCAATACCTTTTTCCTCACAAAAGCTGTTTAGGTCATTGTTTTTAAATTCAGTTCCATTATCAGACCTAATAACTTTAACTCTTAGATTTGTTTGGTTTTCAACTCTAAGAACAAAGGATTTGATCAGTCCACTTGTCTCATCCTTTGTCCTCAGAAAATAGACCCAAGTGAATCTAGTGAAATCATCAACAATAACCAAGCAGTAGGATTTCTTACCAATACTCATCACATTTGTAGGACCAAACAGACCCATATGCAATAAAATAAGAGGTGAAGAGGTTGTATTTATCTCTTTGGGCTTATGAGAAGTTTTGTGCTGCTTGCCTTTAAGACATGCAACACAATGATCATCACATGAAAATACCTTTTGTGGCAAACCTCTTACAAGGTTGTTTTTCACAATATTATTCATTGTTTTAAAGTTCATGTGACACATCCTTCTGTGCCAAAGAGATGATTCATCAACAGAAGCTTTTGAAAATAGACAATTAAAAGATGAATCATTAGATACATGCTCTAAATCTAAGCAATAAACATTGTCCTTTCTTGTTGTTCTCAGTAGTATCATACTTTCATCAACTACCTTGAACCCTTTAGCAAGGATAATACATTCAGTATCAGTAAACAATATACTATGTTTCTTGTCACAAACCTGTGATACACTTAACAGGTTGTATCTCAATTGCTCAACATAGTAGACATCCTCAAATGTCATCTTACCCTTTGATACATTACCTTTTCCACTAATCTTTCCTCCAGATGGATTACACCAAATGCAACATGTCCTCCATCAATTCTTTTGAAGTTTTGTAGGCAGGACTTGTTGCATGTCATGTGCCTAGAGCAACCACTATCAACATGCCAAATGCTCTTCCCTTTTAGCTGTTGGTTGCCCTTCACATAAAGTAGAACAATTAGTTTTTAGTAGGAACCCAAGCCAAAGTGGTCTTGGGTTTCCCATTCTCATCAACATATTCACAATCAGTTTTGATGAGCTTTTCAGACTGGGGAATCTTATGGCTTGAATACTTTGTCACAATAATGGGTCTGTTACTGGAAGCAGTACTAACTTGATTGGAAGTACTAACTTTATTAGCAGTACTAACTTTATTAGCAGTACTAACTTCATTAGCAGTACTAATTGGATTAGCAGTACTAACATTGTTAGCAGTAGTATTGCTTGCAGCAGCATTATTTCTGTCAACAGTACTATTGGAACCCAAACCAGAACAAAGTTGTTTGCTTTATTTTTCTTTAAGTTACTCCTTGGCTTAGTTGGAGTATTTTTCTTTGATTTTGCAAACTTGTTTTGAGCATGAGCTTTTAAAGGTGCTCTTTTTACATTTTCAGCCATATGATTCCTTCTTTGATTCCTATAACCAACAGGATTTTGTATATGTCTTTGAAAATTTATCCTCTAGTTCATAGGATTGAAATAACAGTATTTGGCAATATGGTTAAGCTTTCCACAAATAAAGCAAGGTTTTGGTCTATTGATTTTACTCAGATCAACCCCTTGTTTTTGTGCCCACTGATTATTCCAGTTTCTTTGATTACCCCTTGTTTTATCATGTTTTTGGGGCTGAGGCTGTTTACATGTACAGGGATTCACAACTGTGGTCTGCATATAGTGGACTCCCTGTACCTTACCCTTTTCTCTCTTTGAGTTATCCACCTTTTCACTCTTGATGAATGGTTTACCCCCCCCCCTTCATTGGTAAGAATATGATTTTCTACAGGAATCTCTTCTACATTCTTACTCTCAGAATTCTCTTCCTCATTTTCTTCTTCAACCACCACACCATCAATAGGATCTACTTCTATTGCTCTTATAGGTAAGTCCTCCTTATTTTGGTTTTCTAAGAGATCTGAAGAGGGAGGGATGTAATTATTGTTATAAGGTGGAGGTGTTGCATTGTATCCTATACCACTCTTGATCTTATCATGAACTTGAGCTTTAAGCAAAGAGTCCATTGCTTTGGAAGCATAAGAGAACTTCTCAATGTCAAGCTTAGCTTTCTCATACTCACTCTTTATCTTCTCACACTCCTCTTTAGACTTTTCTATTTGACTCTCTAATTGATCTTTCTTCCACTTCCAGTAATTTATGTCATAGTAATGCTGAAGTTCATTGGCCTTGTAAGCCTTGATTTGATCTTCAAATTTCTCGACAATCACTTTATACTCTCTTATATCTCTTTCTAACCTTTTAAGGTTGTCACACATGCTTTGGTTATGATCTCTGTACTTTTTAACAGTCTGAAGACACTCTTCAGTACACAGTTTAGTTTTTACCTCTGTTGGAATATTTGTGCTTGAAGATTCTGAGACTTCTGCCATCAGGGCTTGATTCTGAACATCTTCTTATGCTTGATCACTCCAATCAAATCTCATTCCTTCTTGAGAAACAAGAGCTTGGGTGGAGTTTCTGTTGTTTTGGAAGCTTGAGGAATGTGCTTGCTGATGGTTACTGCCATGTTGTTGAGGAATTCCTCCTCTGCATTCTCTTGCAAAGTGTCCCATTTTGTGACACTTGTAGCACTCCACCTTTGACTTGTCAAACTCAGCACCATCTTCTCTCCTCTGAGAAAAGTTGTTCCTGCCAGTCCTCTTTATGAATCTTTTGACCCTCATAGTTAGCATGGCCATCTGCCACTTTATATCCATCTCCTCAAGGTCATCTGCATTAATTTGTTCAAGATCATCATTAATTAAACCAAAATTAGCATGACTAGCAAGAAAAGCTTCTAATACAGAGTCATTAGATACATCCTGCTTAGATACATAAGCAGTACTAACTGATTCTGTATTAGCAGCAGAAACAGTAGAAGAAGAAGATGATAAAAGAGCAGCATTATGAGTGTATCCAGATGGTCTTTTCTTGGCTTCAACTTCAGCCTCAAACACCCTAAAGTCATTATAAAGATCGTCTAGTTCTTTGTCCTCCAACTTGTCATCCTGTCTGAAAGAGACAGTATACATAGTACATTCATCTCCAAGGGACCTTAAGAACTTTCTGTTTACATCATCTTGATCAATCTGCACTCTAACAGTAGCCAGTTCACCAATCAGCTTGTTAAACCTGTCAAAAGTTTGAGTCATGGACTCATTCTTAGTTGACATGAAGTTTTCATACAGTTGCTTCAATATAGCCTTCTGATTTCTCTTGGTACTTTTGGTACTAGAGAATCTCTTCTCTAGAGCATTCCAAAGCATCTGGGCATCAGTGCAGTTGCAGAATTGGTGTTGATACTCATTAGGAATAGCCAAGAGTAGTGTGCTCAAGGCTTTCATCTCTGTCTGCCTTATCTTCCTCTCTCCATCTGTCTTTGGTGGGATTCTTTTTCCATCTGCTCCAATCTTTCCTTCATTAGATGGGTCATTTTCAATGATGTCCCACATAGAGTAATCTGTGAGAAGGATGTATTGCCTGATCCTAATCTTCCACATGTCAAACTCATTAGATCTGAGCATTGGAACCTTTGAGACCAGAACACTATCACTTGAACCGTCCATGATGATTGTTGTTTTTCTGAGTTTAACAAAGCTCTGATACCACTTGTCAGGATCGAAACTCAAACAAGAATAACACACTCAGAAACAATGTTAAAGAAGTTGCGGAAAAACACTTTAACATAAATCAATGGAACAGTTTATGAAACTCAAATCACAAGTTTATATTGCATCAAACGTAATGATTACACACAAAACCTCAATCTGTTGAATAGGCTCAACAGACGTTCTATACTTCTCTATAGAAAGGATCTAAACTAGTCTTGAGGTTGATTCTCTAAAAAACATGTTGATGAATTCTCTCAGAATGTACTATATAATCTATAACATCTAAACTATATTTACAGAGTAGATTACAAGATAATTATCAAAATAAACTTGATCTTCAATATCAATCCCATAATTATCTTCAGCCTTATCTCCAGCTTGTCTTTATCTCCAAGGCATCTTTAGTATTAACCATCTTTAGCAGCATTAATCTTCAGCAGTACTAACTACTAGCAGTACTAACTCTCCAAGCAGTACTAACTATTCAAGTAGCAGCACTAACTCTTCAAGCAGTATTAATTCTACTAGCAGTAGTAATCTTGATAGTCTCGCAGTAGTAATCACTTAGCAACATTAATCAGCAGCATAAACCATACTTAGCATATTTATACCCAACATAAAGGTAAATCTTTTGGTAATTCTGATACTTTTTATTCTACTAATCATCTTATCAGGATTGCTCAGAAGAAAATATGTTGTTCTTACTGTGGAGCACATGACTTTGTAAGTAAAAACTTTGTCAATTACTAGTATGGTTCTTACTCTATATCCCCCACAAGAACTGCAACTAACATTCATGGACCCAAATACCATTGGGTACCAAAACCGAAAATTGATTATGTGTTGCAGGCACCTCAAGTCAAGGGGGAGTAAGAGAACAATGGCTCTTGAATAACACAGTTCAAGACCCGCACCTCAATGTCAAGATTATGGCTTCTAAGTACACTGCTTAGGACCCGGACTTCAAAAGAGTTTGACTTCTAAACACAACAGTTTAGGACTCGTACTTCAGTGATCAAAAGACCTTACTCCAGTAATACTTTGCATCCGATAAGATATGACGGTCTACAATTCACAAGGGAGTTGTATTGATCTCTATCCTGTGCTTTTTCATTGCAATATACTTACGATATGACGGTTTACACTTCAAAAGGAAGTTGTATTGATCTCTATCTTGTGTTTTAACTAACATATTTCAGATGCCTAATTTAAGGGGGAGTAAAGGTGATGACTTCTGATTATTTCAGATCAGAACTCATACTATAAATTGTTTTACTGCTTTCTGTCATTTTCTTTTTGAATAAATGATGTGAATAATATGGCTTCTGATCAAATAACAGATCAGGACCCGTTTTTCAATGATCAGAGAAGGATATTATGCAAATATCAAGGGGGAGCTTAAAAGATTTAAATCATTCTATCATGATTTGAGGGGGATCTTAAAGGTAAATATCTTCTGATCTAGATCTCTGATTGTTTGAAAGAAGAACAACTTTCAAGCATGAAAAAACGTTTTCTGAAATGTTCAAACCACTTCTGGTTCTCAAAAGATTTCATGAATTTGGAAGTGTGATTTTTAAATGTTTTTCAAATTTTGAGCTTAATGTTTAACTGACCGTGTGTTTCCAAAGATCAATACTCATGTATTGTCTTTTCCATATACTGTAAAGTATTCACACACATCGGTTCAGTATTTCATTTGATTTGTTATTACCATGTCTCATAACGAACATATTTTTTGATGGTAATACCCTCGTTTGCTTTCAAAGTTGTTGAGCATCATTCATCTTTTTCATATTTGTGCTTTCATTGATAAAATTGTTTATATTCGTTCATATAAACAAAATATCCAGTTCTTTGATACCCTAACCATTTTATTTGATCCGATTGATACATTGTCATATTCTCAAAACAATTCTCTTGATTTCATTTCATTCATTCAATATCCTTGTTTTGAGAGATCTTCATTGTTCAAATTGCTCAAATCTCATGAGCATACATTTTGACAGTGTTTTCTTATCTGTGCTTAACTGTTCAAGTTAAACTGTTGAGCAACTATTCTTTTTAGGACTTACTTGGGATTCATGTGTGAGCTTAAACAGAACTTCCATGGATTCACGTAAACCAGTGTTTCCTACCCCGGAAGTTATCCTAGAGTGATTGAGGGGTGAGGGGTCATAAATCAAAGAGTGGGGGAGAAAACTCATCCGGTTGAGTTTTTCTCATTGTGTGGAGCGGAAAAATGGAAAAGAGAGTTTGGTTAGAAGTGAGCTTTAATGTTAAAAAGAAAGAGGGTGTGAGATCAGAGTTAAAAGAATATCAAAACTCTGCACCAACCACTTTCTGAGTCGGGCAGCCACATCTTCTGATTGGTTCACATTCTTTGGTGATCATCAATGAAAAAAGCAGTGAGCCCATGCCAACTCTTGCAATTACCCCACCAGCCACTCGTTTCTTTCTCGAAAAAGAAATGTTTCATTTTCTTTGGGGAAGCAGCACATCTGCTATCTAATCTTCACTCGGAAGATTTAGATATTGAACAAGAAGGAAAGTTTCCCCACCTTCGCACCTCTTTCATGTACATTGAGTCCGTGTATTATCTGTTGCTATCTCAACAGTTTACACAATTTGAGTCTTATGAAACACAATCATTGTGCCTAAAAAAAAATTTCATACACAAGCACGAGAACACAGAGTTTGCATAAGCTTCATCTTCATCTGATTCGTACACAATCGTCTTATTCTTCTTCTTCCTAACAACAAGAGCGACTGTGTCATCAACTGTCTTTCCTCTCTGTCTATTCTCAGCTAGAATTTCATCCACCTCTTCTTCATTCTGACGGAGGGTTTCATACACCTCGTGAAGTGGAATCTCATTCAAATCTTTTATCTGCCGCATCTGTCTGGCAAAACGTTTCCATTCTGGTTGTAGAATACTCAGGAATTTGATATTCAGTTCGATTTGAGATTTGTTGACCTTGTTCTTGCTCAATTAGTTTAGCAAGGTCACGAATCTATCATATGTTCCTTCTAGATTTTCTCCAGTTCTGCCTTTAAATTCTTCAAAACTGTGCAGGCAGTTAGAGATTTTAAGCTGATTCCCTATCTTTGAACCCAGCATCATCTTCTCGAGTTGATCCCACATTTGTTTGTCGGAGGCCTTATAACTTTCAATCTTTATGTAGATTTCGTTCGGAATCCCTTGTAGAATGTATGACTTGGCCAATCTGTCTGCTTTTGCTCTTAACTTATTATCACCGGTTAGTTCTTCATAAGTCAGTGCATGTCTTACTTCTTCAGTTCCTTCTGCTGGTTCCCTATATTTTGTTTCCATGGGGCCTTCTTCTAAGGATTGTTTGATGAAATCACCCAAATCCTGTCTTTCGATGAAGTTTAGGAACCTATCCTTCCACTGTTCATATTCACCTCTAAAGAGAACTGGTGGCTTGGTGTCAATTCCTATTGCAAGAGCTTCTCTGGATGTCATCCTGTATTGATTATAATCGTTAATCCAGATAAAATTTTGATCACACAAGAAATTTTTGTCCCCCTAGGCAGACTTAGCACGGGGGTATGGGGGCAGCGCCCCTAGAGAAAAAAATTTATGACAATTAAAGACCCTATTGCAGTTTCGAAAAATTCTCAGAAAAATATTCTATGGATTGGAGCAGAGAGGTTTGTGGGTCTAGTTGGACGCGCACAATGGAGTTGTGTGGGTCTGGTTAGGAGCGCACAATTGAGGTGTGCGGGTCTAGTTGGACGCGCACAATGGAGTTGTGCGTTTCTGGTTAGGAGCGCACAATTGAGGGGTGCGGGTCTAGTTGGACGCGCACAATGGAGTTGTGCGTTTCAAGAGGGAACCGCACAATTGAGATATGCGATTCAAATGGGACACGCAAGGTTGACTTGTTATTTTTAAGAGATGAACTCGATGTCTTGAGGTATGCGTGTCTGAGGTATGCGTGTGCTTTGGAACCCGAGGAGTAAGGAATGCGTTTCATTTGGGACGCGCACAATAGAATATGTGTTTCCTTTGAGACGCGCACAGTAAGGTATGCGGGTTATTCTTCCTCTGTTGTGCGGGTGTTCGTCCTGTACTTCTGAAAATCGACTGAATCTTGTTCCTGAAACGATTTAGCAATACCAAACTCTACCAATATGTCTAGAATCACTTCTAGAACTGAATGTAAGTACTCGATCTCACTAAAACACTCTTTTTAGAATTTAATCTGATCGCACAGTGACTTACCCACTTCGACTGTTTTCACTCAAAATCCACAAATTGGAACTCGATTTAAGCTTAAAAGTGAAATTAAATAGCAACAACTCGATCTAGCATGTAGTACGATCACACTCTGATCGATTCTAACACCTAAAACAGTTTAAATCACAAACTCAAATTTTCTTGAAGAACACAGAGACGTTTTTCTTTTATAAAACTTGTTTTGATCTTAATCAGGCTCTGATACCAACTGTCGGTCCAACAATACTTATCAAGTTTATAGAAACAACAACACAATATGATTACCAACCTGTATTGATTATAACAAACGAGTTACAAGGTTGATCGATTAAGCATGAAATGTGTTCTCTATGTTTTCTCTCTTTTACACCTTCAAGTGTGTGTTTGTATGTGTGAATGTGATCTGATCTTTTTAAGAGATGTTAGAGATACACTTAATTTAACCAAGTGTGTTAGACACACTTCCTACAACTTGCAATATAAAACTATAAACCTACCTAATATCTAATCTAATAATATACATAATATCTAAGTTTAGATATTATGTAAACTAACTAAATACTAGAAACTAACCAAGTTAGCTTTATCTAACTATTACAATGTTATAACTTAGATATTAAATCTAAGTAAACTAATACAATTACATTGACATTTATTACAAATAGACATAGACTTTTATATCGAGAGTCGACGTTCCGGCTTTAGCTTCAGATTGCGATCTTCAGTTTGGATGATCTTGAATCCAATGAGATTGTGGTCTAACAAGATTCATTATCAGAGTTTTCTCAAAGCTGTTTCATTGTTCGAAGACAGTTGTTTCAAAGTTGAAATTTCAAAAGTTTCAAGTATTCTGTCTCCTGTTCATGACATGTTGACTTTCAAAGCTTCAAAGGGAAAAAGACTTTTCAAGATTCTTCAAAAGGTTGAAAGAATAAAGACTGTGAAAGCTTCAAAAAAATTCAAAGTTAAAAAGACAAAAGCTGAAGATCAGTATCAAATTTTTATTAAATCTTGAATACAAAGGGGGAGATTGTTAAGTCTAAATATTGTATCCAAGATTTAATAGGAAAGTCAAAGATGTAAAAGTCAACATTGTCATTGTCATAGAAAGTCAAAGTATGTTTAGATTCCTTAGTTGTTAAGTCTTGTAATAGATAGATGATATAAATAGGTTTGCTTTGTAATCTTGTGGTAAGAATCTGAGAAGCACATCATTGTAAACATTCAGACTTGTGGTTATTGAAGATCTACTTTCTCTCTCTACTCTCTCTCTCTCTCTAGACTTTGTTTGATAAATCTTGTTAGATTGAGAATTGCTTGATAATAAGGTTTTAACACATAATTCAAATCCCATTTTAGGTCTAAAACCCTAAAACATGCAATTTCATCAACAATATTCACCAATCACATAATGGCATAATATCATAACCAATATGTTGTCAGTAATAGCCTCATCAAGTCCCACATAAAGAACATTAACCAAAACCCTACAAATACCAAAAGTAAGAGTTAGGTCAAACTTATCAGGTGATCAGATACATGCATAAACATGAAATAAAGACAAGTAGCATGTTAAAATGTATATCTCATTTGAAAATGGTTGATAGAAACTCATTATCTAGGTTTTGTATAAAAACCCTAGAAAACTTAGGAAACCTAGAAGAAGAGGTAGTTGGTTGCTTGAAGCCTTGGAGCTTGAATATTGCCAAGAACCACAATGAATGCTCTTTATCTACCCAACTACTTCCAATAAAGATGTCACCAACCCAAAACCCTAGAATTAATGAGGAGATGGAATATGAAGAAGAAAATCGCCTAAATATGCTCCCAACCCGAAGTTTAATCTGATTTTTTATAAGAGTAGTTAATGGATCGGTCACAGAGGGTTTTTATACCAACATTTCCCCATCGGCGACAGTGCCCGGTGACAGTGCCATTGGCACTATCGCAGGGTCATAGTCACACCCCCTTACCCACCTACGGTCCAAACCTAGTGACAATGCCCTGCGACTTTGCCCAAGGGCATTGTCGTTGTGGCAAGGTCGCTCCCCAACCCCCACCTTCTGATTTTTTCCAACGATTGTGACTTGCTACAGTGCCCTTGGGCACAGTCGCTTGTCACTGTCGCACCAAGCCCCCAAGGCCCGAAAATCACGATCGATCTCACAACAGTTCCCATGGATTAGATTTATCAGCAAGTTCTTATAAGTGAAGTTAGATTATGATAATTATAAAGCTAATCACGTCCAAGACTACCATTCTAACATTCAAAATGGTATTACGAATATTGAATACATACCTGATTTTCTTGGGTGTTACAATCCTCCCCACCTAATGAGGATTTCGTCCCCGAAATCTTATCCACCAAACAAATGAGGATATCTTTTCTTCATGTCTTCTTCCGATTCCCATGTCACATTGGCACCCCGATAGTGTCTCCATTGAACCTTGACCATTGTTACTTCTTTATATCTTAACCTCTTTGTCTTTGATTCCAAAATGGCCTCCGGCTCTTCCACACATCGGTTTCTGCTGTCCACTCGAATTTCCGTCAAAGGAATGATGCTTTCCTCTTCGGCTAAGCACTTGTGAAGGTAGAATACGTGAAATGTAGGGTGGATCCCGTCCATTTCCGGCGGCAAGTCCAATCTATAGGCTTGGAGTCCAATCTTCTCCAAAATGATGAAGGGTCCAAGAAAACAAGGACTAAGTTTTCTGCGCTTCCAGAAACGGATGATCCCCTTCCATGGTGACACCTTCAACATAACCCGCTCTCCCACTTGGAACTCGACTGGTCTTTGCTTTTTGTCCGCATAGCTCTTTTGTCGGTCTTGGGTCGCCTTCAAACGCTCTCGGATACTTTTCACCTTATCCGTCATTTCTTGTACTATTTCCGGTCCCTCAAATTGTTTTTCTCCTGCCTCGAGCCAACACACTGGTGTCCTAGACTTTCGTCCGTATAGCGCTTCGAACAGTGCCATTTCGATGCTCGAGTGATAATTGTTATTGTATGCAAACTCCACCAACGATAGATGTGAATCCCAATTTCCTCAAAAGTCTATGACACACGAACGAAGCATGTCCTCAAGAGTTTGGATTGTCCTCTCACTTTGACCGTCGGTTTGAGGATGATAGGTCGTACTCAATTTGACTCTCGTGCCCAACTCTTTCTGTAGTCCATCCCAAAACTTGGAAGTGAACCGACTATCCCGATCCGACACAATGGATAGTGGGACACCATGACGTGACACCACTTCATCAATGTAGAGTTTAGCTAATTTTTCCATCGGCAACGTTTCTCGCATCACCAAAAAGTGTGCGCTCTTCATGAGTCGATCCACCACCACCCAAATAGTGTCGTGTCCCTTCAAGGTCCTCGGTAGCTTAGTGACAAAGTCCATCGTGTTATGCTCCCACTTCCATTTCGGAATGGATAGTGGTTGCAAACTCCCATAAGGCTTTTGATGTTCCGCTTTGACTTGAAGGCATGTGACACACCTTTCCACATAATTTGCCATATCGAGTTTCATTACCGGCCACCAATAGTGTAACTTTAAATCTCTATACATCTTGGTGCTACCGGGATGTATGGAGTACTTTGACTTGTGAGCCTCCGCTAAGAGCAACTCACGGTTTCCCCCAATCTTTGGCACCCAAATCCTTCCTTGGAATAGCTTAAGGCCGCAACTATCTTCCGTCAGTATCTCCCGTTGTTTGACCATGACTTCGGCCTTGAGGTTCTCTTCGCGAAGTGCTTCGGCTTGACTCACCTTGAGGCTTGATATTACATCAATTCTAGTAAAGGTTACCTTGACTTCACTCCCGTAACGCTTTCGGCTCAAAGCATCTTCCACCACATTGGCCTTACCGGGGTGGTAAATCAATTCGCAATCATAATCTTTCAAAAGCTCCAACCACCTCCTTTATCGCATGTTGAGGTCTTTTTGGTCGAATATGTACTTCAATCTTTTATGGTCGGTGAATAGTGTGCACTTAGTCCCGTAGAGGTAGTGCCGCCATAGCTTCAGAGCAAATACCACCACCGCTAATTCCAAATCATGAGTAGGATAATTCTTCTTGTGATCCTTAAGTTGTCGCGATGCATACGCTATCACTTTCCCCTTTTGCATCAACACACACCCGAGGCCCAATTTAGAGGCGTCGCTATAAACCACAAAATCGTCGGATCCTTCGGGTAAGGATAGAATTGGCGCCTTGCACAGTTTCCTTTGAAGTGTACGAAAGGCTTTCTCTTGCGTTTCGGTCCATAAGTACTTGACGTTCTTTATTGTTAGTGACGTGAGTGGAGATGCGATCTTTGAAAAGTCTTGAATGAACCGTCGTTAGTAGCCAGCCAAACCCAAAAAGCTTCTTATCTCCGATGGACTCGTCGGTGGTTTCCAATTCATCATCGCCTCAATCTTTGTCGGGTCTACTTTCACTCCCTCCTTGGATACCACATGACCCAAGAATTGGACTTCTTGAAGCCAAAACTCGCACTTCGAAAACTTCGCGAATAGCTTCTCTTTCCGAGGAAATTCCAAAACCTCTCGCAAATGTTGTCGGTGTTCGACCTCGTCCCGCGAATAGATCAGAATATCGTCGATGAAGACTATAACTGATTTGTCCAAGAAAGGTCGACATACTCGGTTCATCAAATCCATAAATACGGTCGGAGCATTATTCAACCCGAATGGAATGACTAGGAACTCATAATGACCATATCTCGTCTGAAACGTCGTCTTCGGAATATCACTCTCCTTCACCCGTACTTGGTGGTAACCGGACCACAAATCTATCTTGGAAAAACATCCTGCTCCTTGAAATTGATCGAAGAGGTCGTCAATCCTAGGAAGTGGATACTTGTTCTTCACGGTGACCTTGTTAAGTTCATGGTAGTCGATACACGTCCGCATAGACCTGTCCTTCTTCTTTACGAATAACACCGGAGCTCCCCACGGCAACGAGCTCAGTCGTATGAATCCCTTCTCAAGAAGTTCTTGTAGTTGCGTCATCATCTCTTGTTTTTTCGTCGGGGCTAGACGATAAGAAGCACGAGCGATCGTGTTGGGAACTGAAGAATTCATCAAGTATGGTTAATGCTGCTGGTTCAAATTACTACTGCTAGAAGACTTAAAGGTTAATACTGCTGAGTGTTACTACTGCTAGTATTATTAATACGGCTAGTCAAAGTTAGTGTTGCTTGAACAAAGTTAGTACTGCTTAGCTAGTTAGTACTGCTAGTGGTTAGTACTGCTTAGTAGTTAATGCTGCTAGAAGGAAGTTAATGCTGCTGAAGATTAATACTGCTTATATGATGAAGATTCGTATGAAAGGATATACATGGAAGCTTAGAGATATACATAGAAGATATACTGAAGATATTTTATTTATTGTAATTATCTTTGTATTCAGTATATATATTGTATTGTTTAGAATAGTTAGATAATTTTTGTTTTCATTCTTTTAGAGAGAAAAACAACCTCAAGGCATAGATCCTAATTCTAGAGAAGTAGAATTCGTATTGGTGAGCCTGTTCATCAATATTGAGGTTGAGTGAGTAATCTTGTAACTTCAAAGCATTAAATACAAGCTTACAGTTTGTTCTTCATATTTTCTGTATTGATTTACTGTTTAATTGAATATCAAAGTGTTATTCCGCAAACTTCTTTGATATTGTTTCTGAGAATTAATTCTTGTTGAGAATTCGATCCTGACAAGTGGTATCAGAGCCTGATTTCTCAGAAACAACTATTCATCATGGAAAATCTTGCAGAATCAAGCAGTACTTTGGTCTCAAAGGTTCCAATGCTTAGACCCAATGAATTCGATATGTGGAAGATCAGAATCAAGCAGTACATACTCCTCACTGACTATTCTATGTGGGACATCATAGAGAATGGTCCTTCTGAAGCAGGAAAGATTGGTGCAGATGGAAAGAGAACTCCACCAAAAACTGATGCAGAAAGAAAGATCAGACAGACAGAGATGAAAGCCTTGAGCACCTTGCTCTTGGCTATTCCCAATGAATATCAACATCAGTTCTGTAACTGCACTGATGCAGAGATGCTCTGGAATGCTCTGGAGAAGAGATTATCTGGTACCAAAAGTACCAAAAGAAATCAGAAAGCCATTCTGAAGCAACAATATGAGAACTTTATATCAACCAAGAATGAGTCCATGACTCAAACTTTTGACAGGTTCAACAAACTTATTGGTGAACTAGCTACAGTGGGAGTACAAATTGATCAAGATGATCTGAACAGAAAGTTTCTAAGGTCCTTGAGTGATGAATGGACCATGTATACTGTGTCTTTCAGACAGAATGATCAACTGGAAGAAAAGGAACTTGATGATCTTTATAATGATCTAAGAGTTTTTGAATCTGAGGTAGAGGCTAAAAAGAGGCCTTCTGGGTATGTTCACAATGCTGCACTCCTTTCAGCATCAACTGATTCTACTTCCAACCTTGAATCAGTTAGTACTGCCAATGGAACAAACCAAGAGAAAGGCACTGAAACTGTGTTTGAGGCCTTTCTGGCAAGTCATGGAAACTCTTCTCTCATTAATGATGACTTGGAACAACTCAATCCAGATGATCTTGAAGAGATGGATATTAAATGGCAGATGGCCATGCTCTCCATGAGAGTTAAAAAGTTCATCAAAAGAACTGGGAGGAACAACTTCTCCCAAAGAAGAGAAGATGGAGCAGGATTTGACAAGTCCAAGGTGGAATGTTACAAATGCCATCAAAAGGGACACTTTGCTAGAGAATGCAGAAGTGGAATGTCTCAGAATAACAACCACCAACAAGCTCAATCTGGAAGCTTCAACAGAAACTCTGCACAAGCCCTTGTCTCTCAACAAGGTATGGGGTTTGATTGGAGTGATCAAGCTGAAGAGGCTATTCAGAATCAAGCTCTAATGGCAGAGGTGTCTGGTCTCCCTACAGAGGTAACTTCCAATCTTTGCTCTCAAAATTGCATTAACACTGTTAAAAGGTATAGGGATCACAACCAGAACATGAGTGATGACCTTAAGAGATTGGAAAAAGACATAAAAGATTATGTGAGGATTGTTGAGAGATTTGAAGAACAGATTAAGGGTTTTCAAGCTAATGAGCTTCAACACTCTTATGACACAAATTACTGGAAGTGGGAGAAGAATGACTTAGAGCTTCAACTGACCAGATCTAAAGAAGAGAGTGAAAAGTTAAGAGGAGAGCTAGCTAAAGTCAAACTTGATGTAGAAAAGTTTTCAAATGCTTCCAAAGCAATGGATTCTTTGTTACAAACTCAGATTCATGATAAACTGAGAAGAGGTATAGGGTACAATACCACACCACCACCCTATAACAACAACTACATCCCTCCTAGTTCAGAGTTGTTAGAAACAAAGGATAGGAAGGATCTACCTAAGGGAGCCACTGAAATAGATCCCTTAGATGAAGTGGTTGTTAAGGATAAAACTGAGAAAGAAGTTGTCAAGGATAAGGACAATACTGTGAGTGGTGAGATTCCTAAAGAAAACCACATTATCACCAATGAGGGATGTGGAAAGCACTGGATCAAGTCCAAAGAGATAGAAAAGACTGAGGGAAAGAACAAGAAGGTTCACTATAAGCAGACCACTGTTGTGAACCCTATTCCTTGCAAACAATGTGTATGCAATAAATTTGAGCCCCAAAAACATGATAAACCAAGGGGAAATCAGAGAAACTGGAACAATCATTGGGCACAAAAACAAGGGGTTGATCTAAAAAAAATTATTAATAGACCAAAACCCTGTTTTATCTGTGGAAAGCTGAACCACATTGCCAAATACTGTTACTTTAATCCTATGAACCAAAGGATAAATTTTCAAAGACCTACTCAAAAATCCTTTGGTTATAGGAAGAAAGAAAAGAACCATGTGGCTAAGAAAGTTGTTAAATCTAAAAGCCACATGAAGAGACAGAATGTGGAAGATAATGTCAAGATGTGGATTCCAAAATGTACTAAAACTGTTAGTGCTGCTACTACAAATAGTGCTGCTAACAGTGATAGTACTGCTAGAAGCAATACTGCCAAACCTGTTAGTACTGCTAACTCTGTTAGTACTTCTAAAGATAGTGCTACTGCTAGTATTAGTGCTGCTAATCCAATAATCTTGACAAAGTATTCAAATACTAAGTGTTCTGATTTTAAAAATCTTGTCAAGAAAGAATGCAAGTACTTTGATGAGAAAGGGGTACCCAAGACCACCTTGGCTTGGGTTCCTATTACATACTAATTGATTTATCTAATGTGCAGGGCAACCAACAGCTCAAGGGAAAGAGCATTTGGCATGTTGATAGCGGTTGCTCTAGGCACATGACAGGCAACATGTCATGCCTTCAGGATTTCAAACATATCAATGGAGGACATGTTGCATTTGGAGATAATCTTACTGGTGGTAAGATAAGTGGAAAAGGTAATGTCACCAAAGGTAAGATGACATTTGAGGATGTCTACTATGTTGATCAATTAAAGTACAACCTGTTAAGTGTATCACAGGTTTGTGACAAACAACATAGTATATTATTTACTAATAATGAGTGTATGATCCTTGCTCCAGGGTTCAAGGTAGTTGATGAAAGCATGATACTACTTAGAACTCCAAGAAAGGACAAAGTTTACTGTCTTGATATGGACAATGTTGATAGTGATTCATCTCTAAATTGTCTTGTTTCAAAAGCTTCTGTAGATGAATCCTCTCTTTGGCACAGAAGGATGTGTCACATGAATTTCAAGACTATGAACAATCTTGTTAAAAATACCCTTGTAAGAGGTTTACCTTCAAAAGTCTTTTCATGTGATGATCATTGTGTTGCTTGTCTTAAAGGCAAACAACACAAAACTTCTCATAAGACCAAAGAGTTAAATTCTGTTTCTTCTTGTCTCCAGTTACTGCATATGGATCTGTTTGGACCTACAAATGTTATGAGTATAGGCAAGAAATCTTACTGCTTGGTTATTGTTGATGATTACTCCAGATTTACTTGGGTATATTTTCTAAGGACTAAGGATGAGACAAGTGGACTTATCAAATCCTTTATTTTAAGAATTGAAAACCAAACTAATCAAAGAGTAAAAGTCATTAGATCAGACAATGGAACTGAGTTTAAAAATCATGATCTAAACACCTTTTGTGAAGAGAAAGGTATTGAGAGGCAATATAGTGCTCCTAGGACTCCTCAACAAAATGGTATTGCTGAAAGGAGAAATAGGACACTAATAGAGGTTGCTAGATCTCTGTTGGCTGATTCAAAATTGCCAATTACCTTCTGGGCTGAAGCAGTTAATACTGCTTGTTATGTCCAAAATAGAGTTCTAGTGGTCAAGCAAAAGAACAAGACCCCATATGAGCTTTTAAATAAAAGAAAACCTTTCATTGGTTTCTTCAAACCTTTTGGGTGTCCTTGTACAATTCTCAATACCAAATCTCACTTAGGTAAGTTTGATAGCAAAGCAGATGATGGATTTCTTGTTGGATATTCATCTCAGAGTAAGGCCTACAGAGTTTTTAACTCATCTTCTAGAATAATTGAAGAAAGTGACAATGTCAAATGCAATGAGAACACACCAAATCCTGTTGGGTCTGGACCTCAGTGGCTATTTGACATTGATTCACTAACTAATTCTTTTGGTTTCAGTAGTGATGATTCTACAGGAACAGGATGTGGAGGATCAGGGATCACACAAGTCTCAGAAAGTATATCTAAATCTGTGATATTTCCCATACCCACAGTGAATTTTGTTGAAGACTGTGAAAAGGAATCATTTACTGGACCAAATCAGAGTGAAGAAGAAACTAGAGATGAGGAGACTCAAGAAAATAAAGAATCAGAAGTGGCATCTGAAAACACTTCAGTTGAGTTGCATGACTCTAATCTAGAGGCTGGACTGAATGAAGAACCTAGTCATAACACCAGAGTTCAAAAGAATCATCCTCCACAGCTGGTAATAGGAGATATCTCTTCTCCTATGATGACTAGACATCAAAGCAGGCTTCAAGAAATGCAAGATCAACAGCATACAGTCCTTTCTTGTTTTCTATCCCAGCTTGAGCCTAAAAAGGCACATGATGCTATGAAAGAATCTAGCTGGATAGAAGCAATGCAAGAAGAACTGTTACAGTTCAAGCTACAAGATGTATGGGATCTAGTAGACCTTCCTAAAGGTCACAGAGCAATTGGCACAAAGTGGATCTTCAGAAACAAGAGAGATGAAAGAGGTATTGTCATAAGGAACAAAGCAAGGCTGGTGGCTCAAGGCTATACTCAAGAAGAGGGTATAGATTATGAAGAAGTTTTTGCACCTGTGGCTAGGATAGAAGCAATCAGACTATTCCTAGCCTATGCTTCTTACATGAACTTCAAAGTCTATCAAATGGATGTAAAAAGTGATTTTCTCTATGGATCAATTGAAGAAGAAGTATATGTCTGTCAACCACCAGGGTTTGAAAACCCAAGCTATCCAGACAGGGTATACAAATTAAAGAAAGCACTTTATGGACTACATCAAGCTCCAAGAGCATGGTATGACACTCTGTCATCCTATCTCTTGGAAAATGACTTTGAAAGAGGAGTCATTGATAAGACTCTATTTATCAAAAGAAAGAAGAAGGATATCTTGCTGGTCCAAATCTATGTTGATGACATTATCTTTGGATCTACAAGAAACAACATGTGCAAGGAGTTTGAGGATTTAATGCATCAAAGGTTCAAAATGAGTTCCATGGGGGAACTTACTTTCTTCCTTGGACTCCAAGTTCAACAGAAGTCAGATGGCATTTTCATATGTCAATCCAAGTATGTGCAGGATATTCTAACCAAGTTTGGTTTCTCAGAATCAAAACCTGCCAGCACACCTATGGAAACACACAAGCAGATCACAGCAGATCTTGAGGGGGAGGATATGGATGTGCATAATTATAGATCCATGATTGGCTCTCTCATGTATCTCACAGCATCAAGGCCAGATATAATGTTTCCAATCTGTGTATGTGCAAGATTTCAAGTTAGGCCAAAGCAATCTCACTTTCAAGCTGTTAAGAGGATATTCAGATATCTCAAAGGGCAACCCAGATTGGGACTTTGGTATCCTCATAACTCACCTTTTGACCTAATAGCATACTCAGACAGTGATCTAGGTGGGGCAAACTTGGACAGAAAATCTACTTCTGGAGGATGTCAGTTTTTGGGTGCTAGACTAGTCTCATGGCAGTGCAAGAAACAAACCACAGTATCCACATCTACAACAGAGGCAGAGTACATAGCAGCTGCAAGTTGCTGTTCTCAAGTCTTATGGATTCAGAATCAAATGTTGGATTATGGGGTAACCTTTCTACACACTCCAATCTTTATTGACAACAGCAGTGCTATTAGCATTGTGAATAATCCAGTCAAGCACTCAAAAACAAAGCACATTGAAATCAGGTATCACTTTATAAGAGATTGTAATGAAAAGAAACTTATTCAAGTTGTCAAAGTTCACACTGATAATCAGTTTGCTGATCTATTCACTAAAGCTTTTGATGTGGGTAGATTCACTTTCTTGGTAACAAGTGTGGGAATGATAAACTCTGAATAATCCCCTTCTCAAAAAGTGGTTTTATATCTGTATAGTATTCCTGGAGTTACTAATCTTCTGTTTCAGGATATGCATAGCAGTACTCAGTGTTTAGCAAGTTTAAAAGGAGTAAGTCAGTTAATACTGCTTTCAGTTAATACTGCTAGTGGTTAATACTGCTTTCAGTTAATACTGCTAGTGGTTAATACTGCTTTCAGTTAATACTGCTAGTGGTTAATACTGCTTTCAGTTAATACTGCTAGTGGTTAATACTGCTTTCAGTTAATACTGCTAGTGGTTAATACTGCTTTCAGTTAATACTGCTAGTGGTTAATACTGCTTTCAGTTAATACTGCTAGTGGTTAATACTGCTTTCAGTTAATACTGCTAGTGGTTAATACTGCTTTCAGTTAATACTGCTAGTGGTTAATACTGCTTTCAGTTAATACTGCTAGTTAGTTAATACTGCTAGCAGTTAATACTGCTAGTAGTTAATACTGCTCTAGGTTAATACTGTTGATATTCCGAATACTATAAATACTTTTTGCCCGCCTAAAAGTTCATAACGACTCTTTGCATACTGTTCTCTTGCGCTCAAAACCTTTTCTCTCTCAAGTTCGAAGTTTTCAGGCAAGCTTTTCACTAAGATCAATGGCATCCATGACTTTCATCGACGAGCACAACGAGATTGCGATGCTACAAAAGCCAAAGCAAGCTTCAGGATTTCATCAGATTGTGGATTTCCTCAAGACAAGCCACATTGCTCATGCTCTTATTGTATCTCCTACAATCTATATTGAGCATCAAAGGCAGTTCTGGGCTAATGCAACCATTGTTGTGGAGAATGGTGTGCAAATGATCAAGACAAGAATCTGTGATCAATCACTAACAGTTACTGAAGAGGTTATTCGCATCAGTCTACGTCTAGACGATGCCTCTGGTATAACTTCTATCCCAAACGATGAACTGTTTTCAAATCTTACAAGAATGGGGTATGGAGGCCCATTGGGTGTTTTCAAATTTTCTAAAGCAAAATTCTCACCCCAATGGCGTTTCTTTGTCCATACTCTTATGCATTGTATATCCAAAAAGACTACTGGATGGAGTGAGTTCAGCAGCACTATTGCTTATGCTTTGGTGTGCTTGGCCACTGCCAGAAAGTACAATTTTTCTAAAATGATTTTCAGTGATCTTGTCTCAAACATGGGAAACAAAAAGAGCTTCTTTATGTATCCCAGGTTTGTTCAAGAAGTTATTACTAATCAATTGACGGATATACCTCAACCTGTTGGGGTATATGTACCTAAACCCCCCAAAGGCAAGGTTTTCTCAAATATGAGAAGATCTGCTGGGGACTCTGAAGGAGTTGACACCCCATTGTTCTCTACAATGATGGTGGTGTCCCAAACCAATGAAGGTATGGCAGCAGGGTCAAGGCCCCCATTAGACCAACCCACTGCTAGCCAAGCCCAACCTTCCCTCTCAAAATCAATTCCCCAGTCCCTTCTTGAAAAACCAACCTCTCCCATCACCCAAACTTACAAGAGAAAACAGGTAAAGAAGGCTCCTTCCCTTCTTGTACCATTACCCACTAAGCCTATAAGCCCTCTAAGGGAGAATTCTCCCCTAGAGAATATCCAAAGGGAAACCACAAGGGTGTCTCCCAACCCAAAGGAGGTGCTCTCTGAGAAGGAGGTAGAGCATATGGGTGATGAGGCTGCCACTACTCCTGCTAGTACAGAGGAGGAAAGTGGTAACATCAATAAGACCTCCCCCATGGCAACTTTGAATGAACAATCATTTGAAGGTCCCTGGTGCCAAGAAACCACAGGGGTGGATAGTGCCTCTGCAAGGCAGAAGACTTCCACAAATAAAAGATCCAATGATCCTTCAAAGGAGGGTAACACTTCTGGAGAGGGTGAGGACAGATATACGTACGATGAATTGATGGAAACAATGGGGAACATCAATCAAGATGTTCTCAAACAAGGCAAAGAAATTGAAGAAATGAAGCTAGTAATTCTGTCACAACAAGAACAGATTGCTAAGCTGAAGAGGATGGTGGTTAGTCTGGTACAAAGGAAGAAGAGAAAGCAATTCCAATTAAGGAGAAGGACCACTGAGGATGATGCTCCCAAAAAGGGGGAGATCAACATGGAAGAAGCCACAAGAAAGGGGGAGCTTGATGGAGAGAAAGTTGATGTTCAGGGGGAGCAGCAAGAAGAAACAGTTACTACTGCTGACATTAATAAAGCAGCAGAAACTGTGAAAGAAGTGTTAACAGATCTTGAGATTGCAGAAACCTTACTAAAAGCCAAGAATGATACTCCCAAGGTCACTTCAAAGACCAAAGGTGTAATCATAAAAGAACAAGGTGAAGTGATCAAGAAAGATAACAGTAAGAAGGCAATGAGCAAAGATAAAGGAAAAGCAAAGATGGTAGAATCTGATCAACCAATCAAAAAGCAAAGGTTGGTTGAATCAGATGAAGCCCTAGCTAAAAAGATGCAGGAGGATATTGAAAAAGAAGAAAGAGTTCAGATGGAAAAGGACAGGGAAATGGCAAAAGCTCTAGCTGCTGAACTGAATGAAGCTTATCAACAGAGTATGGCAACTGAAATTGCACAGAAGAAAGCTGCAAGTATGAAGAAATCTGTGGTGAAAACAGTTGCAAAGAAGAGAAGACCCTCAAAGACATTCCTAGGTACCCAAGAGAGAAACAAGATGATTATATTTCTCAAAGGTGCTGTAGGAGTCAAAAAGGAGATGTTCTCCAAAATGTCTTTTGAGAAGATCAAAGAGCTCTATGATTCAGAGATGTTAAAGCTTCAGGGAAGTGAAACTGCTAGGGTGGAGATGGAGAAGAGGATGAAAGAAAGTAATGACTTTGATTGTCAAAAGCCATTTCCAGATGAGCAAGAAACACCCCCTAAGAAAGAGACCACTCTGGGAGAAAGTCTAAAGAATTTAAAGAGAACCAAGATGATGGCAAGGAGAAAGCCAATCAAGAAGCCTAGAGTATCTGAAGAAGAGGCTGAGAAGGCTGCTGAAGAAGAAGGAGCAACTGAGTCATCCAAACTGAAAGAGCCAGCAAACACAGATGATGTAAATTTGTATATGGTAGTGATGGACAAAGTGCCTGAACCAATTTCAGCAGAACCTGTAGGAGTTAAGCCTCCTGAGGTCATTCACTGGGATACATTGACAGTGGATGGAAAGGAATACATAAGGCTAAAAAGGAAGGATGAAAAGTATGAAGTGTTCAACACATGGGCAAAAATTGTCAAAACATGTTCTAGATCAGATCTTGAAGAGATGTTTGAGATAGGAATGAAGTTGTATGCAGATATTCTAAAGGCTCCAGGGATTTCAATTACAAAACTGGTAATGGAGTATCTGTGTATGATGTTCAAACCTGAAGAAGTAAAGCACTTGATCAAGGATGTCTTCAAATCAGTAAACAGTTGGACTCTATATGAAATTAGTGGAGTATATACAGTGACTTTGGATTTAAATCACACTAAATACTTCCTAGTGGATAGAGTGTATAATCATAGCAGATTGAAGCTACATGCCATGCTGAAGAAAAAGTTAAGGTGTGTTCCAGATTCAGAAATGGCTAAATACTTGATTCAAAGAACCATCAATCAGAGTTTGGGATTGGATGCAAACACTGGGATTTAGGCATTGATAGAGTTTTGGGAGCATCTTGAAGAAAATTTGAAGAACTTGACTTCTCTTCCTAAAAGTCAAGTTAGGGGGAGATTGTTGGGAACTGAAGAATTCATCAAGTATGGTTAATGCTGCTGGTTCAAATTACTACTGCTAGAAGACTTAAAGGTTAATACTGCTGAGTGTTACTACTGCTAGTATTATTAATACGGCTAGTCAAAGTTAGTGCTGCTTGAACAAAGTTAGTACTGCTTAGCTAGTTAGTACTGCTAGTGGTTAGTACTGCTTAGTAGTTAATGCTGCTAGAAGGAAGTTAATGCTGCTGAAGATTAATACTGCTTATATGATGAAGATTCGTATGAAAGGATATACATGGAAGCTTAGAGATATACATAGAAGATATACTGAAGATATTTTATTTATTGTAATTATCTTTGTATTCAGTATATATATTGTATTGTTTAGAATAGTTAGATAATTTTTGTTTTCATTCTTTTAGAGAGAAAAACAACCTCAAGGCATAGATCCTAATTCTAGAGAAGTAGAATTCGTATTGGTGAGCCTGTTCATCAATATTGAGGTTGAGTGAGTAATCTTGTAACTTCAAAGCATTAAATACAAGCTTACAGTTTGTTCTTCATATTTTCTGTATTGATTTACTGTTTAATTGAATATCAAAGTGTTATTCCGCAAACTTCTTTGATATTGTTTCTGAGAATTAATTCTTGTTGAGAATTCGATCCTGACAGATCGGTGTGGCACCCGTAGTGTGGTCGATATGGAACTCCACTTGGCGTTCCGGCGGTAATTCGGGTAGATCTTCTGGAAAGACATCCACGTAATCGCACACTACGTCCACATCTTCTACCTTCCCCTTCTCTAGTTTTTCATTGATCACGTAGGCCAAGTAGGATGCACACCCCTTGGCTAGCCTCTTCCGTGCTTTGATTGCTGAGATGATCGTGTTGGCTTTCCGATTCTTCTCCCTATAAATTATCACATCTCCACCTTTCGGCGAGGGTACCCAAATCATCTTCTTGGAACAAAATATACCGGCGTTGTGCTTGGATAGCCAATACATCCCAACAATCACATCAAACCCCCCGATAGCCTCCGGTAGCAAATCTATTGAAAAGGACTCCCCATCTAAATCTAAGGTGCACCCAACGTAACATTCCCGAACTAACATATGATCTCCATTAGCTACCTCTACCACTAGAGCATCAGTTAACAAGCTAACAGGAGTAGAGAAGTTCTTGCAAAACAAAGTAGACACAAAGGATCGGTTCACACCGGAATCAAATAAGACATGGGTAGGTAGAGAGTTCACTAAAAACGTACCCGACATAACATTTGTCGTCACTCTTGCTTCATCTGCAGTCATTTGGAAGGCCTGACTTGGCGCCTTCGGTGGAATCTCTTTCTTTGGTACGACCCCGCTTGAAACTCCTTGATGTCCCCTTGTCAGCTTAGGACAATCTCTCTTGATGTGCCCCGGCTCCCGACACTCATAGCAAACTCCCCGAGAGGGGCAATCCCTACTCATGTGGTCCTTCCGCCCACACTTAAAACACTCCATTGTGTTAGAGAAGGGCTTCGGATTGCAAGGCCCGAAGTGCTTACTCTTACACTTGAGGAACCACCTCGTCTCACGTCGCGGCTCCATGATCCTTCCCCCGTTAAAGGGTTTGGATGGTCGGGCGGACCCGGTCGACCCTTCCCACTTCCGTTTCTCTCCTTTCTGCTTCTTCTCTTCTCTCTCTCTCTTGTATGATATCATCCTCCACCAATTGAGACTCCTCGATGACCTCTTGCAAAGTGTTCACTCGTGCGTTCCTCACACCTATCTTCATTTCCTCTTGTAAACCTCTCAAATAGGCCTTTATCTTCGACCTCTCATCAATTGCCAAATGTTCAACCAAACTGAGCTTCTCTATAAATTGCTTTGAGTAGTCGGCGATCGACAGACTACCCTTCTTCAGATTCCAGAACTCTTCTTCTATCTTGTCGAGAGCCCTTTCATTGCAGTATTTTTTCATGATCTTCTTCTTGAAGGTTGGCCAAGTGAGCTTGGCCAAAACCTTCGGTGTAAGCGTCTTTCGGGTAACGTTCCACCAACTCAACGCATCCCCTCTAAGTAGTTGTGACGCAAACTTGACCCTCTAAGATGACTCGAATGCCATATCTACATCTTGTATCCAGTTCATGCACGCTAATGGATTAGTCGTTCCAGAGAATTTTGGAGGTCGACTGCATAAAAAGGATTTAAAGGAGCAACCCCTTATTTCTTCTTTTCGGATCTAATCACATGCTCCTCCGTCCCAATTGCATTATCGGCACCACCCGATCCAATCAGCGCATTGTCTCCCATTGCTTCGGGTCTTCGGTTGCTTGTATCACGGTCCTCTAATATCTTCGTGGATTGTTCGTCCCGCTTGTCCATTGCAGAATTCATCATCTGCATGATACTTGCCAATAAGACTGACTGGGGCCCACTTCTTGGACTACCGGGTTGTCGGTCTCCAAATTCACTTGTGGAACTTGGTCCACCACTCCCTCCACAAGGTGGTCCTTTGAGGAACAGTCGGAACAACCATTGGATTTTCCCTTCTTGAAGTCTTTGGAGCTGTGACACTCGTCTCATTACCTTCATCGGGTACTACCACCCGATTCCTAGTGTTTACCATTGTGAACTGTCACACATGATAAAGATCATACCGATTAATTCTTTGAAAGATTAGCGGTTCAATATGTACTACTACAAAGATTAATCATTATAATAACAGTTTCAAGCACACTCACGTATTTATAAATTCATAATAGCACCGGCCAAGTGAAATCGTGAACGTATATTACATAAGAATTCTCGTTATCATCATAACAATTTTCAATCATTGCAATTCCGTGATCCTAACACTCTCCCCACCTAGGAATGCTCTACACGTATGGACATTGATACTATAGGCACAAGCAGTTTAAGTCTAGGCATACTAAAATTGACACCTAGTTCGCTTAAACTAGAGCTCTGATACCAACTTGTAACACCCCAAAATTGGGACAAACAAAAATTTCCGGAATTGGAAATGTGGTATATAAAATATGCCAAAGCACGAGCCTTCCCAAAAAGGGAACAATATACGCCTGTTATAATTACAACTTTGTAATAAATAAACAATGAGGGAAAAACAACCCTCTAATCTAAATCCTATCTAGGAAAAAGATTAACTCAAGTTGTCATCCCAACTCCAAAATGTAACTTCTATAATTGGCGTTCCAAAATATTCCCAAGCTCGCCTCTAAGGTCAACTAAACCATCTTGGCGGTCGATCCGCTAGAACCTGAGATACACATCAAAGCAATCAAGTGTTAGGCCAAACGAGCCTAGTGAGTTGAACAACAACATGGCATAATCAATTAAATCAGTTATAGACAATAAGGGCCATAAAGGAATCAATGGAGGAGACCTATCACACCAAAAAATTTCTCCTCAAGTCAATGTAACTTGATGTTCTCTCTCATGAGCAACATCCCAAAGGCCCGGCACACTTGAAGACTACCTCCCAGGCATTACTTCAAATAGCGGAGGTCTAGGTGCATACCGTCATAGTGGCACCCTAAGACTACATCCTCCTAGTGCTTACTCATGGTTCATCCATTACACATACATCGTCCATCTCTATACATATTTCATATCAACAAGATACAGGTATAAGACCTCACATAGTTCCAATCCCATTTTAGGTCTAAAACCCTAAAACATGCAATTTCATCAACAATATTCACCAATCACATAATGGCATAATATCATAACCAATATGTTGCCAGTAATAGCCTCATCAAGTCTCACATAAAGAACATTAACCAAAACCCAACAAATACCAAAAGTAAGAGTTAGGTCAAACTTATCAGGTAATCAGATACATGCATAAACATGAAATAAACAGAAGTAGCATGTTAAAATGTATATCTCATTTGAAAATGGTTGATAGAAACTCACTATCTAGGTTTTGTATAAAAACCCTAGAAAACTTAGGAACCCTAGAAGAAGAGGTAGTTGGTTGCTTGAAGCCTTGGAGCTTGAATATTGCCAAGAACCACAATGAATGCTCTTTAACTACCAAACTACTTCCAATAAAGATTCCACCAACCCAAAACCCTAGAATTAATGAGAAAATGGAATATGAAGAAGAAAATCGCCTAAATATGCTCCCAACCCGAAGTTGAATCTGATTTTTGATGAGAGTAGTGAATGGATCGGTCAAAGAGGGTTTTTATACCAACATTTCCCCATCGGCGACAGTGCCCGGGAACAATGCCATTGGCACTGTCGCAGGGTCATAGTCGCACCCCTTACCCACCTACGGTCCAAACCTGGCGACAATGCCCTGCAACTTTGCCCAAGGGCATTGTCGTTGTGGCAAGGTCGCTCCCCAACCCCCACCTTCTTATTTGTTCCAGCGATTGTGACTTGCGAAAGTGCCCTTGGGCACAGTCGCTTGTCACTGTAACACCAAGCCCCCAAGGCTCGAAAATCTCGATCGATCTCACAACAATTCCCATGGATTAGATTTATCAGCAAGTTCTTATAAGTGAAGTTAGATTATGATAATTATAAAGCTAATCACTTCCAAGAATACCATTCTAACATTGAAAATGGTATTACGAATATTGAATTCTTACCTGAATTTCTTGGGTGTTACATTGACCATCCCCGCGACCTTGCCCCGCGATAATGACACATGTCACAGTCGCGGGCACTGTCGCCCAAGCAGTGCAGGACCTCGAAATCTTCCTTTTTCGCATATAAGCTTAGGGTCTAAGGTATTTGCCTTTTAAACTAAATTATACTTTAAACGGGCATATTTCGCCATAGAGCACAGAATTTCCAATTTCATAATTCTTATTGAAAATTCCAGGTGTTACAAAACAACAACATCTGATACAAAACATTATCCAATTACGTGTAGTTTTCCTTTCAACATACCCTTTATTGGCATAGGCCAACTCCAAAAAACTGTCCATTGCAACGACAAAGTCCGTGCTAAGAAACCCTTCATTGTCATTCTTTCTATAAATCCATCATATATCGTGGATGTCAACATAATCAATTGAGATGGGTTTTTTTTGTAAACTTTGTATTTTTGTGTTATTTTTGTTAAAAAAAATACAAAGGTTATTTAGGCCAAGAACCCATATATATAATATCATAAATTTGGATTTTTGTAACTAAATGCGATCTTTGGGAATAAAACAGTTACATTGATTAATGAGTTTAAATAACAGTTACGTATAATATGAATAAAAATAAAGTTTGTCTACCTTACTATTAATTAATCAATAATTCTTCAAAAAAATTATTAATGGTTAAATTAAATGTTTTATTAAAATCAATATACACACTAATTTATGACATCAGTGCATCTTCAACAAGCTGTCACTGTCACTGCCACTGCCACTGCCACTGCCACTGCCACTGCCACTGCCACTGCCACTGCCACTGCCACTGCCACTGCCACTGCCACTCACAAGTAGGCAGTTGACAGTAGCAAATATATATACACCCACAAATGTGTGCATTGTGTCACCATAGCGGCGACGGAAGTGCACACTGGTCACTATGATCGCTTTCAAGTTATAAAATGGTAAAAATACCAAGATCGTATCCACAGGGATTAGACTTCAAAGCTTCGAGTTCTAAGTCGATAATACACCGATTTCATTTAGAGAAGAAGAGAATGTCTTTCAGTGAGTTGGGTATGTTTCAAGATTAACTAATAACAAGTAATATAAAGTGGTTATGGGTGCAAGCTTTTACCTAAGAGTACAATAGCGACAAGATGGTTTAAAGAACTAGCAATGAAATAATTTATCACTGTCTCTTTCTCTCGAGAGTAAACCATGATAGATTGTGGCCGCAGTCCAATCACAAAGTAGCAACAATTGCTAACTAATGGTTTGCCAACCCAACTAATTAGATCTTGAAAATCTTAGTTCCATAAGTATGGAGTTTCTATGCATATCTCTATGGCATACCAAACTCGACCAACATGCATAACGTTAGTTGAAAGTTATGCAAAAAACAATATCTCTTTGTCGTTGCTGAAGATTTTCTCAAACCTCTTTGCATCACTCAAGTTGTATTTTGAATCCTCCATCCCTCGGTAAAGTCTAATATTAACACTTGCAAATGATCAGGTTGGCCGTGTTGAGTTAAAGCTTCAATTTGAGTGATCAAACCGAAAAGTTAGCAAAAAGTGGTAACACCCAAGTGTGACATACTACATCTTAGGTTTGGCTTACACTCACATCCAATTGAGGGTTTAGCTCATGCTTAAAGTAAAGAACATAGTAAAAGAGAAGAAATAACTAAAGATTGCTTGTATTAAAATAAGGTTTGACATTGTGGCCATAGTGGTTGCCACAGTGGTGCAGAAATAGAAATACTAAAAAATAAATTACAACTACAACCATCTAAAATATAATGCAAGATCAGTACTAAATCTTCTACTAGATGCCTCAATTTATACTTGGAGAAGGAGGAGATATAATGTGAGGTTCACATGGGTTGAAAATGACCCAACATAGTTGTCTTCATGCTTCTTTTGTCATGGGCTTTTTGTCTATTGTTTTTCAGACCTCTACACTTCCATGGATGTTTCAGATTTCACTTCATATCATGCTCCTGATTCAGGAATTTGGCAATAAAATTCGCTGCACAAGATTTGGGTTGTTGTCGTAGCTGTAGCCGCATCCCACAGTCCAACATTTATCTCATGAATGACGCATGCAATCATCAAAACACAAATTGTTATCTTCAACAACTCGAAATGAAAATAAATAAACAAAAAGGGGAAACACAAACACATAAAAGGAAAAACATACACTAAAAGGGAATAAAAAGACACACTAACAATGTGTAAAGAACACATAGAATTGGAGTTATCAGCAGTAGTCGGTTGATCTCCCAAGTACTAACGTCCTATCAGCGGTAGACAAAAAGCACAAAAGTACACGGTTGTCTTGTACATTGTTTACGTAACAAGACGTGATGTCAACCTGATAAAGTTATTAAAGTGAGTTACCTTTTAATGTGGCGTGAGTAGAAACTGTAATACACATTTAATCACTTGTTAATGTTGTGTTTATTTTTCGCAACTAATCACTTCTTAATTTTGTGTTTATATTGTTGTCGCGGCTTTTCGTGTTTACACCTTTTTAAAATGCAAGAAAATAGATCTCAACGCAAGTATACATCTTAATCTACTGTCGTCTGTAACAAATAATAATGGTACAAAGTACCGAATATCGATCCCACAGGGAAGCGTGGAAAAGTTCTTCTCGTAAGTCGGGTCTGTAAAAGCGAGTCTCAGATGGCGAATTCGAAAACAATATTTTTGATTGGGGTTTTGATTAACACTACTGAACAGTTAATTAAAAATAAACACACGGTACAATGCTCTGTTGAGATAAGATTAATAATTGGTTAAAAAGATGAGATCACATTCCTTCGTTATCTTAAAGTCGATATTTTATGTAACTTAAATAAGCTGACATACAATAAACCAGTTGTCAATTGATTAATTGCAGTCCACCATAAAATATAACTTTAATTTAAATAACGTCGGACAATCATGCGATACGATACACCATTTTAACTTTTTATCAGTCCCGGTCCCAGCTTAACTTTGTACCGATTCTAAATATAACAGAAAAGTAAATGTAATTTTAACTAAAAAAGATGGTTGGCGTTTTCAAACACTCAACGATAGAAATCGTAGGAGTGTTGTGCCAACAACATGTCTTTGGACAGGAAATAAAATTTGCTTGAAATAAAAGACTGAAAGTAAAGGACGTGAAATAAATTGCAGAATTTAACTAACGGAAAGTAATAGACAGAAAATTAAAGTACATAAATTAAATTGCGGGAATTAAAGTGCGTTAAAATAAACAACGGTAAAGTAAAACGAGAATTATAAAACTAAGACGTAATGAGAAATGGTGACGGAAAATCTTGTTTCAAATGTGGAATTCGAACTTGATTTACTTGAAGGTTTCATGGTGTTGTAATGACGTAAAGGAAAACTAACCAACGTACAATTGATTTTTATAAAATTGGAAACATAAAACGGATTTAATAGGCTACAAAAAACCGTGAACCAACAAAAGTTGGGAATCCGAAATGATTATCCGGACTTCCGGTTTGTAATAGAACTAAAGCCGCAATGAGACCAAAATAAAAACCGAGTTGTGTCAAACCAATGAGAATCGTAATACGAGAATAACAAGTGACGACTACGAAATACCGTAATTCAAATCGAAAAGAGACATATATTACTAAGACCCGGTTTGATTCGTGAGCCAAAGCTTCCAACCGTTAGCTTATGGCTCAATTCCTCAAACCAATTACAATCAAAATAAAAAGAGCTTCTAATGATGGTGATGACAACACATGTCTAGATACATTGAATCTAGACAATATTTTCACAAAAATGCCAAACCGTGAGAATACAAGGAAGGAGAGAAAGATGTGTAAAGAAAATGTAGGTTGTAAACCAAATAAAAACCGTAAGTAAATCGAACCAGATGAGATGAGATGAGGAGAAGTTACGAGAATTGTTAGAACATATTTTATGTTCTATTTAGAAGTTTTATAAAGTAATCTACATATATTGTATTGGGTCTTGTATTGGGTTTGGGCTTAATTGTATACAAGGGAATATGGGAGTATATATAGGAATCATGTAGTATTGTTTTAGGTTAACTTTTCATTTGTGTAATTCTCAATCAACCACCATGTAGTCCATACGGCTAGAGTTTTCTCTCTAGTTGTAGTTTGCATTTCCATTCAATAAATCTACTGATTTCTATCCCTTGATCTCTTGTTTATCATTCATCAATACCAATCATGATTTCAATTGGACC
This sequence comes from Arctium minus, assembly GCA_954870635.1. Taxonomy (NCBI): domain Eukaryota; kingdom Viridiplantae; phylum Streptophyta; class Magnoliopsida; order Asterales; family Asteraceae; genus Arctium; species Arctium minus. The sequence goes on from OX941094.1 coordinate 51,308,674, forward strand.
TAACAATTGGTATCAGAGCTAAACAGAAATATCATTTTCTGCACGATCTGAGATCGATTGGTTTTTGATAGAACAGTCATGAAAATCTCGATTTTTGGATTCATTGTGAAATTGGTTGTTTTATAATGTTTAATTGATTCAGAGGTTATTGTTTATCACTATCGAATCATTTGCTTGTTCCAATTCATTCCAGAAAGTCGAATCGATCGATTTTAAGTTTATTATGTTCGAAAACTTTGTATCGTTGTGGTTGAATCGAAAATTACTATAGAGTTAGATTTGGACAATATGATCAACTACAATTGTGCTTATTAGTTGTTTTCGAACATGTGGATAAAGTATCAACTTAGAAATCGATGTATTGAAGTTTTTGTTAAAGAAAAGTGTGAAAAACATTCCAGATCCATAAGTTTCGCAAGATCAAGATGAAAAACTCGCAATTGTTGAAGTTTTCGCAGAAAGAAGATTTGTTGGAAAGGATTCGCAGAACATTGGACACAACAATTTATTTCAAGTGTAGATTTCGCAAGTAGTTATATGCGAAAGTTGGAGAAATTCGCAGACTACTATGCTTATGTTGTGTGCGAATTCTAAAGGATTCGCAGTCCACTTGGTTACGAAATGTCAAAGTTTTCGCAGGTGATATATATGCGAAAAATGGCTTCCATTCTTGAAAAATGTTCTAAGTCCAGAATTCGCAGGTTTGTATGTTGCGAATTCTGAGGATTCGTGAAGAAGAGAGTTGCAAAATGCGAGGATTCGCTAACATGAGGTTTGCAAAAGTTGGGAATTTGCAATGCAAGCCTCTGCGAATTGTGGTTCAGGCTTATGCCATCTTGCGAATTGTGCTCAATTGTCTACAGTGATCTGCGAATTTTGATTGTTTGCAAAAGTTAGTGATTATTTTGAGAATTCTGACTGTTCTGGACCCTATTTCATACAAGTTTGCCCTGTTCCTGAGCTTTTTACGCGGAATGCATATGTGACATCACTCTTATCATACGTTGGTCACATATCATTAGCAACTGATCTATTCTTACTCGAGTGCTCATGCTTGTCAAGATTTTCAGATTCTGGATTTGATGATTTGGTCTCTGCTTGGATTGAATTAGCTGCCTGAGCATCTGCAATCATCAATCTGGAAAGCTTCTTTTGTGGTTAGACCGTTGAGAGCACTTTATCATTCTTCTGACTTGATCACTCAGTAGTGTGAGCGACTGCAATCATTGTTCTGCTATTTGAGTTGTAATTCAAAATCCTGAGCGCTTATAATCATCCAGCTGATTCATGAAGAAAGGAGTTATGGGTTTGATTATTCAGTTTTCTGGAGAGAAATCAGTATGAGTATCTTCTATCAGTTGTTGAACAGATGTTTGCCTTCTAACCCTTGCCTTGTAGTGTTGCTACCGGATGCTACCGCCCGTATGCTTATCAGATGAAGTTCTTAAGCTGAATTCTAATTTCAACTCATGGTTCAAAGACAGATCAGATGTTATACACTGAAGATGCACTTAGTTGTCATTCCATAATCCACACATATCATTCTTGTGAGCGTTAAGGAATGTGTTGGATTTACTAGAGATAAAAGTTGTCTTTATGTGCATTCAGTCGTTCTACATCAGATCTGGTATTTAAGTTGAAACTCCAAGGATAAGAGCTACGTTCTAGGGGGAGCTTAAGGATGCTTTGAAGTTTATACAACACTAAGTTTTATAAAGAAATCAAGGGGGAGAAGAGCTGGAGCTGATCAGAGAATGATTACTTTACAAAACTTAGGGGGAGAATGTTAGAACATATTTTATGTTCTATTTATAAGTTTTATAAAGTAATCTACATATATTGTATTGGGCCTTGTATTAGGTTTGGGCTTAATTGTATACAAGGGAATATGGGCTATATATAGGAATCATGTAGTATTGTTTTAGGTTAACTTTTCATTTGTGTAATTCTCAATCAGCCATCATGTAGTCCATACAACTAGAGTTTTCTCTCTAGTTGTAGTTTGCATTTCCATTCAATAAATCTACTGATTTCTATCCCTTGATCTCTTGTTTATCATTCATCAATACCAATCATGATCTCAATTGGTCCTAACAAGAATGTAACGAGAGGTTAACATACCAATATTTAAAATAGCAAGGGAACCATATATTAATTTCAACCAAAAGATGAGAAAGTTTAACTAGTGAGATTGAGCTTGGTGAAGCTAAAGTAGCTCACGGCTCACTCAACCAAACCCTCCAAAATATGATGCCAACATTGTGTTTCTATTACAACTAATGCAACCAAGAAACCAAGTGAAGAGGGATGCATTTCTAGCAACCCAAGCTCATCTATTTATAGATGGAAGCCAACTTGGGGCTCAAGACACAAAAATTGGGGCCCAAAGAGGTTAGGAAATATTAGCCCAAAATGTGTAATCAAAATCCTAGCAAGTTTCGGCCAAAGAGAATTGTAACTATAGTCTAACAAAATTCGGTTCATCTTGCTGGTCCAAAACGTCGGGTTTAATCGCCAATCATAGTTACGTCCACGAAGTCGGCCCAAAAAAAATTGGAAGTCCACGATGTAAGCCCAAACTACATCTCGATTATATTGGACTCCAACGGCCTTTCTCCGAGCCTAAAACATGTAAATACAAAGAAATGAGATTTTTGTCGCTTTTTCATGTAAAATAGAGTTATTTAATACCGAAAGCTATAAACATTAATCTAAACAACAAAGTCGTAATAATAAATTAAAAGACACAATGGGAAAACGAAAATTAGCTCAAAATTATAAAAAGAAGGCTAAAAATAGGGTAAATAAAATGACCCTATCAATTGCACAACGGATTCACTGCCTTTACTGTTTTGTCTTATTGTTCACCTTTCATACCAATAAAATATTTGTAACTTAACACGTATTGGACAACCGTGCAAAAAAACAAACTGTATAAACTACCATGACAAAATATTGTTTTTACACTACGGGTCCTCCTCAGGATTAAACAAACAACATTAAAAAAAATATAGTTATTTTTCGGTTATGCAAACATAAGTAGATTAGGTGCAAAAGGACAACTGAAATAAAAACATTTCGCTTGTATTCATTAATGAATAACCAAAGATAACAAGAATATAATACATTGCCCATGGCCAGAAAAATGGAAGAATAAGCAAAATCAAGAAGAAACACAAAGACGAGTCTTGCATAAGATTCGACCGGTCAAGTTACTCATCTTGCAAAAACGTCATGGTCCAAGTCACGATTCAAGTCATGGTTCGAGCCGAGTCGAAGACCTTTTGGTGCAGAAGATTGCCCTGTACAAGGAGGAGACACATTTGCATATATTCTATCTTTCATACCATATGTGATTTATTCAGGCAAGTATTGCCGCAGAGCCTCGGTTCTCTTCGTGCTTCGTAGCTTGCGAAAACCGCAAAGTTCTATCTGTCGGACCCTCTCGCGGCTCACACCCATTACGTCTCCAATCTCTTGCAATGTTCTTGTCTGACCATCTTCGATCCCGAACCGCCATCTAATGACTAACTGCTCTTTCTCACTTAACGTGTTCAACACCTTCTCTAAGTCGTCGGACATAAGTTGCTTAAATAATATCTCCTCTGGAGTCTCTTGGTCGGGATCATGAATAAGGTCCTAAAATCAAACATTTGATGATGAATATATAAGCAACAAAAAATTTTGGTTCAACCCCATCACTTGCAACAACTTTTAGCCTATGTTTGGAAACCGGACGATAAACTAGTCAGTTAATCATGTTTGGTAAAAATTAGCTGAAAATCTAAATATAATTAATGTAAAATAACTTAAAAAGACATGTTGAAAAACTTCTCAATTTGGTATGAAAGGCATAATTGGAATAAAAAATTAAAAAAAAAAATCCCACAGCTTATTGAAAAGCTATGTGAAGTAGTTTTCAAAAAGCTGGTTTGTGGCTTACCAAACAAGACTTTTTTAAATAAGCTCAAAGAAAATGACCTAAAAGGACAATGTTAAAAAACTACTCAATTCATAAGGGGCATAACTGGAAACAGGTGAAAAAGCCCCTGAAGCATATTGAAAAACTATTTAAAGTAATTTTTTAAAAAGTTGGCTTGTGGCTTACCAAATGACCGTTTTTTCAATAAGCTCAAAAAATAAGCTAGCAAACATAGAATACGTAGTTTATGGTGAAAAATTACACAAGAGAAGTTGATTGTTGAGCTCTATTACTCACGGATGGGGATAATAACGCAATGGATTGCAAGTATCACTTTTCGGAATCCTAATAACATTTCTCAAACGGAATGATAAAAGAAAAGAATGAAAACAAACCGTAAGTTTGAGACTCCCGTCGATCCCAACATTAATATCAAGAGACTGAGCTGGCTTAGGGGCATGTGCTGCAGATTCAATCCTCTTAATGGAGATACCTGTTTCAATTGCAATTTCTTCGCGAGTAGGTTTTCTTCCAAGTTCCCTATCCAATCGATGCCTGGCCTCATTCACCTTAGATTGCACTTCCACCATATAATACTGCATCATCAACAGAAAGAGACAATGCAGATAAAATAAAACTGTGCTTCAGCTTAAGCTAAGAGGACGAAATCCATACATGTGAGAATATGTGGAACCCCATTATATTACTCTCCAAAAAAGTCCGGGAAGAGAGAAGGGAGGTTCTAACATATATGGAGGAGAAAACGGTCCATAATTTACTTACCGGAACATGAATTATCCTGCATTGTTCAGCACGAGACCTTTGTACAGCTTGCCTTATCCACCAGTGAGCATACGTTGAAAATTTGAACCCCTTTGATGCGTCGAATTTCTCGGCACTTTTCACAAGGCCTCGAATTCCTTCCTGAGAGAAATAAAGTTATCGACAAAAGAACAACAAATCGATAACTTGAATTAACGAAGTTTATTTGATTATATAAAACTGAAAAAAGTTTATGCATACTTGAATAATATCTTGAAGATGCACTTTGGTTCCATAATAACTTCTTGCAACAGAAATAACAAGCCGTATATTGCTCCTGATCATTTTGTCCCTGCATTCTTCACCATGGTGCACACGTCTCCCTAATGATATTTGATCAATGCCTGCTGCAGCAGCCCATTCAGCAAAAGTGGGTGGCACTCCAAAGCGTTTTTCGAGATCTTTATGGATTTCTTGCAATTTCATTAGGTCCTGCGTGTTAACAACAACGATTTTACACATATACCGATTTTGGATGGTAAAAATGCTTCAAAAATTTACAGCAAGACAAACCGTAATAAATATTACACAAAAACAATTGCTCTTCAAATAAAAAACATTGAAAAATTAAGGTATTATGATTTGAAGGCAAATAAAGATTAAAGTTCTTTGCAAAATGTAGCCAGACAACCTAAGATGCCAAAATGAAGTAACTGGAAGTACCAAATGAAGATAACCTAAAGGGTTGTTTTATTTTTAATATTTTTTTCCGTTAAGCCTTGTCCTGTTAAGCTGTCTGTAGGCGTTAATCTCTCTGGATGACTTAAATTAAATTGTTGTTTGATTTTTGTCCTGAATAACAAAAATTACAATTTTAATATTCTGTTTACGTAAGTGTTAGTATGAAAATTTAATCTTCTATAGGAAAAAAAAAATTGTATGAACTATATAAAATAACATAAATAATGTAAACTTAACGAGTTCATTACACAATATTTAATAACTTCAAATATATTTAAAATAATTAAGCATAATTGTTTGCTTAGAATTTTTAATTTATGCATTTGCCAGTAGACTATTTATTTCTTGATGATACATGGGATTAAATATTGTGGCACAAGGTGATTTTGAAAAAGAAAATCCTAGCTTAATGCATTAAGATTGGGTGGGTTGGCTTACCATGTTAAGAGCTCTCTCTTAGTATTAAGTTAAAATCAAACATTTTAATATAGCTTAGTCAATTAAGCTAACCACCCATCAAGCTTATTAAGTTGAAAATATAAGATGAGACACTTCAGGGGTCTATCGGACCCTTTTGACTAGAAACATCATTCTAGATCTAGAAACTCAGAGCTTCAAAATGAGCCATTCTATGGTTTCCGCGTGTTTTTAAGAGAAAACAAGAAGTTCATACCTGAATCCCTTTGGACAGTTCTACTTCCTCTGCAGCAGTGAGAAGCTTGGCGCTAGTCATTCCTCCCAAAAAAGCCAAAACGTCTTTTCCACTACGCCTTCTGCCCGCAGCAGGTTTTGCTGACGCACCACTGGCACCAGCCCGTCCTCTGTTCATAGCAGCTGAGTTCACTGACACAATACCGGCTTCAGCCCTTTCTGCTGCTCTCATTCTTCTTGCTTTCCGTTCCACTTGACGCTTTGATCTCACAGCTATAATAGATGAGAGCTGGGCTTCAAGCATTTCAAGTTCTTCACTTGTGGGTTCCATTTCTTCTGAGGCTTGTGACCCAGTCACATTAACGGAATTATCAGGCTCGGAAATGTTAGATGTAGGTTTGATATCTAATGCTTTGGTGCTGTGATGGTTAATCATCATGGCTGCTGCACTCTTGGCAACCTTTACTGCAGCCTTTGCTAAAGCAATTGCTTCAGCAGCTGCGGCAGCATATTCACTGGTAGTAAACTCGGAAGGCGAAGTTGCTCCAATATCTCCCTAAACAAAAGGTTCCAATCCCAAATACCAATGTAAGATTTCACATTTTCATCAGAAAAAACAAACAGTTTAAAATGCACAGTAGAAGTGATTTATACAGTTATGTACATAAACAGACGGTACAGTCTAAGAAAGTTTGTGAAGCAATCAAGATAGTTACGAATAATACATTTGAATCCAGCAACAATTTTATGCGGTGGAGTTTTAATTAGACAAGGCATATTATATAAAAAATATATGTTTGGCCCATGTACTATCAAGTAATATAAGTTTTGTCACCATATCAACAAAGTAATTTATTTTGCCATTGTACCTCATGTTTAATTTTGGCCAACCAGCCCAATTTTCAGCTTAAAAATGACTTAACCAGTTTGCTGAAATGATATTATGTCAGTGTCCGTTAAGCTCATATATTTCAATAGATATCAGTTTTTGGACAGAAAAAAGACTAAGGTGTCGTTTGTTTTTTAAGAGGTCTAAAGTCTGAAGTCTTAATTTAGTTATGATTAATAAGAGGTGGTGAGTAAAAATGTCTTAACGATTTAGACTTAAGAGAAATTAAGAGATTTTTTTTAAAAAACAAACAACCCCTAAGTGAACAAAAGGTGATTAGAATATGAAATGCCGTTCGTAGAGGACGAAACAGTATTGTACTCAGTAGCATATGAGCAGCAAAAACATTGTCCCAATTACATACATACATATATATATATATATATATATGATACAACCCATTAAATTTTAGGATGGGATATGCTTCACATCTGCTTTCAGAAAGCAAAAAGTGCAAAAGAATCTAAAAGTTGGTCTGTCTCTGACCTCTATAGATGGACGTACTGTACCAGGATAGGCCCATGGTCTACTCCCAACAACCGAACTTGTATGAGATTCTATAGATGGTAGCTGGAAATTTTCAATATCAAGCACTTCAGCTGTTGTTGATGATGCTGAGGATGACCATTGTCTTTCAGCAGCACCTGAATTTGAATGGACCTCTAAAGATGATAATTGCAACTTTTCTAAGTTAAGCACTGTAGAGTCTGTTGATGGTGGTGGCGCTGTGGTTGATAAAATGCACCGAGTCGGGAAAAAAGTAGGCTCTCTACATTTTGCTGCATTTAAACCGAGTTATAACATTAATAGCAAAACCGATGGTGACGACAAATAATGCAGCAATTGTTAGCTAGGAGGTATACCATTCTTTTAATTTAATTTACTTATACCAATTTCCTCCGTTGTTTGTTTTCTTTGTCACATGTTATTACTCCTCATATCAAGTATACAAGTCCCACACTAACATCTTATTTTATTCTCATACTCATAAATGGGACCCATAAAATGAAAATCAGAAATGAACAAAATAAACAGGATGCAAAGTATCCAACACTAATATGGATTTGTGATTTCATCATGTTTATTTTTAATTTTTTAAGCCGTGTTATATGCTGTAGTATTGATGCCTTGTTATAAATGGGCTGTTACAACTTACAAGTTCAATAAACCCAAAAAGCAAGTCTGGATCAAACTATTTGTCATTCATCCATCAAAGAATAAAACGAACATGAAACTCTCTTCATAGATGAGGGACAAGTGAATGTGGCCCAGATTTCCAAGATTCTTCAAATTAATTGGTTCTCCTATTCATATTTGAGTGATAAATGGAAGTGTATTCTCAGAAAAAATATTATTTCAGAACATTCCTTAACCAAATGTTATTGCTCCCGGTTGTTCAATCATTTGACAGCCAGAGTCAAACTCAATAAGATTTGTCAATCCTAGGTATATCCATTTAATGTGCATCTAACTCCAAATCATTGCTCAGATACTTGAAGAAGCCCTAGAGCATTAGGCAAAAATATTCCAGACAACGACTTGTTAGTGGATCCCAAGAAACTCAATTGACATAACAGGAGTAAGTTGAAGTTCTCCTTTTTGGCTTGGAGGATAAACTGCCAAAGCATCCAATACGAAATGCAGTGCCAACACATTGAAATGAGTCAATGACTAGTCAATCCGTTTTTAATTTTTTTCCTAAAATAGATGAGCCAAATGCCACTTTATCTTTTGAGGTTGGAGCATATGCACAGCTGCTCACACAATTGTGCATGAGCAGTAGACGAAATGACACCATTTTGACAAGCTCTCAAAAGGTGTAGAGATAGAATATATATATAGGGTCAGGTTCGGGGAAAAACCTCAAAAAAATGGAAAACTAAGGAACACCCTGGTAGCCTTTCATCTGGACAGTATGCACTTGTGCATACGAATAATTTGTAACATGCACAAGTGCATAAAAACCAAAAAACAACTTAATTTACTTGTATGCACAAAGTGCATACCGTTCAGATGAAGGGCTACCAGAGTGTTCTTCAGTTTTCCATTTATTTGAGGTTTTCCCTTGAACCTCCCTCTCTCTCTCTTCTCAGAACATGAAGTGTGAATCAAACCCATGTTTGAATTGTCTACAGAACCGTACATGAGATTTTCACCTCATACGGCTCCTCGTTCAATTCTTTCGAAGTTATTGGATCCTTTTCCGCGTTCGAGAATCCTCTCAGCATTACACAATTTAACTAGGAAATTCTTTTTGTTTTTAGTCTCATCACTAGACAATCTCTCTCTCTCTCTATATATATATAAGGACCGTATGTTACGTATTGACCATAATGCTATGTCCCAAGCACCGTGACATTAGGCTAATTCAAGTTTGCGATGAAATTTGTGATAAATGGGGGATGAAATTGGTAACAAAATTGATAACAAAAATTAGTTATGAAATTGGTGATAAAAAAACATTACAAGTTGGTGATAAAACTACAAATTGGTGATGATATATATGATAGATTGGTGATAAATTGATGATCAGTTGGTGACGAAGAACTAAATCTTAAAATAACCCTAAAGAATAAGCACTAGAAATAAACCTCCTCCACAACACCTCCATCATTATGCCTTTGTTAGAGCCATAACTATACAGATTTAATAGTAATATGTCAAAAGGACATTGTGTTGTGTACTGCTCATGCATGCTGCATGAGATGTGTTACAACTATTTTGTCTTATCTTTTTAAGGCAGTATCCACTTCACATTTATGGGGATTATCATTTATAATAAGCTCATGAGAAACTCACTTTTGTTCATCATTCCATACTTCTAATAATTGCAATTTTCACTAAATCAAAATTAGCGTCATTCTTAAAGTTACTTTTATCATGTTTCACGAAACTGCAAGTTTCCATAAATTTTATTTAAACGCTATTTAAGATGTTTCATGATGAAAAAAATGAACCAAAGCTCCTTGGTTTTGCACGGTTGACGAGGAAAGTCACTATATGTCTTTATGTTCCACTTTTTACAAAGCGATAGTTTTTCCGAGGTTCCGTTCCCTTTTACCCAAAACTGATGACCATTCTTTTCACAAAAAGGCATTCGTACAAGTTGCTCCAATAAAAATAATTAAAAGTTTGCTAAATTTTAATACTTGGAAGAAGAAGCTCCTGTAAACTTGAAACTAATGACATTAATCTATAGATGTTGAGCCTGATAACCATGATTTTGATGGGTGATTCGAACTTGATACAACAAAATCTGTACACTTTTATGTCATAAAATTTAATGCACTACTCATAGGACCGTGATAGTAACAGACTTTACAGTCTCGGTCATGTAAAGACATTACTAATTCTATAAGCCTAAAAGCCTCAAACACCATTACCAAGTGCAACAAAACTACTCCCTCCATCCCAAAATAAATGTTCACAATGAAAAAGGCACACAATTTTAGGAATGTATAATTATTACACTTTTTAATTAACTAAAGGACAATTTTACCTTTAATTATAGAGAGAGATTTTCTCCACCTCATAATTAAGGGATAGAATGGGCAAGTAGACATTTACTTTTGAAAGTGGACACTTATTTTGGGACAAACTAAAATATTGATGCAGACACTTATTTTGGGACGGAGGGAGTATATTTTTTGTCATGTATGTATTAAATATTTTTCAATTTTATACAGGAGGTACCAGAGAAAGCAAGAGCAACTTATTAAGTAGGCAATAAGATAATATCTAAGTGTTTGCTTTAGTTTTGGCACCCAAGAACTCCCTCAGTATGACCCAATACACATTTAGTCCCTTCGCCAATCATATCCGAAACTAGTTAAAAGAGACCCCTAAACTCCAGTTTCTCTAGCAATCAGACCACGTTTTCCTGCCTATTTCAGCTTCTTTTGGTTGAAAATAAGTGTTCTAAAGAGCATTAAGCGAAACTAGATGGTCAAGTAAACTTCTAGAGCTTCGTCATCTAAGTGGGGATTAAGCATACGTTTAATTGGATGCATAAGCAGTTCATTTAAATAAATAAAGTAAAATCATTATTACATTATATATAAGCATGATATAAGGAATTCGGTACCGCTTTGTTTTGGTACAATAACTTTTCTAAAAGACTAGTTTCATTGTTCCAATGGTATAATCACTCAACAAAGAATTAGAAAGATTATCTCCTAGTAGAGAAAAGTCAATTGGTAATTAAACCAATGTTGAAAAAAGTCAATTGATGAACCCAAGTTGAGAAAAATGGAATTAATCCATGTGTTAGGCTTAATCAAACAAGTAGTTGCTAATCAAAGAGTGACGATTAGTTAAGCCTAGACAACCAATAACGGCCTTAATTAATAGAAAGTGTGCGTAAGTATGTGTGTGTGTATGTATGTATGTATTTACATATGTATATATATGCAATGTAGAGTGAGGTTTAGGGGAACCCCCAAAAGAATAAAAAACTGACACACCCTGATAACCATTCATCTTAACAGTATGCACGTGTGCATACCGGACAAATTACTTGTATACTCATGTGCATGCCGGAAAAATTACTTGTATACACATGTGCATACCGACAGTGTACAGATGAATTTGGTTATTAGGGTGTCCCCAGTTTTTCATTTTTTTTTTTTTGCAGTTGTGCATGTATATCAGTATATGTAAATTGTTCTAAACTTAAACTATGTCGATTATTACAGTGATAGAACATTTTCAAATTACAAAAGCTAAAATCTTTCCAAAATTTTTTGAAAATTGACAAGAAAAGAGTTTGAATTTCCATAACTGAATATTGAGAGATGATAACGGACCCAATCCAATTCATAAACAGAGCACTAAAAGTCTAAAACTAGAAGTAGATATCACCAATCACAAAATAACATGAACATTAACTTGAAACTTGCTGTCTAATAAACAAAAACACGAAAGTTACTACAATGTTGAATCAGTCAAAATCCTGAAAACCCAGAATTCAGACAGAAAACCAGTAATCAAATAAAACAAAGTCCCAAATTCCAGATGTGGATTACGAACACATTCAATGACATAAAAAAAGACAAACAGAAATAATCTTACGTAGCTGGGGAGAATGATGATTGAGGGTTTTGAATTGGATGGAGAAGGAATCCGGCAAGCACTTGAATTGGGGCAGCAAACAAGACATATTTTCTGCTGCTATAGATGCATACATGTAATGATCGTATACATCAAATTTGAATTCAGGCAAACATCTAAGAATGAGTTTTAGTGTTGGGATTGAAATAGAAGGTGATGTGATAAAAGAGAGAATGAAGGAAGAGGAGAGTGAGGGATGAGATTGTGTAGAATGAGGATAAGGGGGGGCGTGAGGAGGACCAGAGAAGAGATAGACAGGCAGCCTTTTGAAGGAAAACCTTCGCTGGTCGGTCACTTGGGCTTTCACCCAACAATTTCAAAATCCAAAATAAAAAAACATTTATTTAATTATTTTATTTTTATCCTTTTATTTTATATTTATTTTTATAAATAAGTCTTATCCATCACCGTAATTTCTAATGTAATTATATTAGAGCATTTTCAATAGTTGTGTTATAGTGTTTTTGAGATAGAGTATAAAAACTAAAAAATCTTTAAAATGTTATAGGAAAAACATTATAGAACAATAATAGTAAATAAAGAGAATGAACTATGTAATTCTTATTAATCATAAACCCATTAAATAGGGATGAGTTTACAAAGAAAATGGAACATTCATTATTGTAAATTCTAATACTTAAGAAAATATATTCTTTCAATCACTTCCTTTTGATGATGGCACATAATCCTTCAACACTTCCCATTGTGTCAAGTCAAATCAGTGATGGTGCATAGTTCTTGCCTCATTAAAACCTTACGCCAAAAGAACAAAAAACAGTGGGAAAAATAAAAACATTAGGCGAAGAAAAGAGTATAAGGAACTAATAAACAATTCTTTTAGTTTACTATCTTTCTTAATTCGCACATCAATCAAGAGGTCTAGAAAAAAGATGATTTATAAATTGTTGTCTCACTAAAACCTTACACCAAGGAACAAAATCCAGTAGGAAACATAAAACATTGGGCGATGAAAAGAGCACAACCCTTTTGTCTAATACTCCCCCTGACTCGTGCATTAATCTAAGGAGTTTGAAAAAGATTCGCATGTTAATACTTACTACATGTTTCCCAAATATAGTTTTAGATAATGATTTGGTAAACAAATATATCACATTCTCCTGGCATCTTACTTGATTCATTTGAATCTAGAGGAAAGTTTGTTATTGTTGATTGTATAGAAACTTAAGCAGAATATGCTTTGTGTTATCACCCTTGATGTATCTTATTTTCATTTCTTTGATACATAATGCATTATTTCCATATATGCGGGTAGGATATTGGTTGAACTCAAAACACTAGCTACTCTAATATGTGTAATGATAGTCCTTAACCATGTACACTCTTGAACGGTCTCATGTAGAGTAATATTGTAACACCCAAATTTTTGAGGTGTAGTCATATTGGGTTTTACATTAAGTTTGACTTTAAAATGTCATTTATCGAGCCTATCTGGTAATTGTATGAGTTAGTATTGAGCTATGCAAGAAAAACCAAGAAAAAGGGGAATTGAGTGAGAAACAATGTCTGGCGTGAGTTTGTGCGCGACTTAAGTCGTGGCACAAGCCACATAGGACACTATGTCGTATAAATGGAGAACTCGGGCGACTTTTGGGACGAGTTAAGTTGCGGCCAAAGTTGTGGGAAGGCCTGCAGCGCTTTTTAAGGCCGATTTCAACTAGGATTTTCTCATTTCTCCCCCTCTCTTCCCTTTCCTCTCATCTTAGGCGATTTTTGGCTCTATGAGTGGAGATTTAAGAGTCTTGTGCAGCAAATGAAAGGAAGATATTAGAGAAGCAAGAATCATAGTTTTGATCTTGCATATGTGAAGAGGTAAGCCTTTTGAGCATTTTGAGATCGTCGGTTTTTTAGTGGATTTGAAGCTTGAGTTATTGTTTGGTGCCTCATTCACTTGGGTTTAACCTTGGGAGGTTTCCTTGGCGGGTTTTACTTGTGGATCTAATGTCTTCACCAATTTGGAGGCTATAGATGGATTTGGTACCTAGGTTTAACTTAACCTAGCAAGGTGGGTTCAGGTTGATTTGTAAAAACTATGTGCATGCCAGAATTGTCCATTTTGAAGTATCTATGTGTTGTACTTAATAATTCTCAAATGTTGGATTATTTGATGAGCTTTGCCTATTTGGTGTATTTGATTTTATAAATCTTATGAAACAACCATATTTGGGATTTTTGGGCATTTTGATTAATAAATCATAAGTGTATGTACTTTAATGATTTATCTTATAAATGGAGATCATTTGGTGAAAATGCACTTTTAGTGCATGTGGTTTGGAAAAAAATGCATATTATTGTATTATTGGACGTTTTGAAAATATAAATGGCATGATACCATTTGGAAATGATTTGTCCCAAAGTAAAGTTGCGTTTTTAGTTAATCATGCCTTTAGAGCATGTCTTTGCATAACTATTGGTTAAATATGTTTTTTATTGTTTAAGTTGACTATTATTGAATGGTTAATTGATTTGGTGAGCTTTTGGCTCGATTTTGGCTCAGATGAGTCTTGGGGACATTTGTCTGGTTTAAATTTACTCAATATCGAGCTTTGGACATGAGTTGCATTTATTACACATTTATTTAGAAATTACATGTTTTGAGTGTAGTGTTGGTCATTCAATTTGGAGTCATGTAATTAAGAATTTCTTTCTAAGTGTTGAATCGGATGCTAGATATATTATTTACAAATCCGATGTTCGAGACTAACAATCTCCCCCTATTTGTTAATAATACAAATAGACAGTTGTGATATAAACACTTAGAAAATTTGGTACTGAAATTCACAAGCGAAAAATAAAATTCGAACTCATAAATACAATGATCCATTTTGGATTCTTTTTGCCTTTTCTCTTTTTATTCTTTATTCTTTATTTGTTTTTTATTTTTCTTTTTGAAGGCTTTTCTTTCCTTTTCTTTTTCTTTTAGATAATGTTACATTGTAATAAAATACTGAAAGCTGAAAAGTTGTTATCTAGGCAAAATTTAAAATTACAAGAAATAAGATAGATTTTCATCGTCTGAAAACTTCGTCTTCAGACTTCTTATTTGATCATTCTAAGAGTTGAACAAAAAGAAGTTTCAGAGGATTTGGACTTTTGGGATCAGAGGGAGTAGCATTCAGATGACTCATTCTTTTGGACGAAAAAAGTTGGTTGCAGTCGGAAGGAATCCAAATTGGCTATTATGGACTTTCTCTTAGGCCCTGTTTGTTTTAAAAAAAAGGCTGAATATGTCTGAAGTCTAATTCGGTAAGATGTTTGGGCATTAAGTGCGTTTGTTTTTTTTTATAAAAAAGATTTGAAAACCTCTTAAATCCTCTTATTTGATAAGTGAAAGAAAAACCTCTTAAATCCTCTTAACCTAAAACACATCGCCGCCTCACTACATCGAGCTCCCTGATTTCGAGCTCCCTCTTGAAGGTAACGATCGATCGCCTCCCTCCTGTCGATCGCCTCCCTCAAGCAGCCACTGCTCCATCCATCGATCTCTCAAGAAGCCACTGCTCCTCAACGGTATGATCTCGTATCTCGATTGATGTAGGAAACATTGCTATCAAAAAATGTTCTCTGTGGATCTCATCTCCTCATTTTTTCCGATTAACCGGTATTTTGGTTCTCAAGAAAATCCAACTGAGAATCAAGAAAACTGGTTCGAAATTAAAGAAGAAAAGTGATGGATTGCAAGGTGGTGACCTGTGGATCTTGAAACCAGATTTCTGATCAGAAGAAAAATGGTTGTAGTGATGAATGTTGACAGTGGTGGGTCGGTGGTGGTGATGATGGATTTAAAGATGAAGAACAATTAAAAACCAAGAGAAAGCAAAAGTGGTGGTGGTGATGGGTTTAGAAATTAATGGCAATTGAAAAATACAAGAGAAAGAAAAAGTTGAATACACGTGGAGAATTAAGAAACACACAAACCAACAGTAGGTGGTGGTTGTGGGCTTGGATAATTGGGTTCTTGCATTTTGGGTTATTAGATAAAATATTTTGATTCAGATTTCAGACATTATAAAAAACAAACAGTCTTGTTAATTCAGATTTCAGACTTCAGCACCATCTCTTATTAATCAGAAGTGAAATAAGACTTCAGACTTCAGACCTCTTAAAAAACAAACGCCACCTTAGTGTTTCTTCCTTTGGCATTTCATCATCTAATTCTTCTTCTGGAATCATCTTGGATTTTCTCTTCTGATTTCGGATGTTTACCTAAGTCGGATGTTTTCTTCTTTTCTTTTTATCTACTGGCTTCAGATGTTCATCCTAGTTAGTTGCTCCCCATCATTCGGTTGACTTTGCTCCCCCTCAATCGGGTGACTATTTAATTTGTTGCTCCCTCTTAATTGGGTACTCATCCGATCTTTTAGATCTAAGCTTATTCTACTGTGTTGGAGATAGTAGATTCATTAGCATCATTGATAAGCTTTTATCATCATCAGATGAGCTCACTCCATTCTCCTTTACCTTCATCAGATGGTTTACAATCTGAATCATTAGGATTGGGTCATTATCATCAGTTATTTCGTCACCCATTTCTTCATCTCCTGCCTTTCCATTACTTTATTCAAGCTATTGAATATTCTCAATTTTCTCCCCCTCGGTAGCTTAGAATGAAGTTCGTAAGGAATTCCTCAATATACTGAGTAGAGATCTCTAGTTGAGATGTGACCTGCATAAAGGACTAGTAGAAATAATATCTTCAGTCGTGCTCATTTCTACCAAATGCTTTGTAACACCCTCAAATCTGGAAATAACAACTAAATTAAAATTTTCTAAATACCTCGATAATCGATTCATCTACAAACACAAAATAAGGTTTTAACCTCAACACATATAACTTATTCTCTACATACAGTCTATAACAAGGACGGGTGCTACTAAAACCCAATAATAGTCGTTATCTTCAAACTGCGGAAGACATCGCTAACTACTTACACTTGCACAAAGCTAAGGCTCAACTCTTCATAGCTGCTAGAACCAAACCCCAACAGGAACCTGATGCACATGCCGACAAATAAAAAGGTTAGGCTTAACGCCTAGTGAGCTCAAGAGTTTTCAACATATATAAATTAATCGTTTAAAAAGGGAGAATGCAAATAAAATCATAATATTTCAAAATGATATGTTTCACTTATGAAAATGACTCGTTTACCAATAATTATGCATTTTAAACGAAAGAGACACCGAGTTAATCGTTAACCAAACCAAACTGTTTTAAGGACTAAAATCCCAATATAAAACGTTCTTTCATAAACTTAGATTTAACCCAAAACTTGCTCAAAATGAGAATAGAGAGAGGACTTCCAATTTTATAAAACGCGAGTAAAAATGTTATATCTCGAAATACCCAACACGGGTGGAACATGATACACAACTCATATACCATAGATGAAAATCTATATAAATAAATATCGCCGTGAACACGGACATTAGACCCAAAACTCACACGACAAAATGGACGAAATCAAATACCGAAACGTGAAAATGACGTATGTCATTGAAACCTTAATATACGTGGGGAAAACCCAATATTAAGGTCATCGTTTATCGTCGACCACACAAACCAAAGTTGGTAAAATACGACATTAACTTTTAAAAATACCACGGATCTACGACGAAGAGACCCGTATACATTGAGAATAGAGGAATACGCAAGTAGACCGCCCATACAACTTCCTCGCATGTCATCTAAATGTTTCCATCTTGGGTGGCGAGAACACGTGAATGGGGCCACCCGTGATGTTATTGGATTTCACCACATATCCCGGTCCTAGTTCCCATGCCATACCAGACATCACAATCCTCAGACCGTTTGTTGCCTCTTGCCATGCTCCGTCGAGTTTCACCCCAAGGTCTTACGGACATGGATGCCTATCCAATCTAGACGAGTTTCAACTCAGCGGCTCGAGCCACCTATTGCCTACTCGCTAGCAAACCCAAGCGGTCACTAAATGTAACCAAAATCTCAGGCCTTACAAAACAGACAGACTTACGTGCCTTTGGATCCATTACAACACTGTCTAACGTTACATGACTCCAATTGAAAGACCAAAGCTCTCAAAACATGTAACTCTCCAATGACACGAACTATGCGCCATCATACTCAAAACCCCACAACGATTATTAATCCGGACAAACGTCCTCAAGACTTAATTTAGTCAAAATCGATCCAAAGGCTCAACAATTTACGTAAATACCCAATGAAAGCCAGTAGAGACATCGAAATATGTTTGACCAACAATTATGCAAACACCACAACCAAAAAGGTAATTAACCCAAAACTTCTCATTGGTTGAAACAAAATGTTCTCCAAATGAACTCTTTCTCTTTGTGTTGCCAAAACGACCCATAGTTCAATGATATGCATTTTTCCAACAGTTTATAAAATCGTATGCACCAAATGGACAATTACATGAAATGACCCCCATTTATATATTACATCGACAAAGAAATATATCAAAATGATTTATTTATCAAAATGCCTAAAAATCACAAAGATGGGTGTTACATAAGTTTATAAAGTTAAATATATCCAATTAACCAAAACTTATCGGCGGTTAACAATTTAATGTAAAACACAAACACTTTAAAATAAACATTTTGGCATGTACACCGTTTTCACAAATCAACTTGAATCTAGATTTTTCCTCAACTCGTGCTCCTTTTGAAGAAGCTTGTATCCTCAAGCCAAATCTTCCGAAAACCTAGATCCACAAGTTTCCAACCATAAATATACTTATTCAACCATTGGGGTGCGTTTGGTATGCAAAATAGAGTGGAACAAGACAGAACATAACATGCTTGTCCCATGTTTGGTGTGACCACATATGTGGGACACGCTAGAACTAAGTGGAACAAGCATGGGACACACTTGTCCCACTCCAACCCTCTGGAACTAAGTAGAACAACAATATTTTGACTAATACACCTTTTGTTAAAAACAAAAACATAAAACATGTCTTCTCATCATCCACACCTCCAAGCTAGGGGTGTGCAAAACCTGAATAGTCCGAAATCTGAATCCGCATCCAAACCGAAAATAAAGTGTTTTTGCAAAACCCGAATACCCCCAAATCCGATAATTCGAAACCCGACATTTGGGAGGATATCTGGGTTCGGATTGGGTTTGATCGTTGGCCACCCAACCCGTCCGAAAAGCCGAAATAACATAAATCTATATTTTAAATACTATATATATATATATATATATATATATATTTATCTAATTATTTTTTGAAAATCGTAAATTATAGTCTTGTTGAAATATTTTCTAAATTTTAAACTTGCTATCGATTTCATCAATATTTCAATCAATTGTATTCATCCTAAAAAAACGAATGAATTTATATATAACTTTTGCATTATATAATACCCGAACCCGACCGACATCAATCCAAAACAACCTAAAATACGAAACTTAAAATTTGAGTTTTGATTTCCATATCCAAAATCCAATCGTGATAAATTAGTTTTATGTGATGTAATCTATGGTTTTTCATGAGGGGTAAATTCGTTATTTAATTAGTATAGGCTTGTTCTGTCCAGTTCTGTCATGTCTTGCCAAACGCTGGACAACTGTCCTGTTCTGTTCCATCATGTCCTGTTCCATCTTGTCTTGTCTGCGTACCAAACACACCCTTAAAAAACAATCCCCAAACACTTTACATCAAAAATCCCCATTTTGGTCAAAACCCTAATTTTAACCCCAACCCTTCCAAAATCTTACAAACCGAAATTGAAGGAATCAAACACTAGAAAATCATCAATGAAACATTTACATCACCTATTAGGGTTTAGAAAAGGAGAGGATAAACTTACCACTTAGGTTTTGGTGAAAACCTAAAAAACCCAAAAATGAGTTTGAGGTTAAAGATGAAGATGGAGATGGTGAATCCTTGATCATAGCTTTCCAATTTACCACTTGATGGTGTTTTATCTCCATAAAATACAAGGATTTGGGCCAAAAATGAGTTAGGGTTGAAGGGGAAAGAAGGAAAACGATTTGGGAGAGAATAGAAGAAGTTTGGATGAGAGGAAATGAGGAAAAGGCTGAAATTCGCGACTTAACAACAGTCTGCCCTCTTTGGGTGCCCCCGAGCTTCAGTCATTGTCGCTGGGTGCCCCCCAGCTTCTGTTTCGTGCTGCGACTTTGCCCGGTGCGACTATGACATTGTCATAGTCGTCGGGCATTGTAGCCAAGCCCGTACCAAGTTCCGAAACTTGACTTTTTCAACGTTACTACCCCCGATACTCCAAGGAACTTCAAACAATGATTTCCCAACAAAAGTCCTGCCGTTTATAAGCTCCAAAAACGTCCGGTGACCTTTACTTACCGAAAATTACGGGTGTTACATGCTTTCAGGTATTCCTTGAAAATCTAATCAGAGAGGCTTGAAATAAATTCTTTATTTTGGAGGATGTGGGAGGAGTCTGAATCTTCACTGTCGAAATGTTGAGATGTCGTAGCGACTTGTGTTTCTTTTTTTCGATTTTACAACAATGTCATTTTGGTGAGGCCATTGAGGAGGTGGCTTGGGGTTTAGATGCCATGGTCCTTAATGGCCAACTTTAATAGTCTCGGACTGGTGAGAGTCTTAGACCAATTTATTGTTTGACCCTTTGGATAAAAGAGAGTTTCTTTAGAGCATCTTGTTTGTCTAAGGATAAAAGTCTTCGTTTGTTTTGAGTTTGAAAGTTGGGAAACTGTGGTAGGTGTCAAAGGTTCAATTGACATCATAGCCTCCGAAATCAGAACGGAGAAGTGAAAGATAAAAGATCGTACCTGGAGATCTTGGAATCAGATGGAGAATCTTCTTTTTGCATGATTTTTTTTAATTAGATTTGGAGAGAGAAGAGAGAGAGAGAGAGAGAAAATTTAGAGATGTGAGATAGAGAGAGAAAGGAAATGATGACCTTCGAAGGGTGAGGTCAAACTTTTTATGACTGATGTGTTAGAAAAAGGAGAAAGGAAAGAGAGAAATGAAAACCTTTTAGAAGGGAGAGGTTAGAAGATAGGGATTGATGTATTAGAAAAGTTATGGATAACTAACCACTCTACATCTAGAAGAGACTACCCTATTTGATTACTATTGAAAATTGTGTCAAGAGAAACCTTGATTTTCTAAAACAGATTGAATTTAATCCGGGTAGATAATAAAATCAAATAAGGTTTTTTGGATGAGTACTCATTAGATTAGAAGTTGTAAAAAATTGGGTCGGATGAGCAATCTCAGAAAAAGAGAATGGAGAGGTGAAAAAAATGTTTTTTTAATATAAGTGAAACAAAATGGTGATTGAAAATTGGGTTTGATTTAAACATGAATTGGCTAAAAATCCAAATATATATTTGTGGAGGATATATAATCGGACGGATTTAGAGAGGGAGAGGTATCCGAATTTTTTTAAAAAATATATATATATATAAAGACGGTCCTTTTGTTAACCTTCTTTTTAGTGTTAATTTTGTGTGGTCCAATCAACATTCACCAAATTTTGTGGTTTAATCAAATGGACGCCATATTTAGGAGGGGTAGTTTAGGTAGTTTAGGATTCCATATTATTTAGATAATTTCCATATTTCTTCTCCATGTTTAACGTTTATCTATTCATGGAATGATTATCTAAAATATATATATATATATATATTCATATTTTCTTGGTCATCATCTTCATCGCACTCTGGGTTTTGTTTGACAGAAGAAATTTGAACATTGTTTATCAAACATATATGGATTCGGTTCTTGTAACATCCTAAAATTAGAGTGAAATTAAAAATTAAAAATTTGGCTATATGACGTCTGTAAATGGTAGAAACCAATCTACCCAAAAAGGAAGATCCAATAACCTGTAAGATATGAATATAACAATCTAAACTAACGTACGTAAACCCAACACGGGGAACAAAGTACGGCTATTACAACCCAAGAACAATCTAAGAATACAATTCAACAACCTACTAATCTAACTTGGTCAAGTCAAATTAAGGTCGGGTGTCGCTATTCTTCCAAAAGATATAATCTCTATACTTCAAGTATTGGTTACTATATCAACAAAAAGATCATTCTCGACCCCAAGGCCGTCCTCTCAATCCCGACGAGTCCCATCACTAGAATGACCTGCCATACATGACAACCAAAGAGCAAGTGTTAGGCTAAAGCCTAGTGAGTACAATTAAGCAGAAACAAAATTAAATGATAAACCCGTTTGAAGTCGTGTGGCCGATCTAGTCGTGAACTAAATCAAAACAAATCCAATAAATCATTAGCGTTCGTTAAATACCGACAACAAGTCAAATCACATAGCGAGCTCAACTACTCCACGTCTATTGCCCAAAAACATCAAGTTAACCACTCCAGGTCTATTCTTGAGAGTCCCAAAACAGGGGAACTCAAGCACAATTGGAGTTACACCTTACTGTCCATGGGACGCTACCCGACCGTATAGGCCCACACCTTACTTACCATGGAACCCGATGCCTATTCCGTGCTAATGAGGTGAACCGAATATCCCCAAGTGGGACATCGGAACACAGTGCCTATGGATCCATTACACTACGACCAAGACCAAAACATACTAACACATTCGTTACAAATAATGTATGTAAAGCCTAAGTACCCAAATCATATTTATATACATGCTTTCTGATGTGAACCTTGACCCCCACCATCGTGGAGTGATTAATAGCACAATCTATCAACAATGCAACGTTAAGCTTTAATACAAGAAAATCCAGATTAATGATGACTAGCTTATTTCTTAAATCCCACCAAAACCCTAGTTTTCACTTTGGGTTTTATCAAAATTCCATGGAACAAATATTAGTTATCAAAAGAGTTGATAAGCATTAAAAACATAAATTTGTTTAAAACACAATCCCTTGAAACCCTTGTTTAAGCCATAATCCTAATATTTCCAAAATCCGAGGTTAGGTCAAAAGCACAACAAAATCCAAATGTGATTAGGAGACAAGGATGAGTTTGTTAATACATAAACCCTAGCATTTATATAAGAGTAATGGGTAAGAAAACTCACCTTGTAAGTAGAATGAAAACCCTAGCTTGAGGAGACTTGGGTGGTGTGGAAAAAGAACTTGAATCTTAACCACTAGAGCTCTTTAGATCCAAGTAAACCTAGTTCAAACATCACACTACATTTAATGCTCACTTCCAAAAGAAATCAATGAAGGGAGAAGTAAGACTTACCCAAAAAATCTCTAGAAATCGCACCCTTGAAGTTCCAAAATCAGAAAATGAGAAAGAAATCGGGATGGTGGGTATTTATTGCCCTGGAGTCCGTCCGCGACTTTGCCCTTGCGACAATGACATTGTCATTGTCACTTGGCATTGTCGCTCGGGTTCAGTACCCTACGGTACACCCACGGTGAGATTGCTCTGCGACAATGACCAATGTCATTGTCGCTGTCATAGTCGCCATTCCACCCTACCATATGGTACGCCCTGCGCGACAGTGACCTCTGTCATAGTCGCCCCAAACATGCTGAAACCCGTTTTCACCCCAAATCAACCCCTAAAACACTCGTTTCCCTCACTAGGTCCGATAACAAGGTTTATGATCGAATTAGCGACATACCGGAATTGCGGGTGTTACAATCCTCCCCAACTTGGAGAAGATTTCGTCCTCGAAATCTTGACTAGGTGAAGAGGTGAGGATATCTTCGTTTCATGTCCTCTTCCGCTTCCCAAGTCACATTAGCGCCTTGATGATGCTTCCATTGAACTTTTACCATCGTGACTTCTTTGTGACGAAGCTTTTTCGTCTTCTTCTCCAAAATTGCATCGGGCTCCTCGATGCAATGGTTTCCTTCATCAACTCTAATCTCGGAGAGTGGGATAACACTCTCCTCCTCCGCTAGACATTTACGAAGGTAACACACATGAAATGTGTTATGGATTCCACTCATTTCCGGAGGGATCTCCAACTGGTAAGCTTGAAGCCCTACTCGTTTAAGTACGGTGAAGGGTCCAAGGAAACGGGGACTTAACTTCCCACGCTTTCCGAACCGAATAATCCCCTTCCAAGGGGAAACCTTTAACATAACGCGGTCTCCCACTTGGAACTTGTGTGTCCCTGATTCAAGTTTCTAATCACAAACAAATCAAACAAACAAGATTGATTAAACTACTTGTTTGATTCAATTCCAAAATGCAAATGATTACAACTTTCTCTCTCTAAACTTCTCTTTCTCTCTCTACAAAACTCTCTCAAGATGCATATCAATCTTTCTAGTCATATATCTATTAAACAGCAAAACCAAGACAATTTATACCTACAAGTTTAACAAGACAAAACTAAACAAACAAACAATATAAAATACATTGACTTTGACAAATTATTACACTTTGTGTCGGTCCACACAATACTTATCAAGTTTATAGATTAACAACACAATAAGATTACCAACCTGTATTGATTATAACAAATGGTTACAGGATTGATCGATTCAAGCTATTTTGTGTTCTCTATGATTTACACCTTTTAGTGTGTGTTTGTATGTGTCGATTATGATCTGATCTGATTGAGAGTTGTTGAGATACACCTAATATCTAATCTACCTAACATACATAATATCTAAACTAGATATTATGTAAATAAACTAAACTAAATAACTAACTTTATCTAACTAAGTTACTAGATCTAATATCTATTAGAAATAGATATTTAAACTAAGTTAACTAATATAATAAACAAACAATTACATTGACATTTATTACAAACGACATTGACTTTAATATCGAGAGTCGACGTTTCGGCTTTAGCTTCAGATTGCGATATTCAGATTGGATGATCTTGAATCCAATGAGACTGTGGTCTAACAATCTCCCCCTTTGGATCAAGATCATTACGAAAATGATTTTAGCAATTCAGTCTTCTCTTTCAGCTCAGAAGATGCAATCTCTTTCTCTAGCTCAGAATGCTTTAGCAAAGTATCTAAGAAAATTTATCTGAAATCAGCATGTCTTCATAATACTTTGATCTCGCAGTTCTTGATTAGCTTTTCTTGTAATGAACATTTCTTCAAGCTTTATATTCTCCCCCTTTTTGATGGAAAGTGCAACGACTTCATCAAAATTTTGAGTAAGAAATGTCAACCACTTGGAGTCTCTGATCCGTCAATTCAATAGTTATTCATCCTGATCTTTGCAAATCTAGACAAAATAATCATGTAACACCTGAATCAACTAATGAATCAGTTAACATGCCTGTCAGTAACACTAAGTCACTGTGTGTAACGAATACACATTGGAAAGGAGTTGTTTGATGTTGACTCCCCCAGGGCTTCCATTTAATCATCGAAACACCACAAAGGTTATTTCTATAAACGTTATGACAAAGAAACTAATTCCTTGTGTGTTCGTGCTTGTGTTGAAAGAATTAAGCACTAATGATTGCTTATTAGGCTAAAATTTGTGTAAACCACTGAGACAACAGTAAGTTAAACACAGACTCAATGTGCATGATTGAAGTGCGAAGGTAGGGCAGACTTCCTTCTTTTCAATATCCAGATTTTCCAAATGAAAATCAGATAGCATATGTGTTGCATCCCCTTTGAAAATGTGAAACACTTTCTTGTTGAGAAGAAAATGAGTAGTTGGTGAGGTTTGATCAAGAGTTGGCATGGGCTAATTGCCTGTTTCAATAATGACACCAAAGAATTGTGAATTACTAGAATGGTGGTTACCCGGCTCAGAAAAAGTTGGTGCAGAGTTGTGATATTCTTTTAACTCTGTTCTCACACGCTCTTTCTTTTAAACGTTTTGCTTTCTCTAATCACACTCATTTATTTTCGCTTTGCACACTCAATAACTAAGGATTAACTTCTTGGGTAGAAATCACTGGTTAAGGTGATTCCATTGAAGTTGTGTTAATTCCTAGCACAATGATTCTTTATTTTCCTATGATGCACGAGATGCTCAGATTGGTTTAACTATTTCAGTTAAAGCACAATGTAGATCATGAAAACATTTAAAATACACTTCCAAAATATACAATGTGTTGAAAAATCAGGAAGTGTTTTGAACATTAAAAACAATGTTTTCCAATGATTGAAAGTTGTCCTTCTTTCAACCATATATGAGATGAAGATATAGAATTATACCTCTACGTACGATCTTCCATCTCATGAATCTAAGCTTTAAGTCATAAACATATGAACTTGTAAGCTTCTCTCAAAAATTCTGCAAAAGTCTTATGTCAAGTCAAAGTAAAATTTATTCACTTAAATTGAAAAGACAAAAAGCAGTAAAACTTTTTAAAGTACTAGTTCTGATCAGAAATAATCAGAAGTTATATCCGTACTCCCCCTGAAATTATGCATTTGAAAACTTATCATTGAAAAAAAAATATGCCTGAAATTATGCATTTGAAAAATTATCATTGAAAAAAAAAATATGCATAACATTTCAGACAAATATGTATGTACTCCCCCTTGATGGTTGATTTCCTCATTCGAGTATCAGAGTACAATCCTTATCATCTCAGGAGTAAGGTCTTTTGATCGTTGAAGTGCGGGTCTTGAACTGATTTGTTCAAACGCCTATTTTGACTTTGATATTCGGGTTTTGAACTGCATTATCCAGAAACCTATTTTGACATTGAAGAACGAGTCCTGATCTGTACATAATCAGAAGTCGATTTCTCTTTAAGCTTTGTGTGCCTACAACACAGATTTAGCCTTAGGTACTCACTGGAATTTGGGTCCTTCTGTGTTAGCACAAGATTTTGGTACCCATTTCAAATTGGGTCCTCTTTTCTTTTGAAATGCATTTGAAGAGTTAGTATGAGATGAATGCACATGATAATTGCCAAACCAATCTCCAGAATCTTGACAAGAGATAGAAATATGTTTATCATAAAAAGAAGACTTTCTAGCAGATAAAGATAACTGAAATAATTGCTTCATTGTATATTGTTTACGAGAAACAGCAAGTTTTGAGTTCAAAACAGCAATATCAACAATTAAAACGTCTTTACTAAGCGAAGTCTTATTACAATTAACACTACTAAACGATAGAACGTTCTTGTCAAGCTTCCGTTTGGGTTGCCATTGAGAATTTACTTCTGGCCTTTGCTTGCTCAGATCTGAAACATGTGAAACTCGTGAGTTAGACCTTTGAGCAACAAGCGAATGCTTCTTCTTAGAATTACCAGTAGTGTTCGGTTTCTGTAAATGCTGAGATATATTCTTACCTTTAGCATTGTTAGCTTTCACAGAGACTGAGTTATCAACTTTCGTTGATTTTGCACTGTTCACAGGCATACTGGTTTTTCTCAAAGATTTCTTAACACAAGATGAATGGTTAGGAAGCTTTGCATTAAAGTCAAATTGTTCAAAACAACCATCTAAACCACCGCTAGAGTTCAGAAAATCAAGCTCTTTATTTACTAAACCAAACATATCTTCAGAGTTTGAAGCTTTTGAAAGAACAGAATTTTAAAACACAGTTGAAAAAACGTTTTGTTCAATATTCATCAAAAGTCTTTCATCTGATAAAGAATTCTCGAGTTCAGAAATTTTACTTTCTAAAACGAGAGGAGGGACATATAGTTTACCTTGAATAGGCTTCGCCTCCATTTCTTTTTCAGAATAACTTTGAAAGAAATCACTTGAAAGAGTTTTCTTCTTTTGATATATTGGATTTTCATCATAACTATTATTCAGTTTCGCATAATAAAATGGAAGATGAACTTTAGATGATTTCAACCGTTTTTCAGTTTCGTTGGCTTCATCCTTTTCAGATAGTTGAGTCCAGAAAGTTTTAAACTCAGGGATTATTCGAGCTAGTTTCATAGAAAGATGATCATAAAGTGCAGGCACTTCAGACATTCCCTTTTGAAGACAGTGAGAATTCTTATAACCGATTCCCCAATTGCCTTTATTCTCTAGCGGTTTGTTAATATGAATGGTTTGTTCACTCTGACCTAAAGAGTACAACTTCTTTTCCAAAGCATCTATTTTTGCAATTAAAGTTTTGTTTTCTTCAACACATGAAGAATGCAATTTTGTAAGCTCATATTTATCAATCTCACTTTTTAGCAGTTTAGACTTGAGTTCAGAATTCTCTTTAAGAATTATTGTCTTTTCCTTTGCGTTGGTGTCATTATCTTTATGTAAAACCTCAACCAATACTTTCTTCTCAGCAATTTCATTGCTAAGTTTCTGTATCAATTGGTTTTTGTCAGTTATAACACCATTTTCTTGCTCAAGATTAGATTCTAACTCTTTTTGTTTTAAACTCATGGCATGCATTTTATTCATGAAATCTGAATATGATAAATTACATACCTCCTCTTCTTCATTATCTGAATCAGCTTCAGCATGTGATTCTATCTTTCCCATCAAGCACATATTGACGGCTTCATCTTTCTCGTCATCCTCTTCTTCCTCGTCTGAGTGATCAAGCTAGTATTCATCCTCAGCCATCAGTGCCTTGCCAGCCTCCTGTTGCTTTGCAAGAAGCATCTTGTTCTTGTAGTAATCAAAGTTTCTGACTTTTGATCTGCGGCAGTCCTTGGCAAGGTGACCTGTTTTGCCACAGTTGTAGCACGTTGGTGGTTCTGGCTGACTAGATCCTTCAGCTTTGAACTTTCTTTCTTCTGCTTTCCTTTCCTCTAATCTCTTTCATTCAGACTGAAATCTTCTCTCTTCAGGTTTCCTATCCTCTGTTCTTTTCCCTTCAAATCTCTTTCCTTCATATCTACTTCCTTCAACCCTTTCCTTGTGGATGTAGTTGTTCGGACCAGAAGAATACCTGTGACTGTTTGATGTTGGCTTTTTGTAGAACCTTTTCTGAAAAGCATTTGTCAACAGAAGCATTGCTTGCTTCAGTTGGTCATTTTCATCCGTGTTAGAGTTTGCATAAGCTTCATCTTCTTCTGATTCATACACAATCGTCTTGTTCTTCTTCTTTCTAACTACAAGAGCGACTGTGTCTTCAACTATCTTTCCTCTCTGCCTCTTCTCATCTAGAATTTCATCCACCTCTTCTTCATTTTGTCTGAGGGTTTCATACACCTCATGAAGTGGAATCTCATTCAAATCTTTGATCTGCTTCATCTGCCTAGCAAATCTTTTCCATTCCGGTTGAAGAATACTTAGAAACTTGACGTTCAGCTCAATTTGAGATTTGTGGACTTTGTTCTTGCTAAGTTCATTCAGCAAAGTCACAAACCTGTCATAGGTTTCTTCTAAAGTTTCTCCCACCCTGCCTCTAAATTTTTCATAATTATTTAGGCAGTTGGAGATTTTCAGCTGATTCCCAACCTTCGAACCCAGCATCATCTTTTCGAGCTGATCCCACATTTCTTTGCCGAAGGCTTTGTAGCTGTCAATCTTTACATAGATTTCATTTGGAATTCCTTGTAGAATGTATGACTTAGCTAATCTATCGCCTTTCGCTCTTCTGAGATTATCATCTTCTAGCTCATGAAACTTAAGGTCAACCTCAGTTGGCACATTTCCAACCAAGCGAGTCGTCTTAACTGGTTTCATAACCCCTTCTTCTATAGATTTCCTGATGAATTCACCCATTTCATGTCTTTCAATAAAGTTCAAAAACCGATCCTTCCACTGTTCGTATTCTCCTTTAAAAAGAACTGGTGGCTTGGTGTCAGTTCCTATTGCAAGGGCTTCTCTGGATGTCATTTTTGAAGAAAATTCTAAGTTTGGATTGGAGTAAAGAGAGGTTTGCGTATCAAGGTTTGCGTAACAAGGTTTGCATGCGCAAATGTAGACTTGATCTTTTCGTGAAGAGATGAACACGTGTACTGAGCTTTACGTAACCTTGGGTTGCGCGAAGTGAGCTTTGCGGTTCAAGAGTGTTGCTGTTGGATCATAATTGTATTCAAGATTAAAGGGTTTAAACTGTATTTATTTGATAGTTATAGTTAAAGGGTTTAAAGTGTAATAAGTCAATAGTTGTTAGCTATTGGGCCTTAAGTCTATCAAGCCCATAAGCCTATTAGGCCTAAAAGCCTGAGTATTTAAAGTGTTTATTAGTTTAGGTTTTAGGTGAATCCTCACAATTACTTTCATAATCATATTAGAGAGGTAGTAAGTTTTCTCTGTATTCAAAGGGTATCAAGAACACTCAAGGGTTTCATTGTTTATTCAAGGGATTGGTATGTTACTCTGATTTATATATCTCTTGATTATTATTGTGTTACTTAATTACTTGATTGATTGTTAATCAACTAGATTAAACTGGGATAACAATTGGTATCAGAGCCAAAAGAATCAAGATTTGAATGTTTATCGATTTATTGATTATTGGTTATTCACTGTGTTCATCGACTGTTTATATGTGAAAAATCGAGTTCATGAATTTATGAGTTTTTGAGCATAAAATTGATATGGTTATATGTGATTTATGCATCTGAATGATATCTCATTGCTTAATTGAGTTTTGATTCATTAATCAATTGTTTTCTTTGTGGATTCTGTTGAATCTGGGTTCGACAATCTTCATACTGGTCGACCCCTGGGTTCTTCAAATTGATAATCAAAAAGTTGTTTTTGATCATTAATTCATGTTTGGGTTTGCTTGATATATGTTTCTGGGCACAAAGACATAGATTTTGCATTCAATTTCTGTGTTTTGAGTGTTTTCTGAGTTTCATCATCGTGTTCTCTGCGTTTCTGGGTTGAGCAAGAACATACCGGTCCATCACTTTATCGGTCTTTGTTTATATCGGTCTTGCATATTACCGGTCAAATCACTCCACCGGACTTTACAAGCAACTTACCGGTCGAACTCTCTATACCGGTCTTAGTCGTTTACCGGTCGAGCATAAGACCGGTTGTTACATCTTAGCGGGACCCCCGTGCTAAGTCTGCGAAGGGGGACAAAAGTTTTGTGCTTGATCAAAATTTTCCTAATTTCATTATTCAATATTATTTCTTTGTGTTTTATACTGTGCAAATTCTACACTTAATTATTTTTTGGAAATTTATTTTTCTGAAAATTTTTGAGTGTGGTTTTTATCTTGATTCTAACGATCTCATCTAATTGGTTGTCTTGGTACAGATAAGTTTAATTACTAACCGTACAACTAGGATGTCGTATCAGCTAAATATGTCTGCAGGATACAACCTTGATTTTAGCAACATGACTCTTTCTGAAGTAAAAGAAAAGGCTAAACATCTTGCTAGACAGTTGTCAAGATATACAGACAGGGCTGATGATTGCGAGAGGGAAATTACAAAGCTCAAATCCGAGATGTTACCTCTTGAAGCTGAGATTGAAAATCTAAAGATTCAGAACTCTTCTCTTCTTATTCAGATCAATGTTTTAAAAGAAAATTCAAAAGATTCTGATTCTATAATTGATCTTGCAGGAATAATTGCGTCTAAAGAAAAAGAGATCTTAGACCTTCAAGCAAAGCTAAAAAGATCTGAATCTAGCTCAACATGGTCAAAGAAGGAACTAATGCAAAAAGAGCTAGATGAATTGAGAAGAAGAGCAAACATTGATTGTGAGACATCTGAAGAGCTTAGAAAGTCAAAGTCTCGAATTTTTGCTGAAAGGGATTCTTTAAAAGAAAAAGTTCTCAGTCTTGAGGTTGAGATTAAAACGCTGAAAGAAAAGGCTACCCAAGACAGAGACAATGCAACAGCTCAAGATGAAATATTGAAGATTGAAAAAGAAAGAAAAGAATTTGCCAAGAATTTCTCTGATTTCTCCAGAAAAGCCTTCGAAGAAAAGAAAACTTTAGAGCTTCGATGTGTTAAACTTTCTCAACAAGTTTCAGACTTTGAGAAGGTTATTATTCTGTAAAGAGAAAAGGCTGAGAATGAAAAGAAGAAAGCTGAGCTGAAGAATATAAATACAGACTTTTCTGAAGAAAAGAAAGTATTCGAGACCGAGATAGCCAAGCTGACAAGAAAGCTATCTGAATTGTCAACAAACATCATGAAGGAGCAGAATGCGAAATCTGGGATACACAAGAAGTTTGATCTGATTGAAATGGAAAGAAACAGTTTGTCTTCAAAGATAAAGGAATTTGAAGAGATCGTATTCAAGGTGAAGCTGACTGAGCACAAGACGCCAGAATCAATAGCTCAATCACCGAGAGATGATCAAACTGATTCAGATTGTTCACTAAAAAAGGCTTCAAGTTCACATGTTTCAAATGTTTTCTATAATCCTTTCTGTGATTCAGATGATAGTCTTACTTCTAAATCTACTAATCAGATTCGTCCTTCTAACCTTTTCTATGACAAAAATGTTGATGATTCAGGTAACTTCAAGAAGACTGAGTGTCAAAAGAAAAGCTACTGGAGAAAAGATGATGAGAAAGATAAAGGTAATTGGATCTGGAGAGTTAAAGGATCCTCGGAGGAAAAGAAGAAAGAAGAATTATTTGTGCATACATCAAATGCAAAATGGAACTATGCTTCAAAAGGTAAAACTTTTGGCAAACCTGATCTGGTTTACACTATTAATCAACTGATCAAGTTAGCACAAAAGAAAATTAATTGTTCCTATTGTGGCTCAAATGATTTTGTAAGAAAAGATTATGTAAATAACTGGTATGGTTCTTACTTCATATCTCCTACTAGAACTGCAACTAATCCATTAGGACCCAAATACCAGTGGGTACCAAAAGCTAAATCTGTGTTGCAGGCACCCAAAGTTTAAGGGGGAGAAAGAACAATGGCTTTTGAACAACACAGTTCAAAACCCGGACTTCATTGTCAAAAAGAAGGCTTCTAAGTAAATCAGCTTAGAACCCGTACCTCAACGGTGTATGGCTTCTAATCACATCGGATTAGAACCCGCACTTCAGTGCCTTATTTTTCTGTTTTTTTTTTCTTAATCTTAAAAAAAAAATTAAGTTAAGTTAAGTTAAGGGAGAGAATATCTGTGATGTTAACAGATTTTTGGATACTTAAATATTTATCTGACCGTGTGTTCTTAAAGATAAATACTTGCGTTTTATCTTGTCAATATACTTTGTCAAGTATTCATACACATAACGGTTCAGAACATTCTATTTGACTTTGTTATTACCATGTATCAAAAGTTAAAATCTTTCTATGGTAATACTCACGTTATTTGTATTCATTGTTGATTGAATCAAACGTCATTTCATGTGCTTTCATTGAAAATATGTTTATATATTGTTCATATAAACAACAT
The DNA here is from genome assembly GCA_954870635.1 of Arctium minus. NCBI lineage: Eukaryota > Viridiplantae > Streptophyta > Magnoliopsida > Asterales > Asteraceae > Arctium > Arctium minus. The sequence continues at coordinate 51,341,921 of OX941094.1, forward strand.
TCGTTTTTGATTCTCCAAAATCTTATTATTCATGATAAAATGATATGAGCTTAATTGTCAACCACTTTTAGGTTGAGGGGGAGAATTGCATCGTCAAACATCTTCTGTTTTGACATCTCCGAATATTATATTCTTCATGTAACAAGTGGTATTTGTGCTTACATGTACAAAACTCCTGTTGAACAACATGTTCTTTTAGGAAAATACATGGGATTCAGTGTGAGAACTTAACAGAACTTCCATGGATTCACGATAACCAGTGTTTCCTACCCAGGAAGTATTCCCTGAGTGATTGAGGGGAGAAGGGTCAAAAGAATTGAGTGATGGTGTGTGAAGAGGTAAAATGAAAAAGAGAGATTGGTTAGAAGTGAGAATTAAAAGAAAGAGGGTGAGAGAACAGAGTAAAAGAATATTAAACTCTGCACCAAACGTCTTTCTGAGCCGGGCAGCCACATAATCTGATTGGTTCACATTTTTTGGTGACCATCATTGAAAAAGGCAACTAGCCCATGCCATCTCTTGCATACAACCCCACCAGCTACTCATTATTTTCTCAAAAAGAGAATGTTTCACATTTTCTTGGGACGCAGCACATACGCTATTGGTTCTTCATTTGGAAGATACTAATATTGAAAAAGAAGGAAAGTTTCCCCACCTTCGAACCCTTTCTCATGCACATTGAGTCTTTGTACAATTTGTTGTTGTCTCAATAAGTTTACATACTTTGAGCCTATATTGAAAAAGCAATCATCTATGCTTAATTTTTTTTTCTAACACATGCACGAGCACACAGAAATTTGTTTTCTGTCTGAACGTTCATAGATAACCATGTGTTATTCGATGATTGAATGGAAGACCTGGGGAGTCTACATCAAACCAGTTCCTTATATAGTAACTTTGTGTTACTCAGTGACTTTGTGTCATTGACAGGCATTCTAACTGAGTCATTTGTTGTTCAGGGTTACACTTATTAAACTGTTTGAAATTGAAAAGATTCGAATAGTTACTACTTTCTATTTTAATCTGAAAAGATTGAAATAATCACTCTTTCCATCTGGGAAGACTGCTCTTATTTCCATACAGGGCTCGTTACATGATGAAGATTGTGCTTACGTGATCATACACAATGGGGGAAATTGTCTTGAAAAGGGGGAGATTGTTTTGGTATGTTTTGATGATGATGCTTCTCACCATTCATCAAAAAGGGGGAGAAGATACAAAAAGGGAGAATACTCAAAGAGGGAGAATTTAAAGTGAACACTGCTGAAGATTTTCAAAGATTTTAAAGATTTGAAGATTATTTAAAGATTTGAAGTTTTGAAGTTTTGAAGCTATCAACGTCATATCTGAAGAAAAGAGAAGACCCGAAGATAATTGCAAAAAAAAATTTAATCTTGAATCCAAAGGGGGAGATTGTTGGATCATAATTGTATTCAAGATTAAAGGGTTTAAACTGTATTTATTTGATAGTTATAGTTAAAGGGTTTAAAGTGTAATAAGTCAATAGTTGTTAGCTATTGGGCCTTAAGTCTATCAAGCCCATAAGCCCATTAGGCCTAAAAGCCTGGGTATTTAAAGTGTTTATTAGTTTAGGTTTTAGGTGAATCATCACAATTACTTTCATAATCATATTAGAGAGGTAGTAAGTTTTCTCTGTATTCAAAGGGTATCAAGAACACTCAAGGGTTTCATTGTTTATTCAAGGGATTGGTATGTTATTCTGATTTATATATCTCTTGATTATTATTGTGTTACTTGATTACTTGATTTATTGTTAATCAACTAGATTAAACTGGGATAACAATTGAGAAAACTGAGCTTTGCGTATGCTCTTTGATGCGAGAAGTAGTGTTAGCGTATGTTGTTGGATCCGAGAAGTGAGGTTTACGGATTGCTTGATATGCACAAAGTAGGGTTTGCGTATCAAGCGTGATGCGCAAAGTGAAGTTTACGTATCACGTTAGATGCGCAAAGTGAGCTTTGCGTGTGTTCGTCTTCCGGTTTGCGCAAGTTCGTCCTGTACTTCGAAAAACAACTAAAAACTTGTTTCTTCGTCGATTAGCAGTACCAAACTCTACCAATATGTCTAAAATCACTTGTAGAACTGATTGTGACCACCCGATCTCGATAAATATCACTTTTTGAAAATAAAATCGATGGCACAGTAACTTTTTGTAACTCGAACTCAGAACACAAAATCACCAAAATGGAACTCGGTTAAAGCTTTTTACTGAAATTAAATCAACACAACTCGATCTAGCAACCTAATCGATCACAACCTGATCGATTTTAACACCTAAAACACTCAAAGACTCAAAATCGATTTTCAAACTAGAACACAGAGTCGTTTTTCTTAAAACTTGATTTTGATCTTAATCAGGCTCTGATACCAATTGTCGGTCCACACAATACTTATCAAGTTTATAGATTAACAACACAATAAGATTACCAACCTGTATTGATTATAACAAATGGTTACAGGATTGATCGATTCAAGCTATTTTGTGTTCTCTATGATTTACACCTTTTAGTGTGTGTTTGTATGTGTCGATTATGATCTGATCTGATTGGGAGTTGTTGAGATACACCTAATATCTAATCTACCTAACATACATAATATCTAAATTAGATATTATGTAAATAAACTAAACTAAATAACTAACTTTATCTAACTAAGTTACTAGATCTAATATCTATTAGAAATAGATATTTAAACTAAGTTAACTAATATAATAAACAAACAATTACATTGACATTTATTACAAACGACATTGACTTTAATATCGAGAGTCGACGTTTCGGCTTTAGCTTCAGATTGCGATCTTCAGATTGGATGATCTTGAATCCAATGAGATTGTGGTCTAACACTTTGACTTTGACTTTCACTGAGAGTTGACTTTTCAGTCTTTGACTTCTTGAACTTTGACTTCTGGTCTTCATGATCTTGTATCCAACATATTTATGCTCTAACAATCTCCCCCTTTGAATTCAAGATCATCTTACAAATATTTAGCAATAACGTCTTCCCCTTTGATTTAGTCTGCGCAATCTTCAATATTTTCTTTAGACCTCATCTCTTTGTAACAAATCTTCTTTAAGCACAAACAATACAATCTTCTCTTCCTTGAACTGAACTCTTTCCAAGTCTGTCTTTGAAGAATATTAACAATCTCCTCCAAATATGATAGAAACAATCTTCAATAATCTTCTCAAAATTATCACAAAAACTCTTTCTGGCTCCGGAAAGAAATTATCTCCAGAATTAGCTCAAACATCTTCAACAAAATAGTCTTCAAAGAAAATTTTTGAAAATCAGCACATCTTCAAACATCTTTGACTTTCCTTGTATAATCTTTCAAACTTTCAAACTTTGAACTTTATCTTCTTCAAATCTTTAACTTTGAAATTTCTGAATCTAACATTTCTGTAATTCATCTCCCCTTTTTTATGAATAGAGCATCTATAGCATCAAAACTTTTCCCAAGAAATATCTTTAACCATTCTGATCTGTTCAAGAGCCACTGATTCGTTGATCTATAACCATGTATTCATCTAGATCTTTTCAAATCCAGAAAAAATATTCGTGTAACACCTGAATCAACAAATGAATCAGTTAATATGCCTGTCAGTAACACGAAGTTTCTGTGTGTAACAGATACACATAGGAAAGGAGCTTTTTGATGTTCACTCCCCAGGGCTTCCATCCAATCATCGAAACACCACAAAGGAAATTTCTATGAATGTTATGAGAAGAAAACAAATTCCTTGTGTGTTCGTGCAAGTGTAGAAAGAATTAAGCATATGATGATTGCTTTTATAAAAGCTCAACATTGTGTAAACCACTGAGACAACAGTAGATAAACACAGACTCAATGTGCATGATTGAAGTGCGAAGGTGGGGCAGACTTCCTTCTATTTCAAAATCTAGATTTTCCAAATGAAAACCAGATAGATAATGTGCTGCGTCCCTAGAAAAATATGAAACATTTTCTTTTTAAGAAGAAAATGAGTGGCTGGTGGGGTTTTTTGTAACACCCAGTTTTTCGTAAGCAAGCTTCCGTCCTCCGTTGGTAATCTCTCCGCTTTCCGTCCACCTTTTTGGGTGGAAAATATTGCGCTTTCGAACCTTGAGTTGACCCATGCGAGAATCTCGAGTTTTGACCTTTTTCTGGCCTCGGTACGAGTGGCGCGATTGTGACTCGCGACAGTGACATGTGTCACTATCGCATGGCACAATCGCCGGGGGTGTACCACTCGCGGTACATTCTCCGCGATAGTGACAATGTCACTATCGCGTGGCAAGGTCGTGCACGACGTCTGGTTCCCTAAATGTCCGAATTTCTCACCATTTACTCTCATTTCTTACTTCTATCTTCTCCCTTTTCTCTCCCAAATCCCAAAACCGAACCCTAACCTATTTTGGGGGTTTTTCCTCCCCAAATCACACGAATCTTCACCAACTAGCTTGTTGGGTCAATGAACCGCAAAACCTTCATCTTCATCTTTCTCATCAAGTTCAACGGTTGGGAGCTCGGGTTGAAGAGTTGGATTAGGTGTTCTCGGAAAGCCTCATCATCTAAGATGGTAAGTTTCCTTGATTTAATGTTATAGATGCTCCATTGATGTTTCCCTAGTGTTTGGTTTATCAAATCTCAGATTTGATGGTTTTGAAGAAACTAGGGTTTTGGACCTTGTTGAGGGTTTTAGTAAATAATGTTTGGAGAATGTTTCTAAGTGGTTTGGTATGTTTGGATCTAGGTTTTGGAAGTCCTCGGCTTGAGGATTCAAGCGGCCTTCAAAAGAGCTCGTTGGGTGAAACCTAGATTTAGCCTAAATCTAGCAAGGTGAGTTCAAGTTGATTTGTGAAAACGGTGTACATGCCAAAATGTTTATTTTGAAGTGTTTTGCATGAAATGGTTAACTGCTGATAAGTTTTGAGTATTTTGAAGTAAAATGTGTTTTACTTGGTTATTTGTCAAAGTGTGAGTATTTTGATAAGTTTTCATATTTGGTAAACTTGGGTTGTGTTGACCTCTCAAAATGCTTATATTGGGTTTTGAACGTTTTAACAACTAAATAGCATGAATTACATATTCTTGGTGATTTTGTACAAGTAAGATCTATTTTACGAGTTATGCATCTTTGGCGATTTTGTACAAATGAAGTCTATTTCATGTTATATGCATTTTTGGTGTATTTGCATTCATAAACCCTTTGGAAAACCTTCGGTCCCATATGCGTTGAGTTTTGGGTTAATCTCGTCTTTGAGGTATGTGTCTTCCTAAACATTGTTTAAAGACATTTTATTATTTAGGGGACCGGTAAATGTTGGTCAAATGGATTTTGAGCATTTTAGCTCGGCATTGACTTAAAAGAGTCTTGAGGACATTTGTCCGGTTTTAAGGGCTCGATGTAGAGTCCAATCTATGAGTTACATACTAATGCATTTTATTGCATGTTAGTGATAATTACAGACTCGAGTGCTTTAGTCATTCAGGTATAGTCATGTAATCTTAGACTGTGTTGCATTGGATCCATAGGCACGTAAGTCAGTCTTATTTGATGGTCAATTGGGTGGTACGGGGTTAGACTCTGGGACTCATGGTTTATGACCTTGTCTTTGCAAGTAGGCACTAGGAGGGTTGAGCTCGGTTGAGCTATTATGACTGTGGGTAGTCCTCTGATGGGCGTTTGGGGCCTTCGCCGTGTGGGGCAATGCCTTGGTTGTATCCCCCGTGTGTCGAGCCTTTGGCGATAATTTCCGATGGTATTCGCTAAGGTCAGCTGTCTCTTTGGGTGAAACTTGTCAAGGAGTCGTAGGGACACTTGGGCTAGCGTGTCGTGAAGTGTCATACGATCAACGTTGTTGAGTGGCATACTTTTGTGTTCCTTCGCTCTCAACGGATACGGGTATCCCCCGTTGTCGGCCCGCGGTATTTTAGATATTTAATTTTCCATACTTTAATACTTGGATTTCATTCCATTTTATGGTCGCGTGAGTACTAAGTTTCAGTTCCATGTCTTAATGGCGTATCATATTTATATGGATTGTTTTCCGTTATTCAAGGGTCGAGTATTATGTTCCGCCCGAGTTTTGGGTGAGTTACGGGTTGCATAGTTTTACAAGAAATGTGTGTTTGGGAGCATTGTCTTTAAAGGTGCATATTATGGGAAAATGTGTCGTTTCCATTTTAAAGTAAACCATTTCTAAGGATCTTGATTTGAACTGAATTCTTTCTTTTAAAGATATATTCATTCATGTTAAAACTCTTGAGCTCACTAGGCGTTAAGCCTAACCTTTTAATTGTCGTCATGTGCATCAGGTTTCAAGGTTGGGAGTTGGTTCTAGCAGTCTTATGAAGAGTAGAGCCTTAGCTAGATCTGAAAGTAAGTATTCGGCGAAGTCTTCCGCTTTATGGAGATAATGACTATGCATGGGTATTAGTAGTACCCGTCCTTTATAGTCCGTATGTATAAGGTAGTATATGTGTATTGTAGTTGAATCTAAATTCGTGGTGGTAGATGATTCATTTATTGATGTAATTATAAAAATTTTAAATAAGTTGTTATTTCCAGTTTTGAGGGTGTTACAAATTGGTATCAGAGCTTAAGTTTGAGAGAATTAGGTGTTGATCTTTGGATGCCTAGACTCGAACTAGAGTTCTTATAAGTAATTGTAAGTGAAGTTGCACATTAGGTACCCTAAGATAAGATACTTCGAGGATAGATCGAGTCGCTAGAAACGGGAAACTTGTCGAGGGACGCAAGGATGACTATGTATTGTACGTTCATAATGGCACCTGGCCAGTGTTATGGTGAACCTACGTGCTACATACGTATGCTTGAATTACCTGGGTATGATGACCGTTGGGGTAGCGAGAAAGTTTCTAAGCGAGTGATCTAAGGAAAGGTTGATGTTTATAGCAATGGCACTTGGGAATGATAGGTAAATGCGATGAATGCATTAAGTTGACCATTTTTAGCAAGAGTTGGCATGGACTATTTGCCTATTTCAATAATGTTCACCAAGAATTGTGAAACATTAGTAATGTGGCTGCCCGGCTCAGAAAGTAGTTGGTGCAGAGTTTGATATTCTTTTACTCTGTTCTCTCACCCTCTTTCTTTTAATAATTAAGCTCACATTTAACCAAACTCTCTTTTCCATTTTATCTCAACACACAACCCACACTCATTTCTTTTTGACTCCTCACACTCAATCACTAAGTATTAGCTTCTTGGGTAGGAGACACTGGTAATCGTGTATCCATAGAAGTTTTCATTTAAGTCCTAGCACAAAGAAATCCCATGTTTTCCTAGAAAGCATATGTTGCTCAATATGGTTTAACTTTAACAATTAAAGCTCAAATACCAGTCAGATATGTATATGCTCAGAATATAATCATGAAGATATGAGCATTTTTAAACATTGAAGTATTGTCAAACAAGTAAATTGAATGAATAAACATGAATGCAAGAGACTTGTTTGAAAATCTGACATTGTATGAAAAAGATCATAAATGAAATGATATATCAGTTAAAGCTTATGGTCAAGAATAATAGATATTGTCTATATGAATCAAAATATAGACATTCTTGAAATGAACGCTTCGAAATGAAAATACGCTCAAAATTCATTGAAGTACAAGCGGAGTGTCTTACCATCGAAAAATATGTTTCAAATTTGAGACATGGTAAGAACAATTTGAACAATATGTCAAACCGGTGTGTGTGAATACTTGAAAGTATATAGAAAAGACAATACGCAAGTATTTACCTTTAGAAACACACGGTTTGTTAAACATTGAAGCACAAATTAAGTGAAAACATTTAAAAATCACACTTCCAATTCATGAAATTTGTTTCAGAATCGGGAAGTGGTTTGAACATTGAAGAATATGTTTTCGATGATTGAAAGTCGTCCTTCTTTCAACCATATATGAGATTAAGAAAAGAAATTTAACCTTCATCATTCATTCTTAAATCTCATGAAGTCAAGCATCAAGTCATAAAGATATGATCTTGTAAGTATCCTCTCAATCTGTAAAAGACTCAAAGTCATGTCAAAGCAATTTTATTCACAAATTTATTAAAAAGTAAACAACAAAAAGCAGTAAAACATTAAATGAACGAGTTCTGATCTGAAGTAATCATAAATCATAATTCTTTACTCCCCCAAAAATTATGCATCATAAAAATTATCAGTGTAGAATATAAGCATTAACTCCCCCTCAAATGTAGATCGCCATAGCTTTTGAAAGCATAACTTTCAGACAAATATGTACTCCCCCTTGAATGTTGATCTTCTCAGATATGTATCTAGGAGTACAATATCATTCAGCTTAGGAGTAAAGTCTTTTGATCATTGAAGTGCGGGTCTTGAACTGTTGTATTCAAGAGCCATCAGTTCTTTCACTCAACCTTGACTTGACATTCCTGTAACACATATTCATCCTTTATCTTTTGTACCCATTTGTAATTGGATCCAACTGTGTTAGCACATGATTTTGGCACCCATTTAAACTTAGGCCCACTTTGCTTTTGAAAAACATATGAAGAATTAGAACGATAAGAATATACATGATATGTGCCAAACCAAACAACAAAATATTTTCGAGAAGCATAATCATGGCTATCATAATTGGAAAACTTTCTAGTAGACGAAGATAACTGGAATAATTGTTGTCTGGAATATTTCTTATAAGAATTTACAAGTTTTGATTTAGAATTAGCAACATCCACAATTATATCATCTTTACTAGTAGTATTCTTATTACAATCAGCACTAGAAAATGATTTAGCATTCTCGTCTATCTTCTGCTTTGGTAGCCATGCATATTTAACTCCAAGCCTTTTCTTTCTCAAATCTAAAACATTTGAAATTTTAAAGTTAGAACTGTGAGTATTGATAGAATGTTGTTTCTTTGGTTTACCAGTGGTAGTTGGTTTCTGTGAATGCCCGAATTTCTTCTTCTTACTTTTGGCAACTTGTGGTTTTCACAGGAACTGAGTTATCAACTTTCGTTGATGTTTCACCTTTTTCGTACACACTTGGTAATCCAAAGGAATTAACAAAAGAAGAATGATCAGGAAGTTGGGCATTAAAATCAAATTGAGCAATACAATCATCTAAAACACCATCAGAGTTTAGAAAATCAAACTCTTTATCAAGTAAACTAGACATATCACCAGATTTTGAGGCCATGAATGATTTAGAAAAATCAGTATATTTAACCACAGTAGAAAAAACAGTTTGTTCTAAAGCCATCAAAATTCTTTCTTATGTAATAGTATTCTCTAGTTCCGAAATTTTACTTTCCAAAACGAGAGGAGGAACGTAAATTTTACCTTCAATAGGCTTTGCCTCCAACTCTTTTGAAGAATAACTCTCAAAATAGTCATTTGAAAGAAATTTTAATTTATCAAAACTATAACTATTATTCAACTTCTCATAACGAAATGGAAGTTGAACTTTAGTTGTGGTCTTTCTTTTCTCGTTTTCCTTGGCTTCATCCTCTTCAGATAGTTTAGTCCACTCAACATGAAGATCAGGGTATCGTGATGCTAGTCTTAAAAATGTAAAATCATAAAGTGCAGGCACTTCAGATATTCCCTTTTTAAGATAGTGTGGATTCTCATAACCGAGTCCCCAACACTCTTTGTTCTCTTTGGGTTTGTTTAGATGAATGGTTTGTTCAGTTTGACCCAATGTGTATAATTTTCCTTCCAAAGCATTCACTTTGTCAAGTAAAGATTTGTTTTCTTCTGAAAGCGAAGAATACATTTTAGTAAGCTCTTTTGAATCAAACTCACACAGTCTATATTTTGATGTTGTTTCAGCTAACTCTTTAAGAATTATAGTCTTTTCTTTAGCGCTGGTATCAATATTTTTATGTACAGTCTCAATCAATACTTTATTCTCAGCAATATTCTCGCTAGGTTTCTGTATTGATTGGTTTTTGTCTTTGTTGATACCTCTTTCACGCTTATGTTATGACTCTAACTTTTGAAGTCTAATCATCATGACATTTATTTGACTTAAAAAATTTGATTCAGTCATAACACATACCTCTTCAATTTCTTCTTCATCTGACTCAGCTTCAGCATCCATCTCTATCATACCCATCAAGCACAGGTGTGTTGTCTCTTCCTTCTCTCCTGTCTCATTTTCTTGATCTGAATGATCGAGCCAGAATTCATCCTCTGCCATTAATGCCTTTCTAGCCTCCTGTTGCTTGGCTAGAAGAATCTTGTTCTTGTAGTACTCGGAGTTTCGGACTTTGGGTTTTCGACAGTCCATAGCAAAGTGTCCGAGTTTGCCACAGTTGTAGCACTTTGTAGATTCTGGTTGTTTCTTCTCTTCTGCAGGCTTCTTTTCTTCCATTCTCTTCCCTTCAATTCTCTCCTTGTTCTCATAGTTCTTAGACCCAGAAGAGTATCTCTGACTGTTTGAGCTTGGCTTTTTGTAGAACTTTTTCTGAAAAGCTTTTGTCAGCATTAGCATAGCCTGTTTCAAACTTTCACAGTCATCTGAATCAGAATTATCTCCACTCTCTGCCTCTTCGGATTCATAAACTATCACTTTCTTTTTTTTCTTAAGACTCACACTCTTCTTTTTCACAACCAGAGCAACTGGATCAACAACTACCTTCTCTGCCTTTTTCTTTTCATACATAATCTCATCAACCTCCTCTTCATTTTGTCTGAGAGTTTCATAGACTTCGTGAAGGGGTATTTCATTCAAATCCTTCATTTGCTTCATTTGCCTTTTGAATCTCTTCCATTCAGGCTGCAAGATACTAAAAAACTTGACATTAAGCTCAATTTGTGACTTCTTTACTTTGTTCTTGCTGAGTTCGTTCAACAAAGTCACAAACCGATCATAAGTAGCCTCCAGTGATTCACCCTCCTTAGCCTTGAACTCTTCATAGTTATTGAGGTAGTTGGATATTTTGAGCTGTTTCCCAACCTTTGATCCAAGCATCATATTCTCCAGTTGATCCCACATTTCTTTGCCTGTAGCTTTGTAGCTGTCAATCTTGACATATATCTTGTTTGGTATGCCTTGAAGAATGAAAGACTTTGCCAACCTATCAGCTCTTGATCTATCTTTCTCCTCATCAGTGAATTCATTAAACTTAAGTTGATATTCTCTCTGCTCATTTCCAACAGTACGGGTAGTTGTTGGAATTGGCATAACTCCTTCCTCCAAAGATGTCTCAAAAGTTCACCCAATGCGTGTCTTTCTATGAAGTCCATGAACCTATCTTTCCATTGCTCGTACTCTCCCATGAAGAGTACTGGTGGCTTTGTGCCAGTTCCAATAGCGAGAGCTTCTCGTGATGTCATCCTGTTTGAAAAATATGCATTAAGAAACTGTTTGAAATCGACCGTTAGTCCAATAGAAATCAAATGAAATACAGAAAAATTTGAAATAAAACTCAGAAAAACAATTTTCAAAACTTCACCAAGTCAAGAATTCGCAAAATACACACAAATGCAAGAAATTTGCAATCAACTATGAGAAACACACAGAATTCGCAAGCCTATACAAAAAATAGTAAGGAATTCGCAGGCAATACAAACACACATAGAATTCGCAACCTATACAAAGAAACACAGAATTCACAAGTTTCAAAATAGAATTTGCAGTACACACACTTGCGAATTCTTGTACACTTTGCGAATTCTATCACTTTTCGCAATAAACATATTAATGAATTCTCTGGTTTTCGCAACACAGAGATCTGCGAATCCTGAAGAATAACATACGAATCCTTAAGGATTCTCAACACAAAAGCCTGCGAAAGCTAGAACATTCTCAACAAACACATTAGCGAATCCTGCACTTGGAATTTTCAACAACAAGCTTTATGAGAAATCTGATTTCTGCGAATCTCTAAACACTTCTGCGAATTCTTGAACAAATTTGCGAGTTCTTGAATGATCTTGCGAATTCTTCTAGCGAGTTATTCAGATCTGGTTGCGAGTTCTTCAACTTTCGAAGAAAAATCGATCTGATTCACCCAAAGACCTATCTAGACATCGAATCTTGATCTCAAATTTTGACAATTAGACCACAAACACATCTAGAACCAAAATCTAGCACTGAATTTCAATAACAAACACTCAAAGTACAAATCAATCAATGATACAGTGCTTTGAACTCGTGAACTTTAAACTTGACAAAATCCACAATTCAAGATTGAATACAGTGCAAAACAGAAATTAAACTAAACAGACTCAATCTAAAACACTTTTCTCACAAACACTGACCAATTACAATTCAAAAATTAGCATTAAACTCAAAAATTGATTTGAACTTGAAGAACACAGATACGAACTTATTTTCTTGAAATTGATTTCAATTGGATCTGCTCTGATACCAATTGTGTGTCCCTGATTCAAGTTTCTAATCACAAACAAATAAAAGAAACAAGATTGATTAAACTACCTGTTTGATTTAATTCCAAAATGTAAGTGATTACAACTTTCTCTCTCTAAACTTCTCTTTCTCTTTCTACAAAACTCTCTCAAGATGCGTATCAATCTTTCTAGTCATCTATCTATTAAACAACAAAACCAAGACTATTTATACCTACAAGTTTAACAAGACAAAACTAAACAAACAAACAATACAAAATACATTGACTTTGACAAATTATTACACTTTGACTTTCATTGAGAGTTGACTTTTCAGTCTTTGACTTCTTGAACTTTGACTTCTGGTTTTCATGATCTTGTATCCAACATATTTATGGTCTAACAGAACTCTATCGGTCGCCTCTTCTTGTCGGCATAACTTTTCTGTCGGTCTTGAGCCACCTTTAAGCATTCACGTATATCTTTCACCATATCCGCCATCTCTTGTACGATTTCAGGTCCGAAAAATTGCTTCCCCCTCGCTTCTAGCCAACATACGGGAGTTCGACACTTGCGACCGTATAAAGCTTCAAACGAGGCCATTCCAATACTTGAGTGGTAGCTATTGTTGTATGCGAACTCTACCAAAGGTATATGCGAGTCCCAACTACCACCAAACTCTATTGCACAAGATCTCAACATATCTTCTAGCATCTGAATTGTCCTCTCACTTTGGCCGTCGGTTTGAGGATGGTAGGCTGTGCTCAACTTCACCCGCGTGCCCAATTCCTTTTGCAAACCATCCTAGAAATGCGACGTGAACCGACTGTCGCGATCGTAGAAAATAGATAATGGTACACCATGACGAGATATTACTTCATCGATATACAACTTTGCCAGTTTGTCCATAGGTAAAGTCTCCCGCATGGCCAAGAAATGAGCGCTCTTGGTCAAACGGTCCACTATCACCCAAATGGTGTCATGACCGCGCAAGGTCCTCGGCAATTTCGTCTCAAAATCCATCGTGATGTGTTACGATTTCCATTCCAGAATTTCCAAAGATTGTAAACTCCCATAAGGTCGTTGGTGTTCGACCTTCACTTGTAAACAAGTTACACATCGTTCCACATAGCGCGCCACATCAAGCTTCATAACCGACCACAAATAGTGTAACTTTAAATTCCGATACATCTTCGTGCTCCCCGGATGGATAGAATACTTGTATTTGTGGGCCTCCTCGAGAATAAGTTCTCGATTGCCCCCGACCTTAGGCACCCAAACTCCGCCCATTTAAAAGCTTTACTCCACGACCATCCTCCGTCAAGAGTAGATGTTGCTTTGTCATGACCTCTCCCTTGAGGTTCTCCTCTAGTAAAGTTTCGACTTGCGACGCTTTAATTCGATCGATGAGTGTTAACGTCAACTCGATCCGCGTGAAAATAGCTTTGGAATTTCCCCCGTAGTCCTTTCGACTGAGAGCATCGGCGACGATGTTTGCCTTACCCGGATGGTAAAGCAACTCGCAATCGTAATCCTTTAATAATTCTAACCACCTCCGTTGCCTCATGTTTAACTCCTTTTGATCAAATATATGTCTTAAACTTTTGTGGTCCGTATAGAGAGTGCACTTCGTGCCATATAGGTAGTGTCGCCATAATTTTAAGGCAAACACCACTGTCGCTAATTCCAAATCGTGGGTTGGGTAGTTGACTTCATGTGTCTTTAGTTGTCGTGATGCGTAAGCGATCACTTTACCCCTTTGCATTAGAACACAACCCAAGCCCATCTTCGATGCATCGCTATAAACCACAAAATCTTCCGTCCCATCGGGTAGAGATAAAATGGGAGCTTCGCAAAGCTTCCTTTGTAGAGTTCGGAACGCCTTCTCTTGACACTCGGTCCACACAAATTTCACGTTCTTTCGAGTTAAGGCCATCAATGTTGAGGCTACCTTGGAAAAGTCTTGGATGAATATCCGGTAGTATCCCGCCAATCCTAGAAAACTCCGGATTTTCGATGGACTCTTGGGTGGTTCCCAATTCATCATAGCCTCGATCTTTGTGGGGTCCACTTTCACTCCCAAAAAATGCACCTCTTGGAGCCAAAAGTTGCACTTTAAAAACTTTGCGTAGATTTTTTCTCGTCTGAGAACCTCCAATACCTCTCGAAGGTGTTGCTCATGACTCTCTTCGTCTTTAGAGTAAACCAAGATGTCATCGATGAACACAATTACCGACTTATCGAGAAATGGTCAGGACACTCGGTTCATCAAATCCATGAATATAGCTGGCGCGTTGGTTAGACCGAACGACATCACTAGAAACTCGTTGTGACCATAACGCGTCCTAAACGCCGTCTTTGGGATGTCGTCCTTTGTCACCTTTACTTGATGGTACCCCGACCGAAGATCGATCTTTGAGAAATAACCCGCACCTTGAAGTTGATCAAACAAGTCGTTAATCCTTGGGAGTGGATACTTGTTCTTCACTTTACTTTATTCAATTCTCTGTAGTCGATGCACATCCTCATTGAGCCGTCCTTCTTCTTGACGAACAAGAACAGAGCTCCCCAAGGTGACGAATTCGGTCGAATAAAACCCTTCTCGAGAAGGTCTTGGAGTTGAGTCATCATTTCTTACATCTTGGTAGGGGCCAGCCGGTAGAGAGCTCGGGAAATCGGAGCTGCTCTCGGAATGAGTTCAATCCAGAATTCTACTAGACGATCGGGTGGCAAACCAGACAAGTCTTCCGTAAATACATCGGGAAACTCGCGTACCACCCTAACATCTTCTATCTTCCTCTTCTCGAGTTTTGTGTCGATTGCGTACGCCAAGAATGATGAGCACCCTTTCGCCAAACATTTCCGTGCTTTTGATCATAGAGATGACCGCCACTTCACCCTTTCTCCTCTCATCATAAATTATCGTCGCCTCTCCATCCACCACAGGTAGTTGGATCATTCTCTTGGAACACTAGATCTCGGCTTGATTTCCCACTAACCAATCCATTCCCACTACCACGTCGAACCCTCCAATTTGTATTGGCATCAAGTTAATGGGGAATATCTTCCCTTCAACCTCGAGAGAGCAATCTCTCACAACATCTCGGATTATCACTTGACCCTCGTTAGCTATTTCTACTACTATAGATTCCTCTAAACTACTCATAGGCATGGCAAGCTTTTGACAAAATACATCGGATACGAAGGAGTAACTAGCACCCGAATCAAGCAATATACGTGTAGGCACGAAGTTTAGGAGAAACGTACCCGATACTACATCAGTAGAGGCTTTGGCTTCCTCAGTAGTCATTTGAAAATCTCTTCCGGCCGTTCTCGGATGATCTATCTTCTTTCCGCCTTTTCTGCCGGTCTTTAACTTCGGACATTCATCTTTAACATGCCCCGGCTCTTTGCACTCGAAACACAATCGCCCCTTGACGGGACAATCTTTGTAGGCGTGTCCGGGCTTTCCGCATTTGAAACAAACTCCGGGAACGAATATGCACGGGCCAAAATGTTTACTCCGACACTTGGAATACCACTTGGCCTCGCGCCTAGAATCGGATCCCCGTTGGTAGTTGTTGCTAAAAGGTATTGGTTTCTTGGAGGCCATAGAGTTTCCCTTCCATTTTCTCTTCTCGACCAACCTAGAACCTTCCTATTTACCCCGGTTGTAAGAGTTTTCCATTAACTGTGCCTCCTCTATCGCCTCTCGAAGGGTCGAGGCGTTCGACACTCTAACCATTGACATCATATCGGACGGTAGCCCCTTTATGTAAGCTTTGATCTTTTCTTTCTCTGTTGGGACTAAGTGTCCCACCAAACCCGACTTGTCCATGAATATCCGTGTGTATTCCTTCACGGACAAGTTAACCATCTTCAAGTTCCGGAATTCCTCCGCGATCCGGTCCATCGATCTCTCGTTGCAATACTCCTCTAATAACTTCTCTTTAAACGTTGCCCAAGACAGCTTGGCTAAGATGGTCACCTCAAGGGAAGCGGAATACACATTCCACCAAGTGAGGGCCGCTCCTCTCAGCATTTGCGAGCCGAAGATTGCCTTCTGCCCTTCTCCACACTCGCTTGATCGGAAAGCCTGTTCCATCTCCTGAATCCAACCTACACAAACTATTGGATCATCTGAACCCTTAAACTCTGGTGGTCGGCAACCAAGAAAGGCCTTGAATGTGCAAGTTTTCATCGCTTGCCTGACTCCCAGGGTTGCGGTCTCGTTAGAGGGAATTCCAGATCCGGTTCCCCTGGATCCCGCCACAACTATGTTCTCGTCAACCACTTCAGGTCGACGGTTGTTGATGTCTCGATCCTCCAAGAGTTTTAAGAACATCTCTTGTTGTTGTGCCATGACCCTGTTCATAGCCTGCATCATTCGGTCCATCATTCTTGTCTCCGCCGTTGCTTACTCCATGATGGGCTCTTCGGCCTCCAAATTGCGTCGGGGTATGTGCTCGGGTCCCCCGCCCAATACAATAACTCGGCTAGAGGGTTCCTCTTCTGCAGTCACCCGCGGATGGTCGGCCGTGGATGTTGTGGCCTCTTGACCTTCCGGTCGGTTTCTGGTGTTAACCATGAGTCTGCCATACATAAATACGCAATAGAATGAGAAACGAGCTCACAGACATATCACAAGGAAACATACTACTACACTTATCAATTATTATAACAACAGTAGATCAAGTATGCTCACGTAAAACATCTTCATAATAACGTTAGCTAAGTGGAATTATGAACACATGATACGTAAGAGTTCTCATTACCATCACTACAACTTTCAACTTGTGTAAGTTCCGTCGGTTCTAAGACCATCCTATCTTAAGAGTTCTACCCCATCTCACGATTCATAGCTTAATAGTCTCAGCTTAAATCTAGGCATCTTGCAATCATACCTAGTTCACTTAAACTAAGGCTCTGATACCAACTTGTAACATCCTAAAATTAGGGTGAAATTAAAAAGTAAAAATTTGGCTATATGACGTCTGTAAATGGTAGAAACCAATCTACCCAAAAAGGAAGATCCAATAACCTGTAAGATACGGATATAACAATCTAAACCAATGTACGCCAACCCAACACGGGGAATAAAGTACGACTATTACAACCCAAGAACAATCAAAGAATACAATTCAACAACCTACTAATCTAACTTGGTCAAGTCAGATTAAGGTCGGGTGTCGCTATTCTTCCAAAAGGTATAATATCTATACTTCAAGTATTGGTCACTATATCAACAAAAAGACCATTCTCGACCCCAAGGCCGTCCAATCAATCCCGACGATTCCCACCACTAGAATGACCTGCCATACATGACAACCAAAAAGCAAGTGTTAGGCTAATGCCTAGTAAGTACAATTAAGCAGAAACAAAATTAAATGATAAACCCGTTTGAAATCGTGTGGCCGATCTAGTCGTGAACTAAATCAAAACAAATCCAATAAATCATTAGCGTTCGTTAAATACCGACAACAAGTAAAATCACATAGCGAGCTCAACTACTCCAAGTCTATTGCCCGAAAACATCAACTCAACCACTCCAAGTCTATTCTTGAGAGTCCCAAAACAGGGGAACTCAAGCACAATTGGAATTACACCTTACTGTCCATGGGACGTTGCCCGACCGTATAGGCCCACACCTTACTTACCATGGATCCTAATGCCTATTCCGTGCTAATGAGGTGAATCGAACTTCCCCAAGCGGGACATCGGAACACAGTGCCTATGGATCCATTACACTACGACCAAGACCAAAACATACTAACGCATTCGTTACAAATAATGTATGTAAAGCCTAAGTACCCAAATCATATTTATATACATGCTTTCTGATATGAACCTTGATCCCCACCATCGTGGAGTAATTAATAGCACAATCCATCAACACTGCAACGTTAAGCTTTAATACAAGAAAATCCAGATTAATGATGACTAGCTTATTTCTTAAATCCCACCAAAACCCTACTTTTCACTTTGGGTTTTATCAAAATTCCATGGAACAAATATTAGTTATCAAAAGAGTTGATAAGCATAAAAAACATAAATTTGTTTAAAACACAATCCCTTGAAACCCATGTTTAAGCCATAACCCCAATATTTCCAAAATCCGAGGTTAGGTCAAAAGCACAACAAAATCCAAATGTGATTAGGAGACAAGGATGAGTTTGTTAATACATAAACCCTAGCATTTATATAAGAGCAATGGGTAAGAAAAATCACCTTGTAAGTAGAATGAAAACCCTAGCTTGAGGAGACTTGGGTGGTGTGGAAAAAGAAATTGAATCTTAACCACTAGAGCTCTTTAGTGTAACACCCTCAAATTTCCCAAGAGGTGCCACGTAATTTTACTTATTAAAACATTAATTTATTCGAAACTAAAAAAAACTATTAACATCGTATTACAGCGGAAGTCTCACAAAAAAAATCATTTTAGAATCCAAAAATGACCCGTCCCATACCAGGTTACAATACATAATATTTCAATTAATTTCAAATAAAAGTCTAGACATCTTATTTAAAAGAAACTCGATGAATTTATCCCCTACGCAAGTCCCTTGCCTTTGTCCATCTTTGAACTTCCGGCCCCTGAGATGCATACTAATAGTCAGGTTTATAAAGCTCAGTGAGTTCATGGTTTTCGTGCATAATCATACAAATCCCAACATGTAAATAAAATATCAATAATCATGCACATATATTTGAAACCCTTAAAATAATGCAAGAGCTCTTAAAAATGAACCGTCGGGTTAGGGTCTTACCGTCGTTGGTATTTTTTCCCGGGTTATACGATCACCCATCCCTTGGAAGTGCCATCCCTTACGACACATCAACCCATTCCCATACCCGACTAAAATAAACCCATTCATGACATGCTAATCAATGTTTAAAAATATCACGTAAACATTTAGCATGCAATACATAATTAATAATTCACATACATGTATCAAACCTGAAAACATGTATATATAAAATAACATAATGCTCAAATACATTTTACGTAAGCATACATCCCAGTTAATGTCTCATGAAGACTCACCTTGTGTAATATAGATTTACCCGTTACTCGATAGCTCCCAATCCTATACAAGTTGTAACACTTTCTAAGTATCTTTTCAAATAAGAATGTTCTTATCGAACGATCTCATTAACGGTCTCCTAATATATGATTTAATTTCCAAATATTTCGACTATTCAGGAAACCAAAATAATCATATATCATTATGATGATTAAAAGGATAATTCCTACATTAATAAATGTGTATATATATATGTATATAATCCATGGACATACAAATATGCATGGCCTAGATTCCATTTACACATTACCCTCTTTATTTATATATATATATATATATATATATATATATATATATATATATCAATGAGCAAGCATATCCTTTTAAACAAAAGCTTCACCAGGCAGTGTATACATAGTCATTTCTACTCATGTTCAAGACCACAACCTAGCTTCTGTTTCTTTGTTGAAACCGTAACTTTTTTCCCTTTTCAAGATTGAAACATATATACACGACCCTTTTGGATTTTTGTCCAGACTTATACTCGGTTGTGTTCGACCAATGTACGACCCTTTTTTTTCTTCATGTTTTTTTTTCGAATCGTAACGGAACCGAATACAGTCTCCATTGTGAATCGAAGGATCGTCCATTTTTCGATTAACTAATCGATCACTAATGTAATATTGAACCATTAATTTTTGTTTTTACCTCAATGTCGTTGCGATCGATCGTTGATCTCGAATCGTCTACTTCTCTTTCTCGACAACTTTCCCTCCCTCTTGGTTATCTCAAAGGGTCATGAGGTGAATGAGTTTATTAACCTTTTGCATCCCATGTATATATAGGTATTTTTTTTTTCATTTCGATATTCTCATTCCCCAATTACGAAGATGTGATTTTTCCCTTCCATAACAATTACACTGCGGTTTCCTACTTTCCATCTTAAATTCGTATATGTTTCCATAATATAAAGATTCCTCCATAAACTTGAAATTAATAAATATTTCCTTAAAATAACTTTATTTCCATTCTTTTATTTGTTGACTTTTTTTAGAACCCGACAAAGGTTATTTTCACTATTTGATACCCCTAGTCCTTCGTTAAAATGTTCTTTACAAAATGTCCCTTATTTGGGGTGTTACAACTCTCCCCCCCCCCCCATAAAATCCGATTTCGTCCCCGAAATCACTCCCCGGTGAATAGTTGTGGGTACTTGGCTCTCATCTCCGTTTCCAGTTCCCACGTCATTTTCGATCCTTTGTGAAATTTCCATTTGACAAGGACCAATGGAATGGTCTTGTTCCGCAATCTCTTCGTTTTCGTATCCAAAACTTGAACTGGTTCTTCAACATAACTCAATTTATGATTGATCTCCACATCTTTCAATGCCACGATCGTTGATTCGTCAGCTAAGCACTTTCTCAAATTTGACACGTGGAACGTGTCATGAATCCCTTGTAGTTCTTCCGGTAGCTTCAAACGATAGGCCACTGCCCCTACCCTTGCTGTAATCTCAAATGGTCCTACATATCTCGGACTTAGTTTCCTGCGTTTTCCAAAACGTACCACTCCTTTCCAAGGTGATATCTTAAGCATCACTCGATCCCCAACTTGAAACTCTAAAGGCTTCCGCCTTTTATCCGCATAACTTTTTTGCCAGTCTTGCGCGATCTTTATCCTTTCCCTTATCTGTGCTATCTTATCAGACGTTTGTTGAACTAACTCCGGTCCAGCCAGTTGCCTTTCCCCAATGACTTCCCAACACAAAGGTGTTTTGCACTTTTGACCATATAAAGCTTCGAAAGGTGCTGCCTTAATGCTCGAATGATAGTTGTTGTTGTATGCGAACTCTATTAATGGTAAGTGGTTGTCCCAACTACCCCCAAAATCGATAGTGCATGCCCTTAGCATATCTTCCAGTGTTTGTATCGTCCTTTCACTTTGACCATCAGTTTGTGGGTGATAGGCAGTACTTAAATTCAGACGAGTTCCCATTTCTTGTTGAAAGCTTGCCCAAAACCTCGATGTGAATCTCGCATCCCTATCCGAGACAATCGATAGCGGCACACCATGCCTTGACACTATCTCATTGACGTATAGTTGATCCAACTTTTCCAATGTATATTTTTCACTGATTGGTAGGAAGTGAGCAGACTAAGTCAATCGATCAACAATTACCCAGATCGCATCATGCCCTCTTACCGTATTTGGTAGCTTAGTTACAAAATCCATTGTTATCATATCCCACTTCCATACTGGTATTTCCATTTATTGTAGCATTCCCGATGGTTTTTGGTGTTCCGTCTTCACTTGTAGGCAAGTCAAGCACTTCTCCACATACTCCGCTACTGATTTCTTCATTCCAGGCCACCAGTAGCTCTCCTTTAAACTTTTGTACATTTTATCGCTACCCGGGTGCATGGTATACTTAGACTTATGTGCCTCGTCTAGTACCTTGCTTCTCAAATCACCCATGTTAGGAATCTACACCCGATTCCCAAATCTATATACTCCGCTTGCCTCAACTGTTAGTGACTTAATTTGCCCAACCATCCTCTATTTCTTAATATTTGCTTCAAGTAAAGCTTCCCCTTGAGCACCCCGTATTTGATCTATCATATCCACCTTTAGGTTCATCCACATGGCCCGCACACGAATAGGCTCAACCCTTTCCTTCCTGCTTAAATCGTCTGCTACCACGTTCGCTTTGCCTGGATGATAATGGATTTCACAATCGTAATCCTTGAGAAGTTTCATCCATATTCTTTGTCTCATATTCAATTCCTTCTTATCAAAAAGGTACTTTAGGATCTTATGATCAATATAAATCATGCATTTTGTACCATATAGATAGTGTCTCCAAATCTTCAGTGCAAACACCACTGCTGCTAACTCCATATCATGGGTTGGGTATTTCTTCTCATGTTCCTTCAACTGACGTGATGCATAAGCGATCACCTTTCCCCGTTGCATAAGTACACAACCTAAACCCATCTTAGAAACATAACTATAAACAACGAAGTCTTCCGTTCCTTCTGGTAAGGCGAGGACTGGCGCACTACTCAATTTGCTCTTGAGTGTTAAAGTTCTTCTTGTTTTTCTCCCCAGTCAAACTTGACCGATTTCTTTGTCAACTTCGTCATAGGCGTTGCTAGTTTGGAGAAATCCTGGATGAATCTCCGGTAATAGCCTACTAAACCTAGAAAGCTCCGGATTTCCGACACAGATTTTGGTGGCTCCCAATCCATGACTGCCTCTATCTTTGCCGGATCCACCTTGATTCCTTCCGAGTTGACTACGTGACCAAGAAACTGCACTTCTCGTAACCAAAATTCACATTTTGAGAATTTGGCGTATAATTTTTCCCTCCTCAGTAGTTCCAGAATAATTCTTAAATGTTTTCCATGCTCTTCTTCGCTTTTTTAATAAATAAGAATGTCATCGATGAAGACAATGACAAACTTATCCAAATACGACCCACACACCCTATTCATCAGATCCATGAATGTTGCAGGTGCGTTTGTCAGTCCGAACGACATTACTACAAATTCGTAATGACCATATCGAGTTCTGAAAGCCGTTTTTGGCACATCCTCTTCTCGAACCTTCAATTGGTGGTAACCTGATCTCAAATCTATCTTCGAGAAGTGGCTAGCTCCTTGTAACTGATCAAACAAGTCATCGTTTATTGGCAATGGGTATCTATTCTTGATCGTGAGCTTGTTGAGCTCGCGATAGTCAATGCACATCCACATTGAGCCATCCTTTTTCTTAACGAATAGGATTGGTCCTCCCCAAGGCGATGAACTTGGTCTGATAAACCCCTTGTCCAACAACTCCTGAAATTGTTTCATCAACTCTTGCATCTCCGTTGGGGCTAATCAATAAGGTGCACGTGCAGCAGGAGCCACACCTGGCACCAAGTCAATACGGAATTCAACTTGACGTTCCAGTGGTAATCCTGGTAAATCATTAGGGAAAACTTCTGGGTACTCATTCACTATTGGTACCTCTTGCACCGTTCTCTTTTCCAGCTTAGCGTCGATTGCATACGCTAAGTAAGTGATGCATCCCTTCCGAAGGCATTTTTTTTCCTTTAATGTGGTGATGATTCCCACACTACCCTTTCTTCGATCCCCATAGACGTGAACCGTCTGCCCTTCTGGAGTCTGGATCTTGATCATATTTTGGTGACACACAATTTGCGCCTGGTTTTCGGATAACCAGTCCATCCCCAAAACCACATCAAATCCCCTAAGCACATGGGCATAAGTCTAACAGGCAATTCCCTACCATCTATACAGATCGTGCATCCATTAATTATTTCATCTACCTTAACCTGATTACCGTCAGCGGTTTCTACAGTGTAGCTTTTCCCTAGTCTACAGGCATCTTTATTCAAATAGCGGCAGAAAGTAGAAGAAACGAAACTACCATTTGCACCCGAATCAAACAACACATGAGCATAAACATTGTTTACAAGAAACATACCCGATACGACATCAGGAGACTCCCTAGCCTCCTCAAAAGTCATGTTGTATGCTCGTCCCGGTCCCTTTGGCAGTTCCTTCTTCTTTTCCGATCCCTTACCCGGTCCGTTACCCAAAGTCCTAAAATTGATCACCGGCCCCTTCCGGATCTTAGGGCATTCAGACCGTAGATGCCCTGATTCCCCGCATTCATAACAAGATTTGTTTTCAGTACACTCCCTTGAGGTGTGTCCGGGTTTTCCACACCGGTAACACGTCACTTTCCCTACCCCAACACTCTCCCTCGTGTCTTCGATTGCATTTGGTGCACTGAGGAATAGTGAGCTCCTCACTTCGTGCCTTCACATGTGTCGTCACCCCCTTGAATTTCTTTGCCAACTTATTTGTGTCTTCCCATTTTCTTTTGGCATCCCTCCTTTCCCCAGTTGCCTTGGCATCATTCTCTTCAGCAACAGTCGCCATCTCCACAGCTTGAACAAACATGGTTATTTTGGTCATATCCACGTATCGTTTTATCTCTATCCTTAGACCATCCTTGAATCGGTCTATCTTTCTTTGCTCAGTTGCCACTTGATAACTAGCAAACCTAGCCTTCTTCAAAAATTCGTTCACATATTCATGAACTGATGACGATCCTTGTTCCAACCTCAAGAACTCTGACTCCAACTTCTTCACCTCTGATTGTGTACAATACTTATCCATCAACATCTCCTTCATCTGCTCCCAGGTCAGGGTAGTAATTTCCTCATCCCCTCGAATGGCGCATTCCATTTCCCACCAATGGAGTGTCGAATCCCCAAAGGTGGTAGCGGCGTAAGTCACCTTTTGTTCCTCTGAACACTTGCAGATCTTAAAGCAGTTCTGCATTTTGAACACCCAGTTCATTAGGGCAACCGGGCCCTCTACACCTTTAAACTCCTTTGGGCGAGTGCTACTAAAGGTCTTGTAACTGCAACCCTTTTCCTTAACTTGTGGTTCCTCCTTCAGTTGTTTTGGCGATTCCACCTTGTATGTGACCGATACTTCCATTTTCTCAGTAGTCTGGGAATTAACCACTGTTTTCTCCTTTTGGGTGCTCATTTCCTCCTCTTCTTCGGGGTCCTTAAATTTGTCACCCAACATCTCCTTCATCATATTTGGAAGGGTATTCTGAAGGACTTGAGTCAATCTTTCAGTTATTACTTCTTCAGTGAGGACGTTTCCTCCCCTCCTATTTCCCCCTCGTACGCTTCGGGTAGCGAAACTTGCATGCACAGAATGAGTCGCACTTGAACTTACGGCGATACCACAACCTCGACCGCGACCACGACCTCTTCCGGTTGGTAGTGGCTGAATTTCATCTCCCTCTCTGATAATAGTAGCTCTTGCAGATTCACGTGAAACCATTCTGATCGCACAATATTGTTACTATAATGGCTCTAGCACTACTTAGATAAACTATTATTACTCATGCGTTTATGTCAAAGTGAAACATATAATCCATACATCACATAATTTTACCATCGATATTTTCAACACATAAATTGCAACTCATATAATATCATATTATATCAAGAGAGAATTCATACACTTTTATATCATAACAAAATTTAGGGTTCATAACTCCCTTAACAAAACCAATTCCTATAAGTATCAAAACAAAACTTTTAAAATAATATTGGAACCAAAATCTCTCACTTGATAACTGTTGGGATTTAATGTTCAAAAGGGTTTCAAAAACTCATGAAAGATTAAGAATATCTTTCTTGCAACGGAAGCAAAAAAAATTTTGAACAAAAATATAAAACAAAATTATTCCCACCAATGATCTTGTTACATGCAATGAAAAGATATAACTTAAAACAAAGGAATGTTTGGAGATATAACCTTTGAAGACTTTGAATCCTCACGGGAGGTTGATCATTGATGAAGATGGTAGAACCCAAGGTAGAGTTCCTCTATCGGTATCCACCAACAAGCTCCAACACCTTATAGAATGCTAGTTCCTTCTTGATGATGCAAAAGAGGTTCGTCCACCAAAAATCTAATCAATAGATTTTGTAGAAGAAAAAGACGACACCAATGGTAGTGGTGGCCATGAGTTTTAGAGAGAGAGAGGAGAGATGGCCTTTTTCTTTTTCTAAAAAGGAACGCTATCTTGAACTTGCAAGAGCCCCTTTTTATTGTCATATTTCCATGGTTTCAATTTTGATGGTTTTCCAAAACCATCAAGTCCACCAATAAAAATGGGCCTAACCATGCAATTTTTCATTTAAAACCATCTAGTTTAAAGTTTGACCATGCAAGACTTTGTCTCTTGATCCCCTTAGTTTGAATAGTTAAAATCATAACTTTAACAATTCAAACTTTATTACTATAAGTCCCTCTTTTAATTCTAGTTACATATGAGTCCATCATATTATAAATAAACTAGAATCTTTTATTTGCATCAATTATTATGAATCACATTCAATAATAATTTTCAAGAATTATTAATATTTATCAAGAATTGAATTCTATAAATATTAATTAGGTATCTACTTGTTTTGGTGTGACCCTATAGGATCATATATTACCGGCAATATTATTTTATAATCATTTTTGAGCATATAGAACCAACAATCTCCCACTTGCTCAAGATTGCATTATAGAATAATATAGATAGTGGTGGACGTCTAGCAACATCTCACTGCCCCCAGCAATGTATGACTGTATGTGCCATTCATCAACATCCAATTCCCACAAGCTCAAAGCTTCAATTGATGTATAAGGTGTGGTATCAATTATCCCTTTGTTCGGACATCATGTTGAACATGAGACATGGATCACTATCATTCTCATATGTCGTTCAACTTTTGGTAAGGCGCCTTAGATGTCTCACTCTTAAACCATTTAGAGGAACAAATCCCATTTTGACTACATACACCTCTTATGCAATTCATACTATACCCAATGATGGCCTTTATAGCTGTCTAATATTTCAAGATCAGCGGTTAACCATATCAAAGCACAGTACTCCCTACACTCAATTCCCTAATATGCATCTCAGGTCAAAGGATACAAAGATATTACCTTTATTCAAGTGTCACTCATGACAACGATCCATGAAGTGATCTTGAAGCGGGTCATGTCCAGTACTTGTTTCCTAGCAAGTACCTATGAACTTGGTTGCAACACTTTGCCACTTTTACCCTTAAAAGTCAACCAATCCAATTCATATTAGTCTTACTTCATTGTTGTTCCCACAACTATGACCAACTTATGGACATTTAGAATAACTAATTTATTCAAGGATTAAACATGCTAATATGGAACTCAACAAGTATTTAATGAAAAACATTTACAAATTAATTCATTTGAATAGTTGTTGTTTAACACTGTTCCAAAATCCAAACACTAAACCAGATCAAATCCATTCACTAGAATAACGAAGTCCTATAGCTCTAGCGTGATCCTCATGCTTAGCTGGTGGAAGAGACTTTGTGAGTGGGTCTGCTAAATTTTGATCTGTATGAACTTTGCGAATACTTATTTCACCTCTTTCAACTTCATCCCGTATATAGTTGAATTTTCGGTGAATGTGCCTGGTCCTCTTCTGTGACATGGCATCATTAGCTATAGCTATGGCACCCTCATTATCACATAGGATTTCTAGGGAGTCCTGAATGGTAGGGACCACCCCTAGATCTTCAATGAACTTCTTTATCCAGACAGCTTCTTGTGCAACCTCTGAAGCAGCAATGTACTCTGACTCTGTAGTGGATTGTGCAACCACACTCTGCTTGGAACTCATCCAAGAGACCGCGCCTCCATTCATAATAAAGACAAAACCTGACTGTGACTTACAATCATCCATATCCGTTTGAAAGCTAGCATCAGTGTAGCACTTTACACTAAGACTTTGTTTCTGACCTCCATAGATAAGGAACATTTCTTTAGTTCTTCGTAAGTACTTTAGAATGTTCTTCACAGCAATCCAGTGACCTTCTCCTAGATCTTGTTGGTATCTACTCGTCATGCTCAAAGCATATGATACATCCGGTCTTGTGCATATCATAGCATACATGATGGATCCAATTGCAGAAGCATATGGAATGCCACTCATTTTGTCTCGCTTAGCCTGTGTGCTAGGACATTGAGATTTGCTCAATATGGTACCAGATGGCATCGGCAATGATCCTCTCTTAGAGTCCTGCATCTTGAACCTTTTCAAGATTTTGTCAATGTATGCATTTTGACTTAAACCTATAAGCCTTCTTAATCTATCTCTATAGATCTTTATACCAAGAATATAAGTTGTTTCACCCAAATCTTTCATTGAGAAACATTTCTCAAGCCAAGCCTTAACCTCTTTCATAGAAGGAATATCATTTCCAAAGAGCAGTGTGTCATCCACATACAATACTAGGAACATTACAATGTTCCCACTAGTTTTCTTGTAAACACATGGCTCATCTTTATTTCTTATGAAACCAAATTCTTTGATTTTCTCATTAAAACGAAGGTTCCAGCTTCGAGATGCTTGTTTTAGTCCATAAACAGATCTCTTGAATTTACACACTTTATTAGGATACTTTGGATCGACAAAACCTTCAGGCTGAACCATATAGACATCTTCAGTTAAGTGTTCATTCAGAAAAGCCGTTTTGACGTCCATTTGCCATATCTCATAGCCATAGTATGCAGCAATGGCAAACAATATTCTAATAGACTTTATCATAGCCACAGGAGAGAAGGTCTCATCATAGTCAATACCATGAGTTTGAGTGAAACCTTTTGCCACAAGTCTTGCTTTGTACGTGTGCAGATTTCCATCCATGTCGGTTTTCTTCTTGAAAACCCATTTGCTTCCTACAGTTTTGCCATTGGGAGGAAGATCAACCAAGTCCCTTACTTGATTATCATACATGGATTGCATCTCAGTATTCATGGCTTCGAGCCAATTACCAGACTCAGAACCTGTCACAACATCCTAGTAGTTGGTGGGTTCATTAGAATCCACCATGAAACAACATTCATCATAAGAGATGAAAAAACCATATCTTTCTGGTTCCTGTCGAATTCTACCATATTTGTGAATACTATATGTTACATTTGTCTCCTGACCAACCATTTGTTCAGGGTCAACATCCTCATGTTGAGCACTAGTACCAACCTCAGGTGCATCAGCTAATGGTTCTTCTTCAAGCACCATTTGCTTCCCACTAGAATCTTCCATTAGAAACTTGGTTTCCAGGAATTCAGCTTTTCGAGCTATAAATACTTTATTCTCAGTGGGATTGTAGAAGTAATATCCAATACAGTCTTTAGGATATCCTACAAAAATGCATTTAGTAGATCTGGGATCTAATTTGTTTGAAGCCTCTTGTCTCACATAAGCCTCACATCCCCATACCTTTAAATAGGATAAGGATGGAACCTTTCCATTCCAGATCTCATAAGGAGTTTTATCTACCATTTTGGTTGGAGCCATATTTAAAATACGGGCAGCCGTAATTAAGGCGTAACTCCAAAATGATAAAGGGAGAGTACTTCTACTCATCATAGAGCGAACCATATCTAGTAAGGTTCGGTTCCTCCTCTCAGACACACCATTATGTTGTGGCGTTCTAGTTGGAGTTACTTGTGAGACAATCCCACGATTCTCTAGATGACTCAGGAATTCATCACTTAGATACTCACCTCCTCTATCGGAGCGAAGGATTTTAATGGTTTTGTTGAGTTGATTTTCAACTTCACTTTGAAATAATTTGAACATTTCAAATGATTCATGTTTATGTTTCATCAAATAAACATATCCATAACGACTGAAGTCGTCAGTGAAGGTGTAACATCCCCCATCCCCGTGGTCTGGAACGGGTGATGTCACATACGGGACTTAACATAATTACACAACTAAATCAGATCTACTAATAAACTCCAAACATATATTACAATCCAAAATCTTACACTTCAAAAAGTGTTTATAAACTTAGAACGTTTATATAATAATGTGATTCTAAGAACTCCAAAATTTCACGCTCGATCTCAAGTCCCGTCCCCGTAAACGTCACTTCGTACCTGCCGTGTCAGAAAACAAAAAAACACGGCTGAGCACAGGGCTCAGTGAATGGATTATAATATAAATTCGTAAATAATAATGAAAACATCAATAACGAAGCGGAAGACTTAAAAATTCATTCGATGAAAGTTCTTTAAACTCAAGTTCATAACAAAAGAGATGTTCAGTAATTTTCAAAGACAATAATTTCAAGAACAGTTCACACTTTAATTTCAAAACGTAATATAAATAACGTCCGTCAATTCCTATCGTTGTGTTCGTGGGTGGCCAAACCACACGAACTGGGTCGGCATGCGGGCACACACAACGGATCCCCCGTGAATTTAACCACGGTCACATATTCTGTGGGTAAAATCTAGAATCGATTCATCCGCCCTGGAGCCAACAAAGTCAGCCAAGTCCTCCCAGAGTGGGTTCACGTAAGCCACATAGGCTTAACTCTGGTGGACCGTCATCTGCAGGACGCTATGACAACAAAGCCGCCATAGAAGGCATCCCAAATAATGTGCCCATTTATTGGGTTCTTCTAAAATCAACGAAAACTAAACAAATGTCACTTACCCAAATGGCGATCACAGAAATTATAATCTATATACTTCACATTTTTCATAAACAATCTCATACGAGACACATTTTAATAAAACATCAAAATGTTCAAACAATTGATTCAATAAACCAAATCAATGTGTATGTGTGTGTGTATAATTCCACATTTGTTGATCACGTTCAATTGATCAATCACAAGGTGGTGAACCACCTTTAGGAAGGGTCAACTACAACAACTAGTTGCCCACGATTCAAAAGAAATGAAATCCATACCTTGATTGGATTGAGATGCAACACGTAATTAATCGAGACCGACTACGAACTTTAACCCGTTCGATTGCCTATTTAAACCATCAATTATTAATAATCGCATAACCTAAAACTCAATGGTTATATTATAAGCTTAAGCACGGATTTTGTTCACGTAGACATTAAACCGGTCACTTGGTGTGCGGTTAAACATCTAGATACAAATATCACCGTTTTAATTCTAAACTTTACCCGTTTGTAATTTTGACAAAAACAAACATTCCTATACATGTTTATGATTATAACTTTACAATATATAATCATAATCTACCAACCAACTTCAACTACCCTAACTTACCAACTTAAATGACATAACAATAAATTTATACCTCTAAGAAGGGCTCGAAGAGTAGATTCCGAATATGTAATTATTTCTTCGATTACTTCAACGATTTGAAAGAAAATCTAGAGAGAAGGAGAATTTTAGAGAGAGAGAAAAATGGCGGTGTATTGAGAATGAAGGAGACGATGGTTTTCTTTGTTTTTGTAATTTTTTTAATTTTTTTTTATATATAATTATTAGTTTGGTTAAATGACGACTTTTACCCCTCAACTATCTTTGGTTGCTATTTTTAATTACGGTTCAATTCGGGTAAGAAAAAAAATATACGTTTTATTTTAAAACCGGGTCTTACAATTATTCCCCCCCTTAAAAAGAGATTTCGTCCCCGAAATCGAATTTACACAGGAAACTTACATCGATTAAAGAATTCGGGGTACTCCTGTTGCATGTGCTCCTCAGTTTCCCACGTCGCCTCACGTTCAGAATGATTTTTCCATAGAACTTTTACGAAAGGAATCACTCTCTTTCGTGTACCTCTCTCATCACATCACGATCAATAATCGCTTCAGGTTCCTCGCGATAAGAAAGATCAGGTTCTATGTGTTCCAAGGGATATTCAATGACGTGTAAGGGATGATAGTTGTACCCTCGAAGTGAAGATACATGGAACACATTATGTATTTGGGATAATTGCGGCGGTAGGGCTAACCGGTAAGCCACAACGCCAACCCTTTCCAGAATTTCGAAGGGACCAATATATCTCGGGCTCAACTTTCCTTTTAGACCGAAACGTCTGATACCCCGAGTTGGGGAAACTTTCAAGAAAACTTTATCTCCCGGTTGGAACTCGATAGGTCGTCTTCGCTTGTCGGCGTAGCTCTTTTGACGAGCTTGAGCCTCTTTCATCATTTGACGTGCAATTTCGACCTTCTCGGTAGTAACTTGTACCAGTTCTGGGCCTTCAAGAATACGTTCTCCAACTTCATTCCAACAAGTCGGTGTTCGACATTTTCGGCCATAAAGTGCTTCATACGGGGCCATGCCGATACTTGACTGCCAACTATTATTATAGGAGAACTCTATTAGGTACAAATAACTATCCCAACTTCCATGCCATTCCATCGCACATGCTCGGAGCATATCCTCCAGTGTTTGAATCGTACGTTCAGATTGCCCATCAGTTTGCGGATGAAAGGATGTACTAAAATTCAAACGTGTGCCCCAAGCTTTATGTAAACCTTCCCAAAATCGAGATGTAAAACGTGGGTCTCGATCGGAGGTAATTGATACAGGAGTGCCATGGAGACGTACAATCTCACGTTGGAATACTTCTGTCAATTTATCTATTGACCATGTTTGTCGGATAGGAAGAAAATGAGCCGATTTCGTTAGTCGATCAACCACTACCCAAATTGCATCGTGTTTCAAGGTCGTGCGGGGTAGTCCGACTACAAAATCCAGAGTTACGTATTCCCATTTCCACACGGGAATGTTCAACGATTGGAGAAGACCACCCGGACGTTGATGTTCACTTTTAACTTGTTGACAAGTGAGACAACGAGCTACAAAATCGGTGATATCTCGCTTCATTCCAACCCACCAGTAATGGGTCTGTAAGTCGCGATACATTTTTGTTGTACCCGGGTGAACGGAAAACATAGATTTATGAGCTTCGGTCAGAATCTGATCTTTAAGCTCCGAGTTATTCGGAACACAAAGACGATCCCGAAACCATAACACGTGATCATCATCGATCCTGAATTCCGAACTAACATTCTCTTTTACTTGCTGGAAGTTCGCCCACAATTCACCGTCATCTTGTTGGGATTCTTTTATCCGAGAAATTAGAGTCGGTTCTACCATCAGATTCGATAGAATTTCTGTTTGTGATCTCGGATAGATTTCCAGTCCGAACCGTTCAATCTCCAAAGCTAACTCTGTAGGAACAAGTAACGAGGAAACCTGTCCCACAACTTTACGACTTAAAGCGTCGGCGACTACATTAGCCTTACCCGGATGATACTGTATATGAACATCGTAATCCTTTAGAAGTTCGAGCCACATTCGTTGACGCATATTTAACTCTTTTTGAGTAAATATATATTTAAGGCTCTTGTGGTCGGTGAAAACTTCACATGTTTCACCGTACAAATAATGACGCCAAATTTTAAGTGCGAAGATAACCGCAGCCAATTCGAGATCGTGAGTCGGATAATTGACCTCATAAGGCTTTAATTGACGTGACGCATATACGATCACTCTACCGTTTTGCATAAGAACACAACCGAGACCTATCTTTGAAGCATCACTGTAAACTTGAAAACCTCCGGTGCCAGACGGTAATACAAGAACAGGTGCAGTAACCAATCGATGCTTCAATTCCTCGAAACTAGATTCTTGTTCAGAACCCCAATTGAATTTGACTCCTTTTCGGAGTAATCGGGTTAACGGTAGAGATGATTTAGAAAATCCTTCAACGAATCGTCTATAATAACCAGCCAGACCTAGAAAACCACGAACTTCAGATACGTTCGTAGGTCGAGGCCATTTAGTGAAAGTTTCAATTTTCGTTGGATCGACTTTGACACCTTCTGCAGAAATTACGTGTCGAAGAAAAGATACTTGATCAAGCCAAAATTCACACTTAGAACGTTTTGCGTATAACTTTTTCGTTCGAAGAGTTTCCAAAACGATGTGAAGATGTTGATCATGTTTCTCTCTTGACTTTGAGTATATCAATATGTCATCAATAAACACGATAACAAAGTCGTCGAGATAATCTTTGAAAACCCGATTCATAAGATCCATAAAGACCGCTGGAGCATTAGTTAGCCCGAAAGGCATTACTAAGAATTCGTAGTGCCCATAGCGAGTTCTGAATGCGGTTTTCGGAATATCACAATCTTGGATACGAAGTTGATGGTACCCGGACCGAAGATCAATTTTGGAAAAGTATCGGTGCCCCTTGTAATTGATCGAACAGATCGTCGATTCTCGGCAACGGATACTTGTTACGGATCGTTACTTTATTAAGCTCCCGGTAATCAATACAAAGACGCATCGTACCGTCTTTCTTTTTGACAAAGAGAACCGGAGCTCCCCAGGGTGAAACGCTGGGTCGAATGAAACCTTTCTTTAATAAATCATCGAGTTGAGTTTTGAGTTCCTTCATTTCAGTTGGAGCCATTCGGTAGGGAGCCTTAGAAATAGGAGAAGCTCCCGGAACTAGATCGATGGTAAATTCGACTTCCCGAACTGGTGGTATACCCGGCAAATCGTCGGGAAACACATCAAGATATTCGGAAACAACAGGTACGGGTGCATATGTAGGGATTATCTGTTCGGGATCTTGTAACGAGGCCAGAAAACCTTCATTACTTTGCCAAGTATACTGGTGCACCGTAATAGAAGTTAAAGCGCTAACATCTTCTTTTGGAGTACCTCCTTGGAAGATTGCCTCTGGTTTGTCAATATCTCCAAATAATATTTGCTTGGCGTTACAGTCTATAGTTGCATGGTGGTGTGACAACCAGTCCATACCCAATATTAATTGAAAGTGGGACATATGCATTGGAAGTAGAGTGACCTCCCGTATGCGATCTCCAACAATTAACGGACAATTTGAAAATCGAGTTAACACACAGATTGAACCACCCATTGGGGTAGATATTACGACTGGACATTCGGTGGTTTGTTCATAAGGTTTTAACCGGGATTCTAATTGTTCAGTAACAACAGAGTGTGTTGCCCCGGTATCAAACAAGGCATAAACAGATAAATCATTTAAGTTAACATGGCCTGAAATCATACCCGCTTGAGATTTGTCGCCAGGTAATGCAAAGACTCGCCCACTAGTAGTTGCTTGTTTTCCTTTTCCTTTTCCAGCTTTAGGACAATTTCTGGCCATATGCCCTTGTTCTTGACAATTAAAACACGAACCGGTCATCTTTAGACACGGACCCGGCCGATGTCGAAGATTGCACTTATCACAAATATTAATTGGACTCGAAACATTTTGACTCCCCCTGTTATAAAACACTGGAAGTCGTGGCGTGAATTGACTTAAACTTTTATGTGGGTTAATGTTCGACTTTGACTTTACAAAACGAGGGTTACCTTGGAAAGATCCAGGTCCACGTTTCTTATTGTCAACGCGTGAAGTTAACTGTTGTTGTTGTGACCGATCAATATTCTTCGCTGCGTCGGCCACTTCAGTAACGGTATTAAAAGGAAGATTCCAGAGACTATCCTTATACTTCGAGTTAAGTGTCCATTTAAACTTATTGGCTTGTTGCGCTTGTGTGCCTGCGGTATTTCCTGCAAAACGAGAAAACTTAAGAAAACGAGCCATGTAGTCGGCAATGGTTTCTTCCTCGCCTTGTTGGATCGTTGAATAGTCTTGCACATAAGCATCGCGATCTGCCGCCGTAAAATACTGTTTGAAGAAAAATTCTTTGAAGTTATCCCAAGATAAGTTCTTAACAGATGGGTCAGTTTGAACGCAAGCTTCCCACCAATTGTTCGCTTCTTTCTCAAACTTGTAACTAGCTAAGCGGACCCTGTAATGATCTGGGACATCCAAGACATTGAATATCTTTTCTATGTGTCGAATCCAGTGTTCAGCGTCTACTGAATCTACGGCCATTGAGAAAGATTGAGGTTTCTGTTTATTAAACCTCTCTAGCCATGTATGCATTTCTCCCGTTGGATTACCCGAACTTGATCCAGGATTTCCAATATTTGATGTAGGACCAGAATTTGGATTTGGATTTGTATTCGGATTTGGAGGAAGATTTTGTGCCGTCTGTCGCATAGCCTGGATGGCTTACTCAAGATATGCAGGCATCATACTTGACATGGTCTGACGGACCACATCAGCAATATTAGTTTCACTAGTACCGCCCACTGGGTTGGGAATTGGGTTACCCTCATGTTGAGATCTGGACTTGCGTGGGCGACCACGTCTCGACATTCTAATACAGAACAACATCAAGATCAGAATTCAAAACAGTTACGGATTGAAAATCAGTAAATATAATTAAATTCTAGTATACCCATTCTAATGTCTACCCAATTCTCACAGGTCAAACTTATTTAATCTACAAGTCGTAACCTATGCTCTGATACCATATTTGTAACATCCCCCGTCCCCGTGGTCTGGAACGGGTGATGTCACATACGGGACTTAACATAATTACACAACTAAATCAGAGCTACTAATAAACTCCAAACATATATTACAATCCAAAATCTTACACTTCAAAAAGTGTTTATAAACTTAGAACGTTTATATAATAATGTGATTCTAAGAACTCCAAAATTTCACGCTCGATCTCAAGTCCCGTCCCCGTAAACGTCACTTCGTACCTGCCGTGTCAGAAAACAAAAAAACACGGCTGAATGGATTATAATATAAATTCGTAAATAATAATGAAAACATCAATAACGAAGCGGAAGACTTAAAAATTCATTCGATGAAAGTTCTTTAAACTCAAGTTCATAACAAAAGAGATGTTCAGTAATTTTCAAAGACAATAATTTCAAGAACAGTTCACACTTTAATTTCAAAACGTAATATAAATAACGTCCGTCAATTCCTATCGTTGTGTTTGTGGGTGGCCAAACCACACGAACTGGGTCGGCATGCGGGCACACACAACGGATCCCCCGTGAATTTAACCACGGTCACATATTCTGTGGGTAAAATCTAGAATCGATTCATCCGCCCTGGAGCCAACAAAGTCAGGCAAGTCCTCCCAGAGTGGGTTCACGTAAGCCACATAGGCTTAACTCTGGTGGACCGTCATCTGCAGGACGCTATGACAACAAAGCCGCCATAGAAGGCATCCCAAATAATGTGCCCATTTATTGGGTTCTTCTAAAATCAACGAAAACTAAACAAATGTCACTTACCCAAATGGCGATCACAGAAATTATAATCTATATACTTCACATTTTTCATAAACAATCTCATACGAGACACATTTTAATAAAACATCAAAATGTTCAAACAATTGATTCAATAAACCAAATCAATGTGTATGTGTGTGTGTATAATTCCACATTTGTTGATCACGTTCGATTGATCAATCACAAGGTGGTGAACCACCTTTAGGAAGGGTCAACTACAACAACTAGTTGCCCACGATTCAAAAGAAATGAAATCCATACCTTGATTGGATTGAGATGCAACACGTGATTAATCGAGACCGACTACGAACTTTAACCCGTTCGATTGCCTATTTAAACCATCAATTATTAATAATCGCATAACCTAAAACTCAATGGTTATATTATAAGCTTAAGCACGGATTTTGTTCACGTAGACATTAAACCGGTCACTTGGTGTGCGGTTAAACATCTAGATACAAATATCACCGTTTTAATTCTAAACTTTACCCGTTTGTAATTTTGACAAAAACAAACATTCCTATACATGTTTATGATTATAACTTTACAATATATAATCATAATCTACCAACCAACTTCAACTACCCTAACTTACCAACTTAAATGACATAACAATAAATTTATACCTCTAAGAAGGGCTCGAAGAGTAGATTTCGAATATGTAATTATTTCTTCGATTACTTCAACGATTTGAAAGAAAATCTAGAGAGAAGGAGAATTTTAGAGAGAGAGAAAAATGGCGGTGTATTGAGAATGAAGGAGACGATGGTTTTCTTTGTTTTTGTAATTTTTTTAATTTTTTTTTTTTATATATAATTATTAGTTTGGTTAAATGACGACTTTTACCCCTCAACTATCTTTGGTTGCTATTTTTAATTACGGTTCAATTCGGGTAAGAAAAAAAATATACGTTTTATTTTAAAACCGGGTCTTACAGAAGGTGATGAAGAATCTAGCACCATCTCTAGACATGGTTATGAAAGGACCACATACATTAGTATGTATGATTCCTAACAGATCTTTTGCTCTTTCACTAGAACCAGAGAAAGGAGCTTTAGTCATCTTCCCACATAAACAGGATTCGCATATATCAAATGAATCATCCTCATTTGCCTTCAAAATACCACTCTTTTGAAGTTGGGATATGCGTTTCTTGTTTATATGGCCAAGACGACAATGTCATAGATAAGAATCATTCAAACCTTTCTTGAGTCTTTTGGTATTAGCTTGGTATATAGAATTATTGTTTATTGAACTATCCAGATTTACTTCATATATTCCATTAAGAGGTCTAGCTTTGAAATAGAATATATCATTCTTGTAAGCATGAATAAAATCGTCATTAAAACGATAAGTAAAACCAGATTGTTTTAAACGAGCAACTGAAATAATATTTCTAGTCAAACTCGGTACAAAACACACATTATTTAATGTTAAGTACAGGCTATTTGGTAAATGTAAATCGTAATCTCCTAAAGCTTGAGTTGCAACTGTTGCTCCATTTCCCACGTGGAGTACGATTTCGCCTGTCTTTAGTTGCTTACTTTTTTTGAACCCCTGTAACATATTACATATGTGAGCTCCACACCCAGTATCAAATACCCAAGTGTTAGGTGAAAAAGTAAATAGATCTATCTCTATCACATAGATACCTGAAGGCCCTACCTCAACCTTTTTTTCTTCAACTCTGCCAGATAAGTAGGACAGTTCCTTTTCCAGTGACCAATTGCACCACATTCAAAACATGTGTCTTCTTTGGCCACTTTCTCCTTCTTCTTTGGTTGTGGTGTTTGGGCAACCCTTTTGCCCTTGCCCTTGACGACCTTTGTCTTAGCCTTGGAGTTAGTGGTTTTGGGCTTCTTGGTTCCACCCTCCCGAATCATTAGCACATGAGGGGTTTTCTTAGGGAGGTTCTTCTCAGCAGTTTTGAGCATCTGATGCAATTCTGAGACAGGTTTCTCCCAACCATTCATGTTGTAGTTCATGATGAAGGGGTCATAGGATTTGGGTAAAGAGTTCAAGATTATATCCGTTGCCAAATCCATTGGATATTTAGATCCAAGACGCTCCAAATGATCCAAATGACTTTTCATCTTGAGAACATGATTGCTCACACTTCCTCCCTCCTCCATTTTACATGCATGCAACATTCGAACGGTTTTGAATCGTTCTGTCCGGGCTTGCTGTTGGAACATTTCCTTCAGTTGAATGATCATATCATATGTCGTGTGATACTCAAAAATCTCTTGGAGTTCGGGGATCATGGAAGCCAGCATGAGACTCGACACTTCAACCGAATCATCCATATGTTTCGACCAATCAGCGTGAGGAGCTCTAGGAGTGACAGGAGGCTCATCGGGAAGTGGGGTATCCAACACATACAACTTCTTTTCTAGCTTGAGAACAATTCTAAGGTTACGGTCCCAGTTGAGGAAGCTGGTGTGGTTAAGTTTTTCCTTTTTAAGGATGGATCGAAGGTAATTGGTAGGATGGTTCGCACTTTGGGCCATCTACAAAAATTTAACAAAGTTTTATTTAGCATTTTCGATTTTTAAAACTTTAATTATTAATATAAAGTCTAGGATCCAACGTTGCAAAACAAATAAATGGTTAGGTGACCTTTATCCCATATATTTAATTCAACAAGGTAGGTAACGTTTACCAATTACATCCAAATGTAATTCCTAGTTTTATGGGATCCTTAACATCGTTTGTTAAATGGCATGTTTGATCCCATCTATGCCTCAGGTTTCTAATGCTTAGGTGACCTTTATCACAAAAGATTCCCGATCAAGTCATCCAACTTGAACAATGTGTGGAATCGACCCATAACTAGTGGTTAGGTGACCTTTATCCCACTAGAAATCGAGAAAACCACCTCGGCCATCAAAAGACAATCCAAGTAGTTAGGTGACCTTTATCCCACAAGGATCGTATAAATGACGTGCGAGTGTTTTCAAAAGGACGGCATAGACTTGCATTTATTGAAAGGATTTCAATGTTTTACAATTCTAGTTTTGAAAAACATTTTGTATCATGTGTTATTGCATACATCCAATAATACATGGTACTATAT
The DNA here is from genome assembly GCA_954870635.1 of Arctium minus. Lineage (NCBI taxonomy): Eukaryota > Viridiplantae > Streptophyta > Magnoliopsida > Asterales > Asteraceae > Arctium > Arctium minus. Next base: position 51,381,960 of record OX941094.1, read on the forward strand.
TTTTTCTCATCATATGGTTCCTTAGTCAAAAGAAATCCTTACTTTATCAACTAAATATTTGTGGTCAATTTATTAATATCATATATTAAGGTTTATGTTTGATCACAAAAGAACCATTTATAGTCTTTTAATAACCATTTATTTAGACTATGAGTTTGGATGAGTCTTAAAATCTCTATTTTAACTCTTTTTACTAATTTCAAAAATTTGACGTTTGGAATTTTTAGAACAAAAATTTATAAAACCATTTTAGCATCTTATGACAAAATTCGCCAAATCTTGATTTCCAAACTCTTAATACCATATTATTGCATGCATCCAATAATCAAGATACTCTAAATTTTGAAAAACTTATTTCTTCAAAATAAAATTAACATTTAAAATCCTATTTTAAAGTTAGAATGTTTTTCAATAAACTATTTTATTTAAAACACATTTCAACTGATAATCTAAGATCGGTCTAAATCTTTAGAGAGAGAAACTAGAGAGAGAGTAAGACGTAAAAGCTTAATGTGTATTCCATATATGTGTCAATGTTACAAACTGAAATGATACAAACAATGACAAGCTTCTTACAAGACATACAAGGACTGAAGGTATTTATACCCTCATATAAAAACAAAGGAAACAAACATAACAACATTGACTTTGACTTTATTAACACAATGACTTTGACTTTACATGAGAGTTTGACATTCCAGCTTTGACTTCTTGTACATTGACCTTTAGTCTTCATGATCTTGGATCCAACATATTTCAGCTCTAATAATCTCCCCCTTTAGATTCAAGATCATCACAAAAAGATTTATCAAATCAATCTCCCCCTTTAGTTGCATTGAAGAACTTTAAATCTCCCCTTTAAGCTCAATCAGATGGTAGAAATATTCTTCAATAATCTCTCCAGAATTAACACAAGACTCTTTCAAACTTCGGAAAGAAAACTATCTCCAGAATTAGCTCGACTTGCTTCAGCAAATAATCTTCAAAGAAAAATTTCAGAAAATCAGCACATCTTCAAACATCTTTGATTTTGCTTGAACAATCTTTCAAACTCTCAAACTTTGAACTTTATCTTCTTCAAATCGTTAACTCTGAATTTTCTGATTCTGACATTTCTTTAAATCATCTCCCCCTTTTTGATGAAACGAGCATCGGTATCATCAAAACTTTCATCAAGAAATGTCTTTGATCATTCTGATCTGTCCAAGAGCCTCTGATTCGTTGCCAATTCGAACAATGTATTCATCCAGATCTTTTCAAATCTAGACAAAATAGGAATGTAACACCTGAATCAACAAATGAATCAGTTAAAATGCCTGTCAGTAACACGAAGTTACTGTGTGTAACGGATACACATAGGAAAGAAGCTTTTATTATGATCACTCCCCCAGGGCTTCCATCCAATCATCGAAACACCACAAAGGCAATTTCTATGAATGTGATGACAAGAAAACAAACTCCTTGTGTGTTCGTGCTTGTGATAGAAAGAATTAAGCACGGATGATTGCTTATAAGGCTCAAAATTGTGTAAACCACTGAGACAACAGTAGTATAAACACAGACTCAATGTGCATGATTGAAGTGCGAAGGTGGGGTAGACTTCCTTCTTTTTCAATATCCAGATTTTCCAAATGAAAATCAGATAGATTATGTGATGCATCCCCAGAAAAATATGAAACATTTTCTTTTTAAGAAGAAAATGAGTGACTGGTGGGGTTTTAATCAAGAGTTGGCATGGGCTCACTGCCTTTTTCAATGATGGTCACCAAAAAATGTGAACCAATCAGAAGATGTGGCTGCCTGGCTCAGAAAGTGGTTGGTGCAGAGTTTTGATATTCTTTTAACTCTGTTCTCACACCCTCTTTCTTTTAAACATTTAAGCTCACATCTAACCAAACTCTCTTTTCCATTTTACCTCAACACACAGCCCACACTCATTTCTTTTTGACTCCTCACACTCAATCACTATGGATTAACTTCTTGGGTAGAAATCACTGGTTAACGTGATTCCATAGAAGTTCAGTTAAGTCCTAGCACAATGATCCCATGTTGTTCTATAAAGCAAATGTTGCTCAAAATAGTTTAACTTGAACAGTTAAAGCTCAAATATAAGTCAGATGTTTGTATGCTCAGAATATAATCATGAAGATATGAGCATTTTTAAACATTGAAGTATTTTCAAACAAGTATATTGAATGAATGAACATGAATGCAAGAGACTTGTTTGAAAAATTGACATTGTATGAAAATGATCAGAAATGAAATGATATATCAGTTAAAGCTTATGGTCAACAATAATAGATATGTGTCTATACGAACCAAGATATAGACAAGTCGTGAAATGAACGTTTCGAAATGAAATGACGCTCAAAATTCTTTGAAGTACAAGTGGGGTGTCTTACCATCGAAAAATATGTTTCAAATATGAGACATGGTAAGAACAATTTGAACAAAAAATTCAAACCGATGTGTGTGAATACTTGAAAGTATATAGAAAAGACAATACGCAAGTATTTATCTTTGGAAACACACGGTTTGTTAATCAAGGAAGCACATGAAAATGAAAACATTTAAAATCACACTTCCAATTCATGAAAATCTTGTAAGAATCGGGAAGTGGTTTGAATATTTAAGAACATGTTTTCTATATTTGAAAGTTGTCCGTCTTTCAGATACATATGAGATTAAGATAAGAAATTTACCTTTTCACTCAGTCTTAAATCTCATGAAGTCTACTAAAGTCATAAAGATATGATCTTGATAGCGTCTCTCATTCTGCAAAAGTCTCAAAGTCATGTCAAAGCAACTTTTATTCACAGAAATTTAAAAGACATAAAGCAGTAAAACGATTAAAGTATGAGTTCTGATCAGAAATAATCAGAAGTCATCACCTTTACTCCCCCTTAAATTATGCATCTAAAATATGTCAATGAAAAAACACAAGATAGAGATCAGATACAACTCTCTTTTGAATTGTAGATCGTCATATCTATCGGATGCAAAGTATGAAAAGTATGTACTCCCCCTTGATGGTTGATTTCCTCATTCGAGTATTGGAGTACAATCTTTCATCAACACAGGAGTAACGTCTTTTGATCACTGAAGTACGAGTCCTAAAATATTGTGTTTAGAAGTCAAACTTCGTTGAAGTACGGGTTCTAAGTTGATTTACTTAGAAGCCTTCGTTCTCCTACTCCCCCTTGACAGTAAGTGCCTGCAACACAGAATCAACTTTAGGCTTTAGTACCCACTGGTATTTGGGTCCATGAATGTTAGTTGTAGTTCGAATGGGAGTAATTGAATAAGAACCATACCAGAAATGATCACTGGTCTTGTGAATATGATCATGTGTACGGCAATAAGAACAATAGTATTTCTTACTTGACAACCTGAATAACTGATCTCTCGAGTAGATATGATCAGGTTTACCTTTACGCGCATTGTTCTTCTTGGCTTTAGTCTCATGTACACATGTCTTCTTTCCTTTCTTCTCAGCTTTCTTTTCATCTTTCTTTTCATCTTCAACTGGTTTCTTTCTCCAGAACAATTCTTCTTCTTTGTATCTCCTTCTTCTTTGATATGTACCTGAACCATCTATATTTCTATCATAGAAAAGGTTAGTACTACGAATTTGATCAGATGATTTAACTGACCTTTTTGAAGAAACAATTTTCTGAATTGAACTTGAAGCTGTCTTTTCAAGCTCTTTAATCTTTGAAGCAAATCTGTCTCTTTCTTTGACAAGCAGGTCAATCTTCGTCTTGCATTCAGACTTCATTTTCTTCTCTTCCAGCACACATTCAGAAAGTTCAGATAACTTCTCTGTTAGCTTCTTTATTTCTGTCTCAAATATATTTCTTTCTTCTTCAAATCCCTTTTCAGCATTGTTTCTCTGGCCGGATATTTCTTTGAAGAATCCAACATTCTTTTGTTCAATGGCCTTCTTTTCTTTTGCAAACTTCTCTCTTTCAAGGATGATTACTTTCTCAAAGTCAGAAATCTGTTGAGAAAGCTTTATACATTTCAGCTCAACTTCTTTCTTCTCATCAGCACATTTTCTTGAAAAATTTGAGAACTTCTTTGCAAATGATTTATTTTTAGTACCAAAATCGAATTTGTCTTTAGCAAGCTTTTGCTCCAAATCATATATTCTCTTTTGAAGATCAGCATTTGTAATTTTCTGCTCATTGCTCTCAACAAAATCTTGCTTCTGGACGTCAATTTCAGCTTCCAGATCAGAAATTTTTCTTTTTAATTCAGAGTTCTCAGCTTCCAATTCTCTTCCTTTTAATACCACATTTGGTCCTAACATTAACCATTCTAGAGAATCCCACAACTCCTTCCCTGTAGCCTTGTAGGTATTTATGTGACCAGAAGTTTCACGAAAAATATCACGAGGAATACTACCTGACACATAATTTCGAGCTATATTATCAGCCCTCTGTCTTTTCTCCTGTTCCTCAGTAGAAGCTTCTGTTGGAATTTGGGGTTGCATCTCTCCTTTTGTCAATGATAATCTGATATAGCAACCCAACTCATGTTTATCCACAAAATTCAAAAAATTAACTTTCCACTCTTCATATTTTCCTTTGTACAGCAATGGTGCCTTCATCCTGTTAAAAAATGAACTTGACAAAAATGATCGTTAGTTCAGAAAGTCGAAGTATGAAACTGGCGCAAATCTCAGAAACTCACTAATACTTTGCGCTAAGAGAAACTTGCGAAAAACCCTGAAATGCGCTAAAGACAGTTAGCGCAAGATTCAGAAACTCGCTAAGGAGAGATGGCGCAAGTAGGTGGCGCAAGAAGATGTTTGCGCGAAGAGAAGGTGGCGCAAGAAAGACTTTGCGCGAACTGATGGCTAAAACCGGGGTCTACCAGTGTAAGTGTCTCGACCGGTGTCCTGTGTAGCCCGGTATGGAGAGGACCGGTGTCCTGTGTCGACCGGTGTGGAGAGGACCGGTGTGGGTGTTCCGACCGTTGTCCAAGCTTTGACCGGGGCCTCCCTCCTTCGACTGGTGTCTAAGAACAATGAAAAACTGAAGAATCCGACGCAAAAAAAAACTTTTCGCTAATAGATGAGGCGCAAACAGAACTTTGTATAGAACACTGAATCTAAAGATGATCCCATGAGACTGGCGTAAATCATGATGAGATTGGCGCAAAAGATGGGTAACTTTGATCTTGAAGATAACCACAATCAGATGAAGTTGGCACAAAATGTGGATATGGCGCAAACTCAAGAAAACCTTCTAAATCGACCACAGAATCGAGTCTAATGAAATCTGTACACTCAGATACGATCGAGACTTAATTTCTAACTACAATGAACAATCAATTCAAACCAATTTGAACAAACTTTCACAAAAACGTGAAATTGATAATTGAACAGAAACTTTTCGCAGAACAAACCAAAATCACAAAATTCTTAAAATTGATCTTCAAAAACTGAAATTCTTGCAATTTGATGTGAATCAAAATTGATCTACCACTGATTACGAATCCAACAAACCAATTTACAAGAAAATTCAATCAGATTTCAGTAAGAATTTGTGAAAAATTCAGAAAATGAGATTTTCTTGATCGAGATCAAGAAAATCGATCAAATTCTCTGAATTGATAATGAATTCAGATTGAAAAGATGAATCTCTCAATTCTCTCTGATTTAGATTCAGCTCTGATACCAATTGATAATCCAAGATCGGTCTAAATCTTTAGAGAGAGAAAGTAGAGAGAGATAGTAAGACGTTAAAGCTTAATGTGTATTCCATATATGTGCCAATGTTACAAACTGAAATGATACAAACAATGACATGCTTCTTACAAGACATACAAGGACTGAAGGTATTTATACCCTCATACAAAAACAAAGGAAACAAACATAACAACATTGACTTTGACTTTATTAACACAATGACTTTGACTTTACATGAGAGTTTGACATTACAGCTTTGACTTCTTGTACATTGACCTTTAGTCTTCATGATCTCGGATCCAACATATTTCAGCTCTAACATCAACCAATTTGCATGTTATGTATTTAAAATCTCCATTTAAAAGTTTGGTCCATCTCATTATAAAACTTATCTTAAAATTGTCGCTCCAATTTTCAAACAATTTTAAAGCGCGTTTGAACCAATTTTATGTTCTTTACTAGTATATAAAATATCTTATATTTTAAAGCAAATAAAAAGGAACATAAACAATCACAACATGCAAAAGAATGTGCATAAAACAAAGCCATTTCTAATGACATTTCTTGTGAGCCAAAACAAGAAATGTCAAGTCCATTCCTAAGGACAATTTTTTTTTAAAGAAGATCTTTATGCTCCCACTTGCTTTGACATCTCCATGCAAACAAGTCACCAAGCTCCATCTTCAAGTTCCAAGTTGGTCTCCATTTATTTACAATTTATAAATAAAGAAACTAGTTCTAACAACTAATCTAATATTTACAAAATGAACATAATAGAAGATAATAAATCCTATTTACTATTACAAACCAACATGAATAAAAATATTACAACCATATCGAATTTTTAACTCACATAAAAAACACGAAAGGTCCATGGCTTGTTTATGCACATATTTCATAAAATAAAACAACACTTTGTTTTTCTAAGGCAACTTTTATGTAACAAAAATGCATGTCAAAATTTTGTTACATAAATATAAAGACTAGCATAAAAGTTGCCATGCATGAACCCTTTTCATACAAGATGAAATTTTTTATCCATGGCTTCCAAAAACCAAGTTTCAACCAAAAATCTAATCATGCATATAACATCAACTCTGATACCACTTGTTGGGATTTAATGTTCAAAAGGGTTTCAAAAACTCATGAAAGATTAAGAATATCTTTCTTGCAACGGAAGCAAAAAAAATTTTGAACAAAAACATAAAACAAATTTATTCCCACCAATGATCTTGTTACATGCAATGAAAAGATATAACTTAAAACAAAGGAATGTTTGGAGATATAACCTTTGAAGACTTTGAATCCTCACGGGAGGTTGATCGTTGATGAAGATGGTAGAACCCAAGGTAGAGTTCCTCTATCGGTATCCACCAACAAGCTCCAACACCTTATAGAATGCTAGTTCCTTCTTGATGATGCAAAAGAGGTTCTTCCACCAAAAATCTAATCAATAGATTTTGTAGAAGAAAAAGACCACACCAATGGTGGTGGTGGTCGTGAGTTTTAGAGAGAGAGGAGAGATGGCCTTTTTCTTTTTCTAAAAAGGAACACTATCTTCAACTTGCAAGAGTCCCCTTTTATTGTCATATTTCCATGGTTTCAATTTTGATGTTTTTCCAAAACCATCAAGTCCACCAATAAAAATGGGCCTAACCATGCAAATTTTCATTTAAAACCATCTAGTTTAAAGTTTGACCATGCAAGAATTTCTCTCTTGGTCCCCTTAGTTTGAATAGTTAAAATCATTACTTTAACAATTCAAACATTATCACTATAAGTCCCTCTTTTAATTCTAGCTACACATGAGCCCATCATATTATAAATAAACTAGAATCTTTTATTTGCATCAATTATTATGAATCACATTCAATAATAATTTTCAAGAATTATTAATATTTATCAAGAATCGAATTCTATATATATTAATTAGGTGTCTACTTGTTTTGGTGTGACCCTATAAGATCATATATTACCGGCAATATTATTTTATAATCATTCTTGAGCATATAGAACCAACAATAACTAGCACCATCCTCCTAAGGTTGCTCTGAAAGGTAGGGGTCCCGAATCGACTGTGCGAAGGTCAATGATGGCTTAAACCTCCACAATGGACTCGTTCTTGGGCCCATCTTGAAGTTGTGGACCCAGGCCGCAAGGTACCCTTTCACCAACCCCGTGTACTCACATGTCACCATCTTGTAGAAACGAGTCCTATCCCTTATACGAGTACGCCAAGACCGAGCAGTAATCCTCCGCTCCTGTGCTAACATTAATTTCAAAAGGTCCCTCTCTCCCTGCAAATTATCTCTCGCAGTTAACGCCTTAAAGTTAGCCTGCTGCAAATTGTAGAGCATACTCTGGGTCCTATCATTGTCCCAGCGCGAGTAAGCCAACTTCTCCCTTAACTCTGCCACCTTTTCCTGAGCAACCTCTAACTTTCCTTGGGATATGGACAACTTGTCCTTCAATTCGCCAATTTCTCCTTGTAAAGTCTCTATCTTCTCTTTCATTTCGTAGGTCTTAGGGGAACTTGGAGTGTACTCCTCAGATGGATCATACGAGGACTCTCTATGACATGGTGCACGAGATGACGTGTCTCCTAAGTGAATTATATCGTTACTCTGGGCCTTGTGACCTGAACTGTGACTGCCACTACGGTTCATGCTAGAGTGACTGCTACTCAGTGATCCCCCGTTTGGGCCTAACCCGAACGACATTCTCTGTCCCGGCACTCTCTGTCCTCTGGCTCCACGCCTGCGTCCCCTTCCACGATTACTAGACCTAATCCAGATTATGTGCACCATTTTCCTACAAATCACAAGGAAAACTAAGTCACGTATTGATAAAGGTCATCTTAAATGCACACGATAATACTAAACACCTCGAGAGTTTAAGCACAAGCTAAAAGAATTATTAACCTATTTCTCTTAAACTAAGACTCTGATACCAACTTGTAATACCCCTCAAATTTCCCAAGAGTTACCACGTAATTTTCCTTATTAAAACATTAATTTATTCGAAACTAAAAAAAACTATTAAAGTCGTATTACAGCGAAAGTCTCACAAAAAAAAAATCATTTTAGAATCCCAAAAATGACCCATCCCATATCGGGTTACAATACATAATATTTCAATTAATTTCAAATAAAAAGCTAGACGTCTTATTTAAAAGAAACTCGATGAATTTATCCCCTACGCAAGTCCTTTGCCTTTGTCCATCTTTGAACTTCCGGCCCTTGAGATGCGTACTAATAGTCAGCTTTATAAAGCTCAGTGAGTTCATGGTTTTCGTGCATAATCATACAAATCCCAACATGTAAATAAAATATCAATAATCATGCACATATATTTGAAACCCTTAAAATAATGCAAGAGCTCTTAAAAATGAACCGTCGGGTTAGGGTCTTACCGTCGTCGGCATTTTTTCCAGGTTTATACGGCTCGCCCATGTCCGATCACCCATCCCTTGGAAGTGCCATCCCTTACGACACATCAACCCATTCCCATACCCGACTAAAATAAACCCATTCATGACATGCTAATCAATGTTTAAAAATATCACGTAAACATTTAGCATGCAATACATAATTAATAATTCACATACATGTATCAAACCTGAAAACATGTATATATAAAATAACATAATGTTCAAATACATTTTACGTAAGCATACATCCCAGTTAATGTCTCATGAAGACTCACCTTGTGTAATATAGATTTACCCGTTACTCGATAGCTCCCAATCCTACACAAGTTGTAACACTTTCTAAGTATCCTTTCGAATAAGAATGTTCTTATCGAACGAGCTCATTAACGGTCTCCTAATATATGATTTAATTTCCAAATATTTCGACTATTCAGGAAACCAAAATCATCATATATCATTATGATGATTAAAAGGATAATTCCTACATTAATAAATGTGTATATATGTATATAATCCATGGACATACAAATATGCATGGCCTAGATTCCATTTACGCATTACCCTCTTTATATATATATATATATATATATATATATATATATATATATATATATATATATCAATGAGCAAGCATATCCTTTTAAACAAAAGCTTCACCAGGCAGTGTATACATAGCCATTTCTACTCATGTTCAAGACCACAACCTAGCTTTTGTTTCTTTGTTGAAACCGTAACTTTTTTTCCTTTTCAAGATCGAAACATATATACACGACCCTTTTGGATTTCTGTCTAGACTTATACTCGGTTGTGTTCGACCAATGTACGACCCTTTTTTTTCTTCATGTTTTTTTTTCGAATCGTAACGGAACCGAATACAGTCTCCATTGTGAATCGAAGGATCGTCCATTTTCCGATTAACTAATCGACTCATTAATTAATCATATATACAAATATCAGTTCACTAATGCAATATTGAACCATTAATTTTTGTTTTTACCTCAACGTCGTTGCGATCAATCCTCGGTCTCGAATCGTCTACTTCTCTTTCTCGGCAGCTTTCCCTCCCTCTTGGTTATCTCAAAGGGTCATGAGGTGAATGAGTTTATTAACCTTTTGCATCCCATGTATATATAGGTATTTTTTTTCATTTCGATATTCTCATCCCCCAATTACGAAGATGTGATTTTTCCCTTCCATAACAATTACACTGCGATTTCCTACTTTCCATCTTAAATTCGTATATGTTTCCACAATATAAAGATTCCTCCATAAACTTGAAATTAATAAATATTTCCTTAAAATAACTTTATTTCCATTCTTTTATTTGTTGAGTTTTTTTTTAGAACCTGACAAAGGTTATTTTCACTATTTGATACCCCTAGTCCTTCGTTAAAATGTTCTTTACAAAATGTCCCTTATTTTGGGGTGTTACATTTAGATCCAAGTAAACCTAGTTCAAACATCACACTACATTTAATGCTCACTTTCAAAAGAAATCAATGAAGGGAGAAGTAAGACTTACCCAAAAAGCCTCTAGAAATCGCACCCTTGAAGTTCCAAAATCAGAAAATGAGAAAGAAATCGGGCTGGTGGGTATTAATTGTCATTGTCGCTTGGCATTGTCGCCCGGGTTCAGTACCCTACGGTACACCCACGACGAGATTGCCCTGCGACAATGACCAATGTCATTGTCGCTGTCATAGTCGCCATTCCACCCCACCATACGGTACGCCCTGCGCGACATTGCCCCGCGACAGTGACCTCTATCATAGTTGCGGGCATTGTCGCCCCAGACATGTCGAAACCCGTTTTCACCCCAAATCAACCCCGAAAACAGCTGTTTCCCTCACTAGGTCCGATAACAAGGCCTGTGGGGGATGTGGTGTACTGGTTAAGGCCTGTGGGGGATGTGGTGGGATATCCCATCCACCCCGGGTTCGAATCCAGACGTACGCAACCTGTGGCCACTGGGGTTTATCCAAGGCTGTCGCTTTTAATAGTCAAAAATTGCTAGGGATTAGTCTAGGTTGTGCCTATGATACCCTTTCAAAAAAAACAAGGTTTATGATCGAATTAGCGACATACCGGAATTGGGGGTGTTACAGTTCTAGAGCAATCTTCGATGATTCAATCAAATGTAGACCAGTTCTTTTCCCAGGATGGTTTAGATGTTAACCTATCTAGAGATAATACCCAGATGAAAAGCGGTTTGGTTCATTCCTAAGGCCTTGAAGATATCACTGTCGAGAATGATACTTTGTGTCTGCGTGAATCATGGATTGAACGATGATTGTATAAACAGTAAGAGTATGTATGTGTTTTATTTTATTTAGAAAATTTTGTTTTCATTTGTATCGAGAATATATAGTGGGTAATTAAATAATTAGGGTTTATTCAGCGTGGTGTTGTTCATCATCAGTTTTTGCAGTTTTGGAATCCCATGGAAGTTCATGTTGTGATTGTTCATATATGAAGCCATACACTACTGTATGAAAAAAATAAACAATTTCATGTATGAACATCAATCATGTTTCATACATGATAACATGATCACCAAAAAAAATTCGTATATGAACATCAATATATGAACTTGCATCTTCATATATGAACCCAATACCACTTTCATATATGTATCCAAAACTAACTTCATATATTAATATCTACTGCATATATGAACATCAAAACAAGTGTATTTATGAATAGGGATTTTCAATTACCAATAGCACATTCATATATCATATATGAATATAACTTCACATATGAACATCAAAACAAGTGTTTTTATTAACTCCAAAACCACATTCATATATGAATATGTACTTTATATATGAACATCAAAACAAATGTATTTATCCAAAATCACAATCGTATATGAACACCTATTTTATACTTTTTATTGTAATTCCATGATCTATCACATGTGAACAGGATTTTTCAATTAACATAAGCACATCAAAATTCGAAACGTAGTGGTGTTTAGGGAAAGGACCGAGAAGTTTGGTTCCTGGTTTCTTTCCTTGATTATCAATTAACATGTTTTTACCCTTTTGCCCCTAATCATATATGAAATATAATCTTAAACGGAAATGTTTTAATTTTATTTTAATTTAAAATATGTTTTAATTAGAGTCATCCATTTTCAAGATCAATGGCCAAGATTAGTTAACAAGGTTAACACTATAACCTTGGTTAACAAGATAAGGGGACCCTGTATATATAAGGTTAGGTTTAGGGAAAAACCTCAAAAAATAGAAAATTGAGGAACACCTTGGTAGCGATTCATCTGGACGGTTTTCCGTAGATCAAGGGCTATCATGGTCTTCCTCAGTTTTCTGTTTTTTGTGGGTTTCCCTTGAATATTACTCTCTCTCTCTCTCTCTATATATATATATATATATATATGTATGAGAGAGAGATGAATGTTCAAACGAGAACACTAACTATTTAAGAAAACAACAAATCATTTGCAAAATCATATATGATTCAACATTAACAGCAAAAAAATGGATAAGGGCGACTTTGCCTGCAACTTTAAGTCGCAACAAAGTCACACGAATCATATATGATTTTGTATGTATTCGACCGTTCTCGTGTTTTCTTAAATAAATACCGTTCTCGTATAAACACACATCTCTCTTTCTCTCTCTCTCTCTCTCTCTCTCTCTCTCTCTATATATATATATATATATATATATATATATATATAGGGGAGGGAGAATTTGGTTGTTTGTGATAACCGTGAGATCCAATCTCAACCCAAATCAATGAATAAATTAGGAAATTATTAATTTTAGTAATTTAACTTATGATTTTAATTAAAGATCAACTTATGTATTTTAAAAATAGTCTCTCTTCTTCTTCCTCTGTCCTATCTCCGGCGAACTTTTTCCCGGTGAACTTTATTTCGGCAAAAACATGATGCACACTGTGATACCCTTAATAAAATAACGAAAAGGTATGGTATGATACACTTAGGTGCCGTTTGTTTTTTAAGAGGTCTAAAGTCTGAAGTCTTATTTTAGTTATGATTAATAAGATGTGGTGTGTAAAAAGGTCTAAACGATTCAGACTTAAGAGCCATTAAGAGTTTTTTTTTTAAACAAACAACCCCTTAGTAAAGCAAAACACTACCTGATACTATGTGATATACTTCGTAAAACAAGAAAAATACATTGTGATACCCAATAACATTTAACGGTAAGGCATTACAATGACTATGATATATATTATGATACCCAAATAACTTTGAACAACACATTAAATGACTATGATACACGCTGTGATACCAAATAACTTGTAACAGTAAGGCATTATATGACTATGATACACAATGTGATACCCAATAATTATATTGTGATATCCACTGTGATACCATTGAAAACTTCAACACTCGGAAAGGGGATTCCAGATATGTTGCTGAAAAAAAGTTGAAAAATCAAGATCTAAAAGAGCAAGGAAGACAAAATCAAAATCAAAACTACCACCCAAATTTAATCAATGACCCTAAATTCAAGTGAACTTGTGTCTTGACCAGATCAGAAATCTTGCCGACAAATGTAGTGGGCAGGGCTACAAGGGTTCTTGGTTTTCCATGTTGTGTGTGGTGGGACTGGATTTGGGCTTGGATCTCTTCTTCTCGAGAGATCTCTTCTTCTAGAGAGCTTAAATGTTGATTACGGGAAGAAAATCGAAGCTTAGCTTCACTATTTACCCTTCTCCCCAGGTTTCAACCCCTGTGGTCGAAGATTGAAGAAACATAAAAACATTGATTCAGATTTAAGTTTGACAAGGTCAAAATCACAAACAAATATTAAAATTTTACATGCACGAAGTGGACTGCGGTAGATAGGAACCAACCTCAATTTCTTTGGCCTTAGAAGGGGAATGTGAATGGAATGGGATTATGGTAGTAAATGGTACTAATTACAGAGTCAATCCTTTGAGGAATTGTGTTATGGCAGTGATTGTTGCAAAGATGGAGAATCGAAGGCAGGTTTGTTGGAAGATGCCTATTTTGAAAAGAGAAAATGGAGGATAGTGTTGGAACAGAAAATGGGTTGAGACCACTAGGGATAAAATCAAAAAATTAATTTGGTTGAGACATTTAAGGAAACTGCATTATAAAAGATAACTACTAAAATAAAAAAAATTTAAATTACTAAAATTACTAATATACCCTTTATTAATTAAATAAATAAAAAACTAATATCAATAATTGATTGACTTAGGTTGGATCTCACAGTTATCATAAACTACTAAATTCTCATTTGATTAGGCCTCTCCCTCTCTATATATATAAACACACAAACATATAATTAATATATAAATAAATAAAAATGTTTTTGGCCCTTAAAGTTACAGTACATTATGAACTTTGATTTAAAAAGATTAATTTAAAAAATGTTAAAATAAAGAAAAGTAGCAAAAAGACGATTTTGCCCTTGATTTTAACGGACCTAGTAGATGGTCATTAGACCGAGGGACCAAATCCAACAGAAATTACATACCACAAGGACCAAATTCTTAATAAATGAAATCTGAGGATGAAGGAACTAAATCCGTAATTTACTCATAATCTCTATTATATTATAAAGATTCTGAAAGTGGTTTTTTGTACAATGTTATATTTATCACCCTTAGAGTTACTTATTTAATTTACTTTATATCCCTTATTTTTTTATTTTTCATTTTACACCATTATCATATTAACACAAATAATCGTATATGAACAAAAATGCAATGAAAACATACGTTTCTTTTTTTACAAATTATACCATTATAATCGTTTCGTCAACACCTTCAAAACGAGCCCAATATTGAATATTTTTTAATTTAACCGTATTATTAAATATTATGAATATCTACGAATTAATTTGTTTTTTATCCATACATTTTATTTTTTTCCACCGTAGCAAATTAAAAATACATAATCGTAAAATATATTAAAAATACGTTTCATTCTTATTATAAATTATATCATTATAATTTTTTTCGTCAATATCTGTAATATAAACTAATTATTGAATATCTTTATGGGTTTAAGGTTTCATAAGTTGTGATTCTTAGGTCATTGTTATTGTTGATGACATGTCTATAAAAAATTAACATTAATTGTTCGTTCTTTATTTAAATTACAGTACATGTAGGTATATGACTAGTATAATTAATATTTTAATTGTTGTTTGCTTATTATTTGTTAGATAATGGCTTTGTCTAAAACCCGCAACAACAGTGAGTTGTGACTCCCTACACTCGTTCTTTCTGGCTTTTCGCAATGGCTCACGCGATTCTCAAAATTCCAGTTCTCTCAACAATCGTCACAACAACTACCGTTAAATTGTCAAAATCATTGCTCAATTCTTCATCGCTACATGGTTATGGCCGCGGTATCTGTTACTGTTCATCAGCCGTATCTGTTTCACAACAGCCACAACGACAACCGCAAGTCAGGAGCCCTCAACTCGTCGCATTGGAGTATGCTGATCTTAGTATTCCACATATTGTATCCGAGGTATTTAAAAAACGAAGATAAATTGTATTTTGTGTAATCTTATTGCTAACTAGGTTATTACTCTCAATGTTATCTTACAAGACTTTGCATGCTCGACATTTACTTTTCAACTTCAAAATTGGAAGTGGTTTGAAATTTGAAATAGAAATTACTAAGTTGGGTATTTCTGTTACAAACAAGATTAGTGTTCATGCCAAGAAAAACTTGAGAATCACATTAAAACCTTTATATTAGTGTTGAATTTGTGATAATCAATTTTGGATTTGATGAATAGTTCATTTGCCTTCAGAACTTAGTGGGTTTTCTTTCAAATGATTCAGATGTTTTGTTTTTCTTTTCGTGGTTTATCAGGAGTTGGGTGCTACTCGGGTGAGGCAACATGTTAACCCGCTCAGCTCTACTTTGTCGGTATGTGCTTTCTTTCCCTCAATTTTTTAGGGCAAAATTTATGTTTATAGGCCTTTTTGGGTGCACCCATCGTGATGTGAACATAATGGTCATGTTTGGTACGGAAAGATGGATTTAATGATAGTTGCGACTTTTTTATATATATTATGATAGATTCCTGTTGAAGTGCCGAACTGGAATGATGTATTTGAAGACCCAAAGTTGCCTCTAGTGGTGGACATTGGTAGCGGTAATGAGCATATCTTTACTTTTGGTTCCTAGGTTGATGAATGTCATGAATATGGCCTATGGCGTATGTTATCTGGATAGCAGTGTGCTGCAATATTGTGTTCCATTTGACTTTGGATAGACGTTCGGGTGTGCATGTACAACGTGCGAAAATTTGCTCCTTCCTATTATGATCTTCATCAATTCCACGTTATTTGTTTTTGAATGTCTGATCCAAACTTTGTAATACCATATTATGGGTGTGAAGCCTTGGTTCTAGATTACTTTATGCTGCCTTGAAAGATTATAACAAAGACTTTTATGTGAAACCAGTTGAGGAAAGATTAGAAGTATAACTCAATGCCCAATGCGATGATTAGTTCAAGAACAAGCTTTTACGAATTAGTCCTAACTAAAGTTATAATAAGACTATCTTCTTAGGTTTCCATAACGTAAATAGCATCTTTGTCTGAACTTGTATCTAAAGACTAAAGCAAACTTCTTTCATTCTTTGATGTATTTCAACTAAAATGAAGATGTCAATCCTTGCTACGCCTACCTCTCTTGACATTCTTTGCTCGGTCTAAGTTTCCTATTCTATGCTAGAGCCTAGAAATGAGCAACCATCTCGTATTATGTTGCTTCTACTCTTCAAACATTTTTGCTCACTTGCAAGTTGCATCAAACTAATTCTTATTATGTGCGAGTGTAAAGGATGCCATAATTAACATCTGAAAACAAGGTGTTTTGGGAATGTGGTAACTTGGTCAAGGGTAGTAACCTCCCTTAATATCAGTAAGCCACGTCATCAGAATACTTGCACTTCATATCAGCAATCAAACTCAATGTTTTTATGTGTCCTTTTAAATATCTATGAAAAGGGGCTGGTCTTGTATGACAAGCATTCAGAAGTGCTGAGATGTTGGTAAGTCAATTAATTCAGCTTCCAGTGTGTGGTCTATACAATTAAATAATGATGAGCTTTTGTTCTTAATAACATGAGTCAGAGACAGAGTGTTGGTTTTCCGTGGGATCTTGTCTATATGTTTATAAAGGAAGAGTATGTCATGTCTAGAGCGGTCAAGGGAACAGAGGGCTTCAGGAGACCATGAGGCATTTCTTCTGGTTGTTGTCCATCAATCAGGACCAAATGTAAGGTTAGCTCAATTCACAGTCATAATCTTCTATGGAGAAAGCAATAGTAAAATCAATACATTCAACAATTTGGATAGGCAATCGTGTAAGACTTTTTAATAAAAGAAGAGGTAGCAGGTTTTACTCATGTGTAACTAAGTGATGAAGAACGAGTGATTGAACAACTTTCTTAGCATTTTGATGAGACAAGAAAAGACACCATTAAAATGTATTGGTACCCATTAAAACCTTTATAGATGTGTTTAATCTTATGACTTATCATCTGAACGTGATCTGCTGGAGACTGCATCTGAAATCTGGAATGTGTAGCCTTTGTCTACGGTCAACCGTCAATTGCGCCTGTTGGACTAAAAAACTTGTACAATAACTGAAAACGATAGAGGAGAGCAACAGAGAATGAGAACCCGTTCTTCGATGCTGCTGCTACAATAAAGGTTATAACCTCAGGTTTATACAGAAGAAGAAAGTTTGTAACCTGTTGCAGCACAACATAAAGATGATGACTGCTACGTGCAATATTTAAGCACTTAGACTCAGAATCTTGCATGTGAGAATAAACTAAAAATTTAATATCTGATCATAACTTTTCAGTTTATTTATTGTATGAAGATGTTGGATTAAGGTGGTATGCATGAGTGCAACAGATAGAATTTTATAAATTGAAGTAGGTGTAGTGTAGGGATCTGGAGGAAGAACCAGAAGTTGTAGTTTACCAAATGATGGTCTAGACGTCTAGTCCTATAGCTTGTGATTTATATTTAACGTGTAGCAATTAGACAGGGAAGGACACTATAATTTTTGTGTGTGTACATAGTGGATTATGGAATAGAAAATAGATCACACCGTAAATCAACCTTTATGACTTGACCAAAGGAAACTTTTCATTCAGTACTCCACCTTCCCAAAGACAGTTGAGAGATAACCTTGCCTGTTTTTATCGTTCCCATAAGCCCCACACCTTTCTCCATTGCTAAAACACTTCCTCACCAAGTCTTGTATGAAGTGAAATAGTAATTAACTGTAGTCCCCTTTTCCTAAATCTTATCCCCTAGACTAGGACTCTTGTAAAAGAGGTAACTAGAAAAGAAACAAACGGTTTTCTTCTCCCAGTCACCATGTGTCCTCTCTCCCCCTTGGTGCTTATTCCTTTTGTAATCACCATGCCCCTACTGTAGTCGTTGAATCATCGAGTACATCAAGGTAGAAGTTTGGACATTGGGATGTTAGCTTCCATGGATTAGGATTTTACATCACCTTGTTACTGTGTGCATCTACTACTTGTGTATGACATTCTCTAGAAACCGTGGTCCTAAAGTTGACTAATTTTCTATTCAAACAAGTTCTAATTATTCCAGAAATGTAAATAATTCAGGTAGTGGCAGATTTCTCATGTGGCTTGCTAAGAGAAATCCTGGTTCCAAGAACTATATGGGTCTCGATATACGGAAAAAGGTATGGTAACTGTCTTTTTGGGATACGTGATCTTTTTTCTGTTAAGTGGTTACCTGGCTGTTGAGTCTGTGTAGTATTTGGTATTTCTGAAAATCTAATAATGCGTCAGAATTTGTAATGCTAAGATTCTCTATTTTGTAGTTGGTGACACGTGCTGAAAAATGGGTGCAGGAGCTGGCTCTTAATAATATGTAAGCTTCCATTAATTTCCCAAGTTGCCTAAGAAACACTGACTTATCTAATGCATAACTTTTCATTTGAAGTTTAAAGATGCCACATGCAGTTGGAAGCTGTTTTGAAATTGCTAATTCCACCTTCAACTTAATTTTTCTCTCTCCCTCTCTGGGCCTGTTCCTGTTATATAAAACCGTACACAATGCATGTGCACTCATGCTCATGTAAATCCATTCTTGATCTTGCTAAAGGTCTTTACCAAGTGCCACTACCACCATCTAAACACCACAAGAAACCATGATTTGGTTTCTCTCTTTGGGAAGGGAGATCCAGCATACCATGATATTATTTTTTGATAAGGGAAGTAGGGAACTATGTAGTTCCAATCAGAGATAACCGTAAAAAAGAGAAAAGAGCTTTCAGAAAAGTTCTACAGCCATGTAGTCAATTTGTTACTTAAACCAGCATGAAATACAAACTGTTATAATTGGCAAATATCTGCCATCCACTTTCCCCTCCCCCTCTGTCCATTACCCTATTCATACTCATTCATGGACATCTTTTGTTGCATAAAACAACCAGTAGTTTCTGATGCAGTATAAACAAACCAATAGGTGGATTTAGTAAAATGACAGAAGGAACTAGGTTTCTAAAGTTTCACACTCCAATATGATTTGATCTCCTCACCTAGGAATTACTACCTAAGTACCTATATAACATAGCTAACAATAATTATCCTAACGTTAACATTATTAATGATCCTAATGTTTAAAAGTTAACAGTAACTTAGAGGAATCATTTTTAACCCATTTATGTAAAAATGGGATATGCTGTATTGCTAACGGATCAAACAGGTAAATTAGAACAACTTAGCTAAAAAAGAAACTTATCAAGTCACCCATGACATGATCAAGGGTTTACAACCTCCTAAATCGCTTTGTTAAAAAAATTTGTATCATTATTTTAATAATAGTTTTTGTAATTATGTTTAATATATTAATTATTTATGAAATAAAGAAGACAAAAAAGAAAAGAAAAAGATAACAGTAACTTAGAGGAATCCACTCACCCAAAGCACCAATCTCACTATCTTTTTCAATTCAACCTAGTAGTACTAGTTGTTTTCCACGTCTACTATGCCAACATTTTTTTGGTTGTGCTACACGATCATCTGTGAGTTCCTCAATTTGCACCTTACATGCTTGTGGTGACTTGAAACACATCTTCAAGTTGGTCTTTTCGGGTTAAATATAAACCTCTTACTCAGAAACATATTTTAACGAACACAACACATCTTGGTCTTTCCCCAGTTATTGTAACCCAAAATCTATAAGTCAGTGTTCGGTATCATAAAGTGATAGTACATTGCCTTAGCAGAATCAAAACCCAATTCTTGCATCATTGAATCCAATTCATGAACCGAAAGTTTATCACAATCAGTTAAGTCCACTTATTTAACTTTCCATTGGCATGCCCTACCAGGAAACTTTGGTAAAAATACCCTTCATGGAAATAAACGTGGGATGGTTTTCTGTGAAATATAACAATCACACACTAAGATGCAAATATAGAAAACAAACAAGGAACCACCCTTGACTGCAACTAAAAATCACGAAATACAGCAAATTAAAAAGGAAGAGTAAGGTTACTATAAAGCAACCTGTTGACTATGGAATAAACTTTGTGATAAGCATGGGATAAAAGGATGCGGACGAAAAAGGTAACCCAAATTTTTACCATAAGTCAAAAGGAAAAGGGAGGGAGTTCGGTTAATAGGAGGAAACGTAGAAAGACATAATTGCCCTCATGTCAGGGACACATGAGGGACTTTAACAGGACTAGGCAAGCGGCGCAAGGGACCAAAAAGGAAACAAAATGCAAACCAACGATAGTGATGGAAACCGTAATGAAGACGAGGGACAAAAACCATAATTTACTTATTATAATTATTATTAAAGGAAATTACATTATTGGTCCTTGTGTTTTACTTTTAATAACGCCTCAAGTTCTTAAAATGAAATACTTACGAATTTGAGCCCTGTGGGATGCATTTTATAACGCCTCGTGTACGTTGCCCTAACTCCGTTAAATAAATCTGTCAAGTCTTTAACTCTTGGGGCATTTTTACCTTTTTACCTAGTAATTCATTTTCTATCAAAAAATTAAAACACACAGAGACAACACAACGGAGGTCGGAGGACATATTGTCTTCCTCAACTTGCCGTCCCCATCTCCGATCGACCTCCCGCAAGATCTTCCATCTCCATCTCCCCCCAACCTTCCAGTTTCATCTTCATTGAACACCGTTGTAAACCGATTGTGCCATTTTTCCGAGAGATGGCAATCACTCTGTTAAGATCATATTTAGTGTTTATTAAACAGTCAGTTCTACAAGAGATCACAACCACTCTGATAAAACCCATTCTAAAATTCTTTGTGCATCTAAATCATCACTCTGTTAATCTTCTCTTTTCTGTAAAATATACCCAAAACCCTTGTCTTCTTTGCCTTCATTTGGTTACATACCCCACCAACAAAAGTCAATCTACACAACTATTTGACCTGAGGATAAATGCTTGTAGTTAAAGACAAGAACTGATACTAAATGTGAAGTATAACAATCTAATTTAATACGAAAATCTGTAATTAGTCTAGATCATGAATCTTGATACTCTTGTCTTCTTTTCCTTCATTTGGTTACATACCCCACCAACAAAAGTCCATCTACACAACGAGGATAAATGCTTGTAGTTAAAGACAAGAACTGATACTAAATGTGAAGTATAACAATCTAGTTTAATATGAAAATCTGTAATTAGTCTAAATCATGAATTTGGATACATTTGTCCACCTGAATAAAGAAGAAGAAGAAGAATGGCATCTTGGTTTCAAAGGGGTTCTACAAGAGTGAACAGTTTGTTGAGGAGGGGGGGGGGGGTTGAATACAAACACACAATTTTTACTTTTTAAGTTCTTTTATTGATTAAGGAAGAACTAATATAGAATTTACAGATTGTTGTGGAAATAGATAATAAAAAACCTAATCTAAACAATCTTGAGAATCACTAAGTTTTCTTGCACAAAGAGAGATAAGAATAAGAGAGAAGAGAGGATAAGGATGAAGATGAAGGATGAGAGAGCTTAATAGAGAAGATGTGCTATTTATACCTAGTGTATTAAATGCTCCTCAGAAGTGTCAGGAGATAAGTGGAATGCATGTCCTTGTCCTTTTGATGTAGCATGCTTTTGGCCGCATGTGAACAATAAGCCTAGGTATTTGGTAAGCATGATTGGGGACAGAAAAGCAATTGTACTATGTACCTTCGTCCTTTTGTGTAAGAGAGTAAGACAAAAACTAATCTTGATAAGCATGGCTCTTGATCAGTGATAGAGTTGAATCGCTGAGGACTCTTCGGCTATCGCTTAGTCTTGGTCAGACTTCACACTTGTTGTAGACAGTCTTGATATCACTGAATGCCGCTTCAGATCATGACTTCATGAGTAGACTGGTCTCTTTCTTCAGCTACTTCTTTGACATCACTAAAGGTTTCTTTGGTGTGAGTTTTGTTTTTGAGGAATACTTAAGTTTATTCTGTTACAATACTAAACCCTACTCAGTAAAGATCGCTGAAACTAAAACAAATAATTTAAACAGACTTAAAAGACATTTCACTAAGTATAAAGGATCATCAAATCAATGAGAGAATTGATAACACATCTTATGGTAGCTCTTAGAAAATTTATTTTTATTTTTTCCTAGTTAAAAATTATAACCAGGAGATGGTCAATGGTATCTACAATAACTTGATGCACATTTGTGCAGACATTTTCTCTTCGCAAATGCCTCAATTTCCTTCAAGCAGCTCATTTCAACTTATCCTGGGCCTTTGATGTTGGTTTCAATATTGGTTTGTGCATTCCTGTTCCTAAATCTTTGCTTAATTCATTCAACATATTAATTTAGTAATGGCCTTCAAATCTACCAGTCAATTTCTTGTTTTTGGAATTTTATTGGATTTTTTTGCAGTGTCCAGATCCTCATTTCAAGAAGAGACACCATAAAAGAAGGATTGTGCAGAAGCCTCTTGTGGAGGCGATTGTGGATGGTTTAATGCCCGGAGGACAGGTAATGATCTCAGATCTTTTCTTTTTTCAATTAGTTGTCATTTAGTTTACGTCACTTCCATCAAGTGTTTGAATCCGTGCATATAAATACAATCTCCATGAAGGTGGTCGTCTTCATTCACATATATTTGAGTTTTATATTACTGATCGGAAATAGTCTAGGAATGAATTTTCAAGAGATAACCCTAGATAGAATAAAAGGACATGCTTTTGGATCATGCAACCATTTGATTCACTAGTTGGACATAATTGATTTTCTGGAAAGGCTTGCCCCCCAAAATTTTGAGACCTTAACCTTTAGGGCCAGCCGGCCAGCTCAACACCAAATAAAAGCTAGGCCTTGGGGATCCACTCCATAGGTCGCTAGTTCGAGTCTCCTAAGTCACTCGGGATTTTCCTACCTGTTATCTTCAAGGCCCATAGTCGAGGTGCGTGCAAGCTGGCCCGGACACCCACGATTAACCAAAAAATAAATTTTGAGACCTTCAGTAAAAAAAATTTTGTTTCCTTGTCATATTTACCTACTGCTCTGCTCCTGTCGCATTGTTTTAAGGTATTCACATAAAATATACCAACTTTGCAGATTGTTGAACTGATAAATTTAAGAATGATACTATCATTAAAAAGGCTTAATCAGCACCCTAAGTAACAAGAGCCATTATTTGCGATAGATGCCCTAAGCTATATATAGCGATAACTGTGACGCATTTTCATATTTTTTTTCCTATGATAACAGCATTGTGGGATATCTGGTATAACAAGGGATGTCTTTCAAATAAAAGAGATCATTGTATATTGTCTTGGGTATGGAAACCTGAACCATTCCCAATCTCTTCCAATTCAAATCACTAATAAGGATGCGTTTGGTGGTATGCGGGCAAGAGTGGACCGATGACAGTGAGGTAGGCGGGTGAAAGAATCTGGAAGGTTTCAGGGTTCTAATTGGACATGGGTAGTTTAGTAATTTACCAATGTAGTCTCATCTTGCTGATTTTTGTTCCGTCTACATCGGTGGGACAGAAAATATGCATTTTTGTCCCACTCAGGTCCTCTCCTATCCAAGTCTAATGTCGTGCCTAACACGGGACAAGTTTTTTGTATTGTTCTGTCCCGTTGATCATAAATCGGTCCTTACCCTGCCCGACTCGGACCGGGCTTTTTTTGGATCAGTTTGACTAGAAGGTTGGGATCTACCGCTAACCTGGAACCTTTTGGTTCCGGCGCATGTCAAAAAATATGTGTAATTACTAAAAACAACAATATTCTGATCTATTGTAGCAACACCTTTCCCATTATAAATCTAGTGTTTGTACCTTATTCTTGTAAAGAGAGATTATATCTTAACACTCTAAACTTACACCTTCATATCATTACTTGATAGAGAAAGTTAACTTAATACATTATTAGTAACTATTACATATAATGATTATTAATGTTACAATTAATCATTTATTTAGTATTCAGACTTCACAATTCAATTATTGTATTAAACCTTATGAAATATAAATTTACAAACGGAATTATGGAATATACTTAAATTTAATTAATGAAAAACAAATGGTAATATACTTGAATAATCTTATAGATTGAAAAATGAAAACATATGGAAAACAAATAAAATTACAAAATATGAAATTACTTTATGAATTATCCAGTATTGGTTGTTAAATTATGTTTTAATTTTTAAGAAATGTATTGGTTTTGATTGTATTCTTATTAATTACATTTCTTAATTTTTTTGAACAAATTTCGAATTTCTTGCCATTTTTTTTTGAGTTTGTTTGAATCTGGTTTGGTCCAATTTTTTTTTATCTAATCCGAGCTTTATCTGGTCCTAAAAAAGACCAGTCCCGATCTCAAAAAAGTTTTGACTGATTAAGGGGGAGGGGGGGGGGGGAATGAATTCCCCGGCCCCGGTTCATGTATCTCACCTCGGCCCCGGCTCTGGTCCCCGACGGGTATGGGGAATCGAATCCCCTCCCCGCTTTTTCTTGGGCCTATCTACGGTCAATCCCCAGTCCATAAATTCGTGAATTGTGATTGCATTAAGATAATGAAATCAACTTTTTTTTAAATGACACTTGTGGTAAGATAAAATCAGAAAAAAAAAATATAAAATATAATGTTAAAAAGAATTGGATTATGAAAATCATATAGAAAATATATATAATATATATATACACGGGCACGAGGCGGGTTGGGGAATACATTTCCCGTCCCCGGCCCTGGCCCGTTTTTAGACAATGGAGGATCCCCGGCCTCGGTACCTGGTTTTACGGGGAATCCCCGACCCTGATCGGGAGGGGTGAACCGAGTTCCCTAACGGGGCAGGTACAATTACCATGCATAGTCCTGTCTTGGCCATCTCTAGTTAGGGTCCTTGGTGTGGGGCAGGATCTGTTGTGTGTATGGGAGGTGCATTGGGGTTGGGGTTGTTCTGGACATGCACCTAGGGGTGTAAACGAGTCGAGTCGAGTAGTAGGTTAATCGAGTCGGGCTCAAAAAATTAATACTGGGCTCGACTCGAGCTCGATTAACTTTTCAATGTAGGGCTCGAGCTCGTGCTCAAATATTTTTTGAGTTATCGAGATCGATGCTCGTTTATGGGTTCGAGCTCGCGGTCGATTAACTCGTTTATCGGCTTGAGCTCGATAATTTTATATTTTTATTGTATGATTAATAAATATATGAGTATGTTTGGCTCGAAAAAGAGTATATGCTCGAGTGGCTCGGCTCGACTCAACTCGAAAAATTGAATCGAGTTTTCGAACGAGCCGAGTCGAACATTGGTGTTATAAAGCTCGGTTCGATAAGTTAAATGAGTTCTATTTTCTGTTCGAGATCGAGAATAATTAAGCTCGAGATAAACGAGCTCGAGCTAGAGTAGCTTGTTAAAAGCTCGACTCGTTTACACCCCTACATGCACCACAACAAAATTGTTGTTGCAACCACAAACGTTTTTTGCATTGGATGATTTTTGATAACCCTTTCAAGTGACCATACGTTTGTAGTTTTGTGAAACGACAAAAAGGACATGATGTTTTTTTTAGGTACCAATTTTACCAACATAACTGAGATGGATCTTATATCGAGCAGGTGTTTATACAGTCGGATGTGCTTGAGGCTGCAGTTGACATGCGCAAGTATTTTGATGCAGAGTCGGAAAAGCTTCTCCACATTGACAGCTTCAACTCCGATCTGGTCTGTGATAAAGAAGGATGGTTAGTGAGTAATCCAATGGGGATCAGAACCGAAAGAGAGATCCATGCAGAATATGAAGGTGCAAAGATTTACAGAAGAATGTACCAAAAACCATTGTAGTTATTTTTGCCAACGAACATGGCTTAAGATCTGGTCGTGAAATCAGCAACGAGAGAGGCCTCAAGATCTTAACGAGAGTCAAAAGGTTGGACAAGACGTATTCGATAGATAGTTTGGTCTGGAATCGACCCGTATGGGATTGGGGGTGTTACAAAAGCAGGTAGGATGCCGAAGAAGTAGCTGGTTGAAATCGAAAATTGTTCTCAAACCAAAAACTATATATGGTTCTTTTGGGGATGACATACAAGAGAGTAACAATTTCTGTGTTAGAAACCATAATCGATTATAAACGCTACCTTCACGTAGGGCCGCGTTTGGTATGTGGACAGGACTAGTGAAAGTGAGATAGGTATTTGTTTGGTAATTTAAATATCTTTATCCAAGGTTCTAAATAGCGTGAGGCGTGGCGGCGAGGCCAAACCTCAAGCCTTAGGAGCCATGACGTTTTGAAGACGTGACTTATGGCGTCAAATTTCTAATTCATATATAATATTATATATAAAAACGTATGTTTTGTAGTGTTACTCAATGAGTCAATAATAATAAGCAAGTTAAATTACGTTATATATTAAAAACTTGCAGATAAGACATTAAAAACGTAAAGAAAAATCAAATATCTCATTACGATAATTGCGCATTTGGCCATGGCGTGCCATGGGTTTAACATGGCGTGACACACAAGCCTTGGTGCCATGGCGGCTGTGCGACGAGTTTTTTAGAACATTGTCTTTATCTCATCTCTTAATTTTTGTTTCACCTAGTTTGGTGTCATATTATGTCCAACGTATCAAATGCACTCTTAGGGCGCGTTTGGTTTGCGGGAATGGATTGGAATGAATTGGATTTCAACTAAGGATTTGGAAGGATTAGGATTTGGGGGGACTTGAAATCCCGGCGCATTGCAAAAGATTTTCAAATCCATCAAGTTAAAGATTTTAAAGAGGTCAAAGGATTTCAAATCTGGTCAACAAATTCCATTCCTGCAAACCAAACACATGATTGGAATGGATTTGAAATCCAAATCCCTCCAAATCCATTCCAATCCTGCAAACCAAATGGACCCTTATAGAGTATCTGATTCTCGTTGAAAACCAACTTTTTTGCAACATGTTTGCTGTATCAACAAACTAAAAATAGCAACCAACCTCTACAAACGACCCTACTTTTTCGCTTTATCACATGTTATTTATGTTTTATATTATTCAATTTGTATATAGAGAGGAAGATTCAAACGGGAATGCTATCAAAATAAGAAAATAAAATGATGAATCTCAGCCAATCATTTATTTGAGTTATACTTATATAGAATTTTTCTAAAGATAGTCTAAAAAGACACGTGTCATTTATTGCCAATAGATTATCTACGAAAATTCATTTATTTCTATAAGGGTAATTTAATCCATTTATAAGATACAATATTGATTTAAGGTTTTATTTTTCTATTTTCATTATTTAAGCATGATTAATTTTTCATCTATTTTTTTTTAATTTTTGGTGAAATTTAAAATAAGCGTGATTTAGTTTTTCATTTAAAATATATTTATTTTTTATTAAAGTAATTTAGTTAAGATTTTTTTAACAATTTTCGTCAAAAATCACATGTGATATCAACAATTAATTGACAATTTTTTTTTTCAAAAAAATAAAATAAAATCACAATTGATTGACGTTTTGAGTCACATATGATCTTATACATATTAAATGTATTATGTTATACATCATATTCCGTTTCCATTATTTTTCTTTTTCAATATTTAATTTGAATCACTGTTTTTAATGCTTTAAATCTCATGTGATTAGGATTTTTTTTGGAAAAAAGTCAATTAACAATCACACGTGATTTTGATGAAAGTTGTAATTTTATAAATATTACCTTAATTAAAAATAAATTCTTCAAGTAAAATTTAAATTATGCTTATGTTAAACGCCTTAAATAGAAATAAAATTTTTAAATAAAAATTTAAATCACATTACAATCACAAAAATGGTAAAAAGAGAATTAGATAACTGTCTTATAAATAAATGATTTTTATGTACTTATTTATTTATTTTTGAAAATTTTCATTTAAGACATTACAAGGAATTGTGTGGTCTAATTTTGAGAAGGTTGAGAGTAGAGATCTCAACCGGGATTTTCAATGATCAAGATCTTAAGGGGAAAATATGTAAATACAGAAAAAACTGTGACTAACTTAAAAAAATCTAAGAAGTTAATGGGGTAATTTTGAAACTTTTGTATAATAAAATCACTAATTCAAGACATTAAATTACTAATATTTTTTTAAAATTATTTACCCACTTTCTTTTTTAAATGTATATTAGATTTTCTTTTTAAATTAAATTATCAAATCAATATTTTATTTAAATCAACAACACCAAAAAAAGAGAATTTTAGTTTCTTTAATTTAAGATATATGTGTATATATATATATACACATATATGTAGAGGTAGGTTATTATGCAACCCATGCAACTCCTCTATCTATCACTCATTTTATTTTTACTTTTTTTTCCTTTTTCTTAATTACAAAAGTGAAAATAAAATGAGTGGTGGATAGAGGGGTTGCATGAGTGTATCATGTAAAAAAGTTGCATTTGAACGACTCTCTCTCTCTCTCTCTCTCTCTCTATATATATATATATATATATATATATATATATATATATAGGAAGGATCATGCGAGAAGCTAAACATTTTGCGAGAAGGCGAGAAGTGTGATATCATATATGATTACACGACTTGTGGGTGTGTTTAATCATATATGATTAAACGTCTATATATTGCCAATGTAACATGTGCTTAATCATATATGATTAAGCTTGTGTATCATATATGATATCACACTTCTCGTCTTCTCGCAAAATGTTTAGCTTCTCGCATGATCCTTCCCTCCCCCCCCCTCTCTCTCTCTCTATATATATATATATGTATGTATATGTATAGGACGATAATCAAATGAGAACCACAAAAAGGCTGAAAACCGTGAGAACTAATCTAAGCCGTAATTTGGTTTTGATCATATAGTTTTAATTGAAAATTGTTTCACCACAAGAAAAAAGCATAATTGTCATTTTGGTAACACAGATTCATCAGATGAAACACACAAATCCACTAGATGAAACACACAAATTCTGTAACACCCAGTATTTTCGCAATGTAAGTATCCGTCCTTCGTTGGTCTTTTATCTGTCTTCCGTTTATCTTTTTGGGTGAAATGAGTTGTATTTTCGAACCTTAAATCGACCCATGCGAAAATACCAAGTTTTGATCAATTTTTGGCTTCGGTACAGTGGTCGCGAGAGTGACTCGCGATAGTGACAAGTGTCACTATCGTTTGGCACAATCGCCGGAGAGATACCGAGCCCTCGGTACATTCCACGCGAGAGTGCCTCACGATAGTGACACTGTCACTATCACATGGCAAGATCGCGAGCGGGGTGCAGAGGATTAAATGACCTTTTCCTCATTCATTTCTCATTACTCTCTTCACCAACCTCAAATACTCTCTCATTTGGCGATTTTCTAGGGCATTTATTGTTCTTCAAGGTCTTGCAAATAAATCCATCTTGGTTTCCAAGGGTTCTATCATCTAAGGGTTCAAGTAGTGAGCTTCAATCATCTCCTCCATTGTCATCTTCTTCAAAGGGACAAAAGTTAGGGTTTTGGGTTTTCTTCAAAAACCCACTTGGTGAGTTCTGTTACCATTATATAAACTTTATACATGTCAAAACTCATAATTTTTGAACTCCTATACATCTCCTTGGTTTTAATTTATGATTATCACATTTGACCTAACTTGAGTTTTTGGGAGATTCTAGGGTTCTTGTTAGGTTTTGTTGAAAGGAAATATTTCATTTTGTATATGTTAAAATAAGGTATATCTTGTACATTATGGTGTAGCACTTGAAAGAATATGTAAAATCTCATTTTATGATTTTCATTCTTATCAGCAGTTAAAATTGGAAAAATACATTTTTGAGAAGTAAATGTTGTTGGGAGCTATATGTTTAGCTTTGGGTAGTCACAAATGTAATTGTGACAAGTCTAGACTATTACTAGTGGATCCTTAGGTATTGAGTCGACTTATATATATTTTGGGATGTTTTTCCCCATTGTAGCTATGGATGCATTTGACCCTCGGAGGCCTTTGGTACGGTTATGTGGGACCGGTTACTAGCCATGGATCATAATGTAGTCCTAGTGAACGAGTATGGCTTGGTTTCCTCGGGTGCCCTCCCCCACATCTTAGTACGGACCGGCGTTGTTCATGGCCATGGATTTCAAGTATTTAGCTCATAACTCGGTATTGTAGCCTACTCGGTGTTCCACTACTCTCCTTGGTAAATTGGGTATCCCCCGTCATCGCAAGATGAATTTTGGACCGAACGGTCCTTACTTGGCAAAGTTTTAATTTATAAACTCAATTCTCTTGCAAAGATTTCCTTTTTATTACAAATGCTTATTTCTTTAAATTATAAACTGTATGTTCTCACTAGGCTTTAAGCCTAACACTTTTTCTCAAATGATATGTATAACATGTTCCTTTAGCGGCGGGTTGCCAAGGGCTTGAGTGATGAGCATAGCTTTGAAGCATTTTTGTGTTGGCTAGTTTTTGGAGATTGAGGCATTTGAGTTAGTTCCATCTTTTGGTGATACTTGGGTTGACAACCGATGTAATCTAGATAGTTTATGTTTAGATTAGTTTGTTGTCAATTTTCATTTCCGTTCACAGGTTTTTGTAAATGCCTTATACATTTACCCATTTTGGGTGATTTACTCCAAATACAAACGTTATATTGCCAAATTTTCAAAATTTAAATTACTCTAAATTTTAGGGTGTTACAAGTTGGTATAAGAGCTCTAGTTTAAGTGAACTAGGCATGAATGTAATATGTCTAGACTTAGACTGAGTATATTAAGCAATGATTTGTGAGTGGGGTAGAACTTCTAAGATGGGTTAGTCTTAGAGTCGACGGAAATTATGGTTATCAAGCGTTGTGGCAATGGTAACGAGAACTTTTATGTATTATATGTTCATAATCTCACTTAGCTAATGTTATTATGAGGACATTTTACGTGAATGTGCTTGAAATGCCGTTACTATGACAATTGGTGGTATAGTAGTACGTTTTCCTTCGTGTGTTATTCTATCTCTCTCTTACTCTTTCTTGTTCTTGTGTTGCAACCATTATTTCGTTATGGTAAACACTCGTAGTCGTCAGTTAGGCGATGAAGATCTTCGCGATGTTAGTTCGCCTAATCCGAACCCGGTGGTAAGAGTGCCAACTGTCGTTCCTCCCGGCATGCCACCGATATTTACTGGGGTAGTGGAGCAAGTGCCTAGGGTGGATTTGGCATCCACGAACCAGGTGATCCAAGAGGCAAACCCTCAAGCTGACATGATGGCCAACGTCATGCAGATGGTGACGTCGGCTATGGAGAAGCAGCAAGAGGCGTTTCTGAAGATGTTGGAAGACCGGGATGCGAGCCTCAGAAGGCATGAGGTAGTAGAAGAGAATGTGCTGGTTGGTTCTGGAGGCATAGGAAACAGAGTTAGGACTGAAGAGCACAGAGTGGTTGGTGCTCCAAGAAGTGGGAAGAGTTGCTCCTACAAGTCGTTCCTTGGTTGTAGACCACCAGAGTTCTCAGGTTCTGATGACCCGGTTGCATGCGTCAAATGGATCCAGGAAGCCGAACAAGCTTTTGGCTCCTCCGAGTGTGGGGATGATCAGAAGGTGAGATTCGGTTCTCAACTACTCAGGGATACGACACTCTCATGGTGGACTGTCACTCAGGCCACCCCCTCCTCTAATGTGTTAGCTCAGCTATCTTGGGCTGAGTTCAAGAAGAAGCTTCTGGAGGAGTACTGCAGTGAGAGGGACATGGATCAAATTGAAGCAGAGTTTCGGTCGCTTGAGAAAGGAAACTTGACGGTGAGGGAGTACACCCGTCAATTCATGGAAAAGCTGGGGTTAGTGGGGCATGTGGCCCCAACTGAAAAAGAGAAGATTAAGGCCTATCTGAAGGGTCTACCGGCGGACATGATGTCCATGGTCCGCAACTCGAAGGCTTCTAATCTTCGAGAGACGATCGAAGAAGCCCAGTTCATGGAATAAGTTTACGCGAAGGGTAAACCGAAGAAGGCAGTAGCGGTTGTCGATAAGAGAAAATGGGAGAGCAATCCCGGGCATCCCAAAAAACTCGACCTTTTGTTGGAAATCGAAATTCCAACAATTATAATGAAGCTAGATGGTGCCAGAAGTGTCGGTCCAAGCATCGTGGTAACTGTAACGCCACTCCTCAACCTTGCAGCAAGTGTGTCAAGTTTGGTCATGCCACCAAAGATTGCCCGATCAGAGGGCTTATCTGCTTCGAGTGCAAGGCACCAGGGCATATGAAAAGAGATTGCCCGAAGCTCAAGTCGGGTAGCGCGCCAGAGAAGAAAGAGAACTCATCTAGAGTTCCGGATCGAGCTTTTCAGATGATGGCCGATGAGGCCAAGGCATCCGCTGATGTGGTATCGGGTACGTTTCTTCTAAACTCCGTACCTGCTCATGTGATTTTCGATTCGGGTGCCAATTTCTCTTTTATATCTGAGTCGTTTCGTCAAAAGTTTGCTATGCCCACTACTAGTCTAGAGAATGCGTTAGTGGTAGAGATAGCAGACGGTAGTCAAGTTTTGATCTGCGATGTTCTAAAGAAGTGTGCTCTCAGAATCGGAGGGAGAGAATTCCCGATCGATTTACTGCCAATGATTATTGGGGGCTTTGATGTGGTGGTCGGTATGGATTGGTTGGCGAGCAATCATGCCGAGATCGTATGCTCCAAGAAAATAATCCGACTTCCCAATCCCTATGGGGATGTTGTGATTTACGACGAGAAAAGGGAAGGTGATGTATCGATCATCACCATGGCTAAAGCACACAAATGATTGGTGAAAGGATGCTCATTCTTCCTAGCCTACGTAATCAACTCCAAGTTGTAGAAATCAAAGCTTGAAGATGTGAGGATTGTGCGAGAGTTTCCCGATGTCTTTCCAGACGATTTGCCCGGGTTACCACCCGATCGTCAAGTAGAGTTCCGGATAGATCTCGTGCCGGGAGCGGCTCCGATTGCTAGAGCCCCTTACCGGTTGGCGCCATCGGAGATGCAAGAGATGATGGCTCAATTTCAAGAGCTTTTGGAAAAAGGTTTCATAAGACCGAGCTCGTCGCCTCGGGGAGCTCCGGTCTTGTTCGTCAAGAAGAAGGATGGCACGATGAGGATGTGCATCGATTATCGCGAGTTGAACAAAGCAACGGTGAAGAACAAGTACCCACTTCCGAGGATAGACGACTTGTTCGATTAACTCCAAGGAGCGGGGTGTTTTTCCAAGATCGACTTACGTTCGGGTTACCACCAAGTGAAGGTGAGGGAAGAAGATGTCATGAAGACGGCCTTTAGAACGCGTTACGACCATTACGAATTCCTGGTAATGCCGTTTGGCCTAACGAACGTACCGACGGTATTTATGGATTTGATGAATAGGGTGTGCCGACCATTCCTCGACAAGTCGGTCATCTTGTTCATTGATGACATACTCGTGTATTCCAAAAGCGAGTTGGAACACGAGCAACACCTTCGTAAAGTTCTAGAGGTGTTGAGGAAAGAGAGATTGTACGCCAAATTCTCTAAGTGCGAATTCTAGCTCGAAGAGGTGCAATTCTTGGGTTATGTTGTCACTCGAGACGGAGTGAAAGTGGACCCCTCCAAGATCGAAGCCATGATGAATTGGGAGCCTCCTAAGAGTCCGTCCGAAATCCAAAGCTTTTTGGGTTTGGAAGATTATTACCGGAGATTCATTAAAGATTTTTAGAAAATCGCTTCTTCCTTGACGGCCTTGACACGGAAGAATGTGAAGTTCGAATGGACCGAAGTGCAAGAGAAAGCGTTCCGGACATTGCAAAGGAAGTTGTGCGAAGCTCCAATCTTGTCGCTACCCGAAGGGTCGGAAGACTTCGTGGTCTATATCGATGCTTCGAAAATGGGTCTAGGATGTGTGTTGATGCAACGAGGCAAGGTGATTGCTTACGTCTCGAGGCAACTCAAAATCCACGAGAAAAACTATCCTACCCATGATTTGGAGTTGGCGGTGGTGGTGTTCGCTTTGAAGCTTTGGAGACACTACCTCTATGGCACAAAGTGTACTTTATACACTGATCATAAGAGTTTAAAGTACGTCTTTGATCAAAAGGAGTTGAACATGAGGCAAAGGCGGTGGCTCGAGTTACTCAAAGACTACGATTGTGAATTGTTTTACCATCCCGGTAAGGCAAACGTAGTGGCCGATGCGTTAAGTCGGAAGGACTATAGCGGAAGTATTCGGGCTACCCTTTCGAGAATCGAGTTAGTTTCTAGTCTTGTTGAGAAGATCAAGACATCTCAAGTTGAGGCTTTGTTGGAAGAGAATCTTAAGGATGAGGTGATAACCAAGCAACGGTTGCTCTTAACGGAAGATAGTCGTGGGGTAAAACTGTTTAATGGTCGTGTGTGGGTACCCAAGGTTGGGGGTAATCGTGAGCTACTTCTTGAGGATGCCCATAAGTCCAAGTATTCCATTCATCCGGGAAGTACAAAGATGTATCGGGACTTGAAGTTGCACTATTGGTGGCCGGTAATGAAGCTTGATGTGGCGCGTTACGTGGAGCGTTGTGTAACATGCTCGCAAGTAAAGGCCGAACACCAACGACCGTACGGGAGTCTTCAGTCCTTGGAGATCCCCGAGTGGAAATGGGAGCATATTACCATGGATTTCGTGACCAAGTTGCCGAAAACTCTTCGAGGTCATGATACCATTTGGGTAATAGTGGACCGGTTGACCAAGAGCGCTCATTTCTTGGCTATGCGTGAAACACTACCGATGGACAGGTTAGCGAATCTTTACATCGATGAGGTGGTTTCGAGGCATGGAGTTCCCTTGTCTATTGTTTCAGACCGTGACAATCGGTTTACTTCCAATTTTTGGGATGGTTTGCAGAAAGAGCTTGGTACGCGCGTGAAGTTGAGTACGACCTACCATCCTCAAACCGACGGTCAAAGCGAAAGAACGATTCAAACGCTAGAAGACATGATAAGGTCTTGCGTTATCGACTT
The DNA here is from genome assembly GCA_954870635.1 of Arctium minus. Lineage (NCBI taxonomy): Eukaryota > Viridiplantae > Streptophyta > Magnoliopsida > Asterales > Asteraceae > Arctium > Arctium minus. Next base: position 51,417,571 of record OX941094.1, read on the forward strand.
TGGGGGTAGTTAGGACTGTCACCTACCTTTGGTGGAGTTCGCGTACAATAATAGCTACCACTCGAGTATCGAAATGGCTCCGTTCGAGGCCTTATATGGGCGGAAGTGTAGAACTCCCGTATGTTGGCTTGAAGTGGGAGAGAAGCAATTCGCCGGACCCGAAATCGTGCAAGAAACGACCTACAAAGTTAAAGGGATTCGGGAAAGGTTGAAAGCGGACCAAGATCGGCAAAAGAGTTATGCCGATAAGAAGAGGCGGCTGATGGAGTTTCAAGTGGGCGACCGTGTGATGCTTAAGGTGTCGCCATGGAAGGTCATTATCAGGTTCAGAAAACGTGGAAAGTTGAGTCCCCGTTTCCTCGGACCTTTCAAAGTGCTTAAGCGGGTGGGTTTGCAAGCCTACCAATTGGAACTGCCGCCGGAGTTGAGTAGAATCCACAACACGTTCCATATACGTTACCTTCGGAAATGTTTGGCGGACGAGGAAAGCGTCATTCCTCTCTCCGAGTTAAGAGTGGACGAAGGTAACCGTTGTGTTGAAGAACCCGACGCTATCTTAGAAAGAAAGTCTAAAAAGTTGCATCACAAAGAAGTCACTATGGTCAAGGTGCAGTGGAGGCATCATCGTGGGGCCAATGTGACATGGGAAGCCAAGGAGGACATGAAGCGAAGATACCCTCACTTGTTTGTGTGACCAAGATTTTGAGGACGAAATCATTTCCAAGTTGGGGAGTATTGTAACACCCGGTATTTTAGCTATGTGAGTATCCGTCCTTTGTTGGTCTTTTATCCGTCTTCCGTTTATCTTTTTGGGTGAAATGAGTTGTATTTTCGAACCTTAAATCGACCCATGCGAAAATACCAAGTTTTGATCAATTTTTGGCTTCAGTACAGTGGTCGCGAGAGTGACTCGCGAGAGTGACTCACGATAGTGACAAGTGTCACTATCACTTGGCACAATCGCCGGAGAGGTACCGAGTCCTCAGTACATTCCACGCGAGAGTGCCTCACGATAGTGATACTGTCACTATCGCATGGCAAGATCGCGAGCGGGGTGCAGGGGATTAAATGACCTTTTCCTTATTCATTTCTCATTACTCTCTTCACCAACCTCAAACACTCTCTCATTTGGCGATTTTATAGGGCATTTATTGTTCTTCAAGGTCTTGCAAATAAATCCATCTTGGTTTCCAAGGGTTCTATCATCTAAGGGTTCAAGTAGTGAGCTTCAATCATCTCCTCCATTGTCATCTTCTTCAAAGGGACAAAAGTTAGGGTTTTGGGGTTTCTTCAAAAACCCACTTGGTGAGTTCCTGCTACCATTTTATAAACTTTATACATGTCAAAACTCATAATTTTGAACTCCTATACATCTCCTTGGTTTTAATTTATGATTATCACATTTGACCTAACTTGAGTTTTTGGGAGATTCTAGGGTTCTTGTTAGGTTTTGTTGAAAGGAAAGGTTTCATTTTGTATATGTTAAAATAAGGTATATCTTGTACATTATGGTGTAGCACTTGAAAGAATATGTAAAATCTCATTTTATGATTTTCATTCTTAACAGCAGTTAAAATTGGAAAAATACATTTTTGAGAAGTAAATTTTGTTGGGAGCTATATGTTTAGCTTTGGGTAGTCACAAATGTAATTGTGACAAGTCTAGACTATTACTAGTGGATCCCTAGGTATTGAGTCGACTTATATATATTTTGGGATGTTTTTCCCCATTGTAGCTATGGATGCATTTGACCCTCGGAGGCCTTTGGTACGGTTATGTGGGACCGGTTACTAGCCATGGATCATAATGTAGTCCTAGTGAACGAGTATGGCTTGGTTTCCTCGGGTGCCCTCCCCCACATCTTAGTACGGACCGGCGTTGTTCATGGCCATGGATTCCAAGTATTTAGCTCATAACTCGGTATTGTAGCCTACTCGGTGTTCCACTACTCTCCTTGGTAAATTGGGTATCCCCCGTCATCGCAAGATGAATTTTGGACCGAACGGTCCTTACTTGGCAAAGTTTTAATTTATAAACTCAATTCTCTTGCAAAGATTTCCTTTTTATTACAAATGCTTATTTCTTTAAATTATAAATTGTATGTTCTCACTAGGCTTTAAGCCTAACACTTTTTCTCAAATGATATGTATAACATGTTCCTTTAGCGGCGGGTTGCCAAGGGCTTGAGTGATGAGCATAGCTTTGAAGCATTTTTGTGTTGGCTAGTTTTTGGAGATTGAGGCATTTGAGTTAGTTCCATCTTTTGGTGATACTTGGGTTGACAACCGATGTAATCTAGATAGTTTATGTTTAGATTAGTTTGTTGTCAATTTTCATTTCCGTTCACAGGTTTTTGTAAATGCCTTATACATTTACCCATTTTGGGTGATTTACTCCAAATACAAACGTTATATTGCCAAATTTTCAAAATTTAAATTACTCTAAATTTTAGGGTGTTACAAATTCACCAGATGAAACTCAAATTCACTAAATGAAACACAATGATTCACCAGATGAAACACAATGATTTTCCATATGAAACACACAGATTCACCATATTAAATACACAGATTCATCGTATGAAACACATAGTCACCATGTTATTTCACCTCATGAAATCAAACACAATTTTCTTCTATATATTATTTAACCACATGAAATCATACATAAATTTAGGAAACAAAAAGAAACCCTAAATCTGTTACTTTTCCATGGAAATCAAACACAAAATCGAGAAACAAAAAAACCCTAAATATGTTACTTTACCATGGAAATATCAATTTCCGATGGACATATGGACACACGAAACACCAAATATGTTATTTTTTTCTCCCCACCCATGTACAGGCGATACACCACACCCAAAATCATGAAGAACAAAACCGATGCCTTCACCTTCTTACTGTTCATCGTACGTCGCTTGTCTCGTGGTGGATCCGCCTTTAACCAATTTGTTTGTCGTTGGCCAAGAATTCTCACCAATATGTTATCTGAAGCTGAGGAGGAACATACCAAAGAAGAGGAAGACATATTACAGTGGAGAAACGTATGAAAAGAAGACAAAGAAGAAAGATTGATCATCATACTTCTGGATTCGGATTCAGAAAGAATAACAAAGTTAGAGAAGCCATTGAAAACCACCACCATTATACAAAATCGAAAGATCCCCAGAAACCCAATAAATTTAACAAATAGTCATAACATAGGTCGATCGAGAAAATTGAGGAATCGATGAATCGAAAAAGTCAGTTTAGATTTGGATTTGGTGAAATTGGTTAAAAAATTTATCAAATATGAATAAGAATTTGGATTTCGTGATTTAGATTTAGTTTTAATTTAAACTAGTGCGTGATACCACGCGTTGTGTGGTGACGAATTTTTTGATTAGGAAATATGTAACTACGTTAAGATAAACCTAATTTGTAACACCCTCAATTCCGGAAATAGAAACTAATTTAAAATTTTCTAAATACATCGACAAATGATTCATCTACAATCACAATTTAAGATTTAACATCAAAACACAAATTTCATTCTATACAAACAATATATAATAAGGACGGGTGCTATTAAGATCCAAAACAGTCACTATCTCCAAACCGCGGAAGACTTCACCAACTGCTTACACTTGTGTAAAGCTAAGGCTCAACTCTTTATAGTACTGCTAGAACCAACTCCCCAACTGGAACCTGATGCACATGTCGACAAATAAAAAGGTTAGGCTTAATGCCTACTGAGCTCAAGAATTTTCAACATTTATAAATGAATCGTAAAAAGAAGAAGAAGAAGGCAATTAAAATTATAATCTTTCAAAATGATATGCATCAATCATGAAAATGACTCATTTACCAAAAGTTATGCATTTTAAACGAAAGAGACACCGAGTTAATCATTAACCAAACCAAATTGTTTTAAAGGCGAAGATCCCAATATAAAACGTTCTTTCGTAAATTTAAGTTCGACCTAAAACTTGCTAAAAAGAAAATAGAGAGAGGACTCCAAATTTTATAAAACGCTGGTAAAATGTTATATCTCAAAATACATAACATGGGTGTAACATGACACACAACTCATAAAACCATAGATGAAACCCATATAAATAAATATCGTCGTGAACACGGACATTAGACCCAAAACTCACGCAACCATAAAATGAGACGAAATCAAATACAGAAACATGGAGATGACGTATTTCATTCAAACCTTAATATACGTGGGGGAAACCCAATATTAAGGCCATCATTTACCGTCGACCACACAACCAACGATAATAAAGTATGACGTTAATATTTAAAATGCTAATGGACGACGACGGGGGAGACCCGTTTCCATCTTGGGTGACGAGAACACGTAAATGGGGTCACCGGTGATGTTACTGGATTTCACCACATATCCCGAACCTAGTTCCCTTTCCATGCCAGACATTACAATCCTCAACCCATTTTTGCCTCTGTCCATACTCCGTCGAGTTCCACCCCAAGGACTTACGGACATGGGTGCCTATCCAGTCTAGACGAGTTTCAACTCAGCAGCATTGCGCCACCTATTGCCTACTTGCTAGCGAACCCAAGCGGTCAATAATTGCAACCAAAATCTCAGGCCCTACAAAACAGACAGACTTACGTGCCTAAGGATCCATTACAACAATGTCTAACATTACATGACTCCAAATGAAAGACCAAATCTCCCAAGACATGAAACTCTCAAATGGCACGAAATATGCGCCATCATACTCAAAACCCCACAACGGTTATTAATCCGGACAATTGTCCTCAAGACTCAATTTAGTCAAAAATCGAACTAAAGGCCCAACAATTTATGTAAACCCCCAAATGAAAGCCAGTATAAACATTGAAACAAGTTTGACCAACTATTTTGCAAACACAACGACCAAAAGTATGCTTAACTCAAATCTCATCATTGGTTGAGGCAAACCATTTTCCAAATGAACTCATACCCTTATATTTCCAAAATGCCTCATAACACAATAATATGCATTTTCCGAAAAGGTTTATAAGAACAAATACACAAAATGTCACTTACATTAAATGAACTCCAATTATATATGTAAAATCATCAATGAAACATATCAACATGATTTATTTACCAAAATTCTCAAAAATCCCAAAATGGGTGTTTCACCGTGTTTATAAAAGTAAACATTTCAAAATAACCAAAACTTATCAGGTGATCAGCAGTTAACAATTTCACGTAAAACACATAACACTTTAAAATGAACATTTTGGCATGTACACCGTTTTCACAAATCAACTTGAACTCACCTTGCTAGATTTAGGCTAAATCTAGATTTTACCCCACCTTGAGCTTCCTTGAAGAAATCCGAATCCACAAGCAAATCTTCCAAAAACCTAGATCGACAATTGTCCAACCATAAATATCCATATTCAATCTATTAGAATCATATCCCAAGCATTTTTACCTAAAGATCCCAACTTATATCAAAACCCTAATTTCCAAGAATGAAGAAAAGAGAAGATTACCTTATCCACTACTTGCATCCACCAACAATAAACCTTTAGGGTTGCTACTATGACATCAAACTCAAGTTCTTCAAAGGATGGGAGATAGGTTGATGAAACCCTAGAGAAACTTGGAATTTCTTGAAAGTGGATGAAATGAAGAGTTTCACACCCTTGCTTGTAAATCCCCACTTTGATTGTGAAGAATCTCTTTACAACACACAGGAAAGTACCTTAGATACTCCAAAATGTGACTTTTAGGGTGAGGGTTTGGTTCTTGGGAGGGAAGAGTGAAGTGAGTGAAGAAAAATGAATGATAAAGGTGAGAAAAAGGGTTTAATGAGGTCTGGACCCCGACGGCGAGTATGCCCCGCGACAGTGACATATGTCACTTTCGCTGGCACTCTCGCTGAGAGTGTACCGCGGGCAATAAAGGCCCTTCGCGAGAGTGACACACAATTGTGACACATGTCACTTTCGCTGTTACTTTCGCCCAGACTCCTCGAAGCCCGAAAATCCGATCTTTTTCAACACTAAGGCCTTCGACACTCTTTGGAACTTTTAGTAGTGTTTTCCCAACATGAAACCCACCAAACACAAGGTACAGAAACGTCTGGGTGCCCCTATATTTACCGAAACTTACGGGTGTTACAATCCTCCCAACCTTAAAAGAGATTTCGTCCTCGAAATCTAGACTTCAACAAAACATTGCCCGCAGGATAGATTGTCCTTAATCCATATTCCAGAACCACTACCATAATCCTTATGCCAATACTCATGACAGCCGTCCCCTTGGGCACGTTACACTTATGTACGAGTGAACACTTAACTCACTAAAGTAGTCTTTACTCACAAGACTACGGTTGTCTCCCAACCTTGGGTGACTCTTACTACCTCAAGAGTAGTTTGTGACCTCAACTTCACACCGGCCAATTCACCTCAGCTCAACAATACTTCTGGACTCAAACCAAAGTTCGACATCAACCTCCATGGAATCCTCTAAATTTTTAATACTCGGTTCTTGATATTGATAAGGCCATCCTCCCGAGGCGTACCAATACGCTCTCCATGTAGTTGGATAATGCATATCCGGCTATCACTCAACTCCGTTCTACTCCCAACCTCAAAACATTCCCTTAACAAAATCTTTACCACAACGGGAAAACTTATACACATTGATACTTAATCACCAACATCTAACCTTCTTTTAATTTCCACCACCGAGAGGTCAACATTCACTTGACCCAACGGGGATACTTCCAAACCTTCCAACGACTTGTTGACTTCAAAAGGGCAAGTCGACGCCTAAACCAAATGGTAGTACCGAGCACGCCGCCCAATATTTCCATCTCAGATGCATTGTCATATTGAGGTTGACACCTAACAGGGTACTAAGATTCCCAATCTTACATTTCTAACCGACGGACCACAATATTTCCCTTGCTCATGCAAGCCCATCAAGACGATACGCTAGCAACGTATAACATGATGTCTAACGGACCATCGACCCGTCAAATCCAATTCAGCCATACCCAGAATCATACAAGACCTTATCCCCCAGGTTTGCCAAAGCATAGATATCACCCCTTAGTTAATTGGGAAGGCATGAATCTATTACCTCAACTATTCATGCGTGAATCGATTCATAAACCAAAATCTGAAGTTCCAAGTCTAACTACGAGTCGGATCATCCGACGCTTCAATTCCCAAGGACTCCTTAGTTCCTTAATTACAACTCTTTTCACGACAGGGGTTTAAATCTATAAGCCTAATGAGTTCAAGGTTTTGAACTAATATGCCAATTTAAACTTTTATAAAACTTTCTAATACACAAGCTTTATAACAATTAATCGTGCGGAAAAAAAATCCTTTACCGTTCACTCGATAGATTTTAAAATTGATCACCGACGCTACGCATATAAAACCATTTTCCAGAATTCGTTTGATCAGTACTTACGTTAATAAGGACAATAACAAAAGATGCGCCACAATTTATACTATATACATGAAAATAATTTTCTGCACCCCAACACGTGCAATAAATGTTTGTACAACTCCAAAAGAGAACTTCACAATTTTAACCTTAAAATTCTTTCTTTCTAACTGCAAGACGCCGTGGCATAAAATTTTCAACAAGTCCCATATGCATCTGTTTATTCCCCAAAACTCGGTAAAACTATGGGAACATAAATAAATTTCAAATCGAGTTTAAAATTTTGAGCCGTACAGATAAAACACACTTGACCAAAATAGTAACTACAACGACATAAATACCGATAACTCATTTAATGCATTGCGGAAAATTTCTAATGGTAAAATCAACAACTGAAACATGTTCTGAGCAAAAGTTTTATCTGAAACAGCATAAATCTTTTATACGTTTACTCACACCAACAGTATAATTTAAACCAAATACGAAAAGTATACAACGATTAACACTTGTATAAAGCCCAAAGATAAATCACATGATATTGAGACCTCCCTAAAATAACATATGGGATGACATCTATTAACAAAACCCATAAATTAACGCACGCAATAATGCATGTACACACGTTCCAAAGTTTATCTATGCGATGCAAAAAGTCGTACGATAAGACACCATAAAACCAACCGAATTTTCATAAAACTCATTAACGCTAAAATCAAGCGGTGTCAAAATTTTCATTTCCCAACATAAAAAGCATAAAACGACAATAAGTCTAAAAATGTTAAAATTCTAAAACCACAACGTATGATAAAGTGACCATTTTCAACAAAACTTTCATGAGACACGACGCCCAATAAGCTTGTAAATTTACACGCAATAAAATTAAAACCCACGCATTTTGAAGTACACTCACGCGCCCAAAACGTCGCAAAACAATATTCCATAAAATTCAACATGAGTCGTACAGACTAAAATTCCCAAGAAAATTCCGACTCAAAAACATGGGAACAACTCTTTCTTTAAAACCTTAACATACGTGGAGGAGATCCAATGTCAAGGTCAAAAATTCCGCAGTTATTTGCCCAATACCCCAAATAATATTAAAACACGGATATCACAATATTCGAAAATAGCGTTAAACACGAGACGGGGATAAAGAGATTTTCGATAACAATTTGCAATTACGTGCAACAAACAATTTCATGCATGCTTAAAATCGCGGTTTAAAATACGATGAGTACTAAACGTTTTATCGAGACCTTATAGTATAACTCACTTTATGTTTTGAGAACATGATAAACAATTTATGCAAACTTATTTTAGAAATACATTTAGTGCATGAATTTGGTCGGCACTCAACATCTTAGGACTACGCTTCTCAATTTCCCGTCATACTATTGTCATCCGGAAGCATCAAACATCTTAAGACAACAATCACCCTAATTTGGTCAACTTACGATTTCTCCTTGAAATAGAGTCAATTCAATAAGCTTATGGTTCTAATTCAACCAATGACTTCGACCCAAAATGGTCAACTAATTGCATCTGACATGCTTAACCATCATTCCAATATGACAATGCTATAAGCATCAACTCTTCTTTCGAATACTCGCCTAGAAACTTTCTCACTACCCCAACGGTCACCATACCAAGGTAGTTCAAGTATACACACGTAACACGTAGGTTCATCATAACACTGGCCAGGTGCCATTATGAACATACCGTACATGATCATCCTTGCGATCCTCGACAAGTTTCCCGTTTCTAGCGACTCGGTCAATTTCAAAATATCGTATCTTAAAGTACCTAATGTGCAATTTCATTTTCAACCCCTAAAAGTACCCTAGTTTGAGTCTAGGCATCCAAAAATCAATACCCAATTCTCTCAAACTTAAGCTCTGATACTAACTTGTAACACCCTCAATTCTGGAAATAGCAACTAATTAAAAAATTTCTAAATACATCGACAAATGATTCATCTACAATCCCAATTTAAGATTTAACCTCAAAATACACATTTCATTCTATACAAATAGTCTATAATAAGGACGGGTGCTACTAAGACCCAAAACAGTCACTATCTCCAAACTGCAGAAGACTTCACCAACTACTTACACTTGTGTAAAGCTAAGGCTCAACTCTTCATAGTACTGCTAGAATCAACTCCCCAACTGGAACCTGATGCACATGCCAACAAATAAAAATGTTAGGATTAACGCCTAGTGAGATCAAGAATTTTCAACATTTATAAATGAATCGTAAAAAGAAGAAGAAGACAATTAAAATCATAATCTTTCAAAATGATATGCATAAATCATGAAAACGACTCATTTACCAAAAGTTATGCATTTTAAACGAAAGAGACACTGAGTTAATCGTTAACCAAACCAAACTGTTTTAAAGGCGAAGATCCCAATATAAAACGTTCTTTTGTAAATTTAAGTTCGACCCAAAACTTGCTAAAAAGAAAATAGAGAGAGGACTCCAAATTTTATAAAACGCGGGTAAAATGTTATATCTCGAAATACAAAACACGAGTGTAACATGACACACAACTCATAAAACCATAGATGAAACCCATATAAATAAATATCGCCGTGAACTCAGACATTAGACCCAAAACTCACGCAACCATAAAATGAGGCGAAATCAAATACAGAAACTTGGAGATTACGTATTTCATTCAAACCTTAATATACGTGGGGGAAACCCAATATTAAGGCCATCATTTACCGTCGACCACACAACCAACGATAATAAAGTATGACATTAATATTTAAAATGCTAATGGACGACGACGGGGGAGACCCGTTTCCATCTTGGGTGACGAGAACACGTAAATGGGGTCACCGGTGATGTTACTGGATTTCACCACATATCCCGAACCTAGTTCCCTTGCCATGCCATACATTACAATCCTCAGCCCGTTTATGCCTCTGGCCATACTCCGTTGAGTTCTACCCCAAGGACTTACGGACATGGGTGCCTATCCAGTCTAGACGAGTTTCAACTCAGCAGCATTGCACCACCTATTTCCTACTTGCTAGCGAACCCAAGCGGTCAATAATTGCAACCAAAATCTCAGGCCCTACAAAACAGACAAACTTACGTGCCTATGGATCCATTACAACACTGTCTAACATTACATGACTCCAAATGAAAGACCAAATCTCCCAAGACTTGAAACTCTCAAATGGCATGAAATATGCGCCATCATACTCAAAACCCCACAACGGTTATTAATCCGGATAATTGTCCTCAAGACTCAATTTAGTCAAAATCGAGCCAAAGGCCCAACAATTTATGTAAACCCCCAAATGAAAGCCAGTATAAACATTGAAACACGTTTGACCAACTATTTTGCAAACACAATGACCAAAAGTATGCTTAACTCAAATCTCATAATTGGTTGAGGCAAACCATTTTCCAAATGAACTCATACCCTTATATTTCCAAAATGCCTCATAACACAATAATATGCATTTTCCGAAAAGGTTTATAAGAACAAATACACAAAATGTCACTTACATTAAATGAACTCCAATTATATATATAAAATAATCAATGAAACATATCAACATGATTTATTTACCAAAATTCTCAAAAATCCCAAAATGGGTGTTTCACCGTGTTTATAAAAGTAAACATTTCAAAATAACCAAAACTTATCAGGTGATCAGCAGTTAACAATTTCACGTAAAACACATAACACTTTAAAATGAACATTTTGGCATGTACACCGTTTTCACAAATCAACTTGAACTCACCTTGCTAGATTTAGGCTAAATCTAGATTTTACCCCAACTTGAGCTTCCTTGAAGAAATCCGAATCCACAAGCAAATCTTCCAAAAACCTAGATCCACAATTGTCCAACCATATATATCAATATTCAATCTATTAGAATTATATCCCAAGCATTTTTACCTAAAGATCCCAACTTATATCAAAACCCTAATTTCCAAGAATGAAGAAAAGAGAAGATTACCTTATCCACTACTTGCATCCACCAACAATAAACCTTTAGGGTTGCTACTATGACATCAAACTCAAGTTCTTCAAAGGATGGGAGATAGGTTGATGAAACCCTAGAGAAACTTGGAATTTCTTGAAAGTGGATGAAATGAAGAGTTTCACACCCTTGCTTGTAAATCCCCACTTTGATCGTGAAGAATCTCTTTACAACACACAGGAAAGTACCTTAGAGGCTCCAAAATCTGACTTTTATGGTGAGGGTTTGGTTCTTGGGAGGGAAGAGTGAAGTGGGTGAAGAAAAATGAATGAGAAAGGTGAGAAAAAGGGTTTAATGAGGCCAGGACCCCGACGGCGAGTATGCCCCGCGACAGTGACATATGTCACTTTCGCTGGCACTCTCGCTGAGAGTGTACCGTGGGAAATAAAGGATCTCCGCGAGAGTGACACGCGATTGTGACACATGTCACTTTCGCTGTTACTCTCGTCCAGACTCCTCGAAGCCCGAAAATCCGATCTTTTTCGACACTAAGGCCTTCGACACTCTTTGGAACTTTTAGTAGTGTTTTCCCAACATGAAACCCACCAAACATAAGGTACAGAAACGTCTGGGTCCCCCTATACTTACCGAAAATTACGGGTGTTACATAATTCATTAGTTGACAACTAATAAAATGCAATATATCATTGTATGTTTTAGGTGTAAATTATTTTGGTAGACACTTAGGGCCTGTTTACCAAATGCTTAAATTTTGTTAAGAATTTTTGAGTTTTACAAATCGTAACTTAAATTTTAAACCTCTACATACTCCCCGAAAATTAATTTCAAACACAATGTCCGATAATAATACAAGGCTAATAATATAAGAAACAGGAATATTACAATCCGAATGTAGTTTAAGTATGTCATTGATGACTTGTTTTAGCATTTGCCTAATGTCAATAATTGGGACAAAAATAGAAAATTTAAGCCGAAAAAATGAAAATAAAAACTATATTTATGTTATCCAAAAGAGTAAAGACAATATTCAATTCTAACACATCTAAGCAGATTAATCGTCTTGAACAATACTAAAATATAAACTGTAATAACTGTTAGAGATGATAATTTTAACTTCAAAAACAAAAAGACAAAGAAAAGATACTACAAATATCAATACTCAAGCTATAAAACATATCCAACATTTATGGATCCATATCCAATTGATAGAAATCATTCACCTCATTCCTATCTATAGGGGTTGTTGTAAAACCCAAGAAACCATCAATTCCTTCCCTCTACCAACTTTAAAACCCAATGGTTTTAGTCTGTCGTCGATGTTAGTTGCCCAACTCATCAAATCTCGAATAAAAACAATTAAAGCGCTAAAACACTCACATGGTTTGTATATATGGTTGCCATAAAACCCAAGAAGTCCTCTGTTATCTTTGGTTGCTGTAGAAACTAAGACGCCATTTGTTTATGCCCTTTACTCTGTAAAAAAAAAGACATAGGTATAAAAAGCGAACCATGAAACCTATAAAAACGGTAAAAGACAGAGTTTAAAAACCCCTAAAATCTCAACAGAAGTATAAAAATGAAGGACTATCAGGATTTATGAATTTAAAAATAAATCAGTTTAGGATGTGTGGAAATTTTGGTTCTTAAAAGAAATGACACAAAACTAACTTTGTTGAGGCATTTCTCAAAACCAAACTCGCATGCTAATATCAACTTTTTATCTTCAACATGTTAAAGTGACATAATTAAAACCCAAAACCAAGAACACGATTGAATGCTTTGTGCAATGCCTGCAAAAGATTATCAAAATATTCCCAACATGAGTAAGAAAAAAATCTTAGGGAATAGAGGAAGTTGTACCATGAAGAGAAAACCATAGCTTGAGATGAAGATAAAATGAAATCAAAGATTGAGAAATAGAGAAAGGCATAACCGAAGGAGATGAATAGTTTTGGAATTAAATGTTTGTTTTAATTACAGTAATTAAAAAAAAGCTAAAATTGAGAAAAAAAATATATTAGGAATTCATGTGTTTAGAGAATGCCACTTCATTCTTGGTGGTTCTTTATATATATAAAAGATATCTATATATAGAGTAATATATACATATATATAAAAGATATCTATTCATACGGTTAAGATCGGATTTGACTGGTCAAAAGTTGCGGCTTTGACTGGTCAAAAGTTGCGGCTATTCCAAAAATAGGACACTTTCATAATTTTTACAAAATACACAGGTTGTGTTCATATATGAACATGTATAATTCACATCTGAACTATATGTTCATATGTGAATCAGTATAATTCACATCTGAACTTTTTAACTGATTCATATATGAACCTTTGTGATTCATATATGAACTAATTAACTGATTCACATATGAACTAATTAACTGTAAGTTCATATGTGAATCATTTGAACTAATTAACATATTCATATATGAACTAATTAACTGATTCTCATATGAACTAATTAACTGATTCACATATGAACGTATAGTTCATATGTGAATCATATAGGTTCATATATGAACTCATCCCGTGTATATTACGAAACTACCCCTCTACCTTTTATAGACCATGCAAAGAATTATCCGGTGATTCGCGGTCAAAGCCGCAAATGTTGACCAATGTCTAAGTTTACTTCTCTATTTCTCATACATTTATCATTTCTCAAATGAACCTCTCCCTATTGATTTATATATATATATATATATATATATATATATATATATATATTGATGTAATGTATATAAAATATTTATATTTTCATGAAAAAATTTAAAATTCAATACATATATTAATTGGTTTTTAAAATTTAAAAATAAAAGCAAAATAAAAATAAAAATCTTTATATATCTTAAAATGAAAAATGAAAAGTTTTTGTAATTAATGATAGACATTTAATGTATTGTTTTTATTTAAAATAATTAAAAATTCTAAGAAAATAGATAAATACAAATGAAGTGTTGAGAAGTTGCCACGCCATATCTTAAGGTTTTACTTATATATATATATAAATATATATATATATATAGCCGACAACACTGTTTAACTTTTGACAATCGTGGCATTCTTTTGACAAAATTGGCTAAAGTTGTTTTGTCTTGTTTAATCATGCGTCTTTTGACAAAGCATTTTTGAAAATACATATCATTTGTCGTCTTTGACAATAATTCAGCAGATGGAATTATGATTATTGAGCAATCTTCGTCTTCAATGAGTTGTCTTCTTCATTAGAGTTACCTGTAAATAATTTTGAACAAACATTTTGACCAGGATAATAGAATTAACAATACCAAAGAACTGTATTGCTAATTGTTTGAACAAACACATATTTGACCAATCATTAAGAATATGCCTGCAACGGCATAACACCAAACTCACACAGGTATTATATCTTCAATTATAAGGACTAAATTCATGATACGGATCTTGAGCATCTTGGAAAAAGTTTGGAACATTCTCTTGTTCATCAGAACTTGGAGGGGAGTTCTATGCAACATTCTTTTTAATTTCTTGGACCAACTGCCTAAGTTCTTCTTTGGTAGGAGCCCTCATTAAATGGAGAAGCTCTTCTTCTTCATCTTGAGTCGGTAGCGAGCTTGGAGTTGGATCAAGTTGTGACTGTACTCTAAAACCTGTTGAATCAGTGAAATAATTGACCACACCCTGAACCATCATGTTTGAAGCTTGTTGTTGTGGAAGCTTCTCCCACCATTTAACACTCACTGTGCGATACAAGAGCGACATCAGTGGGCTTCCTTCTCCTTCTTCCCTTTTTTCTTTGACTATGAACTTCCAAGACATGATCCAGGGAATCTTAAACAGTATAGTGAACTGTAAGAGATATTCATGATTTGGAATTCCTTGTGGAAATAGCTCTTTGAACTTTTTGAACCCATCTTGAATCGGTCCGGGAAAGGTATCAAGAAGATTTCCCATAAATTTGAACCATTTGGACATCCATTCTGGGTAACCGTGATTGAAATCGATTTTTTTATCGAAGAAGATGAACCACGAATGTGAGTAACATCTAAGATAAAAAAACGTTGTACCAAGCGTCTTTGTAATCATAATAATTGAACATCAGATTTTGAGGGTAGTTTGACAAAGTCTTGTTGGTATGGGGTTTGGTTTGCCAATCTGATAAAGAAAGAATTCTAAAAATTTGAAACTTTGAATAATCAAGTTGTCGATTTGAATTTGGATTTCTAGTATGAGTAATATTCATAGAACAAGTATCTATCAATATTACCTCATAATAGCTTCTGGGTTTACAACCAAAATAAAGAGATTCTTTTGGAAACATAAATTCTATAAGAGATTGAAAACTTTGTTTGAACAGACGAACTTCTTCTTCTTCAAGAGTTGTGACGAATTGATCATTAGGATTTGTGATGTAAGAACTGTTTGAAGCGTTTGATGAGGAAGCGGAGTTTTTGGAAGTATTTGCAACAAACTTGGTTGATCCTAAAGTAACTAGAGTTTCTTTTTTAGAAGTAGTTGGAGAACACATAACGGGCCTTTGAATCAACTGAGAATAAGTTGTTTGAGTGCTAGTATTAGCTATTGGAGCAAACCTATTTTGAATCGGAAGATTTGAGGGATTTGAACCAGCGAATGGTGTTAAGGCCACCATCTTCGATGTTTGATCAGACTTTTGAACAGGCTTAGAAGGCGAAGAAGTTTGAGGCTTCATTTTCCCTGTAAAAATTCTCTAGATAAAAAATCTGGAAGAGAATTATTTTCTCCTTTGATAAATTCTATTTGAAAATCAAAGTTTGAAAGCAAGGCTTGCCATCTTGCAAAAATCTGTTTTGAAATGATATTTTTGACATTGTTTTCTAAAATCAGTTTTGCTGATTTACAATCGACTCTTAATAAGAATGGTTTCATATATAAATCGTCTTCAAATTTTTTGATACATAAAACAATACTTAAAACTTCTTTTTTAACAGTCGAATAATTCTTTTGAGTATCATTCCAACTTCCTGAATAATATCTAACTAGTTCTTCCTTTGATTTATCTCCTAATTTTTGTTTAAGTATTCCACCAAATCCTAGATCACTAGCATCTGTTTCTACTATAATTTGAGCATTTGGTTGGGGTATATTGAGACATGGTAAATATTTTACTTTTTCTTTGATATGTTGAACAATTTTCGTATGTTGTTCAGTCCACGGTTCTGGTTTCTTTTTTAATCTTTGATACAATGGTTTGCATATTATTCCTAGATCTTTGAAGAAATCATGAACATAATTGAGACATCCTAAAAATCTTTGTAATTGAGTTTTGTCTTTAATTTCATCTGGAAATTTATTTGCGAATTCTAAACTTCTTTGAATTGGTCTAATTGTCCTATTGACAATTTCATGTCCTAAAAATCTTATTTGAGTTTGAAAAAGACTCATTTTTGAAGCAGATACAACTAATCCATTTTTGAACATTAAATCATAAAAAATATTTAGATGTTTGAAATGTTGATCAATCGATTGTGAATATATTAATACATCATCAATATAAACAATTGCGAAACTGCTTATAGGGATAATAATATCATTCGTAATATTTTGAAATTCTGAAGGAGCATTTTTTAGTCCAAAAGGCATGACATTCCATTCGTAATGACCAAAAGGAACATTAAAACGTGTTTTGTATTTATCTTCTTCATGAATCTGAATTTGCCAAAATCCTGATTTTATATCAAATTTTGAAAAGATATTTGAATTGTGGAGTTTTTTGAGTAAATCTCTTTTATTTGGAATAGGATATCTAATCTATTCTAAAACTTTATTTAACGGTTTATAATTTATTACCAATCTTGGGGAACCTCTTTCTAGTTCAGCTGCATTAATAACATAAAAGGCTGAACAAGACCATTGTGATTTTGAAGATCTTATTAATTTCTTATCTAACAAATCTTTGATTTCTTTCTTACAATGTTCTTGTAATTCTGAAGACATATGAATAGCTTTAGATTTTGAAGGAATATTTCTTTCACTAAAATCTTTAATATAAGGTAATTTGACAATATGTTGTTTTCTATTCCAAAAAGCATTTGGGATATTTGAACAAACATTCTTTTCAAATTTTTCTTTGAGTTGTTTTATTCTATCTTGATTAAATCGACTTTGAAGCTGATCATTTATTCTTAAATTATTTATATCTTCTATTAAATAATTTACTTGATTAATCTTATTATTTAAAGTATTTAATTCTGTTGAAACTATTGGATCAGTAAATTTGAAAAATATTTCTTTGTCTAATACCTTTGTACTAATACCGTATTCTGTTACTATATAGGGATATAATTTAGTTAAAAAAGGTTGGCCTAATATTAAGGTTGACGTTAAATTCTTAGCAAGTATTAAGGATGTAGTATAACAATAATCATCTTTGCAAATATGTACATCTGAGACTTTGTATTTGATATTAAGAGGTGAACCACCCGCACCGGATAATCTATGAGCAGTTTTTTGATAATACTTTGTAGGAATAATTCCTTCTTGAATACAGTTCATATTAGCACCACTATCCATTAATGCAACTACTGAGACTTTAAATTCGTTTTTGATACATAAATCTATAATAGTATACCATCTTTGAAAATTTATTCTTTTTGAGATTTTATGAGTAATCTCTTGAACCTTAGGCTCTTTTATCTCAGTTGTTTGAATAATTTCTTTGTTCTTTTCAACATTGGATAATCTATCTTTAATTATTCTTATTTCTGTTTTGACATTATTTAGTTCTTCTTTTAAATCTTGAACAATAACTTCTTTTGGTTTACCAAACCTTGAAAATACTTCTTGGAGATTAAATGAATCATTAGTTTGAATAACTGGCTCCTTTGGTTTATTTAGGTCAAAAAACTTATCTAATATTTCTTTTTTAATTATTGGATCAGATATTTTATCTAACATTCCTCTTTCTTCATCTGTGATTACATTTATTTGATTGGACGTACATGTACCTACACATTCGCATTCTGAATTAGTTTGATCTGATGTTGAATCGTTTTCAATTATATTCAAATCATTTCCTTCATAATCTGATAAACTAGATTCACTAGAACTATCTTTATTTAATAATAATCTATTTAATTAATGCCTTAATTGTTCTGATATATCTAATTCTCTAATTCCTTTTTTGACATAACAATTTTTTGCCATAACAATTTTTTGCCATATGACCAGTCTTACCACTTTTATAACAAATGATTATATCTTTCGAAATTGGTTGTTTATCTTTCCAATAAGGTTCTTTACAATCTGATCTTAACATAACTTTGGTTAAAAACATATCTTTATACCATCTAAAATCTTGAAGCTTTCTACAAGTTAAATTAAGTAAAATATCTTGACTCTTTTCATGGAATATTGTTGGATCTCCGATAGAAAAACTGTCATCAAACAAGAAAATAATCAACAAATAACTACTCAAGAAGACGATAGTCTTAATACGTTTCTATATTCTATTGTCAAAAACTTTATCGGAGATCCAACGATATTCCAAGAAAAGAGTCAAGAGATTTTACTTAATTTAACTTGTAGAAAGCTTCAAGATTTTAGATGGTATAAAGATATGTTTTTAACCAAAGTTATATTAAGATCAGATTGTAAAGAACCTTATTGGAAAGAAAGATTTATTGCAGGTCTTCCAAATCTGTTTGCTGAAAAGATTGGAAATAATTTAAGAGAAAAATATAATAGCCAAATTCCTTATAAAGATTTAACATATGGAGAAATAATTAGTTATATTAATAAAGAACGATATTTCTGTGAACAGATTTGGAAGACCTGCAATAAATCTTTCTTTCCAATAAGGTTCTTTACAATCTGATCTTAACATAACTTTGGTTAAAAACATATCTTTATACCATCTAAAATCTTGAAGCTTTCTACAAGTTAAATTAAGTAAAATCTCTTGACTCTTTTCTTGGAATATTGTTGGATCTCCGATAAAGTTTTTGACAATAGAATATAACAACGTATTAAGACTATCGTCTTCTTGAGTAGTTATTTGTTGATTATTTTCTTGTTTGATGACAGTTTTTCTAGCATTGAGAATTAGAGCTTTTTCATCTGAAGTAACATACATATCCCACCAGCTTTTTAAAGTGCCAACGAATCCTGAAAGGAGTAAAGTGGCAATTTGATTTGGATTATTTCCTTTGGCTTTGTATGCGTTAATCGCCATATTCATTTCTTGAATAATATTTAATATTAGATGTTCTGTACAACCATCTATGTTCCATTCATATACTGAAGTTCCATCGTATTGACTACGAGTCAATGTCGAATCTCTATCTTCATATTGAACATCTGGAAATGTTGGTCTTGGATAATAATTTAATGTATTTGGCCTACTTGTTGAAGCTGTATTTCCTTTAAATCGAAGTCTATTTATTTCGTTATTTGGATTATTTGAACTATTCATGAATTGCTCTTGAAGTTGAGAAATTTTTGATTCTTCATCATCTGATGAACTATCACTATTTTGATTGATGACATTTATTTCTAATTTTGAATTTAATTTTAATTCTGATAATTTTTCTTCTAGTTCTTTGACTAATTTTTGACTATATCTGTAACAACCACAATAATTAACATAACTTAATAAATGGAAGTTAACTCCCTTAACAGGGTTTCAAATTACAAAATTCTTGTAACCCAATATAAATTTTAGCATCCCATAAAATCTATTACAACCGAGAATACTAGAATCTAGAAAAAAATTAGAGTTCCACTATGCCGCTTCTATGGTCCGAGCTCCCGATCCAAGATTTCTAACATTTTTCTTTCCCTTTTGAGAACCTGCCGCATTCCTTCTGCCTGAAAATGGTTTTAAGAAAATAGAGACGAGGATTAGATCGAATGGTCTAGTGAATTTCCAGCCTCGCCCTGTTGTTAATAAACAGAAAAACATGCACAATTTAACAAGAATTATAAATACATCATACACCACAATATGCCGAAACGTTAATCAAATACCATCGTCTTCACTGTCATCAATTTACAGGACTACTCGTCCTCGGGGCCCCCAGTAGATCCCCATACGACCCCCCCAGTAGATGCCGTTTTCCGTGTGCAAGGAAACAAATTCCATACACACGGATCAACCATCCCCGATGGTTAATAGTCGACCGAAGCAACAAACAATCACAACAACATATGAATATAATATGACCAAGTACGTGCGGAAAATATTCGACGAGATACACTTTCGTGATATCAATGTTCTACTAACCAAACATGGTTTATCGATTACAAATCCGAAAATAGTAGTTACTATTAAATAGCATCCATTTCCAGTTTAAAAAGTAGTTTAACATACACTATGGTAAGGAAACTCACCTGGTGATAAACTTGGCACACCCCTAGATCCCAATCCCGATAATTTGACTCCTACAAACAGATTGCATTTGAAACTAATTGAATGATTGGAACCAATAATAAAGAGTCTCTATATTACCACAGTTCTCGATAGACACAAGTCAATGGACACCGGTCGCTAAGGGCACTGGTCGCCTAAGGAATACCGGTCTTTAAGGGATACCGGTCGGCAGGGATACCGGTCGGCAGGAATACCTGTCTTTAAGAAATACCGGTCGATAGGGATACCGGTCAATAAGGATATCGGTCTTTAAGAAATACCGGTCGATAGGGATACCGTTCAATAAGCATATATCGGTCTTTAAGAAATATCGGTCGATAGGGATACCGTTCAATAAGCATATCGGTCTTTAAGAAATATCGGTCGATAGGGATACCTATCAATAAGCATATCGGTCTTTAAGAATTATCGGTCGATAGGGATACCGGTCAATAAGCGACCAATATCGCCGAATACGATCAAGACGATTTGCAGGTTCTCGATTCTCTGTCGTTCACAATACACTCCCATCCTCCCTAATCATTTTACAAACCCAAACATTAACATATTTGCAACTTAGTCAAATCTAACATCCCAATCCAAAAGTCCCAACTTATACCAGAGGCGAGAAAAAAGAAAGGAAACTCAAATCCCTAAATCTTCCAGTTAAAATGACGATAGAAGGAGAACAGGGATAAAGTTTAGATGCTTACCTTCCAAAGATGAGTTTTCTGAATTTTCCTTCCTACTTCCGATCAAGACTTCGGTCGACCTCCCTTTTCTTCCTCCTTGAAATCGCCGTACGCAGAAAAAAACCCCTAAAACACACACTGCACTAAATCTTCTCAGGAAAGAAATGGGCAAAGTCTAGGGTTTTAGACTACACTTGGGCCATTATGGTTTATTCACACTAAGGCCCGCCCAAATTCCTATTTCTCCTCAATCTTTGATCTTTAAAGTTGCTAATTAATTTGTCCCAAAATAAACGGGTGTTACAACTCTCCCTCCCTTAACAGAATTCCGTCCTGGAATTTTCATTGGATAAAAAAGTGTGGATATTTAGACTTCATTTCCGACTCTAACTCCCACGTAGCTTCCCGCCCTTTGTGAAACTTCCACTGAACTTTCACTAGGTTAATCTCTTTCGTCCTTAGTCGCTTAACCTTACAATCCATAATAGCCTCGGGTTCTTCAGAGAAATTCAACTTCTCATCCACTCGAACATCCTTGAGTGGTACTGTCATATCCACATCTGCGAGACACTTTCTCAAGTTAGCTACACGAAAAGTGTTGTGTATACCCTTCAACTCCTCTGGTAAATCCAACCTATATGCCACAAGACCGACACGTTCAAAAATTTTAAACGGGCCAATAAATCGGGGGATTAACTTCCCTTTCTTCCCAAACCGGATTACTCCTTTCCACGACGATACCTTCAGCATTACGTTATCACTGACCTGAAACTCCAAATCCTTACGACGTTTGTCCACATAACTCTTCTGATGGTCGCGCGCCACTTTCAGTCTTTCATGTACTTGGACGATTTTATCCGAAGTCATCTGCACTAACTCTGGTCCGACCAACTGTCGTTCTCTAACCTCGTTCCAACATAGAGGAGTTCGGCATTTCCTACCATAGAGCTTTTCGTAAGGAGCTGCTTTGATGCTGGCATGATAACTGTTATTGTAAGCAAACTCGATCAGTGGTAGGTGGTTTTCCCACGAACCTTGGAAGTCCAGAACACATGCCCTCAGCATGTCCTCCAGGGTCAGGATAGTCCGCTCACTCTGGCCGTCAGTCTGCGGGTGATAAGCTGTGCTCATTTTGATCTTTGACCCCATCCCTCGTTGGAAACTTCTCCAGAAAACTAAAGTAAATCGGCTGTCCCGGTCGGATACGATTGACAACGGTACACCGTGACGGACCACGATTTCGTCAATATATAGTTTCGCAAGTCTTTCCATAGACTAAGTCTCCTTGATAGGCAAAAAGTGCGCTGACTTGGTAAGTCGGTCCACGATAACCCAAATCGCGTCATAACCCTTCGGAGTTCTAGGTAGTTTAGTCACAAAATCCATTGTAATCTGCTCCCATTTCCAGACAGGGATGTCTAACGGTTGAAGCTTCCTGTACGGTCGTTGATGTTCCACTTTTACTTGCAGGCAAGTCAGACATCTTTCCACGTAATACGCTACGTCTTTCTTCATACTCGGCCACCAATATTCTAATTTCAGGTCCCATACATTTTGTTCGTCCCTGGATGAATTGGATACTTCGACTTATGAGCTTCCGCTAAAATGACCTTTCTCAAATCTCCATACTTCGGAATCCAAATCCTTCCGTTGTAGCACTTTAATCCCCAGCTGTCCTCTATCAACGATTCCTTAAGACCTACCATTCTTTCAGCCTTAAGGTTTTCGGGTTTCAAGGCTTCCGCCTGGAATCTCTTGATCTCCTCTAAAAGAGTTGATGTTACTTCCACTCTGGTGGCTATCAACATCAACCTTTCAAGCCTTTCCTTTCGACTTAAGGCGTCTGCGAATACATTGGCTTTTCCTGGATGGTATTCGATCTTACAGTCGTAATCTGTTAATAATTCCATCCATCTTCGCTGACGCATGTTCAACTCTTTCTGGTCGAACAAGTGACAGAGGCTCTTATGATCCGTGAATATTCTGCATTGCGTCCCATAAAGGTAGTGCCTCCAAATCTTAAGTACAAAAACCACCGCTGCCAACTCTAAATCATGAGTAGGGTACCTCGTTTCATGGTCTTTCAACTGACGTGATGCATACGCGATTACTTTTCCCCGCTGCATTAGGACACATCCCAAACCTAGTCTTGACACATCGCTATATACTACAAAGTCTTCTGTACCAGCTGGCAAGGTCAAAATCGGGGCGCTACTTAACATATCCTTGAGTTTCTGGAAAGCTTCCTTCTGATCTTCCATCCAGACAAACTTCGCATTCTTTTTCGTCAACGAGGTCAATGGAGTAGCTATCCGAGAGAAATCTCTAATAAATTTTCGGTAGTACCCTGCTAGACCCAAGAAACTTCGGACTTCGGAGGGTGTCTTCGGTGCTTCCCAACCGCGAATTGCCTCTACTTTCGCCGGGTCCACTTTGATTCCCTCTTGGGATACGACGTGTCCTAGAAACTGCACCTCCCGCAACCAAAATTCACATTTCGAGAATTTTGCGTAAAGTCGCTCTCTCTTCAATAATTCCAAAATTGTTTGCAGGTGCTCCTCATGATCCTCCTCGGTCTTTGAATATACCAAGATATCGTCAATAAACACGATCACAAACTTGTCTAGGTAAGGCTGACACACCCGGTTCATCATATCCATGAAAGCGATGGGAGCGTTAGTCAATCCGAATGGCATTACCAGGAATTCATAATGTCCATATCTGGTACGAAATGTGGTTTTCGGTATATCCTCCTCCTTCACTTTGAGCTGGTGGTAACCGAACCTTAAGTCGATTTTGGAGAAGAAGCTGGCCCCCTGAAGCTGATCGAATAATTCGTCTATCCTCGGGATCGAATACTTATTCTTGATCGTCAACTTGTTGAGTTCTCGATAGTCTATGCACATTCGCATAGATCCGTCCTTCTTCTTCACAAAAAGAACCGACGCTCCCCACGGAGATGTACTAGGCCTTATAAACCCTTTCTCCAGCAATTCTTGCAATTGCGACATCATTTCTTTCATTTCTGAGGGTGCTAACCTATACGGTGCACGCGCTATCGGTGCGGTACCGGGAACCAGATCAATCCGAAATTTGACCTGACGATCTGGAGGTAGATCTGTCAAGTTCTCCGGAAATATATCCGGGTACTCGCTTACTACACGCACATCCTCCATCCTACCCTTTTCTTTCTTAGCATCTAACACATATGCTAAAAATCCCTCACACCCTTTCCTCAAACTTCTATTCGCCTTGATCATGGAGATCAAGCTAGAATTCCTGTCTCGCCTATCTCCATAAATCACTACTACACCTTTCCCCGGTAAAACCATACGAATCATCTTCGTATTATAGATTATACTAGCCTCATTCCTAGCCAGCCAGTCCATCCCAAGAACTACGTCAAACTCTCTCATCGGCATAGGGTATAGTACCACCGGTACTAAACTCCCTTCGATATCTACCACGCATCCCTCAAACACCTCCCTAACCAACACCTGATTTGCATCTACGGTTTCTACCCCAAACTCTCGCCCTAACCGCTTAGGCTTTAATCCTAAATACTGAGCAAATGTGGGGGATACGAAGGAACAAGTCGCTCCTGAGTCAAATAATACTCTAGCACAAGTGGAGTTTACCAGAAGCGTACCTGCTACCACGTCTGGCACCTCTTCCGCCTCAGTAACTGTCATGTTAAAGGCTCTCCTTTTCGGGCGAGCCGGCTCCCATTTCTTCTCTTCCCTTCTCCCTCCCCCACGTTCCCCATACTGAACTGGTCCTCCCCGCTTCACTTGCAGGCACTCCGAACGAAGGTGATCTGGTGACCCACACTGGTAACAGTTTTTCTTGTTTGGGCAATCCCGAGACATGTGCCCCGGTAATCCACACTGAAAACACGACCTTTCCCCTGGAGTACAATCTCCTCGATGCACTTTGTGATATTTCCCGCAAGGATTTTCTCTAACTCCACGCCCCATCCTCAACTCTGGTTTGAAATTCTTACTCTTCCTTGGATCTGTCGTCGGTCCTTCCCACTTCCTCTTGTCGCCCACCCTGTCAGTTAGTTGGCGGTTCTTTTCTTTCTCAGTCATTTCGGCCGCGTGCACGACAACCTGAAAAGTTGTTGGTTCCCTTGCAGAAACCCATTCACGCAGGTTGCTTTTCAATCCGAAAATGAATCGTTCCACCCTAGCCTCCTCATCCGACACGTAGGATCCAACGAAACGGGACTTCTCGATGAACTTGTTAGTGTACTCCCTTACTGACATACCTCCCTGTTCCAACCCCAGAAATTCTTCCTGTAACTTCTTCACCGCCGCCATAGGACAAAACTGTGCTTCAAATCTACTCACGAAAGTCTCCCAAGACATGCCTTCACCGGCAACGACTCCTGATCCCCCAGTTTCAGCATCCCACCATAAGGTGGCTTCTGACCTTAGCATAGATAAAGCATACGTTACCTTATCTTCCCCGGCACACTTGCTGGTAGCAAACACCACCTCCATCTCCTTTATCCATTTCATCCCCTACCTTAGATGTCGTTTCAGCCATCGATAAGGAGTTGCCCCCCACTCCCGTTACCGGCGGACTTGACAGTTCAGTCACTTCCCTACTTTCGCTCTTATCCTTACTTCCAGAAACTGATTTCTCTTGATTTGCCAACAGTGCTTGTAAAGTCTCCTGAAGTTTCCCCATTTCCGCAGCAAATGTTTCGTTGGTTACAAAGGCCTGGTTTCTACCGCGACCCCTGGCTCTTACAGCTCCTCGCCCTCTCACAGTGGCTGAGCTCTCCTGATGCGACGTTTCTCTATTACCAATGGCCCCCGTACTTCTCGCCCTGTGAGCAGTTCGGATATTAACCCTTCCCCGATTTCCAGCGTTGATTCCTTCCTTATGGGTAGTGGCCCTTCGTGTAGTCCGTACTGGACCACGCCCGCGACCATGTACCCGTCCCCGAGTGTTTGCCCTCCCAGGATCTCTCGGCAACTCAACTTGAATCTCATCGGACGGTTCGTCCCCTTCTACTGGCACTGCCCTAGATCGCAGAACCCGATTCGTCATGAAGTCGCTGAAACAACATAAAAGTAATCTTAGCCTTTACAATCCCATATGTAACAAGATTTTATAGATACACACATGTACCTGTAAATTTGCAATTACATTGGCCAGTTGTAATTTCAAATTTACCTTACATGTTAGTCCCTATTTCTCGTTAGACAAGTTCCTATGCGGCAATTCCTAAAGCAATCCTATTTCTCGGTTGTATCTCCTCTATAGTTTAATTCTAGGTCCGACAAGGCCACTTAATTAGCTTAAACTATGGCTCTGATACCAAATGTAACAACCACAATAATTAACATAACTTAATAAATGGAAGTTAACTCCCTTAATAGGGTTTCAAATTACAAAATTCTGGTAACCCAATATAAATTTTAACATCCCATAAAATCTATTACAACCGAGAATACTAGAATCTAGAAAAAAAATTAGAGTTCCACTATGCCGCTTCTATGGTCCGAGCTCCCGATCCAAGATTTCTAACATTTTTCTTTCCCTTTTGAGGAACCTGCCGCATTCCTACTGCCTGAAAATGGTTTTAAGAAAATAGAGACGAGGATTAGACCGAATGGTCTAGTGAATTTCCAGCCTCGCCCTGTTGTTAATAAACAGAAAAACATGCACAATTTAACAAGAATTATAAATACATCATACACCACAATATGCCGAAACGTTAATCAAATACCATCGTCTTCACTGTCATCAATTTACAGGACTACTCGTCCTCGAGGCCCCCAGTAGATCCCCATACGACCCCCCAGTAGATGCCGTTTTCCGTGTGCAAGGAAACGAATTCCATACACACGGATCAACCATCCCCGATGGTTAATAGTCGACTGAAGCAACAAACAATCACAACAACATATGAATATAACATGACCAAGTACGTGCGAAAAATATTCGACGGCATACACTTTCGTGATATCAATGTTCTACTAACCAAACATGGTTTATCGATTACAAATCCAAAAATAGTAGTTACTATTAAATAACATCCATTTCCAGTTTAAAAAGTAGTTTAACATACACTATGGTATGGAAACTCACCTGGTGATAAACTTGGCACACCCCTAGATCCCAATCCCGACAATTTGACTCCTACAAACAGATTGCATTTGAAACTAATTGAATGATTGGAACCAATAATAAAGCGTCTTTATATTACCACAGTTCTCGATAGACACAAGTCAATGGACACTGGTCGCTAAGGGCACCGGTCGCCTAAGGAATACCGGTCTTTAAGGAATACCGGTCGGCAGGGATACCGGTCGGCAGGGATACCGGTCAACAAGGAATACCGGTCGGCAGGAATACCGGTCAACAAGGATATCGGTCTTTAAGAAATACCGGTCGATAGGGATACCGGTCAACAAGGATATCGGTCTTTAAGAAATACCGGTCGATAGGGATACCGGTCAATAAGCATATCGGTCTTTAAGAAATACCGGTCGATAGGGATACCGGTCAATAAGCATATCGGTCTTTAAGAAATACCGGTCGATAGGGATACCGGTCAATAAGCATATCGGTCTTTAAGAAATATCGGTCCATAGGGATACCGGTCAATAAGCGACCGATATCGCCGAATACGATCAAGACGATTTGCAGGTTCTTGATTCCCTGTCGTTCACAATACACTCCCATCCTCCCTAATCGTTTTACAAACCCAAACATTAACATATTTGCAACTTAGTCAAATCTAACATCCCAATCCGAAAGTCCCAACTTATACCAGAGGCGAGAAAGAAGAAAGGAAACTCAAATCCCTAAATCTTCCAGTTAAAATGACGATAGAAGGAGAACAGGGATAAAGTTTAGATGCTTACCTTCCAAAGATGATTCTTACCATAATTTATATCAAGATTAGTCAAAATGGTATCAGAGCCATGTTTGCTTTCAAAGGAGGGTACTTATTATGTTTTATTACATTTTAGAGTTTGAGTTATCTCTATTTTAGCAAAATGAAATCATACCTTGCTTGTATAAATCAAAGTTGTTTAGATATAATCAAGGTTTATAAGAAAACGCAGTTATCAAATGATAATTGTGTTCTTAGCGTTGGTTTAGCCCGACGTTGGTTTAGCCTTGTGGGAGTGGTGTAAGGCGTGCTCGAGAGGTGTAAGACGTGCAACCATACCCGGATAAAGGTGGTCCAGTTGTGGTGGTCGAGTTAAGAACCAAAAAGAATCATTTGACAACCAAGTTTTCTTACAAATCAAGATTATCTCTATCTATACTTTTATTTAACAAAAAGATGATGAGTTTATTTTCTAAAAAACATAATTCAAACAAAGAAATCAATGAAGAACGTGATCTTCATATGAATTCTTCTGAAGTTCATATCTCAGATATCGAACAAAGTCTTTCAAATTGGACTATTTCAAAACAAAGTTTTAGTACGATTTATCAAATTGGAACTTTTGACTTCTTACAAGGTTATTCAATTAAAGCAAATGAACAAACAGTTTCGATAAATAAAGATTATGAAAATATCACGCTTTTATCAAAACATTCTATCATCCAACATAGGCAAAAATATAAGTTTATGCATATAGGATTAGTTCAAGTTGCTGTCAAACCACTCTTTAGATTAGGAATAGATGCCCCAGTACTTTTAGTATTAAGAGATGCTAGGCATACAAATTTTCAAAATTCAATTTTAGTTATGGCTGAAACAAATATATCAAATGGTTCTATATATTTTAATTGTTATCCAAATTGTTCAGTAGGATTGTTTGATCCAAATATCTTAGACACTTTAGTTTTAACTATTAAGACTAAGAATTTAGAATTCACTGTAGGGTTTGTTACAAAACTATGTCAACCACTATTGAGCCTAAAACAAAATTAGTTAGCCCAAAAGATGTCACAATAGTATTTGAATCAAATCCAAAACATACTCAAATTAGGACTCCAAAAAGATTAAAATGGAATGAAATTACTCAGTCTTGTAATTGGAATCTTCAAGATATAGGTACACCTAAATCTATAGGAGAATCTGAACAAATATCAAATATCGTTGAACATGAAGATCGTTCAGTCGATGTTAATTTTCAAAATGTTCATTCAATACCTTCAAGATTTTCTACACAACACTATTAATTTAGGAAATCCTCAAATGGCGAAATCAAAATCATTAAAATTTGTAGATTTTAATAAATCAGTTCCTCAACCGTTATATCAATATGATAATCAAGGTGAAGATAATAATAGTACTTATAGTCCAACTCAATCAGATTTCCAATCAGAAGTAAATCGAATTAAAAACCAAATATGAGTAATAAGGTTCAAGTTAATTGTAACCCTCAAAATAGTAGAAGAATCCAAAATCTTAAAAGTTTACGTAAAAGTTTAAAAATAACTCAAAATGAAATTTATAGATTAAAGCTAGAAATAGATTTTTTAAATAATCCAATATCAAATAACATGCGTATAGAAGATCCCTATCATCCTCTGCATGGTATAGGTCAAAATCATCCAGATTACCTTCACTTTAGATTAGAATGTTTCCAACAAGATATTAAAATATATCAAGAATGGATAAAAGAAATTTCTTCAGAAATAACCAAATTTACTTGTTAGAATAATGGAACCAAAAGTAAATATGAAATATCTCAGTGATGAATTTTTCGCTGAACATAATAAAGAAAAGAGAGAATGGTATACAAAGTTTGTTAATAATCATTATATAGAGTTAAAGCATCAAATAGATTGGAGAAATTTTATAAGTCAACATAAAGCTCATATAACATTTTTCGATTGGTATGAATTAGGATGTAGACAACAAGATATAGATAATCCCTTTTTGAATGTTTACCAAACGCCAAAAATTACTCAAGTATATAAAGAAACAACAACTAACAAAGATATAACAGTTATCCATCCCCCAAAAACCCCTTTAATAATTCAAAATGAATATTTAGCTATACCACTTACCAAAGCAAATGCAGGAGCTTTACAAATAGACATGACAAAAGATATTATCTATCAAAATAACTATTCAAATGAAATTTTAAATACAATGAGTCAACAATTAAATAGAATTGAGAACAATCAAAATAAAAAAGAAATCAAAATTGAACAAGCCTCTACATCAAAACCAATAATTAAACCAGAATCAAATCCTTTATTCATACCCCAACAAATCGATGATGATGTAAATTTAGGATATAGTCAAAAATTAGTCAAAGAACTAGGAGAAAAATTATCAGAATTAAAATTAAATTCAAAATTAGAAATAAATGCCATCAATCAAAATAGTGATAGTTCATCAGATGATGAAGAATAAAAAATTTCTCAAATTCAAGAGCAATTCATGAATAGTTCAAATAATCCAAATAACGAAATAAATAGACTTCGATTTAAAGGAAATACAGCTTCAACAAGTAGGCTAAATACATTAAATTATTATCCAAGACCAACATTTCCAGATGTTCAATATGAAGATAGAGATTCAACATTGACTCGTAGTCAATACGATGGAACTTCAGTATATGAATGAAACATAGATGGTTGTACAGAACATCTAATATTAAATATTATTCAAGAAATGAATATGGCGATTAACGCATACAAAGCCAAAGGAAATAATCCAAATCAAATTGCCACTTTACTCCTTTCAGGATTCGCTGGCACTTTAAAAAGCTGGTGGGATATGTATGTTACTTCAGATGAAAAAACTCTAATTCTCAATGCTAGAAAAACTGTCATCAAACAAGAAAATAATCAACAAATAACTACTCAAGAAGACGATAGTCTTAATACGTTGCTATATTCTATTGTCAAAAACTTTATCGGAGATCCAACAATATTCCAAGAAAAGAGTCAAGAGATTTTACTTAATTTAACTTGTAGAAAGCTTCAAGATTTTAGATGGTATAAAGATATGTTTTTAACCAAAGTTATGTTAAGATCAGATTGTAAAGAACCTTATTGGAAAGAAAGATTTATTGTAGGTCTTCCAAATCTGTTTGCTGAAAAGATTAGAAATAATTTAAGAGAAAAATATAATAGCCAAATTTCTTATAAAGATTTAACATATGGAGAAATAATTAGTTATATTAATTAAGAAGGATTAGCTATTTGTTCAAACCTAAGACTCAATGCTAAGCTTAAAAAAGATAAGATAACGGGAAAGAACGAATTAGGAGATTTCTGTGAACAGGTTATGAACCCCTCAAAGGACCTTCCTCTTCAAAAAGAAAGCAACATTATTCAAAACAAAAATATTCAAACAAAAGATATCTATCAAAGTATGATAAGAAAGAAAATTATAGAGATTATAAGAAGCAAAAGTCCTATAAAAAGCCTTATAATAAATATTATAAAAAATTAAGCTATAAGAAAGATAAACAACCAATTTCGAAAGATATAATTATTTGTTATAAATGTGGTAAGACTGGTCATATGGCAAAAAATTGTTATGTCAAAAAAGGAATTAGAGAATTAGATATATCAGAACAATTAAGGCATCAATTAAATAAATTATTATTAAATAAAGATAGTTCTAGTGAATCTAGTCTATCAGATTATGAAGGAAATGATTTGAATATAACTGAAAACGATTCAACATCAGATCAAACTAATTCAGAATGCGAATGTGTAGTGTAACACCCGTTTATTTTGGGACAAATTAACTAGCAACTTTAAAGATCAAAGATTGAGGAGAAATAGGAAGTTGGTCGGGCCTTGGTATGAATAACCCTTAATGGGCCCAAGTTGGGCTAAAACCCTAGGCTTTACCCATTTCTTGCTTAAGATAAATTGTGCAGTGTGTGTGTTTTGGGGTATTTCTGTGTGTGCGGCGACTTCAAGGAGGGAGAAAAGGGGAGGTCGACCGAAGTCTTGATCTGAAGTAGGAAGGAAACATTTAGGGAAAACTCATCTTGGAAGGTAAGCATCTAATTTGTATTCCTGTTCTCCTTC
This sequence comes from Arctium minus, assembly GCA_954870635.1. NCBI lineage: Eukaryota > Viridiplantae > Streptophyta > Magnoliopsida > Asterales > Asteraceae > Arctium > Arctium minus. The sequence goes on from OX941094.1 coordinate 51,450,006, forward strand.
TATCGATATTTCAATTGGAAGATTTGGGGATTTGAGTTCATTTGTTCTTTCTCGACTCTGGTATAAATTGGGACTTGTGGATTGGGGTGTTAGATAATCAATAAGTTGCAAATATGTAAATATTTTGGGTTTTGTAAATCGAATAGGGAGAATGGGAGTGCTATTGAGAACGACAGGGAATCGAAAACCTGCAAATCGACCTGTTAGTATTCGGTGATATCGGTCGTTCATCGACCGGTACCCTTATTGACCGATATCCCTGTCGACCGGTATCCTTGTCGACCGGTATCCTTGTCGACCGGTACCCTATTGACCGGTACCCTATTGACCGGTATTTCTATTGACCGGTATCCTTGTCGACCGGTAGTCCTATCGACCGGTACCCTATTGACCGGTATTCCTATTGACTGGTATTTCTATTGACCAGTATCCTTGTCGACCTGTGTCTATCGAGAACTGTGGTTATATAGTGACGCTTTATTATTGGTTCCAATCATTCAATTAGTTTCAAATGCAATATGTTTGTAGGAGTCAAATTGTCGGGATTGGGATCTGGGGGTATGCCAAGTTTATCACCAGGTGAGTGTCCTTACCTTTGTGCATGTTAAACTATTTTTTTTAAACTGGAAATGGATGCTATTTAATAGAAGTTACTATTTTCGGATTTGAAATCGATAAATCATGTTTGGTTAGTAGAACATTGATATCACGAAAGTGTACATCGTTGAATAATTTCCGCACGTACTTGGTAATGTTATAGTCATATGTTGTCATGATTGTTTGTTGCTTTAGTCAACTACTAATCATCGGGGATGGTTGATCCGAGTGTATGGAATTCGTTTCCTCGCACACGGAAAACGGCATCTACTGGGGGGCCGTATGGGGATCTACTAGGGGCCCCCGAGGACGAGTAGTCCTGTAAATTGATGACAGTGAAGGCGATGGTATTGGTTTAACGTTTCGGCATTTTGTGGCGTACGATAAATTTATAATTTTCGTTAACTTGTGCATGTTTTTCTCTTCTGTTTACTAATAACCGGGCGAGGCTGGAAATTCACTAGACCATTCGGTCTAACCCTCGTCTCTATTTTCCTAAAACCATTTTCAGGTAGTAGGAATGCACAGGCTCCTCAAAAGGGAAAGAAAAATGTTAGAGACTTTGGATCGGGAGCTCGGACCATAGAAGCGGCATAGTGAAATTTTACTTTTCTAGATTCTAGTACTCTCGGTTGTAATAGATTTTATGGGATATTAAAATTTATATTGGGTTACTGAAAATTTTGTAATTGGGACCAGTCTTGGCAAGTTAAGTTTCCTTTATCCAATTATGTTGTCTTTTGTGGTTGTTACATTTGGTATCAGAGCCGTAGTTTAAGCGAATTAGGTGGCCTTGTCGGACCTAGACTTAAACTATAATGGAGAGACAACCGAGAAATAGGATTGCTTTACGAATTGCCGCGTAGGAACTTGTGTAACGAGGAATAGGGACTAACAAAGAAATTATTCAAACAACTGAGATAAAAGAGCCTAAGGTTCAAGAGATTATTCATAAAATCTTAAAAAGAATAAATTTTCAAAGATGGTATACTATTATAGATTTATATATCAAAAACGAATTTAAAGTCTCAGTAGTTGCATTAATGGATAGTGGTGCTGATATGAATTGTATTCAAGAAGGAATTATTCCTACAAAGTATTATCAAAAAACTGCTCATAGATTATCCGGTGCGGGTGGTTCACCTCTTAATATCAAATACAAAGTCTCAGATGTACATATTTGCAAAGATGATTATTGTTATACTACATCCTTAATACTTGCTAAGAATTTAACGTCAACCTTAATATTAGGCCAACCTTTTTTAACTAAATTATATCCCTTTATAGTAACAGAATACGGTATTTGTACAAAGGTATTAGACAAAGAAATATTTTTCAAATTTACTGATCCAATAGTTTCAACAGAGTTAAATACTTTAAATAATAAGATTAATCAAGTAAATTATTTAATAGAAGATATAAATAATTTAAGAATAAATGATCAGCTTCAAAGTCGATTTAATCAAGATAGAATAAAACAACTCAAAGAAAAATTTGAAAAGAATGTTTGTTCAAATATCCCAAATGCTTTTTGGAATAGAAAACAACATATTGTCAAATTACCTTATGTTAAAGATTTTAGTGAAAGAAATATTCCTTCAAAATCTAAAGCTATTCATATGTCTTCAGAATTACAAGAACATTGTAAGAAAGAAATTAAAGATTTGCTAGATAAGAAATTAATAAGATCTTCAAAATCACCATGGTCTTGTTCAGCCTTTTATGTTATGAATGCAGCTGAACTATGTTGGGAATTGAAGAATTGCACAAGTACAGCACAAGTAAAGTTAATGCTGCTAGAAGAACATAGTTACTACTTCTGGTTAGTACTTCTGTGATTAATGCTGCCAGTTGAAGATTAATACTGCTGAACAAGATTAGTACTGCTAGTTCAGAGTTAGTACTGCCAAAGGATTTCAAAGTTAATACTGCTAGGTATTACTACTTCTAGTAGAATTAATACTGCTAGTCAAAGTTAGTGCTGCTTGAACAAAGTTAGTACTGCTTAGCTAGTTAGTACTGCTAGTGGTTAGTGCTGCTTAGTAGCTAATACTGCCAACACTCAGTTAATGCTTCCAAGGTGATTAATGCTGCTTCTGAGATAATTTTAAGATAATGTTGAAGAGATTGCGTCTAGAGATAAACATGGAAAGCTTGAAGATAATTATGAAGATTATTTTGAAGATCTTTTTATGTTTAGTAATTATCTTTTATTCTTCAATATATGTATAGATTTGTTTAGAATAGTTAAGTAATTTTTGTGAGAATAATTCTGAGTTTTTGTTCTAGAGAGAGAATAAACCTCAAGGCATCGTTCCTAATTCTAGAGAAGTAGAATTCGTCTTGAAAGATCCTATTCTTCAAGATTGAGGTTGTGAGTGAAAAGCTTGTGACTTGAATCATTAAGTAAAATTTGCAAGTTGTGATTCATACTGTTTTTCTGTTTATTGAATATTAAAGTGTTTTTCCGCAACTTCTTTAATATTGTTTCTGAGTGTTCATAATTCTTGTTGAGAATTCGATCCTGACAAGTGGTATCAAAGCGAGTATTCTCAGAAACCTACATTCAAAATCACATCATCATGGCTAAAGGTTTAGAGTCTTCAAGCTCAGAAATTCCTACAGAGGTAACATCTAATCTTTGTTCCAAATCCTGTATTGAAACTGTTAAATGGTACAGGGATCACAACCAGAAAATGAGCGATGACCTGAAGAGATTAGAAAAGGACATAAAAGACTATGTTAGGATTGTTGAGAGGTTTGAAGAGCAGATTAAGAGTTTTCAAGCCAATGAGCTTCAACATTCCTATGACACAAACTACTGGAAGTGGGAGAAGAGTGACCTAGAACTTTAACTGACCAAATCCAAAGAGGAGAATGAGAAGATAAAGAGTGAGTTTGAGAAAGCCAAGCTGGATATTGAGAAATTTTCCAATGCTTCTAAAGCAATGGACTCTTTGCTCCAAACTCAAATCCATGACAAACTTAGAAGAGGAATAGGCTATAACACCACACCACCACCATACAACAACAATTACATCCCTCCTATATCAGACTTGCTAGAGACCAAGAATAGGAAGGAATTGTCTGATGAAGCCACTAAGGTAGATCCATTAGACAAAGTGGTGGTTGAAACAGACTCTGAAGAAGAGAACTCTAATGATAAGAGTAAGGAGAACACTGTGAGTGGTGATATTCCTCTAGAAAATCATATTATCACCAATGAGGGATGTGGAAAGACTTGGGTCAAATCTAAGGACATAGAAAAGACAGAGGGAAAGTGTGGCCCAAGAATTACTAGCTATAACACATTTAGATTGACACAAACACTTTTATTAGATCAAACATATGAATTACAATTAATCACAGATCTAACAATTAGTCACAGATCTCACGTATGTGTGTTTGTTCTTTGTGTGTGTGTGTTCTTACTCTCTCTCAACAACCACCAATATTACACCTTCACTTTCACACACTTAATCTCTTTCTTACACACGTCTCACTCTAAAACACTACAAGGACTTGCTTATATATAGGTCAACATGACCAAGCAAGGTCAAACCATCTAAGCTCTCTTACAACACACAAACAACTATTACAACAATTACAATAATGACCCTCATTTAATCTTGAATACAATTACAGTCTAACAATCTCCCCCTTTGGATTCAAGATTAAAAAAATTTTTGGCAATAATCTTCAGGTCTTTATATCTTCAGAATTAACTTCAACTTCAAATCTTTTCTGGCTTTGACATCTTGAAAACTTTGACAATTCTTCAAACTTGTCTCTCTCTTTGAATTAACTTTTGCATAGACTCTGACTTTCTCTTTGATAAGATTTCTTTGACAAGCTTTCTTTAATCTTTGACTTCAATCAACTGAAAACTTTATCTCCTCTGAAATCTTTAAAACTTCAATCTGATCTTGAACTTTGATTATTCTCCCCCTTTTTAATGATTTGTAAGAATCAAAATCATTAAAACACTTCAAAGTCAGATCCGTCATTGAATGAACTTCCCATCATCTGATAAGCACATTCTTCAAGAACTTTCATCTCCTCCTTTGGATAATAGACAATCTCCCCATATAGGCAAATCATTCTCACATCTGATCTGGATTGGCCTTAGATTCACGAACATATTCATCTGAATCTTTTCAAATTCAAACGAAATAAAAATGGTAACCCTGAATCAACATATGAAACAGTTAGAAGTGCCTGTCACTAACACAAAGTTATTGTGTACAACGAATGTACAATATAAGGAGCTTGTTTGATGTTGACTCCCCAGGACTTCCATTCAATCATTGAAAAACACAAGGTAATTCTATGAATGTTCTGACAGAAAAACATATTCTCTGTGTGCTCGTGCTTGTGTTTTGAAAGAATTAGCACAATGATTGTGTTTCATAATGCTCAAAGTATGTAAATCACTGAGACAACAATGATTATACATGGACTCAACGTGCATGAGAAAGGTTCGAAGGTAGGGCAACTTTCCTTCTTTTTCAATATCAGTATCTTCCAAGTGAAGATCCGAAAGATTATGTGCTGCTTCCCCAAAAAATATGAAACATTCTCTTTTTAAGAAAAGAATGAGTAGCTAGGGAGGTTTTATGCAAGAGATGGCATGGGTTATTTGCCTATTTCAATGATGGTCACGAAAAAAATGTGAACCAATCAGTAATGTGGCTACCCGGCTCAGAAAGATGTTTAGTGCAGAGTTCTAATATTCTTTTAACTCTGTTCTCTCACCCTCTTTCTTTTAAACATTTAAGCTCACATCTAACCAATCTCTCATTTCCATTTTACCTCAGCTCACTCCCACACTCAATTCTTTTAAAACCCTCTCCCCTCAATCACTCAAAGGATTTCTTCCGGGGTAGGAAACACTGGTTATCGTGAATCCATGGAAGATCTAGTAAGCACTCACACTGAATCCCATGTTCCTAAAAGTACATGTTGTTCAATGATTTTATTGACATGTAAAGCACAAGAAATCATATGTCAGTGTTTGTATGCTCATTCAAAAATCAGAAATGAAATTTGAGCATTTTGAACATTTAAGATTTCTCAAAACTTTATATGAATGAAAAGAATAGAAATGTTTTGAGAATCTGACAATAATTAAGATCAGATCAAATTATCATGAAGAAAAATATTTGGGAATTCAAAGACGTATGTTGTTTATATGAACAATATATAAACATATTATCAATGAAAGCACATTTAAAATGAAATGACGTTTGATTCAAACAAATGTGAATACCAAACGACGGGAGTATTACCACAGAAAGATATATCATTTGATACATGGTAATAACATAATCAATTTGAAAATACTGAACCAGTGTGTGTATGAATACTTGACAAAGTATAATGAAAAGAAAATACACAAGTATTATTCTTTAAAGAACACACGGCCAGATAAGCAATTATGTAACCAAAAATAATTTAAAATGCACACTTCTCAAATCAGAAAAACATTTTAAGATCGTGAAGTGGTTTGAACATTTTAAAACCATTTTTCAGAAGTGAAAGTTGTTCTTCTTTCACAAGTGTTAGAGTATAAGGATTAGAATGTTATACCTGTGGATTAGAATCCTTAACTCCCCCTAGAATGAATATAGCAGTTAAAGTATCCTTGACTAGATATCCTCCCCCTTGATATCTGTAAAATATCAATTTTTTTAGAGATATTTTTATAAAAGATATAGCAATATAATTTCCAAACTCCCTTTCAAACGAAAAACTTCCTGAAAAGATGTAATCTTGAAAGCATCCTTCAGAAGAAAACATTTGAATACGGGTTTTGAACTGAATTGTCCAAAAGCCATTATGCTTTGAAGCACGGGTTCTGAACTAATTTGTTCAGAAGCCTTTGTCACATAACATATCCTGCAAGAAAAAGATTTTGGTAATCATTATAAAAATGATTCCGCTTTAGTCAGTCAACATATGATGAAATATCCAAAATATATTCAAATAAAGTACAAGTTTAGAAAACTCCCCCTAGAATCATGAAGTAGCATTTAACTTACCAAGTTTGCTAACTAAAAAGGTAAACCTCTTTTCATCCAACGGCTTGGTGAAAAGGTCAGCTAACTGGTAGTCTGTAGTCACAAAGTGCATCTCGATATCGCCCTTCTCAACATGATCCTTTATAAAATGATAACGCACATCGATGTGTTTCGTCTTGGAATGCTGTACTGGATTAGCTGTTATCGCAATCGCACTCTTAGAATCACAGTAGATAGGGACTCGTTGGTAAGTATATCCGAAATCTTTTAACTGTGTTCGCATCCAGAGGACTTGTGAACAGCAGCTTGCGGCAGCTACGTATTCAGCCTCAGCGGTGGATGTAGAAACACATTGACATTTCAAAACGAGATTCCATAATTCTTGAAAATTTTTTACAAAACTTTGGATTTGTAGAACCGAAAATTATGTCATCTACATAAATCTGGATCAGAATCATATCATCACCGTGCTTTTTCAGAAAGAGAGTAGTATCAATTGTACCTTTCTTGAATCCTGAAGCGAGTAAGAATTGAGTTAGAGTTTCATACCAAGCTCTTGGTGCCTGTTTGAGTCCATACAAGGCTTTGTCTAAGACATAGACATGATCAGGGTTCTTTGGATCAATGAATCCTTCTGGTTGAGCAACATATACTTCTTCATGCAATATCCCATTTAAAAATGCTGATTTTACGTCTATTTGGAAGACCGTAAAATTTTTATGCGCTGCATAAGATAAGAAGATACGTATGGCTTCCAGTCGTGCCACAGGAGCAAACGTTTCGTCATAATCAATCCCCTCCTGTTGACAATAACCCTTTGCAACAAGGCGAGCTTTGTTTCGAACTACAACTCCAGATTCATCTCTCTTATTTCTGAAAACCCACTTTGTTCCAATAACAGATTTTCCTTTTGGAAGTGGTATAAGTCGCCAAACTTTGTTCCTCTCAAATTGCAGAAGTTCATCTTGCATCGCCAGTATCCAATCTGGATCGCGCAAGGCTTCTGAAGCTTTCTTCGGCTCGAGAGAACTTAAAAAACTTGAATATAAACAAAAATTAGCCGATGCTGCACGCGTTTGTACACCCCACTGTGCATCACCAATAATATTGTGAAGTGGGTGATCTCTTGTCCATTTCATTGTACTTGGAATCAGATGAATTTCAGCTTGAGTATTATCTTCCTCATATTCATCATATACTGCAGGTAAATCTTTATCAACCCCAGATGTGCTCGGGACATCTTGTACAGCCTCTTCTGAAGTAAATATTTCCGGAGCAATAGAAGAATCACTCGGAACTTCTGTTGCAGAATTTGGATCTGCATGCACAGAATCAACATTAGTATCTTCAGAATGTATATGTGGAGATGTACCTGATGTGGTTGAAATTGTGACATTTTCAGAAGGTCCTGAAATATCTGCTATTATAATTGGAACCTCTGAAGTTGATGCGGATATACTTGATTTTTCAAAATCTGCACAAATATCCATAAAAGCATCAAAAAATAATAAGTCTAATTCAGCTGTAATTTTATTTGAATTAGAAGACTTATTCTGTTGAACTTCAGGTTCTATTCCATCTTGAATAGAAACTTTCTGTTTAAGTTTGAGTTCTGAACTGTTGTGTTCATAAGTCAACGTTGATGATTCATCGAATGACACATTAATGCTCTCTATGATCGTCTTGGTTCGTCTATCGTAAATCCGATAGGCTTTAGATGTTAACGAATAACCAATGAAATAGCCTTCGTCAGCCTTCTTGTCAAACTTACCAAGATTGTCTCGATCATTGAGAATGTAACACCTGCAACCAAAAGTACGAAAAAAATTTAATATTCGGTTTTCGATGATTAATAAGTTCATACGCTGTCTTTTTATGTCTTTTGATGACAATCGTGCGGTTTTGTGTAAAACACGCAGTGGCTACGACTTCAGCCCACAGAAACATTGGCAACTCGGAATAGGCTAACATTGTCCTTGCAACTTCCACCAGTGTTCGATTCTTCCTTTCAACTACACCGTTTTGCTGAGGAGTGTAGGCAGCAGAAAAGTTGTGAGAGATCCCAACAGATATGAGATAACTCTGAAGCTTTTCATTCTTGAATTCCGTGCCATTGTCACTTCTCAAAGATATAATCGGTAGTTGTAGTCGAACCTGAATCTTCTTTAAAAACTCAATGATCAGCTCTGCTGCATCTGATTTGTTCCTTAAGAATTCCAGCCAAGTATATCTGTAGTACTCATCTATCATGACCAAAATATATTTCTTACCATTGATAGACTGAGTCCTCATCGGGCCGCAAAGGTCCATATGTATCAATTCAAGAGGTGTTGAGGATGAGAATTATGTCTTTGCTTTATGAGATGTTCGCTTCATCTTTCCCATTTCACAAGCGGGACAAAGAGAATTCTTCTCAAACCTTAGTTATGGTAGACCTTTGACAATACCTTGTCTCGCCAACTGATTAATTGCATCAAAGTTTTGATGAGACAGACGCCGATGCCATATCCAACTTTCAGCTCGTGAAGCTTTTGCAATCAGACAAACAGGTCTTGATGCAGAAAGTGTTGGAAAATTCACAGAATAAAGATTTGCATTCCGCTTAGCTTTAAAAACTGCACGACCATCTTTATCTTCAATGTAACAGCATTTATCCGTAAACCGAACTTGAAATTTACTATCGCAGAATTGACTTGTATTGAAAAGATTATGATCAAGTCCTTCTACATATAGTACTCTTTTGATCGTCACGATGCCATTTTGTTAACGATCCGTGTCCTCGAATGTATCCAGTAACCTCAGAATTTGCATAACTTACAGTACGGGCAGGTTCCTCAACATAATTATGAAGTAGATGCTTAAATCCTGTCATATGGCGCGAGCATCCTGAATCTATATACCATGTATGTGAGGCCTGCAAAAAGAACAACTCATTTATGCTTCTGAGATAATTTTAAGATAATGTTGAAGAGATTGCGTCTAGAGATAAACATGGAAAGCTTGAAGATAATTATGAAGATTATTTTGAAGATCTTTTTATGTTTAGTAATTATCTTTTATTCTTCAATATATGTATAGATTTGTTTAGAATAGTTAAGTAATTTTTGTGAGAATAATTCTGAGTTTTTGTTCTAGAGAGAGAATCAACCTCAAGGCATCGTTCCTAATTCTAGAGAAGTAGAATTCGTCTTGAAAGAGCCTGTTCTTCAAGATTGAGGTTGTGAGTGAAAAGCTTGTAACTTGAATCATTAAGTAAAATTTTCAAGTTGTGATTCATACTGTTTTTCTGTTTATTGAATATTAAAGTGTTTTTCCGCAACTTCTTTAATATTGTTTCTGAGTGTTCATAATTCTTGTTGAGAATTCGATCCTGACAAGTGGTATCAAAGCGAGTATTCTCAGAAACCTACATTCAAAATCACATCATCATGGCTAAAGGTTCAGAGTCTTCAAGCTCAGAAATTCCTATAGAGGTAACATCTAATCTTTGTTCCAAATCCTGTATTGAAACTGTTAAATGGTACAGGGATCACAACCAGAAAATGAGCGATGACCTGAAGAGATTAGAAAAGGACATAAAAGACTATGTTAGGATTGTTGAGAGGTTTGAAGAGCAGATTAAGAGTTTTCAAGCCAATGAGCTTCAACATTCCTATGACACAAACTACTGGAAGTGGGAGAAGAGTGACCTAGAACTTTAACTGACCAAATCCAAAGAGGAGAATGAGAAGATAAAGAGTGAGTTTAAGAAAGCCAAGCTAGATATTGAAAATTTTTCCAATGCTTCTAAAGCAATGGACTCTTTGCTCCAAACTCAAATCCATGACAAACTTAGAAGAGGAATAGGCTATAACACCACACCACCACCATACAACAACAATTACATCCCTCCTATATCAGACTTGCTAGAGACCAAGAATAGGAAGGAATTGTCTGATGAAGCCACTAAGGTAGATCCATTAGACAAAGTGGTGGTTGAAACAGACTCTGAAGAAGAGAACTCTAATGATAAGAGTAAGGAGAACACTGTGAGTGGTGATATTCCTCTAGAAAATCATATTATCACCAATGAGGGATGTGGAAAGACTTGGGTCAAATCTAAGGACATAGAAAAGACAGAGGGAAAGTGTGGCCCAAGAATTACTAGCTATAACACATTTAGATTGACACAAACACTTTTATTAGATCAAACATATGAATTACAATTAATCACAGATCTAACAATTAGTCACAGATCTCACGTATGTGTGTTTGTTCTTTGTGTGTGTGTGTTCTTACTCTCTCTCAACAACCACCAATATTACACCTTCACTTTCACACACTTAATCTCTTTCTTACACACGTCTCACTCTAAAACACTACAAGGACTTGCTTATATATAGGTCAACATGACCAAGCAAGGTCAAACCATCTAAGCTCTCTTACAACACACAAACAACTATTACAACAATTACAATAATGACCCTCATTTAATCTTGAATACAATTACAGTCTAACAATCTCCCCCTTTGGATTCAAGATTAAAAAATTTTTTGGCAATAATCTTCAGGTCTTTATATCTTCAGAATTAACTTCAACTTCAAATCTTTTCTGGCTTTGACATCTTGAAAACTTTGACAATTCTTCAAACTTGTCTCTCTCTTTGAATTAACTTTTGCATAGACTCTGACTTTCTCTTTGATAAGCTTTCTTTGACAAGCTTTCTTTAATCTTTGACTTCAATCAACTGAAAACTTTATCTCCTCTGAAATCTTTAAAACTTCAATCTGATCTTGAACTTTGATTATTCTCCCCCTTTTTAATGATTTGTAAGAATCAAAATCATTAAAACACTTCAAAGTCAGATCCGTCATTGAATGAACTTCCCATCATCTGATAAGCACATTCTTCAAGAACTTTCATCTCCTCCTTTGGATAATAGACAATCTCCCCATATAGGCAAATCATTCTCACATCTGATCTGGATTGGCCTTAGATTCATGAACATATTCATCTGAATCTTTTCAAATTCAAACGAAATAAAAATGGTAACCCTGAATCAACATATGAAACAGTTAGAAGTGCCTGTCACTAACACAAAGTTATTGTGTACAACGAATGTACAATATAAGGAGCTTGTTTGATGTTGACTCCCCAGGACTTCCATTCAATCATTGAAAAAAACAAGGTAATTCTATGAATGTTCTGACAGAAAAACATATTCTCTGTGTGCTCGTGCTTGTGTTTTGAAAGAATTAGCACAATGATCGTGTTTCATAATGCTCAAAGTATGTAAATCACTGAGACAACAATGATTATACATGGACTCAACGTGCATGAGAAAGGTTCGAAGGTAGGGCAACTTTCCTTCTTTTTCAATATCAGTATCTTCCAAGTGAAGATCCGAAAGATTATGTGCTGCTTCCCCAAAAAATATGAAACATTCTCTTTTTAAGAAAAGAATGAGTAGCTAGGGAGGTTTTATGCAAGAGATGGCATGGGTTATTTGCCTATTTCAATGATGGTCACGAAAAAAATGTGAACCAATCAGTAATGTGGCTACCCGGCTCAGAAAGATGTTTAGTGCAGAGTTCTAATATTCTTTTAACTCTGTTCTCTCACCCTCTTTCTTTTAAACATTTAAGCTCACATCTAACCAATCTCTCATTTCCATTTTACCTCAGCTCACTCCCACACTCAATTCTTTTAAAACCCTCTCCCCTCAATCACTCAAAGGATTTCTTCCGGGGTAGGAAACACTGGTTATCGTGAATCCATGGAAGATCTAGTAAGCACTCACACTGAATCCCATGTTCCTAAAAGTACATGTTGTTCAATGATTTTATTGACATGTAAAGCACAAGAAATCATATGTCAGTGTTTGTATGCTCATTCAAAAATCAGAAATGAAATTTGAGCATTTTGAACATTTAAGATTTCTCAAAACTTTATATGAATGAAAAGAATAGAAATGTTTTGAGAATCTGACAATAATTAAGATCAGATCAAATTATCATGAAGAAAAATATTTGGGAATTCAAAGACGTATGTTGTTTATATGAACAATATATAAACATATTATCAATGAAAGCACATTTAAAATGAAATGACGTTTGATTCAAACAAATGTGAATACCAAACGACGGGAGTATTACCACAGAAAGATATATCATTTGATACATGGTAATAACATAATCAATTTGAAAATACTGAACCAGTGTGTGTATGAATACTTGACAAAGTATATAGAAAAGAAAATACACAAGTATTATTCTTTAAAGAACACACGGCCAGATAAGCAATTATGTAACCAAAAATCATTTAAAATGCACACTTCTCAAATCAGAAAAACATTTTAAGATCGTGAAGTGGTTTGAACATTTTAAAACCATTTTTCAGAAGTGAAAGTTGTTCTTCTTTCACAAGTGTTAGACTATAAGGATTAGAATGTTATACCTGTGGATTAGAATCCTTAACTCCCCCTAGAATGAATATAGCAGTTAAAGTATCCTTGACTAGATATCCTCCCCCTTGATATCTGTAAAATATCAATTTTTTTAGAGATATTTTTATAAAAGATATAGCAATATAATTTCCAAACTCCCTTTCAAACGAAAAACTTCCTGAAAAGATGTAATCTTGAAAGCATCCTTCAGAAGAAAACATTTGAATACGGGTTTTGAACTGAATTGTCCAAAAGCCATTATGCTTTGAAGCACGGGTTCTGAACTAATTTGTTCAGAAGCCTTTGTCACATAACATATCCTGCAAGAAAAAGATTTTGGTAATCATTATAAAAATGATTCCGCTTTAGTCAGTCAACATATGATGAAATATCCAAAATATATTCAAATAAAGTACAAGTTTAGAAAACTCCCCCTAGAATCATGAAGTAGCATTTAACTTACCAAGTTTGCTAACTAAAAAGGTAAACCTCTTTTCATCCAACGGCTTGGTGAAAAGGTCAGCTAACTGGTAGTCTGTAGTCACAAAGTGCATCTCGATATCGCCCTTCTCAACATGATCCTTTATAAAATGATAACGCACATCGATGTGTTTCGTCTTGGAATGCTGTACTGGATTAGCTGTTATCGCAATCGCACTCTTAGAATCACAGTAGATAGGGACTCGTTGGTAAGTATATCCGAAATCTTTTAACTGTGTTCGCATCCAGAGGACTTGTGAACAGCAGCTTGCGGCAGCTACGTATTCAGCCTCAGCGGTGGATGTAGAAACACATTGACATTTCAAAACGAGATTCCATAATTCTTGAAAATTTTTTACAAAACTTTGGATTTGTAGAACCGAAAATTATGTCATCTACATAAATCTGGATCAGAATCATATCATCACCGTGCTTTTTCAGAAAGAGAGTAGTATCAATTGTACCTTTCTTGAATCCTGAAGCGAGTAAGAATTGAGTTAGAGTTTCATACCAAGCTCTTGGTGCCTGTTTGAGTCCATACAAGGCTTTGTCTAAGACATAGACATGATCAGGGTTCTTTGGATCAATGAATCCTTCTGGTTGAGCAACATATACTTCTTCATGCAATATCCCATTTAAAAATGCTGATTTTACGTCTATTTGGAAGACCGTAAAATTTTTATGCGCTGCATAAGATAAGAAGATACGTATGGCTTCCAGTCGTGCCACAGGAGCAAACGTTTCGTCATAATCAATCCCCTCCTGTTGACAATAACCCTTTGCAACAAGGCGAGCTTTGTTTCGAACTACAACTCCAGATTCATCTCTCTTATTTCTGAAAACCCACTTTGTTCCAATAACAGATTTTCCTTTTGGAAGTGGTATAAGTCGCCAAACTTTGTTCCTCTCAAATTGCAGAAGTTCATCTTGCATCGCCAGTATCCAATCTGGATCGCGCAAGGCTTCTGAAGCTTTCTTCGGCTCGAGAGAACTTAAAAAACTTGAATATAAACAAAAATTAGCCGATGCTGCACGCGTTTGTACACCCCACTGTGCATCACCAATAATATTGTGAAGTGGGTGATCTCTTGTCCATTTCATTGTACTTGGAATCAGATGAATTTCAGCTTGAGTATTATCTTCCTCATATTCATCATATACTGCAGGTAAATCTTTATCAACCCCAGATGTGCTCGGGACATCTTGTACAGCCTCTTCTGAAGTAAATATTTCCGGAGCAATAGAAGAATCACTCGGAACTTCTGTTGCAGAATTTGGATCTGCATGCACAGAATCAACATTAGTATCTTCAGAATGTATATGTGGAGATGTACCTGATGTGGTTGAAATTGTGACATTTTCAGAAGGTCCTGAAATATCTGCTATTATAATTGGAACCTCTGAAGTTGATGCGGATATACTTGATTTTTCAAAATCTGCACAAATATCCATAAAAGCATCAAAAAATAATAAGTCTAATTCAGCTGTAATTTTATTTGAATTAGAAGACTTATTCTGTTGAACTTCAGGTTCTATTCCATCTTGAATAGAAACTTTCTGTTTAAGTTTGAGTTCTGAACTGTTGTGTTCATAAGTCAACGTTGATGATTCATCGAATGACACATTAATGCTCTCTATGATCGTCTTGGTTCGTCTATCGTAAATCCGATAGGCTTTAGATGTTAACGAATAACCAATGAAATAGCCTTCGTCAGCCTTCTTGTCAAACTTACCAAGATTGTCTCGATCATTGAGAATGTAACACCTGCAACCAAAAGTACGAAAAAAATTTAATATTCGGTTTTCGATGATTAATAAGTTCATACGCTGTCTTTTTATGTCTTTTGATGACAATCGTGCGGTTTTGTGTAAAACACGCAGTGGCTACGACTTCAGCCCACAGAAACATTGGCAACTCGGAATAGGCTAACATTGTCCTTGCAACTTCCACCAGTGTTCGATTCTTCCTTTCAACTACACCGTTTTGCTGAGGAGTGTAGGCAGCAGAAAAGTTGTGAGAGATCCCAACAGATATGAGATAACTCTGAAGCTTTTCATTCTTGAATTCCGTGCCATTGTCACTTCTCAAAGATATAATCGGTAGTTGTAGTCGAACCTGAATCTTCTTTAAAAACTCAATGATCAGCTCTGCTGCATCTGATTTGTTCCTTAAGAATTCCAGCCAAGTATATCTGTAGTACTCATCTATCATGACCAAAATATATTTCTTACCATTGATAGACTGAGTCCTCATCGGGCCGCAAAGGTCCATATGTATCAATTCAAGAGGTGTTGAGGATGAGAATTATGTCTTTGCTTTATGAGATGTTCGCTTCATCTTTCCCATTTCACAAGCGGGACAAAGAGAATTCTTCTCAAACCTTAGTTATGGTAGACCTTTGACAATACCTTGTCTCGCCAACTGATTAATTGCATCAAAGTTTTGATGAGACAGACGCCGATGCCATATCCAACTTTCAGCTCGTGAAGCTTTTGCAATCAGACAAACAGGTCTTGATGCAGAAAGTGTTGGAAAATTCACAGAATAAAGATTTGCATTCCGCTTAGCTTTAAAAACTGCACGACCATCTTTATCTTCAATGTAACAGCATTTATCCGTAAACCGAACTTGAAATTTACTATCGCAGAATTGACTTGTATTGAAAAGATTATGATCAAGTCCTTCTACATATAGTACTCTTTTGATCGTCACGATGCCATTTTGTTAACGATCCGTGTCCTCGAATGTATCCAGTAACCTCAGAATTTGCATAACTTACAGTACGGGCAGGTTCCTCAACATAATTATGAAGTAGATGCTTAAATCCTGTCATATGGCGCGAGCATCCTGAATCTATATACCATGTATGTGAGGCCTGCAAAAAGAACAACTCATTTATGCTTCTGAGATAATTTTAAGATAATGTTGAAGAGATTGCGTCTAGAGATAAACATGGAAAGCTTGAAGATAATTATGAAGATTATTTTGAAGATCTTTTTATGTTTAGTAATTATCTTTTATTCTTCAATATATGTATAGATTTGTTTAGAATAGTTAAGTAATTTTTGTGAGAATAATTCTGAGTTTTTGTTCTAGAGAGAGAATCAACCTCAAGTCATCGTTCCTAATTCTAGAGAAGTAGAATTCGTCTTGAAAGAGCCTGTTCTTCAAGATTGAGGTTGTGAGTGAAAAGCTTGTAACTTGAATCATTAAGTAAAATTTTCAAGTTGTGATTCATACTGTTTTTCTGTTTATTGAATATTAAAGTGTTTTTCCGCAACTTCTTTAATATTGTTTCTGAGTGTTCATAATTCTTGTTGAGAATTCGATCCTGACAAGTGGTATCAAAGCGAGTATTCTCAGAAACCTACATTCAAAATCACATCATCATGGCTAAAGGTTCAGAGTCTTCAAGCTCAGAAATTCCTATAGAGGTAACATCTAATCTTTGTTCCAAATCCTGTATTGAAACTGTTAAATGGTACAGGGATCACAACCAGAAAATGAGCGATGACCTGAAGAGATTAGAAAAGGACATAAAAGACTATGTTAGGATTGTTGAGAGGTTTGAAGAGCAGATTAAGAGTTTTCAAGCCAATGAGCTTCAACATTCCTATGACACAAACTACTGGAAGTGGGAGAAGAGTGACCTAGAACTTTAACTGACCAAATCCAAAGAGGAGAATGAGAAGATAAAGAGTGAGTTTAAGAAAGCCAAGCTAGATATTGAAAATTTTTCCAATGCTTCTAAAGCAATGGACTCTTTGCTCCAAACTCAAATCCATGACAAACTTAGAAGAGGAATAGGCTATAACACCACACCACCACCATACAACAACAATTACATCCCTCCTATATCAGACTTGCTAGAGACCAAGAATAGGAAGGAATTGTCTGATGAAGCCACTAAGGTAGATCCATTAGACAAAGTGGTGGTTGAAACAGACTCTGAAGAAGAGAACTCGAATGATAAGAGTAAGGAGAACACTGTGAGTGGTGATATTCCTCTAGAAAATCATATTATCACCAATGAGGGATGTGGAAAGACTTGGGTCAAATCTAAGGACATAGAAAAGACAGAGGGAAAGTGTGGCCCAAGAATTACTAGCTATAACACATTTAGATTGACACAAACACTTTTATTAGATCAAACATATGAATTACAATTAATCACAGATCTAACAATTAGTCACAGATCTCACGTATGTGTGTTTGTTCTTTGTGTGTGTGTGTTCTTACTCTCTCTCAACAACCACCAATATTACACCTTCACTTTCACACACTTAATCTCTTTCTTACACACGTCTCACTCTAAAACACTACAAGGACTTGCTTATATATAGGTCAACATGACCAAGCAAGGTCAAACCATCTAAGCTCTCTTACAACACACAAACAACTATTACAACAATTACAATAATGACCCTCATTTAATCTTGAATACAATTACAGTCTAACAATCTCCCCCTTTGGATTCAAGATTAAAAAATTTTTTGGCAATAATCTTCAGGTCTTTATATCTTCAGAATTAACTTCAACTTCAAATCTTTTCTGGCTTTGACATCTTGAAAACTTTGACAATTCTTCAAACTTGTCTCTCTCTTTGAATTAACTTTTGCATAGACTCTGACTTTCTCTTTGATAAGCTTTCTTTGACAAGCTTTCTTTAATCTTTGACTTCAATCAACTGAAAACTTTATCTCCTCTGAAATCTTTAAAACTTCAATCTGATCTTGAACTTTGATTATTCTCCCCCTTTTTAATGATTTGTAAGAATCAAAATCATTAAAACACTTCAAAGTCAGATCCGTCATTGAATGAACTTCCCATCATCTGATAAGCACATTCTTCAAGAACTTTCATCTCCTCCTTTGGATAATAGACAATCTCCCCATATAGGCAAATCATTCTCACATCTGATCTGGATTGGCCTTAGATTCACGAACATATTCATCTGAATCTTTTCAAATTCAAACGAAATAAAAATGGTAACCCTGAATCAACATATGAAACAGTTAGAAGTGCCTGTCACTAACACAAAGTTATTGTGTACAACGAATGTACAATATAAGGAGCTTGTTTGATGTTGACTCCCCAGGACTTCCATTCAATCATTGAAAAAAACAAGGTAATTCTATGAATGTTCTGACAGAAAAACATATTCTCTGTGTGCTCGTGCTTGTGTTTTGAAAGAATTAGCACAATGATCGTGTTTCATAATGCTCAAAGTATGTAAATCACTGAGACAACAATGATTATACATGGACTCAACGTGCATGAGAAAGGTTCGAAGGTAGGGCAACTTTCCTTCTTTTTCAATATCAGTATCTTCCAAGTGAAGATCCGAAAGATTATGTGCTGCTTCCCCAAAAAATATGAAACATTCTCTTTTTAAGAAAAGAATGAGTAGCTAGGGAGGTTTTATGCAAGAGATGGCATGGGTTATTTGCCTATTTCAATGATGGTCACGAAAAAAATGTGAACCAATCAGTAATGTGGCTACCCGGCTCAGAAAGATGTTTAGTGCAGAGTTCTAATATTCTTTTAACTCTGTTATCTCACCCTCTTTCTTTTAAACATTTAAGCTCACATCTAACCAATCTCTCATTTCCATTTTACCTCAGCTCACTCCCACACTCAATTCTTTTAAAACCCTCTCCCCTCAATCACTCAAAGGATTTCTTCCGGGGTAGGAAACACTGGTTATCGTGAATCCATGGAAGATCTAGTAAGCACTCACACTGAATCCCATGTTCCTAAAAGTACATGTTGTTCAATGATTTTATTGACATGTAAAGCACAAGAAATCATATGTCAGTGTTTGTATGCTCATTCAAAAATCAGAAATGAAATTTGAGCATTTTGAACATTTAAGATTTCTCAAAACTTTATATGAATGAAAAGAATAGAAATGTTTTGAGAATCTGACAATAATTAAGATCAGATCAAATTATCATGAAGAAAAATATTTGGGAATTCAAAGACGTATGTTGTTTATATGAACAATATATAAACATATTATCAATGAAAGCACATTTAAAATGAAATGACGTTTGATTCAAACAAATGTGAATACCAAACGACGGGAGTATTACCACAGAAAGATATATCATTTGATACATGGTAATAACATAATCAATTTGAAAATACTGAACCAGTGTGTGTATGAATACTTGACAAAGTATATAGAAAAGAAAATACACAAGTATTATTCTTTAAAGAACACACGGCCAGATAAGCAATTATGTAACCAAAAATCATTTAAAATGCACACTTCTCAAATCAGAAAAACATTTTAAGATCGTGAAGTGGTTTGAACATTTTAAAACCATTTTTCAGAAGTGAAAGTTGTTCTTCTTTCACAAGTGTTAGACTATAAGGATTAGAATGTTATACCTGTGGATTAGAATCCTTAACTCCCCCTAGAATGAATATAGCAGTTAAAGTATCCTTGACTAGATATCCTCCCCCTTGATATCTGTAAAATATCAATTTTTTTAGAGATATTTTTATAAAAGATATAGCAATATAATTTCCAAACTCCCTTTCAAACGAAAAACTTCCTGAAAAGATGTAATCTTGAAAGCATCCTTCAGAAGAAAACATTTGAATACGGGTTTTGAACTGAATTGTCCAAAAGCCATTATGCTTTGAAGCACGGGTTCTGAACTAATTTGTTCAGAAGCCTTTGTCACATAACATATCCTGCAAGAAAAAGATTTTGGTAATCATTATAAAAATGATTCCGCTTTAGTCAGTCAACATATGATGAAATATCCAAAATATATTCAAATAAAGTACAAGTTTAGAAAACTCCCCCTAGAATC
This sequence comes from Arctium minus, assembly GCA_954870635.1. Taxonomy (NCBI): domain Eukaryota; kingdom Viridiplantae; phylum Streptophyta; class Magnoliopsida; order Asterales; family Asteraceae; genus Arctium; species Arctium minus. The sequence continues at coordinate 51,470,355 of OX941094.1, forward strand.
ATGAAGTAGCATTTAACTTACCAAGTTTGCTAACTAAAAAGGTAAACCTCTTTTCATCCAACGGCTTGGTGAAAAGGTCAGCTAACTGGTAGTCTGTAGTCACAAAGTGCATCTCGATATCGCCCTTCTCAACATGATCCTTTATAAAATGATAACGCACATCGATGTGTTTCGTCTTGGAATGCTGTACTGGATTAGCTGTTATCGCAATCGCACTCTTAGAATCACAGTAGATAGGGACTCGTTGGTAAGTATATCCGAAATCTTTTAACTGTGTTCGCATCCAGAGGACTTGTGAACAGCAGCTTGCGGCAGCTACGTATTCAGCCTCAGCGGTGGATGTAGAAACACATTGACATTTCAAAACGAGATTCCATAATTCTTGAAAATTTTTTACAAAACTTTGGATTTGTAGAACCGAAAATTATGTCATCTACATAAATCTGGATCAGAATCATATCATCACCGTGCTTTTTCAGAAAGAGAGTAGTATCAATTGTACCTTTCTTGAATCCTGAAGCGAGTAAGAATTGAGTTAGAGTTTCATACCAAGCTCTTGGTGCCTGTTTGAGTCCATACAAGGCTTTGTCTAAGACATAGACATGATCAGGGTTCTTTGGATCAATGAATCCTTCTGGTTGAGCAACATATACTTCTTCATGCAATATCCCATTTAAAAATGCTGATTTTACGTCTATTTGGAAGACCGTAAAATTTTTATGCGCTGCATAAGATAAGAAGATACGTATGGCTTCCAGTCGTGCCACAGGAGCAAACGTTTCGTCATAATCAATCCCCTCCTGTTGACAATAACCCTTTGCAACAAGGCGAGCTTTGTTTCGAACTACAACTCCAGATTCATCTCTCTTATTTCTGAAAACCCACTTTGTTCCAATAACAGATTTTCCTTTTGGAAGTGGTATAAGTCGCCAAACTTTGTTCCTCTCAAATTGCAGAAGTTCATCTTGCATCGCCAGTATCCAATCTGGATCGCGCAAGGCTTCTGAAGCTTTCTTCGGCTCGAGAGAACTTAAAAAACTTGAATATAAACAAAAATTAGCCGATGCTGCACGCGTTTGTACACCCCACTGTGCATCACCAATAATATTGTGAAGTGGGTGATCTCTTGTCCATTTCATTGTACTTGGAATCAGATGAATTTCAGCTTGAGTATTATCTTCCTCATATTCATCATATACTGCAGGTAAATCTTTATCAACCCCAGATGTGCTCGGGACATCTTGTACAGCCTCTTCTGAAGTAAATATTTCCGGAGCAATAGAAGAATCACTCGGAACTTCTGTTGCAGAATTTGGATCTGCATGCACAGAATCAACATTAGTATCTTCAGAATGTATATGTGGAGATGTACCTGATGTGGTTGAAATTGTGACATTTTCAGAAGGTCCTGAAATATCTGCTATTATAATTGGAACCTCTGAAGTTGATGCGGATATACTTGATTTTTCAAAATCTGCACAAATATCCATAAAAGCATCAAAAAATAATAAGTCTAATTCAGCTGTAATTTTATTTGAATTAGAAGACTTATTCTGTTGAACTTCAGGTTCTATTCCATCTTGAATAGAAACTTTCTGTTTAAGTTTGAGTTCTGAACTGTTGTGTTCATAAGTCAACGTTGATGATTCATCGAATGACACATTAATGCTCTCTATGATCGTCTTGGTTCGTCTATCGTAAATCCGATAGGCTTTAGATGTTAACGAATAACCAATGAAATAGCCTTCGTCAGCCTTCTTGTCAAACTTACCAAGATTGTCTCGATCATTGAGAATGTAACACCTGCAACCAAAAGTACGAAAAAAATTTAATATTCGGTTTTCGATGATTAATAAGTTCATACGCTGTCTTTTTATGTCTTTTGATGACAATCGTGCGGTTTTGTGTAAAACACGCAGTGGCTACGACTTCAGCCCACAGAAACATTGGCAACTCGGAATAGGCTAACATTGTCCTTGCAACTTCCACCAGTGTTCGATTCTTCCTTTCAACTACACCGTTTTGCTGAGGAGTGTAGGCAGCAGAAAAGTTGTGAGAGATCCCAACAGATATGAGATAACTCTGAAGCTTTTCATTCTTGAATTCCGTGCCATTGTCACTTCTCAAAGATATAATCGGTAGTTGTAGTCGAACCTGAATCTTCTTTAAAAACTCAATGATCAGCTCTGCTGCATCTGATTTGTTCCTTAAGAATTCCAGCCAAGTATATCTGTAGTACTCATCTATCATGACCAAAATATATTTCTTACCATTGATAGACTGAGTCCTCATCGGGCCGCAAAGGTCCATATGTATCAATTCAAGAGGTGTTGAGGATGAGAATTATGTCTTTGCTTTATGAGATGTTCGCTTCATCTTTCCCATTTCACAAGCGGGACAAAGAGAATTCTTCTCAAACCTTAGTTATGGTAGACCTTTGACAATACCTTGTCTCGCCAACTGATTAATTGCATCAAAGTTTTGATGAGACAGACGCCGATGCCATATCCAACTTTCAGCTCGTGAAGCTTTTGCAATCAGACAAACAGGTCTTGATGCAGAAAGTGTTGGAAAATTCACAGAATAAAGATTTGCATTCCGCTTAGCTTTAAAAACTGCACGACCATCTTTATCTTCAATGTAACAGCATTTATCCGTAAACCGAACTTGAAATTTACTATCGCAGAATTGACTTGTATTGAAAAGATTATGATCAAGTCCTTCTACATATAGTACTCTTTTGATCGTCACGATGCCATTTTGTTAACGATCCGTGTCCTCGAATGTATCCAGTAACCTCAGAATTTGCATAACTTACAGTACGGGCAGGTTCCTCAACATAATTATGAAGTAGATGCTTAAATCCTGTCATATGGCGCGAGCATCCTGAATCTATATACCATGTATGTGAGGCCTGCAAAAAGAACAACTCATTTATGCTTCTAAGATAATTTTAAGATAATGTTGAAGAGATTGCGTCTAGAGATAAACATGGAAAGCTTGAAGATAATTATGAAGATTATTTTGAAGATCTTTTTATGTTTAGTAATTATCTTTTATTCTTCAATATATGTATAGATTTGTTTAGAATAGTTAAGTAATTTTTGTGAGAATAATTCTGAGTTTTTGTTCTAGAGAGAGAATCAACCTCAAGGCATCGTTCCTAATTCTAGAGAAGTAGAATTCGTCTTGAAAGAGCCTGTTCTTCAAGATTGAGGTTGTGAGTGAAAAGCTTGTAACTTGAATCATTAAGTAAAATTTGCAAGTTGTGATTCATACTGTTTTTCTGTTTATTGAATATTAAAGTGTTTTTCCGCAACTTCTTTAATATTGTTTCTGAGTGTTCATAATTCTTGTTGAGAATTCGATCCTGACAAGTGGTATCAAAGCGAGTATTCTCATAAACCTACATTCAAAATCACATCATCATGGCTAAAGGTTCAGAGTCTTCAAGCTCAGAAATTCCTATAGAGGTAACATCTAATCTTTGTTCCAAATCCTGTATTGAAACTGTTAAATGGTACAGGGATCACAACCAGAAAATGAGCGATGACCTGAAGAGATTAGAAAAGGACATAAAAGACTATGTTAGGATTGTTGAGAGGTTTGAAGAGCAGATTAAGAGTTTTCAAGCCAATGAGCTTCAACATTCCTATGACACAAACTACTGGAAGTGGGAGAAGAGTGACCTAGAACTTCAACTGACCAAATCCAAAGAATAGAATGAGAAGATAAAGAGTGAGTTTGAGAAAGCCAAGCTAGATATTGAGAAATTTTCCAATGCTTCTAAAGCAATGGACTCTTTGCTCCAAACTCAAATCCATGACAAACTTAGAAGAGGAATAGGCTATAACACCACACCACCACCATACAACAACAATTACATCCCTCCTATATCAGACTTGCTAGAGACCAAGAATAGGAAGGAATTGTCTGATGAAGCCACTAAGGTAGATCCATTAGACAAAGTGGTGGTTGAAACAGACTCTGAAGAAGAGAACTCTAATGATAAGAGTAAGGAGAACACTGTGAGTGGTGATATTCCTCTAGAAAATCATATTATCACCAATGAGGGATGTGGAAAGACTTGGGTCAAATCTAAGGACATAGAAAAGACAGAGGGAAAGTGTGGCCCAAGAATTACTAGCTATAACACATTTAGATTGACACAAACACTTTTATTAGATCAAACATATGAATTACAATTAATCACAGATCTAACAATTAGTCACAGATCTCACGTATGTGTGTTTGTTCTTTGTGTGTGTGTGTTCTTACTCTCTCTCAACAACCACCAATATTACACCTTCACTTTCACACACTTAATCTCTTGCTTACACACGTCTCACTCTAAAACACTACAAGGACTTGCTTATATATAGGTCAACATGACCAAGCAAGGTCAAACCATCTAAGCTCTCTTACAACACACAAACAACTATTACAACAATTACAATAATGACCCTCATTTAATCTTGAATACAATTACAGTCTAACAGAAAGTCTGGGAAGGTCCATTATAAACAGACCACAGTTGTGAATCCTGTCCCTTGCAAACAGTGTACATGCAATAAATCTGAGCCCCAAAAACATAATAAACCAAGGGGAAATCAGAGAAACTGGAATAACCAGTGGGCACAAAAACAAGGGGTTGAACTGAGTAAACTCAATAGACCAAAACCTTGTTTTTTCTGTGGCAAATTGAATCATCTTGCCAAATACTGTTATTTCAATCCTATTAACCAAAGAGTCACTTTTCAAAGACAACCACAAAACTCTTCTGGTTATAGGAATCAAAGAAGGAATCAAATGGCTGAGAAAAGAGCACCTAAAAAGTTTCATGCTCAGAACAAGTTTGCTAATATAAAGAAAAATACTCCAAATAAGCCAAGGAGTAATTTAAAGACAAAGAAAGCAAACAACTTTGTTCAGGTTTGGGTTCCAAAAGTAAAGAAACCTGTTAGTACTGCTATCCCAGATAGTACTGCTAACAGAAATAGTACTGCTAACTCAGTTAGTACTGCTAACCAAGTTAGTACTGCTAACAACGCTGGTGCTGCTTCTAGTAGTAATGCTGCTAAGCCTATAATCTTGACAAAGTATTCCAGCCATGAGATTCCTAAACAACTCATCCAGACCAAACTGACAGATTATATAAATGAGAAAGGACAACCCAAGACCACTTTGGCTTGGGTTCCCTCCAAGACTAACTGATTTATCAAGTGTGCAGGGCAACCAAAAGCTCAAGAGGAAGAGCATTTGGAATGCAGATAGTGGTTGCTCTAGGCACACAACATGTAACATGGACTGCCTTCAAACTCTTCAAAAGATTTGATGGAGGACATGTTGCATTTGATTCAGAAGGAGGTATAATAAATGCTCAGGGCATGAGTTAAAAGGTAAGTTGACTTTGGAAGATTTCATTGAGCATGATGCTACTAACTTGTGTGTTTAAGTGTTTCAGGGTGCATTTAGTAATACTCCAGAGGGAGTGATGATCATGTAGGATAAAGAAGAAAAGGATCAGGGAATGAACAAAGTAGTAAAAAGTATGAGTAAAAGGATAGTGGCAAAAAGAGTAAGTGTAGTTAATGCTGCCAGTGCAGTTTTAATACTGTCAGTGCACAGTTAATACTGCTAGTTAGTTAATACTGCTAGTGGTTACTACTGCTCTCAGTTAATACTGCTCTCAGTTAATACTGCTCTCAGTTAATACTGCTCTCAGTTAATACTGCTAGTTAGTTAATACTGCTAGTAGTTAATACTGCTCTCAGTTAATACTGCTAGTTAGTTAATACTGCTAGTTAGTTAATACTGCTAGTGGTTAATACTGCTAGTTAGTTAATACTGCTAGGTGTTAATACTGCTTATGTTGCGAATTGTATAAATACCCTTTTTGCCCGCCCAAAAGTTCATAACGACTCTTTGCTTTCTATTCATCTGCTCTCTAACCTTTTCTCACAAGAACCAAGTGTTTCAGTCTAGCATACTCAAGTTCAATGGCATCCATGACTTTCATTGACGAGCACAACGAGATTGCGATGCTAAAGAAGCCGAAACAAGCCGATGGATTCCACCAAATTGTGGATTTTCTCAAGTCAAGCCACATTACTCATGATCTCACTGTATCGCCAACTATTTACATAGAGCATCAAAGGAAATTTTGGGCTAATGCCACCATTGTTACTGAAGATGGTGTCCAAATGATCAAGACAAGGGTATGTGAAAAACCCCTAATAGTTACTGAAGAGGTGATACGCATATGTCTACGTCTAGACGATGCTGCAGGTATAACCTCTATTCCTAATGAGGAATTATTCTCAACTCTTACAAGAATGGGGTATGGAGGCCCATTGGGTGTGTTCAAGTTCTCAAAAGCTAAATTTTCACCCCAATGGCGTTTCTTTGTCCATACCCTTATGCATTGTATCTCTAAAAAGACTATTGGATGGAGTGAGTTCAGTAGCACCATTGTTTATGCTTTGGTGTGCTTGGACACTGCCAGAAAGTACAATTTTTCTCAAATGCTTTTTAATGATCTTGTCTCAAACCTGGGAAGTAAAAAGAGTTTTTATATGTACCCCAGTTTTGTACAAGAAGTAATAACCCATGAATTGACAGATATACCTCATTTTGATGGGGTATATGTACCAAAAATCCCCAAAGGTAAGGTCTTTTCAAACATGAAAAGATCCCCTTTCGACTCGGAAGGAGTTGACACCCCATTGTTCTCTATAATGATGGTGGTGTCCCACACTGAAGAAGGTATGGCAGCAGGGTCAAGGCCCTCATTAGACCATCCCACTGCTAGCCAATCCCAACCTTCCCACTCTATATCTATCCCACAGTCCCTACTTAATAAGCCCACTTCTCCAATTACCCAAACTTATACAAGGAAACAGGTAAAGAAGGCTCCTTCCCTTCTTGTACCATCACCCACTAAGCCTTTAAGCCCTCTAAGGGAGAATTCTCCTTTAGAGAATATCCACAGGGAAACCATAGGGGTGTCTCCCAACCCCAAGGAGGTGCTCACTGAGGTGGAGGTTGAGCATATGGGTGCTAAGGCTGCCACTACTCCTGCTAGCACAGAGGAGGTCAGTGGTAACATACATAAGACCTTCCCCATGGCAACTTTGGGTGAGCAATCATCCAAAGGTCCCAGGTGCCAAGAAACCAAGGGGGTGGATAGTGCTTCTGCTAGGCAGAAGACTTCCACTACAAAAAGATCAAATGATCCATCAAAAGAGGGTAACACTTCTAGAGAAGGTGAGGACAAATATAACTATTATGAATTGATGGAAACCATGGGAAACATCAACATGGATGTACTCAAACAGGGCAAAGATATAGAAGAACTTAAACTCATAGTTCTGTCCCAACAAGTACAGATTGCCAAGCTAAAGAAAATGGTGACAAGGTTATTGCAAAAGAAGAGGAGAAAGCAGTTTGTACTAAAGAAGAGGAACAATGCTCAAGATGAAAAGAGAGTTGAAGTTGAGGGGGAGACAGAGGATGCAATAGAGGCAGAAACAGAAGTTGCTCAAGAAGCAGCAACTGTTAATGCTGCTGAAACAGCAGAAACAGTTAATGCTGCTGAAACAAAAGAAGCAGCAGAAACAGAAGAAGCAGTAACAGGGCTCTCTGTAGAGGAACTAGAGATTGCAGAGACATTGGTTAAAGCCAAGAATGACACTCCTAAGGCTAGTCAAAAGGCCAAGGGAGTGATCATTAATGAAGGAGGAGGCTCAAAGAAAAGAAAAGAATCAAGTAAAGCAATTTTGAAAGATACAAAGGGAAAGGGAAAGAAAAAGCTTATTGAAACTGAACTGCCTTCAAAGAAAAGGAGTCAGATTGAAATAGATGAGGAAATGGCAAAGCAGCTTCAAGAGCAAATGGAAAAGGAGGAACAAATTCAAACAGAAACAGATAGAGAGCTTGCAAAGATAATGGCCAGAAAACTAAATGCTGAGTATCAAGAAAGTTTAAAAGCAGCAGCTGAAGCCAAGAAAAGCTCTGTGAAAGTGTCTAAGCAAAGAATGCCAGTAATGAAGCAGAAAAGACAACCTTCTAAGACCTTTTTGGCCAATCAGGAAAGAAGAAGAATGATTAACTTCCTGAGAGGTGCAATTGGTGTCAAAGGGGAAATGTTTACCAATATGGCATACAGTCAGGTTGAGGAATTGTACAAGAAAGAAATGGCTAAACTCCAAGGGGAATCATCTCAAAGGGAAGAGGCTGAAAGAAGAATGAAGGAGAGGTATGACCTAAATATTCAACAACCATTCCCTGAGGAGACCACACCTTCAAAGGACAATGCTGAAGAAATGAAGGAAGAACAAGAGAATGCTGGTATAGAAATTAAATCTGCAAAGAGGGTGATGACAATTGCTTCCAAAAAGCAGTCTAAAAGGCCAAGAGTGGAAGAAAGAGCAGAAACTGAAGCAGAACCTTCAGTCACACCTTCAGCAGAACCTGTGCAGAACCCAGAACAGTCCAAAGAGCAATCAGATGAGCATGTGGGGCTGTATATGACTATAGTAAAACCTGTACAGGCTGTTCCAATCTCCATGAAGTCTCCAGAGATTATCTTTTGGGACATTCTAAGAGATAATGGAAAGGATTTCTTCAGACTTAAAAGAGTTGGTGGTGCATTTGAAGCATATTCAACCTGGGGGAGAGTAATCAGAGGTTGTTCAAGAGTAGACATAGAGGAAATGTACAAAGTGGGAATGAAACTCTATGAGCCTGTGTTGAAAGGTACTGAAGAAAATCTTCTCAAAGTGGCAATGGAATACTTATGTATGATGTTTGATCCAGAGAAGGTGGTGCATAGGATTAAAGATCTTCATCATGAGTATGTGTTCAAAAAGATTGATCATTGGATACTCTTTGAAAACTGTGGTGTGTACATGATTACAATTGATAAATGTTATCATGAATACTACCTAGTTGACAAAATATATGATCATAGCAAGCAGAAACTTGAAGGGATGCTGAAAGCTAAGCTAGTATGTACTAAGGATTCAGAAATGGCCAGAATTGTGGTGAGAAGAACTATCAATCAAAGTCTGGGCCTAGATCCAAATTTGGGCAACTGAATGTGAGGTGTTTAAAGCATCTTGAAAATCAGATCTGAAGAACTTGACTTCTCTTCCTAAAAGTCAAGTTAGGGGGAGATTGTTGGGAATTGAAGAATTGCACAAGTACAACACAAGTAAAGTTAATGCCGCTAGAAGAACATAGTTACTACTTCTGGTTAGTACTTCTGTGATTAATGCTGCCAGTTGAAGATTAATACTGCTGAACAAGATTAGTACTGCTAGTTCAGAGTTAGTACTGGCAGAGGATTTCAAAGTTATTACTGCTAGGTATTACTACTTCTAGTAGAATTAATACTGCTAGTCAAAGTTAGTGTTGCTTGAACAAAGTTAGTACTGCTTAGCTAGTTAGTACTGCTAGTGGTTAGTACTACTTAGTAGTTAATACTACCAACACTCAGTTAATGCTTCCAAGGTGATTAATGCTGCTTCTGAGATAATTTTAAGATAATGTTGAAGAGATTGCGTCTGGAGATAAACATGGAAAGCTTGAAGATAATTATGAAGATTATTTTGAAGATCTTTTTATGTTTAGTAATTATCTTTTATTCTTCAATATATGTATAGATTTGTTTATAATAGTTAAGTAATTTTTGTGAGAATAATTCTGAGTTTTTGTTCTAGAGAGAGAATCAACCTCAAGGCATCGTTCCTAATTCTAGAGAAGTAGAATTCGTCTTGAAAGAGCCTGTTCTTCAAGATTGAGGTTGTGAGTGAAAAGCTTGTAACTAGAATCATTAAGTAAAATTTGCAAGTTGTGATTCATACTGTTTTTCTGTTTATTGAATATTAAAGTGTTTTTCCGCAACTTCTTTAATATTGTTTCTGAGTGTTCATAATTCTTGTTGAGAATTCAATCCTGACAAGCCCCAAGATTGGTAATAAATTATAAACCGTTAATAAGATCTTCAAAATCACCATGGTCTTGTTCAGCCTTTTATGTTATGAATGCAGCTGAACTAGAAAGAGGTTCCCCAAGATTGGTAATAAATTATAAACCGTTAAATAAAGTTTTAGAATGGATTAGATATCCTATTCCAAATAAAAGAGATTTACTCAAAAAACTCCACAATTCAAATATCTTTTCAAAATTTGAAATGAAATCAGGATTTTGGCAAATTCAGATTCATGAAGAAGATAAATACAAAACAGGTTTTAATGTTCCTTTTGGTCATTACGAATGGAATGCCATGCCTTTTGGACTTAAAAAGGCTCCTTCAGAATTTCAAAATATTATGAATGATATTATTATCCCTATAAGCAGTTTGGCAATTGTTTATATTGATGATGTATTAATATTTTCACAATCAATTGATCAACATTTCAAACATCTAAATATTTTTTATGATTTAATGTTCAAAAATGGATTAGTTGTATCTGCTTCAAAAATGAGTCTTTTTCAAACTCAAATAAGATTTTTAGGACATGAAATTGTCAATAGGACAATTAGACCAATTCAAAGAAGTTTAGAATTCGCAAATAAATTTCCAGATGAAATTAAAGACAAAACTCAATTACAAAGATTTTTAGGATGTCTCAATTATGTTCATGATTTCTTCAAAGATCTAGGAATAATATGCAAACAATTGTATCAAAGATTAAAAAAGAAACCAGAACCGTGGACTGAACAACATACGAAAATTGTTCAACATATCAAAGAAAAAGTAAAATATTTACCATGTCTCAATATACCCCAACCAAATGCTCAAATTATAGTAGAAACCGATGCTAGTGATCTAGGATTTGGTGGAATTCTTAAACAAAAATTAGGAGATAAATCAAAGGAAGAACTAGTTAGATATTATTCAGGAAGTTGGAATGATACTCAAAAGAATTATTCGACTGTTAAAAAAGAATTTTTAAGTATTGTTTTATGTATCAAAAAATTTGAAGACGATTTATATATGAAACCATTCTTATTAAGAGTCGATTGTAAATCAGCAAAATTGATTTTAGAAAACGATGTCAAAAATATCATTTCAAAACAGATTTTTGCAAGATGGCAAGCCTTGCTTTCAAACTTTGATTTTCAAATAGAATTTATCAAAGGAGAAAATAATTCTCTTCCAGATTTTTTATCTAGAGAATTTTTACAGGGAAAATGAAGCCTCAAACTCCTTCGCCTTCTAAGCCTGTTCAAAAGTCTGATCAAACATCGAAGATAGTGGCCTTAACACCATTCGCTGGTTCAAATCCCTCAAATCTTCCGATTCAAAATAGGTTTGCTCCAATAGCTAATACTAGCACTCAAACAACTTATTCTCAGTTGATTCAAAGGCCCGTTATGTGTTCTCCAACTACTCCTTCTAAAAAAAACTATAGTTACTTTAGGATCAACCAAGTTTGTTGCAAATACTTCCAAAAACTTCGCTTCCTCATCAAACGCTTCAAACAGTTCTTACATCACAAATCCTAATGATCATTTCGTCATAACTCTTGAAGAAGAAGAAGTTCGTCTGTTCAAACAAAGTTTTCAATCTCTTATAGAATTTATGTTTCCAAAAGAATCTCTTTATTTTGGTTGTAAACCCAGAATCTATTATGAGGCAATATTGATAGATACTGGTTCTGTGAATATTACTCATACTAGAAATCCAAATTCAAATCGACAAATTGATTATTCAAAGTTTCAAATTTTTAGAATTCTTTCTTTATCACCATACCAACAAGACTTTGTCAAACTACCCTCAAAATCCGATGTTCAATTATTATGATTACAAAGACGCTTGGTACAACGTTTTTTTATCTTAGATGTTACTCACATTCGTGGTTCATCTTCTTCGATAAAAAATTCGATTTCAATCACGGTTACCCAGAATGGATGTCCAAATGGTTCAAATTTATGGGAAATCTTCTTAATACCTTTCCCAGACCGATTCAAGATGGGTTCAAAAAGTTCAAAGAGCTATTTCCACAAGGAATTCCAAATCATGAATATCTCTTACAGTTCACTATACTGTTTAAGATTCCCTTGATCATGTCTTGGAAGTTCATAGTCAAAGAAAAAAGGGAAGAAGGAGAAGGAAGCCCATTGATGTCGCTCTTGTATCGCCCATGAGTGTTAAATGGTGGGAGAAGCTTCCACAACAACAAGCTTCAAACATGACGGTTCAGGGTGTGGTCAATTATTTCACTGATTCAACAGGTTTTGGAGTACAGTCACAACTTGATCCAACTCCAAGCTCGCTACCGAATCAAGATGAAGAAGAAGAGCTTCTCCGTTTAATGACGGCTCCTACAAAGAAGAACTTAGGCAGTTGGTCCAAGAAATTAAAAAGAATGCTGCACAGAACTCCCCTCCAAGTTCTGATGAACAAGAGAATGTTCCAAACTTGTTCCAAGATGCTCAAAATCCGTATCATGAATTTAGTCCTTATAATTGAAGATATAATACCTGTGTGAGTTTGGTGTTATGCCGTTGCTGGCATATTCTTAATGATTGGTCAAATATGTGTTTGTTCAAACAATTAGCAATACAGTTCTTTGGTATTGTTAATTCTATTATCCTGGTCAAAATGTTTGTTCAAAATTATTTACAAGTAACTCTAATGAAGAAGACAACTCATTGAAGACGAAGATTGCTCAATAATCATAATTCCATCTGCTGAATTATTGTCAAAGACGACAAATGATATGTATTTTCAAAAATGCTTTGTCAAAAGACGCATGATTAAACAAGACAAAACAACTTTAGCCAATTTTGTCAAAAGAATGCCACGATTGTCAAAAGTTAAAAAGTGTTGTCGGCCATTTATCAAACGGACTTAAAAGTTTTATTTCAAATCCGAAGCAGCCGGTTTCAAGTAAAAAGCATGTTCAATTATTACTCTTTTGAAGGACAGTTGCCGGTTTCACAAGACTCAAGACATCTATATAAGAAGACTCAAGATTAGATTCAAGGCATCGAGTTTTTAGCCAATTCAATTGTTATGCCAAAACCCTCTCTTAGATTTACAACTGGTCAATGTTCCAAATCCTTAGAATTTCAGTTAGTCATCTCTCCTAATGTATGTTCAAATTGTATCGATCAAGCTTGTACAAACGATTGTGTAATCAAAGAAGGTACTTTTTGATTCAAACCTGTTTTATGCTTGCTTTATTATGAATCTGATTGATGAATTAATTTTTATAATGTTTTATGCTTGCTTTATTATGAATCTGATTGATGAATTAATTTTTATAATTCTTTTAAAGATGATTATCAAAGTGTTTAGAAAACAAAACAATGATAATTATTATTGTCATAATAATCATAATAATGATTATGATTGGGATGACGATTCTTACCATAATTTATATCAAGATTAGTCAAAATGGTATCATCATAATAATGATTATGATTGGGATGATGATTCTTACCATAATTTATATCAAGATTAGTCAAAATGGTATCATCATAATAATGATTATGATAGGGATGATGATTCTTACCATAATTTATATCAAGATGATACCATTTTGACTAATCTTGATATAAATTATGGTAAGAATCATCATCCTAATCATAATCATTATTATGATGATCTCATTTTGACTAATCTTGATATAAATTATGGTAAGAATCATCATCCCAATCATAATCATTATTATGATCATAATCATTATTATGATTATTATGACAATAATAATTATCATTGTTTTGTTTTCTAAACATTTTGATAATCATCTTTAAAAGAATTATAAAAATTAATTCATCAAGCATAAAGCAAGCATAAAGCAAGCATAAAGCAAAAAGTACCTTCTTTATTACACAATCGTTTGTACAAGCTTGATCGATACAATTTGAACAGACATTAGGAGAGATGACTAATTGAAATTCTAAGGATTTGGAACATTGACCAGTTGTAAATCTAAGAGAGGGTTTTGGCATAATATTTGAATTGGCTAAAAACTCGATGCCTTAAATCTAATCTTGAGTCTTCTTATAAAGATGTCTTGAGTCTTGTGAAACCGGCAACTGTCCTTCAAAAGAGTAATAATTGAACATGCTTTTTACTTGAAACCGGTTGCTTCGGATTTGTAATAAAACTTTGAAGTCCGTTTGATAAATGGCCGACAACACTGTTTAACTTTTGACAATCGTGGCATTCTTTTAACAAAATTGGCTAAAGTTGTTTTGTCTTGTTTAATCATGCGTCTTTTGACAAAGCATTTTTGAAAATACATATCATTTGTCGTCTTTGACAATAATTCAGCAGATGGAATTATGATTATTGAGCAATCTTCGTCTTCAATGAGTTGTCTTCTTCATTAGAGTTACCTGTAAATAATTTTGAACAAACATTTTGACCAGGATAATAGAATTAACAATACCAAAGAACTGTATTGCTAATTGTTTGAACAAACACATATTTGACCAATCATTAAGAATATGCCAGCAACGGCATAACACCAATATAAACAATTGCGAAACTTCTTATAGGGATAATAATATCATTCATAATATTTTGAAATTCTGAAGGAGCATTTTTTAGTCCAAAAGGCATGACATTCCATTCGTAATGACCAAAAGGAACATTAAAACCTGTTTTGTATTTATCTTCTTCATGAATCTGAATTTTCCAAAATCGTGATTTCATATCAAATTTTGAAAAGATATTTGAATTGTGGTGTTTTTTGAGTAAATCTCTTTTATTTGGAATAGGATATCTAATCCATTCTAAAACTTTATTTAACGGTTTATAATTTATTACCAATCTTCGGGAACCTCTTTCTAGTTCAGCTGGATTCATAACATAAAAGGTTGAACAAGACCATGGTGATTTTGAAGATCTTATTAATTTCTTATCTAGCAAATCTTTGATTTCTTTCTTACAATGTTCTCGTAATTCTGAAGACATATGAATAGCTTTAGATTTTGAAGGAATATTTCTTTCACTAAAATCTTTAATATAAGGTAATTTGACAATATGTTGTTTTCTATTCCAAAAAGCATTTGGGATATTTGAACAAATATTCTTTTCAAAAATTTCTTCGAGTTGTTTTATTATATCTTGATTAAATCGACTTTGAAGCTGATCATTTATTCTTAAATTATTTATATCTTCTATTAAATAATTTACTTGATTAATCTTATTATTTAAAGTATTTAATTCTGTTGAAACTATTGGATTAGTAAATTTGAAAAATATTTCTTTGTCTAATACCTTTGTACTAATACCGTATTCTGTTACTATAAAGGGATATAATTTAGTTAAAAAAGGTTGGCCTAATATTAAGGTTGATGTTAAATTATTAGCAGGTATTAAGGATCTAGTATAACAATAATAATCTTTGCAAATATGTACATCTGAGACTTTGTATTTGATATTACGAGGTGAACCACCCGCACCGGATAATCTATGAGCAGCTTTTTCATAATACTTTGTAGGAATAATTCCTTCTTGAATACAATTCATATCAGCACCACTATCCATTAATGCAACTACTGAGACTTTAAATTCGTTTTTGATACATAAATCTATAATAGTATACCATCTTTGAAAATTTATTCTTTTTGAGATTTTATGAATAATCTATTGAACCTTAGGCTCTTTTATCTCAGTTGTTTGAATAATTTCTTTGTTCTTTTCAACATTGGATAATCTATCTTTAATTATTCTTATTTCTGTTTTGACATTATTTAGTTCTTCTTTTAAATCTTGAACAGTAACTTATTTTGGTTACTAAACGTTGAAAATACATGTTGGAGATTAAATGAATCATTAGTTTGAATAACTGGCTCCTTTTGTTTATTTAGGTCAAAAAACTTATCTAATATTTCTTTTTTAATTATTGGATCAGATATTTTATCTAATATATCTAACATTCCTCTTTCTTCATCTGTGATTACATTTATTTGATTGCACGTACATGTACCTACACATTCGCATTATGAATTAGTTTGATCTGATGTTGAATCGTTTTCAATTATATTCAAATCATTTCCTTCATAATCTGATAGACTAGATTCACTAGAACTATCTTTATTTAATAATAATCTATTTAATTGATGCCTTAATTGTTATGATATATCTAATTCTCTAATTCCTTTTTTGACATAACAATTTTTTGCCATATGACCAGTCTTACCACATTTATAACAAATGATTATATCTTTCGAAATTGGTTGTTTATCTTTCTTATAGCTTAATTTTTTAGAATATTTATTATAAGGCTTTTGATAGGACTTTTGCTTCTTATAATCTCTATAATTTTCTTTCTTATCATACTTTGATAGATATCTTTTGTTTGAATATTTTTGTTTTGAATAATGTTGCTATATTTTTGAAGAGGAAGGTCCTTTGAGGGGTTCATGACCTGTTCACAAAAATCTCCTAATTCGTTCTTTCCCGTTATCTTATCTTTTTTAAGCTTAGCATTGAGTCTTAGGTTTGAACAAATAGCTAATCCTTCTTTATTAATATAACTAATTATTTCTCCATATGTTAAATCTTTATAAGGAATTTGGCTATTATATTTTTCTCTTAAATTATTTCTAATCTTTTCAGCAAACAGATTTGGAAGACCTGCAATAAATCTTTCTTTCCAATAAGGTTCTTTACAATCTGATCTTAACATAACTTTGGTTAAAAACATATCTTTATACCATCTAAAATATTGAAGCTTTCTAAAAGTTAAATTAAGTATAATCTCTTGACTCTTTTCTTGGAATATTGTTGGATCTCCGATAAAGTTTTTGACAATAGAATATAGAAACGTATTAAGACTATCGTCTTCTTGAGTAGTTATTTGTTGATTATTTTCTTGTTTGATGACAGTTTTTCTAGCATTGAGAATTAGAGTTTTTTCATCTGAAGTAACATACATATCCCATCAGCTTTTTAAAGTGCCAGCGAATCCTGAAAGGAGTAAAGTGGCAATTTGATTTGGATTATTTCCTTTGGCTTTGTATGCGTTAATCGCCATATTCATTTCTTGAATAATATTTAATATTAGATGTTCTGTACAACCATCTATGTTCCATTCATATACTGAAGTTTCATCATATTGACTACGAGTCAATGTCGAATCTCTATCTTCATATTGAACATCTGGAAATGTTGGTCTTGGATAATAATTTAATGTATTTGGCCAACTTGTTGAAGCTGTATTTCCTTTAAATCGAAGTCTATTTATTTCGTTATTTGGATTATTTGAACTATTCATGAATTGCTCTTGAATTTGAGAAATTTTTTATTCTTCATCATCTAATGAACTATCACTATTTTGATTGATGGCATTTATTTCTAATTTTGAATTTAATTTTAATTCTGATAATTTTTCTCCTAGTTCTTTGACTAATTTTTGACTATATCCTAAATTTACATTATCACCGATTTGTTGGGGTATGAATAAAGGATTTGATTATGGTTTAATTATTGGTTTTGATGTAGAGGCTTGTTCAATTTTGATTTCTTTTTTATTTTGATTGTTCTCAATTCTATTTAATTGTTGACTCATTGTATTTAAAATTTCATTTGAATAGTTATTTTGATAGATAATATCTTTTGTCATGTCTATTTGTAAAGCTCCTGCATTTTCTTTGGTAAGTGGTATAGCTAAATATTCATTTTGAATTATTAAAGGGGTTTTTGGGGGATGGATAACTGTTATATCTTTTTTGTTAGTTGTTGTTTCTTTATATACTTGAGTAATTTTTGGCGTTTGGTAAACATTCAAAAAGGGATTATCTATATCTTGTTGTCTACATCCTAATTCATACCAATCGAAAAATGTTATATGAGCATTATGTTGACTTATAAAATTTCTCCAATCTATTTGATGCTTTAACTCTATATAATGATTATTAACAAACTTTGTATACCATTCTCTCTTTTCTTTGTTATGTTCAGCGAAAAATTCATCACTGAGATATTTCATATTTACTTTTGGTTCCATTATTCTAACAAGTAAATTTGGTTATTTCTGAAGAAATTTCTTTTATCCATTCTTGATATATTTTAATATCTTGTTGGAAACGTTCTAATCTAAAGTGAAGGTAATCTGGATGATTTTGACCTATACCATGCGGAGGATGATAGGGATCTTCTATAGGCATGTTATTTGATATTGGATTATTTAAAAAATCTATTTCTAGCTTTAATCTATAAATTTCATTTTGAGTTATTTTTAAACTTTTACGTAAACTTTTAAGATTTTGGATTCTTCTACTATTTTGAGGGTTACAATTAACTTGAACCTTATTACTCATATTTGGTTTTTAATTCGATTTACTTCTGATTGGAAATCTGATTGGGTTGGACTATAAGTACTATTATTATCTTCACTTTGATTATCATATTGATATAACGGTTGAGGAAATGATTTATTAAAATCTACAAATTTTAATGATTTTGATTTCGCCATTTGAGGATTTCCTAAATTAATAGTGTTGTGTAGAAAATCTTGAAGGTATTGAATGAACATTTTGAAAATTAACATCGACTGAACCATCTTCATGTTCAACGATATTTGATATTTGATCAGATTCTCCTATAGATTTAGGTGTACCTATATCTTGAAGATTCCAATTACAAGACTGAGTAATTTCATTCCATTTTAATCTTTTTGAAGTCCTAATTTGAGTATGTTTTGGATTTGATTCAAATACTATTGTGACATCTTTTGGGCTAACTAATTTTGTTTTAGGCTTAATAGTGGTTGACATAGTTTTGTAACAAACCCTATAAATAACTGCTATCGCTTTTGTGTCTACAGTGAATTCTAAATTCTTAGTCTTAATAGTTAAAACTAAAGTGTCTAAGATATTTGGATCAAACAATCCTACTAAAAAATTTGGATAACAATTAAAATATATAGGACCATTTGATATATTTGTTTCAGCCATAGCTAAAATTGAAATTTGAAAATTTGTATGCCTAGCATCTCTTAATAATAAAAGTACTGGGGCATCTATTCCTAATCTATAGAGTGGTTTGACAGCAACTTGAACTAATCCTATATGCATAAACTTATATTTTTGCCTATGTTGGATGATAGAATGTTTTGATAAAAGCGTGATATTTTCATAATCTTTATTTATCGAAACTGTTTGTTCATTTGCTTTAATTGAATAACCTTGTAAGACGTCAAAAGTTCCAATTTGATAAATCGTACTAAAACTTTGTTTTGAAATCGTCCAATTTGAAAGACTTTGTTCGATATCTGAGATATGAACTTCAGAAGAATTCATATGAAGATCATGTTCTTCATTGATTTCTTTGTTTGAATTATGTTTTTTAGAAAATAAACTCATCATCTTTTTGTTAAATAAAAGTATAGATAGAGATAATCTTGATTTGTAAGAAAACTTGGTTGTCAAATGATTCTTTTTGGTTCTTAACTAGACCACCACGACTGGACCACCTTTATCCGGGTATGGTTGCACGTCTTACACCTCTAGAGCACGCCTTACACCACTCCCACATGGATAAACCAACGTCGGGCTAAACCAACGCTAAGAACACAATTATCATTTGATAACTGCGTTTTCTTATAAACCTTGATTATATCTAAACAACTTTGATTTATACAAGCAAGGTATGATTTCATTTTGCTATAATAGAGATAACTCAAACTCTAAAATGCAATAAAACATAATAAATACCATCCTTTGAAAGCAAACATGGCTCTGATACCATTTTGACTAAACTTGATATAAATTATGGTAAGAATCATATACCATTATCCGGGTATGGTTGCACGTCTTACACCTCTAGAGCACGCCTTACACCACTCCCACAAGGCTAAACCAACGTCGGGCTAAACCAACGCTAAGAACACATTTATCATTTGATAACTGCGTTTTCTTATAAACTTTGATTATATCTAAACAACTTTGATTTATACAAGCAAGGTATGATTTCATTTTGCTAAAATAGAGATAACTCAAACTTTAAAATGCAATAAAACATAATAAATACCCTCATTTGAAAGCAAACATGGCTCTGATACCATTTTGACTAATCTTGATATAAATTATGGTAAGAATCATCATCTCAATCATAATCATTATTATGATGATACCATTTTGACTATTGTTGATATAAATTATGGTAAGAATCATCATCCTAATCGTAATCATTATTATGATTATTATGACAATAATAATTATCATTGTTTTGTTTTCTAAACATTTTAATAATCATCTTTAAAAGAATTATAAAAATTAACTCATCAATCAGATTCATAATAAAGCAAGCATAAAACAAGTTTGAATCAAAAAGTGCCTTCTTTGATTACACAATCGTTTGTACAAGCTTGATCGATACAATTTGAACAAACATTAGGAGAGATGACTAATTGAAATTCTAAGGATTTGGAACATTGACCAGTTGTAAATCTAAGAGAGGGTTTTGGCATAATATTTAAACTGGCTAAAAACTCGATGCCTTGAATCTAATCTTGAGTCTTCTTATATAGATGTCTTGAGTCCTATGAAACCGACAACTGTCCTTCAAAAGAGTAATAATTGAACATGCATTTTACTTGAAACCGGTTGCTTCGGATTTGAAATAAAACTTTGAAGTCCGTTTGATAAATGGCCGACAACACTGTTTAACTTTTGACAATCGTGGCATTCTTTTGACAAAATTGGCTAAAGTTGTTTTGTCTTGTTTAATCATGCGTCTTTTGACAAAGCATTTTTGAAAATACATATCATTTGTCGTCTTTGACAATAATTCAGCAGATGGAATTATGATTATTGAGCAATCTTCGTCTTCAATGAGTTGTCTTCTTCATTAGAGTTACTTGTAATAATTTTGAACAAACATTTTGACCAGGATAATATAATTAACAATACCAAAGAACTGTATTGCTAATTGTTTGAACAAACACATATTTGACCAATCATTAAGAATATGCCAGCAACGGCATAACACCAAACTCACACACGTATTATATCTTCAATTATAAGGACTAAATTCATGATACGAATCTTGAGCATCTTGGAACAAGTTTGGAACATTCTCTTGTTCATCAGAACTTGGAGGGGAGTTCTATGCAACATTCTTTTTAATTTCTTGGACCAACTGCCTAAGTTCTTCTTTGGTAGGATCCCTCATTAAACAGAGAAGCTCTTCATCTTCATCTTGAGTCGGTAGCGAACTTGGAGTTGGATCAAGTTGTGATTGTACTCCAAAACCTGTTGAATCAGTGAAATAATTGACCACACCCTGAACCGTCATGTTTGAAGCTTGTTGTTGTGGAAGCTTCTCCCACCATTTAACACTCACTGTGCGATACAAAAGCAACATCAGTGGGCTTCCTTCTCCTTCTTCCCTTTTTTCTTTGACTATGAACTTCCAAGACATGATCCAGGGAATCTTAAACAGTATAGTGAACTGTAAGAGATATTCATGATTTGGAATTCCTTGTGGAAATAGCTCTTTGAACTTTTTGAACCCATCTTGAATCGGTCTGGGAAAGGTATCAAGAAGATTTCCCATAAATTTGAACCATTTGGACATCCATTCTGGGTAACCGTGATTGAAATCGCATTTTTTATCGAAGAAGATGAACCACGAATGTGAGTAACATCTAAGATAAAAAACGTTGTACCAAGCGTCTTTGTAATCATAATAATTGAACATCGACTTTTGAGGGTAGTTTGACAAAGTCTTGTTGGTATGGGTTTTGGTTTGCCAATCTGATAAAGAAAGAATTCTAAAAATTTGAAACTTTGAATAATCAATTTGTCGATTTGAATTTAGATTTCTAGTATGAGTAATATTCACAGAACCAGTATCTATCAATATTGCCTCATAATAGGTTCTGGGTTTACAACCAAAATAAAGAGATTCTTTTGGAAACATAAATTCAATAAGAGATTGAAAACTTTGTTTGAACAGACGAACTTCTTCTTCTTCAAGAGTTGTGACGAATTGATCATTAGGATTTGTGATTTAAGAACTGTTTGAAGCGTTTGATGAGGAAGCGGAGTTTTTGGAAGTATTTGCAACAAACTTGGTTGATCCTAAAGTAACTAGAGTTTTCTTTTTTAGAAGGAGTAGTTGGAGAACACATAACGGGCCTTTGAATCAACTGAGAATAAGTTGTTTGAGTGCTAGTATTAGCTATCGGAGCAAACCTATTTTGAATCGGAAGATTTGAGGGATTTGAACCAGCGAATGGTGTTAAGGCCACTATCTTCGATGTTTGATCAGACTTTTGAACAGGCTTAGAAGGCGAAGGAGTTTGAGGCTTCATTTTCCCTGTAAAAATTCTCTAGATACAAAATCTGGAAGAGAATTATTTTCTCCTTTGATAAATTCTATTTGAAAATCAAAGTTTGAAAGCAAGGCTTGCCATCTTGCAAAAATCTGTTTTGAAATGATATTTTTGACATCGTTATCTAAAATCGGTTTTGCTGATTTACAATCGACTCTTAATAAGAATGGTTTCATATATAAATCGTCTTCAAATTTTTTGATACATAAAACAATACTTAAAACTTCTTTTTTAACAGTCGAATAATTCTTTTGAGTATCATTCTAACTTCCTGAATAATATCTAACTAGTTCTTCCTTTGATTTATCTCCTAATTTTTGTTTAAGTATTCCACCAAATCCTAGATCACTAGCATCGGTTTCTACTATAATTTGAGCATTTGGTTGGGGTATATTGAGACATGGTAAATATTTTACTTTTTCTTTGATATGTTGAACAATTTTCGTATGTTGTTCAGTCCACGGTTCTGGTTTCTTTTTTAATCTTTGATACAATGGTTTGCATATTATTCCTAGATCTTTGAAGAAATCATGAACATAATTGAGACATCCTAAAAATCTTTGTAATTGAGTTTTGTCTTTAATTTCATTTGGAAATTTATTTGCGAATTCTAAACTTCTTTGAATTGGTCTAATTGTCCTATTGACAAATTCATGTCCTAAAAATCTTATTTGAGTTTGAAAAAGACTCATTTTTGAACATTAAATCATAAAAAATATTTAGATGTTTGAAATGTTGATCAATCGATTGTGAAAATATTAATACATCATCAATATAAACAATTGTGAAACTGCTTATAGGGATAATAATATCATTCATAATATTTTGAAATTCTGAAGGAGCCTTTTTAAGTCCAAAAGGCATGACATTCCATTCGTAATGACCAAAAGGAACATTAAAACCTGTTTTGTATTTATCTTCTTCATGAATCTGAATTTGCCAAAATCCTGATTTCATATCAAATTTTGAAAAGATATTTGAATTGTGGAGTTTTTTGAGTAAATC
Source organism: Arctium minus (assembly GCA_954870635.1). Classification (NCBI taxonomy): domain Eukaryota; kingdom Viridiplantae; phylum Streptophyta; class Magnoliopsida; order Asterales; family Asteraceae; genus Arctium; species Arctium minus. Next base: position 51,493,670 of record OX941094.1, read on the forward strand.
TCTTTTATTTGGAATAGGATATCTAATCCATTCTAAAACTTTATTTAACGGTTTATAATTTATTACCAATCTTGGGGAACCTCTTTCTAGTTCAGCTGCATTCATAACATAAAAGTCTGAACAAGACCATGGTGATTTTGAAGATCTTATTAATTTCTTATCTAGCAAATCTTTGATTTCTTTCTTACAATGTTCTTGTAATTCTGAAGACATATGAATAGCTTTAGATTTTGAAGGAATATTTCTTTCAGTAAAATCTTTAACATAAGGTAATTTGACAATATGTTGTTTTCTATTCCAAAAAGCATTTGGGATATTTGAACAAACATTCTTTTCAAATTTTTCTTTGAGTTGTTTTATTCTATCTTGATTAAATCGACTTTGAAGCTGATCATTTATTCTTAAATTATTTATATCTTCTATTAAATAATTTACTTGATTAATCTTATTATTTAAAGTGTTTAATTCTGTTGAAACTATTGGATCAGTAAATTTGAAAAATATTTCTTTGTCTAATACCTTTGTACTAATACCGTATTCTGTTACTATAAAGCGATATAATTTAGTTAAAAAAGGTTGGCCTAATATTAAGGTTGACGTTAAATTCTTAGCAAGTTTTAAGGATGTAGTATAACAATAATCATCTTTGCAAATATGTACATCTGAGACTTTGTATTTGATATTAAGAGGTGAACCACCCGCACCTGATAATCTATGAGCAGCTTTTTGATAATACTTTGTAGGAATAATTCCTTCTTGAATACAATTCATATCAGCACCACTATCCATTAATGCAACTACTGAGACTTTAAATTCGTTTTTGATACATAAATCTATAATAGTATACCATCTTTGAATATTTATTCTTTTTGAGATTTTATGAATAATCTCTTGAACCTTAGGCTCTTTTATCTCAGTTGTTTGAATAATTTCTTTGTTCTTTTCAACATTGGATAATCTATCTTTAATTATTCTTATTTATGTTTTGACATTATTTAGTTCTTCTGTTAAATCTTGAACAATAACTTCTTTTGGTTTACTAAACCTTGAAAATACTTCTTGGAGATTAAATGAATCATTAGTTTGAATAACTGGCTCCTTTGGTTTATTTAGGTCAAAAAACTTATCTAATATTTATTTTTTAATTATTGGATCAGATATTTTATCTAATATATCTAACATTCCTCTTTCTTCATCTGTGATTACATTTATTTGATTGCACGTACATGTACCTACACATTCGCATTATGAATTAGTTTGATCTGATGTTGAATCGTTTTCAATTATATTCAAATCATTTCCTTCATAATCTGATAGACTAGATTCACTAGAACTATCTTTATTTAATAATAATTTATTTAATTGATGCCTTAATTGTTCTGATATATCTAATTCTCTAATTCCTTTTTTGACATAACATTTTTTTGCCATATGACCAGTCTTACCACATTTATAACAAATGATTATATCTTTCGAAATTGGTTGTTTATCTTTCTTATAGCTTAATTTTTTAGAATATTTATTATAAGGCTTTTTATAGGACTTTTGCTTCTTATATTCTCTATAATTTTCTTTCACTACTAGAAAAATGTGAAATACCGATGACAATTACCGACGGCAAAAAACAGTCGGTATTTACCGACGGCAAACTGACGGCCTACCAACGGTATCTTTTTAATTTTATTATTTATTTATTTTTAATAAGTCGTCGGAAAACCGTCGGAAAAATTAGTGAAATACCGACGGCTTATCGACGGTTGTTTTTTTCATTTTATTTTATATTTATTTTTAATAAGTAAATACTGTCGGAAAACCGTCGGTAACTAGAACTGTCAGTAAGTTGTCGGTAGTTGTCGTCGGAAAACCGTCGCTGAATATTACCGACCAGCTTTTTACCAACGATCATTCCCGTCACAAAACTGTCGCTAAAGCCTTTTTTCGACGGTTTGCCGACTGTTTCAGCCGTCGGTAATACGATTTATTTTAGTAGTGTTTCTTATCATACTTTGATAGATATATTTTGTTTGAATATTTTTGTTTTGAATAATGTTGCTTTCTTTTTGAAGAGGAAGGTCCTTTGAGGGGTTCATAACCATACTGTTCACACAAATCTCCTAATTCGTTATTTCCCGTTATCTTATCTTTTTTAAGCTTAGCATTGAGTCTTAGGTTTGAACAAATAGCTAATCCTTCTTTATTAATATAACTAATTATTTCTCCATATGTTAAATCTTTATAAGGAATTTGGCTATTATATTTTTCTCTTAAATTATTTCTAATCTTTTCAGCAAACAGATTTGGAAGACCTGCAATAAATCTTTCTTTCCCCAATAAGGTTCTTTACAATCTGATCTTAACATAACTTTGGTTAAAAACATATATTTATACCATCTAAAATCTTGAAGCTTTCTACAAGTTAAATTAAGTAAAATCTCTTGACTCTTTTCTTGGAATATTGTTGGATCTCCGATAAAGTTTTTGACAATAGAATATAGCAATGTATTAAGACTATCGTCTTCTTGAGTAGTTATTTGTTGATTATTTTCTTGTTTGATGACAGTTTTTCTAGCATTGAGAATTAGAGCTTTTTCATCTGAAGTAACATACATATCCCACTAGCTTTTTAAAGTGTCAGCGAATCCTGAAAGGAGTAAAGTGACAATTTGATTTGGATTATTTCCTTTGACTTTGTATGCGTTAATCTCCATATTCATTTCTTGAATAATATTTAATATTAGATGTTCTGTACAACCATCTATGTTCCATTCATATACTGAAGTTCCATCGTATTGACTACGAGTCAATGTCGAATCTCTATCTTACATCTGGAAATGTTGGTCTTGGATAATAATTTAATGTATTTGGCCTACTTGTTGAAGTTGTATTTCCTTTTTCCTTTAAATCGAAGTCTATTTATTTCGTTATTTGCTTTATTTGAACTATTCATGAGTTGCTATTGAATTTGAGAAATTTTTAATTCTGATAATTTTTCTCCTAGTTCTTTGACTAATTTTTGACTATATCCTAAATTTACATTATCATCGATTTGTTGGGGTATGAATAAAGGATTTGATTCTCGTTTAATTATTGGTTTTGATGTAGAGGCTCGTTCAATTTTGATTTCTTTTTTATTTTGATTGTTCTCAATTCTATTTAATTGTTGACTCATTGTATTTAAAATTTCATTTGAATAGTTATTTTGATAGATAATATCTTTTGTCATGTCTATTTGTAAAGCTCCTGCATTTGCTTTGGTAAGTGGTATAGCTAAATATTCATTTTGAATTATTAAAGGGGTTTTTGGGGGATGGATAACTGTTATATCTTTGTTAGTTGTTGTTTCTTTATATACTTGAGTAATTTTTGGCGTTTGGTACACATTCAAAAAGGGATTATCTATATCTTGTTGTCTACATCCTAATTCATACCAATCGAAAAATGTTATATGAGCATTATGTTGACTTATAAAATTTTTCCAATCTATTTGATGCTTTAACTCTATATAATGATTATTAACAAACTTTGTATACCATTCTCTCTTTTCTTTGTTATGTTCAGCGAAAAATTCATCACTGAGATATTTCATATTTACTTTTGGTTCCATTATTCTAACAAGTAAATTTGGTTATTTCTGAAGAAATTTCTTTTATCCATTCTTGATATATTTTAATATCTTGTTGGAAACGTTCTAATCTAAAGTGAAGGTAATCTGGATGATTTTGACCTATACCATGCGGAGGATGATAGGGATCTTCTATAGGCATGTTATTTGATATTGGATTATTTAAAAAATCTATTTCTAGCTTTAATCTATAAATTTCATTTTGAGTTATTTTTAAACTTTTACGTAAACTTTTAAGATTTTGGATTCTTCTACTATTTTGAGGGTTACAATTAACTTGAACCTTATTACTCATATTTGGTTTTTAATTCGATTTACTTCTGATTGGAAATCTGATTGGGTTGGACTATAAGTACTATTATTATCTTCACTTTGATTATCATATTGATATAACGGTTGAGGAACTGATTTATTAAAATCTACAAATTTTAATGATTTTGATTTCGCCATTTGAGGATTTCCTAAATTAATAGTGTTGTGTAGAAAATCTTGAAGGTATTGAATGAACATTTTGAAAATTAACATCGACTGAACCATCTTCATGTTCAACAATATTTGATATTTGTTCAGATTCTCCTATAGATTTAGGTGTACCTATATCTTGAAGATTCCAATTACAAGACTGAGTAATTTCATTCCATTTTAATCTTTTTGGAGTCCTAATTTGAGTATGTTTTGGATTTGATTCAAATACTATTGTGACATCTTTTGGGCTAACTAATTTTGTTTTAGGCTCAATAGTGGTTGACATAGTTTTGTAACAAACCCTATAAATAACTGCTATCGCTTTTGTGTCTACAGTGAATTCTAAATTCTTAGTCTTAATAGTTAAAACTAAAGTGTCTAAGATATTTGGATCAAACAATCCTACTAAAAAATTTGGATAACAATTAAAATATATAGGACCATTTGATATATTTGTTTCAGCCATAGCTAAAATTGAATTTTGAAAATTTGTATGTCTAGCATCTCTTAATACTAAAAGTATTGGGGCATCTATTCCTAATCTAAAGAGTGGTTTCACAGCAACTTGAACTAATCCTATATGCATAAACTTTTATTTTTGCCTATGTTGGATGATAGAATGTTTTGATAAAAGCGTGATATTTTCATAATCTTTATTTATCGAAACTGTTTGTTTATTTGCTTTAATTGAATAACCTTGTAAGAAGTCAAAAGTTCCAATTTGATAAATCGTACTAAAACTTTGTTTTGGAATCGTCCAATTTGAAAGACTTTGTTCGATATTTGAGATATGAACTTCAGAAGAATTCATATGAAGATCATGTTCTTCATTGATTTCTTTGTTTGAATTATGTTTTTTAGAAAATAAACTCATCATCTTTTTGTTAAATAAAAGTATAGATAGAGATAATCTTGATTTGTAAGAAAACTTGGTTGTCAAATGATTCTTTTTGGTTCTTAACTGGACCACCACAACTGGACCACCTTTATCCGGGTATGGTTGCACGTCTTACACCTCTAGAGCACGCCTTACACCACTCCTACAAGGCTAAACCAACGTCGGGCTAAACCAACGCTAAGAACACAATTATCATTTGATAACTGCGTTTTCTTATAAACTTTGATTATATCTAAACAACTTTGATTTATACAAGCAAGGTATGATTTCATTTTGCTAAAATAGAGATAACTCAAACTCTAAAATGCAATAAAACATAATAAATACCCTCATTTGAAAGCAAACATGGCTCTGATACCATTTTGACTAATCTTGATATAAATTATGGTATATATATATATATATAAACTAGAAGCGTACTCGCGCAATGCAGCGAGATACATCACAATTTTAATGTTTCATTTTATTTTTTGTTTTTTCGATTTACAGTATGAAATTGGATGATTTTGAGAAAGTGATAATGTTTTTTTTATAAATTTGTTTAATTTAGGCTTAATAATATAATATTTTTTTATATAAAATAAACATTAAATATTCTATTAGATTTTTTTAATTATATTTTAGATTTTTTATATTTAAAATTTGATTTTATCCTGTATTTAATTATGTAGGGAGTGATTTTAGGGAAGTTAAACTTGTTAGAGATAAGGATTAAATAGGAAAAGATTTTAAGTTTTCATTCTTTATTTAAGTTTTAAGTAATTAAAATTAAATAGCGGTACATTAAGCTTAATAGTTGTTTTTTAAGAGTTTTTTATCCGTGCTTTAATATATATATATATATATATATATATATATATAGGGAGAGGTTCATTTGAGAAATGATAAATGTATGAGAAATAGAGAAGTAATCCTAGCCATTCATCTGGTCAACATTTGCGACTTTGACCGTGAAGCACCGGATAATTCCTTGCGTGGTCTATAGAAGATAGAGGAGTAGTTTCGTAAAATACACAGGACGAGTTCATATATAAACATGTATAAGTCACATATGAAATATACGTTCATATATGAATCAGTTAATTAGTTCATATGTGAATCACAAAGGTTCATATATGAATCTGTTAATTAGTTCAACTGATTCACATATGAACCTACAGTTAATTAGTTCATATGTGAATTAGTTAATTAGTTCATATATGAATCACAAAGGTTCATATATGAATTAGATAAAAAAGTTAATATGTGAATTACACCGTGTTCATATGTGAACCATACAAATTCATATATGAACTCGGCCCATGTATTTTGTAAAAATTACGAAACTGTCCTTTTATTTTTGGAATAGCCGTAACTTTTGACCAGTCAAAGCCGCAATATTTGACCAGTCAAATCCGATCTTGACCGTATGAATGACTAGGATTACTTCTCTATTTCTCATATATTTACCATTTCTCAAATGAACCTAAAGCTATATATATATATTAGTGGTTCACCCGCACGATGCAACGCGGGTGAATCACAATTCCGAAACATTAGTTTAGTCCTGAATAATGTTTTTTTTATCACTTTCGATTATATATTATGAGTTTGCGTGGTTAATTTGCAAGTCAACTAATATATAAAGTTGGTTAATATGGTGTATTAGCAACATCGAATGAAAAAATAATTGCACACATATTGGGTTTCTAAACCCATATTCGGCAAATTAGGATGTTAACCGGTATAACCTTCCTTTCTCATATCATAGTGATTATTCAATTGCGAAACGATTCAAAGAGAAAACGCCTCTCACCAAGTTCATTTGGTTGTATATTCGAATTAAAGGGATATGATGAACAATTGCAACCATGTTTCTTCTCTAAAATATAATAAAATAAATGTTAAATAGATTTAAAATTAAAAAAAAAATCCGTGCAATTAAAATGTGAATTTTTTAACTTGCATTTTGATCAATTAGAAAAATGAATAGTCTTGGTTCCTAACATCTTCCCGAACGAAGTCCACACGAACTCTTGTCAAGCTCCATCGTGCATGTACCTCGTTTAGCGATGAAAACTCATCAACCTTATATGGAGTGTCCATTTCTAAAAGTTTGTTACACATATCAAAATCTATTTGAAATATATAAATATATACTTATACTAATTAAAAGAAAAATATTAGACAACATGTATATATATTTAAAAAGTTGAGAGTGGTTTGCCAAGAAACTTAAACATTAATCCCAATTTGAAAATGCTATGTGTTAATTTTTTTTATCAGCAACAAACCAAATTTATTACCCAAAAAAAGGTCACAAAACCATACAAAAATCGAACCAAAGTACACCGAACAAAATACAACAACCACATGAAGTCATGAACCTAGAAAAAGGAGGAAAAACGAACTGGAAAGAAAAAACGAAATGCGTTTGCGAGATGCAAACACAAACAACCCACCAACAATTGTCAGACCACACCGACCACCAACGCAAACCTAACCAAGCCACCTATGTTTTCCAAACCACAACCACTAAACACATCCTCCTACAGCCTCCTTGAACCCACGAAGTCGATCACCAAGATACCTCGACATCACTTGACAACAACTCGTGGTTTCGTGCCCACAAGCACCCACAATTGCAGTCCACAACCTCAACGACCAAACCCATTCTATGAACCCCCAAGACTGCAAAAGAGGACACCTCTTGCCGCTCCCTGTTTGGAAAAAAATCAAAGCCAACTGCACACAACAGCTGGAAGGCAACAACAGATTAAAGAAAAAAGCAAACAACCGAAGAACTTGATCAAAACAACAACGCACCAATAGAACGGTATGAAAACAGTTAAAGCCAAAACGACGGCCACTCGACCTTCCCTCTTTTAACCCACAAACCCATAAATGCTATGTGTTAATGTGGTTGATATAACTAAAGCTCCATCGAGATTCAAGTTTAGGTAAATTAATTTATATTTATGGTCACCCATAATGATGCTCCATCAAGCCACAAAGACTGACTATTGGATTAATGAACGAATAATTGTTTCCGTTTTGTATCAAGCTTGCAGAAGCAACCAAATAAGTACATATGAGAATTGGGAGCATGTAATCTCTGGTATTAGAATTACCTGGAATTTCAGCTTCAAAAACAGTAAAAAGAAGCCACTCTAAACAATGGGAAAAATGAGGCTTCTCCTCCGATAATCGAGCTAGTTGTAAAGCTTCTTCACTCTTAATTATCTCTCTGTATATGATAAGAAACAAAAATAAGTAGATCTCATACAAACCAACCTACCTTTATTGACAATGTTGATACCATGCAAACAAATACCATGCAAGAATTACCCAATTCGGCTCGCCCAATTATTAACTAAGGGGTCGTTTACTTAACACTTATTCGGTAAGTATTTACCAAGTTACATTACCTTATCGATGAAAATGACAAGGACCATAAATCTTACCCGGTAAAAGCGATGACAATGATCAAGAGTCTTACCCGGTAAGTGATGGTGACGACTTTTACCCGGTTAGCGCTTAGCGGATAAATTATTGCATACAATGCCTTTTTTCATGGACTAAAACCTGCAGCAACATTCATTTTATTCCAAACTCTTCAAGGAAGGCTACAAATAAAAAACCTACAATCCATAATAAGAAATCCACTCAACCAGTAAAAAAACCAAGATTTCCTCCTTGTGAATTGATGCAAGAAACTATTTGTTCATCACCAATAATTTTCTTAACGAAGATAAATAGTAAATTGTTTTCCTTTATTCCAAAATCATCAACCATCTTATTTTCCAGCATGTTGCATCTAAAGCTAACATCATATCCTCCAAGATAGGCATTAGAGTAGTACTCTTTTTTAAGACGGGAACCAATTATATTCAACAAAACAGGCGTAAATGAAGTCCAAGATATATGATTGAGTGCTTCCTTGGAATAAACATGATTTTGTAAATCACAACATTAACATGAATTGGAAAAATAACTTCCAACGCCCTAGGTTCTATATTTTAGAATTTTAAGTTCTATATTTTAATGGGCTAATTTAACAATAGTTTAGTGTCAATGAAGGTATCTTTTCCAATTAAACATGTGAATTCATTTTCTTGCTCACATCACCTTGACCTATGATAATTTGATTTCAAAACTCTTGGAACAACTTGTGCACCAAAACTGATTTATACATTTATACAGGATGGCACAAAGAAAATCATAACCAAGAGCCAGCAAAAATTCTTTCTAAAGGAGGGCCAATCACCCAAGGGGGTAAAACAGAAATGGTGAGAGTGGTTTGCCAAGAAAAGCAACATGCAAGACTCTCATGTCCAATTAGTTTCTTATCACAATCTTCAAAAGCAAACATCACCCTTTTGTGGTTTCACAGTAGAATTCATACAAAATAGCAACGTTAGTAACGAAAATAATCTTTTATCAAGGCCATTCAATAATTTGGGACAATTTTAAGGCAAACCCAACAACAATTTCACATGTAATTTTATAAATCATAGGTAATTCTCATGTTATAAATCCTATTTCATAAACATATTTGAACCATAAACATTAATTAGTTAGTATTAAGGTCTACATTTATTCGAGAAAGCTTATCAATAAACATGTATATAGACAATTATGTAGCTGCGTTTTTGCTAGACTTTAAGCATTCACATGGGAGGGAAGCTTATCAATAAACATGTATATAGACAATTAGATGGTCAATTAGACTTTATCAATAAACATGTATATATAGGGCATTAGTAACAATGTACTTGAAAATATTCAATAGGAGGGAAGCTCTAAAAACAACCCCTAAATGGCTCGACAACAGCTTAAAGTTGTTGCTGTTGGAACTAGTTTTATGGCTGAACAATATTCAGCTCCAACTCAGTCCTACAGCCCTCTAGATAGCATAAAAACGGTCCCAAAATTACAGCTCGACAACCCCTAAGAGCTGCTACTCGATGGACAACACTAATAAGGTTGTTGCCATCAATCCTGCATTCAAAACAATCCCTTAGCTGCTGTCAAAACATATAATAAGTCTGGTTTAAGTTTATCAGAACTCGACTCAAATTTTTATCGAGTTTTTCAACATATATATATATGTGTGTGTGTGTGTGAGATATATATATATATATAAATATATATATATATATATATATATATATATATATAAATATATATATATGGATGTCGATACAAACTAATAAGTATAAAAAATTCAAAAGTTAAATCACCATCTTCCATACATACCTGCAAAACTTGTATATTTCTTCAATACAAACCTACAACAATAGCTGGTTTTTTATTGCAGCAAGATATTTCTCAAGGTGTGTGTAACACCCGGAATTTCAGGTAAGTATAGGGCTTCGCTAATCTTATGTTTATGTGCTAAATGAAGTAGGACATATATGTTAATTTCTATTCTTGTTTAAAGTCTTTTATTGGTGATGTTTTGGAAACGATAAATCAGTCCTTTGAAAGTCAGTGTGTTGCACGACTTATAGCGCGGGTTGCAACCCGCGACACAAGCCGCGATACCCTCTGGAGTGCAAGCCTTGGGGTACACGCGTGACTTATGACGCGGGCTATTAGCCACGACACAAGTCGCGGGACTACCTACAGTCCCAAAACCCCTTTTTGGCCGATTTTGAATCACAAAAACATTTCTTCTCATTTGAAGCCGCGATTTTCTAGGGTTCTTGGGTGAATTTCTTTCTCTTTCTACCTTAGAGCACTTATTTCAAGCCTTGGGTGGGTACACACATTTATTGAGCTTCAAACTACTTCAAGGACCATTTATTGGGGTGATTTCTTCAAGAATATCAAGACTCCAAGTCTCCATTCCATCTTTATCTAGGGTTTCTATTTTCTAGATTTTAACCAAAACCTAGATTGTGAGTTTACTAAACCTTTGTTAAAACTAGATACACATCATAATCTACTACTTGCTATTATCTTGCACCTTAACTTGAAATGTTCATTCTTAATGCTTAAGTTCTTGGGATTTTCCTTTTGAATACATGTTTATATGTAACCTACTATGACTTGATGTAATACATATCTTGTTATTGAGATGAGTTCTTACTTGAGACACCATTTGGTGGAATCACAACTACATGGTTAAAATTGTGGTCATACTAGTCTTGTTATGGGCATTATATTGATTGGGATAGAAATATTGTACCCATGGTTGGTATTGAGAATATTCTTGTTCACAATGTGCCTCAGGATTTACTATAAATTATGTTGGACGAACCAAGTCCGTAGACACTAGGAGGATGTAGTCTTGGGTGCCACCGTAATGGTATGTACCTTGACCTCCGTCATTCGTGGTAATGCCATGGTTGTAGTCCTCGGATGTGTCGGGCCTTTCGGATGTCACTCGTGGTAGTTGGAAGCAAGGTATATCGACTCTTTGGGTGGAACTTAATTGGTGCTATGGATCTCCCTTATTGACTCCACATTTAATGAATTTTGGTTAACTGCTGATAAGAATTGTAATTGGATTTACATGTTATTTCTTGTACAAACTCACTAGGATTTTTGGCCTAACACTTGTTTGGTGTCAATGTGTATCTCAGGTTCTAGTGGTGCCGCTTCTAAGCAGGTATAGTTGCCCGTAGGTGAGAGCTTGGGGAAGGTGCACTTGGACACACTTTTTGTGAAGACGTTTGGGTTTATAGATGACACCCTTTTTGTAATCTTCTTTCTAGTTTAGAAACTAGATTATTTGGTTGTTGTCTATTCCCCGTTATATTACACTGTAATTAAACAGGTTTTAATATTTCCCCATTTTTGGGAGGCTCTTGCTATGGAAAATTTATATACCGTATTTCCATTTTTTGGAAATTTTGTTATCCCTATTTTTAGGGTGTTACAAGTTGGTATCAGAGCTTTAGTTTAAGTGAACTAGGTATTGACCTTAGTATACCTAGACTTAAGCTTTAAGCATAGAGTTAAGTTATCCACCTTAGGGTAAAAGTCTTAGGTGGGGAGAGCGTTAGGATTCACGGAATTACGCTATTTAAGAGTTGTAATGGTGGTGACAAGAATCCTTGTGTATAATTCGTTCCTAATTTCAGTTAGCTACTGCTATTATGAATATGTTGTTACGTGAGCATGCTTGAATTACTATAATTATGATGATTGAAATGTGTAGTAGTACGTACCATGAGTTTAACTCACTTAGTCTTTTCTCAACCTCCTTTCTCGTGCGTGTGTGGCAGATAACCATGGTAAACACACGGAACAGACTGCAAAACCCGCCAGATGGTTATGTTGAAGACGAGTCTACTGCCGATCAACCTGCTTTGGTCGTGGCTACTGAAGGGCCACCCGCGGCCAATGTCCTGGGCGGGGGATCCAAACACATACCGCGACGTAATCTCGAACCCGTTGATCAAGTCATGGAGGAAGTGACTATGGAAACAAGGATAAGGGATAGCATGATGCAAGCTATGAATTTGGCCATGGCACAACAACAAGAGTTCTTTATGAAGCTACTGGATGATAGAGATGCAAGTTACCGACAACCTGAGACGATGGCAGAGAATATCATGAATGGGTCGGGTGGTGGACCGGTCGTTGTGATAACTGAAGATCAATTAGAGAATGGAAGCAAGGGAAAGGTCAAGGGATGCACCTACAAAGCTTTTCTGGGATGCAACACGAAGGAGTTTGCAGGTTCCGCCAATCCGGTTGTTTGTATGTATTGGCTTAAGAAAGTAGAGATGGCCTTCGAATCTAGTGAATGTGATGTCTCGCAATGGGTGAAGTTCGCTTCTCAACTACTTAGGGGCGAGGCCTTGATCTGGTGGAATCTCATACGGTCCACCCTCACTCCCGAAGTTCTGGCTAAGTTAACTTGGCCGATGTTCAAACAGAAAATCAGGGACAAGTATTGTAGTGAGAGATCTCTAGACAAGCTGGAAGAGGAGTTTAGAGGGGCTGAGGAAAGGGACTCTGTCTGTCGCCAACTACTCCAAGCTTTTCTTGAAAAGCTCAATTTGGTGGGACACCTGGTCCCTGATGAGAGATCGAAAATCAAGGCTTACCATCATGGGTTGCCGACCGGAATGAGGACGACAGTGAGGAATGCTATAGGGTTGACACTTCAGGATGTAATCGAGGAGTCTTTGCTGGTAGAAGACGATTTGGTGGCAGAGAAGGAGGAGAGAGGTCAAGTGGGAGAAAAGCAAAAGTGGGAGGGGCCAGCTGGGCCCGTTCGTTCATCTAAGCCGTTTGTAAGTGGAAGAGTTGGGGGCAATCGTCGTGAGGATTGATGGTGCCACAAGTGCAAGACTAAGCACTCTAGCCCATGCAATCTAAGATCTCACTCGGGTCCTGTCGAATGTGCCAAGTGCAGCAAGAAGGGACATGCCATTCAGGAGTGCCCTATCCGGGGGCCGGTATGCTTCGAATGTCGGGAACCGGGACACATGAAGAAGGATTGCCCAAAGCTTGTGGGTGGAAACCATGGAAGTTCTTTCGGGTCAACGACACGAGTCGAGCAACCGTCGAGAGTGCCAAGCCGAGCATTCCGGATGACTACCGAGGAGGCAAAGGAGACCGCCGATGTTGTTTCGGGTATGTTCCTAGTAAACTCCTTGCCTGCTCGTGTGTTGTTTGATTTGGGTGCTAGGTGTTCCTTCGTATCGAATATTTTCTATAAACAGTTCGTCACTCCTATTAGTGTTCTTCCCGATGCATTAGTAGTAGAAGTAGCTAATGGGGATCAAGTGATCATCCGAGATCATTTTTGTGATTGTACTCTAGAGATCGATGGGAATTCCTTTGGAGTAAACTTGTTACCTATGGCTATAGGGGGATTCGACGTAGTCATAGGCATGGATTGGTTGTCGAGGTATAAGGCCGACATCTTTTGCTCCAAAAAGATGATCCAAGTGCCTCTGCCGGGAAATTTTTAATCACCATCTACGGGGAGAAAGGGAAGGAAAGTAACCCTATCATCTCCTCTCTTAAGGCTCGCAAATTTCTAGCGAAGGGTTATCCTTCGTATCTGGCTTATTTGGTGGACACGAAGAAGGATAAGAAGTTGGTCGGGGACGTGAAGATTGTACAAGACTATCCGGACGTGTTCCCGGAATATTTACCTGGGGTACCGCCGGAACGACGAGTGGAGTTCAAAATTGACCTCACTCCGGGAACGGCTCCGATAGCTCGTGCACCCTATCGTTTGGACCCGACAGAAATGCGGGAGATGATGACACAACTTCAAGAGCTTCTTGAGAAGGGATTCATTCGAACGAGCTCGTCACCTTGGGGAGCTCCAGTTCTATTCGTGAAGAAGAAGGATGGGTCCATGCGGATGTGCATCGACTATCGGGAATTGAACAAAGTCACGGTAAAGAACAAATACCCTTTACCTCGCATCGACGACCTCTTCGATCAACTCCAAGGCGCGGGATGTTTTTCAAAGATTGACCTTCGGTCCGGTTACTACCAAGTAAGGGTGAAAAAGGAGGACATTCCGAAGACTGCTTTTCGAACGCGCTATGGACACTACGAGTTTTTGGTGATGCCCTTTGGCTTGACCAATGCTCCAGCCGTATTCATGGATTTGATGAACCGTGTGTGTCGCCCATTCTTGGACAAGTCTGTGATTGTCTTCATCGACGACATCCTGATCTACTCAAAGGATGAGGCCGAACATGAGAAACATCTACGAGAGGTGCTAGAAGTTCTCCGAAAAGAGAATTTGTACGCTAAGTTCTCAAAGTGCGAGTTTTGGCTCCAAGAAGTGCAATTCTTGGGCCACGTGGTGTCTAAAGACGGAGTGAAGGTAGACCCGACAAAGATAGAGGCGATGATGAGTTGGGAACCGCCAACGAGTCCGACGGAAATCCGAAGTTTCTTGGGGTTGGTGGGTTACTACAGGCGTTTCATTCAATACTTCTCCAAGATAGCTTCACCACTCACCTCACTCACAAGAAAGAATGTCAAGTTTCTTTGGACCGATGCGCAAGATCAAGCCTTCCAAACGCTCAAGAAAAGACTGTGTGAAGCTCCCATTCTATCCTTGCTCGAGGGATCGGATTACTTCGTAGTGTATAGCGATGCTTCCAAGATGGGTCTAGGGTGTGTACTAATGCAACGGGGAAAAGTGATAGCTTATGCATCGCGTCAACTAAAGGACCACGAAAAGAACTACCTGAATCATGACTTGGAATTGGCGGCGGTGGTCTTTGCTTTGAAGTTATGGCGACACTATTTGTACGGGACAAAGTGTACTCTCTTTACCGATCACAAGAGCCTTAAGTACATCTTTGACCAAAAAGAACTTAACATGCGGCAAAGAAGGTGGCTTGAGCTACTAAAGGATTACGACTGCGACTTGCTCTACCATCCCGGTAAGGCCAACGTGGTGGCGGATGAGTTGAGTCGAAGGAGCTATGAAGGTGGTGTCAAATTATCCCTCACTAGAATCGATGTGGTATCGAGTCTGTTAGAGAGCATCAACACATGTCAAATGGAAGCACTCAAAGAAGAAAATGTCAAATAAGAGATTATGGTGAAACAAAGTGGACTTTTGACGGAAGATAGTCGGGGACTTAAACTCTTTCAAGGGCGAATTTGGGTGCCAAAATTTGGTGGGAATCGGGAGTTACTTCTAGAAGAAGCGCATAAGTCGAAATATTCTATCTCGGTAGCACCATGATGTATAGACACTTAAAGTTGAACTATTGGTGGCTGCTAATGAAACTAGACGTGGCTAATTACGTGGAAAGGTGTGTCACGTGTCTTCAAGTCAAAGCGAAACATCAAAGACCATACGGGAGTTTGCAACCGTTGGCCATTCCCGAGTGGAAGTGGGATAACATCACTATGGACTTCGTGACAAAGCTACCATAGACCTTGCGGGGTCATGATTCAATATGGGTGATCGTGGATCGGATAACCAAGAGTGTGCATTACCTTGCAATGCGAGAGACCTTGCCAATAGATAAATTGGCCAAGCTTTATATCGATGAGGTGGTGTCGAGGCATGGAGTCCCGCAATCTATCGTATCGAATCGGGACAGTCGGTTCGCATTGAACTTTTGGGCCAACTTATAGAAAGAGTTGTGCACCAGATTAAATCTGAGCATGACATACCATCCTCAAACGGATGGTGAAAGCGAGAGGACGATTCAGACGCTTGAGGACATGTTGAGGTCATGTGTCATAGATTTTAGAGGAAGCTGGGACTCGCACCTACCTTTGGTGGAGTTCGCTTATAATAACAGTTACCATTCTAGTATCGGAATGGCACCGTTCGAGGCGTTGTATAGACGGAAGTGTAGAACTCTGGTTTGTTGTCTAGAAGCGAGCGAGAAGCAATTCGCCGGGCCGAAAATAGTTCAAGAGACGGCAGACAGAGTGAAAGAAATTCGAGAACGATTGAAGGCGACGCAAGACCGACAGAAAAGTTATGCGGAATGAGATTTTAGGGACAAAATCCAAATTAGGTGGGGAGGATTGTAACACCCGGAATTTCAGGTAAGTATAGGGCTTCGCTAATCTTATGTTTATGTGCTAAATGAAGTAGGACATATCTGTTAATTGCTACTCTTGTTTTAAGTCTTTAATTGGTGATGTTTTGGAAACCATAAATCAGCGCTTTGAAAGTCAGTATGTTGCGCGACTTATAGCGCAGGTTGCAAGCCGCAACACAAGCCGCGGGACCGTATAGAGTGCAATCCTTGTGGCATACGCGGGACTTATGGTGTGGGCTCATAGCCGCGGCACAAGTCGCGGGACTACCTGCAGGTCCCCAAAACCCCCTTTTGGCCGATTTTGAATCACAAAAACATTTCTTCTCCTTTGAAGCCGCGATTTTATAGGGTTCTTGGGAGATTTTCTTCCTCTTTCTATCTTAGAGCACTTATTGCAAGCCTTGGGTGGGTACACACATTTATTGAGCTTCAACCTACTTCAAGGACCATTTATTGGGGTAATTTCTTCAAGAATCTCAAGACTCCAAGTCTCCTTTCAATCTTCATCTAGGGTTTCTATTTTCTAGTTTTTAACCAAAACCTAGATTGTGAGTTTACTAAACCTTTGTTAAAACTAGATACACATCATAATCTACTACTTGCTATTATCTTGCACCTTAACTTGAAATGTTCATTCTTAATGCTTAAGCTCTTGGGGTTTTCCTTTTGAATACATGTTTATATGTAACCTACTATGACTTGATGTAATACATATCTTGTTATTGAGATGAGTTCTTACTTGAGACACTATTTGGTGGAATCACAACTACATGGTTAAAATTGTGGTCATACTAGTCTTGTTATGGGCATTATATTGATTGGGATAGAAATATTGTACCCATGGTTGGTATTGAGAATATTCTTGTTCACAATGTGCCTTAGGATTTACTATAAATTATGTTGGACGAACAAAGTCAGTAGACACTAGGAGGATGTAGTCTTGGGTACCACCGTAATGGTATGTACCTAGATCTCCGCCATTCGGGGTAATGCCATGTTTGTAGTCCTCGGATGTGCCGGGCCTTTCGGATGTCACTCGTGATAGTTGGCATCAAGGTATATCGACTCTTTGGGTGGAACTTGATTTGTGCTATGGGTCTCCCCTATTGACTCCACATTTAATGAATTTTGGTTAACTGCTGATAAGAATTGTAATTGGATTTACATGCTATTTCTTGTACAAACTCACTAGGATTTTTGGCCTAACACTTGTTTGGTGTCGATGTGTATCTCAGGTTCTAGCGGTGCCGCTTCTAAGCAGGTATAGTTACCCGTGGGTGAGAGCTTGGGGAAGGTGCACTTGGATACACTTTTTGTGAAGACGTTTGGGTTTATAGATGACACCCTTTTTGTAATCTTCTTTCTAGTTTAGAAAATAGATTAGTTGGTTGTTGTCTATTCCTCGTTATATTACACTGTAATTAAACAGGTTTAAATATTTCCCCATTTTTTGGGAGGCTCTTGTTATGGCAAATTTATATACTGTATTTCCATTTTTTGGAAATTTTGTTATCCCTATTTTTAGGGTGTTACAGTGTATATACGAAGTTGGCTAGACTCGATACAAATGATGTAATCCATATGAACTTGAACCCTTAAATTGAACACAATAATTCTAAATAGTTGGTACCTAAAAACATATAAAGAAAGATAAAGTAAGAACCTTGGGTTTGGAAATGGTCTCCATACACTTTGGATCAAATTTTCTCTAATAGACAATTTAAGGAACACCTTGTCTACAAAACTGATAAAACCATAAAAACAACCCAAAATTTTTGAAAGCATCAAAATAAACACAAGAACATTAGATTATGAATACCTCTTTGAGATTATATCACAAATACCAAAAATCGACAATGACATGAAAAACCTAAGAACAACTTAAAGGGTTTTACCTTTGTTTATAAAATCAAAGAAGAGAGTATCAGGAGTTTGTTTCTCGGGACCTTCAACCATCTTCAACAAGCACTTTAACAAAATACATATTTCTTATCTTATGGTTTCAGAGCTGAAAACAAAATGAAAAAACAAACATTAAAAGATGAAATCTACAACTAAATTAGATCATTTAATGATTCAACCAAAAGAGAGAAAAAAACAAGAGGCCCACCTTGAGAAAGTAGAAGACGACTGAACAATTTTTAGGAAGACATACATCGATTTGAATTTCGAATGGTGATCAGAGCTTTGAGGATGTGCGAGTATGTTGAAATATTCTGATTTCAATTTTGGATGGGCGCCTATTTCATGGCTTTGTTCAATTTCGAATTTGAATTTTGTCCAAGTCTGGAAAACCTCAAAAAGCAAAAGCATGGAACATTTTTTCGAAGATAAACAGTAACCCTTTAGGTAAACATTGACAAAGTGATACAACTGGAATTCGGGAGAGCATGATTCAAGAAGATAAACCTGATTTTGAAAATTTGAATTTGAAATTCGTAACCTAAAGTCATCCTAGAGGACTGTTTGTACCAGAGACGGAAAAGGGAGAATGAACTTTGTATCGTAGAAAGTAAAATGGGAATAACCCAATTCAGGGGTGATGGTGGACCGGGTAGTTGAGGGCTTGAGGCAAACAGGATAGGGAAGGTATATGCATAAAGAAAGAAAGTTTTCTATTCAATCGCTTTTTTTTATCAAGAAAGGGTCTCTAAAGTTTTCCCCAACTTCCAGAGCAATGGTACCTGTTGGGAAATTCATAAATACACGAGTACAGTTAATACTGCTAGAAGAACTTGATTACTACTTCTGAGATTAATGTTGCTGAGAGATGTTAGTACTGCTAAGTCAAGATTAATGTTGCTGAGAGAAGTTAGTACTGCTAAGTCAAGATTAATACTGCTAGAGGAGATTACTACTGCTAAGCAATTTTAGTACTGCTAGTAGTTAGTACTGCTGAAGGTTAATACTGCTCAAAGTATTAATGTTGCTGAAGACTTAGTGCTGCTTATGAGATTATCAAGATTCATGCAGATCAAGTTTGAAGATTATGGAAAGCTTGAAGATAAAGATGGAAGATTATTTTGAAGATCTTTTATTATTTGTAATTATTTTTAAGATCTTCAGTATATATAGAATAGTTTGTAATTGATAGTAAAGAACTTAGAGAATTCTGAATTCTTTTTTGACAGAGAGAATCAACCTCAAGGTTTGTAATCCTAATTTTAGAGAAGTAGAATTCGTATTGGTGAGCCTGTTCATCAATATTGAGGTTGAGTGTTGAATCTTGTAGCTTTACAATCATTCAATAAAGTTTACAAGTTGTTCTTCTGATTCACTGTTTTCATTGATTATTGAATATTAAAGTGTTATTCCGCAAGCTTCTTTAATATTGTTTCTGAGTGTTTATTCTTGTTTAGAATTAAGATCCTGACAAGTGGTATCAGAGCAGTATTCTCAGAAATCTTATTCATCATGGAAAACACAGCTGAATCAAACAGTACTCTGGTCTCAAAGGTTCCAATGCTCAGACCCAATGAATTTGACATGTGGAAGATTAGAATCAAGCAATACATTCTCCTCACAGATTACTCTATGTGGGACATCATTGAGAATGGCCCATCTGATGCAGGAAAGATTGGTGAAGATGGAAAAAGAACTCCACCAAATACGGATGCAGAAAGAAAGACAAGGCAGACAGAGATGAAAGCCTTGAGCACACTGCTCTTGGCCATTCCCAATGAATATCAACACCAATTCTGTAATTGCACTGATGCACAGATGCTCTGGAATGCTCTAGAGAAGAGATTCTCTAGTACCAAGAGTACAAAGAGAAATCAAAAGGCAATCTTGAAGCAACAGTATGAAAACTTTATGTCAACTAAGAATGAGTCCATGACTCAAACTTTTGACAGGTTTAACAAACTGATTGGTGAACTAGCTACTATGGGAGTACAGATTGATCAAGATGATGTAAACAGAAAGTTCTTAAGGTCCCTTGGAGATGAATGGACCATGTACACTGTTTCATTCAGACAGAATGATCAGTTGGAAGAAAAGAACTTGATGATCTGTACAATGATCTTAGAGTATTTGAAGTTGAGGTGGAGGCAAAGAAGAAGCCTTCTGGATATACTCATAATGTTGCACTTCTATCAGCATCAATTGATTCTACTGCTAATCCTGAATCAGTTAATGCTGCTACTGGAGAAAATCAAGAAAAAGGCACTGATTCTGTGTTTGAAGCCTTTCTTGCCACCCATGGAAATTCCTCCTTAATTAATGATGATTTGGAACAACTTCATCCTGATGATCTGGAAGAGATGGATATTAAATGGCAGATGGCCATGCTTTCCATGAGGGTGAAGAAGTTCATAAAGAGGACTGGGAGGAACAACTTCTCCCAAAGAAGAGAAGATGGAGCTGGGTTTGATAAATCAAAGGTGGAGTGCTATAAATTCCATCTGAAGGGACACTTTGCCAGGGAATGCAGAAGTGGAGTGTCTCACAACAACAACCACCAACAAGCACAGTCTGGAAACCTCAACCATAACAGAAACTCTGCTCAAGCCCTTGTTTCTCAACAAGGAATGGGGTTTGACTGGAGTGATCAAGCAGAAGAGGCTATCCAAAATCAAGCACTTATGGCTGAAGTATCTGATCTCCCATCTGAGGTAAGTTCTAATCTCTGTTCTAAAACTTGCATAGACATTGTTAAAAGGTACAGGGATCACAACCAGAAGATGAGTGATGACCTTAAGAGATTAGAAAAGGATATAAAGGACTATGTGGGAATTGTTGAGAGGTTTGAGGAACAGATTAAAGGTTTTCAAGCCAATGAACTCCAACACTCATATGACACCAATTACTGGAAGTGGGAGAAAAAGGATCTAGAACTTAAACTGACCAAATCTAAAGAGGAGAGTGAAAAGCTAAGAGAGGAGCTAACCAAGGTTAAGCTTGATGTAGAAAAGTTTTCCAATGCTTCTAAAGCAATGGACTCTTTACTACAAACTCAGATTCATGATAAGCTGAGAAGAGGAATTGGGTATAATGCCACACCACCACCATATAACAACAATTACATTCCTCCTACCTCAGACTTGCTAGAAACCAAATATAGGAAGGACTTGCCTGAGGTAGCCACTGAGATAGATCCCTTAGATGAGGTAGTTGTGGAGGATAAGACTGAGAAAGAGGTTGGTAAGAGTAAGGAGAACAAAGTGACTGGTGAGATTCCTCTAGAGAACAACATTATCACCAATGAGGACTGTGGAAGGGCTTGGATCAAATCCAAGGACATAGAGAAGACAGAGGGAAAGTCTGGTTACGTCCATTACAAACAGACCACAGTTGTGAATCCAGGTCCTTGCAAACAGTGTGCATGTAAGAAGAATGAGCCCCAAAAACATGATAAAAAGAGGGGAAATCAAAGAAACTGGAATAATCAGTGGGAACAGAAACAAGGGGTTGATCTGAGTAAAATCAATAGACTAAAACCTTGTTTTATCTGTGGGAAATTGAATCATCTTGCCAAATACTGTTATTTCACTTCTATAAACCAAAGGATGAACTTTCAAAGACCTATGCAAAAACCCTTGGGTTATAGGAAGATTGAAAAGAACCATGTGGCTAAGAAAACTGTTAAATCTAAAAGACACATGAAGAAAAAGTCTGTTAAAGAAAGTGTCAATATGTGGGTTCCTAAAAGCACTAAAACTGTTAGTACTGCTACCACAAATAGTGTTGCTGACAATGATAGTGCTGCTAGAAGTAATACTACTGCTAACAATGTTAGTGCTGCTGACATTGTTAATACTTCTTCAAAAGTTAATACTGCTAACTCTGTTAGTGCTGCTAACAAGGTTAGTACTACTAAACCTGTTAGTACTGCTAACTCTGTTAGTACTTCTAAGGTTAGTACTGCTTCTAGTGTTTGTACTGCTAAGCCAATCATATTGACAAAGTACTCTAATAAAGAGTGCTCTGAGTTTAAAAACCTCATCAAAAAGGAATGTAAATACTTTGATGAGAAAGGGAGACCCAATACCACTTTGGCTTGGGTTCCCAATCAATACTAATTGTTTAATCTTATGTGCAGGGCAACCAATAGCTCAAGGGGAAGAGTATCTGGCATATTGATAGTGGTTGCTCAAGGCACATGACAGGGAACATGTCATGCCTCAAGAATTTCAAGAAAATTGATGTTGGTCATGTTTCCTTTGGTAATACGCCAGATGGAGGTAAGATAAGTGGTAAGGGGGATGTAACCAAAGGTAAAATGACCTTTGAAGATGTATTCTATGTTGAGCAGTTAAGGTACAACCTGTTAAGTGTATCACAGGTTTGTGACAAACAACATAGTATATTATTTACAGATTCTGAATTCATTATCCTTGCTCCTGGATTCAAGGTAGTTGATGAAAAGATGATACTATTAAGAACTCCCAGAAAGGATAATGTATATTGCTTAGATATGGAAAGTGTTTCAGCTGATTCATCCCTTAATTGTCTTGTTTCAAAAGCTTCTTTGGATGAATCATCACTTTGGCACAGAAGGATGTGTCACATGAACTTTTAAACAATGAATAAACTTGTTAAAAACAACCTTGTAAGAAGTTTACCTTCCAAAGTCTTTTCATGTGATGATCATTGTGTTGCCTGTCTTAAAGGCAAACAACACAAAACTTCTCATAAGTCCAAAGAGTTAAACACAATCTCTAATTCTCTTCAGTTGTTGCATATGGATCTGTTTGGTCCTACAAATGTTATGAGTATTGGTAAGAAATCATTCTGCCTAGTTATTGTTGATGATTACTCTAGATTTACTTGGGTATATTTTCTAAGGACTAAGGATGAGACAAGTGGACCGATCAAATCCTTTATTCTAAGAATTGAAAACCAAACTAATCAAAAGGTAAAAGTCATTAGGTCAGACAATGGTACTGAATTTAAAAATCATGACCTAAACACTTTTGGTGAGGAAAAAGGAATTGAGAGGCAATACAGTGCTCCTAGGACTCCACAACAAAATGGTGTTGCTGAGAGAAGGAATAGGACACTGATTGAAGCTGCTAGATCTCTGTTGGCAGATTCAAAACTTCCAATTACTTTCTGGGCTGAAGCAGTTAATACTGCTTGCTATGTCCAAAACAGAGTTCTAGTAGTCAAGCCTAAAAACAAGACACCATATGAGCTTTTAAATAACAGAAAACCTTTTATAGGATTTTTCAAACCTTTTGGGTGTCCTTGTACCATTCTCAATACCAAAACTCACTTAGGAAAGTTTGATAGCAAGGCTGATGATGGTTTTCTTGTTGGTTACTCATCTCAGAGTAAGGCTTACAGAGTTTTTAATTGAGGAAAGTGACAATGTCAAGTGCAATGAGAACACACCAAATCCTATTGGATCTGGTCCTCAGTGGTTATTTGACATTGATTCACTAACTAACTCTTTGGGTTTCAGTAGTGATTATCATGCAGGTTCAGGAAGTGGAGGATCAGGGGATGAACAGGTACAAGTACAAGACATTATTCCTCAGTCTGTGATCTTTCCCATACCTACAATAGAGCCTATTGATGTTTGTGCAAAAGAGACAATGACTGAACCAATTCAGAGTGAAGAAGAAGGAAGAGATGAGGAGAATCAAGTGCATGAAGAGACAGAAGCAGCTGATGAGATCCCCTCAGCTGATTTAAATGATTCCAATCGGGATGTGGGAATCAATGAAGAACCTAGTCATCAGACTAGAACTCAAAAGAATCATCCTCCAGAGCTGGTCATAGGAGACATCTCTTCTCCTATGATAACAAGGAATCAAAGCAGACTTCAAGAACTGCAGGATCAGCAACACACAGTACTCTCATGCTTTCTATCTCAGATTGAGCCTAAGAAGGTTTATGATGCTATGAAAGATTCCAGTTGGATAGAAGCTATGCAAGAAGAGTTACTGCAGTTCAAGTTGCAAGAAGTTTGGGACTTGGTGGACCTTCCAAAAGGTCATAGAGCTATTGGCACCAAGTGGATTTTCAGGAATAAAAAGGATGAGAGAGGTATTGTGATAAGGAACAAATCAAGGCTGGTGGCACAAGGGTACACTCAAGAAGAAGGCATTGACTATGAAGAATTATTTGCTCCAGTGGCAAGGGTAGAAGCAATTAGGCTATTTCTAGCCTATGCCTCATATATGAAGTTCAAGGTATACCAAATGGATGTGAATAGTGTCTTTATTTATGGTACAATTGATGAAGAAGTATATGTCTGTCAGCCCCCTGGATTCGAAAATCCATCATATCCAGACAGAGTATACAAACTGAAGAAAGCACTTTATGGTCTGCATCAAGCCCCAAGAGCATGGTATGATACTCTGTCTACCTACCTCTTGGAGAATGGGTTTGAAAGAGGAATAATTGACAAGACCCTCTTCATTAAAAGAAGTAAGAAGGACATCCTATTGGTTCAGATTTATGTGGATGATATCATCTTTGGATCCACAAAAGATCAGATGTGTAGAGACTTTGAAAAGTTGATGCACAAGAGCTTTAAAATGAGTTCAATGGGTGAACTTACCTTCTTCCTTGGACTTCAAGTGAAACAGAAGAAATATGGGATCTTCATAAGTCAATCAAAATATGTGAAAGACATCCTGGAAAAATATGGATTAACAGACTCAAAGCCAGCAAGCATACCTATGGAGACTCATAAACAGATCACTGCTGATCTTGAGGGAGAGGATGTTGATGTCCATCTATATAGATCAATGATTGGATCTCTCATGTATCTCACAACCTCAAGACCAGACATCATGTTTCCAGTGTGTTTGTGTGCCAGATTCCAATTCAAGCCAAAGCAATCACATCTGCAAGCTGTTAAAAGGATTTTCAGATACTTAAGAGGGCAACCTAGATTAGGTCTTTGGTATCCTTATGAATCCACCTTTGACTTGATTGCTTATTCAGATAGTGACTTGGGAGGTGCTAACATGGACAGAAAGTCTACTTCAGGAGGATGTCAACTTTTGGGTGCAAGACTAGTATCTTGGCAGTGTAAGAAGCAAACCACAGTGTCCTTATCAACAACAGAAGCCGAGTATATTGCTGCTGCAAGCTGCTGCTCTCAGGTTCTATGGATTCAAAATCAGATGCTGGACTATGGGGTAACCTTTCTTCACACTCCAATCTTCATTGACAATAGCAGTGTTATAAGCATTGTTAACAATCCAGTCAAGCACTCCAAAACAAAGCACATTGAGATCAGGTATCACTTTATCAGAGATTGTAATGAAAAGAAGCTAATTCAAGTTGCTAAAGTTCATACTGACAACCAGTTTGCTGATCTATTCACTAAAGCTTTTGATGTGGGTAGATTCACATTCTTGGTCACAAGTGTGGGCATGATCAACTCTGAATGAGCTCATGTTTTAAAAGGTGTTTACATACCTGTTATTGGTTTATTCTTTGGTGCTACTAACATCTTTCTCAGGAAGTTATTACCTTGCTCAGAGTACCTTAAGCTTCAAAAAGTGTAAGTATAGTTAATGCTGCCAGTACAGTTAATACTGCTAGTTAAGTTAATACTGCTAGTGGTTAATACTGCTCTCAGTTAATACTGCTAGTGGTTAATATTGCTCTCAGTTAATACTGCTAGTTAAGTTAATACTGCTAGTGGTTAATACTGCTCTCAGTTAATACTGCTAGTTAGTTAATATTGTTGGTGGTTAATACTGCTCGCAGATAATACTGCTAGTTAGTTAATACTGCTAGGAGTTAATACTGCTTATGTCCCGAATCGTATAAATACCCTTTTTGCCCGCCCAAAAGTTCATAAC
This sequence comes from Arctium minus, assembly GCA_954870635.1. Taxonomy (NCBI): domain Eukaryota; kingdom Viridiplantae; phylum Streptophyta; class Magnoliopsida; order Asterales; family Asteraceae; genus Arctium; species Arctium minus. The sequence goes on from OX941094.1 coordinate 51,519,905, forward strand.
GACTCTTTGCTTTCTATTCATCTGCTCTCTAACCCTTTTCTCTCAAGTACCAAGTGTTGCAGTCCAGAATACTCAAGCACAATGGCATCCATGGCATTCATTGATGAGCACAACGAGATTGCGATGCTACAGAAGCCGAAACAAGCTGCTGGATTCCACCAGATTATGGATTTTCTAAAGTCCAGCTACATTGCCAATGCTCTCACTGTGTCACCAACAATATACATAGAGCATCAAAGACAGTTCTGGGCGAATGCCACCGTAGTGACAGAGAATGGTGTGCAGATAATCAAGACAAGGGTATGTGACAAACCCTTGTCAGTTTCTAAAGAGGTGATACGCATCTGTCTACGTCTAGACGATGCTGAAGGTATTACTTCTATTCCAAATGAGGACTTGTTCTCAAACCTTTCAAGAATGGGGTATGGAGGCCAATTGGGTGGTTTCAAATTTTCAAAAGCCAAATTTTATACCCAATGGCGTTTTCTTGTTCATGCCCTGATGCACTGCATTTCCAAAAACACAACTGGATGGAGTGAGTTTAGCAGTACCATTGCTTATGCTTTGGTCTGCTTGGCCACTGCCAGAAAGTACAATTTCTCTAGAATGATTTTCAGTGATCTTGTATCAAACTTGGGAAGCAAAAAGAGTTTTTATATGTACCCTAGGTTTGTACAGGAAGTTATAACCCATGAATTGACGGATATGCCTCACTTTGATGAGGTATATGTACCAAAAATTCCCAAAGGTAAGGTCTTTTCAAACATGAAAAGATCTCCATTGGACTCGGAAGGAGTTGACACCTTATTGTTCTCTACAATGATGGTGGTGTCCCACAATGAAGAAGGTATGGCAGCAGGGTCAAGGCCCTCATTAGACCATCCCACTGCTAGCCAATCCCAACCTTCACCCTCAATATCAATCCCTCAGTCTCTTATTCAAAAGCCAACTTCTCCAATAACCCAAACTTACATAAGGAAAAAGGTAAAGAAGGCTCCTTCCCTTCTTGTACCTTCACCCACTGAGCCTTTAAGCCCTCTAATGGAAAATTCTCCATTAGAGAATATCTACAGGGAAACCACAGGGGTGTCTCCCAACCCCATGGAGGTGCTCAATGAGGAGATGTTTGAGCATATGGATGCTAAGGCTGCCACTACTCTTGCTAGCACAGAGGAGGTCAGTGGTAACATAAATAAGACCTTCCCCATGGCAACTTTGGGTGAGCAATCATCCAAAGGTCCCAGGTGCCAAGAAACCACGGGGGTAGCAGGTGCTTCTGCTAGGCAGAAGACCTCAACTACAAAAAGATCCTATGATCCTTCAAAAGAGGGTAACACTTCTGGAGAAGGTGAGGACAGATATAACTACTATGAATTGATGGAAACAATGGGCAACATCAACATCGATGTGATCAAACAGGGACAAGATATAGAAGAGCTAAAACTGATAGTTCTGTCTCAACAAGAACAGATTGTCAACTTGAAGCAAATGGTGAAGAAATTGATTCTACAAAAGAAGAAGAAACAGTTTGTGCTAAGAAGGAGGAAACCAGTGACTGATGCTCCCAAAAAGGGGGAGTCAGAAGCTGATGTCAACATGGAAGATATCAAAGAAAAGGGGGAGCAAAAGAAAGCTGATTTTGAGGGGGAGCAACAAGCAGTGGAAACTGAGTTTGTACAAGAAGCAGAAAAAGAAAAAGCAGTAGTAAAAGAGCAAGAAACAGTAACTGTTAATGCTGCTGGTTCAAGCCAAGCAGCAGAAACTGTTAATACTGCTGAACTGAAAGAAGCAGCAGAAATAGTGCAAGAATTTATGACAGATCTTGAGATTGCAGAAACCTTAATCAAAGCCAAGCATGATACTCCCAAGGTTATCTCAAAGGCCAAAGGAGTTGTCATCAAAGAACAAGGTGAAGTGATCAAGAAAGATAGTGTAGAGAAGAAGGTGAGCAAAGACAAAGGCAAAGCTAAAATGATGGAATCTGATCAACCAATCAAAAAGCAAAGGTTGGTTGAGTCAGATGAAGCTTTGGCCAAGAAGATGCAGACTGATATTGAAAAAGAAGAAAGGGTTCAGGTTGAAAAGGACAGAAAAATGGCTAAGGCTCTAGCTGCTGAACTGAATGAAGCTTATCAACAAAGTCTGGCAACTGAAATTGCACAGAAGAAAGCTGCAATTCTAAAGAAATCAGTGGTGGTAAAAACAGCTGCAAAGAAGAGACAACCCTCAAAGACCTTCCTAGGTACCCAAGAGAGAAACAAGATGATTACATTTCTCAAGGGTGTTGTAGGAGTCAGAAAGGAGATGTTCTCAAAGATGTCTTTTGAGAAGATTAAAGAGCTATATGATTCAGAGATGCTAAAGCTTCAAGGAAATGAAACTGCAAGGGTGGAGATGGAGAAGAGAATGAAAGAAAGCAATGATTTTATGATAGAAAAACCTTTTCCAGATGAGCAAGAAACACCACCAAAGAAAGAAGCCACTCTTGGTGAAAGTCTAAGGACTTTAAAAAGAACCAAGATGATGGCAAGAAGAAAGAAGCCTAGAATAGCTGAAGGAGAAGCTGAGAAGGTTGCTGAAGAAGAAGGGGCACCTAAGTCATCTGAAAAGAATGAACCAGCAAGAACTGATGATGTAAATCTATACATGGTAGTGACGGACAAAGTGCCTGAACCAATTTCAGCAGAACCTGTTGGTGTGAAGCCTCATGAGGTCATTCTATGGGACACAATGAAGGTTGATGGTAAGGAATACATAAGGCTCAAGAGGAAAGATGAGAAGTATGAGGTGTTCAATACTTGGGCAAAGATTGTCAGAACATGCTCTAGGTCAGATCTTGAAGAAATGTTTGACATAGGAATGAAGTTGTATGCAGATCAACTGAAAGCTCCAGAGATTTCAATTACAAAATTAGTGATAGAGTATCTGTGTATGATGTTCAAACCTGAAGAAGTGGAGCATGTGATCAGAAATGTGTTCAAAACTGTCAACAATTGGACTCTATATGAAACTAGTGGAGTATATGCACTAACTATGGACTCAAATCACATAGAGTACTTTCTAGTGGATAGAGTGTACAATCACAGCAGACTAAAGCTTCATGCAATGTTGAAGAAGAAGCTAGGTTGTGTTCCAAATTCAGAGATGGCTAAGTATTTGATTCAAAGAACAATCAATCAGAGTTTGGGGTTGGATGCAAATACAGGTGTATGAGCCATGAAGTTTTGGGAGCATCTAAGAAGACCATTTGAAGAACTTGACTTCTCTTCCTAAAAGTCAAGTTAGGGGGAGATTGTTGGGAAATTCAGAAATACACGAGTACAGTTAATATTGCTAGAAGAACTTGATTACTACTTCTGAGATTAATGTTGTTGAGAGAAGTTAGTACTGCTAAGTCAAGATTAATGTTGCTGAGAGAAGTTAGTACTGCTAAGTCGAGATTAATACTGCTAGAGGAGATTACTACTGCTAAGCAATTTTAGTACTGCTAATAGTTAGTACTGTTGAAGGTTAATACTGCTCAAAGTATTAATGCTGCTGAAGACTTAGTGCTGCTTATGAGATTATCAAGATTCATGCAGATCAAGTTTGAAGATTATGGAAAGCTTGAAGATAAAGATGGAAGATTATTTTGAAGATCTTTTATTATTTGTAATTATTTTGAAGATCTTCAGTATATATAGAATAGTTTGTAATTGATAGTAAAGAACTTAGAGAATTCTGAATTCTTTTTTGACAGAGAGAATCAACCTCAAGGTTTGTACTCCTAATTTTAGAGAAGTAGAATTCGTATTGGTGAGCCTGTTCATCAATATTGAGGTTGAGTGTTGAATCTTGTAGCTTTACAATCATTCAATAAAGTTTACAAGTTGTTCTTCTGATTCACTGTTTTCATTGATTATTGAATATTAAAGTGTTATTCCGCAAGCTTCTTTAATATTTTTTCTGAGTGTTTATTCTTGTTTAGAATTAAGATCCTGACAGTACTGATGAGATTGAATGCATCAATAGCTTGTGCACTATGCTTTACGACTTGTAATTCATAGTTTTTTTAAATTTCTTGCATAAAATGGTTGTACATTGTGCTTGATTACTTGTCCTTAGAGGTTTTGATATGAATGTATTAAAAGGTAGTATATATATATATATATATATTTAACAAAATAATGTCCAAACTACCCTTTCAATGTCCTTACAAAATTGTCAAAACCACCCTTACTTTTTCCTTTTATTACAAATAGGTTTTTTATTTAATGATCTTTGATTTATTCTAATCAATGGATTAGATTAGTCCTTAAGTCCTTAACCTTTTTTTGGTCCTAACTAGATTTAACCCCTATGTGTGTGTGTGTGTGTGTGTGTGTGTGTGTGTGTGTGTGTGTGTGTGTATATATATATATGGTGCGTTTCTTTTGCAACCCAAACAATTTGTACAAACTATGCAAACCAATCTTAGCCGTTCATCAAGTCTAATGAATATATGATTTTATTATGTTTCTTAATTTAAAATCATGATTATAATGAATAAACTTAACATTTCCTAATTTAAAATCATGATTATAATGAATAAACTTAACATTTTCCATATATATCACAATCATTATTAATGAATCATAATCATTATCCATAAATATATCTATTGTTTCATAATATAGTGGTTTGCATAGTTTGTACAAATTGCTTGGTTTGCAAAAGAAACGCACCCTATATAGGGGTGGTATAATATAAAACCCTTATAATCCTTGCAACCCTTGCGACCCTTGCAACCTGCCTAATCACCATTGATTTAGAGTCCAACGGCTGAGATTCATCCACCAATTTCTATTTTCTGAATTTCATTTTATATTTTTTTTCCACGGTAAGCATAACCTGCTAAAGGGCAATTTTGGAAAAAAAATCACAATTCAAACAATTTTATAATCATGGAAACTTGTGCTTCAAACGACCACATCCCGAAACTTTTGGTCAAGAGATGTTCAGTTTCCTAAATAACTGCTTCTCAAGTTGAATTGATAATCTGCAAGATCTTGAGAGCTTCTTAAAAAAGGGTTTTCAGAAAATATGAAGAATGAAAAGATGAAGAAGAGATGAGTCACCTTGGGTGTATAAATATAATGAATACACCTCTCACCAATACCGAGACAAGTCACGTGGCTATCATTTTCTGATTAATAAAAAACAATAAAATATATAATAATCCAACGACATGATTACTTCAAACCCACATTAACTTAAAATTTATTAAAAAAAAGAGAGAAATACACCAAAACACTAACAGGTGGCAACTGTAGAACAAATAAAAAGTGATACTGATAAAAAGGTAAAAAAAATTACAAGATCCTTTGATCTATTGTTCGAATACCGGATTAAAAGATGCAAACAATCCCATTGCCCAAGACACCAATAATTAACAGATTTACCCATTCATGCAAACTACTTCATGCACAATACTTCAACCACACATGGTATACAATGCATGAAACATAATTCATGAACCGGGTAACACATAAAAAATAATACATGAAATTATTATCCAACTCCAAAAAAACATGAACCTATGCAATAAAGATATCAAGAAGTACTGTCAACACCATTAAGAATTCTAAAACATGAAAACTACTTCATGCACAATAATTCCAACGCATGAAACATAATTCATGAACCGGGTAACACATAAAAAGTAATTCATGAAATTATTATCCAACTCCAAAAAAACATGAACCTACGCAATGAAGATATCAAGAAGTACCGACAACACCATTAAGAATTCTAAAACATGAAAACCAATTCATTCAACACAATTAGTGATGTGGTTAGTTGTACCAAAGAAAATGAACAAGAAAACAAAAACCATTATATACAATTCTTGAACATATTATTATGAAATACATTACACAAATCCAAAAAATTACAACTTGTAACAACAACAACTACACATGATCAAACCAACATGAAAAAAAAATAGCCCACCTTCCTCTTCAACATACTCATCGGGTACAAAACAATCTTCGACACCATAAACTTCTACGGGTTTCGAAACTCCGTCCACCACTTCAACAATACTACATTGAAGGGAATCAAAGGCCAAAAGGACCTATTTGCTAATAGAGGTAGATGCAGACAACACACTGACTTCTTCGCCTTGAGCATGATCTCGATTATTCCCAACAACATTAACATCCAACGAACGACTTCCATCTTTAGGTTCCAATCCAACCCCCTGGATGCCCTTTCCAGCGAGCGATGTCGGGTTCAGGAGGGAGACAGGTCTATTTCGTCATTAGTCTTGACGGCGATCTCGAGACTGTACTTGGCTCAGCGGTGCTCACGGTGGCGGTTGGACAGCATGATGCCGCCACCGTGAGCACCGCCGAGCCAAGTACAGTCTCGAATATATATATATATATATATATATATATATATATGTGTGTGTGTGTGTGTGTGTGTGTGTGTGTGTATTTTAATATATGTGTGTTAATTGGATCAGTATTAGTTTGTAGGAATAATTCTAGTTTATTAAAAAGAAAATGAAAAACAAAATTAATTTTGAAAATATATAGCCTACTCTTGTTTCCTTCCTTCCATCTGCATTTTCTATCTATCTATTCTTTATAACTTTTATTACTAATTTTTTATTTAAAGATGATGATATATAAATTATGCAAAATCAAAAACTGGAAGGATGAAAACAGCATACATATGAAGAATATAGGGACCACTTTTGCAATCCACTCTATTTTCTCTGCTTCAATTCAAGGTTCCAACTTTCTCTTTTTTAATTTCTTCCCACAAATCTCTCGCTTTCTCTCTATAAAACAAATTAATCTTCCTTGCTAATCGTCTTTCTTTCTCTTTCTTTCTGATAACTAATTCGATTTGGTTTTGTTTGTGTATTAAATAAATTAATAATAAGGCAGGAGTAGGAGTAGGAGTAGTAGTAGTATTAATAGAATATCCTCCATAAATAGTTTAGAGATAATTATGTATGTATATCTCTCCTAGTTTAGTCAATATCCCTTCCTTCCTTGTAGACATCTCTTTGTACCTATATATATGTTTGTAGATTAAAACAAATGTCACCAAAATTCCCCAAAATCGATTCTATTCAAATCTGTACGCTAATCTCCCAAAAATATAGACTTAAAAGTTGCCACTATCGGCCCAAACTCTCATCCCTTAATCCTTGCCAGCCCCACCACTAATGAAACCTGATATACATGTCATTTGAGAAAACAAGTGTTAGGTTTTATGTCTAGTGAGAACAAACATTTTATATAATTCGATCAAGCATAAAATCAACAATAAATGACGTTTAAACAAGTGAAGTAATTTTACTTTATAAATGTACCACATACGAACCATGAGGTCCAAAAGCATCTTACGATGACGGGGGAGACCTAATTTCCAAGGATTGTATCGGAACACAAAAGTAGGCTACTTTCCAAGTTATGAGCTCAATACTAGGATCAAGGCCACGAGTAGGGGTGTCAAAAATAACCGAAACCGAATAACCCACCCGAACCGAATGAAATTTGGGTTAAATGGTTTCGGGTTATTCGGTTTTCGGGTTAAACGGTTCGGTTAACCGAATAAGGATCCTTATTCGGTTCGGTTTTCGGTTAATTTTTTCCTAATTCGGTTAAACCGAATAACCCGAATAAGACATTATACTAATATTTTATATATTCCATGTTTATAAAATATAAACCTAAGGCATGTTATACTATTATTATTTTACATATGTTATTGATATATAATGTTTTTTTATTGAGAGTAGATAATGTTTTTTATTATATTACATTTTATGCTTGAATCACATCGTCGCATGAAGAAAAATAATGTCATATGGTAGAAATAGATTTTGATAGATGGTGTATTTTACTTAATATAAGTCAATTGTTGAGTATGAATGTATGATACAATTGTATATTATAAGTAACATACACTTGATTTGAAAACATTATTTGAGCAAATATCCAACAAAAAAATATAAATCCTTTATCGGTTTAACCGGTTACCGAACCGAATAACTCGAAACCGAATAACCCGAAACCGATTAAACCGAAGCTTATTTGGTTTGGTTATCGGTTAGTTTTTAAAAAGATTGAAAACCGATTAACCCGAACCGAATAAACCGAAAACTGATTTAACCGACCGAATAACACCCCTAGCCACGAGCTCATCGACTCGTACTTATATGTGGGGGAGGGAACCCAATGATCCTAATCATACTCATTCACTAGGATTATATTTACGGTCCATGTCTAGTATCCGGTCCCACATAACCGTACCAAGTTGCTTTTCGAGGACCCAATGTCTCAACTAGTTACAAATGAGAATTATCCTACAATTAAGTCGACTCTATACCTATAGATCCATTAGTAATAGTCTAGGTCTTGTCGTAATCACATTTGTGACAATCACACATATAGTTTCTCAATACCATGAGTTCCATGAAACACTTCTTTTATTTATACATTACAAAATAGACTCAAAATTCATAAAAATATCCGAATAAAACCATTTCACTTCCAACGTATGTGTCCTTAAATCACTTTTCACAAAACATAAGGCTAGAGTGACCTTAGTTTATACTTGAGACAATCCATCCCTTTCAATCCAATTTCTCTCTTTTACCAAAAGACCATCCAATCAAATAAAACCATAAATGTATCAGGGTTTCCAAGTATTTCACCATAAATATGCATATAAAACTCTATTTTGTAACACATAATATCAAACCCAACATTTATCATAAAAAGGGTGGAAACCCTAAAAATATCCAAAATGCTCAAGTTAGATCAAGATCCATCAAATAAGAAAATATAATTAGGGAGATGTTTAGGAGTTTACAATGTAAAGTTTTAACATGTATAAAGTTTTAGAAATGGTAGGATGAACTCATAAATTAGGTTTTAGGTTAAAACTTAGAAACCTTAGGAAAAATCCCTTTGATGAGGATGACGGTAGAAATGAAGAACCCTTAGCTCCTAGCTCCCAAAATTCTAGCTTTGAGAGAGTAAAACCACCTATGACCTCCCATCCAAGCACATTAATGCCTTCTAATCGCCATAAATGCAGCAGGTGAGCTTTGAGAGAGAATAAATGTGAAGATGAAACAAGATAAAATGAGTTAGGCTGCTGAAAACAGGTTTATAATGGTCTGGGTCCCGATCGCAATAGTGCCCCGCCAGAGTGACGTGTCACAATCGCGGACACTGGCACCCCAAATTTACCGCGGGGTCCTCTCCCCACGCGATTGTGCTTCAGCGAGAGTGAAAGTGTCACAATCGCTGGGCACTCTCGCGCTAAGTGTACGTAGAGGGGGCTTTGGCCTTCGCGACAGTAACTGGCAATAATGCCCTATGTCACAGTCACTAGGCATAGTCTCCTAGGACGTACTGAACCCCCAAAAATCCGATCTTTGCTCGAATGATGCTTTTTGAGAACGATGAGTCTAAATACTTTCTCGAAGGCTCTAAAGGATCAATTTGGGAAAAAGAAAATAGTTTTTACATACTGATTTTTCCGGGTGTTACAATTCCCAACAAAAGTTTGCATGCAAAAGGACGAACTAAAGTAGTTCCTTGCAATTTAAAATTTGACCTATATTTCACATGCGCCAAATAATTTCTCAAAACTCGTAAAAAAATATTTGCATGCCCCTTGGGTAAGAAATGGAACAATTCTTGTCAGTTTCGAATTTAGAACTATTTAACAATATGCTCTTCAATAGATTGCAATACTAACAAAAACAGTATGAAGAAGGCTCTCAATAAAATTTGTATGCAATCTTATACAACCAAAACAATTTAGCAATTTCCAGAACATGGACTACATGTAACACCCCGATTTTCGAAAGGTATCATTTCAAGTTAATACCGAAACCGTATATTAGGGAAAAATAAGATAAAAGATTTTGGACTTGAATCCTGGATTTTATAGTCTAGATGGATGAAGGATTCAATTACGAATCCAACGGTTCTTTCCGGAGCAAAATCGGAGCTATAACGAAGAAGTTATGGCCAAAACAGTATTGAGAAGAAAACCAGGGAAGCGGGCGACTTATGCCGCGACTTAAGGTTGCGGCACAACTCGCGAAACCCCCTGGACGAGCTTAAAATCGATTTTCAGCCACCAAACTTCATTCCTTCATATCTCCTTCATCCCAGCTCCGATTTGGGTGATTCAAATTGCTACGGTTTCGTTTTTGAGAGCTCTTCAAGGATCTAGCAAGAGATTGGAAGTCTATTGGAATATACAAGAGTATTTTGTAGTGGTAAGCTCCTCATCCCTCCCTCTTCATCTTCTTCACCAAAGTTTTCTAGGGTTTCATCCACCCTTTGTGCTTCTTTTCATAGATTGGAGGTTTGTAACCATTTTGGTGAACTAGAAGTGTTTTGGTTGGTGAATTCAAGCTTGGGTTAAGGTAATCTTCTATTCTCTTTAGTTATGGAAGTTAGGGTTTCGGTATTAGTTGAGGTATTCATGTATATTGTTTGGGAAACGATTCTTTGTGGTTGATTATGTTTATTTATGGTTGAATATGTATGGATTTATGTTTTTGGAAGTGTTGACTTGAGAATCCAAGTGTTCTTCAAAGGAGCTCTAGTTGGGGGGAAAATCTAGATTTAGCCTAAATCTAGCAAGGTGAGTTCAAGTTGATTTTTGAAAACGGTGTACATGCCAAAATGCTTATTTTAAAAGTGTTTGTGTTTTACAATACATTGTTAACTACTGATAAGTTTTAGTTATTTGGGTATATTTAACTTTATAAACTTATGTAACGCGCATCTTTGAGGTTTTTGGACGTTTTGATAAATAAATCATGTTAACATGTTTCTTTGATGATGTAAGAGATAAATGGAGGTCATTTTATATATTTGTCCATTTGGTGCATACGATTTTATAAACCATTGGAAAATGCATATCATGGTACTATGAGTCGTTTTGAGTATCGCGAAGAGAATAAGCTCATTTGGAAAACGTTTGTTTCAACCAACGAGGAGTTTTGGGTTATTTACTCTTGAGTCGTAGTATTTTCATAAATGTTGGTCAAGCGTGTTTTGATGTTTATATTGGCGCCCATTGGAGATTTACGTAACTGTTGGGTCTTTATGTCGGATTTCGGCTTTGTCGGGACTTTGGGACTTTTGTCCGGTTTAATAACCTAAGTGGAGCTTTGGGGTGTGAGTTGCATTTATTGCATTTTATTTTGGAGAATACATGTTTTGGGTGCGTGAGTCATTCATTTGGAGTCATGTATTTTAGACAGTGTTGCATTGGATCCATAGGCACGTAAGTCAGTTGTATGTATCGGTGAGGACTCTTGGGATTCTCACCTTGGGAAATAATGTCGTGTTGGCATTGGTGTTGTCTCGGTCGTTTTGCGGAGAGGAACCTTTATGGGTTGTACTCCGGGACCTTGGGTTTGGAGTTTGATGTTCTAATTCTTGTGCACGAGGGTTAGACATCGAGTGTTATCAAGTAAGGAGTTAAGGCTCCTATCTTGACTGATAGGGAGTAGGCACTAAGGGTCAGTGGGGACCCCGAGGATGAAACTCCCTAGAGACCGAACAGGCAATAAGATCGCGTATCCTTGAGGTGTAGCTCGGCAAAGCAGGCAATAAGGGATACGGTGTGGTGGAGACTTGAAATATAGTCATGACTGGAGGTGTAGCTCGGCAGAGCAGGTAATACGGTCACGATCTGAGGTGTAGTTCGACAACATAGTTATGTGGTTTAACTTTGTGTTCCGCCACGTACAATGGAATCGGGTATCCCCCGTCACCGGAAGGTGCTATTTGGGTATTTTATTGTTTCATTTTATTATCCATGTTTTCGGTGATGTTTTACTTATGGGGAATTGTTTACTCAAGAGTTATGAGTTGTGTTTTATGACCCATCCACGTTTGAAGGATTTCGAGAAGTAAAGTTTTATTTCATATTTTTATAAATTAAGAGCTTTGCTTATTATTCACGTTTTGGTTGAGTTTGGGATTAAAGTGGTCTTTACGAGAGAAGGTTCATGTTGGGTTCTTTGTTCTAAAGATGTACTTTTGAAAAATGGTGTCGTTTGTTATTTAAAGTAAAGCTGTCAGAGAGTGTGATTTAAACTACTTTATTTCCCTTTTACAAATATATTTATTTCATGTTGTAAACTCTTGAACTCACTAGGCGTTAGCCTAACCTTTTTATTTGTCGGCATGTGCATCAGGTTCCGGACGGGGGAAGAGGTTCTAGCTTTTTGGTGAAGCGTTGAGTGCTTAGAGTTTGTGCAAGGGTGAGTAGCTTGATGGAGTCTTCCACGTTAGTCGTTGATAAGAGCAACTGTTTTTTTGGGGTTTTAGTAACACCCGACTTTGATTTGTCTTTCTACGAGACTTGACGTTTTAGTTGTTAAAGTTAAATCCAATATTCTTTTGAGGTGTCTCAAGTGATGATTGTAAAATAGATTATATCCTTTTTGTTGTTTAATTTGGAAGTTTTAAATTAGTTGCTTTGTTCATTTTTTAGGGTGTTATACTACACTTTTGCGTGTATCAAAACATTCACCAAAATTGGTAACCTGACAGGTGCAAAAGTTTTGACAAACATGGAATAATTCATGCAATTTGTTTCAAAAATAATTTGTGCATGCATTTGGTCAAGGCCCGAAATCTTAAAACTACGCTCGCCAAGTCAACTAGTAATATTACTAACCTTGGAAAGCTCAAATATCTCAAAGCGGTAACCCATATCCAAGTCGATTAACCTTACAAATTTCTTCCCAAAGTAATGATGATCCAACAAGCTAATAGTTCAAACTTAACCAATATATCCGACCCATAAAGATTAGTCAAGAATGATTTAAATACTTAACTGTCACACAATGTGACAACACTACAAAACAATGTCACACATTGTGACCCGTAATGATTAGTCAAAAATGAATAACATCCTTAATTGTTCTATAACCGAAGAGAGCGCTCACAACAAGGCGATTCAAGAACACATATTTAACTGTAAACTCACAATAGCATTGGTGTTAGTCCCAACAAGAAAATGGAAAGAGTAAACAAGTATTGTAGAAGGGGGGGGGGGGGGGTTTGAATACTATACTTAAAAATTTTACTTAATTTAATTCTTTATTGATAACAAAATCAAGAATTATACACAGAAACCTTTTAGGATTGTTGCGAAAAAGAAGAGATAAATCTATCCTAACAAATTTTCACTTAGAAAACAGAAAACTAAACACAACTTGGAAAACACTAAGAACAAAGTTATGAAGTTCTTGAGGAGAGAAATTTTCTACCGATTTTGCTTCCGCACACTGAGATATCTTCAAAAAGCGTAACCTTGCATTGCAGGGGTCTTCAGCTTTAAATACTACCATGTACATTAAATTCTTGGGATACTTGTCACTTTGGGATTGAATGTCAAGGATGTCCTTTAAAAAGACAAAGTGTCCTTTTTGTCTTATCATAGGACAAAGTTGATCTCCATACCTTGTGGTAGACAACTCCTGAAAAAGGTATAAAAGGAAAATATATTTTTTCTTCAGGTTCATCAGGGAATGTCTCTATCAGGTACAAAAATAGATGTACTTTTGTCCAAGATTTCTATTAGGTCTGAAATGTGCCAAGGATGGATACTACTGCTAGAGGCATTAATACTGCTACATGAAAGATTACTACTGCTAGTAGAATTACTACTGCTAGCATCATTAATACTGCATGCATAGTTAGTACTGCTGAGGATGTTAATGTTGTTGAAGATTAATGTTGCTGGATAAGGATGAAGTTAATACTGCTTATGAAGATAAGGATGATGAAGATAGAGATGAAGATAATTATGGAATGAAGATCAATTTTGGTTTGATAATTATCTTGTAATTAATTCTGTATATATAGTCTAGAAGTTTTTGATAGAAATATAGTTTTTGATATACATTTGTTTTAGAGAGAATTAACCTCAAGGTTCTTAGAAGTCCTTTCAATAGAGAAGTATTGAGCGTCTGTTGAGTTTGTTCAACAGATTGAGGTTTTGTTTGTAATCATTAAGTTAATCAATATAACTTGTGATTTGAGTTTATATACTGTTTGATTGATTTACTGTTAAAGTGTTTTTCCGCGACTTCTTTAACATAGTTTCTGAGTATTTAGTTTAAATTCTTGTTTAGAATTTCGATCCTGACAAGTGGTATCAGAGCCATCAACTCAGAAATCAAAAATCATCATGGACGGATCTCATGACAGTGTTCTGGTTTCAAAAGTTCCCATGCTCAAACCCAATGAGTCTGACATGTGGAAAATAAGAATTAGGCAGTACATTCTTCTTACAGACTACTCAATGTGGGACATCATTGAGAATGGCACCTCTGTTGGAGGAAAGATGGGAGCAGATGGAAAGAGAACTCCACCAAAGACTGATGGAGAAAGAAAGATGAGGTAGACTGAGATGAAAGCCTTGAGCACTCTGCTCTTGGCAATTCCTAATGAATACCAACATCAATTCTGCAACTGTTCTGATGCTCAAATCCTGTGGAATGCATTAGAGAAGAGATTTTCAGGCACTAAGAGCACAAAGAGGAATCAAAAAGCAATTCTCAAGCAACAATATGAGAATTTCATGTCTACAAAGAATGAGTCTATGACTCAAACCTTTGATAGATTCAACAAGTTGATTGGAGAGTTGGCCACTGTTGGTGTCAAGATGGACCAGGATGATGTCAACAGAAAATTTCTAAGATCTCTTGGTGAAGAATGGGTGATGTACACTGTATCCTTTAGACAGAATGATAATCTGGAGGATAAGGAGCTTGATGATCTCTACAATGATCTAAGGGTATTTGAAGCAGAAGTTGAATCTAAGAAAAGGCCATCTGGATACTCTCATAATGCTGCCCTCCTATCATCCACTACTGATTCTACTGCTAATACAGAATCAGTTAGTACTTCTTATGGCTCAAAACAGGATGGGTCCAATGATTCTATTTTGGAAGCATTCTTTGCTAGTCATGCTAAATCTGCTCTTATCAATGATGATTTGGAGCAGATCAATGTAGATGACCTTGAAGAGATGGATATCAAGTGGCAGATGGTAATGCTCACCATGAGAGTCAAAAGATTCATCAAAAGAACAGGTAGAAACAATTTTGCCATGAGAAGAGAAGATGGTACTGGCTTTGATAAATCCAAAGTGGAATGCTACAAATGCCATAATCTGGGACACTTTGCAAGAGAGTGCAGAGGAGGAACTGCTCAACAGCATGGAAGCAATAATCAACCATCAAAGTCCACTAACTATCACAGAAATTCATCTCAAGCTCTTGTTTCACAAGAAGGGATGTGCTTTGTTGGAGTGATCAAGCAGAGGAGGCAATACAGAACCAAGCATTGATGGCTGAGGATTCAAAGTCATCAAGCACTGCTCTTCCCACAGAGGTAAAATCTAACCTTTGCTCTAAAACATGTCTTGAAACTGTTAAAAAGTACAGGGATCACAATAAGAGCATGAGTGATGACCTTAAAAGGTTAGAGAAAGATAGAAGAGAGTATGTTGTAATTGTTGAGAAGTTTGAAGAACAAATAAAGGCATATCAAGCTAATGAACTTCAATATTCATATGATCTCAACTACTAGAAGTGGGAGAAGAATCAGTTAGAGATTGAGCTAGAAAAGTCTAGAGAGGAGTGTGAAAAGGTTAAGAGTGAATTTGAGAAGGCCAAACTAGATATTGAAAAATATTCCAATGCTTCTAAAGCAATGGACTCTTTACTTAAATCTCAAATTCATGACAAACTAAAGAGAGGTATAGGCTACAACAACACCCCTCCACCATACAACAATAACTACATTCCTCCCACCTCAGACCTCTTAGAAAGACAGGATAGGAATGACTTACCTGCAGGAGCCACAGAAGTAGATCTTTTAAACAAAGTAGTGGTTGAGGCAGGCTCTGAAGAAGAGAATTATGAGAGTAAGAATGAGGAAGACCATAAGGATATTCCCTTAGAAAACCACATTCTTACAAATGAGAGAGGAGGTAAACCATTTATCAAGAGTGATAAAGTGGAGATGACCAAGACAGTGAAAGAGACTGTTAAGAGTGAAAAAGCTGAGACCTCCAGGAAAGGAAAAGAAAAGGTACAGGGAATTCACTACATGCAAACCTCTGTTATAAATCCCTGTACTTGCCAACAGAACAAGCCCCATAAACATGATAAAATAAGGGGAAATCAGAGAAACAGAAATAATCAGTGGGCTCAAAAACAGGGAATTGATCTAAGTAAAATCAATAGACCAAAGCCCTGTTTTATCTGTGGAAAATTGAATCATCTAGCCAAACATTGTTATTTCAATCCTATTAACCAAAGATTTTCTTTTCAAAGACAAACACAAAATTCAGTTGGTTATAGGAAGCAATCAAGAAATCACATGGCTGCTAATATGAGAACAGTACCAATGAAAACTGGGACTGCAAAATCTTATATTCATAATAAGTTTGCTAAATCAAAAGAAAATACTCCAAGCAAGTCAAGGAGTAACTCTCATAACAAGAAAGCAAACACCTCTGTTAAGATTTGGGTTCCAAAAGTTAAGAAACCTGTTAGTACTGCTACCTCAAATAGTACTGCTAACAGAATTAGTGCTGCTGATAGCAATACTACTGCTAACCAAGTTAGTACTGCTAACCATGTTAGTACTGCTAACAAGGATAGTGCTGCTACCAGTGTTAATGCTGCCAAGCCCATAATCTTGACAAAGTATTCCAGCCATAAGATTCCTAAATCTGATCATCTCATCCAGACTAAGATTACTGATTATAAATATGTTGATGAGAAAGGACAACCCAAGACCACTTTGGCTTGGGTTCCCTCTAAAAACTAACTGTTTTATCTTATGTGCAGGACAACCAACAACTCAAGAAGAAGAGCATTTGGCATGTAGATAGTGGTTGCTCTAGGCACATGACAGGTAACATGGCCTGCCTTCAAAACTTCAAAAAGTTTGATGGAGGATCAGAAACAGAACAACCAGAAGCAGAAACTGATCTGACAGTAGAAGAACTAGAAATTGCAGAAACTCTAGTTAAAGCAAAACATGACACTCCTAAAGCCACTCAAAAGGCTAAAGGAGTGGTAATCAAAGAAGGAGGATCAGAACAGAAAAAGAAGAAGATCGGTGAGGTAGAGATCAAGAGGAAAGGGAAAGAAAAGGTGGTTGAATCTGTGAAGCCATCAAAGAAATCATCTCAAATAGCTCTGGATGAAGAGTTAGCAAAGAAGCTACAAGAAGAGATGGCAAAGGAGGAAGAAATCCAATCTGCAAAAGACAGAGAGATTGCTTTGGAATTGGCTACTAAGCTTAATGAGGAATATCAAAGGAGCTTAAAGATTGCTGTTGCTGCTAAGAAAGTTACAAAGAAGGCATCAAGGCAAAGGCTGTTATTAAAGACAAGACAAAGACAGCCATCTAAAACCTTCCTGGACAATCAAGAAAGAAGGAAAATGATAAACTTTCTAAAAGGAGATATTGGAGTTCCTGAAGGAATGTTTACCAACATGGCATTTGGAAGGATAGAAGAGTTATACAAGAAGGAGATGGCCAAGCTAAAAGGGGATTTCACTCAAAGGGTTGAGGTTGAAAGAAAGCTGAAAGAAAGACATGATCTCAACATACAACAACCTTTCCCTGACAGTGAAGAAGGCACTCCTATCAAAGACAAGGCTGAAGTGAAGAAAGAAGAGACCTTAGCCCAGAAAATTGGAGCTATTAAAAGAAATAAGTCCATAGCTACCAAGTCAAAGGCAAAAAGGCCTAGAACTGAAGAAAGAAAGAAAGAACAGAAAAGTGAGAAAATGGAAACAGAATCTTCAGAGCAGCAGAAACAGGGTGAACAGGTTGACAAGGAAAAGAAGAGTCAAGAGTAGTCCAATCAACATTCTAATGAGCAGTTTCATTTGTACATGACTTTGACAGATGAAGAACCAGTGCAAGCTGACCCTATCTCAATGCAGTCACCAGAGATCATTCACTGGGATACTCTGAGGGACAACAAAAAAGAATATTTCAGATTCAAAAGAATGGGTGATTAGTATGAGGTGTATCCAACCTGGGGAAAGATAGTGAGAAGATGTACAAGGGCTGATCTGGAAGAAATATACAAAGTTGGACTGACTCTGTATGAAGATGTGCTGAAAGGAGCAGAAATGAACCTAATCAAGATAGCCATGGAGTACCTATACATGATGTTTGATCCTGACAGGGTTAAGCATATTATCAGAGATGTGGATCATGAAAAGGTATTCAGAAGCATTGACCACTGGATGCTCATTGAAAGATGTGGAGTATATGTCCTGACCATAGACAAAAGCTACCATTAGTACTACTTGGTGGACAAAGTGTATGACCATAGCAGAGCAAAGCGACAAGGAATGTTGAGAGCAAAGCTGGTATGTCCTACAGGTTCTGAAATGGCAAAGATTGTAATCAGAAGAACCATTAATCAATGTCTGGGTTTAGATCCTAATCTGGGGAACTAAGCAGCAGTTTTGAAAGCATCATGAAGAACATTTGCTGAAGAACTTAACTTCTCAATTTAAAAAGTTAAGTTAGGGGGAGATTGTTAGGTCTGAAATGTGCCAAGGATGGATACTACTGCTAAAGGCATTAATACTGCTACATGAAAGATTACTACTGCTAGTAGAATTACTACTGCTAGCATGATTAATAGTGCATGCATAGTTAGTACTGCTGAGGATGTTAATGTTGTTGAAGATTAATGCTGCTGGATAAGGATGAAGTTAATACTGCTTATGAAGATAAGGATGATGAAGATAGAGATGAAGATAATTATGGAATGAAGATCAATTTTGGTTTGATAATTATCTTGTAATTAATTCTGTATATATAGTCTAGAAGTTTTTGATAGAAATATAGTTTTTGATATACATTTGTTTTAGAGAGAATTAACCTCAAGGTTCTTAGAAGTCCTTTCAATAGAGAAGTATTAAACGTCTGTTGAGTTTGTTCAACAGATTGAGGTTTTGTTTGTAATCATTAAGTTAATCAATATAACTTGTGATTTGAGTTTATACACTGTTTGATTGATTTACTGTTAAAGTGTTTTTCCGCGACTTCTTTAACATAGTTTCTGAGTATTTAGTTTAAATTCTTGTTTAGAGTTTCGATCCTGACAATTTCCTTAGCAAGGGACAAAATAGGGGATATCCTCTGATTTAGAGGATTCACCGATTTTCACTCCAAAATCGGTCTCAGGATCAAGCAAGGGGAAATCCTCCGATTTTAAGGATCCCTAATTTGCTTCTCAAAATCGGCACGTGTAGCTTAGTTGAAGATTGGAAGTTCATCTTTGATCTGCATCTGAAGATTCACTTCTTGCTGATTTCGGCTAGTCTTCGATTTTGCCGAACATATTGAGTATGATTAAGCTATTACAAAGAACTAAATTTTAATAAGTATGATAAGATGTATTTCAAATATTTGTAAGGGACATCGGAAGGTCATCTTCAAATTATCGGTGACCCAAAAACTGGCCAGGTGCAACTATGAAAGTACCATACATGAAAATTCTTGCTACCATCGACATGATTCTCGATGCTAGTATCTCTATCGATCTCAAAATATCCTATCTTAAAGTGCCTAATCGTACGTTCTCACTTTCATTTACTTAGAATACACTAGTTTGAGTCTAGACATCCTAAATCATTACCTAAATTTCTCAAACTTATGCTACGATACCAACTTGTAACACCCTCAACTCTAGAAAGAGCGACTAAATTAATTTTTTTATAATACATCGAATAAAGGATAAATCCCTTTCTATGAATCAGTACCTGGATTACCTTGAATAGTAAACCTAGATTTACCATTAACAAATGATAAATCAAGTCTTAGATAAGACTAGATCAAGGTCGGTGTAACGCCTAGAATTTTCAGTAAACAAATATCAACATGTACTTTGTTGCAACTTATAATTGATAAAAACTATGTTAAGAAATCATTTCATGCGGTCCCTAAGAGTGTTAGGGGTCGTGGCATTGAAAGAGTCGAGTTTCGAAACTTGGTACGGGCCCGACTACAATGTCCGACGACTATGACAGTGTCATAGTCGCACCTGAAAAAATAGCAGCCAGGAAACAGAAGGCTGGTGGAAGTTGGCGACATTGCCATGGCATAGTCGCCACCAGGGGGGATGCTGTCAGGTATGGGAAATCAACCATTATTCATTTCTCACTTATCATTTGCTTCCCATTTCTCTCTAAACTCTCTCAAGAACGAACCTAACACATTTATGGTGATTTTGGGCATTAATTGCTCAAATCTTTGAGTCTTGAGGTGTCATTACTCCATTACGTTAAAGGATAGAAGCTAGATATCAAGGATCTCCATCTCCATCTTCAACCTCAAGCTTCACCTAGGGTTTTCTAAGTTTTCCTAATAAAACCTAATTTGTGAGTTCAACCTACCTTTTATAAACTTTATACATGTCAAAACATATATTTTGAACTCTTGATGTCCTCCTTGCTACATTTTCTTGTTTTGAATCATTTTGGCCTAACTTAGGTATTTTGGAGATTTTTAGGGTTTCTACCACTATCATGAAAAATGAAGAGCTTTATTATATGTACTATAAAAATGATGTTTTATACACATATTTATGATTAAATTCTTGGGATGAACCTATTTTGTCACATCCATGATTTTTACTGTATTGGGAAGTTGATCGGTAAAAAATGGATTTTGGAGAAGGAAGCAAAGGAATTGTTGTTTAAGTTATGTAGCTCTTGGAAACCTATTTGTGAACGCTTTATGTTTGAAATGGAAAGTGACCATGGTGGAACTTTATTATGAATTTAATCCCATGGGTTGTTGTTTATGCAAGAAATCCTCTCTTGGTAATGTTTGGTAACTTGAGAACTATATGTGTGATTATAGTTATGTCACAAATGTAAATGTGGCAAGCCTTAGACTATTACTATTGGATCCATAGGAATAGGAGTCGACTTATCTTGGGATGATCTTCCCCTTTTGTAACTAGTTGAGACATTGGGTCCTTGGAGGCAATTTGGTATGTTTATGTGGGACCGAATACTAGCCAATGGCCGTAAATGTAATCCTAGTGAATGAGTATGATTGGGATCCTCGGGTTCCCTCCCCCATATCTATATACGATCCGACATTGTTCGTGGCCATGGGTCCCAATATTGAGTTCACAACTCGGAAAATGGCTTACTTTTGTGTTCCACCACGATCCTTAGAAATCGGTTCTCCCCGTCATCGTAAGATGTTTTTGGACCGTAAGGTCCTTATATGGATATTTGGCATGCTATACCTTTCTGTAAAATGTTTGTTCTCACTAGGCGTTAAGTTTAATACTTCTTCTTAAATGACATGTATAACAGGCTCCCTTAGCGGCGGGTCGCACAAGGTTTGAGGGATGAGCATTGGGCCGTTATGGCACCTTTTGGATTAGGACTTTTGGAGATATGGCGTACGAGACAAATAGATTCTTTTGGGAGATTGAGCCGACAACCTTCATAATGTAATTATTGTTTAGATTAGTATGTTGTTTACTTTAATGTCCATTGTAAACGCTATTACTATATTTCCCCTTTTTGGATGATTTCCATCTATTCATGTTACCCTTTTCGTGAGTCTTTAAGGCATAAATTTTCCCCTATTTTTAGGGTGTTACAGTCGGGTGTTACTAAAACCCAATAATGGTCGCTATATCCAAATATAGAAGACGTCATCAAATAGCTAGATCCTTCTTGTGCCTCTAACTCGCACGCACTTCACCACGGTGTCTCTAATGCCAAACCCCAACAAGGACTTGATGCACATCCTGTGTGTCCCACAATGTATATAGATCAAGATTATAACAATCAAATCACTTTTATTAATCACAAGTATGGACTACAAAATTTCTCTCTCAAACTTCAAAACTCGTATGAAACAATGATAAAAGCCCCTAGCAAAGAACACGCACAAAACCTATATAAACTAAGGCTAACAAAACGCTCTAAACACAGTTCACGCACACAACACAAACGCGCAAACAACTAAAACAGAAAAACAAAATTACAATTTTGACTTTGACTTTGACCTTTATTACAAGAGACTTTGACTTTTACAGAGAGTTGACTTTTCAACTTTTGACTTCTTGATCTTTGACATTCAGTCTTCAGTCTTCTATGATCTTGTATCCAACATATTTATGCTCTAACAATCTCCCCCTTTGGATTCAAGATCATCTTTGAAAGATTTTGCAAATCAATCTTCTCTTTAGGCTTCATTATTACAATCTCCCCTTTGTAAGAAACTTCTTCTTTAAGCACAAACATCGCAATCTCTCCTTTCTTTGACTGTATTCTTTCCAATTTTGTCTTTGAAAAATATTAACAATCTCTCCCAAATATGATAGAAACGATCTTCAACAATTTCCCCAAAACTATCACAAAACTCTTTCAAACTTCGGAAAGAAATTATCTCCATTTTCAGCTCTGTTTACTTTAGCAACTGACAGTTAAAGAGAATTTCTTTAAAATCTCAGCACATCTTCAGAAGTCTTTGAACTTTTCTTTCATAAATGACTGAAATCTTTGAACCTGATCATTTCTTTAACTTTGATGTCTTTGACTCAAACATTTCTTTAAATTCATCTCCCCCTTTTTGATGAATAGAGCATCGATATCATCAAAACTTTCTCTAAGAAATGTCTTCATATGTTCTGACCACTGATCTTACAAAACGGAGCCTCTGATTCATTGCCAATTCGAACAAAGTATTTATCTAGATCTTTTCAAATCCAGACAAACTAGGAAAGTAACACCTGAATCAACAAATGAATCAGTTAATATTCCTGTCAGTAACACGAAGTTACTGTGTGTAACAAATACACATTGTAAAGGAGCTTTTGAGATGTTCACTCCCCTAGGGTTTCCATCCAATCATCGAAACACCACAAAGGCAATTTCTATGAATGTTATGACAAGAAAACAAATTCCTTGTGTGTTCGTGCAAGTGTAGAAAGAATTAAGCATATGATGATTGCTTTTATAAGGCTCAACAATGTGTAAACCACTGAGACAATAGTAGATAAACACAGACTCAATGTGCATGATTGAAGTGCGAAGGTGGGGCAGACTCCCTTCTTTTTCAATATCCAGATTTTCCAAATGAAAACCAGATAGATTATATGTTGCGTCCCCTTAAAAATATGAAATATTTTCTTGTTAAGAAGAAAATGAGTGGCTGGTGAGGTTTTTATCAAGAGTTGGCATGGGCTAGATGCCTATTTCAATAATGTTCACGAAGAATTATGAAACATTAGTAATGTGGTTTCCTGGCTCAGAAAGTAATCGGTGCAGAGTTTGATATTCTTCTACTCTGATCTCTCACACTCTTTCTTTTGAATCATTGAGCTCACATCTAACCAAACTCTCTTTTCATTTTATCTCAACGCACAACCCACACTCAATTCTTTTCGACTCCTCACACTCAATCACTATGGATTAACTTCTTGGGTAGGAAACACTAGTTATCGTGAATCCATAGAAGTTTCATTTAAGTCCTAGCACAAAGAACCCATATTTTCCTATAAAAGCATAATGTTGCTCAAGATGGTTTAACTTGAACAGTTAAGGCGCAAATACAAGTCAGATGTTTGTATGCTCAGAATATAATCATGAAAATATGAGCATGTTAAACATTGAAGATATTTCAAACAAGTAAGTTGAATGAATGAACATGAATGCAAGAGACTTGTTTGAAAAATCTGACATTGTATGAAATGATCAGAATCAAATGATTTATCAATTAAGGCTTGGGTCAAGAATAATTGAATGTTATCTATACGAACCAATATATAGACATTCTTGAAATGACGTTCAGAAATGAAATAACGCTCAATATTCATTGAAGTTCAAGCGGGGTGGCTTACCATCGAAAAAATATGTTTCAAATTTGAGACATGGTAAAAACATGTTGAACAATAGGTCAAACCGGTGTGTGTAAATACTTGAAAGTATATAGAAAAGACAATACGCAAGTATTTATCTTTGGAAACACATGGTTTGTTAAACATTCAAACTCAACTAGAATGAAAACATTTAAAATCACACTTCCAATTCATGAAATCTGTTTAAGAATCGGGAAGTGGTTTGAACATTTAAGAATATGCTTTCTATGATTGAAAGTCGTCCATCTTTCAACCATATATGAGATTAAGATAAGAAATGTAACCTTTGTTGGTCAGTCTTAAATATCATGAAGTCAAGCTGAAAATCATAATGATATGATCTTGATAGCTTCTCTCAATCTGCAAAAGTCTCAAAGTCATGTCAAAGCAACTTTATTCACAAATTTATTGAAAAATAAAATGACATAAAGTAGTAAAACATTGAATGTACGAGTTCTGATTTGAAGTAATCAAAAATCATATCCTTACTCCTTTTGTTGTACACATAGACTCCCCCTAAAGTCATGCAACACAAAAATTTGTCAGTTAAGTAAATGCAAAAATTCTATAAACTCCCCCTCAAAATAATGTTGATCATCTCAATGTCTTGTCTCACTCCCCCTGAGATCATGAACAAAATGTTAAAGTGCAGATATCCTTTCAGAATTAATGATAAAGAAATGATGAAAAATTACAATAAAAGAAACGTTAATAGGTAATCTCTGATTAGACCTTGAGATTTATCATACCAAGCTTAGATACAAGAAAATTGAATCTCTTTTCATCTAAAGGTTTGGTAAACAAATCTGCAAGCTGATAATCAGTTTTTACAAAGTAAAGTTCTATTGTACCTTTTTCTACATTATCTTTGATAAAATGATACCTGACATCAATGTGCTTTGTTTTAGTATGCTACACAAGATTAGATGATATGGCGATAGCGCTCTTCGAGTCACAATAAATTGGTATTTTATCAAACTTGAATCCATAGTCTCGAAGTTGTGTCCTCATCCACAAGACCTGAGAGCAGCAACTGGCAGCAACTACATACTCTGATTCAGTAGTCGATGTGGAAACACAAAGTTGTTTCTTTGACACCCAGCTAACGAGCTTGTCTCCAAGGAATTGAATATGACCTGACATGCTCTTCCTGTCTAACATACACCCAGCATGATCTACGTCTGAATAATCAGTTAGTTCAAACCCTGTATCCTTAGGATACCACAGACCAAGATCTACAGTCCCCTTCAGATATCTAAATATCCGTTTGACATCAGTCAAATGGGATTCTTTAGGAGCAACCTGATATCTTGCACACAAGCATGTTGAAAACATTATATCTGGCCTACTTGAAGTAAGATACATTAAAGAACCTATCATTCCTCTATAAGTCCTAACATCAATATCTTTTCCCGAAGGATCAGTGTCAATCTTAGTACCTGGTGCCATTGGGGTTCCAATAGGTTTGCAATTTTCCATTTTGAATTTCCGAAGAATATCAAAAATGTACTTAGATTGATTAATGAAAATCGCCGTTGAAAATTGTTTTACTTGTAATCCGAGAAAGAAATTCATCTCTCCCATCATACTCATTTGAAATCTTGACACCATGAGGTTTGAAAAATTCTTACAGTATTTAGGATTAGTTGAGCCAAATATAATATCATCCACATATATCTGAATAAGAATGATATCGGCTTTTTCCTTTTTAATGAACAAAGTGGTATCAACTTTACCTTTTGAAAAACCTGACTTGACCAAGAATTGAGATAAAACATCATACCCGGCGCAAGGTGCTTGTTTCAGACCATACAGAGCTTTATCCAAGATGTAGACGTGATTTGGCTTATCTGGATTTACAAACCCTTTTGGCTGAGATACGTAGACTTCCTCCTTAAGAATGCCATTCAGAAAGGCAGTCTTCACGTCCATTTGATAGACAGTGAAGTTCTTGTGAGCTGCGTAGGCTAGAAACATGCGAATTGCCTTTATACGCGCTACTGGAGCATAAGTCTCGTCATAATCTATGTCTTCCTCTTGTCTATATCCCTTGTCAACAAGTCATGATTTGTTCCTTATGACAATACGATCTTCATCCTTTTTATTCTTGAATACCCATTTAGTACCGATAATAGTTTTTCCTTCTGTTTTTGGCACTAGTCTCCAAACCTTTAGGGCTTCGAACTGGTTTAACTCTTCTTGCATAGCAGACACCCAATCCGAGTCAGCTAGAGCCTCTGATATGCGAGTGGGCTCTATCCTACTCAAGAATGATTCATGCATACATTGATTTAAAGTTGTTGACCTAGTTTGCACAGGCTTGTTTAGATCTCCAGTGATTTGGTGAAGAGGGTGTTCTTTGGTCCAACGATGTTCATGAGGGAGTGGATTAGATGAAGATTGATCATGGTTATCATATAAGAATCCACTATCAGCTTTTTCAGTTTGTACAACATGAGGGACGGGTTCTGTTGAAGTAAGTGGTGCAAAAGTTTCAGTAGGTTTGGCGTGTTCAGTCTGTTGATCTGTCCTTACAGTACACCCTACTGATTCAGCAACTTCTGGCTCTTCGTTAGTAGTTACAGATTCAACTATCGGAGTAGGAATATGAACTGGAATTTCTTGTTGAATCGGGGAATTTGATTCAGTAGAAACATCTGAAGTGATTGGATGATTAGTCGTTGAATCTTCCATCCTGTCAACCACAACAGGTTTAGTCAAGTTAGATCCAAGAAATTCAATATAAAACAGTTCAAATAAAAGATCTAAATCAGATAAATGAGTAGTAGACAATGATGCAACATCTGATTTATTCACTGTAGGTACAGGTTCTGGACTGATTTTCCCAGAAGCTAACACTCGGGTTATCAGGGGTTCTGAACTGATTTGTTCAAAAGCCATTTCTTCATCGAATGTGACGTTTACGCTCTCGATAACAGTCTTTGACTTCTTTAAGTATACTCGGAATGCAGCAGATGTAGAAGAATATCCAATGAAGATGCCCTCATCTGCCTTAGCACTGAACTTGTTGGTGTTCGATTGTTGATCAAATACGGAGTCTTCTGAAATCTGTGATGTATCATGGAACGGTTTTGAGTATAACATGCAGTCAAAACAGCTTCTGCCCACAGAAACAGAGGTAAGTCTGATTGGCTAAGCATAGTGCGAGCGACCTCGACTAGCGTTTGATTTCGCCTTTCGACTACTCCATTCTGTTTTGGCGTACGAGCAGTAGAGTATTGATGTGATATCCCAACCGATTCGAGATACTCTTCAACAGTTCTGTTTTTTAACTCTGTGTCGTGCTCAGTTCTGAGAAGCTTGACTGGTTTCTGCAGATTCACCTGGATCGTCTTCAGAAATGTGATGAGTACTTCGGGCGTCTCATCTTTTGATTGTAGAAATTTGACCCACGTGTATCGCGAATAGTCGTCCACGATAACTAGAACATATTTCTTTCCGCCTAAGCTTTGAGTTCGCATAGGACCACAGAGATCCATATGCAACAATTCGAGTGGAGAACTGGTACTAGGTTCAGGCTTCGGTTTATGTGGAGCTCTCTTCATCTTTCCTTTTTCACACGCTGCACACAATTTTTCTTTCACGTACTTGAGCTCAGGAAGTCCATTCACTAACTTTCCACTGACCAGTTTGTTTATGTAGCAAAAATTCAAATGAGAAAGCCGTCGATGCCATAACCAGCTTTGTTGCATCGATGCTTTTGAAAGTAGACACACCTGATTGTCAGTCTGGACCTTTGACAAATTGATTGTGTAGAGGTTTGACTTATGAGTGCCAACTAAGAGTTCTTTGCCATCTTCAGTACGCACCGAGCAACTCTTAGCTTTGAAATTTACCTCTAATCCTTTGTCGCAGAACTGGCCAATACTGAAGAGGTTGTGCCCTAATCCTTCAACATAGCTCACCTTCGTTATCGTTACGTTGTCATGAATAACATCACCAAATCCTAAGATCGGTGAGAACTGGTCATTTCCAAATCTTACATTCCCGCAAAACTTCTCTGTATAATTAGTCAATAAATTCTTTTGCCCGGTCATATGCTTGGAACAGCCGCTATCCAAGTACCACATATGACGGGTTTGCAAGAGAAATCAGGGAATAACAATTTTAGGTACCCATTTAAAAACGGGTCCTAACAGATTAGCGCAAGATTTTGGTATCCATTTGAATATGGATCCTCTTTTCTTTTGAAAACTCTTAAAAACATTTGATTTAGAAGAATACACATGATATTATCCAAACCAATCATTAGAATAATGATGATAAGCAAAATCATTCCACCGATAAGTATAAGATTTAGTAGTAGAAGGAGATAATTGGAACAATTGCTTTATGGAATATCTCTTGTAAGAAGTTACAAGGTTTTTATTAGAAGAAGCAACAGAACCAACTACATCAGACACACTACTATTTGATCTATTACAAGTACTATCAGGAATTAATTCTTCCTTGTCATCATTCTTCCTTTTAGGTCTCCATTCAGTTCATTCTTCCGACCTTTTCTTTCTTAAATCTGAAACAAAAAATTTAGATTTATTAGGAAAATCAGATTTATGAGATTGATTTTTCTTGTGTTTACCAGTGTGGTTCCATTTCTGTGAGCGTTGTTTCTTATGTTTCTTACCCTTAACATAGTAATCAACATTCACAGAAACTGATTCACCAACCTTAGTTGATGATTCACCTTTTTCATGAACACTAGGTAAAGCTTCTCCATTAATAATAAAAGTAGAATGATCTGGAAGTGGAGCATTGAAGTCAAACATATCAATTTCCTTTACACACCCATCATTAGAATTAAGAAAATCATTTGCAGACTCAAATAAATCATCAAAATCAGGTTCAGAAGTTTGAGGTGCTTTAGAAGATGGAGAACACACTTTAGATTCAAAATGAAAAACTGTGTTCTTTAAAACAATAGAAAATACATCTTGTGTTAACTCACTCAAAATTCTTTCATCAGATAAAGTGCTTTCTAGCTCAATTATTTTGCTTTCTAATACAAGTGGAGGAACATAAATTTTAGATTGAACAGGTTTTGCCTCCATCTCAGTAGAAGAATAACTAGCAAAGTAATCATTGGAAAGAAATTTTGGTGTTTCAGAAAGATAACTATCATTCAGTCTTTCATAACAGAATGGTAGTTGCATTTTCTTTAAATTCATTCTTTTCTCATCTTCTTTTGCCTCAACTTCCTTTGATGATTTGGTGATAAATTTGGGTTTCAAATGAGGATATTTAGCAGCAGCATACATAAAATTGACATTATATAAAGTTGGCTGTTTTCTGATGGCTTTTTCTAAGTAATGAGGATTATCATAACCTAGTCCCCATTTTTCTTTAAAATCGGTTTCTTCATTTGGTGTATTCAAGAAAATAGTTTGATCTGTTTGGCCTCGAATATATAATTTTACTTCCAAACCATTTAGCTTTTGCTCTAAAGTCTTGTTCTCAACCTGCAATTTGAATGCTTTTAGAACACATTCTTGCTTTTATGAATCAGACTTAGACAATTTAGTTTCAACATCAGAAATCTTATTTTCAAAACAAACCTTTTCATTTTTAAAAACATAAACAGATTTGCGTAGAGAATCAATTAAATCTTTGTTCCCAATAACTGATTTATTAAGCTCAAAGATCTGTTGATTTCTCCTAGCAACTCTGTCTTTTTCCTTTTTCAGTTTAGATTGAAGGTCTTGAAGTTCGACCATCATGGCTTCCATTTTGGTCATGAAATCATTTGCAGTTAAGTGCATTACCTCATCTGATGTTTCATCTTCAAAATCATCATCTTTTACTGTGTTTCCCATCAAGCACATGTGGGCTTCTTCTTCTTTCTCTTCCTCAATATCTGAATGATCTAACCAATATTCGTCTTCAGCCATTAATACCTTGTCAGCTTCCTGTTGCTTGGCCAAGAGCATTTTGTTCTTGTAGTATTCTGAATTGCGAACATTTGGCTTTCGACAGTCTTTAGCAAAATGACCAACCTTGCCACAGTTTTAGCACTATCAGCTTTCTTCTCAACACCAGTATAAGCATTCACAAACTTCTTTTCTTCTGGCTTTCTTTTCTCTTCATACTTCTTTCCTTCTATTCTCTCACGGTGTTCATAATTCTTTGATCCTCATGACGAATATCTCTGAGAATTAGACCCCAATTTCTTGTAAAACTTTTTCTGAAATGCACGAGTCAATAGCAACATGGCTTGCTTGAGATTTTCACCATCATCATCATCAGACTCAGAATCAGACTCAGGACTAGAAATGACTATCTTCTTCTTTTTCTTCTTCTCTTTCTTTTCTTTCTCCTTCTCTCCAGCTACAGGTGCTATTGGATCAGGAACTTTCTCAATTTTCTTCTTTTCAGTTCTTTTCTCTTCCACCTCTTCTTCATTATGTCTTAGTGTCTCATACACTTCATGGAGAGGTATCTCACTT
Organism: Arctium minus; assembly: GCA_954870635.1. NCBI lineage: Eukaryota > Viridiplantae > Streptophyta > Magnoliopsida > Asterales > Asteraceae > Arctium > Arctium minus. The sequence goes on from OX941094.1 coordinate 51,550,336, forward strand.
AAATCTTTCATCTGTTTCATCCTGCGGGTATGTTTCTACCATTCAGGTTGCAGGATGCTGAGAAACTTCACATTGTTTTCAGTTTGCTTCTTTGTGACTTTATTCTTTGAAAGTTCATTAAGAAGCAGTACAAATCTTTCATAAGTATCCTCCAAACTTTCATTCTCTTTCGCTTTAAACTCTTCGTAGCTATTTATGCAGTTAGCCACCTTCATTTGATTTCCAACTTTTGAACCCAACATCATTTTCTGGAGCTGATCCCACATAGATTTGGCAGTTGCATTGTAGCTGTCTATTTTCACATAGATCTCATTTGTCATGATTTGTAATAGTAAAGATCTGGCTTGTTTATCAGCATTGAACCGATTCTTCTGTTCATCAGTGAATTGAGAAAAATCTTTCTTAACTTTCTTTGTTTTATGAACTCCATCTGAGTCATAACCTTCAGCAGGAATCTCCTCAGTAGGTCTTTTCATTGGGCCATCTGTGATTGATGATAGAATATTTTCACCATTTGTTTGTCGATCAACAAAATCAATAAAACGATCCTTCCATTGTTCATACTCCCCTTTAAACAACACAGGGGGCTTCACATCAGTGCCAATTGAGAGAGCATATTTGGAAGTCATCTTTGATCTATACAACTTTTTATGATCGTCAAAATTCAGATAACAAACTGGATCTACACAAATCAAACTTAGTTAAATTTCAGAAAAATTCAGAAAAATTGACTAAGTATGAAACTCGCATACCAAATAAACCAAAATAAAACGCGCAAATGCCTTCATGCGAGTTTTAGAAACGTGCACAAGGAAGGCTGCGTGAAGTCACTTCTCGCACACAATGATGTGCGAATTTGTGCTTCGCGCACAACACTACTTGCGAGAACCAAGGTTCGTGCACGCAAGCTTATGCGAGTATCTACTTCTCGCACACCACAATGTGCGAGTTCTAGAGCTTCGCGCAAGATCTTGCGAGAAATGGACTTAGAAAATATTTCGAAAAACGACTTCTCATTAATGCAAACGCGCAAGATTCAACTCTTGCGAGTTTTAGACTTAGAATATTTTTCACAAAATCACTTCGCGCAAAATCCAAACGCGCACAACACAACTTCTCGCAAACACCACTTCGCGCACAACAAGCAAGTTAAACAGTAACAACTCGCACCTAGGGTCGTGCGATTTAACTTCTTGCACGTCTCTGTTTGCGAGTTTTATACTTCAATTCCACAAACAGTCTTCTGCGAGTTCTTGACTTTAGCGAGTTCTTCCTTCTATGAGTTCTTCACTTGCGAGTTCTACCCTTAGCGTGTTCTTGGCTTGCGAGTTTTCTGGATCTAGCGAGTTCTTGCCTTAGACGAACAAAAACTCCATTTTTTTCGAACTGGAATCGATGCAAATCTTCTTCAATTAAACTGAAATTTCGTAAGTATGATCAGAAACTGATTTCGAACATACTACAACCAATGAATTTCAGATTTAAACAACAAAATAACAACTTCAATCTAGACTCAGTTCGTTTACAGACTCGAACTAAAAAATTCAACAAAAATCCAAAATTCACCCTAACAAATGTGAATTAGTCTATGAATTACAAATGAAATTTGTTCTATATGTAAAATCGAATACAACAATACCAAAAACAGATTCAAATCATCATTAATTCGTGAAAATCAGAATTGAACAGAACAACTTGCGAGTTCTTGAACTGATGATTCAAATTCTTCAAAATCGATCCAATCTTTCTGAATTTTGTGTGCTCTGATACCAATTGTGTGTCCCACAATGTATATAGATCAAGATTATAACAATCAAATCACTTTTATTAATCATAAGTATGAATTACAAAATTTCTCTCTCAAACTTCAAAACTCGTATGAAACAATGATAAAAGCCCCTAGCAAAGAACACACACAAAACCTATATAAACTAAGGCTAACAAAACGCTCTAAACACAGTTCACGCACACAACACAAAAGCGCAAACAACTAAAACAGAAAAACAAAATTACAATTTTGATTTTGACTTTTATTACAAGAGACTTTGACTTTTACTAAGAGTTAACTTTTCAACTTTTGACTTCTTGATCTTTGACATTCAGTCTTTAGTCTTTTATGATCTTGTATCCAACATATTTATGCTCTAACACATCCCAACAAATAAAAATGGTTAGACTTAACGTCTAGCGAGCTTAAGGGTTTTCATCGATTAAATAAAACGATAAACTAAAAGAATGCTATTTAAATCTCGATTTCCAAAATGAAATGGATTAAATATGAAAATAACATCTTTTACCTCTTGCCACGATCAAGAAACCACGAGTGAGTTTCCATATTCCGTCACCAAAGATGTTTTTGTAACCATCATCATCAAGTAAACCCGTGGAGATCAAATTAAGTCTAATACCTGGAACATGTTTTACATTGTGTAAAACCAACTCCATTCCAATGTCAAACTTCAAACAAACATCCCCGACGCCAACAACCTTTGATAACCCGTTATTACCCATCTTGACGTTCCCAAAGTTACCTGGAGTGTAAGATGAATAATAATCTCTCTGTGATGTTACATGACACGTAGCACCACTATCAACAACCCAACTCGAATCATCATGTGCAAGGTTGACCATATCATGATCACAACAAATAAAGAACTCTTCGGTAGTAGTGTTAACTTCGGCATTGTCATTACCACCATCATCTTTCTTTTGGTTGTTGTAATTGGCCTTCTTGTTCTCCTTTTTCAACTGTCTGCAGAACCGTGTTGTGTGCCCTTTTCTACCACAGTGATAGCACTCAAAATCACCAAACTTTCCTTTGGATTTACTACGATGCTTCCCTTTGTTACTCGGACCTCTACTCTGACTTCTCCCCCTGCTTTCTGTGACCAAGACATCTGAGTGTGAAGAGGAAGCTTGTGACTTTCTTCTCATCTCTTCATTTAGAATACTGCCTTTAGCCAATTCCATGGAAATAACACCATCGGGTGCGGAGTTGGACAATGATGTCCTAAAAGTCTCCCAAGAGTCTGGTAAAGTACCAAGGATCCATAAGCCTTGGATTTCATCTTCAAACTTGATACCCATTCCTGCAAGCTGATTAATAATTCCCTTAAATAAATTCAAGTGATCAGTGATAGGAGTTCCATCATGGTACTTAAGTTGGATCAACTTTTTAATCAAGAATAACTTATTATTCCCAGTCTTTCGAGCATATAATTGCTCAAGCTTGTTCCACAGAGTACGAGCATGAGTCTCCCCACTAATATGGTTCAAAACATTATCATCTACCCATTGCCGAATATACCCACAAACCTGTCTATGCAAAATATTCCATTCTTCATCTGTTTTATTTTCAGGTTTGTCGGTTGAAAAAACAGGCAAATAAAAATCATTCACATAAAGAAGGTCTTCCATCTTTCCTTTCCAAACATGATAATTTGAACCATTTAAACTTATCATCCTACTTGTATTTGCTTCCATCGTTCAAGCAAGTCAAACTCAAAACGATAACCAAACGCTCTGATACCAAACTGATGGGAAAAACGTACGCAGCCACTAACGGTAAACAATAAACGCGGAATTAAACTTCGTTAGGCTAAACTTTCCCGACCCGAATGAACCTTTGAGGATGCAAACAAATAGGGTATTCTAAATGCAAGTAAAATCAACCCCAAAAACAGAAAGTACGCAACCAAAATAAGACACCGAAATTTTAGTGTGGAAACCCCTCAAAACGAGAGTAAAACCACGGGACTACTAGAGCCGCTTAAAATCCACTACCACCAATATTAGAGCAATACAAAGTCTTCTCTAGATTATATTAGAGGCATGCAAAACCATCATACACTTGGAAATAAGCACATCAAGATGTATGGAACCAAAATAGAGCAAAGATGAATAAATATAACCAAATCTGCTGCTGTGCAGAACCTCAGAAAAACCTGACCTCCGGACCTCAAATCCACGATCTCACCGTCCAAAACGTTGGCCTAGATGTTGCGAAGCTTCTGACCAAAAATCACGGTGATCCAACCGTTCAATCTCCGGGAACTGAAGATTTTCTGTAGCTGGGTTTTGAAATACGAAAATGGAGATGCTCTCTCTGTTTTCTGTTTCACTCTCTGCACTCTCACTTGTGGCTAATGCACACACACTCTCTTAATGAATAATAAGACTGAGATAAATATAAATATATGTGGGCTTTTCTTTTAAAAAAAATACATAGGCCTTCCTCATGGGCTAAAACCCATAAGGAAACCCAACAACATCTGGAGTTGATTACCATTTTATCCATGAACGAGTTCAAGCTGGAGTATTACGAGTTACACCTATGGCCAATGATGACCAACTCGTCGATGCAACAACAACGCCCCTTGTACATGCTCGCCTTCAAATGTTGTTAGCCAAGATTGGCCTTTCCTTCGAGGGCATGATAGAGAAAAAAACCGACCATATCAATCTTTTGATTCTTGGTTTCAATAACTTAGATTTATTTCTTGTTATTACATTTGTAAATCAATTATGATTATGTGTTTCATTAGGTTCTTTTTTCCTTGTATTCTCCATGTAAGGTTGTGTAAATACTCTCTCAAATGTCAATAATGTTCTTAAGCTTTTCTCATATTCTCTGAACTCTTATTTATAGTACCATTTTAACAGACGTTAGATATTGTTTGCTTGAATAGGCTACAAATGCAACAAATAGTGTTCAAACAAAACTAACATGATGTAAATTTTCGTTCTATAAGACATATATATGACAATTATCATCTTAAATACTTGTATGAAGATAAATAAATTAAAAAAATTAAATTCCTATATTTTACAATAATTGAAATATAAATTACCAAAAAGTTGTTCTTCTCGTATACAAAACAAAATATTGGTCAGAAATATGGAATAAAAGGAACCCAATATCACAATATTCGCTTTTATAGAGTGGGAATATTAAATCAAAATGGAAACGTATACAACCTCAAATTTTATTCTAAAACAATAATGAATCGAATATTTCTATAATGTATACAAAATTACAAATAAGAGAATAAAAAGTGACAAAATATTAATTATTTGGTAGTAGTAGAACCCAATTTATATGATGGGAGTTGTTGGTGTAATGTGTGCTGCTTTGCTATGTGCTATTCATGGTGCTATTGTTATACGCTTTGATTTCCATAATATTTGGAAATTTATTATATGATTTATAGTCGTTACTTCAATTTAAGTTGGTATTTTTTAAAGTTCATTTGATTTTTTTTTTGATAATATTATTTCGTAACCATTTAAAAACATTTCGTAAGCATTTACATGTTAATTACAATGAAATACAAAATTTTAAATAAATCATATTTTTGATAGATTTCCAACAAAGGAACCCTTGGTAATCCGTCCTACGTATATGGCTCGGAAAACCGTTGATACGTAGTCAATAAACCATGATCCAATTAGTAATAGTTCACCCACATTACAACAACAAAACAGTTGGTAATCAATCGATAAACTGTCAGTAAATGTACGTCAGTAATCCGATGGTATCTTGTCATATTCCACGGACTAACATTCTATTTTTTAAAGGATTACCATTATTTAGAGAATTATTGCTACGCTGCTAAAATTTGAAGTCGGTGATGTGTAACATATTATCTGTTATCGACTATATAGTTTCCGACTGATTATTTTCCTCCATAATTTGTCGATGTTAGCAGTTACCAACGAAAATAATACTAAACTAGATGTATCCGATATCTATCATTTAAGTAGGGTCTTAAGAGGTAAGATGTAAATATGCATGTTACGTACTCAGTGGCACACCCAAGATTTTTGTCGAGCGACTGCACCTGTAAGGTGGATTAAAGACCCGTAAAGTTGACCGATGTGTTTTAGTCGAATTCCAACGTTTTGAGATATTTTTTAAGTTTTTTTTTGTTAATGTCGAGTGATTTTTTTAATTTTTTGGTTGATGTCCCTCTATTTTCAAATATCTCGAACACCCTTCAAAGCTTAGTAGGTGCGCCTTTCAAAGCTGAAGGAACTAAGTTGAGCGGAAATACGAAATCTCACTCGGGCTTCATAGGCCCACCCTCCTTGTACTTCAAGGTACAGAGAAGGTAAAACGCAGGCTCATAGGTTGCAAAAAGTGGTAAAAAACGTAGATGAAACACAAAGTCTGTTGAAATTTTGGAAGCTTTGTAGAGTTTAAAAGAAAGGAAAACATGAGACAAATGAAAAATAAATTGTATATATATATTTTTTAATTTCAATCAAACTGGTGAAGGATTATAAATTTTTTTATACTTTCTTCAGTATAAAAACCTATCAAAATTTAATATCAATTGTTACAAAAGTCGTTGCATTTCAAGCAATTTGTTGTTATAAACTTATAATATCAGAGTAGACTATGTTTTTGGTTTATGTGCTTTAGAAAGTTCTAATTCTGAAATTACATGGACTAAAATAGCAATTTTCAATAATTAATTGGACGAAAACGTAATTTGCTTGAAATTATTTAGACTGAATCACAAGTTTGGTACTCGTAGTTTATACCTAAAACCATATCTTGCTTTCCTAAAATTAAATAATTACGAAAAAGGGCCTTGTGGTTTATATTTTATAACACCCCTGGTCCCCGTTCCATGCCTCATGTTCCTGTCACTAATTTCGTTAAATAATTGTCAATAACTTGGGGATAGTTTGGTCTTTTTATCTTTTTTTCTTTGTCTTCTCCCTTTAAAAAATAAATAAAAATATCATATTATATTACAACCACCAGTTGTCGTCACCGCCGTCACTACCACCACCATCCTAATTCAAACACAGTACATTAAAATTTCATAAATATATCTATAATATTTATATATATATATATATATATATATATGTGTGTATAAATATAAAATATCATATATTATTTGTTTTTAATAGGAAATCAATTAATAGCAAAAAGACCAAACAACCCCTAAAATAACAAATATTTTTAAGAGAGTTAGGTACAAAGAAAATATTTCATTTTAGGGATGAGGTATGCTTTTTTGTAAACCACAGGGACCTAACGTGTAATTCACTCACTCATTTATTTATTATATTTTTTAAATACTCCAGTGTGTGTGTTGTTGCGTCACGTTCCGTCTCCTTTATATATGCATAACCAACTAGTCAATTGGTTGGTCTGCGTTTGAGCATTTCAACTCCATATCCTGCAGCAAAATCGTCGCATTTGGTGAGCATCTCTATCTAAATACTGCTAATTGAAGTCGATCTATCTAAATTGGAATGCGAATTGCTTTAATTTTTGTGTATTTATGTTTGGGATAGATATGACCAGAATCAAAATTTCGACCAATGTTTACTCTAGATCGTTACATGTGTAGATTGGATACGCATATTATGTGTTTGAGGAAATACCTGCTTTAGAAGCTAATTATGAATTGTTACTTTGTAACTGTGATTGGGGATCAAGTGATCATAGGGTGATTTTGTTTTCTCAGATATCTATTTGCGATACACAACTTGTAAACCCTAAGTTTTTTTTTTTTTAAATCAATTGGTAATCATGTTCAATTTGTTGAAATCTGCACATTGCTTTTCGATGGTCAGTATTTTCCTATTTCCATTGTTGCGATAGCTTTCTTCTTACTGTTTCTGGAGTTGAAATGATCCTGAGTTTATAGTAGTGAGGTTGGAGAAGGTAGGCTGGCAGATTTTTGGATCTTTTAGGGGTTTTTGTGTGGCCTTTTTCCCAACTAGCACAGTAGAGCCAGCTCAACAAGCAAATAAAGGTCATGACTTTAGACTCCTTCCCATAGGTTTCTCACGGCCACTGGGGATTTTACTAGCTGTTATCTTCAGGTGTGTGCAAGCTGACTCGATTACTAACAGTTACAAGAAATAAGTTTCTTGAACATGTGGTTGTGTTTGAGAGTTAAAATTCATTGCCAACAGGAAGTGTGTAATGATCGTTTTAAAATAACTGTGATGTGAATGATCTATTGTGTGGTCACATTAAAGTAGTTTATTCCCATATGGTGGAATATAGTTTGTGTTGCTCAATTAAAATTTAGACTAAATGAGCCTTAATACTAAAAATCCAAATGTTTGAACTCCATGCTCTTCATACCACCTCTATGAAATCATATTTTTTTGCTGTATTATTTGTTTTGAAATCGTCTTTTGCTTTTGATTCACGTTGCAGGTTCTGTGAATACGAATACCAAATTCAAAGAAAATGAGTGGAGACGGGCATCAGAATGAACAAGACAAAGGGCTGTTCGGTAATCTTGCTGGATATGCTGCTGGAGGTGGGCACTACCCTCCACAGCATGGTGGGGGGTATCCTCCTCAAGGAGGGTACCCTCCACAAGGAGGATACCCACCGGCTGGTTACCCCTCATCTGGTGGATACCCTCCCGCTGGTGGTGGATACCCTCCTGCAGGATATCCTCCCTCTGGCGGTGGCTACCCTCCGCAAGGCTATCCACCAGCTGGGTATCCTGGTCAATCAGCTTCACACCATTCAGGAGGTTAGTTGCTGTTGTGACCACTAACGCCACAAATACTTCATTGCAACTGAATTTCACGTGCTCTTTGTTTCCTATTTCTAATTGTAGTGCCATATTAGTTATTAGTTCGCTTGTGCAATATATACCCCACTTAAGGAAATGTGAAGTTAGTTCACTTGTGGTATATTAGTTATTAACCGTCTTGAAGGTTGACAGTTAACTGGAGCTCACTTGTAGGCAGATGATAACCAAGACTTCAATGAATAAAAAGCATCTCTTTTTGTTAAATATAAAGACCCTTCACATATTCAACCAAAGTATTGTGAACATAGCTTTTCCTGTTTAGTTCTTAAAGAAAATAAACTGTATTTACCTACCACAGTCTAGGTTTGGTTTGGTTTGGTTTGAAAATGACGATGATGGGATATATTGTGTACGTTTGATTTGGTTTTAGAAATGATACTGATGGAATTTGTTGATTATCTTTAAAACAAGAGCGCTATACGCCATCTTTAAACTATGAAGGATTAGTGATAATGATTGCTGAAAATTGTTGGTTTAGGACATGGACCTGGTATGGGAACCGTGCTAGCCGGGGGTGCAGCTGCTGCTGCTGCTGCATATGGAGTTCACCAGCTAACTTCTCATGGTCATGGCGGCCACAATGTGTCTCATGGAGCCCATAACATGATGGGTCCAATGGGACACTACGGTGGTGGCAAGTTTAAGCATGGTAAGCACGGTGGTGGTAAGTTCAAGCATGGAAAGCATGGGAAGCATGGCAAGTTCGGTAAGCACAAGGGCAAGTACTCCGGCTACAAGAAATGGAAGTGATTTTCATTGAATCATGCGAATTGTTTGGATGATCCTACCCTGGTTCGCTCTTTTCGGGCATACTATATACATGATTCAATATGTTATGAAATGATTGTAAGTTTGAAAGCGTTTATAATAAAAACTTAAAGGTTATGATTTAAGTTGATTCAGTGTTAAATGCGAAATTGATAAATGGATAAATTTAAAAACTGGTAAAACTGGTTTTCAATTTGATGCTTACCGGTATCCCCCGTTGATATGCCCTAGCGGTAGGGGCGGGTAATCAAATAAGAGGTCGGGGTTTTGAATTTTGAAATCGTATACATCACACCTACGTGTCGATAGGGAGAATGCAATTTTCCTGTTCATGATGACCGTCGGACCAATGCGGTTGGACGCTCCAGAGAGTGGGTTTAATGGAACAAATACTCGTTCAGCTATATTGGAGTGTTTGTTTATAGCTTATTGATTAAGTCTGTGGCTTAATTAATAGGCCAAGTTCAAAACTATCACTTCTTGTGAATGGTCCATGATTTATATGAAATAGATGTTTTGCATGAACCTTGTATATTAAGGGGTTGTTTGTTTTTTTTAAAAAACCTCTTAATGACTCTTAAGTCTGAATCGTTCAGACCCTTTTACACACCCCCTCTTATTAATCATAACTAAAATAAGACTTCAGACTTTAGACCTCTTAAAAAACTAACGGCACCTAAGAGGACCTGAAATGTCTGAAACCGGTTATTTTGCTTATTTCGATCTAAGCCAATTTGATATGATCTATATATACGAACCAACAAATTGTTAAAACTGATTTATTAATTCAATTGGCTATCTAATAAATTAATGTATTTTAAATGAATTATATAGTTGAGTTACTCTAACTCTGTTTCATTGAGTCTTTAATACCAATATTCTAAAGATATGACCATGTATTGACGAACAAAAGTTGACTCACAAAAAAGTCAACCAATTACGAACAATTATTAACCCGTTACATTAGAAATTATATAAAAATGATATAGTTATTTGATTCAATTCCTAAATAGCCTACACGAAAAGTTCTACTGATCATTGAGTTGTACAGTTTGAACCGTTTTTCTTGTTGACGAGAGCGTCAACCCGGTGAGTCAGTTGGGTTGGATTTATAAACATCGACTCATACTTTGAAAAGTTGAAAATAATCGTATTAAATAATAGCGTATACTTATCCAATTTTTATTTTGATCATTGAAAGATAGATATGCCCCGTACTTTAAAAAAACGCACGTTACTCATCTCGTTATGTGTTAACCTTCAATTGCCGACATAAAAGCTTTACGGATTAATGTTGTTTATACATATAGAATCCTATATATATATATATATATATATATATATATATATGTGGCTGAAGTTTTACGCGTTTGATTGTTTTGGAGAACAAATTCCAACATCAAGTCATCCTTATTCCTACGATAAAGATATGCTCATATATATCCCCATACTCGTAAAGTCGAATCGTGTTGATTCGGGCCTATTCTTTAGACCCGGAGAAAGCCCGATCAAGGCCCAATCTGCCCGGTTATTATACATCTATATGAAATATGATAATTTTGAAATAAATATTTGTATGAACAAGGGATGATATGTGATTTAGGACAAATAAAATAAGAAGGTTAAATGTGTTTTAACTGTAAGAAGGTAACGGAAGAGGAGATTAAGAAAACGATCATGTGAATCATGTAAAAAGATTAGTATAGCAAACTTTCAGTTCTTTTTATTTCTTAAATATTTTTCTTATAAACGGGTTTTCAATCTACATTTGAGGTATTCTTTCACATGTTATCTTTTTCATTTGAGGCTAAGTTATCGAATAAGATATATTTGTTTCACAATCTGAAACTTTTTTACGTGTATTTTTGCTTTATGAAACGTGTAAAAGTTTCACGTTGTGAAACAAATATGTGTTAATCAATACTTTAAATCGTAGTCTTAGATCAAAAAAAGTTCATATGGCATAATACATGATGCCATTTGCCGGACGAGTGTACCATTAAAGTGGATTAGAGGTCTGCAAAGTCGTCCGATGTCTTTTTAACTGAATTCCACCATTTCAACGCATTTTTTTAAAGTTCTTGGGGTTGACTTCGAGAGATCTTTTTTTTTTAATTTTTGGTTGATTTTGAGGGACTTTTCCCCTTTTTTTGGTGACTTCGAGAGACTTTTCCGATTTTTTTTCAAAAGAATTTATTAGCTCTTTTGGTTGATGCCCTTGAATTGAAAGTGTAACATTTACGTATTTTATAAACTAAAAAAATTCTACTTATAAAAATCGGTTGAGTGAGTGCACATGGGAATTTCATAGCATCTGATGATGCACTCATTCTCATGGTTTGTAACCTTTTTTGAGAGTCTCACAAGATTAACGTCTATAGTTAAATTGACGTCTTAACATCCACATCATCAAATCTATACTATATTATAAAGCACGGATAAAAAACTTTTAAGTACAAATTATTAGGTACAAGGTATTATCATTTTATGCAAGATTTTAAAAATATCTTAATTTACAAGTATCAAAGCATAAGATACATATTACTACTGCAGACTTCTAACACCCACCAATTTAGTATGTACAAGACATTTCTTTTTAACAGACATTTTCATGTATCACTATTAATTAATATATTATATTACTATAATTTTGTTTTAATTATATTATTAAATATGTAATTGGTTATTTTTTCTAGATGTTATTAAAATATATAAGGTAATAATTAAATTCTAATAAAATACTTAATTTTTTTATATAAAAAACATTATATTATTAAGCCTAAATTAAACAAATTTATAAAAAAAAAACATTATCACATTCTCAAAACCATCCAAAATCGTACTGTAAATCGACAAAAAAATAAAATGAAACATTAAAATCGTGATGTACTTTTGCTGCATTACACGAGTACGCTTCTAGTTATCTATACTAAATATTAAAATTCTTAAACGGTTATTGAAAAAAAGGAGTTATTGGAAAACGGTTTTTGGAAACCTATTAAAATTAAATTTTACATTTACCACCCTTACAATTAATTATTTAATTTACGTTATATCCCTTGTTTTTTCATTTTTCATTTTACACCCTTATCATTTTAATACAAATAATCGTATATAAACAAAAATGCAATGAAAAAATATGTTTCTTTTTTTACAAATTATATAATTGTAATCGTCTCGTCAATACCTTCAAAACGAGCCTAATATTGAATATTTTTTAATTTAACTGTACTATTAAATATCAACGAATTAAATTGTTTTATATAAAAAATCTAAAACGGTTATTATACAATCTTTTGTACAATAACATTTATCACCCTTACAATTAATTATTTAATTTACTTTATATCCCAAAAAATTCTAAAACGGTTATTGCAATAACATTTACCACCCTTATAATTACTTATTTAATTTACTTTATATCCATTACTTTTTCATTTTTCATTTTACACCATTATCATATTAACACAAATAATCGTATATGAACAAAAATGCAATGAAAAAATACGTTTCTTTTTTTACAAATTATACCATTAATCGTCTCGTCAATACCTTCAAAATAAGTCCAATATTAAATATTATTTCAATTTAACCGTACTATAAAATGGTTATTTTTAAAATTCAATGTTACATTTACCACTCTTATAATTAATTATTTAATTTATATCCTTTGTTTTTTTCATTTTTCATTTTACACCCTTATCATGTTAACACAAATAATCGTATATGAACAAAAATGCAATGAAAAAATACGTTTATTTTTTTACAAATTATACCATTATAATCGTCTCGTCAATACCTTCAAAACGAGCCCAATATTGAATATTCTTTTAATTTAACCGTACTATAAAATATAATGAACATCTACGAATTAATTTGTTTTCTATCTATACGTTTTATTTTTTTTCAGCGTTAGCATATTAAAAATACATAATCGTAGACAACTAAAATATATTAAAAATACGTTTCATTATTATTATAAATTATATTATTATAATTTTTCCGTCAATAATTTTAATATAAACTAATTATTGAATACTTTTATGTCTACCATAAATATGTAACATTATGTATATACTTTCTATATCTATATCTATACTATTATATTAAAATTGTAAAACGGTTATTTTCAAGATTCAATATTACATTTATCACCTTTACAATTAGTTATTTAATTTAATTTATATATCTTGCCTTTTCATTTTTATGTAAACACAAATAATCGTATATAAACAAAATGGAATAAAAAAATACGTTTCTTTTTTACAAATTATACCATTATTAGAAGCGTAATCGCGCAATGCAGCGAGATAAGGACGAAGAAATACAAACTTAAAATGAAACGTTGTTCTTATTTTGATTTCGGGATGTTTCGCAAGCGGATACATACCTTTGTCAATTGTTTCTTCGATTTCACAATTTTTCGCGCCACATCGTGCGCGGGTATTTGCCTAGTATACAAATAAAAAGAATTAAACGTTTGGTTACCTCAAATAAAAGGAAGATAAATAAATTAGCATTTTAACAATTTAACACATGTTTTATTCTCCATTAGTAAAGAACGCGTGAATCAAATAAAGAGGGATTCCCGCCTTCCTATATAACACTCTCCCCCTCTATATCATAATCTCATTCAACCTCCATCAACCTTCAAGCTTCATTTGGTTAGTAATCATCATCTCTCTAGTTTTTTCTTTTTTTCCAATTATGCCCTTACATACTATTCTACCGAAATGACTAAAAACTCCCTCCTCCTTAAAAACCCTAAATATGTTTATTCATTTTCATTGATGAACTCTTTATTTTTATTACTATTTATTTTAATATGATGAAATGTATTAATGATTTGTTTTTAGGTATATTATGTAATGTTATAATTAAGTAATTTTTTGACACGTGTCCATTTTGGTCATTTTACATTTTTCAATTAACTTATCAGCTAGTTTTTGTAAAATATAATTATAGTTTATCAGCTAACAACTAACTTTTAAATGGGTGTTTGGGATTGCTTATTTATGGTGCTTATTGACTTATTCCGGTGTGGTACCGGTAATAAGTCATTTTTAGTGTTTGGGTGGGAAAAATAAAAAAAATTGTTTATACCGTTGTCAAACCGATGAAAATGAGTTATTCATAAGTCATTTTCTTGTGACTTATCAACTTATTTGAAACAACTTATGAATTTCTTGGTTATTTTACATGTATAAGCAATCACAAACACCCCTAAATAACAACTTATTAGCTTATTATGTTTTGGTACCACAGTAAACTAATCCAAACACTTTTCATAAAACTTCTTTTTGTCACCAAATAAGTTGTTAAACACTTTAAAAAAAAACATAAGTTGTTTTAAATAAGCAATCCTAAACACCCCCTAGTTTGCAAAATATAGCCTTAGCTTTACCTGATTAAAAGCTATTTTAACTTGGTGATACTTGAACCATTTATCCTCTATATATGTTGGAATCTCTTTTTTCCTCTTTTGGAGAGTAACCTAACGTGGTTCCATATATTCTCACATGATATCAGAGCCAATGTCTACACTGTGTACACGTCTTGCCCCTTCTCGACACTTTGTGTCCATCTAGGCTCCATTTGAGTGGACATGCATGTTGGAGTCGCATATCGGCTAGGCCTGAATCATTTCTTCTCCATATATTCTCTGTTGGAGTCGCATATCGGCTAGGTCTAACAGAGGTTGTTCCTAAGTAATATTCTAAAGAGAGAATGAATAATCATGTTGTGGTAATTGTCCATTTTCAGATATATATTGGCAAAGGAACATCAATTAATTAAGATGGGTAGTGGGTATAATGGGGAGAAAGGACTGTTTTCTCATATTGGTGGTGGATATGGGCATTATCCTCCACAACAACATGGAACATATCCTCCTCCTCCTCAAGGTTATGGTTATGGTTATCCTTCTCATCAACCCACTTACGGTGGATATCCGCCACCAGCCACCGGTGGTTATCCTCCCACAGCCTACCCAGGTTCATCTGCTCCATATCATCATTCAGGTAATTACTTTTTTTACTTCTGCCAAAACCTATTGCATATATATTTCTTAATTAATTGCCACCATTATCATTGCTATCAAATATCCTTATTTTAATCATGGTTAAAATAAAGTGGGTCCATTAAAATTAAAATCGGGCTTATAGGACATCGACTAAATCATTAAGGTGCCGTTTGTTTTTTAAGATGTCTAATGTTTGAAGACTTATTTTAGTTATGATTAATAAGAGGTTGTGTGTAAAAGTGTCTGAATGATTCAAACTTAAGAGCCATTAAGAGGTTTTAAAAAAAACAACCCCTAAGTGTCATAATAGACTGTTATATTGGACTTAAGTCTACAGGACCATATACAATAAAATGTTCTATCTAAAAGTGTTGTAACAAGTTTATAGGAGGCTTTTGGACATCTTAACAAGTTTTTTATGATACTTTTAGAATAAAATGTTTTATTAATTATTTTACAGGACACTTTTGAGAAGTGTCCTAAAAACACATCTTTTTATATGACATGTTTTTTTATAAGACCTTTTTTTCAAATATTGTTTTATGAAATAGCTAATACGACGCTTTAATTTTAAAAATACCCTAAAAACCTTGTTAAGACACCCAAAAACGTTTTATAAACCTATGGCAACATTTTTAGATATGACGTTTTATCGTTGGTTCTATAAACTTTTGTCCAATAAAACAATTTATTGAGACACTTGGACAAATTTGGCATCTTATAAGTCCAGTTTTGTTGTAGTGCTTTATATCAGGATACATTATAAGTCCAGTTTTGGCATCTTTTTAGAGGATACTTTTTATATAAGATATTTTTTCAAATAATGTTATACAAAAAAATTAATAGGACGCTTTATATCAAAATTGTCCTAAAAAATTGTTTGGACGTTCTATAAACTTATTACAACACTTTAACACATGACGCACAATTATATGGTCGGTCGTATAAACATAATTAGTTTTATAAAGCAGTTTATTATGACACTTTAACATTCTAGTTGCGTTTTCCTAAAAAAAACTTTTATCTTTTATTATTTGGTTTTAGATTTGTATATATATAGAAATTGGCCACATTTATTTGAGAATGATAAAAAGTTGAGAACGTGGGAATGACAAAAAACGGTTGAACAAAATATAATAATATGAATGTTAAGTTAAGTTAAAAATAAAATAAAATAAAATGTTTGTTTTCACTTAAAAAAATTAGACATCTTATAAACCAATTTTTGTTGTGGTTCCAAATTTAGTTATATTTACCCTAAAAATAAGGGGAATCTTTTTGTTTTAAAACAAATGGTTGCAATCAACTTTTTAATCACATCCCTTTGATATCACCTCATCATTGAGATCTATTCTCACATTCTTAACTTTTTTTTTTCTCATTTTCATTTGAATCTTTGTCACTACAACAAATTCGGTTGATAAAATGCCATACATATATATATATATATATATTATATATGTCTAAGGGACCGTTTACAAAGCGCTTACCGGTAAAATTCAACACTATCACTTACTTACCGGGTAAGATTTTAGTCCACCAAAATGGTATAGTATCTAACAATTTTCCCGGTAGGTGCTAACCGTAGTAAGAGTATTCACTCTCACTTACCGGGCAAAACTCTCTGTCCTTGCCTTAGTTCTTACCGGGTAAGATTCTTACTCTTTGCCATATTCATCCGGTAACGTAATGTGACTTTGAAACCGCTTACCCGGGTAAGCGTTTGGTAAACGGCCCTAAATGTACTAAAAGATTCCTTTATAGAACTTAGGTTTATAAGAGCAAACAATTGTGTGTACTATGTAAAGATGTTACAATAAGTTTATAAGACGTTTTTGGACGTCTTAACAAATTTAGTTTAGGACACTTTCGAAATAAACTGTCCTATTAGCCTTTTAATATGAAACTTTTGAGAAGTGTGTCCTATAAACACACATTTTTTAAGGACAAATGTATTTACAAGACACTTTTTCAAATAATGTCACATCAAAATCAATATTGTCCAAAAAAAACTTGTTAGGATGTCCGAAAACATTCTAACAACTTATAGTAAAACATTAATTTCCATACGATACACAATTGTTGGTCATATAAACCTAAATCCTATAATACAGTCTATATTAACATATAGATATTTTCAACTTCCTATAAAATCGATTTTGTTGTAGTACTTGTTATATAAGAAATAAACATATATATATATATATATATATATATATATATATATATATATATATATATATATATCAATATGGTTAAGTTATTCGAAATCCTTGACATGCAGGACATGGAGGCAATGGTATGGGATTCCTAGCTGGTGGTGCAGCACTTGGGGCTGCTGCATATGGGGCTCATCATGTGCCTCATGGTCATGGGTATGGATCCCATGGTCATGGATCCTATGGTCATGGATCCCATGGCTATGGTGGTTATGGGCAACACCATGGTAAGTTCAAGCATGGAAAGTTTGGCAAGCATGGACATGGAGGCAAGTATGGAAAACACAAAATGTGGAAATGAGTTCGATTTGTTTGTGTTATATATATATATATATGCTTGCCCTCAGAGTTTGTTTCGAATGATTTTTATTCGGTTTCTTGTATGTTGTCGTTAGTTATTATGATGTTAGATGGCTTGTAACTACAACTCTTCGGAAAAGATGTTGATTTGGTAATAAAAAGGAAATAAGAGGGTAATTAAACTTTGTTAGAACCTTTGTGAATCCTTTTATTAGCAAGTTATTAATTGTATCATTTTATCGTTATAGATGTAACATGTAACAAAATGTGGCTTTTAGCCGGTTTTACATTGTGTGTAATGTTAAGTGTGGATCTTTGTGGCAACCCATGGCCAGGTGTGGGGCTAAAAATTATGATCAGGGTGGTCTTATTAAATATAATTATGTAAATATAAATAAAACAATATCATTACTCGAGACTTTGAAATTGTAACCCTCAGACTCTAAATACACAGTACTACAGAATAACTATATGTTATCCGGTTGTGCAACTCGGTCCTATTGAATAGGGGTCCATTATCATGCTCACTCTTTTGCCGTGTTTGTCTCCTACCTTCAACTTACCCCTTTAAAACCTCTATCTTAGCCACCGAATTTAGAGATGGCCAAACAGAATCAGTTGAGCCCTTAACCGGTTCCTACCGTTCCCAATACTGATTCCCGAAACCTTTACCAATTAATCATGCCTTAATTAACCGGCAAACTAACTAGTTGTGTTGTTTCTTTTAACCATATATTTTCTATATCTTATAAAAATTCTAATACAGTTTCTTGTAAAAAGCGGTTTCTTTGAAAGCCCACAATTGCGGCCCACGTCGTCTCCCTCTCCCCCTCAAAAATGGCTCATGATCATTCCAATTCCGTCTTCACCAACATCACTCGTGCACCTGAAGATTCTATCTTAGGGGTATCTCTTCCCTCTTTCCTTTCTTCTTTTCACTTTCAATGTATTTGCGTCTATATTAATTGATCCATCGTTCATCAAACTCGAATCGAATATGAGTGATCAAATTCATATCATATGCTCAATTTCTGATCAACATTTAGATTTTAGTGATCACGATCTTCACACAAACATGGTTTTGAGTTTTTCAATCGTGTGAAGATGATTATAGTTTGCGAAATATATTGATCATCCACTATTTTGAAATTAGGTATTTTAGGGTTTATGGTTTTTCTCATAAACAGGTTACCGTTGCTTACAACAAAGATTTGGATCCATCGAAAATGAACTTGGGTGTTGGTGCTTATCGAACTGAGGTAATTAATTTCAGTATTTTTTTTAAAAAATTCGATTATGATTTTCAGAATTTATGTAATTATTCAAGTGAATTTTTGTTTGGTTGATTGTTATTGATAGAAGAAAAACCTTTGGTTCTGAATGTTGTGAGACAGGCTGAGCAAAAGCTTGTGAATGATCCGTTTAAGTGACTGATTCTCCACCAACGTTTGCCTCGACCGCGTTGACACCGATTTGATCTTCTCCGAAGCCAACAAAGCCATTGGCCGACCTGAGAAAGTAAATCCTCTCTTCCTTCTCTCTATCACCATCCTATTGATAAATATTTCTGCTTTTAGTTCGTATGCATATAAAGAATCGTTCAATGATTTGCAGGTCCTAAATTCTATAACTTGCCGGTGAGTGTATTTTTTGCATGTCTATGAGTTGAACTTGAACTCAGTTGTGATTATGATTGAGCTGTTATTGATGAAATTCAGGTGTCTGAGGTACTAATAGGATCATGCAGTCCTTAGGACACCTAAACATTCTTTGACTCACCTGAATCGGGAGGCACAAAACCAACATGTCACTGCATTCATTCTCTCAGAAAGTGGAATGGACAAAAGCAAAAGGAAGCATTCATATTCTCTAGAGAAAAGGGGAAGTGTGGGCGGTTTACAGGACCTGGTCCCTAAGAAAATACTCCAGAGGATGTAGTACACAAGTACGACATTTTCATCCGCAAAATTAAGATTTTGAAGGCTCCCAAGTTTGACTTAGGCAAATTGATGGAGGTATGTTACTATATCTTATCATCTTTACTCATATTTTTTGCTGGTCTCTAGTTTATCTTAAAGATGCATGTAAAGGCTATCCACATTGATCGTTGTGAATGCACCAACATCGTCTATTTGTTGATTTATTTCTGGTTTACAACCATCCCGTAAGTTTAGTCAAACTATTTTTTTCAGTCAACGCATTAGTACTAAAATATGTAGATCCATTTACTTGCTTCTACCACTCCTATTAGCTACCAAGTTAACGATTTCTTTCATCAGTTTCTGTTTTTTCAAGTTTTAATTGGCTAACTATGATAGCCAAGGAGGATTTTCAACAGGCTGTAGTTTGATTTTGGATTGATCTGTAGTGAAAGTTGTGGTCGGGTTATATTATATAAATGTGGTTAGATAATGTAAAATAACTTAATTGTGAGAGGAAATTAAACATAAAATATGGAAAAATCGCTCTAAATCTAACAAAATTCTTCCATTAACTATCCTATATTTACACCATCGGTATCAAGGAAACTCTTAAATCGAAAGAGAAAAAAGAATACAATAATTAGGAAAAGGATTTGGTGGATCTTAGCTTATCTTCTAAAGCACACACAAGTTGATTTACATGAAGAAGTCAATACAAATGTTAAGTACTATACTCTATCTATCCACACATAAAATAATCATACATGGTTGTTCAGGCAGTGGAAGGTTTAACCAGGGGCTTGGTAAAGAAAAATCATGACCTTATGTGGCTATCATTGATATAGAGACAGAGACATGGCTATCGATTTAACTTCTTTATCCGAGCCTGCACCTTCTTGGTTTACTCCTAAAAGGTACACTATGTTTATTTCCTTTTCTTCTTTTAGGTTCTTGATTAATTGAGAAGAAACCTAGCTAAACTTTTTTTTTGGGAAGGGGGGGGTGGTCACATAATATTTTATCTTTCTATAAATGTTGAGGGTTATATGGGTTTTTGGTTTCATTGGCAAGATTTAGTAATTGGTTCAACAATTTTATCTATGAGATGAGATTCCTAGCTAAAATCTTGGATTGCATCAAAGTGGTTGATGAAAATAAGGCTGAAATGGGATTAGTTTGAAACAATTATTTCCAGTGGCAAGGGCACACTCACATGTGGTGATCATGCCATTTTCTATTTATTCCTACAACTGATTTTTCTCTATGTGTTTCAGCTAAAATATTGTAACTGTTGAGTGTCAGATGATCTTACTATCAACTATAATATTGAATGGTCATGTAATAGGAATGCTTTCAGCGATGATGGAGATACAGAAAGTTTGTAAGCCCTCTTGGATCATCCTCCACCAACAACAAAAATAAATCCATAGTTCATTTGAAGTGCAGGCTGTTGAGCATTAAGACTATGATGGTGTGTGCACAATTCTTTACAGAAATCAATAATTAGCTCCAATAATTATGATGTGTGTTGTGATATCTGTTACCTTATGGCTTATAACATCATTCTCGGATGTTTTCTCTACCTTTGTTGTTCTGCAGGGGTGATGACCTTACCAATTTTAGAGACGGTGTCATATCATCTGCTTTCATGGTTGGACTTCTTATTGCATCTCCAATATTTGCATCCTTGGTCAAGAGGTAATTTTCCTTTACTAACTCATTACCCACCCTTTTTGGCAAATGGCAAAAATGGAGAGGCCTGTTGACGAGCCGATTGCTGAAGAAAGCGAAGTTATTGGTGCTTGAATGATAATCGTTTTTTCACCTTTTTCTATAAACTTGAAACAAAGATGTTGGTTTTGTGATAGAGATTAGAGTTGATATTTTGGTTTAAAGTTGGATATGCAATTTTTTGTAGTTGAGTACCTGATTTATTATGACAAGCAAGCTTTGCCATGGTTTCAGATTATTTGGTTTAATCATCAAATAAAATCTCATGTCTCCAAATTTTATGTTCACTTCAAAGAGAATTAAAACATAAATTAAATAAATTTATATTGGATGAAACAATTTTCTCTCTCTTATGAAAACATAGAAACTTGCTTTCTTGGAGTATTTTTAACTGTTTCTCCAAAAATAGAGAAAAAGAGATTTTTCGACCAAGAAAATAGTTGGATTTAGTCACTGGATTTGGATTTTTCGTCCCTGTGTTCGAGCATCAACACCATCACCAACACCTTATTCCCTAAAAACCTAACTCCAAACTCACTTCCTAGTTGAAGATTTAGTGTAACCTTCAAACTCATTTCCTGGATTTAGATTTTACTTCAAACAAAGTTCCTAGGTGAAGCCTTAGTGTAACCTTCAAAAGGAACCCAGAAACCCAAATCATATGGACCTTTTACTCTAGCTCGATCCAAAGGAAACCCAAAAACAAAATCGATCAAGAGATAGGAGCTCAGAGTTTCTGGAGGTATCAGTGTGTGGTTTGCAAGTGGAGATGGGGAATGGCAGAGATGAAGGTCGACGGGGACCGTCACTTCACCGGAGTTTGGGGGTTGTGTTTAAAGGGACGATATGTGTGTGTGTATATATATACACGAAATATATAATGTTATATAATAAATCAATATAATAAAATGTATGTATATATAATATTATATTTGTTGTAGGACAAGTGTGTCATCGTCTAAAGGATATGACGATAAAGATAAAGATAGAGATAGAGATAAGTATATCAGAGTTAGATTAGAACTGAAATATCTCATAACTATCTACTTGTAACTCCTTCCTATTTAAAGGGCTTTTGATTAATGAGAATTACAGATTTCTTCTCTCCATTTATTGTTGTTATATTTCTTTCTTCCTTTAACAATATTGTGTTTTCTTTTGTTTTGTTTAATTTTATTAAAAGAAATTAGCAAAACAATGAAAAAGACAAAAATACCCTTGGCTTTGACAGAGATTATTAACGAAGTTAGTAACCAGGACCACTTTCAGAGCGAAATGCAAACAACAAGGACAATTTCTAGACTTATCAAAGTTCAGGTCCCACTTTCAAACTTTTCACTAAACCTCAGGGACCAAATTTAGAGTTTACACATATAATGAAATATGATATAAATATAAATAGGATTAGGTTCATTTTGAGAAATGTTAAAAATATGAGAAATAAAGAAATGATCCTAGCCCTTTATCTAGTCAACATTTGCGACTTTAACCGTGAAACAACGGATAATTTCTTGTGTGGTCTGTAGAAGATAGAGGGGTAGTTTCGTAAAATATGCGGGACGAGTTCATATTTTAACATGAATGATTCACATATGAATTATATGTTCATATATGAACTAGTGTAATTCACATATGAACTCTTTTAACTGATTCATATATGAACCTTTGTGATTCATATATGAATTAAACGTTCATATATGAATCAGTTAATTAATTCATATGTGAATCACAAAAGTTCATATATGAATCTGTTAAGTAGTTCAATTGATTCACATATGAACCTACAGTTAATTAGTTCATATGTGAATCAGTTAATTGATTCATATATGAATCAATTAAAAGAGTTCATATGTGAATTACACTGGTTCACATATAGTTCATATGTGAATCATACAAGTTCATATATGAACTCGTACCGTGTATTTGTAAAAACTACGAAATTGTCCTTATATTTTTGGAATAACCGCAACTTTTGACCAATCAAAGACGCAATATTTGATCAGTCAAAACCGATCTTGACCGAATGAAAGACTAAGATTACTTCTCTATTTCTCATGTATTTTGCATTTCTCAAATGAACCTTTCCCTATATAAATATATGTTATATTTTATATATAAATTAAATTTTATTGTTTAAACAGAAATAAGAGGAGAATGGAAAAATCCAAAATACCCTCAATTAATGGCTTAAAGTTAATGTTCGTTAGAAGGAGATATCAAATTCAAGTGGTTTTGCAAACCATAATAGCTAAGTTGTAGTTTTTAAAAGAGTAAACTATGATTTTTGTAACACCCATTTTTTTTCTTCATAAGTGTTACTTAATCTAAAACAATTCTCCAAATTACTCCAAAATAATGGCTAAATTAAAACCGTTTACAGCGGAAGACTTTAAAATAATAAATATGTAACTTAACTGCTAATCCGTCCCATAACGAATTGCATTACAAATTTATCTACCATAGATGTCGCAACATAAATATTGAACTTAAATAGGCTAGGCGACTCTCTATGTGTGCCATTTTTCCCTCGTCCAACCTGAAACCTTCAATCCCTGATATGCATACTATAATCAGCTTATAAAGCTCAGTAGTTCATGGTTTGCGTGAGTGAAATCATATCTTGTCACACATATCAAACATGCAAACTTCGCATAAAATAATATTCATTTTCTGAAATATACAACACCTAAAGAAACGAGACCTCATAATTGTCTCCTCGAGTAAAGACTGATAAGTTGCAAGCATTCCCTAGGTGTGTACGGCTCACCTATAGCCAATAACCCATTACGGGGTCGTGCTTCCATGTCACAGGAATTCCCTGGTATGTACGGCTCACACAGAGCCAATAATCCATTCCGGGGTCGTGCCTCCCCTTAAGTGTGACAAACCAAACCGACATCTCATACTCCAAACCATGCACCATTTGTACAATATAAACCAACTGAAAAATCCAAGCATGCTAAATACGTTAAAAACCGGAAAACAATTAGCATGCATGTTCCACAAAACTCCACATATATGTAAACATATACCAATGACATTATTTAAATCATTATCATGCATAACATTCACCATAAAAATCATATAATGCTCAAAATAAATTTGTACGTAGGTATGCATCCCAGTGTAAGTCTCATGAAGACTCACCTGATTGCGCGTAAATCGGCTACTTATAGCTCTCATCTGAAAACCTACACATTTCATACCACCAAGTCCAATTAATGACTTAATTCTCCAAAAATCAATTTAGGGTCCAACCCGACCCGACCTAAAGTCAACTCCAACTTTGAGTCTCAAAACCCGTTCCAAATAGCTCAATACGACCTCATCAATAAAATCCATGTGGGTCAAACGAGCCATAAGTCAACCCTTGGTCAACTCTGTCAACCCCAACCAACTATAATCAAAACCCACGCCTATAACTCGATGACGTCTCAAAACGTCAATTTAACCCTTCTAACATATTATAAATCTCCACTCCGAATTAAAGTGTCCCAATAGTTATTTTAATCCAATAACGACACTTTAATCTTATTATTAAAGTCATCTAAACAATTAAACGACTTATTATAAACACATCTCCTTAGGAAATATATAACTTATTTAAATCCTATAAAATCAAAAGTGCTCGATTATCATTCTCCATATTAAGACACTTTAAATCCTTTTTTTTAAGGGAATTTAATTAAAATACCATTTTTTGAAAAATCAGTGCCCAATATGCCCAAATCTTGTCATTTTTGCCAAAATACCCCATATGTCCGCATTTTTTCAAAAAACGCGGGGTGACACTGTTTGGGTCCGCGTGTGGGTAGAAACGGGGGTTGGGGCCGCGTTTCCACTGTTGAACGCGGACATGGGGGCTAAAACGCGGACATAGGCTCACATTTGTTAATTGAATTGTGATATTTAATATATATTTACATTTTATACCCCTATAATTATTTAGTTAGTTTACTTTATACCTTTTACTTTTCTATTTTTCAATTTTCATTTTCATCATATTAACACATAAAATCGTATATTAACTAAAATACGTTAAAATAATACGTTTTAATTTTAACAAGTTACACTATTATAATCGTCTCTTTGAAACATTCAAAATGAGTCTAATATTGAATATTTTTAGATTTAATTATTTAATTATATATCATATGTACTACATAAAACCTATGAGACATATGCATATGCTATTTTTCTTTTTACCATAAAACATAAAACATATTATATATCATATATACTACATATTTTTGGACATATTATTCATAATTTATGTTATTCTTCTTTTTACCATTTTACTAATAACGATATTTTTAGTCCAATGGTAGAATATCGTTATTTTTACTAAAATATCGTTATTAGTAAAATGGTAGAATATCGTTATTTTTACTAAAATATCGTTACTTTTAGTCCAATGGTATAATATCGTTATTTTTACTAAAATGGTAGAATAGCGATATTTTTAGTAGAATAACGATATTTTTAGTCCAATGGTAGAATATCGTTATTTTTAGTAAAATATCGTTATTAGTAAAATGGTAGAATATCGTTATTTTTACTAAAATATCGTTATTTTTACTAAAATATCGTTATTTTTACTAAAATATCGTTATTTTTAGTCCAATGGTATAATATCGTTATTTTTACTAAAATGGTAGAATACCGATATTTTTAGTAGAATAACGATATTTTTAGTCCAATGGTAGAATATCGTTATTTTTACTAAAATATCGTTATTAGTAAAATGGTAGAAAGAAGAATAACATAAATTATTAATAACTTGTCCAAAAATATGTAGTATATATGATATATAATACGTTTTATGTTTTATGGTAAAAAGAAAAATAGCATATGCATACGTTTCATACGTTTTATGTAGTACATATGATATATAATTAAATAATTAGATCCAAAAATATTCAATATTGGGCTCATTTCGAAGGTTTCGAAGAGACGATTATAATGGTGTAACTTGTTAAAATTAAAACGTATTATTTTAACGTATTTTAGTTAATAAACGATTTTATGTGTTAATATGATGAAAATGAAAAATGAAAAATAGAAAAGTAAAAGGTATAAAGTAAACTAACTAAATAATTATAGGGGTATAAAATATAAATATATATTAAATATCACAATTCAATTAACAAATGTGAGCCCATGTCCATGTTTTATCCCCCATGTCCGCGTTTTAGCCCCCATGTCCGCGTTCAACAGTGGAAACGCGGCCCCAACCCCCGTTTCTACCCACACGCGGACCCAAACAGTGTCACCCCGCGTTTTTTCAAAAAACGCGGCCAAAAAACGCGGACATAGGGGGTATTTTGGCAAAAATGACAAAATTTGGGGCATATTGGACACTGATTTTTAAAAAAAAGGGTATTTTAATTAAATTTTCTTTTTTTAAATCACATAAATAAATAAATGATTTATTGTAACCACCCATTTCGAGATAATTAAAACACCAAATCCCAAGTGTAAAATTATTTCAAATATTCCATAAATCTAAATACATAAGGTATTGCTTGAAATACCGGTTATTTAGTTGTAAGGGTATCTTGGTTATTTCGTAAAAACAAATAATCGAAATCGGGTCAAATTTGCTAGTTATAATTCCAAATAAAAATTATTAAAACTTCCAGAAAGGTATCGTGGCCGAAATCAAGTTTTCAGAACTCCAGGGATTGCAATGCAAATTATTGAAGCTTAGAAATCTAATAATAGTATTAGTAAAAATTCCATGAGACTAACAACAAAGTAACTTATTGGTGTAGTGGTTAATGCATCCCCCTCACAACTTGCAGGTGCTAGGTTCAAATCAAGCTCATTGTAAAATAATTTATTTTTAATAATTGAAAACAGACGCGGGTCGACCCTTGACCTGACCGCAACCCAGCCCACGCGGGTCACTTCTTGACCCGGTCATAACCCAACAGCCATTGATGCACGTTTTTTTTTGTAGTTTTAAGCTTCGTTTTCACTCGTTTTTGATCTTTTTTCTTTGTTATTGTTGGTGATTTTAGTGAAATCATTGGTCCATTTTGTGTAATTGGATTCACAAGATACTAATGGGGTTGATAGTTAAGCTATAACATGAGCTAGGAGGTGTGGAGTGCACACTCGTGTAAGCTAACTAAAACCCGGGATCGTTGGATGTTTATGTTTGGAGAGTTACCAAGTGGAAAATGCTGAGCACGACCCATGTTGTTTTCCTGTTATAAACGGCACGACCCGTGCCAAGTTTAGCATGACCCGTGCAACTTTGTTCATAAAATGAGCACGGGTCGTGCGGTTGTCGACAGAAAGTTTGGCACGACCCATGCGGGTTTTCTTCTTGAAATTGGCACGCGTCGTGCTTGGTCGACAGAAAGTTTGGCACGACCCGTGCCGTTTTCTTCTTGAAATTGGCACGGGCCGTGCATCTTCATCAGATTCGTAACTGATAAGAACTTTTGTAACCGCCAACATTAATGTCCACAATCAATCCCATTAATTGGGAAATTATTATCATTTATATTATAGAGTCGGTTACGATTCTCTAGGTGTTTAAATAGGATCGTTTTCTGCCTAAAACGATACCGGTGAATTGAGATTATACTCGAGTGAATTTCGTGATACCCAGGCAGAATAGGGTCGAAATATCACTTAAGGAAAGCGAGCTCTCACGCGATCTCACATTCTTATCCAAGTTCTGATCCGATCACTCCATCTTTTCTCTCTACCCATCGATTTCTGCACTACCCTCTAACAATCTTAAGTGATATTTTTTCGTGAGAGATGGCGAGTGATCAATCCGTGAGAGACATGACGACCAAGTTCACGAAACTGGAGAAGTTCGAAGGCGTCGACTTTCGGCAATGGCAAAAGAAGATGCACTTTTTGTTGACCACGTTGAAGGTCGTGTACGTGTTGAGCACGCTGATGTCGGAAGTGATGGAGGACGAGACGTTGGATATGACCCGGCGTCGCGACAATGTGAAAATGACGACTACATATGTCGCGGCCACATCTTGAACGGTATGTGTGACTCCCTCTTCGATATTTATCAAAATATTGAATCCGCTAAAGAGCTATGGGACTATCTTGAGTCCAAATACATGGCGGATGATGCTTCTAGTAAGAAGTTCCTCGTGAGTAATTTTAATAATTACAAAATGGTGGATTCAAGGCCTGTGATGGAGCAATATAATGAGCTCCTACGCATTCTAGGTCAATATGCTCAACATGATATGAAGATGGACGAATCCATCTCCGTATCGAGCATAATTGATAAATTGCCTCCCTCTTGGAAAGACTTCAAACATATGGTGAAACACAAGAAGGAAGAGTTGTCTCTTGTACAACTCGGTAGTCACTTGCGCATAGAGGAATCTCTTCGGGCGCAAGAGACTAAGAAACCTAAAATGAAAGAGGTTTCTGCACTTTCAGTGAACATGATGGAAGAGGGAAGATCCAACAACTTCAAGGGAAAACGCAAGTTCAATGAAGCCAAGAAAGGTCCCAACAAGAAGGTTAAATTAACCTGTTGGACTTGTGGGATGACCGACCATCTCAAGCGGGATTATCGGGTTATCAAGAATAAGAATGGAGCAAGCGCAAGTGGTGGTGGGCAAGGATCCAAGGATCAACACTCACGGCAAGGTCAGTTTATTGACTTTGGTTTTAATTCAAATTTGAATTATGTACCACTAATATCCAAATCATTTTATGTAAAGGATGATGATGATGTTTGGTGGATTGACATGGGTGCTTCGAGTCATGTGTGTAAGGATCGACGTTGGTTCACCACTTTGGAACCGGTTGAAGACGAATCCGTGCTACACATGGGGAACGAGTCAAATGCTCCCATTCTTGGACGCAAATTAGTTAGGCTAGAATTTAGTTCTAGTAAAATAATTGAAATTATTGACGTTTTGTTTGTAACACAAATTCGAAAGAATTTGGTTTCCGGTAGTACCTTGAATAAGTTACGATATAGGCAAGTTTTTTAATCCGGAAACTTTAACTTGTCAAAAGGTGGCTCTTTTGTAGGATTTGGCTATTTGATGAATGATATGTTCATGTGAAGTTTAAATAAAAAGAATTTTTTTTCGAATTCTATTTATGTTGCAAATGAAGTTCTTGTTGATTCCTTTTTATGGCATGCAAGGCTTGGTCATGTTAATTTAAAAGAATGGTTGAAATGTCAAAAGACGGTCTTATTCCGGCTTTCGACGTTAAAACCGAAAAATGTAGAACTTACATGTTGACAAAGATCACTAGACAACCGTTTCCTAATGTGAAAAAGGATTCATCGGTGCTTGAATTAACTCATAGTGATCTTTGTGATTTGCATTCAACTCCGTCTTTTGGTAGTAAAAAGTATGTCGTTACTTTTATTGACGACGCTTCACGTTTTTGTTATATTTATTTATTGCACTCAAAAGATGAAGCGTTAGAAAAATTTAAGATTTATAAAACGGAGGTTGAATTGCAAATGAACGGTTTAATTAAATGTTTACGCACCGATCGTGGTGGGGAATATTACAACCCCATGTTTTTCCAATCCGTAGGAATAATTCATGAAACTACGACGCCTTATACACCACAACAAAATGGTGTGGCGGAACGGAAAAATAGAGTTCTCAAAGAAATGGTGAACTCTATGTTATCCTACTCGGGATTGAGTGATGGATTTTGGGGTGAATCCATGTTAACGGCTTGTTATTTATTAAATCAAGTTTCCAATAAATGGAACAAGATTACCCCATATGAACTTTGGTTCAAGAAAAGGCCTAACTTGAATTATATTCGAGTTTGGGGTTGTCGAGCGATTGTTCGATTACCCGAACCTAAAAGGAAAACCTTGGGTGAAAAGGGTATTGATTGCATCTTTGTTAGATATGCCGAGCATTCCAAGGCATATAGGTTCTATGTTATTGAACCTAATGATTCTATAGCGATTCACACCGTTATAGAATCGAGAGATGCATTATTTTATGAGACTAGATTCTCTTTAATACATCGGCCAAAGGATCTTGTTCCAAATACTAGTGTAACTAGTGAGGTTGACGAACAAGCAATTGTTCCAACCGAATCTCCGATGCTTCGGAAAAGCAAAAGAGGAAGGATTGAAAAATCCTTTGGTCCCGATTTCCAAGTATACTTGGTAGAAGGATCAAGAGATGAAATTGGATCACAATTCTCTTACTGTTATAGTATTGAGGAAGATCCAAAATCATTTGATGAGGCTATGAAGTCTCAAGGTATTGCTTTCTGGAAAGAAGCAATAAATGATGAGATGGATTCCATCATGGGAAATAATACTTGGGTATTATCGGACTTGCCACCGTGTTGTAAACCTTTGGGATGCAGTGGATCTTCAAAAGGAAGATGAAAGCCGATGGATCAATCGACAAGTTTAAAGCTCGATTAGTAATCCAAGGCTTTAGGCAACAAGAAGGCATCGATTATTTTGATACCTATGCCCCGGTTGCAAGGATCTCCACCATTAGATTGTTGATAGCCTTATGAGCTATCCACAATTTAGTGATTCACCAAATGGATGTCAAAACGGCATTCTTAAATGGTGACTTGGAGGAAGAAGTTTACATGAAACAACCGGAAGGTTTTATTATGCCCGGTATGGAGCATAAGGTATGTAAACTTGTAAAATCATTGTATAGGTTGAAACAAGCACCCAAACAATGACATTAAAAATTTGATGAGGTTATCTTGTCCAACGGTTTTATGTTAAACCAAGCGGATAAGTGTGTATATAGCAAATTTGACACATCCGGTAACGGAGTAATAATTTGCTTATATGTTGATGACATGTTGATCTTTGGCACCGACCAAAATCAAGTTGATAAAACCAAAGAGTTTTTGTCATCAAAATTATCCATGAAAGATATGGGAGAATCGGAGGTGATCCTTGGAATAAGGATCAAGCGTGAGAACAAAGGGATTGCAATTACGCAATCTCATTACATTGAGAAAGTATTAAAGAAATTTAATTGCTTTGATTGTTCTCCGGTGAGTACTCCATTTGATCCGAGTGTGAAGCTTATACCCAATTCGGGTGAAGCGGTGTCACAACTCGAGTACTCAAAGGCTATTGGATGCTTGATGTATGCCATGACAAGCATTAGGCCGGATATCGCTTTTGCCGTAGGCAAGTTGAGTAGGTATACTAATAATCCTAGTATACATCATTGGCATGCGATAAGACGAGTATTTAAATACTTGAAGAAAACCATTAATTATGGTTTGTCATATGTCGGGTTTCCTTCGGTATTAGAGGGATATTCGGATGCAAGTTGGATTACCAACTTAGAAGATCACTCTTCCACGAGTGGTTGGGTATACTTGCTTGGGGGAGGTGCCATCTCATGGGCTTCCAAGAAGAAAACTTGCATCACGAGTTCGACTATGGAGTCAGAATTTGTGGCATTAGCCGCTGTCGGCAAAGAGGCGGAGTGGCTAAGGAATTTAGTCCACGAAATTTCGTTATGGCCGAAACCAATATCACCCATTTCTATCCGTTGTGATAGTGCGGATTTAGCCAAATATATAATGGCAAGTCTAGACACTTAGGTGTTAGACATAGCATGATTCGTGAGTTAATCACGAATGGGGTGATTTCGGTTGAATTTGTTCGGTCACAACAAAATCTAGCGGACCACTTGACGAAGGGGTTAGCTAGGGACTTGGTTCACAAGTCGGTGATCGGGATGGGATTAAAGTCCATTTGAATCTCTAACAGTGAGATACCCAATTACCCTCTAATACAACGTTAGAAGTTGACTTCAATGGGAAAGCTCACTCTAAGGGATTGGAGCACAAGATAATCATCCCAAGGTATGTGCTCGGTACTGCAAGCGAGGAGGTAATTGTTCTTTTGTAAAAATGCATGTGCAGGTGCATGCTGAAAGGAACTTCCTATATGAGTGCGAAGTGTGGCCGCTTCAAGAAGCTTGGACTTAGCTTTGATGCACCCACGAATGGATAAGGACACACGACCTCTATAGTATCAAGTTTAAACTTTAGAGAATCTTTTAAATTCATGTGTATGTTATTTTCTGGTACTCAAATGGGTTGAAGGGTTCAATCCATAGGACACCCGGATTCTCGAGTATTTGAAATGTGTAATGTACTAAGATATAAATTCAATCTTTTAGATATTTTCATTTATGCATGAGTTTGTTCCTATATTAATTGTTGTTTGTGAATCAAGGATTGCACTAAAATGGGGGAGGAATGTTGGTGATTTTAGTGAAATCATTGGTCCATTTTGTGTAATTGGATTCACAAGATAATAATGGGGTTGATAGTTAAGCTATAACATGAGCTAGGAGGTGTGGAGTGCACACTCGTGTAAGCTAACTAAAACCCGGGATCGTTGGATGGTTATGTTTGACGAGTTACCAAGTGGAAAATGCTGAGCACGACCCATGCCATTTTCCTGTTATAAACGGCACGACCCGTGCCAAGTTTGGCACGACCCGTGCAACTTTGTTCATAAAATGAGCATGGGCCGTGCGGTTGCTGACAGAAAGTTTGGCACGACCCGTGCGGGTTTTCTTCTTGAAATTGGCACGGGTCGTGCGTGGTCGACAGAAAGTTTGGCACGACCCGTGTCGTTTTCTTCTTGAAATTTTCACGGGTCGTGCGTCTTCATTAGATTCATAACTGATAAAAACTTTTGTAACCGCCAAAATTAATGTCCACAATCAATCCCATTAATTGGGAAATTATTATCATTAATATTATAGGGTTGGTTACGATTCTCTAGGTGTTTAAATAGGATCTTTTTCTGCCTAAAACAATACCGGTGAATTAAGATTATCCTCGAGTGAATTTCATGATACCCAGGCAGAATAGGGTCGAAATATCACTTAAGGAAAGCGAGCTCTCATGCGATCTCACATTATTATCCAAGTTCTGATCCGATCACTCCATCTTTTCTCTCTACCCATCGATTTCTGCACTACCCTCTAACAGTTATTTTTGCACCAAATCCTTGGTAATATTGTTACCAATATTTTGACATAAGAAACACAAATTTTCGTAAGAAATGAGTTCCATTTCCCCATTTAAAGTTTTGTTTTTTTCTTTAAAATCAAACAAACTTTAAACTTCAAAATCGATGCTTAAAACTCCAAATCTGAAACATAAAGCTACTGGGGTTCTATAAAACTCTCAAAAACGAAACTATAAACATAAAAATCACGAAGTTTGGTTGAGAATCTCACCTTGAATCGAAGAAAAATTGAAATGTTTGGCTCCAACTTCAAACTCAGATTTCTCTCTCAAAACTTAACGAAATTTCGAGTGGTTTGAACCCAAATGACCCTTAGCCGATGCTCTTCGATTATATGGAGAAAAACTTGGTGTATTAGTTGAAAAATTAAGCCAATAGGACGCCTCTAACAGCTATCATCGAAAGGTCAACTTCAAAGTCTGATTTTGAAACAGTTCTGTCCTTTTGGCAGAACAGGTCCTCCACTTTTCGAAGATAATACATTCGTCCCCCTCAAGTTTCTATCTTTTACATTCAACCCCCTGTCTTTATAATATCCTAACATTGTTGGTCCAAATGAACTTAAAACCCATTTCTTCATATGCAACTTCCATTAAAAGACAATACTGACCCTTCTTAACAAATTTCTTTACATTTTTTCTCCGATAAAACAAAACCCGTTTTATTTTATCTTATCTTCTTTTATTTTCCTCTTTTTTTTTATAAATAAATATTTGCCCAAATTTTTGGGGTGTCACAAATCTCCCCTACTTTAAGGAATTCCGTCCTCTAAATTATCTAATTGAAAACTCGTAGACTTTTAGTTGTCATCCACTATTCTGCTCTCATGTCATTTATAAACCTTTAATAAATTTTGGTCGGACTAGCAAGAGTCATATATTACACTTTAAACTTTTTGCTATCCTACTCAACATCTCAACGGATTCTTTTACATAAGTGGGCTCGTTGCTAAAGCTCAATAACTTCCAAATTTACACTAGTTAACTCATCAACTAGACATTTCATCAAATCAATGCTTGAAGAGTGTCGAAAATTTAAATTACAACTCTATTGGCTAACTTAGTTGATAGGCTACCCCATCAACTATTGCAACCAATTCTTCAGTCCAACATTCTTTAACTTAAAATTACAACTCTATTTTGCTAGCAGTAGAGGCGTAATCTTATTTCTTAGTCTTTTCACCTTTATTAGTGATGCTACTTGTATCACCTACAAGGTTTCACCAATGTCCGCATGACATTACAACTATCTGTAACACTCTACGAATTTAGACAAATAAAAATTCGTAAATTCAGCAATATAACATCTAAAATGCGAAGGTCCAAAATCCTGTAAATATAACTTTCTAAAAGGGTAAACCCCAAAATATAAGACAACTAAAACCCAAGATTAAGTGGGTTAGTTTGCACCAACAAGTAGTAAAAATTTAGAGACATACAAATACAACAACCTACTTAATCTAGAATTAATTTAAACTAGATTAAATTTTGGTGTTGCTATTCCACCAAAAATCTCTCTTCACACGGAAACCCAAAAGGCCGACACTTCAAGATCTCCTACGTGCCCGGTTGACAAGCTCAACAACCTACTTTTTACCACGAATGAGATATGTGAGAAAACAACAACCATAACAAGTGTTAGGACGAAGCCTAGGGAGATCTCATAATTTATATAAATCACAACATAA
Organism: Arctium minus; assembly: GCA_954870635.1. Classification (NCBI taxonomy): domain Eukaryota; kingdom Viridiplantae; phylum Streptophyta; class Magnoliopsida; order Asterales; family Asteraceae; genus Arctium; species Arctium minus. Next base: position 51,585,589 of record OX941094.1, read on the forward strand.
TATCATAAAGCAATATTCGTGTTACCGAATCCCTTTGTCTCACAATTATTGATTCCACTGTAACCATGTTCCCAACCTGAACATTACTATACAAGAGATAATACTTGAAAATACGGGGGAGACCCGTTTCCATCGGGGTGACATGTACACGGGAGTTGAGTCACCCATGATGTTATTAGATTACACTGTAACACCCGTAATTTTTGGTAAGTAAATGCCACCCGGACGTCTCTGTGACTTGTAACAGTGGGAGTTGTGTTGGGAAAGCATTATCTAAAGTCCCTTGGAGTATCGGGAGTGGTGGCATCGAAAAAGTTGGGTTTTGGGGCTCCGGAAAGGTCCCGCTACAATGCCCGACGACTATGACAGTGTCATAGTCGCACTGTCACAGTCGCAGAGAAGGAACAGAAGCCAGGGGGTGCTTGGCGACATTGCCAGGCGACATTGCCCAGGGCAATGTTGCTGGTCATTGTTGCACCAGTGGCCAGACTATTGTTAAGTCGCGATTTTCAGCCTTTTTCCTCATTTCCACTTCTCCAAACTTCCCCATTCTCTCCCAAATCATTTTCCCTTCTTTCCCCTCAAACTCTAACTCATTTTGGGTCAAATCCTTGAGCTCTTGAATTGTTTCATCATCAAGTGGTGAAGATTGGAAGCTAGAGTCAAGGGTTCACCATCTTCTTCTTCAACCTCAAGCTCCATGGTAGAGTTTTCTTGGTTTTCACCAAAACCTAAGTGGTAAGTTTATCCTCTCCATTTCTAAACCTTAATATAAGTTATAAATGCCTTCTTGATGGTTTTCTAGCTTTTGGTTTCTTAAATTTCGGTTTGTGATGGTTTAGGAGAAATTAGGTCAAAATTAGGGTTTTGGTCAAGATTGGGATTTTGATGTAATGTGTTTGGGGATCGATTCTAAATGGTTGAATGTGATTATTTATAGATGGAATTTGTGTATCTAGGTTTATGGAGGTTTTGACCTTGAAGATTCAAGTTTCCTCAAAGGAGCTCAAAGTGGTGTAAAATCTAGATTTAGCCTAAATCTAGCGAGGTGAGTTCAAGTTGATTTGTGAAAATGGTGTGCATGCCAAAATGTTTATTTTAAAGTGTTTATGTTTTGCATTAAAATGTTAACCGCTGATAAGTTTGGTTATTTGGAAGTGTTTAACTTTGCAAACTTATAAAACACCCATCTTGGGGATTTTTGAGTATGTTGTTGAATGCATCGAAATGAAAATGATTTGATGACTTATTTACCTAAATGGAAAGTATTGGGTAAGAATGCATTTTTATGATTGTTGGTATTACGTGCATTTTGTATCGGGAAATGTTTCAAAAATACCACCGTGTGAGTCATGGGCGCTTGGTCATTCTCAACCTTGCAAACGTTTCTAAACTTATGAACCTTTGGTTTTGCGAAAAGATGTAACTCAAGTATTTTATTGAGTAAACCGGTGATATTGATATTTAAATGATTCATCGATGAGTATAAATCTCTTGAGTAATTATCATTTAAATGTGTGTCATGGGACGTTTTGGAAAGAGTAAATGAGATTATAAACTTATTTGGAAAATGATTTATGTGGAGTTTATTCATGTAGTTGAAACATGTGTTTGCATAAATATGGTCGTTGCATTTTATTGCATTTTGTGGATTTTAGCATATGGTCGTTTGATTGGTTGAGCTTAAGGCTCAGTCTTCGGCTTTGTTCGGTATTGGGGACTTTTGTCCGGTTTTAATAACTTAAAGTGGAGCTTTGGGTGTGAGTTTCATTTATTGCACTTTATTTTGGAGAATACATGTTTTGAGTGTGTGTGTCATTTAATTGGAGTCATGTGTTTTATACTGTAATGCATTGGATCCATAGGCATGTAAGTCAGTCGTGTTTAATGGTGAGGACTCTTGGGATTCTCACTTTGGGAAATAATGTCGTGTTGGCATTGGTGTCATCCCAGTTGTTTGGCGAAGAGGAACCTTTATGGGTTGTACTTCGAGACCATGGGTCTTGTGTTTGGATGTCTAATTCTTGTGCACGAGGTTAGACATCGAGAGTTATCAAGTAAGGAGCTGAGGCTCCTATCTTGAATGCTAGGGAGTAGGCACTAGGGGTCGAGTGGGTACCCTGAGGATGAAACTCCACTAGAGACCGAACAGGCAATAAGATCGTGTATCCTTGAGGTGTAGCTCAGCAGATCATGCAATAGGGGATACAGTGTTTGGGACTTGAAATGAAGTCCGACTAGAGGTGTAGCTTGGCGGAGCAGGCAATACAGTCACGACTGGAGGTGTAGCTCGGCAGAACAGGCAATACAGTCACGATCTGAGGTGTAGTTCGACAACATGGTTATGTGGCTTAACTTTGTGTTCCGCCACGTACAATGGAATCGGGTCTCCCCCGTCACCGGAAGGTGTTAATTGGGTATTTAATTGTATCATTTTATCATCCATGTTTTCGGTGATGTTTTGCTTGTGGGGAATTGTTTACTCAATATTTATGGGTTGTGTATTATGCCCTGCCCACGTTTGGGGTGTTTCGAGAATTAAAGTTTTATTTCATATTATTAGAAATTGGGAGTTTTGTTTCTATTCACGTTTTGGGTGAGTTTGGGATAAAATAGCTTTACAAAAGAAGGTTCAAGTTGGGTCCCTTGTTTTAAAGGTATTTTTGGGAAAATGTTGTCGTTTGATATTTAAAGTAAATCTTTTGATTGTCTACGATTTCAATTGCATTTTTTTCTCTTTAACAAATATATTTATTCCATGTTGTAAACTCTTGAACTCACTAGGCGTTAGCATAACCTTTTATTTGTCGGCATGTGCATTAGGTTCCGGATGGGGGAAGAGGTTCTGGCGTTGTGTTGAGTGCTAGGAGTATGTGCAAGGGTGAGTGGCTTGATAAAGTCTTCCGCTTTAGTCGTTGAGAAGAGTAACTATTTCTTTTGGGTTTTAGTAACACCAGACCTTGATTAGTCTTTATTCGAGACTTGACCTTTTATTTGTTGAAGTTAAATCTAGTATTCTTATTGAGGTGACTCAAGTGTTGATTTGTAGAATAGATTTTATCCTTTTTGTTGTATAATTGAAAGTTTTAAATTATTTGCTCTTTCCAATTTCGAGGGTGTTACATACACCTCATGTCCCGGTCCTAGTTCCCATGCCATTAAGACATCACAACCTCAAATCATACTCGTTGCCTTTATTGCCTACTCCGTCGAGTTACACCTCAAGGTCTTACGGGACATTATTTCCTATCCATTCTAAACGAGTTACACCTGAAGGACTTGCGTCCCCTATTGCCTACTCGTTGAAGCCCACAATGGCCAACAACACAATGTCTAAAATATAGACATGCTACCTCCTTGTGCACAAGGAGATAGAAACATATAAACTTATCAGGTGATCACATTCTGGTTAATTATTCACGATTATGTAAATTTCACCATACAACACATATGCATCATAATCCCCATATATGGTTCTACATAGTTAGTTTATCATGCTTCCCAAAAGAGATTAGCTCATATATATAAACGTACGACCATATAAGCATATTTAGACATACCCCCACATTTCTCATTTACAAGCTTGATTTTCCTTTTTACCAAAAAGACTTCCCATTTCAATATACTATCCATTTCACTCTTGTAGCCCATCCTTTTTATATTTCCCCAAATTTGAAGCTTGTCATAAAACTACCATTCATGAAAATAACAAATAATATACTCTTGCAAGCCAAATCCAAGGAAACCCTAGATCATAAATCATGACTCACATCCATGAAATATTTATGAAAACATGAGCATAAAGAACTTATAAATGTGTACATGAACCCTTAGAGGTCAATGCCCAAAATTAGAGAATGTAAGTACATGGAGTATTCTAGTAGGTTAGATAAGTTTTATAAACATTTTATAAGCATACCAATAACTAAATTCGAGTTGGTAAAAGAGAACTCACACACTACGGTTTTGTAAGAAGAAAACCCTAAAACTAGAAGACTTGGAAGGAGCTTGACTCTCTTGAACTTTATGGCACAAGGACTTCCCACTTCACTTCAACTACTCTTCTAGAAGGTAATAAATGCTAGGTTATGGTTAAGATCATTAATGGAGGAGGGAGAAGAGGGGAGAGAGTGAAAATCGCCTAGAGGGAGGGAGAGAAATCACAGATCTGTTCCAAGGAGTAAATGACCTAAAATGCTCCTAAAATCGACTTAAGAACTTAGTATTTCGTCCCTCTCCAGCGACAATGACCCTGCGACATTGCCTCTGGCATTGTCGCCGAGCAATGTCGCACATAGATGCCCCCTTATTGGAAAGTTGGCCGAAAAACTCAGAATCCTCACCCCTCACTGCGACATTGACCCTACGACTTTGCCAGGGGCATTTTCGCCGGGCAATGTCTCCCCTGGCACCCCACACACTGTTTGATCGAAGTCAAGTTCCGAAAATTCCCAGTTCGAGGAGTCTATGGCTACTATAGGTTCATGCTCACAACGCTTCATGCTCACTCCCATATTATCACCTTAACCGGTATATAGTTGAATATACAAAAACATAACACTATAAACGCAATTACGTGCACATACTCATAAGCGTTTGTATGAATAATAACTAAATTATTTACACATAGGACACTTAGTTAAAGAAAATAGCACACAAGCGGTGATCAAGACTAACTCGTAACCTAACTGTTAGATGGAGGGGCGGGTCAACGGTATGAAGGATAAGTGAATGATTAAAAGATTAACAAGCTTACTTGAGAATTTCGGGGTGTTACACTATCTCTCTTTGTAAACATACATATAGGCTTATACACACTCTCATCCCAATAGTGATATAAAATATCTCTTTTTTTCCCCTCCTCTTCATGATTTATGAACTTGTCACTCAACATTTCCTTAAGCATACTTGGCAACGTATTTTGAAGGACTTGCACCACCCGTTCAGTAATCACCTCATTAGTGGCGGGATTTTCTCAACCCCTGTTACCTCGACCCCTACTGGCGGTTGAGTTATCATGGGTAGACGTAGTTGCACTTGAGCTTGCAAAATGACCGCTACTTCGACCCCTACCTCGACCTCGACCTCGACTTGTTGATGGTGCCACTCCGTTAGTACCCTCTTTGATGATGGCAACCCTTGCCGATCCACGTGAGACCATACATGTATGTGCCAATACATAGAGTGATATCGAACCCGATTATCATTAAAATCCCTAGGCACATGATAACATGAATAACACCTCTTATCATATAATAATCTCATGTGAGTGTTAAAACAAAATCCTACTATTCCTTAAAATTGGAATATATATAAAACCACCAAACCGTGCACCTAAACAAAATTATATGTGCATCCAAAAACTCCATAAGATCTGCCAACATACTTAGTAGAACTATTATCGATCTATGTCCTTCACCCTTAGAGATCGCTTAATTAAACATAAATTTCGCTTACAGAACTAAACAATCCCCGTGCATATAAGTGATATTCATAAACATTATGGTTAAGCACCTTCACACCTAACCACCATTAGTTTATCACCCTCCCATGCTTCTCTACAATTGACCCTATGATACACGTTACTGTAGAATCAAAACTTATACAAAAGCAAATGAATGCTTAGTCATTACCAAGTCTTACACCCCCCTTCTCTTTCCATCTTAATTACTTATACTCTGATCAGTTTAAGTTTAGGCCGTTATCAATAACCTAATTCTCTTAAACTAAGGCTCTGATACCAACTTGTAACACCCATTTTTTTTCATAAGTGTTACTTAATCTAAACAATTCTCCAAATTACTCCAAAATAACGGCTAAATTAAAACCGTTTACAGCGGAAGACTTTAAAATAATAAATATGTAACTTAACTGCTAATCCGTCCCATACCGGATTGCATTACAAATTTATCTACCATAGATTCTGCAACATAAATATTGAACTTAAATAGGCTAAGCGAGTCTCTATGTGTGCCATTTTTCCCTCGTCCAACCTGAAATCTTCAATCCCTGATATGCATACTATAGTCAGCTTATAAAGCTCAGTAGTTCATGGTTTGCGTGAGTGAAATCACATCTTGTCACACATATCAAACATGAAAACTTCGCATAAAATAATATTCATTTTCTGAAATATGCAACACCAAAAGAAACGAGACCTCATAACCGTCTCCTCGAGTAAAGACTGATAAGTTGCAAGCATTCCCTGGGTGTGTACGACTCACCTATAGCCAATAACCCATTACGGGGTCGTGCTTCCATGTCACAGGCATTCCCTGGCGTGTACGACTCACACAGATCCAGTAACCCATTCCGAGGTCGTGCCTCCCCTTAAGTGTGACAAACCAAACCGACATCTCGTACTTCACACCATATACCATTTGTACAATATAACCAACCGGAAACCCAAACATGCTAAATATGTTTTAAAAACCGGAAAACAATTAGCATACATGCTCCACATAACTCCACATACATGTAAATACTGATGACATGCATTTAAAGAATTATCATGCATAATATTTACCACCACAAAATCATATAAAGCTCGAAATAAATTTGTACATAGGTATGTATCCCAGTGTAAGTCTCATGAAGACTCACATGATTGCGCGTAGATCGGCTACTTATAGCTCTCATCTGAAAACCTACACATTTCATACCACCAAGTCCAATTAATGACTTAATTCTCCAAAAGTCAATTTAGGGTCCAACCCGACCCGACCTAAAGTCAACTCCAACTTTGAGTCTCAAAACCCGTTCCAAATAGCTCAATACGACCTCATCAATAAAATCCATGTGGGTCAAATGAGTCATAAGTCAACCCTTGGTCAACTCTGTCAACCCTGACCAACTATAATCAAAATCCACGCCTATAACTCGATGACGTCTCAAAACGTCAATTTAACCCTTCTAACATTTTATAAATCTCCACTCCAAATTAAAGTGTCCCAATAGTTATTTTAATCCAATAACGACACTTTAATCTTATTATTAAAGTCATCTAAACAATTAAATGACTTATTATAAACACATATCCTTAGGAAATATATAACTTATTTAAATCCTATAAAATCAAAGCCGCTCGATTATCATTCTCCATATTAAGACACTTTAAGTCCTTTTTTTTCAATCACTTAAATAAATAAATAATTTATTGTAACCACCCATTTCGAGATAATTAAAACACCAAATTCCAAGTGTAAAATTATTTCAAATATTCCATAAATCCAAATACATAAGGTATTGCTTGAAATACCGGTTGTTTAGTTGTAAGGGTATCTCGGTAATTTCGTAAAAACAAATAATCGAAATCGGATCAAATTTGCTAGTTATAATTCCAAATAAAATTTATTAAAACTTCCAGAAAGGTATTGTGGCCGAAATCAAGTTTTCAGAACTCCAGGGATTGCAATGCAAATTATTGAAGCTTAGAAATCTAATAATAGTATTAGTAAAAATTCCATGAGACTAACAACAAAGTAACTTATTGGCTTAGTGGTTAATGCATCCCCCTCACAACTTGCAAGTGCTAGGTTTGAATCTAGATCTTTGTAAAATAATTTATTTTTAATAATTGAAAACAGACGCGGTCGACCCTTGACCCGACCGCAACCCAGCCCAACAGCCCACGCGACCCGGTCACAACCCAGCTAGATGGCAGCCATTGATGCACGTTTTTTTTTTGTAGTTTTAAGCTTCGTTTTCACTCGTTTTTTGATCTTTTTTCTTCGTTATTTTTGCACCAAATCCTTGGTAATACTTTTACCAATATTTTGACATAAGAAACACAAATTTTCGTTAAGAAATGAGTTCCATTTCCCCATTTAAACTTTTGGTTTTTATTTAAAACCAAACAAACTTTAAACTTCAAAATAGATGCTTAAAACCCCAAATCTGAAACATAAAGCTACTGGGGTTCCATAAAACTCTCAAAAAAGAAACTATAAACATAAAAATCACGAAGTTTGGTTGAGAATCTCACCTTGAATCGACGAAAAACCGAAAAGTTTGGCTCCAACTGCAAACTCAGATTTCTCACTCAAAACTTAACGAAATTTCGAGTGGTTTGAACTCAAATGACCCTTAGTCGATGCTCTTCGATTATATGGAGAAAAACTTGGCGTATTAGTTGAAAAATTAAGCCAATCGGACGCCTCTAACAGTTGTCATCGAAAGGTCACCTTCAAAGTCTGATTTTGAAACAGTTATGTCCTTTTGGCAGAATAGGTCCTCTAATTTTCAAAGATAATACATTCGACCCCCTCAACTTTCTATCTTATACATTCAACCCCTGTCTTTATAATATCCTAACATTGTTGGTCCAAATGAACTTAAAACCCATTTCTTCACATGCAACTTCCATTAAAAGACAATAATGACCCTTCTTAACCAATTTCTTTACATTTTTGCTCCGATAAAACAAAACCCGTTTTGTTTTATTTTATCTTCTTTTATTTTCCTCTTTTTTTATAAATAAATATTTGCCCAAATTTTTGGGGTGTCACAATTTTCGTCCTTATGATTTGTTGTTTATAACCATTTTCGTCTCTGACTTTAAAAGTTGCTTTTTTGGTCATTGTGGTTTGCAGTTCCTTTCCATTTTCGTCCCTAAAACTAATATTTTCAGGGACTAAAAGCGAAAGGAGTTGCAAACCACAAGGACCCAAAAAGCAATTTTTAAAGATCAGGGACGAAAATAGTTTTAAACAACAAACCACATGGACGAAAATAGTACTTTACTCTTTTTAAAATGTAAGAATAACGTTGAAAACGACAAAGTACACATAGGGGTTGTTTGCTTTTTTTAAAATTACCTCTTAATGACTCTTAAGTCTGAATCATTTAGACCTTTTGATATTCAGATTGTTTGTTTGTTTTTTTTTTCCAATTTTCAGAACCTCTTAATGGCTCTTAAATACATCTTAAATAAGTAGTGACCTAACTTTTTAAAATCTCTTATTTCGCCTCATTTTCATATGTTCTCCAGACGTTACAAAAATAAACAGTCATATTGATTCAGATTTAAGACTTCAACACCACTTCTTATTAATCGGAAGTGAAATAAGACTTGAGACCTCTTAAAAAACAAAAGTCACCGTAGTTTAATCTAAATGATATAATCTTGAGTAAGTTTCGGTTTTGGTCCCTTAACTATATCATTTTTAAAGAAACCGGTTCCTAAATCAATGTATCTTTATCAAAAATTTATCTTTGACTGATATAGGGGGTGTTTGGGATTGCTTATTTGAGGTGCCTTTTAGCTTATTACGATTTGGCACTGGAGATAAGCAATTTTGAGTGTTTGGATGGGAAAAAATTAAAATGGCTTATAGCGGTGTCAAACCGCTGAAAAACACTTTTTGATAAGTCATTTGGTTTTAACTTATCAACTTATTTGAAAAGTGCTTATGACTTTTTTGGTTATTTTATATGTATAAGCAATCCCAAACACCTTTAAATAACTACTTATTAACTTATTACGTTTTGGTACCACAATAAGCTAATCCAAACACTTTTTTAAAAACTTCGATTTGACACCACATAAATTGATAACCACTTTTTAAAATAAGCATAAGTTGTTTTAAATAAGCAATCTCAAACACCCCCATATACGAAATGGACTGGTTCAACTCCCTCCTACCATTGATCATTATCTTTTTTTTTTGTTCAGTCCAATAAAAATGATGGGTATTTTGGTCAATCACGTTTTCCAACTATTATATTTTGCACAAAATCCCTCTCTTTTTCACTCTTCTTTCCAACTCCCCCTCTCTCCATTACATATCAAGATCAACCCTCGACAAAGTCTAGTAACCTACGACGATTCTCTCTACGGATTGGCAACCACTGCTCCCCCTCTTACTCAAACCCTATCTTTTCGAACAACCAAATTAATTTACATACCAAGCGAAAGTAAAAGCAAACTCGAAAAGATTATTATTCTTGTACAAATTGCATTACATTCACCTTCGAAAGTAATTATTAAACTCAGTAGAATACCAAGAATGAAATATCATATTTAAAATGAATGATAAATCAAAATTCAATGCAAAACAAATCTCTAATGGCCATGCGAAATTAAACCATCAAATTCAAAATCTTGGAAAGAATCAGACACTGGTTTCTCCCCAAATCCACCGCTACAAACCCTGGAAGCTCCTCCCCTTGAACCGGAAGCCACGACTGCAAACCCTCGGTTACCAATTGTTATCTCATCCTCATCCCCGAATTGTTACAGACTCATATCCATGTTTTTTCCAAGAGGTAGGGGAATTGAAGGCTGGTGTGCCGATGGATAGATAGAATGGGCCGGGAGATCAAGTCACGAGGTTCAAAAGTCTCCACGGTCGCAAAAGATGGTCAAGGTGAGGGGAGAAACAAACAAAAACGTACGTTACCGGTCGGAGACGAAAACTATATAAACAAATTCATGGAAACAATGGTGATTTACATTTTTTTTCCATATTACTAATTGTTAATTTTATTATTATTTATACTTAAAAAATAAAAACATATTCCATTATTTCATTCTAATTCCTTTGTAAATCAAACATACATATCCAATTTATTCGATAGATTACATTCCATTTTCTGTCAACCAAATATTTGGTCAAACCTGATAACATTTCATAGATTCCAGTTCTTCATAAATCATTCGGCGAACCAAACTCCCCCTAATGTTTTTTCATTTAACTGGTTTTAATGAAAAATGAACTACCGCTAGTAAGACGGACCAAAATCAGTCAATGTTACATAGGTCAAGGACAAAATTTAAATAAAATAAAGATCAGGGACTAGTCTCGTTGAAAATGACATAGGTTAGGAACCAAATTAAAAATTCACTCTTTAAGGTTATGTTTGGCAAACTAGCTGATAAGCTAACTGGTGACTGATAAGCTAGCTGATGAAAAAGTCACGTTTGACAAAAACTAGCTTATAATCATTTAAATTACCAAAAAAGACATTAATTATTTATTTATAATTAAAAATTAATATATAATAATGAATATTAATGAGGGGCATAATTGAAATATTTACAAAAAATTTCTCATAAGCTACTCCAAGTAGCTTATAAAAAAACTAGCTTATAAGTTAACTTATGGTCATCCAACCATGTACCCAAAAAATAAGCTAGTTTTTTGCGAAACAAGGCCAATCTTCAATAATTAAGTTTTGCTATGAAGTAAAATAATTATTCAAGAGTAAACTACGATTTTTGTCCCTGTGGTTTGATGCTTATAACGGTTTTCGTCCCTGGTCTTTTAAAACTGTTTTTTTTAGTCCTTGTGGTTTTTATTTGCTTCTATTTTCATCCCTCCCTCCAATTTTATTAATATTAAATGTTAATTTATTTAAAAATTAAATAAACAAATTACATATTTGGTCCTTATGGTATATAAACTTTTACATTTTTATCCTAATTTATATTTTTTTTACTTTTTATTTATTTATTGTATTTCATTAAGACATTTATTTTTCTATTAATTATATTGTATATTTTCATAATTATTATAACTTTAATTATAAAAATAATCAAATAATTTCATTAAAAATATTGATAAATACATGATATTTTTTTTAAACTTTTAGGTTTAAATCTCCTAAAATTAATATTTTTTTATCTATTGATTTATTAAAGCTAGTTCTTATTTTAAATTATCATTGAAAAAAGTTTAATAAAATTTGAGAAAAAAATAGTATTATTTTATAACAAATGGTTGTTTTTTGTTAAATGCAATTTACTCCACTATTCTAAATTCTCATTTAATCTTTACTTTTTATTAATTAATCAAATTTGTTTAATATTTAAATAAGACATACACACATAAACACACACACACCATTTTAAATTAGGTTATATATTAAAAACAAAAAATAAGAAAATAAAAGGATAAGAAGATTTCAATATGTTGTTAAAAAATATGCAATGGGTCATGACGTGCCTCAAAATTAACGTGACGTCAAACACAAACATTATTTAAAACCTTGATATATATATATATATATATATATATATATATATATAGAGAGAGAGAGAGAGAGAGGGTAGGATCAAACGAGAACGTTACCTATTTAAAATGAACAAGACAACGGCAAATCACATACGATTTTACATGTGATTCCCGCGACCTTAAGTCGCGGCAAAAGTCGCCCGCATACTGTGATTTTGTACGACTTCCCCGCTAATGTAAAATCACTTATGATTTTGTATGTGATTTGTTGTTCTCGTGTTTTTTTAAATATGTATCGTTCTCGTTTGAACCTCATTCTCTCTCTCTCTCTATATATATATATGTGTGTGTGTTTATTTTAAATATTAACAAATTTGATTAATTAATAAAAATAAAGTTTAAATGAAAATATGAAATAATGGTAGTAAAGTGAATTTACCAATAAACAACCGGTTGTATAAAATAAGATTTTTTTTCTCAAATTTATTAAAAAAATTTCAATGGTAATTTAAAATAAATAAAAAACTTTAATAAATCAACAGAAAAAAAATATTAATTTTAAGAGATCTAAACCTAAAGCTTTGAAAAAAAATTCATGTATTTATTAGTATTTTTAATAAAATTATTTGATTATTTTTATAATTAAAGTAATAATAATTATGAAAATATACAATATAATTAATAGAAAAATAAATGTCTTGATTAAATACAATAAATAAAGAAAAAGTAAAAAAATATAAGTTAGGATAAAAATGTAAAAGTTTATATACCATAAGGACCAAATATGTAATTTGTTTATTTAATTTTTAAATAATATAACATTTAATATTAATAAAGTTGGAGGGAGGGATGAAAATAGAAGCAAATAAAAACCACAAGGACTAAAAAAGCAGTTTTAAAAGATCAAGGACGAAAATCGTTATAAACATCAAACCATAGGGACTAAAATCGTAGTTTACTCATTATTCAATTAAAATATGGCAGCGTCTTAGCAACGCGTGAAAGGAATATAAGGTCATTTTTGGGGGTTCATGCCTTCCCAATTATAACCCCCTCTCTTCGAAAACCTGCAAAACTCGGAATTCAGAACTACAGAATTGGGTTAGTAATCTTCCATTTAATCTCTTCTGTTTTAGCTAGATTAATCCTAAACCCACCTGTTGTGATTATAATCTGTAGCTATAATTTCCTATTCATGCATATGTCCATGGATTACTTACTTGTGTCCTGTATCTTTATGTTCGAGAATTCACTACAATGAAATCGGGCTTATAAAACGTCAAAAATATATAAAAGTGTCTTAGGGGCCGTTTACCAAACATTTACCGGATAAGCGCTTACCGGCAAGAACATTACCCTCACTTAATATCAAAATTGATTATTGGAGGGCGTCTCAAACCCGGTAAGAGTCATTTCCCTCACTTACCGGGTAAGACTCTCGGTCTTTGTTATGGCTCTTACCGGGTAAGATATTATAAAATAAAATGTCTTGAATAGTTTTTTTATAAAACAATTTCTCAAATAATGTCATATAAAAAAATTAATATGATTCTTTATCTCAAAATTATCCTAAAAAACTTATAAAGACATCTCAAAAGCGTCATATAAACTTATTGTAACACTTTTACATATGACGTACTAGTGTTTGGTCCTATAAACTTAAATCAGTCTATTACGAGACTTTGACGTCCTATAAACCCGATTTTATCGTAGTGATTCTTAATGTTCGTTCTATTAACTCATCATTCGACTTGATGTTTAATATCGATCAAGGTGAAAAGCGATGGGTGATGGATACCACAGACACAACGGGAACAAAGGACTGTTTTCTCATCTTGTTGGTGCCGGACAATATCCTCCACAAGGATATCCTTATCCTCCACAAGGATATCCTTATCCTCCTTCTGGAGGATACTCACAACCCGGGTATCCTCCTCATGGCGGATATCCACCACCACCACATGTTTGTCCTCCGCCCGGTGTTTATTCTTCGGCACCCTATCATGGTTCATCGGCTCCGTGTTATCCAGGTTCGGTATCTTTTGTGTTCCGTTGTCATCATTATCTTTGTTTTCAAATTTCACATCAACAAAATATGTCTTTTAGGGCACATATGCATTCTAATAGTCCTTAATGTGACTTTACCTTTATAGGATCAAAATTTGGTGTCGTCTTAATTAGAGGCGTTACAATAATAAGTTATTAGGATGCAGTTAGACAATCTAACAAGTTTTATCTATGAAGTTGGGCAACCTAACAACACATAAAAAGTAAACTGTCTTATTAACTTTTTCAAAAGTGTCGTATATATGAAGAAAAACATATATGACACTTTTAGAAAGTGACTTATGAAAAGGTTAATAGGACGATTTACTTTTTGTGTCCCGTTGTCCAACTTTCTCAACACATATAACTTGTTAGGTCGCCTAACTTCGTCCTAACAACTTATTGTAACACTTTAGATAAGACGTCAATTTTCGGTCAAATAGACTTAAATTCACATTAAGTACTCCATGTCGAAGCACAGTTGGACGTCTTAAAAGACCAATTTTGTTGTAATATTTTTCGTTTATGTTATTGCTCTACGTTTCACAAGAAACATTTCAATTGTTGTTCTAAATTCCTAAATCTTGTCTAGCGCATGGAGGCCATAAACACGGACTCGGAACATTCCTTGCTGGAGGTGCAGCGGCAATGGCGGCTGCATGTGGCTCTCACCACACGCCTCATGGATACGGGTCTCATGGTTATGGATATTACGGGCATCACTATGGTCGGTACAAGCACGGTAAGTTCAAGCACGCAAAGTTTGGCAAGCGCTGGAAGCATCGCGGGATGTACGGGAAGCACAAAATGTGGAAATGATTCATGTATCTTTGTTATGTTATACGATCATAATTATGCTTAATCAGTTGTTCTGAATCATGAAAACTTACTTGTTGGCATGTACACTTTCATGCCATTAGTTGAAACCATCTTTGATTGTTGTGGATTAATCAATAAGCAACCTCTTTAATGTTGAAATTAGATTGATGGATGATCCTTTTAATGTAAATTTATTTGTTCTTTTACTAAGGCTCGTTTTTTAGCAGATTAATGAGCTTAATGAGACTTGGGGGTTGTTTGTTTTTTTGAAAAAACCTCTTAATGACTCTTAAGTCTGAATCGTTCAGACATTTTTACACACCACCTCTTAATAATCATAACTAAAATAAGACTTCAGACTTTAGACCTCTTAAAAAACAAACGGCACCTTAGGATTGTTTGTTTACCTCTTAATGGTTCCATTAAGAGGCAACATCTGAATCGCTAAGAGGTAAATCTTGTTTGGCAAAAAAAAGTGCTTCCTCTTAGTGGTTCCAAAATCCTCTTAATGATTTTGTATCCTGACCCTCCCTTAACCATTAAGAGCTTTGATTTCATTATGAACAATTAGCAAACAGCCATATTTCATTTTACACTATATCATAAAAACCTCTTAATCATTCAGACCACTTAATCATTTTGTACTAAACCATTCAGCAACTGCCAAACAACTGGGCGCTGGTAGTGGCTTAATTATATATAAAGTGGTTTATTCAGTAAGTTTTTAGAAGGGAACTTATACACAAAGCCAAATTTTTTTTTCAAACCTATCCCTCCCACTTAAAAAACATGTTTCCACCATCTATGAAAAAACTCTTTCAAACAAAAAAATTCTCGATCTATACAGATAGATGAATCCACACATACAACTTTAGTGTCTTTTATAATTTGACTTCAAAATGACATGAAGAAGTTTAAAACTTATAACCATCCATCCTTACGTGATGGTTAGTTATGAAGGTTGGAATCATCCATCAAGATTGTTTAGGGGTCATTTGGTAATTTTACAAGCTATATTAGAAATATATTTTAAACAAATCAAATGTCCCAATACAGATCAAGTAAAACAAATCAAATGACATATATAGTAATAGAGTCGGTAAAGCTTATTGATGAGCTAATTACACTAGCGGTAAATCTCTATAAATAGCACGGCTATTACAAAGAAAAGCACCGAGGCAAAAATATATAATCTTACATGTCACCAACAACAAAAATATCCCTATCAAGTATACATTAAGGGGTCGTTCACTAAATGGTTACGCTGGTAGTACTTACCGGTTCATTTGCCTTACCGGATGAACATCGCAAGGGCTGAGAATCTTACCCGGTGAGAGTCTTTTCCGGTAAGTCGAGGTGACGATTCTTACCCGGTAAGCGCGATTGTTTTTTGATGGACTACAATCTTACCCGGTAAAGTAAGTTAGAGTATCAATTTTTACTAGTAAGCGTTTACCGGGTAAGCGTTTGGGTAAACGGCCCCTTAGTACTTCACAAACATGAACACGTATGAGAGCGTTCAAGTGATTATCATCCTCGAACACAAATGCGAGCGAGGATTACCAAGACACGCTTTATTGGCATAAAGGACAACACAAATGTCCGGAAGGATACTCTATTTGAAATTGCCCATTGGACTCTGCAATTATTTAGACTACAACTTCTGAATTTTTATTGAAAACTATAATATAATTAAGTTTATAAGATCCAACAATATTTAAGTGTCTTAATAAACCGCTATGTAGGACTTGGGTTTATAGGAACAAACAATGAAGTGTCCTATCTAGGGGTGTAAACGAGTCGAGCTTTTAACGAGCTACTCGAGCTCGAGCTCGTTTATCTCGAGCTCGAGCTTAATTATTCTCGAGCTCGAGTCGATCTCGAACAGAAAATAGAACTCGTTTAACTTATCGAGCCAAGCTTTATAACACTGATATTCGACTCGGCTCGTTCGAAAACTCGATTAAATTTTTCGAGGCGAGCCGAGCCATTCGAGCATATACCCTTTTTCGAGCCAAACATGTTCATATATTTATTAATCATACAATGAAAATATAAAAAGTTATCGAGCTCAAGCCGATAAACGAGTTAATCGATCGCGAGTTCGAACCCATAAACGAGCATCGAGCTCGAGCTCGACAACTCAAAAAATATTCGAGCTCAAGCTCAAGCCCTACATTGAAAAGTTAATCGAGTTCGAGCCCAATATTAATTTTTTGAGCTCGGCTCGATTAACCTACTACTCGACTCGACTCGGCTCGTTTAACAATACGATATTTTATTTAAAAATATCCTAAAAAAACTTGTTAATACGCCTAAAAGCATCATATAAACTTATTATAACACTTTTAGATAGGAGTTTTAAGCGTATTAACAAGTTTCTTAGGATATTTTTAAATAAAATATCGTATTAGTTATTTTACAGGACACTTTTGAGAAGTGTAATATAAATACATTTTCTTATAGGACGTTTGTTCTTATAACATAATTTTTCAAATAGTGTGTCTAAAAGAGCTTGTTAAGATGTCCAAAACCGTCCTATAAACTTATTGCAATATTTTTAGATATAACGATTATATTTTGGTTCTATAAACTTATAAAATAGTCTATTGGAACACTTGCACATGTTATGTAAAACTTTCTCATACAAGTTAGGCAATTTATGACGCATAAAATCCCAAAATTCTGACTTTTACTTGTGTAACGTATCATACTCTCTACCATTCTCAAGTTCACGCAGTAAGGTAAGTCATGTCTGGTAAGCGCTTACCCGATAAGAATTTGGTAAATGGTCCTTAAGTGTGTTCTCATAGACTAATTTGTATAACTTAGTTCACAAACGATAAAACATTATACTTGCGTTACAACAAGTTTACAAGATATTTTTAGACAACTTAATAAAGTTTTTAAGAAGATTTTTAAAATAAAAATATCATATATATTCGACATAGGAAGCTAGCTAGCAAGTAAACCCATTCTGTGCAACATACTTTGGATGGTACGCCTTTTGTAAGTTTAGTCTACCTGATTGAACAACTATATGCCTTAAAGTTGCACTACAATTGTATAACATTTATAAAATCAAAGAGGTGCTAGTCTAGTGGTAAGACCCTGGGATAGTGCATGGTATGCCTATCTACCAGGGTTCGAATCCTGGGGGGATGCACTTCGGCTGTTAATGTATATAGAGGCCCAGGCCCATGTTAGGGCCCAAGCCCATTTAGTCTTCGTATATATTTGTTGTATTCTGTAGATTAGGTAAGAAAACTCTTATAATTTTTCTCTTTCATATTGTAAGTTTTCTCTCAATCAATATATCGAGGTTACAAACCTTCAGTATATTCATCGTGTTCTTTAACCATATTCATCTTCTAACATGGTATCAGAGCTTTAGGTTTGTTCATCGGTTTACTGTTCATCACGATCTTACTGCCATCACCGCCGCTGTTTGCCATCGCCGCCACGCTGTTCTCATCGATCGCTGCTGTTCTTGCCATTGTCACAGTCGAATTGCTCTCTCTCGTCACCTCTTGAAACGTCTTTATCGGTCGATCGATCGATCGGTCTGTAGAAACCCTTGCCGCAACACCGGTCGATTTTCTATCGGTCTTTAATCACCTTCGGTCGAACAACCTTCGGTTGAATCAACCTTCGGTTGAATCAACCTTCGGTCGAAACAACCACTCGATCGAAACAACCACTCGGTCGAACCAACCTTCGGTCGAATCAACCCTCGGTCGAATCAACCCTCGGTCGAAACAACCACTCGGTCGAATCAACCTTCGGTCGAACAACCACTCGGTCGAACAACCTGTCGAATCAACCTTCGGTCGAGCTTTTCTCCGGTCTTTCATACTGGTTCTCAGTATCTTTTCCTTATTTCATGGCTACCAATTTCAGTCACTCAAATCCCATCTCCGTTGTTTTCAACGGCAGTAACTATATACTTTGGCATCACCATATGACAATTTTGTTAAAGTCTTATGGTCTTTACACCTATGTTACTGGCGCATCCAAAGCTCCAGTTCAAGAAACAGGTGAGAATGCTGTTGACTTTGCCAAACGAATGAATGAGTGGGATATTAATAATGCTCGTATCTTGGGCTTCATTAATGCCTCCACTACTCCTGAGATCAACCAACAGTTCCTTGGTTATATTACAGCCAAAAGTCTCTGGGATTTTCTCGCCAAGCGGTATACATCATCTGGTCTATCTCATCAGTATCAACTGTGGACCACTTTTCAGAACAAACGTCAACTTCCTGATCAATCCATCAACTCTTATATCTCTGAAATGCAGTCTCTCAGAGATCATATAAGTCTTGGAGCACCACAAATTTTTGATGAAACCGCTCAACAGTTCACCGCCTACTTCAACCAGCTGCATCTGATCACCATTTTGATGGGTTTGACTGATAAATTTGAGAATGTTCGTGCTTCCCTTCTTCATAGGCAGCCTTTACCTACTCTTGAAGAAGCAATATCTGAATTGCTAAGTGAAGAAACTCGTCTTCACATGCGTTCACCAGTGCCTGCTACTGATAGTGTTCTCTACACGTCTCATCCCAAGCCAAAAGGCAAATGGACCAATAACAATCATTCCAGATCTGTTGGAAAGGCGAACACATCCGAGTGTGCCTTTTGTCATTCTCCGGCTCACCTTCTTCTTGATTGTCCTATCCGTAAGTGTCGTAAGTGTGGCATCACGCATCCGCGTCACTATGAGACTGACTGTCCGAAGAACTCAAAGCACACTAGTTCTCAGAATCGGACTCATGCTGTTGCTGGACCTACCATTGCTGATACTGAGGCTTCTACAGCCTCCTCACCTGACCTAATGGAACTGATGCGTCGCAATCAGGAACTTATGGAACAGATCATGTCTGGTGCTATGGGTATGAACTCTCCACACTCAGCTGCATCAGGTAACGTATGGCTTTTTGATTCTGGGTGTTGCAATCATATGACACCTTGCCCTGATGGTTTCGCTTCTAAGAAACCACCTCAGCAATTTACGTCAGTCAGAACTGCTGACAACACTGGTCTACCGGTATCCTTTAGTGGAAATGTTTCCACTCCTCTTATACAATTACCGGATGTTCTAAATGTTCCAAAGTTATCTCTGAGCTTAGTTTCGATTGCTCAACTTCTTGAATCTAATTTGATCATTTTATTTCATTCTTCTGGTTGTGTTGTACAGGATCCAAAGACCAAGCAGATCCTTGGACTCAGCCGTAAAGTTGGACGGATGATTGAAGTGGTCTACCTGCGTCTTCCTTTACCATCTTCAAGTTTTGTTGCCTCGGTTTCTAGCACTTCTTCCCTTGAGCTGTGGCATGCCCGACTGGGTCATTTATCTCTAGCCAGAATAAAGTCATTAGCTCAGTTAGGGGTATTAGGAAATTGTGTATCCACTGACAATCTTTCTTGTTTATCTTGCAAACTTGGCAAACATCATGCCTTACCTTTTGAAATGAATGAATTTAATTCTACTTCTTCTTTTGATATTATTCATTCTGATGTCTGGGGACCAGCACCACATCCATCCATGGGTGGTGCTCGATACTTTGTGATTTTTATTGATGACTATACCCGTTTCACGTGGATATATCTTATGAAACATCGTTCAGAATTACCTCAAATCTATATTATGTTTGCTCGGATGATTCACACCCAGTTCTCAAAATCTATAAAGATTCTTCGAGATGATAATGCTATGGAATACAAAGAGTCATCCCTTCTCTCCTTTCTTCAATCTCAGGGGACTCTCTCTCAGTACTCCTGTCCTGGCACTTCTCCTCAAAATGGTCGTGCCGAGCGCAAGCACCGTCATATTCTTGATACGGTTCGCACTCTTCTCATCTCTGCTAAATGTCCAGAACGTTTTTGGGGTGAAGCTGCTTTTACTGCCGTTTATACTATCAATCGTCACCCTACTCCCATCCACCATAATAAGTCTCCTTATGAGGCTCTTTATGAGGTCACTCCTGCCTATGAACTTCTAAAAGTTTGGGGTAGTGCTTGTTTTGTTCAACTGCAATCTCATGAACATACCAAACTTGAACCTCGCTCCAGACTGTGCTGCTTTCTTGGATATGGGATTGAGCACAAGGGTTATCGCTGCTGGGATCCTATCTCACAGCGCCTTCGTATTTCTCGACATGTTACCTTCTGGGAACATGTTCCTTTTTCTTCTATATCCAAGTTTCGTGAGTCTCCTAATCTTACACCCCCATTTTTCATCGATGCATCCGTCTCATTGGACTCACTCCAATCTGACATTATATCACCTCCACCTATTGTTCCAACTCCTTCTGAGTCAGTCTCTCCAAGTTTTCCTGATCATCATCAATCATCTGCTCCATCTGCACAACCAACATCTGAGGTGCCTGCTGAGTCATTGGCTCCTGAAACTACTCAATCTCAGAATGTTAGACGATCAGAACGGGTAAGACAAGTTCCTTCTCATCTTCGTGATTATCATGTTTATGCTACTCTGCTGTCTAATCACGAACCTACTTCCTACAAGGAAGCCTCTTCTAACTCTGATTGGCAGAAAGCTATAGATGAGGAACTTCAGGCACTTGACAAAGCTCAGACTTGGGATTCTGTCCCTCTTCCACCAGGCAAGAAACCCATTGGCTCCAAATGGGTGTTCAAAATCAAAACCAAATCGGATGGCTCTATTGATCGGTACAAAGCTCGGCTTGTAGCCAAGGGCTTTAATCAAGAATATGGTATTGATTATGAGGAGGCTTTTGCACCTGTTGCTCGTGTCACATCTGTTCGCAGTCTTCTTGCCATTGCGGTTACAAAACAATGGCCTCTTTTTCAGATGGATGTTAAGAATGCCTTTTTGAATGGTGACTTATCTGAGGAAGTCTACATGACACCTCCTCCAGGCGTTCGACTTCCACAAGGTCATGTTTGTCGACTTCGAAAGGCTCTTTATGGTCTCAAGCAAGCTCCGCGAGCTTGGTTTGAGAAATTCAGTTCCACTGTCACCTCTTTGGGCTTCGCATTCAGCAACTATGATTCAAGACTGTTTACTCGGACCACTGAAGCTGGTACAATATTACTTCTTCTGTATGTGGATGATATGATCATTACTGGCAGTGACTCTACAGGCATAGCCAATCTGAAATCATCTCTCAGCTCCTGTTTTGAGATGAAGGATCTTGGTTCTTTACACTATTTCCTTGGTCTTGAGGTGCTCTCTGATCCATCGGGTCTTTATCTGTGTCAAGCCAAATACACCTCAGACCTTTTGTCAAAAGCTGGGATTACTGACAACAAAACAGCATCCACTCCTCTTGAACACAACCTTCATTTAGCACCAAATGCTGGTCCACCTCTACGTGATCCTACTCTATATCGCCAGTTAGTGGGGTCACTTGTCTATCTGACAGTGACTCGACCTGATATTGCCTATGCTGTTCATACTGTTAGTCAGTTCATGTATGCACCTTGTTCTGATCACTATGCTGCTGTCCTGTGCATTCTTCGATATTTAAAAGGGACTATGTTTCATGGTCTTCATTTTCCATCCACCTCATCGTTGATTTTGCGAGGTTTTTCTGATGCTGATTGGGACAGTGACATGACTGATCGTCGCTCCACTACTGGCTACTGTTTCTTTCTTGGCGACTCTCTTATATCATGGCGAAGCAAGAAGCAATCTCTCACAGCTCGATCCAGCACTGAAGCTGAATATCGAGCACTAGCTGACACAGCTCAGGAACTTGTGTGGTTACGCTGGCTTCTTTCTGACATGGGGGCTCCTCAACAGTCTCCAACTTCCTTGTGGTGTGATAACAACAGTGCCATTCAGATTGCCCACAATGATGTCTTCCACGAGCGCACGAAGCATATTGAAATTGATTGTCACTTTGTTCGTCAACATGTGACTCGTAAGACTATTCAGCTGCTTCCTATTTCGACTCTTGATCAACCGGCTGATATCTTTACTAAAGCTCATTTACCAGGACGGTTTCGTGATCTTGTTTCCAAACTCCATCTGGCTCATTCTTCTCCCGATTGAGTTTGAGGGGGGATGTTAATGTATATAGAGGCCCAGGCCCATGTTAGGGCCCAAGCCCATTTAGTCTTCGTATATATTTGTTGTATTCTGTAGATTAGGGTTTAGGGTTTAGGATAGAGGCCCAGGCCCATGTTAGGGCCCAAGCCCATTTAGTCTTCGTATATATTTGTTGTATTCTGTAGATTAGGTAAGAAAACTCTTATAATTTTTCTCTTTCATATTGTAAGTTTTCTCTCAATCAATATATCGAGGTTACAAACCTTCAGTATATTCATCGTGTTCTTCAACCATATTCATCTTCTAACATCGGCGATACCCAGACCTTGGGTCGGCCTTCGGGTCGGTTCGGGTCCAGGTTTACGGACATACCAGTCTATGGGTATGCGGGTTCGGTCTTGACCGGACTTAGTCGTACCTGGGCGGGTCCAGTCGATTTGGCTGGGCCGGGTCGCCGCGGATTAGTCGGTGCTGCCCAATTGGATGCCCGAATACCGCGGGTGCGTGTGTGTGTGGGCTTAGCCCAAGTTGCCGTACAAAAAAAAAATTGTATAACATTTATAAAGAGATCTAAATTGCTTAATTGTTCTAATAGAGTGCCTTATAAGATCAAAAATAAAATGTCCTGTCTAAAAGTTTTATAATAAGTTTATATGACGCTTTTGGGCGTCGAAATATGTTTTTTAGAATCTTTTTAAAATAAAGTGTCGTAATAGTTATTTTGTAGAAAACTTTTGATAAATGCCCTATAAACCCATCTTTTTATATGACCCTTGTGTTTATAGGACACTTTTTCAAATAGTATATTTAAAAAAAGAAGGTAATACGATATCTTATTTTATAAAAATCCTAAAAAAAAAATTGCTACGATACCCAAAAACGTTCTATAAATTATTATAACACTTTTAGATCATGACACTTTATTTTTTGGTTCTATAAACGTAAATCCTATAAGACACTATATTAGGAAATTAAACAATTTAAGCGTCCTACAAACTGAATTTTGTTATAGCGTCGATATTTAAAACTACTCTTTTTTTTTTGATACAGAGGGGGGGGGGGCTCCGATCATGACACGTTTATATGCATCACAACATTGTTTCCCTTCCAAGTAAAGACAAACGGTTGGCACCCCCCTTGAGGCGTCTCCATCGCATCGATTCCACGATCATCATTAGAGAGATAAACGAGCGTGTGCATCTCATTGGTAGAGGAGCAACGCTTAGACTTGAAAGCAGGACCTCCCTCATATTACATCATATCTACTGTTAGGACAAATCACGAGGAATATTGTCCCTTCCAAGTACCTTAACACATTTTTTGGCAGCTTTCTAATGTTCTAATCTAGGATTTGTCTAGTATTACCCCGAACATGCCAATGATGGGAAACAATGTTGTGATGCATATATATTGTTGGTGGGAAATTTTAGGATTTGGCAATTATTGATGGAATTCCTTCCTTATTTCTTGAAGTGACAAAGTTCTTTATTTATTTCAGAAATTTATTTCAGATATGACGGAATTGATATCACCGTGAAATCTTTCTTTTTTTTATTGCTTGCTTTCTTCCAACTCCTTACATATACTTCACTCGTTGGGTGTCCAATCCCCAACGATGGAAGGTGATGGTGGACAACTTCCTTACCAAAACTGTTGAATTGGAAGGTTAAAACATTGTCTGTGGGTGGGCGTCTTACCCTACTCAAATCACTGGGGAGTTTCCCGACATATTATATGTCCTTGTTCAAGATGCCATCTTCGGTTGTCAAACTATTTGAATCCATTCGGAATCGATTCTTTGTGGGAGGTGAGATGGATGATAATAAGATGTCTTGGGTTATATGAGATAAAAGTATGGCTAGCAAAAAACATGGGGGTCTTGGTTAGAGGTGATCCGGGCCTAACATAAATTTTGTGTCCAACGGGCCTAATATAGCAAACCCAAGTCCGTTTTTACGGGCTTATGGACTTGCCCGTACCCGCCTTATAAACGGGTCGGGCTTGCCCACGGGCTAGCGGGCTTATTTTTTTTACATTTGAAAAATAAAACTTATATAAAATCATAAGTTATGCAAAATCATTTAAATTACGTAAGTTCTTTCGAACATAAAATAAGACGTAAAATATATCAATGTACATAGCGTATGAATTTTTTTCCCAATATATGGAGCATGGACATCTCTAATCGTTTATCAACTTTCAAAGTTCGTGTTTTTTTCAATAAAAAAAATTATCCATCTTCAAGATCGAGATTCAAGATGTACTATATAACATATCACATCTTATATATATTTGGGTGACGCTTGGTACTCAGTAGTGGGAATCCAACCCAAAGCGACTTCTAAATATTTTTGATAAAAACCAACAAGTTATTAATTATATATAAAAAATTTAATCAGTTATAATAATATAACGGGTCGGGCGGGCTTGTCCGAATTCCTTTTCTCATTGCCAAGCCAGTCCACTAATTTTAGTGTTCCAACCGGAGCCCACCCATTTTTTCGAGAATGATTGTCCAAGCCCGCTTTTCTAACGGGTCTAGCGGGCAGGTCGTACCGCCCATGAACAACTTTAGTCTTGGTATAGGAAACTTGATTGCATTTAATAGGGACTTACTTTTAAATGGGTGTGGAGATTTCGAGTTGATCAAGAGGCAGTGTGGGTTAAAGTGATTCAATTGATACATGGTGCAAATGGCCGGATTGGATCATTTTTATCTTCTGTGGGTTCGAACTCAACATGGTTGGCGAGTTTGAAAGCTTTTATCATCTGCGGGGTAAAAATGTTGATTTTTTTGTCTTTTTGTAAGAAAAAGTAGGAGATGGATCAGATACTTCCTTTTGGCATGATACTTGGTTGGGAAGTGGGCTTTTGGAAATGGAATATCCGAGAGTGTATGCTTTGGAGCATCATAAATAGGTTACGGTCAAAGAGCGGGTAATGAACGAGGATTGGTTTGGTTATTTTCAAAGGGAACCGAGGGGGAGCAGAATTGGCACAATTTTCTGCCTTGAGGGATAAGTTGTAGGCATTTGTCAGTTTTAAACTCCCGTTGGAACGCCCATGTATTTTATCATCAACTTGATGAATTAATTTCAATGGTGGGTGTGGTCTTTGGATGGATTAGGTACTTTTACCGTTGCCTCTACTATGAATTACATTGATTCCATATTATTGGTCGTGGACTCGATTGGTACTAGATGGAACCGGTTAGTTCCTATTAAAGTTAATGTTTTTGGTTGGCGTTTGGGTTGAGCAGGATAGCCACTCGGGATAATTTGGATAGGAGAGGTATTGATGTTGGCTCTTTGCTTTGTCCGTTATGTGATGTGGGTTTGGAGTCGGCTGATCATTTGTTTTTTCATGCTCTTCGACGACGGAGATTTAGAGACAGATTGGTAGATGGTGGCATTTGGATTTCCCAGTGTTTAATTCCTATGTTGCTCGGATTACGTGTTATAATTTGCGCTTGAAGAGTGGGGAGAAACTGTGCTTTGAGGCAGTTATTCTCACTATGTTTTGTTACATATGGTCGTTCTAAAACATGACCATTTTTGGAGAGACCAAGCTAAAAAAGGCGGATATCTTTGACAGGATTGTGACTCAAGCGTATTTTTGGGTTTTAGTAGGAGTATCAAGTTTAAAGTTAATTGGGTTGGTTGGATTCATAAACCTCTCCTGGCTATTTCATGTACGTAATTATTTGTTATAGCATATTGCTAGTTTTTTAAATAAAGCTCATTATGGTTAAAAAATCAACCCAAAAACGTCTGTTATCGCAAAAGACAGAACAAAATCTCATGCAAGTATACACTTAAATATCATATTCCATAGGGAACATTTGTACTTAGTGTTTGTCAAATATAAGTCTCAACAGTAACGGTTTATTGCAAAAATGGATTTGGGATGGTTTTAGCAGTTTAAAGACAACAGGAACTGACTGATGAACACGTAGAATGTACCTTCTGACTTGCATTAATTGCATAAGGTATATATAGGAATGAAGACCCTCCTCTCCAAGGATCCTCTCTTCTACATCATTGAAGAAATATTTTCTTCATCTTCTTTCTATCATTCCTACTTTCTTGTGCAAGGAACTTAGTAATTCTCAAAGATTGTTTAGATTAGGTTTTCCTTATCTAATTCCGCAACAATCTGTAAATTATGTTTTTGATTTCCTAATAATCAATAAACAAATTTAAAAAGTAATGTTGTGTGAGTTTGTATTCAACCACCCCCACCCCCTTCTACAAACTTAAACCCTTGTAGAACCCTTATTGGGACCAACAAGTGGTATCAGAGTAGAATTGTTTAATGTAATAAACAAGATCTTGATTAATCTCTTCCTTGTTATTCTGAATCTATGGCACTTAACACAAACACAAATTACTATGACAATGGTTCTCTTGCTAAACCCCCACGATTTAGTAGAGATAACTTTGCTCTATGGAAAAATCGTATGATCCTTTTTCTTGAAGGTGTGGATCCCACTATTCCTGAATATGTGGAAAATGGACCATATGTTTCATATGTCATTGCACCCGTTGTCCCTGCCACAGCTACTACTGAGGCCATACCTGAAAGGGAAGTGGCCAAAAAAGTCTGTCAATTGACTAATGAAGACAAGAAGAAAGTGGCCCTAGATGCTAAAGCAAGGACTCTTATTGCAATGTCAGTCCCTGGCAAGGTATCATTCCATTATGCACCTCAAGACCTCAAAAGTCATGTGGGACACAATCTGTGTTCAATATGAAGGTACTACTGAAGTACAAGACACCAGAAATATAAATCTGGTAAGACAATATGAAAGCTTCATTTGTAGTAAGAATGAACCTTTGTCTGAAGTAAACTAATGGTTTAACTGCTTATTAATTAATCGAAGGACAGTTGGTTGAGAATATTCTAACTCTCAAACTCTGACAAAGTTATGATGAATGGTTTTGGAGATAACAACACTTCTGTCACTGACTACCCCTATTAGTTTTGGAGATATAGTTATGATGAATGGGTAGAGATCAGAAATGTTATTCAGAAGTCCAAGTCTAAATACAAGGAATATGTGGAAGACCATCTGAATAAACTTTTTGATAAAGTATTGAAGATTGCCAAGATTCCTCCTCTACCTCTAAAGCCTTCTCAACTGAATAAACTTCACAATCTGAAGATGCCTCACTCTTTCTCTAAAAGACTAAAATAAAATTCATCATAGACAATAGTAACATGAATACTGACTGTGACACCTCAATGTTGAATCTATCTCTACCAGCCCGTATACTACAGGGTCAGTCATCTTGACCCCTGAGCTAGGTCTCATGTTCATCAGCAGTCAAGGTGAGTACAGTTTCTAAAGGATGTCTGAACTGCATATATGCCCTTACCTCATCTTCATCATTAAGTGGGTAGAAGAAAATGAAGATGGAAAGATGATTCTCACAAAGATCAAAAGAGAAATGTTGAGAAGAAAACAATAAGAAGAAGACGTCTCTAGATACATCCATCTTCTGTGACTAGCTAATAGGTCTCTTTTCTTTTTGTACCTTTCAGTTATTATTTTCAGTGATTGTATTTCATTGTACTTGTATTTTTCATAAATCCCTTTGTAATCTAATACGATTTAATGGAAAATTCAATGAAGTACTTTATTGTAACACCCGGAAAACCGTTAACCATTTAAGGTAAAATTATCTTTCATTTCGCTAACTTCTCGCGAACTTTATGCCTTTAAGTTGCCTAATGACGTTGTCTCGAGACGAGAATTTCAATCTAGGATTATCCGAGCGAGAAACGGAAGGAAATGGGTCCCGGTAAGTGGGGGCAACCTTGTATCGACGACAATGCCAAGGGCAAAGTCGCCTGACATACTCGCCAGGAATGTACCGTAAGGTAGGCATGGTCGGCGACATTGCCTAACGGCAATTCCCGAGGGCAAAGTCGCCTGGCATACTCGCCAGGAGTGTACCGTAGGCTAGGGGCTGCCAACGACAATTCCTAGCAACAATGTCCATGGCAAAGTCGCCTAGCATTGTCATACCCGCTCTCTAAGAGTTTATAAACCTGCCTTGACGGGTTTTCTTGGAGGAGTTCCATTTCCAGCTTCGTTTTTAAAGATTGGATAGCACACCTAGGGCAATTTTCTTCCCCAAAAGCTCCATCCTCTTTAATGCAAACCTAAACCTTGGTTGGAAGCATTTATTGGTCCAAAAAGGGGTTGATCTAGGGAATTTATTTCAAGTTGCTACCTAGGGTTCAATCTATCAAGTCTCAAGAATCTTCATCACCAACTTCTCTAAGGTTTGCTAACTTATCTAGGTTTTTAATCCAAAAACCTAGGTTGTGAGTGTTCTAAACCCTTTTATAAATGAGATACATGTTCATATTTGCATTTTTATTATGTTTCCTTGTTATGTAAAAAAATTAGGGTTTTATTCATAGAAGATATTTGATATAAATGATATTTGGGGAAAGTGAAGGGAAATCCTTGAAAGGTAGAAATACATATATGATTGGGGATGTGGATAAGTTTCTCCTTCATGGGTATATGCTTAAACTATTATGGTCTGTATCATCTCATGTCTCGTGTATGAGTATTAATAACTAGACCATGTAACTTACATTGGTATTATATTTATCTTGTGGGAACTACTATGCCTCATTGGTCATAAATGAGTTGAATGGATTAACCAAGTCAAATAGACACTAGGAGGACATAGTCTTGGGTGTCACCGTGTTGATATGTACCTAGACCTCCGCCATTTGGGGCAATGCCTTGTTGTACCCTAGGATGTGTCGGGCCTTGTGGTGTCCCTCATGGAAATTGACACTAGGGTATCTCGTCACTTAGGTGGAATTTTATTGGTGTTATGGGCCTCCCCCATTTATTCCGGCTATGGATATAATCATTGATAAAAACTATGTAATGGTCATTCATGCATTTATTACTTGTCATTCAACCTCACTAGGATTTTTGGCCTAACACTTGTTTGGTGTCTATGTGTATCTCAGGTTCTAGTGTCGCCGCATCTAAGAAGGTTTATGCGGAACCGTGTGAGCGTGGGGAGTGCAAAGGGTGCACATTTTGTGAAGACCTTCGTTGGACTATAGACGACACCCCTTTTGTAATCTTATTTCTGCTTAAGGAATTAGATTAATAGGTTGTTGTTTATTTCCTTTACAATTACAAACTGTAATTAAATAGGTTTCTGTACTTCCCCATTTTTGGGAGGCTCATGCTATGGCATTTCTAATTACCACATTTCCATTTTCCGAAAATTTTTGTTATCCCATTTTTGGGGTGTTACATTTATTCCATCATAGTGTTGAAAAAGATCCCTAAAACAATAAATGGGACATGTATGTTATGAGTCATATTTTCCCTATGTTTTACAACTTAAGGAATTTTCTCGTGTTGTTTTTTCATCATCAGATAGGGGGGATATTTTTTATCCAAATTCACTCAGTTATTTGATGATGACCCTTTTTACTTAGTGAAAATTACATTAACTGTTGTAGACTAAGTTTCATATCATCAGCAATTGTTTACTGAGTTTGTTCAGTAATCGTTGAGTGCTTCATTCAGCAAACAGTGTAATACCCGATTTTCAGCCCTGTTTGGTATGGGCGACAGTGCCGGCGACTGTGACATGTGTCACTATCGCAGGGCAATGTTGCGGGAAGGGAGAGTCTCTCGGTACACGCGGGGCGACAGTGCCTGGCGATTATGCCAGGGTCACTGTCGCGGGGCACTATCGCGGCTAGTGTACCGCTGGTGGTGCTGGGTGATCGAGAATGCCACGCGACTATGCCATGGTCATAGTCGCCGAGTCACAATCGCGGACGACCCCTAATTGTTATAAAATCACGATTTTCAGCTTTATTCCATTCTAACCTTTACCCATTTCACCCTTTCCTCTCTAGAACCGACCCTTAAACCCTAAATTCGGATTTTATGCATTCAAGGCACCAAACCTAGAGTGTTTCAAGAGATTCTTCATCATCTAGCAAGGTTTGGAAGCTAGAGCTAAAATATCTTCATCCTCTCTATCTTCTCCTTCATCTTCATCAATTTCTAGGGTTTTCACCTAACCCTTTCCATCATTTTGGAAGTTTGGGAGTTTATGGCTCAACTTGGTGACCTAGAAGTATTTTGGTTGGTGGATTGAAGTTATGGATAAGGTAACCTCCTCTTTTCTTCATCTATGGAGATTAGGGTTTTGACATAAGTTGAGATCTTCATGTATAATGTTTGGGGAACGATTCTTTGTGATTGAATACGATTATTTATGGTTGGAAATTTATGGATCTAGGTTTTTGGAAGTGTTTGGCTTAAAGATCCAAGTTTCTTCAAAGGAGCTCAAGTTGGGGAAAAATCTAGATTTAGCCTAAATCTAGCAAGATGAGTTCAAGTTGATTTGTGAAAACGGTGTACGTGCCAAAATGTCTATTTTAAAGTATTTATATGTTTTACATGAAATGATTCACTGTTGAGTTATTTGGCGAATCTTGATTATTTGAAGTTTTTGATTTTATAAACTTTGCAAAACACCCACGTTTGGGATTTTGAGCATTTTGACAACTAAATTATACACATTGGTATTTTAATGATTTATTTCATGAAGTAAAGTTGGAGTATAAATGCATTTTATTGTGTGTTTTAGATAAGTGTTTGATTTTGTGTTATGGGGTGTTTTTGAAGGAGCAAATGATATAATTCACTTGGAAAATGAGTTGTCCCAATCTAAACTATGTTGGAGTTAATTATATATTTTGGAGTATGGTTTTACATAAAGTCGGGTTGTTTACGTTTGATTTCATTTCATGATTTTCAACGATGGGTCTTTGGATTTGTTGAGCTTATGGCTCGGTTTGGATTTTGTTGGGTCTTGGGGATACTTGTCCGATTTTAATAGCTCAATGTAGAGCGTCTGGTCATGATTTGAATTTATTGCATCTTATTTGAGAATTACATGTTTTGAATGCGTTAGTCCATTCGTTTTGAGTCATGTAACATTTTGGTTAGTGCAATGGATCCATAAGCACGGTGTTCTTTATGTCCCGCTTTGGACAAGTTCACCACTTTGGCATGGAATGGGCATCGGGTCACCATGGTAAGTAAGGTGTGGACCTATATGTTCGGGCAACGTTCCATGGGCAGTAAGGTGTAATTCCCTTTGTGCATAAGTTCCCGTTTTGGAACTGGGTTCCCCATTTTGGAACTCTCAAGAATAGACTCAGAGTTGACTTGATGTTTTCGAGCAATAGACTTGGAGTGGTTGAGCTCGGTATGTTTTATGAGTATAATCCATACGTTTTAGTTTTCTATATAGCTATGTGACCCACTTTGGTGTTCCGTCGCGTATAATGTAAGCGGGTCTCCCCCGTCACCAAAAGGTGTTGATTTCAGTATGGAGTTTTATAATCCATGTTTTCGGTGATGTTTTGAGTATGGATAGTCACCCATGTTCTAAGGTTTTGATTATTGGACCTTATCCATGTTTTAGGGATGTTTTGGAAGTTGGAGTTTATCTACGTTTTTCAGCATTTGATTATTAAAGTGCCAGTTATGTTTTACGTGAGTTTTGGGTTTTTGACTTATATTCGGAGAAGCGTTTTGTTTTGTGATTTTAATCCCGAAGAGGGTGAATGTTGAAAATAGATTGTTTTCAGATTTAATGTATTTCGTTTCGGTTGCTTCAGATTGAACGTATTATCATCTTTGAAATCATGATTTAGATAACATTCTTAACGTTAGTGTTTTATACATACATATATATATATATATATATATATATATATATATATATATATATATATGATGAAAACTCTTGAGCTCACTAGGCGTTAAGCCTAACCTTTTTATTTGTTGGCATGTGCACCAGGTTCCAGTTGGGGAAATGGTTCTAGCGGTACTTTGAAGAGATGAGCCCTAGTGTTTCACGAGGGTAAGTAGTTGGTGAAGTCTTCCGCAGTTTGGATATAGTGACTGTTATTGGGTTTTAGTAGCACCCGTCCCTATAATAGACTGTGTACGTAGAATGAAATGTGTTTATTGAACTTAAACCTTAAATTGTTGTTGTAGATGAATCAGTTATCGATGTATTTAGAAACTTTTAAATTAGTTGTTATTTCCATATTCGAGGGTGATACAAGTTGGTATCAGAGCTTAAGTTTGAGAGATTTAGGTGTTGATTTCGGATAACTAGACTCAAACTAGCGTTCTTCTATGTATGTGGAAGTGAGATTGCACTATTAGACACTTTAAGATATGATATCTTGAGGTTGATAGAGTCGCTAGAAACGGGAAACTCGTCGAGAGTAGCAAGGATGACCATGTAAGGTACGTTCATAATTGCACCTGGCTAATGTTATGGTGAACCTACATGTTACATGTGTAAGCTTGAACTGCTTTGGTGCGAATACCGTTGGGGTAGTGAAGAAGTTTCTAAGCGAGTACCCAATAGAAGAGTTGATGTTTATAGCATTGTCATTTGGAGTGATGGGTAAGCATGATAACTGCATTAAGTTGACCATTTTGGGTTAGAGTTATTGGTTGGTTTAGAACCATAGGCTTAGGGAATCGATATTATTCGAGGAAAATTTGTAAGGAGAACCGATGAAATCTTCGATGATTGCCTTAAGATGTTTGAACATCCGGATGACAATAGTATGATGGGAAATTGAGGAACGTGATTTCGGGATGTTGAGTGTCGACCAAATTCATGCACGAAATTTGTTTCTAAAATAAGTTTTCATCAATTGTTTCTCATGTTCTCAAATCATAATGTGAGTAGAATTACAAAATTTTGGGAAAAAGGTTTAGCACACACAAGATTTTAAACCATGAGTTTAAACATGCATAAAATTGTTTTATTGCATACGATTGCAGACTTTGTCAAGATTTTCTTGATCCTTGTTGTAGTCCGACACCATTTTCGGATATTGTGATGTCCTTGTTTTGATGTTGTTTAGAGTCTTGAACAAGTAACTGCGATTTATGACCTTGACATTGGACCTCCTCCACATATGTTAAGGTTTTAGAGGAAAAAGTTATTCCCATGTTTTGGTGTTCGAGTTTTATTGGAAAATTTTATTTCGTCTGAGTTTTGTTGAGTTTTATTAAGTATTATTTACGACGTTTTACTACGCACGAGTTAATTATGAAATGTGTAGGCTTTAATTTTATTGCATGTAAATTTATGACTTTTATTGAACGTCATGTCTTACGCGGGTCTTGCACATGTCTTTTCGCAACCGCAAGAGACGTCTTGAGAGTCTTAACATCGCATATTTGCACTTTGAGTTTTATACAAGTATGTTTCATTGTACACTACTTAGCATTTGAATTGATTTATATTTTTCGTGTGAGTAAAGATATGAAGGACCTATGATGGTCCGAACTGAACTTTTGCTTTGTACCTTCTTCAGTTGTTGATTTTACTGTTACAGTTTCACGGGATGCACTATATTGGTTTATCGGTGTGCATGTCATGGTAGCCACTATTTTGGGACTATGAGAATTTTATTATGCGGTTTAAAAACATGAAATCGATTTAAATTATCTTACGTCTGGCCAAATCGCATGCACCTATCGTATAACTAGATTTGGGAAATAAATTGATGTATGCGGGTCTTGTTGGGAAATTTTATCCCATGTCATTTTATGGTTAAAAGAGAATTTTGGAGCTTGAACTTGGGAAGTCCCTCTTTTGAAATTTGTACAATTATTTGTTACACATTTTTTTTGTACAGAAAATATTTCACATACACCGCATAAATTGATGCAAGTTAGGACCATTGTGGTCCATTTGAAAAGTTTGTTGCACATCTTTTGTTATTGTCATTGTTAGCTTGGATAATGATCAAACAGTTTTCGAAATAGTTTTATATGAGTGGCGTTTGGGACCACTTTGCACAACTATCGAGTAAGTGGTAGCGAACTTTTACATGCATGTTTAATTGTTATAAAGAATTGCGTTTGAAAGTCTTGTAAAATTTCAATTGGCATATGTGTTGAGTCCAATAGTTGAAAACCCTTGAACTCATTAGAGTTATAGATTTAAACCCTCTTGAGAAAGAAGTTGTAATAAGGGATTGGAGATGCCCTTTGGAATGGAAAATGTGAATGATCCAAATTTTTGGCAGACTTGAATTAAGGGAATTCAACCTCATGAAGGCCTTTAAGATAACAGATTTAGGCTTTCTCCCAGTTAATTAAGTGATGATCTTTCCACTTCGGTAAATCTTCGGGTTTAAGCCTTGTGTAGTTGTTTGCTTACGGCCAGATCTGAATTGATGGATTATTGTTCAACAGCATGTTAGGTTTTGGTGGTGTACCATCTTAATGGGTATTCGTGAATGATGATGATGTTATGGTTGTTCGTAAAGCTGAATGATTTAGATTTTTAATTCCATATTAGGTGTCAACTTTAATCTTTTGGGGATCAGTTCAGTGCAAGTCGACTTGTTCTTTAGAGGTCAATGGATGTTTGGAGTGTTGGATTACTCTCGTTGGACCATAAGGAATGTTAGTCTCTAAGTGTCAGAACTTGAAGGAAGCTAGATGTTGGTAATTAAGTATTGTCGTGTATAATGTTCTTGGCATGGTAAAATCTTATTCGTGGAGTGTTTGAAGTTGAGAATAGATCGGAATTGTGTGATAGCCTAATCTGGGTTAACCAACTCCCCGTAAAGCGTGTTGATACATCCTTGGAAAGAAGGCCTTACCAATATCAAGGGTGAATTATTAAGGAATTTTGGGAATTCTTTGGGTTGGTGTTGATTATTAGAATACGGATTCAGAATCGTTGACTTGATGTTTTCGAGCAATAAACTTGGAGTAGTTGAGCTCCGTATGTTTTATGAGTATAATACATACGTTTTGGTTTTCTACATAGCTATGTGACCCACGTTAGTGTTCCGTCGCGTATAATGTAAGCGAGTCTCCCCCGTCACCAAAAGGTGTTGATTTCAGTATAGAGTTTTATAATCCATGTTTTCGGTGATATTTTGTGTAACACCCTCAAATCTGGAAATAGCAACTTATTAAAAATTTTCTAAATACATCAATAACTGATTCGTCTACAAACATAATTTAAGAATTAACCTCAATAGTCACATTCATTCTATACATACAATCTATGACAAGGACGGGTGCTACTAAACCCAACAAACAGTTACTAACTCCAACCTGCGGAAGACTTCACCAACTACTTACTCTTGTGTAAGGTTAGGGCTCAACTCTTCGTGAGGCTACTAGAATACGAACCCCAAACTGGAACCTGATGCACATGCCGACAAATAAAAAGGTTAGGCTTAACGCCTAGTGAGCTCAAGAGTTTTAACATGAATGAATAAATCTTTAGAAGACAGGAAATCAGTTTTAAAGCAAGATCCTTCAAATATATTATACTTCAAAATGGAAACGACACATTTCCCCATAATATACACTTTTAAAGACAATGCTTCCCAAACATGCATTTCTTATAAAACGATGCATCCCGCAACTCACCCAAAACGGGGTCATAGTTCGATACTCAAATGTACTAAAATGTAAACAATACGCCATATCCCAAAACACCCAAAACGGGGGGGGGGGGGCATAATAATCGACCCTTAAATAACGGAGGACAATTCATAAAGATATGGTGCGTCATGGAAAACCCGCAACTCGAAATAATACCCACACGACCATAAAATAGAATGAACTCGAAATATTAAAATGTGGACAATTAAATATCCAAATACGACGGGCCGACGACGGGGGCTTCCTGTATCCGTTGAGAGTGGAGGAACACAAAAGTATGCCACTCATACAACGTTAATCGTATGACACTTCACGACACACAAGCCCAAGTGTCCCTACGACTCCCTCCAAGCTACACCAAAGAGTCAACTGACCTTAGCGATATATTAACGAAAATACCGCTCCAAGGCCCGACCTAAGGGGAATACAACCAAGGCATTGCCCCACCCGGCGGAGGTCCAAAACGCCCATCCAATGGCTACTCCACGCCATGATAGCACCACCCGGACTCAGTCCTCTTAGTGTACTCCTTGAACAGACAAGGTCATAAAACATGTGTCCCAGAGTCCAACCCCGTACCACCCAAATGACCATCAAACAAGACTGACTCATGTGCCTATGGATCCAATGCAACACAGTCTAAAATTACCCGACTATACCTGAGTGACAACAACACTCGAGCCTGTAATTATAAATATGCAATAAAATGCATTAAGACGTAAACCATGAAATGGGACTCTACATCGAGCCATTAAACCCGGACAAATATCCTTAAACCCTTTTTTAAGCCAATACCGAGCTAGGATACTCAAAATCCATTTGACCAACAATTACCGGTTCCCCAAATAATGAAATGTCTTTAAACAACGTTTATGAGGACACATATCCCAAAGACGAGATTAACCCAAAACTCCACACGAGATGGGACTAATGATTTTCCAAAGGGTTTATGAATGCAAATACACCAAAATGCATATAACATGAAATAGACTCCATTTGTACAAAATCATCAAATATGCATGAATCATGAAATAGATCTTACTTGTACAAAGTCACCAAGAATACGTAAATCATGCTATTTAGTTGCTAAAATGTTTAAACCCAATATAAGCATTTTAAGAGGTTAACACAACCCAAGTTTACCAAATATGAAAACTTATCAAAATACTCATACTTTGACGAATAACCAAGTAAATCATATTTTACTTCGAAATACCCAAAACTTATCAGCAGTTAACCATTTCATGTAAAACACTTTAAAATAAACATTTTGGCATGTACACCGTTTTCACAAATCAACTTGAACTCAACTCGCTAGATTTAGGCTAAATCTAGATTTTCCCCCAACTAGAGATCATTTGAAGAACACTTGGATTCTCAAGACCAAACTTCCAAAACCTAAATCCATACATATTCAACCATAAATAAACATAATATACCACAAGAATCGTTTCCCAAACCTTATACATGAATACCTCAAATGATACCGAAACCCTAACTTCCATAAATGAAGAGAATAGAAGATTACCTTAACCCAATCTTGAATCCACCAACCAAAACACTTCTAGTTCACCAAAATGGTTACAAAACTCCAATCTAAGAAAGGGAGAACAAAGAGTGGATGAAAACCAAGAAAACTTTGGGGAAAAAGATGAATAGTGAGAGATGAGAAGCTTACCACCACCAAATACTCTAGTATACTCCAATATACTTCCAATATATTTCCATATCCTTGAAAATATCTCAAAAACGAAACCGTAGCAACTTGAATCGCCCAAATCGGAGTTGAAATGAGAGAGTTATGAAGAAATGAAGTTTGGGGCTAAAAATCGCGATTTTAACACCCTGAAACACCCAGGCGATTGTGCCAGGCTATAGTGACAATGTCATAATCGCCGGGCACAATCGCTGAGATTGTACCGAGCGTTTCTGGGCTCCGGCAACCTTGACAGGCGATTGTGACACTGTCACAATCGCCGGGCATTATAGCCTAGTGCGTACCGAAACTGTTTTGGCCATAACTTCTTCGTTATAGCTCCGTTTTCGCTCCAGAAAGAACTGTTGGACTCGTAATTGAATCCTTCATCCATGTAGACTATAAAATATAGGATTCAAGTCCAAAATCAAAAAAAATCTTATTTTTCCTTGATATATCGGTTTCTGTATTAACTCGAATTGATACCTCACGAAACTCGGGGTGTTACATTTTGAGTATGGATAGTCACCCATGTTCTAAGGTTTTGATTATTGGACCTTATCCATGTTTTAGGGATGTTTTGGAAGTTGGAGTTTATCTACGTTTTTCAGCATTTGATTATTAAAGTGTCAGTTATGTTTTACGTGAGTTTTGGGTTTTGGACTTATATTCGGAGAAGCGTTTTGTTTTGTGATTTTAATCCCGAAGAGGGTGAATGTTGAAAAGAGATTGTTTTCAGATTTAATGTATTTCGTCTTGGTTGCTTTAGATTGAACGTATTATCATCTTGGAAATCACGATTTAGATAACATTCTTAATGTTGGTGTTATATATATATATATATATGATGAAAACTCTTGAGCTCACTAGGCGTTAAACCTAGCATTTTTATTTGTCGGCATGTGCATCAGGTTCCAGTTGGGGAAATGGTTCTAGAAGTACTTTGAAGAGATGAGCCCTAGTGTTTCACGAGGGTAAGTAGTTGGTGAAGTTTTCTGCAGTTTAGAGATAGTGACTGTTATTGGGTTTTAGTAGCACCCGTCCCTATAATAGACTGTGTACATAGAATGAAATGTGTTTATTGAATTAAACCTTAAATTGTTGTTGTAGATGAATCAGTTATCGATGTATTTAGAAAATTTTAAATTAGTTTCTATTTCCATATTCGAGGGTGTTACAAACAATTTATATATGTAATCTCTGAAGACAAGTTTCACACTAAAAAAAACCTCAGCAGAAGTCGAAGAGCAAGCTGATGATAAAGGCAAGTCTACTCATGGATCTGAAGCAGGATTCAGTGAAACCAAGACTAGTCTATTAAGTGTCACAAATCTGATCATGATTCTGTGAAAGTTGAAGTTGCTCATCAGTGAGAGATGAAATCATCCATCAGAGTTGATCAAAAATCGTGTTATACAAGATTTGTTTGTCTTATCCTCTTGCACAAATTTCAATAGTACAAAAGCAAACTTACTTTTGTCTATATTCGTACAAACTCCCTCCTGCTTCACGATTCATCATATGGCTAAAAGCATGGCTTGGACAAAGTTAAATGCATACAACCTACCCTGGTGGACACGTGGAATGTACCTTCTAACTTGCATTAATTGCATAGGGTATAAATAGGAATGAAGACCCTCCTCTCTAAAGATCCTCCTGTCTACATCTTTGAAGAAATATGTTCTTCATCTTCTTGCTATCATCCCTACTTTCTTGTGCAAGGAACTCAGTGCTTCTCAAAGATTGTGTAGATTAGGTTTTCCTTATCTAATTTCGCAACAATCTGTAAATTATGTTTTTGATTTCCTAATAATTAATACACAAATTTAAAAAGTAATTTTGTTTGTGTTTGTATTCAAACCCCCCCCCCCCCTCTACGAACTTAAACCCTTGTAGAACTTTAACACCCTCAAATTTGGTAAAAGCAACTAATTAAAATTTTCAATATAACATCAAAAATAAGGAACAAAACTTCCTCCTACAATTCAAAACTTAGAATATCTCAAGTTAAAATTCTATAACTAACTTCAACAAATATAAACTCCAATAATATACAAGGACTAAACCGAAGTCAGGTGTTACTTAACCCCAAACACAAGTTGCTCTTCCCAAAACAAATGCGGAAGACTTCAACAAGCTAATCACTCCTCAACACATAACTAGCACTCCTCTCTTCGCAGTGTCACTAGGACTATTCCCAACCAGAACCTGTTGCACATGCCAACAAATAAAAAGGTTAGGCTAACGCCTAATGAGTCCAAGAGTTTTCAACGTGAATAAATATATCGTTGAAAAGAAGGAATTAAATTTAAATCATAATCTCTCAAAATGATATGCTTAAAATATGAAAACGACTCGTTTTCCAATAACATGCATTTTAGGCGAAGGAAACACCAATATAAACGTTTTCTAATCCAAACTATTTGAGGGACGAAGATCCCGGTATAAAACGTTCTTTTGCAAATTAAATTCAACCCAAAACTCACTCAAAATAAGAATAGAAATCGAACTCCCAATTTATGAAACGCGAATAAAACTTTATATCCCAAAACACCCAAAACATGGGTGGGACATAATACTCAACCCATAAACCATTGATAAAAATCCATATATAAAAAACGTCACCAGAAACCTGGATACTAAAACTCAATACCTAAAACAGAACCTTTCGGTGACGGGGGAGACCCGAATTCCATCGAAGGTGGCGGGCACACAAAGTTAAGCCACTTATCGGCGTTCTCGAGCTTCACATAGAGTCATGGATCCCCGTATATGGATCCTTACCGAGCAACCATCACAAGATACCCAAATGACCCTAGTGTCTACTCGACCTCTATATGAGTGTCACCACAAAAGCCACAAGTCCCCGAATCCGGCTCACCATGGGCACCACCGCAAGACTTAGCTCCGTATACGACTCTACAAAGCACCAACGCAAGCTTACATAAAACATGACTTAGGGACCACTCACAAGACTTCAAACGTGGACACTAAATTCCACGATGAATAACCAAACTGGATTACACGGGCATCGAGTTCAACCACCCACGATCTATACCTCGAGTTCCCACTAGTCATAAATAATTTCTAGTCCCAAAACAGGGATAGAGTTCTCAATTAAACCAACTGACTAACTCATATGCATATGGATCCAATGTATTACAGTCTAAAATGTTACATGACTCCAACGAATGGACTAACGCATTCAAAACATGTAACTCTCAATAAGATGCAACTAAGTACACCATACGTCAAAGGCTCCTTAATGAGCTACTAAAAACTGAACGAATACCCCAAACACTCATCTGAGTATAAATCAGCCCAAAGGCATAATAAACATTTCGCTAAACACGTGAGCCAGTATGGTTACGTAAACCAAATACATTTTTTCCCAAAAATATTTGTTTCTCAAATCACAATTGGCCTTCGGCCCAAAACCGAAAAAGGTTAAAATTTCTAAAATGTTCGCAAAGTCGAGAACTACCAAAATCAAGGGACTCACACATTCGTACTTTCAAAACGTCCCATACATGAATGATGCATATTTCCAACAAGCACTAAAAGTGCATTTTGACCAACCTCCATTTATGCAATAAATCATCAGAATACTTTCATTTATGACTTCTTTATCAAAATGCCCAAAAATCCCAAATGTGGGTGTTTTACAAAGTTTATAAAGCTAAACACTTCAAATAATCAAAAGTTACCAAATAACTCAACAGTTGATAATTGCATGTAAAACACATAAATACTTTAAAATGAACATTTTGGCATGTACAACGTTTTCACAAATCAACTTGAACTCACCTTGCTAGATTTAGGTTAAATCTAGATTTTCCCCAAACTTGAGCTCTTTTGAAGAAATTTAAATCCTCAAGCTAAATCTTCCAAAAACCTAGATCAATTAGTTTCCAACCATAAATAGTCACATTCAACCATATAGAATCGTTCCCCAAACAATTTACATAAAAGTCTCATCTTATCTCAAACCCTAATTTCCATAGTCGAAGAGAAGAGTAGGTTACCTTAGCCGAACTTAAATCCACCACCAATATACTTCTAGGGGCACTAAAATGACCTCAAACTTTAACTCTTCAAAATAAATGGAGAGGGTTTGGTGAACCCCTAAAAACTTAAAGATTCTAGAAATGGAGAAGAAGGTAAAGAACTCTAGGTATAGCTTCCAGTCTCACCATTGATGAGGTCCAAACATGAAAGAGTAGGGGAGATGGAGTCTTGGATGCAACCTAAACCAACATTTGTGAGGGTTGGAGAGTTGGGAGAGTTTAGGGTAAAGAGGATGAGAAGTGATGAAGAAGATCACCCAAAAATCGGGCTTAAAAGCCTCCTGGAGCCCGCAGGCGAGAGTGCCACGTGATAGTGACAGTGTCACTATCGCCAGTAACAATCGCCGAGTTTGTACCGTGGGTATTACCTTTACAACGACTATGCCCCACGATAGCGACCACTATCACAGTCACGGGCATACTCGTACCCAGTGTACCGAGTGCCCCTCTAGGCATGTGACTATGTCTGGCGATTGTTCCCATTAGCACTGTCGCCCAATGCGTCCCGACCCAACATTCGACCCTTTTTTCGCTTCTGAAAGTCCCCGATCTGTTAAGCGTTTCACGTAATGCATTAACCCACATTTAACTACTAACCAATACCTTTCTAGGGTCATGAGAACACCTTGTTTATCTTAATCAAATTCCGGGTGTTACAATCCTCCCAACCTTAGAATGATTTCGTCCTAGAAATCTACTTCTCATATAAGGTCACTCTCATCACTTATTGGGTTCCTTAGTCCCCAAAAGGTAACAACTAATTATAGATCTCAATAGTGTCATCCTCACAAAACGATCGTCTCCCTTTACAAGGGATTGTCTTTAACACATTTCATCCTTTAGCTGAACTCGATGACTTCCTGACGCAACTGCCATATTGATTCCACGAAGATGTTCATATCCAATAACCACCCTGATATGTTACACTTATACAAGTGTGAACCTCGAACCTTACGGAAGTAATTTCCAACCATATGATCTTGGTTGCCTCCCAACCTTAGGTGACACATACTACCTCAAAGGTAGCTTGTGACTTCGACTTCTTATTGACTAATATGTCCCAGCTCGACACGATTCTGAATCTGTAACCCAAGACCAACACCAAGACCAGAGAATTCCCAAAATTCCCAAATAATTCACCTTCGTTATCGATAGAGCCTTCCTCCCAAGGACTTGTCATGATGCTCTCCAGATAATCGGTTTATTCAGACTAGGCTATCATGCAACTTCGATCCATTCTTAAACCTCAAACATTCCGTCAATAAGATCCTTACCACGTCAAGAAAATCACACACATCAATACTTAATTACCAACATCAAATCCCCTTAGAAACCTATCATTGTGTGGCAAACACTTCTTATGATCCAACGGGAGCACCTCCAACACTCCAAAGATTCATTGACCTCAAAAGAACTAGCTGACGCCTAAAACCAAAATGGTAATACATAAAAAATGGATATATCGCCAAATATTTCATTCCAGATGCGTTGTCGTATTAAAGTTGACACCTACATGGCACTAAAATTCCCAATCTTACATCTCTAACAAA
Organism: Arctium minus; assembly: GCA_954870635.1. Classification (NCBI taxonomy): domain Eukaryota; kingdom Viridiplantae; phylum Streptophyta; class Magnoliopsida; order Asterales; family Asteraceae; genus Arctium; species Arctium minus. The sequence continues at coordinate 51,629,278 of OX941094.1, forward strand.
CGAACCACAAAATTTTCTTTATTCACAAAGGCTCATTAGGATGATACACCACCAACACATAACATGATGTCGAGCGAACCAGGAACCCATCAAATAAAATTCAACCATACGCAAATAATCACACCAGGTTTCAACCCGAAAACTTACCGAAAGGGAAGGATCCCCACTTGCATAGCTGAGATAATAATATAAATCTACTACACATACCTGATCAGACTTCATGAGGTTGAATTCCCACAATTCAAACTTGTCAACAATTCAAATCTTTCACATTTTCAATTTCCAAGGTGTCTCTAGTCCCTTATCACAACTTCCTTCTCATGAGGGTTTAAATCTATGGCTCTAATGAGTTCAAGGTTTTTCAACTATAGGACTCAACAAATATAACGATTGAAATTTTATAAGACATCCAACGCAAAATCTTTATAACAATTAATTATGTGTGTAAAAATTCACTACCACTTACTCGGTAGTTGTGCCAAGTGGTCCCAACCACCACACATATAAAACCATTTCGAAAACCATTTGATTATTATTCAAGCTAATAATGACAATAACAAAAGATGTGCAACAAACTTTTCAAATGAACCACTATGGTCCTATCTTGCATCAATTTATGTCGTGTATGTGAAATAATTTTTTGTACTAAAAACAATGTGTACCAAATAATTTTACAAACTCCAAAAGAGGAACTTCACAAGTTTAAGCTCCAAAACCCTCTTTTAACCATTAAACGACATGGGATCAAATTTCCCAACAGACCCGCATACAGTAGTTTATTTCCCAAACTTAGTAAAACGATAGGTGCATGCGATTTGGTCAAACGTAAAATAATTTAAATTGATTTCAAAATTTTAAGCCGCATGAATAAAATGCTCTTTGTCCCAAAATAGTGGCTACAATGACATGTATACCGATATCCCATATGATGCATTGTGGGAAACTATAACAGTAAAATCAACAACCGAATAATGTTCAAGGCAAAAGTTCAACACGAACCATCATAAATCCCTCATATGCTTACTCACAACAACAGTATAAATCAAGCCAAATACTAAGTAGCATGCACAAAATATACTTGTGTAAAACTCAAAAGTAAAATCATGCAATGTCAAGACTCTCAAGACTTCTCTTATGGTTACGAAAAGACATGTGCAAAACCCGCGTGAGACATGATGCTTAATAAAACTCATAAATTTATGTGCAACATAATTAAAGACTACGCATTTCATAGTTCACTCATGCGTAGCAAAACGGCATAAAATAATACTTGATTAAACTCAACAAACTCACAAGGAATAAAATTATCAATAAAACTCGAATACCAAAATATGGCAATAACTTTTTTCCTTAAAAACTGTAACATATGTGGAGGAGATCCAATGTCAAGGTCATAATTCGTAGTTACTTGCCTGTGACTCTAAACAATGTTAAAGCGTGGATACTCCAATATCCGAAAACAACGTTCGACAAAACAGGGATAAAGAAAATCTCAATAAAGTTTGCAACCATGTGCAATAAAACAATTTTATGCATGTGCAAATCGTGGATTAAAATCTCTTGCGTCTTAAATGTCTTTCCACGGATCCAAAATACGACCCGTAAGATAATTTGGGAAAGTATAAAATACTTTATGCAAATTATTTTAAAAACATGTTCCGTGCATGAGTTTTGGTCAAGACCCAAATCCTAGGATCGAGCTTACTAAGTCCAACGATCTCGCTACCGACATATGGATGCTCACATCTTAAGGTAACGGTAGGCAAATAAATTGGTTAACCTTACAATTTCTCCTCGAATATTGCCGATTCCAAAAGTCTATGGTTCTAATCCAACCAATAATTTCAACCCGAATCGGTCCACTTAATGCAATCATCATGCTTATTGTCACTCCAAGTGACGAACGTTAAAATCATCAACCTCTTCTAACGGCTACCCACTTAGAAACTTCCTCACTACCCCAAACGGTCGTCACATCAAAGTAGTCCAAGTATACACATGTAGTTTGTAGGTTCACCATAACACTGGCCAGGTATTACGAATGTACTGTACAATCATCCTTACTATTCTCGACGTGATTACCGTTCCTAGTGACTCTATTATCTTCAAAACATCCAATTTCAAAATGCCTATTAGTGCAATTTCTCTCTTATTCACTTAAAAGAACACTAGTTTGAGTCTAGGCATCCAAACTCAACACCTAATTCTCTCAAACTTAAGCTCTGATAACAACTTGTAACACCCTCAAATTTGGTAAGAGAAACTAATTAAAAATTTCAATATAACATCAAAAATAAGGAACAAAACTTCGTCCTACAATTCAAAACTCAGAATACCTCAAGTTAAAGTTCTATAACTAACATCAACAAATATAAACTCCAATAATATACAAGGACTAAACCGAAGTTGGGTGTTACTTAACCCCAAACACAAGTTGCTCTTCCCAAAACAAATGTGGAAGACTTCAACAATCTAATCACTCCTCAAGCACACAACTAGCACTCTTCTCTTCACAGTGTCACTAGGACTATTCCCGACTGGAACCTGTTGCACGCGCCGACAAATAAAAAGGTTAGGTTAACGCCTAGTGAGTCCAAGAGTTTTCAACGTGAATAAATATATCGTTGAAAAGAAGGAATGCAATTTAAATCATAATCTTTCTAAATTATATGCTTCGAATATGAAAACGACACGTTTTCCAATAACATGCATTTTAGGCGAAGGAAACACCAATATAAATGTTTTCCAATCCAAACTATTTTAGGGATGAAGATCCCAATATAAAACGTTCTTTCGCAAATTAAATTCAACCCAAAACTCACTCAAAATGAGAATAGAAATCGAACTCCCAATTTATGAAACGCGAATAAAACTTTATATCCCGAAACACCCAAAACACGGGTGGGACATAATACTCAACCCATAAACCATGGATAAAAATCCATATATACAAAACGTCACCGAAAACTTGGATACTAAAACTCAATACCCAAAACAACACCTTTTGGTGACGGGGGAGACCCGAATTCCATCGAAGGTGGCGGGCACACAAAGTTTAGCCATTTATCGACGTTCTCGATCTTCACATAGAGTCATGGATCCCCGTATATGGCTCCCTACCAAACAACCACCGCAAGATACCCAAATGACCCTAGTGTCTACTCGACCTCTAGATAAGTGTCACCACAAAAGCCACAAGTCCCCGTATCCGACTCACCATGGGCACCACCGCAAGACTTAGCTCCGTATACGACTCTATAGAGCACCACCGTAAGCTTACATAAAAACATGACTTGGGGACCACTCACTAGACTTCAAACGTGGACACTAAATTCCACGATGAATAAACAGACTGAACGGACATCGAGTTCAACCACCCACGATCTATACCTCAAACCCTTCACTAAGGATTACACGGTCATCGAGTTCAACCACCCACGATCTATACCTCGAGTTCCCGCTAGCCATAAATAATTTCCATTCCCAAAACAGGGATAGAGTTCTCAATTAAACCAACTGACTGACTCATATGCATATGGATCCAATGCATTACAGTCTAAAACGTTACATGACTCCAATGAATGAATTAACACATTCAAAACTTGTAACCCTCAATAAGATTCAACTAAGTACACAATACGTCAAAGGCTCCTTAACGAGCTACTAAAAACTGAACGAATACCCCAAAAACTCATTTGAGTATAAATCAGCCCAAAGGTATAATAAACGTTTGGCTAAAACACGTGAGCCGGTATGGTTATGTAAACCAAATACATCCTTTCCTAAAAATATTTGTTTCTCAAATCATAATTGGCCTTCGGCCCAAAACCCAAAAATGTTCGCAAAGTCGGGAACTACCAAAATCAAGGGACTCACACATTCGTACTTTCAAAATGTCCCATTACATGAATGATGCATATTTCCAACAAGCATTAAAATGACCTCAAACTTTGGCCGAACTTGAGTCCACCACAAATATACTTCTAGGGTCACTAATATGACCTCAAACTTTAAATCTTCAAAATAAGTGGAGAGGATTTGGTGAAACCCTAAAAACTTAGAGATTCTTGAAATGGAAAAGAAGGTGAGGAACTCTAGGTATAGCTTCCACTCTCACCATTGATGAGGTCTAAACATGAAAGAGTAGGGGAGATGAAGTCTTGGATGCAACCCAAACCGACATTTATGAGGTTTGGAGAGTTGGGAGTGTTTAGGGTAAAGAGGATGAGAAGTTATGAAGAAGATCACCTAAAAATTGGGCTTAAAAGCATCCTGGAGACCGCGGGTGAGAGTGCCATGCGATAGTGATAGTGTCACTATCGCCAGTCACAATCACTAGGTTTGTACCGCGGTTACTCCCCTTCCAGCTACTATGCTCCGCGATAGTGACCACTGTCACAGTCGCGGGCATACTCGCACCCAGTGTACCGAGTGCCCCTTTAGGCCCGCGACTATGCCTAGCAATTGTGCCCCTTGGCGCTGTCGCCAATGCGTCCCATCCCGACATTCGACCCTTTTTCTCTTCTGAAAGTCCCCGGTCTGTTGAGCATTTCACGTAAAGCATTCACCCACATTTAACTACTAACCAATACCTTTCTAGGGTCATGAGAACACCCTGTTTATCTTAATCAAATTGCGGGTGTTACAAGAACTCTTATTGGGACCAACGACTTTAATGGATCCAATTGGGCTTTAATGGATCTTTTTGGACTTTTATAATAATTATTATATAATATATAATATGTTAAAGGGAAAAAGAAATAGAATAACAGTAAATAAGGAAAATGAATCTGTCATTCTCATTAATCAAAATCTCTTAAATAAGGATTAGTTACATGTAGATAGCTAGCTATGAGATATTTCAGTTCTAATATATCTCTGATATATTTATCTATATATCAATCTCTATCTCTATCGTCATATCCTTTAGACAATGGCACATTTATCCTACAACACTCCCCCTTGTGCCGAGTTAAAGAAGTGACGGTGCACAGTTGTTGCCTCGTTAAAACCTTACACCGAAATAAAAACCAAGTGGGAAAAAATAGGACGAAGGAAAGAGTACAACGCACCAGTTTTCTTTGCAATACATTGACTTTTCCTTCAGTCTAGTTTTCTCTTAGATTCGTACTTTAATCATGAGAGTTAAGAAAGCATGATGGTATATAAACAGTTGCCTCACAAAAACCTTACACCAAGGAACAAAACCCAATGGGAAAAATAAAACCTTGGTTGAAGGAAAGAGCACAACATACCAATATCACATATATAGTAGACTCCCCCTTTTCTCTACTACTCCCCCTGATTCGTGCATTAATCAAGGGAGTTTGGAAAACATTTGCATTTTAATATTTTCCACGTGTTTTCCAAAATATGGTTTTAGGTAATGATTTGGTAAAATATGTCACGTTCTCCTGACATCTTACTTGATTCACTTGAATCTAGAGGAGAGTTTTGTTATTGCTGATTGTATAAAACTTAAGCAGAGCATGCTTTATGTTATCACCCTTGATGTATCTTTCTTTCATTTCTTCGATAGATGGTATATTATCTCCATATATGCAAATAGGATACTGGTTAAACTCAAATTACTAGTTCCTCAAATATGTGTAATGATAGTCCTTAATCATATACATTCTTTAATTTTCTCACGGAGAGTAATATTCTTAGAATAGTTTAACAAGGTAGTTACAAGGGTTTGCTTGGCTTATTTCCAAGCAATCGGCGTGTTCCCTATGGTAATTCCTTATCCAGTTTGGTAACAAACTTTGTATGGGTCCGACAGATACCAAATATCAGCAAAGACATACCATGACATTGTTTGGTATTTTTCTATAAGAGCTAATACTTTTGCTGCTTACATACTAATTAGGTATTGAAATTCCATATCAATCCCATTTTTATTTCTATAGGGAAAGCATAAGCCCATGTCAATGGTTCCAAAAGATTGACTTGATATCATTCCAATGACGTTGCGTTGGCGCTGAGCTAAATCTAGCTAACAAGTTTAATGAGAAATAAAATATACGGTCAAGTGTATTGTGGTAAGTACGATAATGCGCATATTATACTTAGATAGGGAATTCTAGCTCCCCAACACTTTTTTGTCACCATCCTTTTGACGAAATGGATCTTTCCTTATATCCAACACTTCGACCGATCATGGAGTGTTAACCGAACGCGCTTTGTCCATATTAAATTGCCTGATTATTTTCTAGACATATGCAATCGGTGAATTAATATTTCACAAACTCGGTGTCCTGGCTCAAATAGCTAGACAAAACCAAGTTTTCCCAAGATTTCATCTCAAATTTAGATTTCAAGTTGCTTGTGGTTTCTCTTATTTCATCAAGAGTGTCTATTATGTTCATAACATCGACATATAAAGCTACTTTGAAAATCTGGAACTTGTTTTTCTAAATAAGTACGCAATGGCACATTTCATAGTTCTTATATATCCTTTCTCAATCAAGTATTCACTTAGGCGGTTATACCACATCCACATAGATTGCTTTAATCTATAAAGTGAGTGTTTCAATTTTATTTCAAACGCATTTCGTGGTTTAGAGTTACTTGATTTTGGTAATATAATGCCATCAAGCACTTTTATATCTCTGAATCTAGATCCCCATAGAGATATGTAGTAATCACATCCATGAGCTGCATTTCCAGTCATTCGAAAACTACTAGGCTAACAAATTATTTGGATGTCATAACATCCATCATGAGAGAGTAAGTCTCTTCGTGGTCAATCCAGGGCGTTGTGAGAAACCTTGCGCCAAAGGAGGGCCTTACATATTAGGACTTTATTATTCTCGTTATGCTTTTTGACAAAGACTGGGTTATGTCCTACGGGCTTTACACTTGGTAGGTTAGCACTACCTGACCAAGTACCCGATCCTTTGTCAAAGAATAAAATTCTTTCTAGATTGTTTCTTTACATTTAGGCCAATATGCTCTTTGTTGATATTATTCAACTGAGTCTGGTTCGATGTCATCGTTCTCGATCATCGTATGAGCCATCGTATATGCGAATAAATCATCAATGATTATATATGATTTGTCCATCGACTCATATGTACTCTCATAGTTCATTTGAGATTAATATTCATCTCTAGAATCAATATTAACTTCGGAGCATCCTCTAGTGATGATTCATGGACATAATTATAATTAGAGACAATCTCATGAGAGTTTAGTGTATTGATGATAAATGGATGTGCCTCGCTATTCTCTTCCTTTGGAATAGTATCCATAGAACCAAGTAGCTTCCACCACTTCCATTTGGTAGCTACGACCTCAACCACACCTCCACTATGTGTGATTGCAACACACATTCCAATGGCATTGTGCCCCTATCGGGGACTTTTTAACCTTGCGAGTATATTTGCAGTCTTGTCACTTTTGGAATAACATTAAACGTATCAGGTATCGAGTCTGATTCGTTTGACTTCAACATTATGTTGTGAAGTTTTGGGATCAAAATGAGACAAAGTGGGAATATTCAATGACACTTCTTGTCGTTCCCACGGAAAATCCTTTTTCCTATTTCCCCCTAACGACGGGAAGACTTTCTCATGAAAGTGACAACCAGCAAATCTAACGGTAAAGAGATCACTGGTCAAATATTCTAGTTAGTGGATAATTGTTGGGGATTCATATCCAACATATAGCAAATCGTCTTTAAGGACCCATTTCGATGCGCTGTGGGGGCGCAATTGGCACATATACTACAAAACCAAACATTCGTAAATGTAAAATATCAGGCTTATATCCAGTTACCAACTGGTAAGCATGAGGTTGGTTAGTTAGTAGTGGGTCTAAAAACGAAAAAAAATCTGCAAATAATAATTGCATAACCCCAGGTAGATGTGGTAAATTGATGCGCATTAGCAATGTCGTAGATACAATTAATATTCTTTTGATAACAACTTTTACGAGACCGTTTTATATATATACATGGGGTATAGGAAACTTCACATTGATCCCAATATATATGCAATAATCATCAAATCCTTATGATGTAAATTCTCCAGCATTCCAAGTCATGTAGACTTATAAGATAATCAGGGTGGTGAGACCTTAAATGTATAACTAGTGCTAGGAGTGCAGCATTTCATGCGGACAATAATGCGACATGCGTTCATCATATCAAAACCAGAACCATAAAGTACTTTAATGGTATGTATTCTGGATGTTTATGTCCATAAATATCACCTTGTATTCGTTGTAAGAATGAAATATTTTTGTATTATGTCCTTAGATTTAGGATGGTCTCATTCCTGTCTTGGCTAAGGATCAAGGAATACAAAAGTTTTAGGTATTCGAGAGGGCATAGTATGATGGTGGTGTTGCTTCTTTTGCTGCAGAACTCAACAGTTGCAATCTACCTCATTTTGCCTTTCACTCGAAAGAGAATATGTCTATGTGTATTTGGCAATACACGAATCAATATGTCATAACCATGGTGTCCTACATGGTCATGTCGAAACATATATGTGTCATTGCCCCAAAGTTCTTTATTGGTGACAAAAAATGTTTCGATGACCCAATAATCTACTTGTTTGACACATTAGTTTTCATGATATATGTTTCCTTTCATATTCATTGGAATTTATGTATATATGCTCATTTCCATTTGATACAAATATATTTACAAGGTTCCTATTACTCTTGTACCAACAAAAAATGACAGTCCATTGTCTAAGTATTTTGGTTGGATAAATTATAAAATAAGTATTAGTCTATCTTTTTTTTAGATTGTGTGAAAGGTCAAAAAAAATCAATTCTCCTCGATACATTCCTACACGGAACGGAGAATATGAAATTTTTTGTATTTGTTATGATGTATTTCTTTACATTTATAATGGTTACATATTCGATTTTACTTTAGCAAAGAAATTAATTTTGATACTAAAAATCAATTTCAAAGAAACATATGTTTAATCAATATTAAATATTATGTTATAGTTCATTTTCAACTTGTTACCTTTTACCAAGACCCTGACCCTTTCTAGGGTCTCGTCCACATAGTGCAGAAATGTCACATGTGTGAAATTGTTTTTAACTCACACTCATTTGGAGTTGTTTCCACCTCTAACGCTTTCATTATTGATGTCGGGAATTTTCTTTGTTTCGGCATATGTGTTGTTATTCGAAAGAACATTGTTATGTCTCCCAACCACTTGCAGTAAGTTGATGAGTTTGTCTAAAGGTTACATTCCAATTTATATTGGTTCATTAGTATTTACTTATATATGAAAGGTGGAAATAATGTTAGGAATCATGTCATCTTCTGTGAGTTCCTTGCCATAGAGATTGAGACGCGTTTTGGATATAGCATTTCTTTGTTGAAATCAGTTTCCTTTTTATAATCGAGTAAGTGGGTTTCATTCTACTGTACGATTAGTTCGGGAAGTACATATTCATGAATACTCCTTATTCTCCCTTTCGGGACATCCTACAGCTCTTTGGGGGTTTCTAGTAAAGGTATTCCTATGAAAGTTAGGATGTCATCTCAAAACATGAGAGTATTTGCTTGTATCTTTTCAAGAGGTTGGTTTTAGGGTCAATAGGGAGTTGATGGACTTTAGGTATTTTTTTCTACCTTTCAAAAGGAGATTTATATACTCATTTATGGTACTCAGATTCTTTTTGAGTTTTGTTTCAACCATTTACATATATAAGGGATAATATATGATTTTCTGTTTGATAAGACATTAGATTGTGGTTATAATTATTATATTTTATGTATAAAAGTTTATTGTCATAACCATATTGGATTTTTGTATGCTTTAGTTTTATTGATAATACTTCATCAATATTTCAATTTGCAAAAAAAAAAAACCACTCAATCTATTGGATTTCCAGATAGTAGGGGAATCGCATGGATTTCTTAAGTCCCTACAAACCTTAGGGCTATTTATACACGTTTGACAAAATCCAGTTGATATATTATGATTTATTTAATTTAAAGATAACATTGTTAATTAGAGCTTTTGACATGAGACCAAAATGAATATGAGTTTAGCATATGAAGCCAATTTCAATATTTTAATACCTTAATAGTATTTTAATAGAGATTTTTCCATTAGACAAATAATTATTGGTTTTGACATAAAGTCAAATTCAAATTTTAACATCATTATACTATTTTTGGAATCTTTGGTTAGAAAACCAAAATATATGGGGTTGGAAGTGTAACTTCTAAAAATTAATTATGAGATTATAAATTATAATTAACATAAACATTTAAATATTAACATAAACAAATAATAAATAAATAAATAATAACATTGTAAACTAATTAGATAAGCATCTATACATACGAATATTAAGATGAACATTTAAATTAACCATTTAAATACATGAAGATTGTAATATAATTTGATAAACATTAATAAATAATAATAGTTCAAAACGATAAATATTATCATATCGCATAATAATATAATTAATTTTAACTTAAATGAAATAAATTAAATCCATGTCCTAAGAAGATAAATGACAATATTTAAATAGTTAAATTAACAAGATTTAACAAATCAAAACAAACCTACTTGGATTATAACACTATTATGTTTAAAATAATAGATTTTAAATTATCCAATTAAAACTAAATTAAAAACAATATTAACATAATAAAAATTTAATAAATAAAAATTCCAATAAACAATTAATATAAAACATATTAAATTCTTATTTAATTAATTAAAAAAGAAAAAAGAATCCATATGCTCGTGGATCACATCAAAAGTATTTTTTATAATTACAATAGAAAAAAAAGGCTTAGAAAACAAAATTATATAACTATTTGATTTAGATAATTACATCTAAATCACAATAATATCTCATAAACATTCATATGATTATTTTTCAATGTATTTTTTTTCACATCGATATCCACTTCTATATAATTAACTATTTCAATAAATTAAATAACTATGAATAAGATTTTGTTATAACTTTTTTTCAATTCAATTTATATCAACAACGAAAATACAATGAAAATATTCTATAGATCAAATCATAAACTATATTTTTTTTCTAACATGATTTTATAATATTCACTTACGAAAAAGTTGATAGAAAACTTATTAGAATTTTTGGCATACGTGACAATGAGCGAGTGATAAAGCAGTAGTGACGCAATTTGACGAGTTCAACAGTGGCCGGCAATGGACAAAACAACCGTTTGATGGCGGTGGAAAACGGTTTTGAGTTTTACGTGCTGATAACGTGTTAAAGGGAAAAAGAAATAGAACAACAGTAAATAAGTAAATAAGGAAAACGAATCTGTCATTCTCATTAATCAAAATCCCTTTAAATAGGAATGAGTTACAAGTAGATAGCTATGAGATATTTCAGTTCTAATCTTTGATATATTTATTTATGTCTCTATATCTATCGTCATATCCTTTAGATGATGACACATTTATGCTACAACAACAACAACATAATAATAATAATAATAATAATAATAATAATAATAATATAAATGATTATTATTATATAATATCTATATTACCTTAATATGTATTTACATCAAAAGTCTTAAAAGACAACTTCTAAAGCACAAGGTACCACCATTTTATGCAAAAATTTTAAAAATCTCTTAATTACAAGTTTATATGCATAAGGTACACACTTTTAATGCATGTACCACCACAACCAAATTGAGTTGCTTCACATTTTACTTTCTTTAATGCAGAGTACTTTTTCTTCTTCCACCTACCGCTGCAAACAATTGTCCAGATTTAAATTTAAAATTCAAATTTCGAATCCTTCCTCCTCCTCTCCACTATCGATACTTCCCTCTGCCACAGTGTCCCTTCTTCCCCTGTTGATCTGGAACACCCTACAACAACGGTGGCCTTTCTTCTTCCCTGATTACCAGCGATCGTAGCAACCAGTGAGAACTCCATGGGTTTTTTCCTTGACGTGTGTTCGGATTCTACACCTTTCTCTCCAGATTTTGCACGCCTATGTCATATCCTTTATGGGTTCGATTTATGGATTTAGGGTTTTAAATCAAAATGTGTTGAAGTTCTCTTTGTTTGATTTATGGTGGTGGAGTGCTTTTTCGGGTGAAGGGGAGGTCGGGAATGGGTTTTCACGGCAGGGGTGGTTTCAACGTGTTTCACATAAGGAGAAGTAGATCCATAATCTCTGCCCAATGTCCATCCACAATAAAGCAACATAGCAAATGTAGGTTTCTTCTTCTTGAATCTGATTTTTGAATAGTTAGTTTTTTTTCTTGTTCTTGGCTTGGATCTAAGGTTTTCTTTTTATTGTTCTTGGTTTGAAGGCTTTCTTTTTATTGTTAGAGCACAGATTTGTTGGATTCAAGATCATAAAGATTGAAGATGAAAGTTCAAGAAGTCAAAGGCTGAAAGTCAACTCTCAATGAAAGTCAAAGTCATTTTGTAATAAAGTCAAAGTCAAATATTGTGTTTTTATTTTCTTTGTAATTGATAGAGGGTATAAATACCTTGTTTCCTTGTTGTTGAAATAAGTAGTTGTATCAATCAGAAGTAGAGTGAGTAGATTAGAGAAGAGTCGATTAGAACATTATTCTAGTGAGAGAAAGTTAGAGAGAGAAAGTGAATGTTTGTAATCTTTGATTTCCAAATCAATGACATGTGATTACGATTAATTCTCATCTTGATTGTTTGTAGCGATTAGAACTTGATAAATTGGGAATAACAATTGGTATCAAAGCAGAAGAAATTCAGAAATTGGATCGAATTTTTCACGAACTCGTTCATATGGACTGTTACATGTGAATTTTTTGATTTAGTGTTGTTTTGATCATAATTTTGGTGATTTTTAGATTCGAATTGATGTTTAGAACAAGTTTGGTTCAGGTTACTTAGGCTAATTCACACATATTAAGGGTGAATTTGTGGATTTTTGTTCAAAATTGTTATCGAGTCTGTATTCACTGTGATTGGATTAAATTCCATCGATTTGTGTTTGTATTTGAAATTCTTGTATTGTAACCTGATCGAGATATGGAATAGAGCAAATTGACAAAGTTTCGAGATCAAATTCGAAGATTTCAATGGATTTCAATGTGAAAGTTTGAGTTTTTGTTCGAAAACTCCAAGAACGCGCAAGATCTTCGAAACGCGCAAGTTCATTGGAAGAACGCGCAAGTCGAAGGAAATTGGTTTTTGGACAAAATGCACAGAGGGTTATCTGCGAGTTCTAGAAACGCGCAGATCGAAGTCTGGGAGTTTGAAGATTGGCGAAATTTTTCTAAATATTGAAACGCACACGTAGACCTTAGCGATTTCTACAAACGCGCAAGACTAAGCATGCGAGTTTCAAAGGAACAGTAGTCTGCGAGTTCATTAGGTCTGCGAGTTCTCAAAACATGCAACCCTTTGTTTGCGATTTTCCCAAACGCGTATGTCTCAGCCTGCGTGTTTCTCAGTGAATAGTGATCTGCGAGTTTAGGCGTCTGCGAGTTTCAAGTCTTCTTTAGTGACCTGCGAGTTTCCATACTTAGAATATTTTCTGAGAAATTTTCAAAACTGTAATATGGCCTTTAATAGTGAAAAAATTTTCTCTAGGGGCGCTGCCCCTCGACCCCACAAGGGCGTTGCCCCTTGACCCCACCTGCTAACCGGGTAGCGGGACCCCCGTGTTAAGTCTGCGGAGGGGGAACAAAGTTCTGATTGTGATCTACTGTTTCTGAATTTCTAACGATCATTTTTTCAAGTTTCATTTTGTAACAGATAATTCAAGATGGGAAGATCAACATGGGGACATTTTCCTGATGATGATGATGATCAAAAGATTCAAAAGCTCGAATTAGAGAACAAAAATTTTGCTTCTTTAGTTGACTTTTATTCTAAGAGATCAAAACGATATAATGATGAAAGGAAGCTATTGAGAGAAGAAGTTAGTGCATTGAAGATTGTAAATGAAGAACTTATGAAATAGACTTCTGATCTGAAAATTGAAAAATTACTGAGTTTAGAAGCTGAAAATACTAAGTTGGAAGGAAAGATCTCAGATTTGGAAGAACAACTTGCCCAAGTTCAGATACAAGCAGAGTCAGTCCAGAAGTATGAGAAGAAAACTAAGGATTTAGAAACTATGAATGAAGAACTGAATAGAAAGATTTCTATTCTGGAGCAAAAGCTTGTCAAAGACAAATCTGATTTTGAAAAAGAAAGATCAAAGTTTGGACAAAAGTTCTCAGAATTTTCCAGAAAATGTGCTGACGAGAAGAAGACGGTTGAGCTTAAATGCATTAAACTTTCTCAACAAGTTTCTAATTTTGAGAAAGTGGTCATTATTGAAAGAGAAAAGTTTGCAAAGGATAAAAAGGAGATTGAGCAGAAGAACGTTGGATTTTTTAAAGAAATATCTGATGGAAGAAAGATTGTCGAGAAGGACTTTGAGGAAGAAAGGAATATTTTTGAGGAAGAGATAAAGAAGCTGACTGCAAAGTTATCTGAATTATCTGAGTGTGCATTGAAAGAGAAGAAAATGAAGTCTGAGTTTGAGATGAAGATTGACCTTCTCGTCAAAGAAAGAGACAGTTGTGCTTCAAAGATTAAAGAGCTTGAAAAGATTGTTTCAAAGGTGGTGGTGACTGAGCACACGACTCCAGAGTCACAAATCCACACACCTAGAAATAATTCAGCTGACTTCAAAAAGACAGCCTCAAGCTCACATCAGAAAACTGTTTCTACAAGAAGGTCAGTTAAATCGTCTAATCAAATTCGTAGTACTAACCTTTTCTATGATCGAAATGTAGATGGTTCGGGTACACAAAGAAGAAGAAGCAGGAGATATGGAGAAGAAAAGCTGGTTTGGAAGGTGAAACCACTTGATGATGAGAAGAAAGCTGAGAAGAAAGGAAAGAAGACATGTGTACATGAGAATAAAGCCAAAAAGAACAATGTGCGAAAAGGTAAATCTGATCATGTATACTCGAGAGATAAGTTAATCAGGTTGTCAAGTAAGAAATTTTATTGTTCTTATTGTCGTACACATGATCATGTTCACAAAACTAGTGATCATTTCTGGTATGGTTCTTATTCAGTTACTCCCATAAGAACTGCAACTAACATACATGGACCCAAATACCAGTGGGTACCAAAACTGAAAGATGAATCTGTGTTGCAGGCACCTACAGTCAAGGGGGAGTAAGAGAACCAAGGCTTCTAAGTACATCAGCTTAGGACCCGTACTTCAACGAAGTTTGACTTCTAAACATAACAGTTTAGAACTCGTATTTCAATGATGAAAAAGAGATGCTACTCCCGGGCTGATAAGAGATTGTACTCAGATATTCCAATGAGGAAATTAACCTTCAAGGGGGAGTACATAAGTTTTTTCTAGAAATATGTATTCGGAAGATATGACGAACTACACTTCAGGAGGAGTTGTAGATCTCTATCATGTGCCTTTTACTGACAAATTTCAGATGCATATTTTTAGGGGGAGTAAAGAATCATGATTTCTGATTATTTCATATCAGAACTTATACTTTAATCGTTTTACTGCTTTATGTCTTTTAATTTTTTTGTGAATAAAGTTGTTTTGACATGACTTTGAGACTTTTGCAGAATGAGAGAAGTTTACAAGATCATACTTTTATGACTTCAGCTGACTTCATGAGATTTAAGACGAAGCGAAAAAGGTTAATTTCTTATCTTAATCTCATATATGGTTGAAAGAAGAACAACTTTCAATCATAGAAAAACATGTTCGTAAATGTTCAAACCACTTCCTGATTCTTACAAGATTTTCATGAATTAGAAGTGTGTTTTTAAATATTTTCATTCTTATTGTGTTTACTTGATAAAAAACCGTGTGTTTCCAAAGATAATTACTTGTGTATTGTCTTTTCTATATACTTTCAAGTATTCACACACACCGGTTTGACTTATTGTTCAAATATGTTCTTACCATGTCTCATATTGAAACATATTTTTCGATGGTAAGACGCCCCGCTTGTATTTCAAAGAATTTTGAGGGTAATTTTATTTTGAAACGTTCATTTCAAGAATGTCTATATTTTGATTCATATAGACATTATCCATTATTTTCGACCATAAGCTTTAATTATTATATCATTTCATTTCTGATCATTTCCATACAATGTCAGATTTTCAAACAAGTCTCTTGCATTCATATTCATTCATTCAATTTACTTGTTTTGAAAATACTTCCATGTTTAAAAATGCTCATATCTTCATGATTATATTTCTAAGCATATTTACATCTGACATTTGTATATGAGCTTTAACTGATAAAGTTAAATCATCTGAGCAACACATGCTTTCTAGAACAATATGGGTTCTTTGTGCTAGGATTTAACTGAACTTCTATGGATTCACGATTACCAGTGTCTCCTACCCAAGAAGTTATTCCATAGTGATTGAGTGTGAAGAGTCTAAAAGAAATGAGTGTGGGTTGTGCGTTGAGGTAAAATGGAAAAGAGAGTTTGGTTAGATGTGAGCTTAATGATTAAAAGAAAGAGGGTGAGAGAACAGAGTAAAAGAATATCAAACTCTGCACCAACTACTTTCTGAGTCGGGAAACCACATTACTATTGTTTCACAATTCTTGGTGAACATTATTAAAACAGGCAACTAGCCAATGCCAACTCTTGCTTAAACCTCACCAACCACTCATTTTCTTCTCAAAAAGAAAATGTTTCATATTTTCTGGGGACGCAGCACATAATCTATCTGATTTTCATTTGGAAAATCTGGATATTGAAAAAGAAGGAAGTTTGCCCCACCTTCGCACTTCAATCATGCACATTGAGTCTGTGTTTATACTACTGTTGTCTCAGTGGTTTACACAATTTTTGACCCTTAAAGCAATCATTCGTGATTAATTCTTTCTACACTTGCACGAACACACAAGGAATTTGTTTCTTTGTCATAACGTTCATAGAAATTGCCTTTGTGGTGTTTCGATGATTGGATGGAAGCCCTGGGGGAGTGAACATCAAAAAGCTCCTTTCCAATGTGTATTTGTTACACACAGTGACTTCGTGTTACTGACAGGCGTATTAACTGATTCATTTGTTGATTCAGGTGTTACATGAATATTTTGTCTGGATTTGCAAAGATCTTGATGATTACTTTGTTCGAATTGGCAACGAATCATATGTTCTTGGATAGATCAGTGGTCAGATTGGATAAAGACATTTCTTGGGGAAAGTTTTGATGATATCGATGCTCTATTCATCAAAAAGGGGGAGAAGAGTTCAAATCAAGAAATGTTGGTTGAAAAGTTTGAATAAATGTCTGAAATTCAAGATATGGGAGAAATGTTCAAGAATTGATTGTTAAAGTAAGATTGGTGTTCAAAGCTGAAAGAGGTTAAAGATTTCATAATTGTTGAAAATAATTTGCTGAAGCAATCTGTGTTGTGACTGAAAGAAGTTTATTGACAACCTTTGGGAGAGAATGTCAATTATTCTTGAAGAACAGAGTATTGAAGATTGTGATTATCAAAGAAAGTGGAGAGTGTCAGGATTTTCATATGAATAAGGGGATAATGTGGATTGTTTGAGAAAATCATTTTTGTATCAAAGGGGAGATTACAAGAGAAGATAAAGGTTGATCAAAGGGGAAGTTATTTCAATCGAGCTTAAAGAGAGAAGATCGTATTGCTAAATCTTTTTAGTAATGATCTTGATCCAAAGAGGGAGATTGTTAGAGCACAGATTTGTTGGATTCAAGATCATAAAGATTGAAGATGAAAGTTCAAGAAGTCAAAGGCTGAAAGTCAACTCTCAATGAAAGTCAAAGTCATTTTGTAATAAAGTCAAAGTCAAAGATTGTGTTTTTATTTTCTTTGTAATTGGTAGAGGGTATAAATACCTTGTTTCCTTGTTGTTGAAATAAGTAGTTGTATCAATCAGAAGTAGAGTGAGCAGATTAGAGAAGAGTCGATTAGAACATTATTCTAGTGAGATAAAGTTAGAGAGAGAAAGTGAATGTTTGTAATCTTTGATTTCCAAATCAATGACATGTGATTACGATTAATTCTCATCTTGATTGTTTGTAGCGATTAGAACTTGATAAATTGGGAATAACAGTTTTCTTTTTATTGTTATTGGTTTGAAGGTTTTCTTCCTTTGTTGTTCACTTGTTCCTTCTTTTGTTGTCCACAGAATCTCATACCTAAGTTTTTTTCTGCAACAGCCAACAAAAGCTTTGGCCTTTTAATTTGGAGCTCGATTTCAGAAGGGAAAAGGTTCCTTCCTGGCCTTTGAATGGGTTTTTGTAACTTTGTTCTACCAACTTTTGCCTTTGAGTTAGGTTTTTGTGAATGTAAAAACCCAAACAATCAAGCAATTTCTCAAACAAGATTCAACAATTAAGAACTAGAGAGAGAAAGTAGATCTTCATATATCTCACAAATCTAAAAATGATATTACAATGACGTGCTTACCACAATTACAAGACCCTAAACCTATTTATACCACAAGTCTAACAAAGACTTAAAGACTAAGGAAACTAAACAAGACTTAAACAACTTTGACTAATACATTGACTTTGACAAAACAGACTTTGACTTTGACATTGTTGACTTTACAACTTTGACTTCCCTATTAAATCTTGAATACAATATTTTGACTTAACAGTTTTGGTAAGTAGTTCATTCAATCAAGATTTTATCATCCGGTGTGTTTATGTTCTGTATAATTAGAAGTCATTTTTGGTCTTTGAATGGGTTTTGTAACTTTGTGTTTTTATTTCCAATTACAAAGTTATCGATTTTTATAGTTGAATATTTTACGGATGCGTTCTTCAATTGGTAGAGGTAATTTTTAGTATCTACTTTGTATCATATACCATCAATAGATCGCAACATTCATTTCTTTTTCTTTTAGTATCTACTTATATCTTCACCTAGGTGTTTATTGGATGCAGACTTTGAAGACAGATCGAGTTGGGTCGTTGGACTATTTAGAAATTATATATTTGGCCAGTGAGTTTCATTCTATTGCGGTGATACTAATGGTTAGTTATGTATATATATATATATATATATATATATATATATATATATATTAGGGCTTATATTCTTTCTTGATTCAGGATTTTGTCATTTTTATATATTGACCTCGGTGTTTATTCGTCGTAGATTTTGCCATTCTTATGTTCTTTTGTAATCTGTGTCGCAATGAAGACAACATCAATTCATCTATCTAGAGGTGTCCCATTTTTTATAACACACCTATTTCATAACGTGGTTAAATTTTTTTTATTACTAGAGGAAATGTCTACATTGAGATATGTTGACTCATGTATTATAAGAATCAAATTGGAAAAACAAAATGTTGTTGTTATCCTTTTAGGGTTTGTGGATTTCACGGTTGACTTGTTTTTCTTTTACTTTTACTGGATGACTAGAAGGAAGACTTAATTACTTGGTTTCTCATAATGGTTCCCGTTCTCACGTATGACTTCATATGTTATTTTACGGTTTTTTTTTGTGCAACTACATGACACTTAATTTAGGTGCATATACATGTTGTGTTAAAATATAAGCTAGTAAGATGTTGTTTTAGATATTTCTTTATTTGACAGTTAGTTATTATTGTTGGTAGTTAATAAACTGTCAACAATGAAAGTTGGTGTCGTTTGGTGAAGGGTCGCATCTCTTCATTGTCCTTTTATTTCGATCATATGTCATTTGTAACAACTACTGAATTGTTCGATAATAAAGTGATAATATATGTGTTGTATATTTTGATCCAACATTGTGGTATCAGAGTCACGGTTCAGGATGGCATCTACATCGAATAATCTGTTTCACACACCTCTTCCAAAATTGAATGGAAGAAATTACTATCACTGGAACATTCAGATGAGAGTGTTGTTTGAATCCCAAGAACTATGGGATATAGTGGAACAAGGTTTTGAAGAACCCATCGAGATCGATGAATTATGTCAAGAAGAAGAAAACGAATTAAGAGAATTTAGAAAGAGAGACAAAAAGGCATTGATTTATCAGGTTGTTGATGAAGTTATATTCGAAAGGATCTCTTCTGCAATTTCGTCTAAAGATGCGTGGGATATGCTTCATAGAACATATCGTGGAGAGTACAAGGTTAAAATAGTCAAGTTACAAACTTTAAGATGTGAATTCGATAATTTGAGAATGAAAGAATCAGAAACAATTGAAGAGGTCTACAACCGTGTGATCCTAGTACTCAATCAATTAAGATTGAATGGAGAAGTAATAGATGACACAAGAGTTGTAGAAAAGATTCTTAGAAGTTTGACTAGGAAATTCGAATACATAGTATTAGCAATAGAGGAATCAAAGGATTTATCTTTGCTTTCCCTAGAAAATCTTCTTGGAACTCTACAATCACACGAATTGAGGATGAAATAGTTTGAAGAACCATTTGAGCAGGCTTTCCAATTACAATCTCCAAATAGGCAAGAAAGGAATAAGGGACCAGATCAACAGAATGAATTAAAGGAAGATTCAAAGGTAGAAACACACCACCATTACAATGCTATCACTGCCAAAAATTTGGCCATATAGCCAAGTTTTGCAGAAAGAGACTTGCAGAAGAGAGAGGATCTACTTTTTTTAACATGGAAGATGAAGGTGACAACGACACTATGTTTATGATTTTGAATACTCGAGAAGTTTTGATTAATGAAAATTGGTATATAGATAGTGGTTGTAGTAACCACATGACTGGAAATAGAAGTATGTTTACTCAAATTGACTAATCACAAAAGAAAGAGGTAAGGACTGGGGATGACAAAAGACTGATCGTACAAGGTGTTGGAGAGATTTCAGTCAACACTAACTTGGGACAAAAGAAGATTTCTAATGTCTATTTTGTTCCTGGTTTGAAGCACAATTTGCTTAGTGTAGGACAACTACTACAAAAGAAATATGATCTCCACTTCAGAAATGGGACATGTGAAATCAAAGATCCGAGTGGAACCATTCTTGGTAAGATAAGCATGGCAGGGAACAAGATGTTCCCACTAAATTTCAAAGAAAATACCATTTTTTCATTTCATATGTCTGCCAAACAGAATTCGGTACTATGGCACAACAGGTTTGGGCACGCAAATGTAAGCTATTTAAGTTACATGCATAGACACAACCTTGTGAGAGGGATTCCCAACATCAAAAGCACCATGGAAGAAGTCTGTAAGGGTTGTATGTTCGGCAAACAGTCAAGAGAATCATTTCCGATTGAGAAAGCTTGGAGGGCTACAAAGCCTCTCGAACTTGTCCACACAGATGTTTGTTGACCCATGAACACTCCATCAATTGCAGGAAACAGGTATCTACTGACCTTTATCGATGACTATAGCAGAAAGTTGTGGGTATACTTCCTAAAAGAAAAGTCAGAAGTATTTAATACTTTCAAGTTATTCAAAACCTTGGTTGAAAAACAAAGCGATCATCAAATTAAAACACTAAGATCTGATGGGGGTGGGGAGTATAATTCTATGTATTTTTTAGACTTTCTGAAAAAGAATGGCATACATCACCAATTAACTACAAGGTACACTCCCCAACAAAATGGGGTGGCAGAAAGGGCTAACAGAACTATCATCGAAAAAGCAAGAAGTATGATGAAAAGCAATCAATTAGACAACTGTTTTTAGACAGAAGCTGTTGCTTGTGCTTGCTATTTGATGAATAGGACTTCTACTAAAAGTATCTCTAATATGACACCCCAAGAAGCATGGAGTGGGCACAAACCTACTGTGGCTCATCTAAGGACCTTCAGGTGTATTGCCTATTCACTTATACCAGAACAGAAGAGAAGTAAGTTGGAAAGCAAGTCTGAAAAAACCATTTTTGTGGGATACAGTGAAAGATCAAAGGCTTATAAGTTATACAATCCTATTACCAAAAAGACAATTGTCAGTAGAGATGTGGTTTTCGAAGAAAATAAAGCCTGGGATGATGTTGCACATACACAAAACGATGATAATACTACTCAAATTACAAGTGAGATAGAACCTATAAGCAAATCAGAAGGTGATCAAGGAAACCATACTGAGACTTCTACTAGCAACAACATTCCTATGAGTCCACATGTTGAACACATCAATCAAGAATATGTATCACAGTTATCTACAAATTCAGAGAGTCCACCAAAGCGAAGCTATAGAAGTTTGAGTAGTATCTACAACAACACGAGGAGAATTGATTTAGATGAGGTAGCAGATTTTGTACTATTTTCAGATGTTGATCCAATCAACTATGAAGAATCAAGTAAGGATAAGAAATGGAGAGTTGCAATGAACGAGGAAATGGAAGCAATCTTGAAAAACAACACTTGGGATATGGTTGATCTACCAAAAGATCACAAAGCTATCGGGGTTAAATGGGTTTATAAAACTAAGTTAAATGAGAAGGGAGAGGTAGATAGGCACAAGGCACGGTTGCTAGTAAAAGGTTACAAGCAAAAATTTGGAGTTGATTATCAAGAAGTTTTTGCTCCCGTTATCAGACTTGAAACAGTTAGGGTGGTACTTGTTATCACTGCACAACATAACTGGAAATTCCATCAAATGGACGTAAAATCTGCTTTCTTAAATGGAAGTCTCAAAGAAGATGTTTTTACTAAACAACCTGAAGGATTTATAAAGAAGGGTGAGGAGCATAAAGTTTGTTATCTTAAGAAAGCCTTTTATGGGCTTAAACAAGCCCCAAGGGCTTGGTACAGCAGGATCAAAAGTTATTTTCTGTCATGTGGCTTCACGAAGTGTCCTCAAGAGCATACGTTATTCACACAGAAGGCTGCAGGTACGATATTAATTGTTTGCATTTATGTCGATGATCTAGTATTCACAGGAAATTCCCAAAAGATGATAGATGCATTTAAGGACTCCATGAAAAAGGAGTTTGACATGACTGACATGGGATTGTTGCACTATTTTTTTGGAATTGAAGTGAAACAAGAAGATAAGCAGATCAAGATCTCACAGCAAAGGTATGCTCGATCTTTATTAGATAAATTCCATATGGGACAATCTAATTCAATAAGCACTCCCATGGAGTTTGGATTGAAATTGTCAAAGAATAGCAATGAAAAAGAAGTGGATGATAGTCTTTATAGGAGTATGCTTGGAAGCCTTATGTATCTTACGGATACTCGACCAGATTTGGCTTTCTCTGTTAGCTTCATTAGCAGGTTCATGGAATCTCCCAAAACAAGTCATTGGGAGGCCGGGAAGAGAATCCTTAAGTGTGTGAAGGGATCTATAAATCATGGAATATTTTGTAAACAATGCACAGAGTTCAAACATTTTGGATTCAGTGATAGTGATTTTGGAAACAGTTTGGACGATGGAAAAAGCGCAGCTGGGTATATTTTTCATTTGGGATCAGGGGCAGTCTCTTGGCAATCCAAGAAACAGAATGTGGTGGCTTTTATCATCTGCAGAGGCAGAGTATATGGCCCTATCCATTGCAGGTTGTCAAGCTCTTTGGTTAAGATCCATATTGGCTGAGTTGGAACATCCACAGATTCATCCGACTACTATCTATTATGACAATAAATCTGCCATAGCACTCACCAAAAACCCCGTGTTCCATGGAAAGAGTAAGCATATCAGAATCAAGTTTCATTTTATTAGAGAGTTGGTTGCAAATGGAGAGATGAAGATTGACTTTTGTGGTACTAAAGATCAACTTGCAGATTGTTTGACAAAAGCTCTGCAGATTGGAAGTTTCAAAGTTATGCAAGAAAGATTGGGAGTATTACCCTTACTAGCTTAAGGGGGAATATTAAAATATAAGCTAGTAAGATATTGTTTTAGATATTTCTTTATTTGACAGTTAGTTATTATTGTTGACAGTTAATAAACTGTCAACAATGAAAGTTGGTGTCGTTTGGTGAAGGGTCGCATCTCTTCATTGTCCTTTTATTTCGATCATATGTCATTTGTAACAACTACTGAATTGTTCAATAATAAAGTGATAATATATGTGTTGTATATTCTGATCCAACATGTTGGAACAACTATGAATTGTGAAAATCTACCAAACTACACATGTTGTTTTTAATGGGTGAATAGCAATTAACATTCCCAGAAACGGGGTGATCATTCCAATTTTTAACAAAATTAAATCTTGATCATATATTTTAAATAATAACGGATGTTCTTGATGCAACTTGCTCCCTAGCAAGAAGAATCTGGGTAAAGTTCCTAAGAGAATCCCAAGGCTAAAAAGTAGAAAATGAAGCATGAGTGTATAGATTGTGCTTTTGTAGTGTATGTTAAAAACACATTTTGTTTTAGTACTAAGGAACATTGTATGGTGTTTTTGATAGAATTTTAACTTGATGATTGTGGATGTTAATTGTTTTTTGTAGGATGAGTATGTTGGTTGACGAGGAGGTTGAAGAAGATGATAAGTTCTAAACCCAAGATACTTTGAAAGAGGTAATTAACTATTGACAAAGTACTTAACTACTTGGCTAAACAAGGTTCACATTTTTTTAAGGTATTAGATTTTGTACAAGACAGGCAACATTATATGAAAGAATTTTGGAGTCTTATTTACCTTTTGTTCATCCCCAAAGTTGCAATAACTAATTTGAGATAGTTTAATAGAAGTGGTTGGTGTTGGACTATGATCAAATGTCTAAAATACCATTAAATAACAGAATAAGGGAGAATCTTGTGGAGCAAAATTATCATCACAATTAGAATAGGCAAATAGGTTATTTGAACTTCAACATTTTCTAAAGCATAAACTTTGCAAGTAATAAGGTTTAGACATCAATTTATGTGAAATAGAGCTATTGACTTTTCAAGCCATCGTACTTGTCTTTGAGTTGCAAAGTCGCCATTGTTCTTGCAAAAGTGAAAAAAGAATGGTATGCAACTTGCAAGAATGAGTGCTTTTGAATAAACAATAGAGATGTAAATGCATAAAAAATGTGATTTGCAGTTTCTGTCCAATATCACTCATTCTTGCAGAGTGTAGTGTCTTTTCTTTTGCATTGTTTGCAATAATGGCGGTTTATTTGCAATGAAAACTCAGGTATGGTGCTTTGAAAAGTCAGGAGGTCTTTGAAAATATGAAAATGTTGAATTATTGAAAACTTCCCGTTGGAAAGCCTAAAGTTTTGATAAGATACAGTAAAATTCTCCAAATTCCTAGCACTTCTTATCTGAAGCATCGATCTAATGATAGAAATAATTTTTGAAATACTTGCATATGTTTTTCCGTCGCCTAATATCATAAATGAATTATGTTCGATATTACATAAAGAATTAGGGAGAAAAGATGTGCAACAGTTGTTTTCAGCAGTGTCTATGAGGTGATAAATGTGATCCATTCTCGAATTTGGAACATTAACAGTTCCCCTGGATGCAGTTGTATAACACGATTTGAACCAATATACCCAAAATAATGGAATGCAACATATTGGTCAGTTGGTTAGAAAGCCTTTAAATTGTGTTATGTGCTAAAGATTATATTCGTCCATGTAATTGCATATCCAACGCAAGCTTCAAGAACTGTTTTGTTTGGCATGTCTAACTTTTCTCCCTCTTTTTTTATCTTCAAACTTTCACTTGAATAACCATTCAACTTGAACTTTTGTGGAATTTTGCTCAAGTAATTTCAACTTTTGTGTACGAACGAAATAAGTCCTCTCTTGTTACATAATTGAAATGTTATTGGGATATGTTTGCAAAATATGTAATTGGAATATTGAGATGTTTAATCGTATGTATCAACTTTATTGTATTACAAGTTGATCAATTAAGGAAATTTATTTGCTGGAGTTTAAATCCATTATATGAAGTTATTATTTTGCAGGTTCTGTTATGGCTCAAGGGTTGTTTTTCTGTTTCTAAATTAGAGATCCTGCTTTAGTTTGTGATTATGGTTTCAATATTTCATCAGAATGCTGAAGTAATGATTTGTTTTTTCATAAACTAATTATGGTGTTGCTTCTGTTTTTTAGATCAGAAGTGCAAGACTGTTTTTCTTGGTTGGCTTTTGGGTCAATTTGTCATTTGGAGCTGAATATTTTTTAACATTAGTGTGTCTGTTTTGTTGTTGGAATTTTTTTTGATGAAAGTGATTTATTACAGGAAAGCAAAAATAGGAATTGTTGGAATTGGACTTGGATATATACTTGAACCTGGTCGACGTGGTGGCGATAGAGACAGCGGTGGTGGGTTGATGGTTATTATGAAGCCCATTCAATGTTTCAGCGATAAGCATGTAATTGATCTTTAATTTCATTGTGGAGGCATGTTTAAATGAAGAAATTATGTTCTAAATGCTTCATAATGTTAGGCTTTTCCATCAAGGTCAAACAGAGCAAATTCGAATTCTAGAATTTCATAAATTCTTGGAGTTTCCATGAATCTGATAATTAAATTGATCTCGATGAAAAGTACTACAAATCGAAAGATGTTGGTGTCAGATTTGAAGGAACATCCCATCTAAGTTAAGAGTTCAAAGGGTATTAGGTTTGATATCAAAAGCAAGAATCCCTTTATCTTCATGGAGATCATGAATTAACAGTATACTATCCATAGCAAATTTGTAGCAGATGTTGAGAGTTTTATATGTGCCACCTGAATAGTACTGTAACAGACATATGCCTAAAGGAGATACACCTGATGCTCAACTGCATCGATAATATTTTTTCACACTATGTTTTTTTACAATCATGTTATCATATATGACGTGAAGTATAAAGTTTGCGTAATGAGTATATTTTGGACAATTTGTGGGAATATAAATGCCAAAAACCATAGTATTTAGCAAAAAAAACTCAATGTTGTTGATAGATACAAAGTGCAACAAAAAGTATGGTTTGTTTGCAATAAAATATATTTGTTTTTGCAGGTGATTTCAATGTGGCTGAGCACATTGAAAGCAATTCATATCAGGTTTTGCACGATGCGAGTTGCAGCCCATTTTGTTTGGTTTTCTATCTTTGATTCTTGTTTGTAGTCTATTATTGTTATGATACTTTGTAGGTCTGTTTATGTGTAAAATGTATTGGGTGATGAAAGATGTATTTATACGTTTCCGAGATAGCATATGTAGAACAATCTGCATGTATAATAACGAAAAACATGAAGTATGATGATGCGGTTTGCCAACTTTTATTAAATATAAGTATCTTTAGTGGGTATGTTATGTATACATCAGTTAATTTTGTAAATGGATGGTTTCAGGCATTGCCCAAACTAATCTCATGACAAGTCACGATTGTAAGTTTCGTCCATAGGCCTAAAGTAAATTTCTCAATCGCGCAAGCTCATACATATATGGTAGGATTCAAACTCGGGTTGATTTTATAATCCCTTTGTCTTTATCCTGGGTGATTACTAGCCAATCATATTTATAATGAAATTACTATCGATGCTACTTTTGGTTCATGAAGTTTGAAGGAATGTTATCAAGTTTGATCAATTTGGTGCACCATGTTAGCATGATGAAATGACGTCTTTGCTATTTAAGCTTCAAGTTAATACCCATTTGCAACCCATAAATACACTCTTTAGAAGGTAGAGGGCAGAAAAGGAAATATTGTGCATTGAAAAGCAAACACAAAAACTTTTTAGATGATAGAAGGCTCAAAAGGATAT
Organism: Arctium minus; assembly: GCA_954870635.1. Classification (NCBI taxonomy): domain Eukaryota; kingdom Viridiplantae; phylum Streptophyta; class Magnoliopsida; order Asterales; family Asteraceae; genus Arctium; species Arctium minus. The sequence goes on from OX941094.1 coordinate 51,656,886, forward strand.
ATTATGTATCGAAAAGAAAACACAAAAGAAATAGCATGTGTGATGCATATACATGCAATCACATCTCTTTAAATGGGAAAAAGTAACAATTGTGTATTGTTTATGTTCACTACCGGTAATATTGAGCCGCAGGTTTGTGGAGTTTTGCATCTCAGGAATAGAAAACCTACCCACTATTCAGGAATTTTGTTGGAGTTCCAATTTTTGACATATATAGGTCAAATAAAAACATGTTTCTCACCAACTATGTTTTTAAATCTACACATTCTCACACGACTATGTATTTTATTTCAAGAAAACGTGTTTATACATAGCATTTATTGATTCCGCCGCATTGCACGGGTACACTACTAGTATAATAATATTGATATTAATAGTAATAGTAATAATATGAGTATAATAATAAAAGAAAATTATAATTAATAGAAACAATAATAAAAATAAATAACAGTTTCCGGCGAATTTCCGGCTGCCATACCGTTTTTCGGCGGATATGGCCACCGAAAATTTAAATTTCGAAATTTTAGTAAGACGTGATTTTTAAAAAAAAATTAAATAGCCAAAATGTTTCCGGTGGATTCGGTCTCAGGTAAGCCGCCGAAACTATAGTAACTCTAGGTCTAAATCGAGGTCGACAAACAGAACCAAAATCACAACACATACACACGATCGACAACTTCCCTCCCCTTGTGCTTCCTTGCTTTGCCACCGTTGCACCGTCGCACCGCCGACAGCCACACACCACCACATCACCGTCGCACTCCCCACCACCACGAGCTCCGGCAACTTCTCCCCTTCTTGAACCGATTTTTGGTAAAAATACAATTTTTGGTCAATTTCTTTCTATTTATGTATTTTAGGGTATCTACTGATGATTAATATGAAATGTATGTAAAATTTGGGTATATATATATTTGTGTATGTATATATGTGTATGTTTGAGAATGTATACATATATATTTGTGTGTATATATGTGTGTTTGAGAATATGTATATATATATATATATATATATTTGTGTATGTATATATGTATCTTTGAGAATTTATGTATCATGTATGTTTGAGAATTTATGTATGTTTATATATCTAGTGGTGTGAATATGTTTATGTTTGAGAATATGTATTTGTGTATGTATGTCTGTGTATGAATTTATGTATGTTTATGTTTGAGAATATGAGAAATATCATGATAAAGAATATGTTTATGTTTGAGAATATGTATTTGTGTATGTATATATGTGTATGAATTTATGTTTGAGAAAATGAGAAATAGTCTAATGGGTGCACATAGGGCTTTCAAGCGCACAAACCTAACTCTATTTGTTGTAAATGCATGGTTTGACTTTCAATTAGTCTAATAGGGTTCACTTAGGGCTTTCAAGTGCACAAACCCAATTCTATTTATTGTAAATGTATGGTTTGACTTTCAAACAATCAAACGGGTGCACTTAGGGATTTCAAGCGTATAAACCCAACTCTATTTGTTCTATATGCATGGGTTGACTTTCAAACAACAAATTATGCACTTAGAGCTTTCAAGGGCACAAACTCAACTTTTTTTGTTCTATATGCATGGTTTAACTTTCAAATAGTCAAACCATTGCACTTAGGGCTTTGAAGTGCCCAAACTCAACTCTATTTGTTCTATATGCATGGTTTAACTTTCAAACAGTCAAATGGGTGCACTTAGAGCTTTCAAGCGCACAAACCCAACTCTATTTGTTCTATATGCATGGTTTAACTTTCAAACAGTCAAACCTTGCACTTATGGCTTTCAAGAGCACAAACCCAACTCTATTTGTTCTATATGCATGGTTTAATTTTAAAACAATCAAATGGGTACACTTAGAGTTTTCAAGCGCATAAACCCAACTCTATTTGTTCTATATGCATGGTTTGACTTTCAAACAGTCAAACCATTGCACTTAGGGCTTTCAAGCGCACAAACCCAACTCTATTTGTTCTATATGCATGGTTTGACTTTCAAATAGTCAAACGGGTGCACTTAGAGCTTTCAAGCGTATAAACCCAACTCTATTTGTTCTAATGGGTTATAATAGTGTATAAGTTTTGATCTTGTATAGTGTATAAGGTTTGATCTTGTATAGTGCTACAAATTAGTGTATAAGTTATGATCTTGTATAAGTATGAATCTATGTATGGCCACTTTGTTGTTGAATTTATACCTAACTACACTTTATATTGGATTTGTAGGTATGTAGACTAATATCGATAAAGGACGGATGTATAAACGAGTAAATAGCAGTGGTTCGATAAATCCCGTTTTCAGTGCTGAAGTAGACGATTTTGGATTTTGCTTTCACCAATGAGCAATCTATTCAATCGAGAGGCACAAATGAGGGGGTAAAGTTACTTATAAAATGTCCTTGTAAGAAATGTCAACTTCTTAAGTATAAAGGGATAAAGGCGATTCATTTAGACTTATTAAGAAAAGGATTCATGCTTTCTTATACTCGTTGGTTTGCGCATGGCAAAATAACACCTGAAATTCAAAAACCACAAAATCACAATAGTAGATGAAGATTATAATGACTTTGATGGTGTTCAACAAAATGGTGATGGACCAAAATGGTGATGGACCAAAAATTTCCCGGTACGTCAAGTTCGTGGGAGGAGCAAGAACTAAATCTACATGCACGACGTTTCTATGAGATGTTAGAAGTTGTAGATCAGCCGTTGTGGGAGGGATGCCAGAGATTTTCAAAGTTACAAGCAGCGTCAAGATTTTTGAATTGGAAGGCAGATTGCAATGTACCAGAGACAACCTACAATCATAACATTGCTATGGTAAAAGAAATGCTACCTGAAGGTGAATAATTGGTTGGTAGCATTTACGAGACAAAGAAGATGTTGAAGCAACTTAATCTTTCGAAAGAGAAGATCCATGCTTGCAAAAAACCATTGCATGTAATTCTATAAGGAATATTTCAATGATAACAGTTGTTGAGTGTGTGGGGAGCCTCATTACAAGATAACTGGCCGAAACATTAAGGTGCCTAAGTTGGTGTTGACGTATTTGCCGGTTACACCAAAGATTACAACGGATGTATTTGTGTAAAAAACAGCAAATGAGATGACTTGTCACCGTAATCATCAGACTTAGTCGGTAAAGATGGTACATTCGAGTGATAGGGAGCCTTAAAAACATTTCGACAGGACGCATCCCGATTTTGCTCAAGAGATCGGGAATGTTCGACTGTGACTTATGTACAGATGGTTTCAACCCCAATAACTTGAACTCAAATCCATATTCATTATGGCCCGTTTTTCTTACGAACTACAATCCACCACCTTGGATGTGCATCAAAGAGTGCTACGTCCAGCTGGCTTTGTTGATTCCCAGCAAGAAGAGTCTCAGACAGAACTTGGATGTATTTCTTAGTCCCTTGATCGACGAATTGAAGACGTTATTTTTCGAGGGTGTCCTTACCTATGATGCTTTTCGAAGGACAAATTTTACAATAAGGGTCGTATTGTTTAATTCTTTTTTTAAAATAAATTTAGTATAATTTAGAAAATAAAAATCTGGCAGAAGTTTCAATTTTAATGATAATTCTTTTATTATATTTAATAAATTAAAGTCCGGACTTCGTTTTGACGTTTGTCCATTTTAACTGTTTTTGACTCTTAGCTTTATTTAGTCGATGTTCATCTATTATGTTTGTCAATTTTTAAAGGATTTTCTTCGTTTGTCTAACGGCAATTAACTTTTTTTCGTAAATTTCAGTTAAATGAGAGTTATGTTGATCATTTTACCTATTTTTTTTTTAATTTTAGCCCAAATCTATATAAGCCTTAAAGAAATGAAAAAAAAACAACCAAATCTATAATATTATATAATTATATCATATATATGAAAAATTACATCAAAATAAAATCAACTTTGTTCTAAGTTTTATTTAGGAAAACCTGCTTACAGAATTTTTATTTCAAAATATAAAATAAAATTTTCATATATTTTAAGTTTTGGTTTACCTCATATATTTTAATGATCACCATTCACAAGACACAAGTAAATGCTAATTCGACTTTAAAAAAAAAAGTAAATGCCAATTAAGACTAGGGATCAACCCAGAAAAAATCAACATGATCTTACTTGACATATAATCGATACAAAATTAGGACAACCCGAATTTATTGGGTTGATATTGGGTTAGGCTCAAAGTAACCCGACCAACCCGATAAACGTTTCAGCGACTTCTCTAAAATTATTTATATTTCTCTTTAACATGTATAAGTTACCAAAAACTCGGCATATGTAATACCTAAATATTTGATGGACTCGTATATTCTTTTAAATGATGGATCGTATTTGAAACAAAAATTTCCTTATTTTTATGTTCAATATTGTTTTTATTTTGTTTAAACACAACCCGACCAACCCGAACGAGTTGGGTTGCACTTTCGTTTGGGTTGGGTTGAAAATTCAGAAACTACCAACACAGTGAGTTGTTCAAATGCCTTCGACCAAACCCTAAGGGTGTGTTTGGTACAGAGAATGGAATTGCAGAGAAATGATTGCAGATAATGGAATTGCAGAGAAAGAGAATTGGTCTCCAGAATAGGAATTGACTCTCCTGTTTGGTAGCACAGAGATTTCAACAGAGAATTATACCAACCTATCATTTGCATCCATAAATTAATAATTAAAATGCATAATTTAATAATTAAAATGCATAAATTAATAATTAAAATGCATTAATTAAATCAAAAAGTAGTTCAACATCATTCCAACCAAAGTCATACCAAAACATAATTACTTCAACATAGTGGAACCCGTCAAAACCCGAGCCCGGGCCGGGCCCCGGGAAAATCCTGACCCCAAAACGAGAATTTTTTTTCGGATCATGTTTTTTTTATGATCACGAGGTATCACGCAAAGTTTCGTACAAAACCGACCCCGTTTGGGCCGGAACCCGTCAAAACCCGAGCCCGGGCCGGGCCCCGGGAAAATCCTGACCCCAAAACGAGATTTTTTTTCGGATCATGTTTTTTTATGATCACGGGACATCACGCAAAATTCCGTCCAAAACTGACCCCATTTGAGCCGGAACCCATCAAAACCCGAGCCCGGGCCGGGCCCCGGGAAAATCCCGACCCAAAAACGAGATTTTTTTTTGGGATCATGTTTTTTTATGTTCACGAGGCATCACACAAAGTTTCGTCCAAAACCGACCCCGTTTGGACCGGAACCCGTCAAAACCCGAGCCCGAGCAGGGCCCCGGGAAAATCCCGACCCCAAAACGAGATTTTTTTTTTCGGATCATGTTTTTTATGTTCACGAGGCATCACACAGAATTTCGTCCAAAACCGACCCCGTTTGGCTGGGTTACCGTCCACCCTCCGTGTCTTTTTTTCAATTCCTAAAGAATCCAATTTTCCAATTCCCACATTTTCTTTACACCCTAAATCCCTAATTAACGCGATATCTTTATCGCAACCTTGAAAAATATATAAAAACAGATTGGATTGGAGATGCGGGGGATCGAACCCCGTACCTCTCGCATGCAAAGCGAGCGCTCTACCATTTGAGCTACATCCCCATTTCTGATTCATCTTCAACTGAAGTTCTTGAAAGCTAAAAAATAGCAGATCAGTATTTGGCTATTTGCAGATCTTGCTCTAATATCACTATCAGCATAATCATGGAGCAGGACGGCGTTGGTGCCCTCCGTACTCGATCTAGGGTGGCGCCGGATTGGACCGTGGAGGAATCCCTAATTTTAGTCAACGAGGTCGAAGCTGATTGCCTCGCTTCCTTCCAGAAATGGAAGATCATCGTCGAGAATTGCAACGCATTGGGTGTGAATCGCAACCTGAACCAGTGTGGAAGGAAGTGATTACAAGAAAATCAAACAGTCCGGGTCGAATTAGGCGAGTTTCAGTTCCGATTTGTTTAAGGTGATTGAATGGTACGTTAGGGAATATGAACGTGGGTGCTTGCTTCCATAAAAACTGCAATCTGGTAGGTAGGTAGGTAGGTAGGTATGTATTATCTCATACTCTCTCAACTGCAACTTTGAACGTCAATGAATTGCTAGTCTAGTTTAGAATTGATCAATTGATGGTGAAAATTGGGAATCCTAAAAAGTTCATTTATCAGAAAAAGTACCAGGTTTGACATGAAATTTGTTGTGTAGCTTGAAGGCTAGTGGGTATGGATAGAGAATTTCAGTTAATAAACTCTGAGTAGATTACCAGAAGTATGCTGTCGTTAGCCTAAGGGGCTGTTTGGTGGGTTTTTCATTAAGTTTTGTATGAATAAAACGGTTTGTGTAGATTAATCTGTCCGTTTACATTTTTGTTTGGGAGGTTTTTCTCATAGATGGAACGAGCGTGTTTTTACCCGCGAAAAGCCCCCTTGAATCTAAGCCACTTTCTATATCATTAAGCAACTTCCAAACAGTATTGTATAGTTGACTAAATAAGTTGTGAGTCTTATTAAACTTATTAAGCTGCTAACAAACACGGTCTAAGTTCTTGTGGTTCTTCAGATTATACGGTCTTGACGCTGTTTTTAGAGTGCCCACAGTTAATGATATGTATCCTTGTTATTCCTTCTTTTGAAAATCCGGATTGCTACCATGGAATTTGAAATTTCACTTTTGAACTGATTTTGCTCCAAGTTGAAGGGATTGATGTGGAGTTCCCAAGCATTCCTTTTTGTTTGCTTTGTTTGAACAAATTTGTATCTACACATGAGTTTTCTATATCTAGAAAATAGGGTTGGTGAAGAAATTTCCAACTTTATAGAACTAATACAATGTTTCCTTCTTATTCTTGGCTGTAACTAAACAACCCCAGTTGGTTGTTTATATTCCATACTAAATATATACTACTGTTACACTTTGGCTTTATAATCAAGCTAAACGATTAATTGGATTACAGAATGTTACAAATGTATTTACCATTTCAAGATCACAAATTAATAACTGATGCTACATGTTCTATAGGTTTTCCTTTTTCTTTTTCTTTTTCTTTGTATTTTTATTTTTCTTTCTTAAGGAGAATCCAGTTTAACATAATTACCTGTTTAATTCCTAAACCCAGAACTTGGAATGTACAAAAGAGCTTGCGTTCACCATAAAAGTCCTGCTGCGACATGCTTTGTGGCATGTTGAAGATCTCTTGCTACCAAAGCCTTCTATGGACATCAAAGTTCATTAAATTGGAGTAAAGTGGGAATTCCTCCACTGAAGCCATCACCTTATGCTTAGAGTATTAGGCAACAAAAAGAAATGGTACCTTATAGTTTATATATATATATACACACACAAAGGGGCAGGTTCAATTGCAAACTTAAGTTCCATTGTGAATGGGGGGACAAAGGAGAGCACGTCATTTGTCCCAGAAATTCATGGAATATTCATCATGAATGGTGCCATTTATCCTGAATATTGTAAATTATTCACATTCATTATTCATGATTAATGGGAACACGTATCACGCTCTCCTTTGTCCCTTGTTCACAACGGAAAACAAGTTTGCAACTGAACTTTCCTCATATATATATATATATCCCTGCTTCTATATATATAGAGAGAGAGTCGGGGTTCATACAAGAAAGGTAACTAAATAAGAGAATAAGAAAACAGTAAAATCACATGTGATTTTACACTAAAATCAAGTGCAAAATCACATATGATTCACGTGACTTTGGTCGCGACAAGAGGTTCGCAGGCCAGGTCACCCGCATACCGTTGCGTTGACCGTTGACCGTTAGTGTAAAATCATATGTGATTTTGCACGTGCTTTGACCGTTTTCGTATTCTCTTATTTAGTTATTGTTCTCGTTTGAACCTCCTTTTCTCTCTCTCTCTCTCTCTCTATATATATATATATAGAGGAAGGATCATGCGAGAAGTTAAACATTTTGCGAGAAGGCGAGAAGTGTTTAATCATATATGATTATACAGACTGTAGATGTATTTAATCATATATGATTAAACGTCTATGTATTGCCAATATAACATGTGTTTAATCATATATGATTAAGCTTGTGTATCATATGTGATTAAACACTTCTCGACTTCTCGCAAAATATTTAGCTTCTCGTTTGAACCTGCCCCTATATATATATATATATATATATATAACGATTTCAAAAAATCTCCTACTCTATATAAAGGTGAAGGATACATGGTTTTATGTCTTCAAGTTAATAATACTCAATATACATACATATATATATACTCTAGATTAAACGTTAATATGATTATCCTCCTCTTTTTCTAGAATAGAATTTTGGATAAAGTATTATTTTGGTGGGTCCGGTTCCGGTGAGAAGTTGAATTAACGGTGAGAAGTGGTTATGAACCGTTGGATGAGAAATGGACACACATTAGGATGAGATGCACCAGATCAATTCCCTTCTAAGCCGCAATTCATGGGAGGGCTTGAGATTAAAAGAGATCAACGGTTTAGATCCACTTCTCACGCTTCTCACCGTTAACTCAACTTGTCACACGATCCTTCGCCTCATTTTGGTTAAGTTGTATTTGGTGAATTGTAAACATAGTTTATTTCCAGATTATAAACTGGACTAATTGTTGGGACCAAGGAAATATCATTTAAGTTAAGAAAGAACATGGTGGCATTCTTTGTCTCGGAACGGTTATGCTTGTTTGGTCTGTGTGCGTTTAATGAACACTCGTCCAAATGAAGAAGTTGACAACAAATAGAAGGTAGATGAGACCATCAACTTTTGAATCATTGATTAAGGACAAGGGCAGACCTTGATTATAAGCAACAAAAATAAGCATTTCGAATGTGAGATTTTGCCGATTACCTTGTTACTTTTTGGACAAATTCTCTCTATAGGCATATGATAACAGAACATCTTGTCCCATCTGTCGCAGCAGTAGAGGTGTGGGTGTAATCCATATGTGTGAGGTTTTTGGTTCAAGCCTGGGCATCGCTCCTCTGCCAATGGGATGCATGCACTAATTTACCTCCCCCATGATGACCGTGGGACCGGTGTGGTGGGGGAGCCTCAGAGGGTGGCCTCTACCCTAACAGAGCAACTTTGCATTTGGTTATGACATAGAATGGCGTCTTGTTGCCAGCAGGGAGAATCTTTTTCTTTTGGTAACCGTGGATGCTGTAATGCACCTTGACTAATCCCATGAGGCCATGAAGATAACAGCCAAGTAGCCCTGAGGAGACTCGAACTGACGACCAAGGCCTAGCCTTTATTCGCCAGTTGAGGTGGCCCTCGAAGTTAAGGGTGAGAAATCTTGATTACCATTTGATTGGTTCTATAACTTGTGGTTTCCTATGTACTTTTTTTCATGGAACATTGTTGTTCATCTAATTTGCTACAAATGCTTGACATACATGCTAATAGTTTATAATGCTAAAGAAAGTTGGGTCACTAATTAAGAATGCAAAATTAATGCAATACATACATGCCTTCATTTAATCAACATTTTTATCTTCAAACACAAGATCGCTGGAGTGACAGTTGACCATTTTATCAAATGATGTTTCTAATCAAATGTTGAAACTTTCATGTGAAGGAAGAAGTACCCTTTTTCTATTTTTCTAAGCAGATTTTTGTTGCAGAAACATGCTCTATATTATTTCGGTCTCTTGTGCAGAAAAAGAAGGTCGAAACTGACTTACTTTGTTTCCTTAAAGTAACATCAGGTTCAAAAAAGCAAAGGTCGAAGATAATATCTCAGAAACGCAGCATAGAAGACACACCAAAGCCAAAGAGGCACATCAGTAAAGTGGAGGAAAGTTGTTCAGAAACCAACGAACGACATTTTGAATGGAAGCATAAATCAATCTAGAGAAGCAAGAACAAGCGATGGCTGAAAAACCGAGAGAACGCTGAAGTAATCGAAGCTATTGTGAAAGAGGAATCAATGAACGGTGAGTCCACTATTAACTTAAGTAGACTTAATGGCTACAAGCTTATTGTTTGCCTTAGCAATCTTGTAGTTGCCCTTGATCAGCTTTCCGAATTAGTTCAACAATCTTGAATGGTTTCTTGTTGCCAATGAATTGTGATTCATGAAAGTTTGTGTTTTTAGGTCGTACAACCTATGAGCAATGGGTTAGACTCTTAAAGCTTGTAACTTTAGGCCCAGAAAATGAATTTATATTATATTTACATAGATGGTGTGTTGAATATCTCATTTTTAAAGCTGTACAAATGCACTCATTCTACAAAGATTTCAAGTTTAACCAATTTGGATACTTTGGCTTAGTAAGTTACGTTAGGCCGAGTCGACTCGATGATTTCCTTTTTAAACTGTCATGTAGACGGGTTACTATTATGTGCTTAATACTTAGGCACTTGACTTTATATCACGAGTTGGGGTCTTCATGGAAACAACTAGAGTACATATCTGCTTACATGTTACCATTCCTAAACCCTACATTCAAATGGGATATAATGGTTTAGTATACAGTGTAGTTTCGCCTAAGGTTTTTTAGAACAATATGTATACACTTGATCATGATTTCCCATTTGTCTTCAAGGATCGTGATTCTATTTGGTTTAACCGATAATGGACTGAATAAACCAACCGATTAAATTGGATTTTATGCGGTTTTGTTATTGGGTAGTTTGAAAATTGTTGAAAACCAAATAACACCCCTATGCGAGCATTAGTTTGGATCTCAAAGCTTTGCTAGTCTATGCCAAGAAATTCGACTAGTTTACAGAGTTCATATATATTCTTTCCTATGCATTAGCCGGTCTAAACTTTAGGTCTTTCGAATATAATTAATGATCTTTGAAGGAGTTGATAACACCTAACTTGACACGAGACTTCATAAGAAGAGACATATGGTGACTCTCTCAGAGTATCTTCAGAAAATAGAGAACATAGGAAGACAAATATATATATATATATATATATATACACATACATACATAGGGAGAAGAGATTTGACTTGAGCGAGTGAACAATACATCCAATACTAATGATTTGTGCTTAAAATGCGTTGCTAAATGTCTACTCTAGAAGTTGAGAAGTCACCATGAGATGAGCATAACAATCTTGTTGGAACTTGAAAGAGAAGTGAATTTGTGAATGTCTAACTGAATGTTAAAGATTGGATTTAGTCCAGTTTAAAACCGCCCTAACAACGAACATCTTCCTACTGCAAGGCTTTGCTCTTCCCGCTAGAAAAAATCTGAGGCTCACTCGTTTCCCTAAGCCTTAAAATTCCTTTGCTTACCGCCTAAGATTAATCTATTCACCACCCCCTTCCTCCTCCACGAGTAGATATTCAGTATTGAACATTCCCAAACCCAAGAGCTAAGACTTCTCAATTGCTTTTTTTTTTACCATCATATTATTCATAAAAATTACTACCATTTTCATAAAATAATAATATTTTCATTTTTGAAAAAAAAATCAAGTTACAATTATTAAATTTTACATGTTCAATTCTTCAAGATAAGATTTCAGATATTTAATAAATAAATACAACTCTTTTCTATAAATAAATAAAAAAAAGGGTACCTTTTGAGTGTCACATAAATTTTATAAGATAACAAGGTTTTTTCTATGACTCAAACTGTTTATCACAAAATAACATTTAAAGTCTAGATCAATATCCTTAACCAAGTGGTCACTCCCTCCTACATATGTCATAACCGGTCCAACATCTATATAAGGCAAAAATGGTCCCAATTAAGGATGTCAATAACCAACTGAAAAAAACACAATAACAATCTAATCCACACAAAAATTCAAATAGTTGCACCATTTAACTATAAGAACTAAATCTATGTAAAAAATTCGCAAAATCATTATAAATCTGTTAGTTGGTTCCTTGCCTCACAAGGATTGATTTTTTTTTTTTTTCCAAATGCAAGATTTGAACATGCAGTTAGAAGGACCTTAACACAACACAAAAATTCAAATAGTTGCATCATTTGACTATAAGAACTAAATCTATGTAAAAAAATCGCAAAATCATTATGAATTTGTTAGTTGGTTCCTTGCCTCAGAAGGACTGAATTTTTATTTTCTTTCTCCAAATGCAAGATGTGAATATGCAGTCGAAACTCGAAAGGACCTTAACACGACGACATAGACCAACCTTGCCACCACAAACTTGTGTCTTTAGTTTATTTTCAAGAAAACACAAGGGAACACAAGATATAAGCGGGTGTACCTTTTAGCCCCCTAAAATACTTTCCATTGCAACAGAACGATGGATCTGCTCTCTATGTAGGTCCAACCCAGATCGCAATCGGGGATCCTTTCCTACATATTTCCATCACATTAAAGGTACGCAACCAAGCCCAAAGCCCAAGACAAGGACTAGTTAGGATCAATTAGAAGAGGTCTAGAACTTATACTAAAGCCCCAACTAATTGGGCAATTACTCTCAGTTACAAACTTTTTGAAGTTGAATCGATTACCCAGACATGATCATCGTTTTTGTTTTGCTAACAATCAATGACCATTTGACGCTTTTTCGATCATTTTGCCTTTTTGCTTGAATATAAAAAGATGTTTAAGTTTGTGGTTTATTCATACAAATCCAAACACTCAAAGATCAAAACCCATCTTTGTAGCCCGATTCTCATGTTTTAGTGATTAACAAATACAATATATAATTGATTGATGTTAAAAAAAGGTATTTTGATTAATAAGGTACATAAAATTAATATTTAAAAAATACAAATAAATTTCAATACACATTCATTTGAAATATTTAAAAAAACCAAAATATTCAATTATATTATTTTTTATGATGTTTTCCAAGAGGACCGGTTACGGCTAGCTCTAGTTTTAAAAGAGTGACCTGACCGGTTAAAGACCAAGTCAGACCTAATTTTTACCAAAAGGTTTACTAAACGTTTACCGGTATAACTATAACTCATCATCATTCCTTACCTTATTTGGTAACATTCTTGACCATTAAAATTAATTAACCGGTTAAGATTATCGATCCTTGCTATGCCTCTTACTGTGTAAGATTTACGGTCTTGTCATTTTCATTGGTAATGTAAGTGACACCTAATAAATGTTTACCAGGTAAACGTTTAGTAAACGACCTTAATTCATGCCCAACTTAACAGAACTATGTTCATGTTCAAGAGAGCAACAACACACCAAAAATTTTAAAATTAAATCTTTAAAATGAAAGATTACATATTTTTGTAATTTTAATAATTGTTTAAAGGGTTTTAATTTCTTTTCTTTTCTTTCGTCCTACGTTAGGAGGAAAATTTTGAACGGAAACTTATCATCGAGAACACGAGTTTTTTTTTGTTTTACTTTCCTTTGTAAAATAAGTTTCAAGAACATAACGTACGGATGCGTTTAATATGGTAGATTGTATGGAACAGAACACCCTAGTTCCATATTTGGTATCACCACAAGTGATAACTAAGGGGGTGTTTGAGATTACTTATTTAAAGGGCTTATTAACTTATTCCAGTGTGGTACCGATAGTAAGTCATTTTTAGTGTTTGGATGGAAAAAAAAACTGCTTATATCGGTGCCAAACCGATGAAAAAGAGTTTTTCATTAGGTCATTTTTTGGGGTGTTTGGAATTGCTGAGGGGGTGTTTGGGATTGCTTATTTAAAGGATTTATTGACTTATTTCGGTGTGGTACCGGTAATAAGCAATTTTAAGTGTTTGGATGGAAAAAGAAAAATGGCTTATACCGGTGTCAAACCGGTGATAACGAGATTTTAATGTTCCATTTTGATTTATCTAAAACAACTTATTAGCTTTTTCTTCTTTTACCAAATTACGTTTTTACTCTTTTTTACCCTAATATGTATGATCGCTTTTGCAGTATTTTCCTCTCATCACGATTAATCTCCGGTCGAAGAACTCTGCAATCCTCTCCTCCCATCGACGATCTCTGTGCTCCTGCTCGGTGGTCTTGTTGGACTATGCTCGTGTCATAATAGATAATTATATGGCTAGACACACGTGGGGCCTATAGGGTCACACACATATACACTGAGATACCATTTAATATAATATAGTTATTGTATTTACATTATATATATAACCTAAGTAATATGGGGTAATTAAATGGGCACTAACATTTAATTTGGCTTATTGGGTTTGTATTAGATTTAAGTTAATAGCAAACCTATTATACTTAATTTAATACTGGGTCTATAAAGATTTAGAAGGGAGAACAATTAAAAGCCCAAGGAAGCTTTAGGGTTTATTTATATATAGAGATATTAAATAACCCAATTAGTGCTAACCCTAATCACTCTCCTCTCTCCCAAAGACGCCCCCCAACTCTCTCTAAGGTTTTTCCCTTTGATCTTTTAGCTCGGTTCTTGGTTAATCGAGACTCTAAGTTTGTTACTAAGGAGGACTAGCATCCGGTGGTGATCAAGGAAGTGTAGTGTGGACTACTTTAGAGGTATTCACCATTGAATACTTTGTTTCAAAGGAACACACAAGCAGATCATTTTTGCCTACAAATCACGCTACAAAGGTATACCGTTATTTGTATTTTTCGTTTAATCATATTGGCAATACGTTGATTCCTTTTGGTGATTACTTTCCGCTGCGTTTATACATATGTTTTATATGTGTATTTTACTTTAATCACCAACAGGTCTCTCATCGGCACTCATCTCCTCTATCACATTCCTGCTCATGGCATGTTCTCTCAATTTCTCTCCCTCACGTCTACGGATCATTTTTTTAGGTTTTTGTGGTTTTCACATATCAGATATGTATCTATTCAAGAACACTTTTTTTCCTGAAAATTTGTTCGATCTCCCTTGAATCTCTCTCTCGTTTGCTCTTCTTCTTATTTTTTAACTGTTTTGATATATCACTGATCAAATTCAACTGCAAGTGCAAATTTGAAAACCCTTTATCTATTATCAGTACTGTTTTACTGTTATATGTCAAATTAGTACTGGTTTCATTCAAGATCAAATACACCTGCATTCATCTTTGTTGGATTATTCATTATTGGTTTCATACGTTGTTCAAAATCAAATACACTTGCATTCCATAATTCATCATTCCTTCCTGTTAATGGCCGCCCAATCTTTATTTTGTGCACTATTTGTTTGTTGCCAAAATTTTTTACCGGAAATAATTCAAAAGCAAAATTTCACAGAAAATGACATATAACAAATGGTGAGTGTACACTACCTTCCCTAGATGGAGTTCTCCTGATGTGAATGACATATAACAAATGGATCCACTTACTACCTTTGAACATTCATAGTATATGGAAGAATGCCCCTTTTGGTCATTTTACATGTATAAGCAAAATTTGCTAAACACTTTGGGGGTGTTGTTTGGGATTGCTTATTTAAAATAACTTATTCTTTTTTTTTAAAGTGGTTTTTAACTTATGTAGTGATAAAAAGAAGTTTTATAAAAAGTGTTTGAATTAACTTATTGTGGTACCAAAACGTAATAAGTTGATAAGTTGCTATTTAGGGGTGTTTGAGATTGCTTTTACATGTAAAATAACCAAAAAAATTATAAGTTGTTTCAAATAAGTTAATAAGTCGTAATGGTTTAACTTATTAAAAACTCCTTAACGGTGTGGAAAAGTTATAATCCCTTTTTCTTTTTTTTATTCCTACCCAAACACTCAAAATAGCTTATTATAAGTGTGAAAAAGTTAATAAGTCAATAAGGAGTTTTAATAAGCAATCTTAAACACCCCCCTTAAACATAACTTATCAACTTATTACGTTTTTGGACTGCTCTAAGCTAATCCAAACACTTTTTAATAAACTCCAGTTTGACACTGCATAAGTTGATAAGCACTTTCATAAAAAATAAAAAAAACATAGAGTAAATTACATGATTGGTCCCTCTAATTTACACACCTTTGGTCCTTTTACCCTAACACTGTTAGAGACATCTGTTAAGTAGGTTAATTTGAAAGGTATTTAGTCTTTTTATTACTTTTTAATTTTTTTCATCAAAAACTTATATTTTAATTTAAAATCACAAGGACCATGAATGTAATATGATTATATATATATATATATATATATATATATATATATATATATATATATATATATATATATAATTTGTATGCATATATAAACATAAATCCGTCCCCAATATCCGGTGGAACCATTTCGCCTCCTGTCGACCACCGCCTGCCCCCCTCGTCGCCACCATGGCCTCCTTCCCTTCTCCGACAAAACCACCATTCTAACCTCTTTCCCTTCTCCGACAAAACCACCATTCTAACCTCTTTCCCTTCTCAACTTCAGCCTCCACCACCATATAAGAAGCCATCTCCTCAACTCCTCCACCCCACAACAGCTGGTTTCAATGGGGGTTTTTTTTTCTGAATCTGGTTCACCAACTATGGCTTCTGATCCCAACTCATGCCATCCTCAACTTATCCACCGTATAGTTGTTGGGTTTCGATGGAGTTTTCTAGATCTGGTTCACTAGCTATGGCTTCTGGTCCCAAATTTGATGCAGATCAATGATCATGAACCCTAAGTTTATTTTTCTTCATCTTCATTCAGGTCAATGATTGTGAAACGAATCGAAACAAGTGGTGGTTCTATTACATCTTCATATCAATCAGATGACCTAAATCTCTCTCTCTCTATTGACCTAAATCGAACCAAAATTTCTGCTTCTACATCTCGATCTACAGGAATAACACAAAGATTACTTCTTTTATTTTATTTTCTACACATCTTATGATTTAAGTTTACTTTTTCTTTTATCTTAGAATTGGTCTTTTTGATTTATAGAGTTTTGTATCATAAACATTTGAATGGATTTATATAAATTTCTCTGTTCTTGATGGTTGATGATGTTAAGAGTCAATGTCTTGATGTAATCTGTAATTAATTTGGTGTTCTTTAGGTATAGAAAAACAAAGGTTACAGGTGGGATTGAATGTTGCTGGAAATAAATGTCAATCGGAAGTGAAAGGGAGAGGTAAAGGGAAAGGGATACGTGGCATAGTTAATTGGTGGTTGATTTTTTTAATGTAAAAGTAGAAATATAAGCAAAATGACTAAAATACCCTTCAAATTAACCTACTTAACTAATGTCTCTAACGGTGTTAGGGTAAAGGGACAAAAGGCGTGTGAAAATGTAAACCACAAGGACTTTTTCCATAATTATTTTGGTTTAGTGACGCACAGTGTAATTTTGTGTAAACCACATGGACCAATCATGTAATTTACTCAAAAACATAAGTTGATTAAAATAAGCAATCCTAAACACCCCCTACACCCCCTTATTTTTTGTTAGGGCATTGCTATTGACACCTCTTAATAGAGATTGAATGCATTGGAACTTATAAACCCATCAAAAATCAAATCAACTACATAGTATATTTTATTTTATTATTATTGTTATATATATATATATATATATATATATATATATATATTATCCCTTATATATATTATATATGTTATTACTATTATAATATATAGTTTACATTAATTAATATTATTAAATATATTGTCTTATATATTGTGTTTTATTAAATATACTAATATTATTAGAGGGAGAATCATACGAGAATTTTATCTATTTAAAAGAATAAAAGAATAATTTTAGGCCAATCATCTCATTAAATAATACCTTAAATAATTATTTCTTAAAATAAATAAATAAGGGTACATAAGTAATTTAGTTATATAAAAGTTATTTTAGGTATTTATTTAAGATTATGTTTTTACCATATTTGTGAAATTTAATATTATTTAATTTTTTATTTAATAATTTTTTTTATATTTAATTCATTTAAAATAAACGTATTTAGTTTTCATTTAAAAAATTTATTTAAAGCAATATTTTAAAAAAAGTTACAATTTTCGTCAAAATCACATGTGATTTACAATGTGTAAGACCCGGTTTTAAAATAAAACGTATATTTATTCTTACCCGAATTGAACCATAATTAAAAATAGCAACCCATGGTAGGTACGGGTTAAAACTGTCATTTGCTCAAACTTCTAATAATTATATATATAAAATAAAAAAAAAACTATAACAAGTAAACTACAATTCCATCGTCCCTGTAATTAAACCGCCATTCTCACCTTCATTTCATTTATCTCTCTCTCTAGAATTCTCTCTCTCTAAAATATCTCTCAATCCGTTGAAGTATTCAAAGAAATAATTACATATTCGGAATCTACGCGACGAACCCTTCTTAGAGGTATAAATTTCTTCTTAAGTTATTTAAGTTGGTAAGTTAAGGTAGTTGAAGTTGGTTGGTAGATTATGATTATATATTGTAAAGTTATAATCATAAACATGTATAGGAATGTTTGTTTTTGTCAAAATTACAAACGGGTAAAGTTTAGAATCAAACGGTGATATTTGTATCTAGATGTTTAACCGCACACCAAGTGATCGGTTTAATGTCTACGTGAACAAAATCCGTGCTTAAGCTTATAATATAACCATTGAGTTTTAGGTTATGCGATTATTAATAATTGGTGGTTTAAATAGGCAATCGAACGGGTTAAAGTTCGTAGTCGGTCTCGATTAATCACGTGTTACATCTCAATCCGATCAAGGTATGGATTTCATTTCTTTTGAATCGTGGGCAACTATTTGTTATAGTTGACCCTTCCGAAAGGTGGTTCACCGCCTTGTGATTGATCAATTGAATGTGATCAACAAATGAGAAATTGTACACACACTTACACATTGATTTTGGTTTATTGAATCAATTGTTTAAACATTTTGATGTTTTATTAAAATGTGTCTCGTATGAGATTGTTTATGAAAAAAATGTGAAGTATATAGATTATAATTTCTGTGATCGCCATTTGGGTAAGTGGCATATGTTTAGTTTTCGTTGATTTTAGAAGAACCCAATAAATGGGCACATTATTTGGGATGCCTTCTATGGCGGCTTTGTTGTCATAGCGTCCTGCAGATGACAGTCCACCAGAGTTAAGCCTATGTGGCTTACGTGAACCCACTCTGGGGGGACTTGGCTAACTTTGTTGGCTCCAGGGCGGATGAATCGATTCTAGAAATTTACCCACAGAATATGTGACCGTGGTTAAATTCACGGGGGACTCGTTGTGTGTGCCCGCATGCCGACCCAGTTCGTGTGGCTGATCACCCCACGAACATGACTGGAATTGACAGACTTTATTTATATTACGTTTTGAAGTTAAAGTGTGAAATGTTCTTGAGATTATTGCTTTTGATTATATTACCAAACGTTTCTCTTGATTTAAATGAACTATGAACTTCAGTCTCAAAGAACTTTCTTCGAATCGAATTTTTATGTCTTCCGCTTCGTTATCGATGTTTTCATTATTATTTACGAATTTATATTATAATCCATTCACTGAGCCCTGTGCTCAGCCGTGTTTTTGTTTTCTGACACGGCAGGTTCGAAGTGACGTTTACGGGGACGGGACTTGAGATCGAGCGTAAAAATTTTGGAGTTCTTAGACTCGCATTATTATATAAACGTTCTAAGTTTATAAACACTTTTTGAAGTGTAAGATTTTGGATTGTAATATATGTTTGGAGTTTATTAGTAGCTCTGATTTAGTTGCGTAATTATGTTAAGTTCCGTTCGTGACATCACTCGTTCCGAACCACGGGGACGGGGGATGTTACACAATGACTTAATTTTTTTTTCAAAATGTTTTCTTAATCATGTGTGATTTAATATTTGAAAAATTAAAAATAAAAAAGATAAAATAATGAAACAAAATCATATGCGATTTTTTATCAAAACACATTTAAAATGTATAAGATAATATGTATTTCCAAACGTAATTCATAATTTTTCATCAAAATCACATGTGATTCACAATGAATTATTTTTTTCAAAATATTTTCCTAATCATATGTGATTTAAAATTTTAAAAATAATAATTCAAATTAAAATTGAAAAAGAAAAATAATGAAACAAAATCATATGTGATTTTTAGCAAAACGCATTTAAAATGTATAAGATCATATGTATTTAAAACGTAATTCATAATTTTTTTAAAAAAATCACATGTGATTCACAATGAATTAATTTTTTTTTCAAAATGTTTTCCTAATTGTAGATATCAAATGTGATTTTTGATGAAAATTGTAAAAATTCTTATTAATTCAATAAAAATGAATATTTAAAATGAAAATTTAAATCACACTTATTTTAATGTTGTAAGGATAATAAGTAAATAAATAAAAAATTAATCATGAATAAATATCTTAATTAAATTTATTACATGATTTATATAGAAATAAATGAGTTTTCATATATAATATGTATACAACAAACGACATATATGTCTTTTGAGCGATTATTAAGAACAAATTTATTTAAAGTATTATTTAATGAAATGATTGACCCAAAATTATTCTCTTATTATTTTAAATAGGTATAATTCTTGTTTGAACCCGACTCAATATTATTATATATTATCTATATTATACAATGCAAGTATATGTGTATATATATATTACGATTTTTTATCTATTTTATTGTGTATATATAATATATAATATATATATATATATTTATTATATTATATAGTTCATATCGATTATTGTTATTATTAAATACATATATCTTATATATTATGATTTTTTAAAATATATTTGTAACACTTGGATTTTTGGGTAAGGTTCCATATTTATCTTATTTCGTTCCCATTAATGCTTTTAAATTTTCGCCTAGTGTGTTAAAGTTTGGTCTATAATAGAACGTCGTAGGAGGCACAAAAACCCAAAATTCATGAACGCGAAATTTTGGCCATGGTACACTTGGCGCTACAGTGCCCGCTACAGTGACTTATGGCACAGCAGCATGTCACAGTCGCACCAATTGGTGCGACAGTGCCCGCGATAGTGACATTTGGCACTGTCGCGATCGGGTCCAGACTTGTATAAAATCCGATTTTTAGTCTGTGTTTCCTTTATTCCTCATCTACTTCATTCCCCTTCCACTTTCTCTCATCCTCTATTTACCAAACCCTCACCCAACCCTTTTCTCTCTTCTTAGTAAGATTTTGGAAGCTTGGGGTCCGAATATTTAGCCCTAGAGGTGCAATCTCGGTGGATTCAGGAGAAGTGGTTAAGGTAATATTCTCACCTCTTCCCCCAAAAAGCTAGGGTTTCATTGTTCTCTTATTTCCTTCTATCTCTTTAAAACTTGATGTAATTTTTGGAGATGTTTGTGGTCAAAGGAAACTTAGAAGAAATATTGGAGCTAAGATCTAGAGGGCTCACTAGAAGGTTTCAAGTCTTCATCCAAAGAGCTCAAGTTTTGGGGGTAAAACCTAGATTTAGTCTAAATCTAGCAATGTGAGTTCTAGTTGCTTTACAAAACTATATACATGTCAAAATATAAATATTTTGGGATTTTGACTCTAAATTATGGACACTCTTCATATTTGATGAGTTTTATGGATAACCAAGTGCTTTAACATATTTGAGATATCAAGTTTTATAAATGATTTATTAAGTGTAAATGGTCGTTTTAGTCGCCAATGGAGGATTTTAATTTACTAAAAGAGCCTTCTTGGGTATTTGGAAGAGTTGGACCAAAACAAGGATTTTACTTCTTATATGTGCAATTTTGGGTTTATAAATTATCTTATTTGGAATTGTCATATGGGTTTGGGTATTTATGGACCATCTTGATGTTACGGTTATTTTTGGGATTTCACCCAATTTACAAGTTTTTGAGTATTTGAAACACTCTTTTGCTTTAAAAGTGTGAGTATTTGGAAACGGTCATCCCATGAACTTATGTATATTTTGAAAGAATGCAAATCTTATGGTTTGGGCCTTTGGCTAACCATACTTGGAGAAAATACCAGACTTGAGAAAAATTGTACATCGGCTTACGTAGTCAAATTGACTTTACTTATTTGCCAAACGTTTTATGATGCCATATGGTTTGACGTATACTCTAAAGAGTTTTGGGACGTTATCCAGTTCAAATGGCTCATTATGGAGCGTTTTATGGAAATACAATTATTATGCAAATGTTGGTTATTACATGTCTTGAATACATTAGTTCATTCTTTGGAGTCATGTCATGTGTAGACTGTAATGCAATGGATCCATAGGCATTAGAGTCTTTTTGTTCATCATGGAGTTTTTGATGTCCATGTTTGAGTCTAGTGAGTGGTCCCCAAGTCATTTTTTATGTAAGCTTGCGATGGTGCTCTTGGAGAGCCGTATACGGAGCTAAGTCTTGCGGTGGTACCCATGGTGAGCCGGATACGGTGACTTGTGACTTTCGTGGTGACACTCATCTAGAGGTCGAGTAGTGGTTGCTCAATGGAGCCGTATACGGGGATCCATGACCCGAAGTGAAACTCGTGAACGTTGATAAGTGGCTTAACTCTGTGTCGTCACATTCGATGTAATTAGGCTTCCCCGACACCGGAAGGTGTTATCTTCGAGTATTCCCTTACCCGTACTTTCGGTGTTGAAACGTACAATTTTATTTATATAAACAATATTTTGAGGAAATACCTCTTGGGTGCGTTTTGGGAAATTTGGATGGTGGTTATTTATTTAAAAAGGTGTGTTTGGTTTTGGTAGAATGTGATTTGAAGGTAAAGCCTTTTTATAACCCATATTTCAGGGACGCGTGTTTATAGAATGAAATATTTGTTTTAAACGTTTTATGTTTTATATGATGAAAACTATTTAACTCACTAAGCGTTAAGCCTAACATTTTTTCTTATCGACATGTATATCAGGTCTTAAATGGATTTGGGAGGCGAGTGGAGCTTGGTAGAAGTTCCGGTAGGATGACTTAGTGACGTCATCCAGTTTTGAGAAGATAACAGATTTGGTGGTTTTAGTAGCACCCGTTAGACTTTGTTCCCGTTTGTGGGATTAGATAGTTCCGTTTGAACTCTGATATTTGTTGTGGTGATTATTGTCTTTGTAACTTTAGATATTTGTTATTTCAAGTATTGAATTTAAGGGATTTTTGGAAGTTTTAATTTATCTGTTATTTCCAATTTTAGGGGTGTTACAATATTAATATTATCATATATTATGATACTCAAGAACATTTGTGATACCACTGTCCTCTTTTCGGTAAGCCTTACTCCGGTCAAACTTATTTTGGCATACATCACCATGATATATATTGTGATATCCATACGTTCATATCGATACTATTTTCCCATGGTGAATGGTCATGTGATTCCATGTACAAAGAAATTCTTCGACAACAACAAATGAAGTTATATTCATTCTATTGATAACCAATAACTCATCTTAGATTGATAATTATTAAAAAAATATTTAATATTGATAATTATGGGTTAATAATAGTTTTAACTATGATTTTAAGTTGATTTACATATTAACTCTGAATTTATATTCTATATATTAGAAAAAATAATAATATTGTATTTATTTTTAGATAAAAGTCAAAAAGTAAAAAAAAAACTTGACGTGTATATAAAATATTTTTATTTATTATTTATAATTCATATTAATTAAATTAATATTGTGAAATATTATAAAATAAATATTTATTAATAATTCATATCAACTAAAATATAATACAAATAAATAAAAGAAAAAGGAGAAAACGTTAATAATTTAAAACAAATAAAATATACTATAAATGAATTAAGATGACAAAAAAGACAAAGACAAAAAAACAAAAAATAAAGAGTAAACTACACTTTTGGTCCTTGTCGTTTCCCGAAAGTAACACCTTTAACAAAACTTAGATTGTGAGTTCTTAAACCCTTTTCGTTAAACTAGATACACATCAACATGTCCCTTGTTATTATTCTTATATTTATTGGAATATCTCCTGTGTGCACTATGTGGTCTACATACTCATAAATTTGTGAATCTATGAATCATTTTAGAAGGAAAAAACTAAATGGCTGTTTGAAAACCCTAAGGATGAAATATTTGCAAGAATGTAGTATTATTTATTAACTTTGAAGAAATCATCTATCTGTTGGGTTTTGACCTAATTGGAATGGATGATAATACTTGGCACATTTTTGGTTTGTCTTGGTATTTACTATTGAGTGAATAAATATGGAATTTGTTGCATCCATGCTTAGTTACAACTCATATGGAGTAAGGGCATTATGTTGGCTTGGAAGATGTGGAAGTCCTATATAGAGCTTGTGCATGATGTGATTAATATTTAAACCACAATGTCTACCAATGATTAGTATCGAATGCATTTCATGTGGACTAAATTGCCCTATGATTGAAATTTTTGGATGAACCAAGTCAATAAACAATAGGAGGATAGAGTCTTGGGTGTCACCGTGTAGGTATGTACCTAGACATCTGTCATTCGGGGTAATGTCATGGTTGTAGTCATCGGATATGTCGATCATTTTGGGTGTCACTCATGGTAGCTTGACATCAAGGTGTATCGACTCTTTAGGTGGAACTTGATTGGTGTTATGGGTCTCCCCCATTGATTCCACACATGAAATTATTCTTGGTAATCTGTCTTGCACTCGTTTTATAAACTAAATATTATTGCTCGTTCAAACTCACTAGGTTTTTTGGATAACACTTGTTTTGGTGTCGAAGTGTATCTTAGGTTCTAATGGTGCCGACTGTAAGAAGGTTTTCCGGGGGTAGAGCGATCTTGAGGAAAGAGACTTTTTGGACACCATTCTATAGAAGGCCTCTATTTTGGAAGTTTTGTATGATATCTGAGTTGTAATCTTGTTTCTTATGAAATTATATTATTAGGTTGTTATTTCCAAATTATAACTTGTATTTAACATGTGATTATTCATTCCCCATTTGTGGGAGGCTCAATGCTTTGGTATTTTAAATACTACAGTTCCGTTTTTGGAAAGTTTTTGTTATCCCCATTTTTAGGGTGTTACAATCAGTTAGCAACAAAAAATATTTGTTGCCACGAAGTGACTTTGTTTGAGTAGAACCACAAACATTTGCATAAACTAACTCAAAAAGATATGATGCTCGCCAATCTTGATTTATAGGAAATGATTTCCTATGTTGCTAAAATACAACCTTCATACAAAGTCAATCGGTCTAATTTCTAGTAAGTTGTACACCCTATCTTTTGAATTGATTAACTTCAAGCCTTGCTAATTTAGATACCCGTATCGTGTGCCATAATCGTGACTCATCCTTTTCTTCTGTAACCAGTGCAATGCTTCCAATCATGGAAATGTCGAGAGGAAACATCTTACGTTGAGTCATCTTGATGGTAATCACATCTTGTTAGGGCTATAAATGAACCGTTCGTTCGTTTATCTTAACCGAACAAACATACGGTCACGAACAGTAAACGAACGAACTTTTTTGTGTTCATGTTCATTCGTTAAGAAAATATGTTTGTTCGTGTTCGTTTATGTTCGTTCATTAAGAGCTAAACGAACGTAAACGAACGAACATAAATGAACATAAACGAACATAATGGATACAAATGAATAAAAAACAACCACCTTTACTCATCATTTCGTTAGAAAAAAATAACATAACAAAATAAAAAAAGGGTAAACTTAGGAGGTATAAAAAAGGAATTTTAAAAATTAATTTAATTGATGCTTTTACACGTTAGTGTCATAGTATATATATATATATATATATATATATATATATAAATAAATATAAATGAATGAACGTTCACGAACGTAAATGACCGAACGAGACTATTGTTCATGTTAGTTCATTTAACCATACGAGGAAAAAAATATATTCATGTTCGTTTATTTATTAAATAAACGAACATAAACGAAATAAAAAAAAAAACTAAAACCTAAAAACAACTAAAAAAGTAAAGGGATGGTGGACATGGTTTTTCATAGGAACGCAGTCTATGGAGCTCACAGAGAGATTTCAAGTTTTCAACTTTGGGTTTTGGAGAATCAATGGTGTCGCTGTAAATTCAATGATGTTAGGAGGTTAAATTCATGAGAAAACTTAATTACAAATCAGGAGGTTAAATTTATTAAACTTGATATGTATGGTACGTTATCTCTATCTGTATTATATATAAAACATGAATATTAGTCATTACTTAGGGGTCGTTTATTAAATGCTTACCGGGTAAACGCTTACCAATATCATTTACTTTATTGATTGAGTATGACGAGAACCAAAAAGCTTACTTGGTAAGAGACAACGGAATGACCGAGAGTCTTACCCGGTAAGTATGGTAAATGACTCTTATCCAGTAAGCGTTTACCGTGTTTAAAATGCTTACCAAAAATCTATTTTCTTGGCAAATGATGTTACAAGATAAGTAAATTAAGGTGAATCTCTTGTCGGTAAACGCTTACCCGGTAAGAATCTGGTAAACGGCCCTTTAAATTTTAGAGGTACAAACTTTTATGTTTGAAGTACAAATTTTAAAGCTACATAACCTCCCATTGCTTGAAAATCTCTCAACCATCTCTATTCCTTCTCTCCTAAAGAACTCTTATTTAGTTACAACCATCAATTGCATATATACATGTAGGGGTATTCAGAAAAACCAATGGATCGCTCAAACCGGTCGAACCAAGTTATTTTTGGTGGTTTGAGCGGTTTCGCCGTCTAATCCTGTCTGAAAAATAGTCAAAGCGTTCGGTTCAGTCTGGTCTACAGCTTGAACATTTTTTGAGTGGTTTGGACCAACCGATCACCAAAAATACACATAGATTAATTATATTTAGTTTTCATGTTATACGCTCAACTTTTATGGCTAATTAAAAAAATGTTCGTATAAGACATTGATTTTAGCTTTTAGTTTTTATTTTTCAATTGATCGTTTTCTCTAAATTAGCAAAATTTCAAAACCCTTTAAAAATTAAATACAAAATTTCAAATCGTTCTTCACTTGCTCAAGTTTTGTCTAAAATTCAAGCTATTATTGCTGGATTTGTTAACTTTAGATGAGGTTGATCAATTTTGTTTTTATTCATATTTATGTAAATGGTTATTTAAAATCATATATTAATATAGATTTTTTTTCTAAAATTTGTTTTAACAAATATAAAATTAAATAAATTAAATAAATGAAATATATAAATAAATAAATATATATAATAATCAATTTAAATTTTTTTAATTAACATATTATATTATTTAATTTTTTTACTATTTTATTTGTAATAACTAATATATTATGTTATGAGTAAACTACGATTTTGGTCCCTATGGTTTGTTGTTTATAACTATTTTCGTCCTTGGTCTTTAAAATTTGTTTTTTCAGTCATTATGGTTTTTATTTTATTTCTCTTTTCGTCCTTGCAACCAATTCCATTAAAAGGTCGGTTAAATCAAAGCGTATTTTAGTCTTTGAACTTCTCCTTTTAATTTTTATTAAAATCTTAAAACATTATATATTATGTATATAATATGTCTAAAAAGCACTTCTTCCCCAACATCTTGAAGAACATCCATATTGCATCTTTAGCTTCCTTCGCTTCCGACCACCACTTTTCCTCTCCTTTTCGGTGACAGAACGGTGGCCCTCCACACGTCCAACGCCACCATTACTTTCCCCCTCCCCGTCGGAAATAAACAAACTCTTAGAAGCAACCAAATACTTCCTCTATCTTTTGTCTTCGGTCTGTTGCAGAAGCAGCAATCGACCATTTCTCCATCTTTCTTGTTCGTTTTTGTTCGTTGTTCTCCGTCCTATACGAAAATCAACGAACTTTCATTTTAGGGGGTGTTTGGGATTGCTTATTTAAAACAACTTATGCTTATTTGTAAAAATGTTTATTAACTTATGGTTATTTGTAAAGTGCTTATTAACTTATAGGAAGAAGGGGCAAATATGTAATTTGGTTAAATAAGTTAATAAGGAGTTTCAAATAAGTCAGTTGAGAATGACTTATCAAAAACTGCTTATTAGCGGAATGGAGAAGTCATAAGTAGTTTCTACTCCAAACACTCAAAACAGCTTATTTGTTGTTTGAAAACGCAATAAGTTAATAAACACCTCAAATAAACAATCCCAAACACCCCCTTAGAGTAAATTTTTGTAAGGTTTTGACTTTGATTTTGGTCAACAGTTTGGAGTGTTTTAGGTTGATTTTTGTTTTGGTTTTGAGGTTTTTAGGTTGATTTTGATTTTGATATTGTTTTTGGTTTTGATATTGCTATTAGGTTTTATATTTTGGTTTAGAGGTGAAATCACAGGTTGAAAGTATTGTATGAAAAGCATATTTTGAGGGTGAGGGTTGGGGGTGGTGGTTGGGTGGGGGTGGACCGGTGGAGGTGGGGAAGATGTGGGGGCCACCGTTTTGTTTAGAGTTTCAAGTTTTGTCTTTTTAGCTTTTTTTGTTTATATATAAAATATAATAATACAATATAATAGATAATTATAATATTTTTAATAGTAAAATAGTTTAAATGATAAAAAGACTAAAATCCCCATGAATTAACTTCTAAAAACTAATAAAGTTAGTTCAAGGACGAAAAAAGAAACAAAATGGAAACCACGGTGACTAAAAAGGCAATATTTAAAGACCAAGGACGAAAATAGTTATAAACACCAAACCACAAGGACGAAAATAGTAGTTTACTCTTATGTTATTAATGATTTGTTTTAATTATATTATGTATTATTGTAATTGACTAATTTTTCAAAATGCTTTTTTAGTAATTTTATATTTTTCATCTAGTTGTTTTTTTTTGATAAGGGTATCCTAGGCCTTTGGCCCAGACTAATCCCTTGGCAAGTAGAGCCTTTGGCCCAACTGCTAAGTGTGTAGCCCTGAGTTTATCCTCAGTGGCCACAATGCTGCGAGTGAGGCTCGAACCCGGGCAACCGCTATGAAGTCCCCAAGCTCTTACCACCACACCACAACCTTGTTAGTTACCGGCTAGTTTTTATCAAATAATATTTGATCACCTAACTTATGAACTAACAACTAGTTCAGATTGGTGGTGTTCGAAGAGGGTTCAGATCGGCGGTGGTCGATGGTGGTTCAGATCAGTGGTGGTTCAGAACGACGGTGGTCGGCAATGGTTCAGATTGGCGGTGTCGGCATCGGTTTAGAACGGCGGTGGTTGGTGGCGGTGGTTGACGGTGGTTCAGATAGGCGGTGATTGGTGGTTAGCGGTGGTTCAGATCAACGGTGATCGGCGGTGGTTCAAAGTGGTGATTGGTGGTCGGCGGTGGTTCAGATCGGTGGTGGTTAGAGGTGGTTTAGAATGGCAGTGGTTCAGAGCGCGGTGGTTCAAATCGGTGATGGTTCAGAACGGCGATGGTCAATGATCGATGGTGGTTCAGATTGGTAGTGGTCAATGGTGATCGACGGTGGTTCAGAACGACGGTGGTCGGTGGTCGACGGTGGTTCAGATCGGCGATTTTAGAGAAAGAACCGATTGAGGCATGGTTTAATGAGATTAGTTTTATGTGATTAGGTTATATTGGATTGATGACATATGTGGTATTATGAAAAATAAGAATTCATTCCATCAAAATAACTTGTAGTTGCTAAAGAATGTTAAATTCCAACATTTGTGGAATTTGATAGAATTTAGAGATTCATTTCGTGAAAAAGATTAAACCAAACAAATAAATGAAATTTAGTCGATGAAATTCAACATTCCAATTCAATTAGATTCCTTCAGAATCTACAAACCAAACGCCACCTAAAAGTAGTAACCCGTAATCGGTCAAAGCAGAAACATTAAGGGGTTGTTTGTTTTTTTAAAAAAATCTCTTAATGTCTCTTAAGTCTGAATCGTTTAGACCTTTTTACACATCACTTCTTATTAATCATAACTAAATTAAGATTTCAGACTTTAGACCTCTTAAAAAACAAACGGGACCTAAGTCGACTATTTTAACCACTTTATATTTCTATTATTAATTTGTTTTTAAAATATATTTAAATGAATACACACTTTTCAACCCCTAAACAAT
Source organism: Arctium minus (assembly GCA_954870635.1). NCBI lineage: Eukaryota > Viridiplantae > Streptophyta > Magnoliopsida > Asterales > Asteraceae > Arctium > Arctium minus. The sequence continues at coordinate 51,686,706 of OX941094.1, forward strand.
TTTTTGTTACTTTTAATCGAGTGAGCTCTAATAAGACTTTAGTAGGTTCACTGTGGACTATTGACGGAAAAGAGAGCAAGGAAGGTTCAATATGAGGCGGTAGTTGAGGAGGAGTGATTCTGTCAAATTTCAAGCATTATCACCGTTAATATTTTGCGTTGCTATTCTTCACATTATTGCCCCAAAATTGGATTATTATCATAAATAATCATATAGGTTAAAAGCTTTTAGTTTTTAGTTATTTCTATTTTTTTTCCTATAAAACAACTAAGAAATCATAAGTTGATATACTTTTTTTACGATGCTGCAAGTTGTTGCCGGTTGCATGTCTTTACAATGCTACAAACTGCGATGTTTTAATTTATTTTTAATATCATCTCTACAATTCATAATTATAAGAAATCTTAAAAAAATACCTTCCAACGTTGAATTTTGATTTTTTTTTGTTATTTTATGAAAAAAAATTTGAATGCGACTGAAAAGTAATCTAAGGTAAGTTTCCTCCACGTAGGCTATGTTTGGCAAACTAGCTGATAAGCTAGCCGGTAGCTGATAAATTAGTTGGTGACTGATAAGCTAACTGGTAGCTGATAAGCTAGCTGATGAAAAAGTCACGTTTGACAAAAACTAACTTAAAATCTTTTAAATTATCAAAAAGAACATTAATTAATTATTTATAATTAAAAGTTAATATATAATAATGAATATTAATGAGAGACATAATTGGAATATTTACAAAAAACTCCTCGAGTAGCTTATAAAAAAGCTAGCTTATTGTCATCCAAACATGTATCTAGAAAATAAGCTAGTTTATTTTTGCATTACAATGCCTTAATGATGCTCAAAGTAAATCACGTTACCATTTCTAGGAAAAACAATTTCGCAGAGAGAGAGAGAGAGAGAGAGAGAGAGAGAGAGAAATGGATGAAGAGAAGGAGTCGGCGAGTATCTTGGTGCTGCCGGAAGGTTTCCTGTCGCAGGCACTGTCACTAACTTCACCTCGGGATGCGTGCAGAGCCGCCGCCATCTTCTACGAATTCAAGTCGGCGGCAGATTCCAACGCTGATACAGGGAGATTCGAGCGTTAATAAGAAATTTTAATAATAATTGGGAAAAGGAGAAACGAACTCGAAAAGAAAAACGAGCTCGAAAGAGGCTCGGGATTTGGCATCGAAAGAGAGGTAAAAATAAAGCACCGAATATAGAGAGAGTTGCGATAGAGATTGGAGAACAAGTCGAAAACCGTAAACAGAAACGAATGCGAGTGCCAAGCGACTTGAGCCGCATGACACCCGCATGGCAGTATTTCTCGCGACTTCTTGGCGACCTTCACCCACATAGTAAACCGCATGGGTCACTGTTTAGTTTATTAAAAGCCACCATCACGTGACATGCATTCCTCAAACTCCTCACGTGACCATGCATTCATTATCCATATTCAAAGTCTTTGTGATTTAGTTTCCATTATCTATGCTTTATTTTTAAATTCTTTTAAATTATCTTTATTAGTTATCTTTAGGATTAGTTTAATTTAATTCCGTAATTATCTTTTCTAGTTAGATTAGGATTAGTCTATTTTACGTATTTATCTTTTCCTTAATTTAGATTATAAATAGGATAGTTAGGATTCATTGTTTATCATTCAATCAAGTTATTATCAATAAAGTTTAGCTTTTTAGAGAGTATTCTCTTCAGTTTTCGAGTTTTACGCGTCGTAATTCTCAACCGTTAAAGGATTTAGACGCTTGTCGATCCTTCCGCAAACCTACGCTGCGTCAATGGGAGCGCCTTCTGCCACCGGATTACTTTCAAGTGATTGGGAGGGCGGTTTCTCCGGTGGTTTTTGGCTCTAGAAAGCAACTCTACCTCTGCTTATCGGACTCACATATCCTCCTGGATCGGGGCTATTTGGTAAATCCATTATTTCCTTTTTCCCTGTTTTATATTTCTTCCTCTCGATCTGTGTGCCTGATTGTATGAAATTACTGATGAGGATTCCCAAAGAGTCAACTCAGGAACTTAACTTTGTCGGTAGGTACACAGATGTCGGGTGAGTTTTTTTTTAAAACGATAGTTGCTATAGACTTACCGATATACTTTTATTCGCTACTTACATATCTCCAAAACACAATATCCCAACTTATATGATAAATTGTATATGTTTTACGATACTAAATGGTTGTTTACCAAACGCTTACCAGTTCTGATCATCATCGTTTATCTTATCGGGTAACATCTTCCGCATCAAAATAGATTGTTGGTAAGCATTTTTACCCAATAATTACTTACCGTTTAAGAGTCTTCTCCATCGTATACCAGGTAGAAAGTCTTCTCCATCACTTACCGGCTAAAATTCCATCCTATTCTTCAACCTAAAGCTCAATTTGAAACTAGCTTAGGGGCCGTTTACCCAAGTGCTTACCCGGTAGGACACTATAATTTATTTTGTCGGGTAAGATTGTGATATATCAAAACGGTATCGTATGCAACAATTTACCCGGTAAGTGCTTACCCAGTAAGAGTCCTCACCCTCACCGGGTAACTCTCTATCCTTATCATTGCTCTTGCTAGATAAGATTCTTGACTTTTGTCATGTTCATCTGGTGAAGAAATTACCTGATAAACACTTACCGGGTAAGCGTTTAGTAAACGATCTCTTTGGCTAAAATTTGTTCATATCTATATATTTTTCCATTATCAGAGCTTCAAGCTAGATAAATGGAGTGGGAAAAAGTGCTTTATGTTGGGAGCAAGGGAGCTATCAATTACATGGCAACATGATACGTCCTATTGGGAATGGCAATCTATACCCGAATCAAGGTCTCTCACTTTTAGACATAATACTTTACTATTATATATAGATAGAGGATCAAATAAAAACATGGTTAAAATAAGAAAATAAGTACCAAATTCACATGCGATTACGGAACATGGTCGACACAAAGGTGAGTGGGAGACTTGGCTTACGACCTCAGATAGTCGCGTGAAATACAAGTGATTTTAGTGTGATGTTCTCCTCTTATTTGGTTACTGTTCTCGTTTGAATCCGACTATATATATATATATATATATATATATATATATATATAGGTTCGGTTCAAATAAGAAGCCTAAATATCATGAGAAGGTAAAAACGGAAGGTTCATATGCAAGTCATTGAAAGATTCTAAAAAAAATCTATTTGAAGATGTACATGTGAATTGGATATTACAGATTATTGATATTGGTTTATATATGATTTTTCAAGTGGATTTTTTCAATTATTCACATATGATTCATGAACCTTCTGTTAAACTTTCCTTCTTACCTTCTCAAGATATTTAGTCTTAACATCCTATTGTATATATATATATATATATATATATATATATATATATATATATATATATATATATATATATATATGATCTAAAGCATCCACAAATGTTACCATATTTGTAGGTTTCCAGAGGTGTGCATCCTTAGAAAACTATGTTGGCTTGAAATTCGAGGCAAAATAGCAGCTGTAATGCTTTCACAAAACACCACATATGCAGCGTATCTTGTATTTCGAATTGCTAGGGATTCCAGGGGACTTGCAGTGCCAGCAAAAACAATCGTAAGTTTTGGCGGGATAGAGACCGAGACCACCAATGTTTTTCTTCAAAAACGAGGGGCTCGCGGTATACTATGGCATTTTCCTCTCCAAAACAACGATGACTTCCCTCGTAAGAGAAGAGATGGGTGGATAGAGATCGAGCTGGGGGAATTCTACTGTGACGAAAGACGTGACGGTGAAGTTGAGATGGCATTTGAGGAGATCAGGCATGGAAACTGGAAGAATGGTCTTGTCGTGGAGGGCATTGAGCTGCGACCTAAATTGGTTACAACTCAAGAATAAAAATCTTGTATCCTCAAATCTCATGTCTCCTTTCTATCCGTGTGAAAACATATTTATTACATATTGTTAGAAGATGAATAAGATTGAAGAAGACGATAAATATGCTAAAGGTTTAAAACCTCGATATATTGATTGAGAGAAAACGTACAAAATGATGAAAGTAAAAATAACGGCTTAACCTAAACTAGAAGATACAAGAGAAATATATACACAGACTATATGGGCCCACGGGCTTGAGCCTAATACACATATGTACATTAACATCCCCCCTCAAACTCAATCGGGAGAAGAATGAGCCAGATGGAGTTTGGAAACTAGATCACGAAACCGTCCTGGTAGATGAGCTTTAGTGAAAATGTCGGTCGGTTGATCAATAGTTGAAATAGGAAGAAGCTGAATAGTCTGACGAGTCACGTGTTGACGAACAAAGTGACAGTCAATTTCAATATGCTTCGTTCGCTCGTGAAAAACGTCATTGTGAGCAATCTGAAGAGCACTATTGTTGTCGCACCACAAAGGGGTTGGAGAATGTTGAGGTGCCCCCATGTCAAAGAGTAGCCAGCGTAACCACACAAGTTCTTGAGCCGTGTCAGCTAGTGCTCGATACTTAGCTTCAGTACTGGATCGAGCTGTCAGAGATTGTTTCTTGCTCCTCCAAGAGATGAGAGAGTCTCCAAGAAAGAAACAGTAGCCAATAGTAGAGCGACGGTCCGTAATGTCACTGTCCCAATCGGCATAAGAAAATCCTCGCAAAGTCAATGAGGATGCGGATGAAAAATGAAGACCGTGAAACATGGTCCCCTTTAAATATCGAAGGATGCGAAGGACAGTAGCATAATGATCTGAACAGGGTGTGGACATGAACTGACTGACTGTATGGACAACATAGGAAATGTCAGGTCGAGTCACTGTCAGGTAGACAAGTAACCCCACTAACTGTCGATACAGAGTAGGATCACGCAGAGGAGGTCCAGCATTCGGAGCTAGATGAAGGTTGTGCTCAAGAGGAGTGGATGCAGTTTTGTTGTCAGTAAGCCCAACTTTTGTCAAGAGATCGGAGGTGTATTTGGCTTGACAAAGATAAATTTCCAACGATTCTGAGATCACCTCAAGACCAAGAAAATAGTGTAAAGAACCAAGATCCTTCATCTCAAAACAGGAGCTGAGAGATGTCTTGAGATGAACTATGCCAGTAGAGTCACTTCCAGTAATAATCATATCATCCACATATAACAGAAGTAAGATTGTGCCAGCCTCAGTGGTCCGAGTAAACAGTCTTGAATCGTAGTTGCTGGGTGCGAAACCCAGAGAGATGACAGTGGAACTGAACTTCTCAAACCAAGTTCGCGGAGCTTGCTTGAGTCCATAAAGAGCCTTCCGAAGTCGACAAACATGACCTTGTGGAAGTCGAACGCCCGGAGGAGGTGTCATGTAGACTTCCTCAGATAAGTCATCATTCAAGAAGCCATTCTTAACATCTATCTGAAAAAGAGGCCATTGTTTGGTAGCTGCAATGGCTAGAAGACTGCAAACAGAAGTTACTCGAGCAACAGGTACAAATGTCTCCTCATAATCAATACCATACTCTTGATTGAAGCCCTTGGCCACAAGGCGAGCTTTGTACCGATCAATAGACCCATCGGATTTTGTCTTGATTTTAAACACCCATTTGGAGCCAATGGGTGACTTGCCCGGAGGAAGAGGGACAGATTCCCATGTCTGAGCTTTGTCAAGAGCCTGAAGTTCCTCATCCATAGCTTTCTGCCAATCAGGTTTAGAGGAGGCTTCCTTGTAGGAAGTAGGTTCGTGATTTGACAACAGAGTAGCATAAACATGATAATCACGAAGATGAGAAGGAACTTGTCTTACCCGATCTGATCGTCTAACATTCTGAGATTGAGACGTTCCAGGAGCCAAAGACTCAGCAGGCACCTCATATGTTGGCTGTGCGAATGGAGCAGATGATTGATGTTGATTAGGAAAACTAGAAGAGGCAGGTTGTGTAGGGGCAGGAGACTCTGAAGGAGAGGTAGATTCAGACAGTGGTGGAACAACAGGTGGAGGCAATATGATGTGAGATTGGAGTGAGTCAATGAGACGGAAGCATCAGTGAAGAACGGAGTGGTGAAAGTGGGAGACTCACGAAACTTGGATATAGAGGAAAAAGGAACATGTTCCCAGAAGGTAACATGACGCGATATACGAAGACGCTGGGAGATAGGATCCCAGCAGCGATAGCCTTTGTGATCAATACCATATCCAAGGAAGCAGCAAAGTCTGGAGCGAGGTTCAAGTTTGGTATGTTCATGGGGTTGTAACTGAACAAACAGACACTACCCCAAACTTTTAGGAGTTCATAGGCAGGGAGGATGTCAAAAAGAGCCTCGTAAGGAGACTTATGTTTAAGAAGAGGAGTAGGATGACGATTGATAGTATAAACTGCAGTGAAAGCAACTTCCCCCCAAAACCGTTCCGGACATTTAGCAGAAATGAGAAGAGTGCGAACTGTATCAAGTATATGACGGTGTTTGTGTTCGGCACGACCATTTTGAGGAGATGTGTCGGGACATGAGTACTGAGAGAGAGTCCCCTGAGATTGAAGAAAGGAGAGAAGAGATGACTCTTTGTATTCCATAGCATTATCAGCTCTAAGAATCTTTATAGATTTTGAAAATTGAGTGTAAATCATCTGAGCAAACATAATATAAATTTTAGGTAGCTCCGAACGATGTTTCATGAGATATATCCATGTGAAACGTGTATGGTCATCAACAAAAATAACAAAATATCGAGCACCCCCCCATTGATGGATGTGGTGCTGGTCCCCATACATCAGAATGAATAAGATCAAAAGAAGAAGTAAAATTAAACTCATTTGTTTCAAAGGATAAAGCATGATGTTTTCCAAGTTTGCATGATAAACAAGAAATACTGTCAGTGGACACACAATTTCCTAACACCCCTGAATTAGCTAATGGTTTTATTCTGGCTAGAGATAAGTGACCTAGCCGGGCATGCCACAATTCAAAGGAAGAAGAGTTGGAAATGGAGGCAACAAGATTTGAAGATGGTAACGGCAGACGAAGATAGACCACTTCAAACATCCGTCCAACCTTACGGCCGAGTCCAAGGATCTGCTTGGTCTTTGGATCCTGTACAATACAACCAGAAGAATGAAATAAAATGATCAGGTTAGATTCTAAAAGTTGCGCAACTGAAACTAAGCTCAGAGATAGTTTCGGAACATTGAGAACACCCGGTAATTGAATATGAGGAGTGGAGACATTTCCATTAAAGGATACCGGTAGGCCAGTGTTGTCAGCAGTTCGTACTGACGTAAAATGCTGAGGTGGTTTCTTAGAAACAAAACCATCAGTGCAGGGTGTCATATGATGAGAATTCATACCCATAGCACCAGACATGATCTGTTCCATGAGTTCCTGATTGCGACGCATCAGTTCCATGAGGTCAGGTGAGGAGACTGGAGAAACCTCGTTATTAGCAATAGTAGATCCATCAATAGTGTGAGTCCGATTCTGAGGACAGTCAGACTCATAATGGCGCGGATGAGTGATACCACACCGACGACACTTGCGAATAGGACAATCACGGAGAAGATGAGCAGTAGAATGGCAAAAGGCACACTCAGATGTGTTCGACTTTCCCACAAATTTAGAATGGTTGTTGTTGGTCCATTTACCTTTGGACTTGGGATTTGAGTAACTGAGATTGGTAGCCATGGATGGGATGAGAAACAGTTCACTGAGAGTGACCGGTATTAACGACCGATATTAGCGACCGATAGGAATCGACCAATAGTATCGACCGGTATGAACCGGTATGGTGTGCGACCAGTATGAATCGACCGGTAGGATGTGACTAGATCGACCGGTAGAAATCGACCGATAGGAATCGACCGGTAGTGTCGACCGGTATGAACCGGTATGGTGTGCGACCAGTATGAATCGACCGGTAGGATGTGACTAGATCGACCGGTAGTATCGACGGGTACTTGATTCGACCGATGATTCGACTGATGTTATCGACCGATGTTACCGTGTAATTGGATGCGGCAGACGGCAACTGGGATTTCGATGTGATCGACGAAGAGGACGACGACTGGGATTTCAGTTGACGGCGGCTAGGGTTCTGGTAGACAGTTGCGGCGGCTAGGGATTACGGTTCGGATGAACAGTAATCGATGAACAGTGAAAAACGATGAACAATAGTCGATGAATACTAAAATCGATGAACAGTAAAATCGATGAGTAAACCTACAACTCTGATACCATGTTAGAAGATGAATAAGATTGAAGAAGACGATAAATATGCTAAAGGTTTAAAACCTCGATAAATTGATTGAGAGAAAACGTACAATATGATGAAAGTAAAAATAGCGGCTTAACCTAAACTAGAAGATACAAGAGAAATATATACACAGACTATATGGGCCCACGGGCTTGGGCCTAATACACATATGTACATTAACACATATTATTAAACGACCCTTGTTATAATTTAGTAAGATTCTTGGTCCTTTGCTATAATTCTCGGTTCTTGTCGTCCTCAATTCGTTGATAAGTACGTGTAGTAAACAAACGCTAAGACCTGACTTAAACGGTCATTGGGCTTGATTATAACATACGCAGTCCAAGAAAAAGAAAACTCATAACATAACTGATATATAGCTTTATATACCTTGGACCAATCCTATAATTGGGCTAAAATTTTGGTCCAAATTCTTTTCTAGGGCACAACCTCGTTCTATTTGACTAAGGGTTGTTCGGCAATGACTTAATGAGTTCTATAATAGATATGGCTTATTCGCTCAGCTATACCTAGTTGTTTGGCAGGAGCTTTTTTGTTCAGCCGATGGCTGATTCGCTCAGCTACAAAAACAATGTCCTATACACTCAGCTATTAAATTACATTAATTTTTCCCCAACTACCCTTTCTCCCCAACCTCCTGAAACACCATCTGCCGCCTTCTTCTTCCTTCTCTGGTTAGTGTAGATCCCAATGCAGTGCAATCACAAGTAATATGAACAATGATGAACAGATAATAGGCCACAGCAACTAGTCATATGATTGATATAACTTCAAAGGGTTAAGGTTTACAGAGAGAATTTCTGATAAGGTTATGTAAACCTAACGACTAGAAAACTGAATAATGAATTTTCTAACCTAACAAATGAAACAGAAATAACTTTAAATACGTAGGCTCGCAGGCCTAATGGGCTTATGGGCTTTAAGGCCCAACAAGCTTACAACTTTAATAACTTGACATAATCTACCCTGAACTTCTATTTAACTAACAAAGTAGCCCTAACAATCTCCCCCTTTAAATAGAAGTTGATAGTCACGCCAGTTAGGAACAAAAATTTTCCGGAAACCAAAACTGATCTCAAAATATCTGATTTGCGTTCTATACTCCAGTCGTTCTTCAATAACATTCAGTGCTTTAAGAACAAGTGCTTTGTATGAAAAATCCAGTAACTGAACTCCTTTTTCATCTTGACTCAGCGCACGCTTCAACTTGTCTTTCAAAAACATCAACGTACCATCACAAAATCTGGCAATCTGATCAAAACGGATAAAGCGTAGAACACCGTTGTTGTTCACATATGACATACCAAACTCTGGAAACTTTATAACTGTGAATGCGGGTACATTTAGAGCATCAGACGGAACACTCAGATCAGGCTTGAACAGATTAATCTTCGGTTGATCACTTTCTAACCCAATCTGAAAATCTTCCACCGAAGCAAGTTTCATTGCGCACTTCATGTATCTTTTCACCGTTTCTAGTACATCAATGACTTCTCCGGGTCTGACGGTTCTGGTCTTTAAGTCACGTAATATGTACAGCAGATCTTGTGGCTCCAGACATGGAAAATCAGCATCAGAAAAGCAGTATTGTTGACCATCTTCTCTAGTAACCATAAAGTCCGTATACTTAACCTTCATGAAGTAGGCAGGTATAATCTTATCAACTGATACAATCCTGAGCTTTGTCTTGGAGTACTTGTGCTGAAACTTTCTGTACACGAACATAAGTTCACGCTGTTTTTCTTTATTTTTCACTGACTGTAGACCATGAATAACGACTTCATCATACTTTCTGATCCAGTGGGCAAAGATCTTTTTCTGACTTTCTTCGAGGAAAGGAACTTTGATTCGGACTCTTTCCCACTTGGATGGACGAACTGGAGTAGTACTAACTGGTTCTCTAACTGGTGAAGCTGGAGGAGATCTCTCGGGAAAAACTGTAGAAGAAAAATCAGGGTGATTAACTGGATAGGTCAATAACGGAATCACGGCAGAAGACTGATTATCTGGATGTAGTATTTCATCAATTTCTTCTTGCATAACCACCAGAGCTCTTTCAGTATTGGCACATTCTTCTGTCGTGTCCGTCACTTCATACGGATCTAGTATTATTGCCCAATCTTCAGGAACTATCGGAGAACCGTCTTCAAATTCCTCAGGCTTTTCAACCGTCGGATAATCGTATAGTATCAAGTCTGTCACCGGTTCCCGTTCCTGTTCCTGTCTCTGTCCCTCTGTTCTTGTACCCGAACCCGTACCCTGTTCAACCTGTTCTGACTCCACTACATGTGTCTCCGGCTCAGATAGACGTTGGCGCTTCTCCCCCTCATGGTGATCAGGATCATCTTGATCATCATGTCGGCGCTTGAGCCGTTCTGCCTGGTTACGGCAGGTATCCTCCACTGCTGAAAGGCGTTCAGTCAAAACAGCTACGGTTTGCTGAAGTGACTGAAGCATAGCTTGCTGGATCTAGAAGGCTTCGGTAGAGACAGTAGGCTGGTGTGTAGGTGGAGTAGGTGAGGATGCTTGAGAACGAAGCAGGGATAGCAAATCGGCATCTTGGATGGGTTCGGTTTGAGATTGGGCTATAAGTTTGGCGAGAAGGATAGATTTGAGTTCAGGTATGGAAAGATCCATGGCTGGTATAGAAGATGGAATAGATGTGGTCTCCGGCTCAGTCACAGGACCTTTGCCTTTGACCATGCGTTTGATGTTGTCCAACTCCTCCCTCATCATAGATTGGACAGCCTTTAGGGCGCCGTCCATGTATTCCCTTGAGACAAACTCATGTGGGGTAACTCCGGGGTCACTTAGACTTCCCGTTGTAGCTACGACTGTTGAAGTCGAGCTGCCTACGTTCACGGTTGGCGTGATGATAGCCGTGGTAGGACTTCCACCCAATCCTTGTAACCTACCCGAAGGTGGGTTTACTATGGATGTTCCGGCCGGGCCACTTAGGCTACCGGCGATAGCCGAAAATGGAATCTGTGTCCTAGGAATGGCATGAATCACAAATGGCTCTAGACTCCGTGCATGCAAAGAAGGCGAGAACGGGGGCAACTGTTCTCTTGTTTCAATATCGGCACCCTCCAAGTGAGAGCCCGATAGCGTATGTGCTAAATCCCCGTGAGTTTGTAAAACCACCATCTGTTGAGAGATGGTGGAGTGGCTTGGTGGGGTGTGCAAATGCGCCGCTAGGTCCACGGCGGCTTCTTCAATACCCTGTCCCAACACATGAGACTGGGTAGCAGATGTGGCTACCTGGCTAGATGTGGCTAGGGGGGATACAACCGAAGATGGTTGTCCCGTCACTCGTGTACTCTCTGAATGCAGTTTACTCCGCCTTTCCCTCACACAGCTCACTTCTTGATGTTCAACTAATACTCCCTCCGCTCTCCTTATCGCTCCAGATGAGGGCTGATTATCGTCACCATCGGAGTCAGAAGACTCTTCATTTGATGTCGATGCTGCGGTTTGGGTTTCGTCTGAGTCGGAAATGGCTGTTGTTTCTTCAGTAGCAGCGACAGAGGAGGACTGAACTTGAATGGCTTCAGAATCTGTTGCCTCTTCTGTCATTGGATTCGGTGTTGGTGGCGGTGACGGTGGTTGTCTTGAAGAACTAGAGTGGCTCGTTCCAACGGCACTGCCCACGCCAGATCCCCTCACAATAATAGCTCTCGACACACCCTGTCCGGAAGCCCCAGCTGTCCGGACGCTCCTGCCTCTCGTTTGTGGACGCGGACCCTCACGTCGCTCAGGTCTTTCTCCCTGGGCAGGTCCTGCCGGTCCTGGCCGGACCATAGGAGCTAGAATGTTGTGTGTGTGCCTATAAGCTATCACACTCAGTGCCGTGGGACGAGCATGGTCTAGTACCCCGACTGGGATTTGTCGGGCGACAACACCTTCCGGATCAGCACGGGAAGGAATCTTGCGCGTTGGATGTTGGGGACACGTCGGGTGGGTAGAGCGGCGTTGTATCTCGGGATAAAGGTTCATGTAGTTCCGGATAACGATCTGTAGGAACCGCATGAATGGAATGAAGTTTGATCGGCGAGATGCAGTAGAACGAACTCTCTGAATGAGTTCAAACCAGAGAAAATCGGCAAAGTCCACGTGGCGATTGAAAGCCACCGCGTGAAAGATGCGAAGAATCGGGGCGCTCGTCTGATCAATGCCCTTCGTTATAGACGAAAGGCACCGATTGATGTATGTGAACAACGTATACCATATTGTTGATAGATGTTTGCGGTTGAAGGTTGATGGAATGCGAAGTTCTGCGCCGTAACCCAAAGAGAGAAGATCAGCGCACAGTATAGCATAAGTGACCATGGGGTCAAAGGTTTCGCGGCCGGCTACGGATCCGGCGGTCGGTAACCGAAGAAATTGACGGAAAAGATCACATGTGAGAAGCACTGGAGTGTGATCTATTCGTCTTTCAAGATGAAATCCTCCATCGGCCTCTAACGCATGGAGAGAATGCCAGAACTGCTGTAAGTATAGAATTGGTACGGTTGCAGTTTCCGTTAGAGCATAGGCGATTGGATGGCCCCTGAGTATCTCGATGATAACCTGATGTTGAATAGCAGGTTGGGTTACATCGAGATGGTAGTTATTGGCTGTAAGAGGAAGGAACTGATCCTCGGGAATCAGTTCCACATCTGCGATTGGGTCAATCGCTGGTGGCTGGTTTTGTGCCATTGTACCTGTGAAGAATTAACAGATAAGTACGCAGGTTTGGAGAAAGATAATAGCCGTTGGAGTTATTCAGTCATGATTTAGATCACACCGGATAGTAACTCCAAACAATGGAAGAGCAAACCCTACTCGTGAATTAGGGTCAGTCACCAAGGCGCATAGACTTGCACCAGCACATATAACCAACAAAAATTTCCTCGAAAACAACATATTAAGAAAATAACTATAAGCACCAAAAAAATATAGGTTCGACCGGATAAGATTCAACCGGGGTTTTTCTAAGACCGGATACAAACATGATCGGACAATGCATTCGACCGGAGGTTACTAAGACCGGATAAATGTTCGATCGGATGGGGTGTTTGACCGAAGGTCAATAAGACCGGATAGGGTCTTCGACCGGATGAGGTCTACGACCGGAGGTCACTAAGACCGGAGACATGTTAAGACCAGGGTTAGGTTAAGACCGGAAGTTAGTCGACCGGATGGGGTCTTCGACCGGAGGGCACCTAAGACCGGGGGTGCATTCGACCGGAGGTGACCTTAAACCGGAGGAACCATTTGACCGGGGGTGAGTTCGACCGGGGCGAAACCTAGATCGGAGTAAAACCCCCGGAGAGTCGAATCGTCAACGACGCAGACTTATAGTCGTCGATTAAACACCGAAAAACTCGATCGATATTAAAAGTAAACCCCGCAAAAACGATTAAACCAACCTTGTCGATCGAATATGAAGAGAAACGAGTGTTCGGTCGAGTGATAGTTCGATCGATTTAGAGTCCGATCGAATGAACTTCGGGCGAGAGAGAGAAGAAGACTGAGAGAGAAGGATCGATCGAATGAGGACGAAACCTTTCGACCGGGGTTTATAACCCCCGAAGGTTGTATGGGCTTGGGCCGAGTCTGGGTTTGGGCCGGGGGGGGGGGGGGCGGGTAGGCTATGGGCCGAAACAACCAAACAAACAAACCAAAACACAAAACAAAATCACAGAAACAAACCTTAAAAAAAAATCTTTTTGGAGTTTTCGGAGATAAATAAAACTACTTAGACAAAATTTAAGGGGGGAAAAAACTTAAAATAAAAGGACTTAAATAAACAGACACGAGACCTAGCTCCCCCTCGAATGATTACCATGAGGAGGTCCAAACACATAACCCTCTTACCTGCTCCCCCTCGAATAGAGGACCCGTGAGACTTACCAACCAACTGACGCTAGTGGTCCTCCTGAACACATTACCGGGTTGTGGATCCACCACCCAAATCACCTTGCACGTTTCAGCGAACAGGAGATAAACTGCACACATAATCACAGAAACAGACATACGAACACAAAAGAAGCGGGAAAACACGAAATCTACTTTGTTGATACAGAAGTTCGTAACGGACACAGAGCTGAACGAGTAAAATGCAATACCCAAGGAGTGTGGATAATAGCAACCGGAGACAAGGCACTGGTGCATTTGTCACAGTCATTCGTTATTGAATGGAACTCGTAGAGAGCTGCGAACGGATCAAACTTTCAGATTTAGCATACCTAGCTTGGACACAAGGTAATTAAATTGTTTTTCGTCCAAGGCTTTGGTAAATAGGTCTGCTAACTGATGCTCTGAATTAACAAAATAGAGTTCGATAGTATCTTTTTCCACGTGATCTTTTATAAAGTGATAGCGCACATCAATGTGCTTTGTCTTCGTGTGCTGGACGGGATTGCTTGATATGGCTATTGCGCTCTTCGAGTCACAGTAGATGGGAATCCTGGCATAATTAAATCCATAGTCTTTGAGCTGGGTACGCATCCAGATGACTTGCGAGCAGCAACTGGCGGCTGCTACATACTCCGCCTCGGCTGTGGAGGTGGACACGCAGTTTTGTTTCTTGGAAGCCCAGCTGACAAGACGATCGCCCAAGAACTGAACATGACCCGACGTGCTTTTCCGGTCCAGCATGTTTCCAGCATGGTCAGCGTCCGAGTATGCTGTCAATTCAAAACCTGTCTCTTTTGGATACCACAAACCAAGATCAGCAGTACCTTTTAAATATCGAAAAATTCGCTTAACCGCAGCTAAGTGAGACTCTTTAGGTTTCGACTGAAATCTTGCACACAAGAATGTCGAAAACATAATGTCAGGCCGACTAGCCGTCAAGTACATCAGAGAGCCAATCATACCTCTATAAACAGTAGCATTCACATCCTTACCGTCAGGATCGGAGTGAAGCTTTAGAGTAGTGGACATGGGGGTTTTCATAGATGCAGATTGTTCCATCTGGTATTTCCGAAGAATATCCGAGATGTACTTAGATTGATTAATGAAAATTCCTGTTTGTAATTGTTTTACTTGGAGACCCAAGAAAAAATTCATTTGCCCCATCATGCTCATTTGAAAATGTTTACTCATTAAGGCAAAAAAGTTCTGACAATACTTGGGGTTCGTGGAGCCAAAGATTATATCATCAACATAAATTTGTACAAGAATGATATCATTCTTCTCTCTTTTAATAAATAAGGTAGTATCAATTTTACCTTTAGAGAAGCCAGACTTGACTAAGAAGGATGAGAGTGCATCATACCAGGCTCGTGGCGCTTGCTTAAGACCGTAGAGGGCCTTGTCAAGAAAGTAGACGTAATGCGGATTTTCAGTACTCACGAAGCCTTCGGGTTGCGAGACATAAACTTCCTCCTTGAGCACGCCATTGAGGAACGCGGATTTCACGTCCATTTGAAAGACGATGAAATTCTTGTGAGCGGCGTAGGCGAGGAACATGCGGATCGCTTCAATGCGGGCCACTGGTGCAAACGTCTCATCGTAATCAATTCCTTCTTGCTGGCGATATCCTTTAGCCACTAGACGCGCCTTGTTCCGAACAATGATGCCGTTTTCGTCCTTCTTGTTCTTAAAAATCCATTTAGTCCCGATCACCGTCTTGTTCTTAGGACGGGGAACTAGGCGCCATACTCTGAGGGTCTCAAACTGGTTGAGTTCCTCCTGCATAGCAATTACCCAGTCCGGATCAGTCAGTGCGTCAGAGACAGTGGAAGGTTCGATACGGCTGAGGAACGAGGAAAATAAGCAGTCATTGGCGGTGGTGGATCGAGTTTGAACAGGTGTGGAGGGATCACCAATGATCTGATGAAGAGGATGTGCTCGAGTCCATTTGGTAGTGTGTGGATGTGGTTGATATGTCTGATGGGAGGTATCGGAATCCACATGACCACCTGGGGGTAAATCCTGAACTGCCTCGAGGGATGATGGCTTGTGAGGTGTAAGGTTCGTAGTGGGAGTCGAACTAGGAGTAGAGGACGACTCAGCTGGAGATGAAACTATGGAATGTTCCGGGATTGCCGGAGAGGAAGCTTCGAGAGCACCTTCGACAGAAGTCGGTGCAGGAAGTTGTACGGAAACATGAGTTGGTTCAGTAGCACCGTCATCAAGAGCTTGAGCAAGAGGGTGTCTATCACTTGAGCTCGGGGAAGCTTGATCATTGGCAGTAGAGGATGGAGCACCAGGCGAGGATGGACCACCGGAGTCGGTAGGGCCCGTGACTTGTGTCACTTCTGGTGCTTGAGCAGTATTCCTGTCACATGACGTAGTATTAGACTTAACATTAAATAAGTCAGTATAAAAGAATTCAAACAGTAAATCCAAATCAGAAAGATGTGCTATTGTCGCATGATGTGGATCCACTATAGATTGTGTAGCCTCCGTACGAAATTGTCCAGAAGCTAACACACCAGTAAGCGCGGGTTCTAAACTGAGATGTTCAGAAACCATTTCAGGGGCCTCGTCAAAAGTCACATTTACGCTCTCAATGACGGTCTTCGTCCTTTTGTTGTAGACACGGTAGGCTTTTGCTTGTTGAGAGTAGCCGATAAACACTCCTTCATCCGCTTTGGGACTGAATTTTCCAAGATCATCCTTATCATTTAAGACAAAACAGGTGCATCCGAAAGCATGAAAGTAGTTGATGTTCGGGATACGCTTATTGATGATCTCGTACGGAGTCTTGTTGAACCGCTTGTTGATGATAGACCGATTTTGAGTATAGCAAGCGGTAGCAACTGCTTCTGCCCAAAGAAATAGAGGTAGCTTGGAATGAGATAACATCGTACGTGCTGCTTCAACTAGAGTTCTGTTTCGACGCTCTACCACCCCATTCTGCTGAGGAGTACGAGCGGCGGAAAAAGTATGCGAGATACCCACTGAAGTGAGATAACCGGTGAGTATTTGATTCTTGAACTCAGTGCCGTTGTCCGTCCTGATGGTCTGAACTACTTGGTTGAGACTGACTTGGATGCTCTTCAGAAGTGAGATTATCAACTCGGGAGTTTCGTCCTTTGAACGGAGAAATCGGACCCAAGTGTAACGAGAGAAATCATCAACCATCACCAGGGCATACTTCTTGTGATTTATGCTTTGAACGCGCATCGGTCCACATAAGTCCATGTGGATTAGCTCAAGGGACCGAGAAGTACTCGGAACGGCTTTCGGCTTGTGAGACGCCTTTTTCGTCTTGCCCTTTTCGCAGGCAGCGCACAAATGATCTTTTGCAAACTTGAGGTCAGGCATACCTTTGACATGTCCACCCAGCACCAACTTATTGATATTCTTGAAGTTCAAGTGCGAGAGACGACGGTGCCATAGCCAACTTTGTTCAGCAGATGCTTTGGACAACAAACAGACTTCCTTGTCAGGTTTCAAGGACGAGAGGTCGATCGTATAGAGGTTGGTGCGTCGCGTTCCAGCAAGTATTTCTTTACCATCCTCAGTGCGAACGCTACACCGTTTAGCCTTGAAAGTAACCTCGAGATTCTTGTCGCAGAATTGACCGATACTGAAGAGATTGTGACCGAGACCTTCGACATAGGAGACTTTCTTGATCGTGATGTTATCTTTGACAATATCGCCGTAACCCCTGATGGGAGAGGAGTGATCATTCCCGAATCGTACATTCCCACAGAACCTCTCGGTGAAGTTTGTGAGTAGCTCCCTTCTTCCGGTCATGTGTTTGGAGCAGCCTGAATCTAGATACCACACATGACCGTCCTGCAAAACAGGTTATTTCTTTTTAGGTACCCATTCGTAAATGGGTCCTTTGGGGTTAGATTTAACACCCGATTTAGAGACCCGTTTAGAGTTGGGTCTTTGTCTTTCACGGGAAACATCACAATGAGAATGATTATGAGCAATATGATATGAGCCAAACCAATCAGATGCATAACGACTATCAACAAAATCATTTGATCCACAATAAGAACAACATAGACAATCATGAGACAGTTGAAGTAATTGCGGAATTGAAGAAACTTTTAAAGGAAGTGTTCCATTACATTCAACTAGAGGTTTAGAAATAAAGACATCATGATTGTTATTGTTCTTTCTAGACTTTAAGACAGGATCAACTAATTCTGATGTTGCCGAGCTCTCTTTTGACTTCTTAGCTACCCAAGCATATTTCACTTCTTCCCGCCGACCATACGTATCTGAAATGCCGTTAAACCCATAGTCAGTGGATTTGAAAATTGACGATTGAGACCTTTGAGAGCGACCGGTCTTTTTCTTCTTCTGTGAACGACTTTTAGATTTAGACTTGGAAGATTTTGAAGAATTGTCCACAGAAGGTTTTTGCGGGGCAGATGTAGAACATTCACCCTTATAAAATTTAACCGGAGGCTCACATGACTCATTTAAAAAATCAACATGGCTAGGTAGAGAAGGATTAAAGTCAAATTGGCTCAAATTGCTATCTAAGCACACCTCAGAATTCAAGAAAGCAGAAAACTCTAGTTCCTCATCGGAAAGGACCTTATCACATGAGGACTTCAGAACAGTGGAAGAGTTTGTTGAGAGCAGATCATATGCGGAAGCATTTTTACAATCAGAACACTGATCTGATTCAAGACTTTGAGGCTCTTTTCCTTTAGTTGGTGAAGAGTCACCCATAAAAGCTTTGCAGGAAGATGTGTCAGAAGAAGGATAAGAGTTTTCAGACAGATGAGATATCTCTCTTTGAAGAATGGAAGGCTGAGCTTGAGAGTCAGCCTTGTGAAGTTGCACTTTCAGATGATCTGTTGCCATAGCAGCCAGTTGTGAGTGCAACTTCTTTATTTCCGTCTGGAAATATTCTTTTTCCTCATCCGACATAGTCTCCTTTTTGTTGAAACTGAGAAACTCAATTTGAGATAAAAGACCTTGTTTTTCCTTTTGAAAATTTTCCCGTTCTAGTGCATACGATTCTTCTAGCTGAACAAGTTTCTTTTCTAAAATCAGAGTTGGAACATAAACTTTGGGAGCTAGAGGTTCCTCCTCAGTTTTAACGGTTTTAGTATCTAGTTCAGCTTGAGAGTAGCTATGAAAGTAATCGGATGACAGGAAACGGGGTTTGTCAGTATTATAAGTCGCATTTAAAGAATCATAAACAAAAGGAACTGTCCTTTTAGAAAGAACAGAGTTTTCTCTTCTCAACTTATCTTCCAATTCTTCCTCCTCAGTGGGTGTGGTCCATCGTATCTTATATTCTGGAAAGATTTTGTCTAATCCAAAAAATTCAGAAGCATATAAGGTAGGAACTTTGGATAAAGCCTTGTTTAAATAATTAGGGTTATCGTACCCGATACCCGCATTTCCGTACTTTGGTTCTTTTGGTGCGATTAGCTTTAGCGTTTGATCAGATTGACCAAATTTATAAAGTTTCTTTTCAAGCTCTTCTAACTGATTAGATAACCTAATGTTCTCATTTTTATAAGCCACGTTTTGATTTATCAAATCAATTTTCTCGGTCTCAGACGTACGAAGCTTATTGGTCAGGTCATCTACTTTGGTCATTAGGTTTTGTGACTCTATGGAACAACTCACATTCTCTTCTCTTAAATTAGAAATCGTGCACATGTAGCTAGAAATTTCTAAGCTTTGTTTTTCCATAAAGTCAGACTGCTTAGTGACACGGTTTTCCAGAGATGAGAGAAGTTGTTCTTTTTCTTTTAAAAAAAGCTTGTAAGAGTCAAGTTTGTTCAATGAGAGTTGCATCTGATCAAGTAAAGCTTCATGGAACGGGGCACATACCTGACAGGGAGCATTATGATCTTCTTCATCAGAATCGGATGGTGATGAATGGTTGCCCATGAAACACAAATGAGCTTCAGCATCCTCAGGTTCTTCATCCGACACTTGTAACCAGTAATCGTCTTCAGCCATTAGAGCTTTACCGGCTTCCTATTCTTTGGCAAGAAGCAGCTTGGCTCGGTAGTAGTCGGCGTTGCGCACAATTGGCTTGCGACAATCTTTGGCGAAATGACCTAACCGACCACAGTTGTAACATTTGATCGGTTCGTCTTTCGGCTTTTCTTCATTTCGCCTGTCAGGTTTCTTACCAGCTTCAAAACGACTATTACCTTCAGACTTTTCTCGATGATCACGTCGAGTAGAGATTCTTTGCTTGTTAGAAGTCTTGTTAAAAAACCTCCTCTTTTGAAATGCTTGAGTGAGAAAAACCATTGCTTCTTTCATCTTGGAAAGTTCTGGATCCGAGTCGCTATCGGGATCTTCAGGTTCAGAATCACTCAGCACGGGCTCTTTTCCAGATGATCGGCTGACGGACTTGCCTCTTCTCTCAGATACGAGTGCTATTTGATCAATTGCTGGCTTTTCTTCTGCTTTCCCGATAAGTTCCATCACTTCTTCTTCATCTTGAAGCAGCATTTCATAAAGTTCATGAAGATACAGCTTCTCCAAGGTCTGAGTGTGGCGTATATGGGAGACGAACGGTTTCCACTCAGGCTGTAAGTTGTTCATAAACTTTATGTTATTTTCCGTGTTCGTCTTTGTGATCTTATTTTTCTGAAGATCATTCAGAAGCATATTAAACCTCTCGTAGGTTTCCGTCAGCGTTTCACCTTTTCTTGCTTTAAAACCATCATATCTGGTGATACAGTTGGTCACCTTTAGCTGGTTATTGATGTGGCTTCCCATCATCATCTTCTCTATTTGGTCCCACATCTTTTTCGATGAGTCCTTGAAACTATCTATACAAGCATAGATGTCATTCGGTAGACTTTGAAGAAGGTACGATTTTGCCAACTTTTCTGCCTCGTACATATCCTTTTCTTCCTTAGTAAAATCACCAACAGATTTCCGAATCTGACGCTCTGGCCTTCCTTCAGCTGGGTTTCCCGGTACCACTTTCATTGGCCAATCTTGTGGACCCTCAGTCAGGCATTTGTATATATCTTCATAGTTAGATTTTGCTTCTATGAAGTTCATAAATCGGTCATGCCACTGAGGGTACTCTCCCCGAAAGAGCACCGGGGGTTTTTGGTCAGAACCGATGGCTAGAGCATCCCTTGAGTTCATCTTTACTTCTTAACTTAAGAGCACTGTAATGATCGTTAGGCAAGAAGAATGATCCAAATACAATAAAATAGAAAAAACACAGAAAACACTTGGTCTAAAAATCAGGTCAAACAATGTCCGGTCGAAGGTATGCCCGGAGGAAGCAGGTATCCGGTCGAAGGACACGTCCGGGGATACACTTATCCGGTCGAATGATACGACCGGGGACACACGTATCCGGTCGAAGGACACGACCGGAGGAACTCTAATTCGGTCGAATGGACAAGACCGGAGCACTCCTATTCGGTCGAAGGAACAAGACCGGAGCACTCTTATTCGGTCGAAGGGACAAGACCGGAGCACTCCTATTCGGTCGAATGGGTAAGACCGGGGAAACTCTATTCGGTCGAAGGAGGAAATCCTATTCGGTCGAAAGGACAAGACCGGAGCACAGGTGTCCGGTCGAGAACTCAGGTCGAAAGACAATTAAATGCGATAACCACAATTAACAGATAAGATCGAATAACCAAAATCGACCGAAGAACTCGAAGAGTTCGACCGAAGAACCCGAAGAATATCTGGGATTCGACCGAAACCAAAACCCAGATCTTCTCCTTCGATCGAAAGAAACAAACAATAAAACAATCAACAATTCGACCGGATGCGATAAAGCATAGAACTCACCTAGACCGATGTTTTGCAAAAATATGAACTTTCCAGATTCGATTGATAGATATTAATTTTCCAGAAAAAAAATTTGATCGAATAAACCAGATGAACAGTAAACGATTCAAGCAGATTAAACAGATACTCGATTAGGGATGTTTATTAAAATCAAATAAACATATAACGCAAACACTAACAATCAATTTAAGCAAATAAAGCAATTATCACAAGTAATTGATTTTAGGGTTTTAGACAAACCTTTTTACTGGATCAAACCTTTTTGCCTATCTGCTCTGATACCAATTGTAGATCCCAATGCAGTGCAATCACAAGTAATATGAACAATGATGAACAGATAATAGGCCACAGCAACTAGTCATATGATTGATATAACTTCAAAGGGTTAAGGTTTACAGAGAGAATTTCTGATAAGGTTATGTAAACCTAACGACTAGAAAACTGAATAATGAATTTTCTAACCTAACAAATGAAACAGAAATAACTTTAAATACGTAGGCTCGCAGGCCTAATGGGCTTATGGGCTTCAAGGCCCAACAAGCTTACAACTTTAATAACTTGACATAATCTACCCTGAACTTCTATTTAACTAACAAAGTAGCCCTAACAGTTAGCCATGGAAAACCCTCTCCAGACTTCCATGGTTCTCGATCTCCATGAAAAAGCCTCTCGTCAGCCCTCTTTTTTTTGGATAAGGGTATTATGGGCCTTTGGCCCAGACTAATCCCTTGGCAAGTAACCGACTGCTAAGCATGCAACCCCGCGATTATCCTCAGTGGCCACAAGGATGACACCCATGCCCCTAGGACACAATACCTGGAAAATTTCTACTATTTCTACTGGTATGTGTTGCTATCTTTCATTCAAATTCATGGGTTTCTTGTACTATTTCTTGATTTCTTGATGATTCCCCCAAATCTTGATTTTTTTTTGTTTGATTTCGACCTCTGCCAAATGGGTTTTGTAGATTTTCTTGATTTGGGTGATTCATTTCTTCGATAAAGATAGTTAAAAAGGTGGAAATTTAAGTTGGGTGTTCTTTCTCTCCTTCGTGGTTTATTTTACATGTCTTCTTATCGATCCCTGTTTTTTTATTACCGATATGCTTCTTCCCTGTGGGTTTTTTTAAGGTTTATAAATTTGGGACCTTTACAGGGTTCATAGATTTGGGTTTGTTGTTTGATGATTTGTTTATAAAATTGTTATATTACAATTTGTTTGGTCTAATTGTTGTTTTATAAAAATTTATTACAAATATGAACTAAAGGGTAAAATAGTCATTTTTACATTCAGATTGTTTGTCCAACAACCGAACACCAATTTAGCTAGATCTATACATAGTTCATTATCAACACAGACAACTTTATATCTTTTTATCTATTACAATGGTAGACGAACCGAAGGAGAGAATTTGCTTCACAGTTTTGATTTTGACCATACTTTTTTATATCTTTTTTATTCCCTTATAATGTTAATTAAAATAACCTTACAAGAAAAAAAAGCTTCTATAAAGTTATATTAAGTCGAGTATATAATATTTTTGGTCCATGTGTTGTCAATTATCAAGTCTCCTCTCTATTTTAAATTAATTATAATTTTGATTAGTGTTTCACTTTTAGTTATTGTGGTTGCCACTTGGTTTCAATTTAGGTCCAGGTGATGAACTTTAATTAAAAGAATATGTTAACTCAGGGTATTTCGGTTTTGTATTATATTTTGTTTAATTTTAATTTAAATATATATATATATATAGAGAGAGAGAGAGAGAAAGGTGGGTTCAAACGAGAATAGGACTTATTTGAAAGAATAAAGGGACATCTCAGCCCTAATTAGATAAAATCAATGGTTGAAAAAGGGAATAACATTTTTGTAATTAATTAGAACCATTTGACAAATTCTATACGTGGGCAATACATTTTAGGGGTAAAATTGGGATTTATTTTTTCTAAATCGGATATGTATATTGGCAGGCGAAAGGAATGGGATTTGATTACAGAGGAGAATCAAATAGCAAATAATTACCTAAAAACTCTCAACCCACATCTCCATAGCTTTGAATTTCTTGAAGAATCAACAATGAAATTAACCGACATCTTTTTTCATTATATACTCGGTGAAGAAAGGGTTCAACTTATCCAAACCCTAAACAGAGTTGGTAGTATGTTAACACATGTGATTCTGTGATCTTATGTTAAGTTATGTACAAAACATAGTAAACAAGTTATTAGATGATTAATGTTATACATGCTAATCATAAATGATACAAACTAAAATTTTGTTTTGTTTTGTAACCAATTTAAGTTGGTACAAAACATAGTAATCATGTTATCAAATTTAATTCTGACAGCACACGAGGGTAAGTTATACTATAATATTATACATTTTAATCACAAGTGGTTTGATTATTACTAATTTCTAGACCATTACGCAACAATATAAAATTAGAAGCGACGAAATACTACTCATTCAAAACAATTAAACTTCAATGAATCCAAATAGTTCAAATAAAACAAAACATTCAAATAAACTGTATTAGATTTGCATTTGTCCAACTTATTCAATCAACTACTAAAGCAAAAAGCTATGCCATAAATTATCGTATTTATCGGACATCCCTTTTTTCACTGGACAATTGCGAGAATTGTGGTTTGTGAGTTCATTACATCCTCTACATTTCCCCTTATGTCGCGCATTCTTCAAAGCTCGCTCACCACCACCGATTAAACGCTTACGTATGCCACATCCTTTGTTTCTTACACCTTTTGGAGCACGTACTTCAATTGTCTTAGGCTTTGATGCGCCCATCAACTTTTCAAAATCAACATCTTTATTAACAATATCATTCTCCGAAGGAACATCAGGTGCTTTTTTTGACTTTATCGACCAAACCTTCTCCAAAAAAAAGCTCAAGTTTCTCATCATCAACGTAAACCCTACTCAGCATATGGTCAAACTCAAACTGTATATCATTAGTCAATCTATCGGACCGTTCATTGCTTCCCGGTTGTATACGTCGAGTACGAAGTACATCCATCGGGATAATAGCTCTCATCTATCGCCTATTAACATACTGACTCGGTATCTCTTCAGTATCTATGTTGAATAAAACACTAAATATGTGGCAACACAAAATGCCAAAGTACTCGTATAGTTTGCACGAACATGACAAGGATCCATCAACTTCCAAAAGTATAACCTGCAAATTAAACATGAAACATGATGCATGATTATATGGACCCGTATAAATCTATGTGACACGAATAACAAAAAGCAATCGACTGCCAAATAATGTCGGATAAAGAGTCTTATACCTTAAATTGTGTCTTGGTTTTAAAGGATTTATCCTTCTGCCTTATGGTGAAAGTCTGGCACCCATCATCAACAACAACATTCCACTGAGAACAATAGAGATCTCCTTTAAGTATTTCCTTTTGAACATCAAAGAAGACCGTCCTGGTATAAACCTTAGCAGAATGTCGCTCCATCAACCTCTGAGTCTTGAAATCAGGAATGATGGTGTTGGTCAAGTTCTCATCGGTTCGTTGCCTATTTCTTTGTTCGTCCATTTCAATGTCATGAGAGAGAATAAACTTCAACAAATTGTTACCATGGTGTGAAAAACATTTGAAGAAAGAGTTCAAGCTCTCAGACCGTGATGTGGTACTCATTAATCCACACATGGGTAAATCTTTGAAATACCCAGGAATCCACTTGGACCGAATATTAAAAACCTCTGAAATCCACGGGTGATCTGATAAATTAAATTCGTCCAACAGTGCAACCCATTTCTCCTTAAAATCTTGGGGGCCCAAATAGATATTGTAACACCCTCAAATTTGGAAAGAGCGACTAATTAAAAGTTTCAAAAATACCTAAAAGGATAATAAGATCTCTTACTAAAGTCCAATATTGAAATACATTTCTAAATTGAACCATCAACAAATAAATAAAGTCTTACATAAAGACTAACTAAAGTCGAGGGTTACTATAACCCAATACCAATCGCTATCTCCAAAATAAGTGCAGAAGACTTCAACAAGATAATCACCTCTTCGAGTAACCAACTAGCACTCATCTCATCACAGTGCCGCTAGACTAATCCCGAAATGGAACCTGATGCACATGCCGACAAATAAAAAGGGTTAGGCTAACGCCTAGTGAGTTCAAGGGTTTATATCATGATTATAAAGAAAAACGTAAAATGGAATTATTGTAACTTATAATCATGATCCTTTAAAATGATTTACTTTAGAATAATGGAACCACTCATTTACCAATAATATGCATTTTATAGATGGTCACCTCAACGCTGAAACATTCTTTCATGAAATAATGCAATCCAACACTTAATTAAAACGAGAATAATGGTAATGCTCGAATAATGAAATTTGAGTAAGCTTTATAAAACAAACGACCAAAATATGAGTAAACTCCAGTTTCTAAGATTATAGCATAAGATATGGATAACTCGACTCAAAACGTGGATGTAAATTGACTCCCAATTTATGATAATGTAAATAATACTTCATATCCCAAAACACCCCAAAACACGGGTAAGGATTAATACGCAACCCATAAAACATGGAATGAACTCATGTATGCAAAAGGTCGCCGAAAACAATTGTATAAAAGACTCAGCCCAAAAACAACACCTTTCGGTGACGGAGGTGACGGGGGAAAACCCGATTCCGCATAATGTGACGTGCACAAAGTAAGCCACACATTACGTTAAATTGGTATAAGTATCGGGCTCAACATCTTTCAGAATACACCCATAGATACTAGCACGGAGGACTTACACCATACCAAAGAAGCCTAGCCGCGCCTCAATGGGGAAAACTAATCGTTCCACCATCGGATAAAGCAATAAATGTATCGAACTCAGCATCTTTCAACATACACCCATTGATACGAGCACGAAGGACTCACATCCCATCCTATGCCTAACGTGCCTCGATGTGGAAAACTAGTCGTCCCAACACCGGATAAAATACAAAAGTGCTCATGGATCCATAGCAGACAGGGATGAAACATTACATGACTCAAAACGAATGAACTAATGCATTCAAAACATGTAATTCCCAAATAAGATGCAATAAATGCAAATAGTAATCAAGCGCTCTACATTGAACTATCAAAACCAGACAAGTGTCCCCCAAGACCCAACAAAATCCAAACTAAGCCATAAGCTCAACAAATCCAAAGACCCAACGTTGAAAATCCTAAAATGAAATCAAACGTAAGTGACCCGTAATAATGCAACCCATGCTTCAACACACCCAAATAACTTCAACATGATTTAGATCGGAACAAAACATTTTCCAAAGCGGGTTTATACCTTTTATTCTTTCAAACCATCCCATGACACCCAATAGAATGCATTTATACTAAAAAATATGCTCCATGCAATAAATCATTTAAATACCCAAAATATATGATTTATTTATCAAAATGCCCAAAATCCTAAATGTGGGTGTTTTATAAGTTTATAAAGTTGAATACATCCAAATAACCAAAACTTATCAGATGATTAGCAGTTAACAATTTTCATATAAAACATGTAAACACTTTAAAATAGACATTTTGGCATGTACACCATTTTCACAAATCAACTTGAACTCACCTTGCTAGATTTAGGCTAAATCTAGATTTTACCCCAACTTGAGCTCCTTTGAAGAAACTTGAATCCTCCAAGCCAAAAGTCTCCAAAAACCTATATTCATACATTTCCAACCGTAAATAACCACATTCAACCATATAGAAACATTTTCCAAACATTACACATCAAAATCTCCATTTTGGTCCCAACCCAAATTTCGACCTAGATTTCTCCAAAACCATCAAACCCGAAATTGATAAACCACACACTAGGATAATCATTAATGGAGCATTTATAACTTATGTTAAGGTTTAGAAATGGAAGGGATACACTTACCACTTAGGTTTTGATGAAAACCTAGAAAACCCAATAATGAGCTTGAGGTTGAAGATGAAGATGGAGATGATGAAACCTTGACTATAGCTTTCCATATTACCACTTAATGGTGTTTCATCTTCAATAAAACACAAGGATTTGAGCCAAAATAAACTAGGGTTTGAAGGGGAAGAAGGAAATCGGTTTGGGAGAGAGTAGAAGATGTTTGGATGAAGAGAAATGAGAAAATAGGCTGAAATCCCGAACTTAACAGCCTCTGGACATTTTGGGCGACATTGCCCATGCGACATTTCCCAGGGCAATGTCGCTGGTCATAGTCCCAGGTTCTTCCAGCTTTCTTCTCGTTTACTGTTTTGGCCGTAACTTCTTCGTTATAGCTCCGTTTTCGCTCCGGAAAAGACCGTTGGACTCGTAATTGAATCCTTTATCCATCAAGACTATAAAATCTAGGATTCAACTCCAAGATCATATATCTTATTTTTCCCTTAAAATTACTGATTTCTGCATTAACTCGAAATGATACCTTTCGAAATTCGGGGAGTTACAGACACTCCATACAAGTTACACCAAACGCTTCCTGAAATCCGTGTGTAGCAATAAGTCGGTGTTAATCTGCATAGAAACATGAATGATTTTATATACAAATGTCCAGAATATAAAATGAACAAAATCCACAACCAAATATAATTCATACCCTGTAGGCAACTTAGCCATAATGTGCCACATGCACAGTCTATGTTTTGCTTCCTTGAAAACAATAGGGAGAACCTATCTAACTGCAGCGTCTTGGTCAGTCAATATAAGCTTTGGTTGAACATCATGAAATTTTAAAAAGGCCTCCAATAACCAAGTGTAAGATGGGATTTTTTCATCACACAACACACCAGAACCAACAACAACGGAATGCCTGTTGTTATCAATGGCAATAAATGGTACAAAAACCATACAATGCCTGCACTCAACATTTTAAACACCAATGGAATCACACAAAAACATTAAATTAGGATATAATACATACAAATAAGTAAAACATCTTACTTGTTTGAACAATACATCGTGTCGAAGGAAATAACATGACCAAACTCGGTATAATTGAACCTGGATAGCTCATCAGCCCAAAAGAGTCCCTAGAGTTTTCCTTTAGACACTTTAAACTCGAATGCAAAGTTGGTACCAATTAAGACACGTCATTAAACATGTTCAAAACCATTTGAACATCACTGTAGCCAACAAAGGAATCAAAATCCCTTTTTATAATTCTTATAGTCGGTACGACTACATCCAACCTCCTCATATCCACCCTTCAAACAAACTTGAAGCTGGTGTGCCTTAGGCGCACCAATATTCGCACTTGCAGCCCGATGTATTATCCTTTTATCCGAGAACTTCACATGTATCCTATTTTGAGAGAACATTCTATCATTCTCGTCATACATTGGGTGATTGTGCTTCGGGTTGAAATGGAACAACTTAAACAATGACGTACTCTGAACCCTACAAAAACGAACCTGCACTTTACATCCACTAACTTTGAAGTTGGAGTTGTGCAGGACCTTTCGATTATGACCAAGATTCGTGCTGTCAACTAACCGTTTGTTTGGTAATCCATGTCGATGACATATAAGATACTTAATCCTGATAGATTTGTCTTTGAAGTTCTTTTCAGTTGATCGCCTTATATCAAACCCCGCGTAGTCGACATACTTCCTGTACATTTCGATGCAGTGACCTAATGTTTGAAACAATAACCCAACAACAGGTATGAGACCTTCAGGAAGATTCAATACCAAATTAATGGGTGCATTGAATCGTTCCTTCATAGATACCATGGAACTACCAGTAAGGTCAAAGGACCCAAGAATGTTCTCAAGGGAATTGATGTTCAATATGATCGAATCTTCTACAAAAAAAAAATATTTGTTACCATATCATTAAAATCACCATATCATTAAAATGACAATGCTCATATAGTACTATAAAATCTGTAAATTTAATGCATCCAAAATTCAACACCCTAAGAAGACAAACTAAAATAACTAATTATCATGAATGTACAATACAAGATCATATGTGATCCTATTAATAATTATATAGATAACCATATGAAATCTGGAAGACATGAAATGTCTGCAAAACTTCAATCAACTTAAATATATGATTATAATAATGAACAAAACACAACTAAAACCATTTGAGAAATTGATAATTCCAGAAAACTTAAGTGTATATGGAATGTACAAACTAAAACACACTAAAAGGAAAACCCACTTAAGTGAAATCCAACAAAAACAGGATGACGATTTATTTCTGAAAAATCAATCCTAAAATGCATTCAAACCAGTACCTGGGACATGGACATCTTCTAATACAGTATCATCGACATTTATCTCTGATTTGTCTTGCTTATCACTGATGTCGACATCAATTGTCATATGGAAAGCCGTTACATTCATTGATTTGCTGCTTCCCATGGTTATAATCGGATGATTTGTATCCTCTATAAAAACGACCGGTATATCAACCAGTGGTGCTCCTCTGGTAAGTCTTCTCTAGGAAATCGTCGTGATTAAAGAAAGGAAGAAGAAGAAATATCCATGGATTTGATCGATATCCATAGAGAGAGAGAGGATCGCTTTATTTTTGGAAGATAAACACTATCCTAAAATAATCAGATCTGTAAAATTACCTACATACCCTTTAGGTCAACCTAAAATAAGAAAAACAAAAATAATTAATTTAATTATTCTGATTGGTTAATACTTGTTCCTTTATTCTTTTAAATAGTTGCTATTCTCGTATGATCCTCTCTCTCTCTCTCTGTATATATATGATTGGGTCCCAGTGAGAAGTTGACCTTCTTTCCCTGCGGAGCCCTGATAAAGTACCCGTTGGCAGTTTAGTACAGTTCTGTTTGCGGATTTTTCGCCGCACTGATTCAGGATCCTTCTTCTTTAGTCTAGGATTATAAATAAGAAAAAAGAATCAGATGGGCAAGAACAAGAAGGGGTCGTCGTCCGGCGGTCGTATACTAAGCGAAGAGCCACTCGCTGCCTTTTATTCGCACATAAGATGTGCAGGTAGCCTAGGAGAAGAGAAGCAAGATAGCCCCGCCTACCTCCCATCTATATCTATAGGCGGCAATGGTAAGAGCTGGTAAGCATGGTAACTGTATTGGTGGCCTGGGCCGGTGCTCCGCGTTCTATCTAGGTTCCGCTCTTATGTACACCCTACCTCAAGGCGAACCTCTTCAATAGAAGAACCCGTGTGAGTGGGAAGGGATTGAATCATTCATTCATCTTTTATGTCTTCTTTCGTGATCCATTTCATGTCAATTCTAATTAGTTATAAAAGGGCCTACTTTACAAAGGGAACGTAGTTTCCCGAGAACCAAAAGGTTCCCGGTAACCAGCCGCATTGGCTCGGTAACCTTCGTTATCGTCAGCATTTGGTACTCTCTCGATAGATTCAATAGTTCAAGCCTTTAGTGTAATGAACCGCAAGCCCTTAAAAAAAAGACATAATAAAAAAAAGATAAGAAAGGTTTGGTTACGGGAACCAACAGTGACGAAGGTTACCTACTTTCGGTGGACGTGGAGCCAATGAGTTCAGTCGAACAACGTAAGGAGTCTAAGGTTACAGAAGCGTTCACCAACTTTGATAGGCATATCATTGCTAGAAAATAGAGCAGAGAGCTTACCCTTTCTTTCTATTAGAGTTGTGAGCTTGTTGTAGTCGGTCCTAAAGGGAGAACCTTTCTGCTTACTTGCTATATCACCGCGTCCTTAGACGACTCGGCTTATTCTTTGAAAGGAGTATATCCAAGTGGTAAGGCATCAATTTTTGGTACCGGCATCCAAAGGTTTGAATCCTTTTACTCCAGATTATGAACACCCGATCAGATCTGTCAAAAACGAGCTAACGACTACAGGGGAAGCGGCTGACTGCAGTCCCTCAGCCCAACTTGTAGCAAGCCAAAAGTTTGACTTAAACCTACTTTTCTAAGAGAAAAGAGAGAAGGAAAAAAAAGACGGCAGAAAGCAATCCTTCCAACCTCGGAGTTGAATACAACACTGACTTTGGCCAGTTTCTTTCATCAATCTCCGGACACGCGAGAGCCCAACCCGAGATGAATGCATGGTTCCCCGCCGCTTCATGGGATGGACGTTCTGAGTCCCCCTCCCTCTAATCTAAGCCTACCTCACTCGCCCAGGCCTGCCAGCACAATAATGGAATGATGGAGCTAATTTGTTTGCTTGTGCAGGCGATGACCTCTCGGATAGGGTGCGACAGAGGAGCTTCGAGTGACGGATTGACAAAGATCAAAGAAAAAAGTCACTCGAAGCTCTGCCCTTTGCTTAGACCCATGCTGTCTTCCTCCAGTTGCCCTCATCCAATAGGCCTGCAGTCAATTGCCCTTATCGTTCTCATCAAACAAAAGACAATCGCCATTTACTACCATCATGTCAAATTTATTCAATGGGACGGAAAATGAATAGCTTATTCATAATCTTAGAGACCCTGTACTGCTGCATTCAATTACTCTATCAGAAAGAAAAGGGAAGGAAATCTTTTTTTGATCAATCGCTTGAACCTGCCTTTATTTATATGCCAGGAGGGGTGGGCCAATCACTATTGGATCTCTCAATGAGAGCCTCATTCTGTCTAGAGGAAATTTCTTAGGTTTAGGTGGATGTGGTTGATTATGCGATTTGGTAGATGATTTGGAAGTTGGTTCAGCGATAGATGTAGTCGATGAGTTAAGTCGTCGAACTCTTCATTTCCCCAATCTTCCTTGTAGGCTCCCTGCTCCGCCAGTAAGACAACTGTCTGAATCATTTGACGCTTATTCTCACTGAGCAGCCCCTCGACTTCTACTTCAGGTTCGAGGAGCTCCGGTAGGGGAACTTGAGTCTCAGCAGAACCTTCCCTTTTTTTATCTCTCCTTCCCCCGAATTTTTTCCATTTTGCTCAGTTGGGGAGTGGAGGTACCCTTGAGCGGTGGCTGGGTAGTGATCTTTGTGGTAGCGGGGTAGAACTCGGAAGGACACAACCTCGACCAGTCGACCTGTATTGTTAAAGAAAAGGGGCTATAGAGATTAATGCCAGTCTTGATTTGACTAGGTTAGAGAAGATGATGGTAAGACTAATCCAATCAGCGAAAACCATATCCAAAGGCATGTCTGCATTGCATTCGACATTCCTCCAATCCCATGTAGATCCTTTGTCACTCTACAATCCTCCTAACTTCAGTTATCCAATATTCGCCTTCATAAATCAACATCAGTCCCTTCCAACAATTATAAAAATCCACATGGCAGTCATAATACCCATATTAGGTGGATCATGATGCATCCTAAAATGCATATAATATTTCTATGGCTTCTCACCCCCGTCTTCCTCTTTCGAAATATGCTACTCCATGGGCCCCGTAAGGGAAGGAGTACATGGTCATTCCTTGATTATCAATGGGTCTGCTTCTTCCTGTCATCTCAACTCTCGCCATTTCAACCCATATCTAATGTAGTCCACAACTCGCCCCAAACCTTACCAGTTTTCCAGGCCATTCAATCCTCGTCATTCCATTTTATCTCACCTCCAACCGAAAAGCTTTCACGATGATGTTTTCCAAGAATACATCCTTCAAAAATGGGATTTGGTTGAATGGAGTCTCGCAGAAGAATATCATTTTTATGAAGCGGCGCTACAACTAGAAGCTACTTTCTTATTAGTAAGATAGGTTGCTTGAGCCAATCCTTAAATCATGGGAGCAAAAGGCATAAAAGTGAGCCCACCCTAGGCAAATCAACTTCTCATTATCTTGTTCTTGGTCAAGCTCCTGTAACCGCTCCTTACTCCCATCATCCCCATCGAATTAAAGTAACGTAATGAGGGGCCACTATCAATTGAATAAGCGTCTCAAAGAGAACGAGGTCTGTTAACCCAGTTTAATCTAGTTGATTATTAACACACAAACACAATATAGATAAAGAGATATAAAGATTAGAATAACATACCAATCCCTTGAATAATCAATGAAAACATTGTGTGTTCTTGATACCTTGAATGTAGGATTACAGAGAAAATGTACGGCTACTAATTAGAATATTATCAGAGTTAAACCTAAAACTAATTAAACAAAACATTAAATACCTAAGCCTAATAGGCCTAATGGGCTTGGGCCCAACAACTAATAACTATTAGCTTATTACAAAATAAACCCTCTAACTAACTTTAACAAAATTGCAGTTTAAACCCTTAACTTTAACTTTAATCTTGAATACAATTTATGATCCAACAATCTCCCCCTTTGGATTCAAGATTAAAATTTTTTTGGCTATAGTCTTCGGGTCTTCACTTCTCTTGAAAACTGTAGTAGATATGACTTTGACATCTTCAAATCTTGTAGCTTTACACAGTCTTCAACTTTCTCTTACTTGAAGTGTCCTTCTGACGATCATCTTCAGTCAGGCTTTTAATAAATCAATTTTGTTCAGACACTTTGAAATCTTTGAAATCTTCAGCAGTCTTCAGTTCAACAATAGTCTTTCTCTTTAATATCTCCCCCTTTTTGATTATTCTCCCCCTTTTTGATGAGTGGTGAGAATCATCATATCAAAACAATCTCCCCCTTGTCTTTATAGACTCCAATTTAGCACTGTCTTCATGTATAGATCCCTGTATGAAAATAAGAGTAGTCTCTCCAAATGGAAAGAGTGATTATTTCAATCTTTTCAGATTCAAATAAAAAGTAGGAACCATTCGAATCTTTACAAATTCAAACAGTTTAATAAGTGTAACCCTGAATTAACAAATGATTCAGTTAAAATGCCTGTCAGTAACACAAAGTTACTATATAAGGAGCTGGTTTAGATGTTGGCTCCCCAGGACTTCCATTCAATTATCGATTAACACATGGTTATCTATGAACGTTCTGACAGAAAACAAATTTCTGTGTGCTTGTGCATGTGTATGAAAGAATTAAGCACTGATGATTGTTTTTTAATGTAGGCTCAAAGTATGTAAACTTGTTGAGACAACAACAAATTATACAAAGACTCAATATGCATGAGAAAGGGTTCGAAGGTGGGGCAACTTTCCTTCTTTTTTAATATTAGTATCTTCCAAATGAAGAACCAATAGCAAATGTGCTGCTTCCCCAGAAAATGTGAAACATTCTCTTTTTGAGAAAAGAATGAGTGGCTGGTGGGGTTGTATGCAAGAGATGGCATGGGCTAGGTGCCTTTTTCAATGATGGTCACCAAAGAATGTGAACCAATTAGATTATGTGGCTGCCCGGATCAGAATGAAGTTTGGTGCAGAGTTTAATATTCTTTTACTCTGATCTCTCACCCCCTTTCCTTTAATGCTCACTTCTAACCAATCTCTCTTTTCCATTTTACCTCTTCACACACCATCACTCAATTCTATTGACCCCTCGCCCCTCAATCACTCAAGGAATACTTCCTGGGTAGGAAACACTGGTTATCGTGAATCCATGGAAGTTCTGTTAAGTTCTCACACTGAATCCCATGCATTTTCCTAAAAGAACATGCTGTTCAACAACTTTTTGTACAAGAAACCACAAAGGAATACAGTTACATGAAGAATAAAATTTGGAGAAGTCAAAAATATAAATATGTTTGACAATGCTATTCTCCCCCTTAAACTAAAAGAGTTTGTCAATTAAGCTCTTTGACAATTAAGTTTATAGTTGTTTGAAGAAGCTTAAGCGAAAACATTTCTTGTCTTCATTGGATAGCTCTGACTCTGATTCTGGTTTAGATGACAAGAATGTGGATGAAGTATATAAGTCTATTAAGCTCATAGACGATTAAGCTCCTTTTCTATTAAGCTCCCTCTTAACTGAAGATTTTTTTTAATACAGAAATCAACAGAAAGAAAAAAAGATAAAGCACTGAAGTGCGGGTTCTAATCCGAATTGATTAGAAGCCATAGTCACTGGAACATACCTGCATATAAAAGAAAATATGGTAATCATTTGTGAAAATGATTCCTCTCTTGTTAGCAACAGTTGTAGAATAAAACACAAGATTAAAACGTAGAATACTCCCCCTAGAATCATGAGTAAGGTCTAAGAAGACATGTTCAACATACCGAGTTTGCTGATTAGAAATTGGAGCCTCTTTTCATCCAACGGCTTGGTGAACATATCAGCTAACTGGAAGTCAGTTTGAACAAAGTGCATTTCAATATCACCTTTTTCTACATGATCCTTAATGAAGTAATAGCGTACATCTATATGCTTGGTCTTTGAATGTTGAACCGGGTTAGCAGTTATGGCGATTGCGCTCTTGGAATCACAATAAATAGGAACACGCTTGTAGTTGTATCCAAAGTCCCTTAACTGTGTCTTCATCTAGAGGACTTGAGAACAACAGCTAGCAGCAGCTACATATTCAGCCTCAACAGTGGATGTTGAAACACAGTTTTGTTTCTTTGAAGTCCAACTCACAAGTTTGTCACCTATAATTGACATGATCCAGAGGTGCTCTTCCGGTCTAGCTTACATCCTGCATGATCAACATCTATAAAGGCAGTTAGATCAAAACGAGAATCCTTTGGATACCAAAGGCCTAAATTAGGAGTGCCTTTGAGATATCTAAGGATTCGCTTAACAGCGTTAAAGTGCGACTCTTTAGGATTAGACTGATATCTCGCACAAAAACATGTGGCAAACATTATATCTGGGCGACTAGCAGTCAGATAAAGTAAAGAACCAATTATGCTACGATACACCTTTTGATCAACAAGTTTCCCGGAGGGATCTGCGTCTAGGAGTGTACCAGTAGCCATTGGTGTTTTCATGACTGAACTATCTGACATATTGAACTTTTTCAAAATATCTTTTATGTATTTAGCTTGATTAATAAATATGCCTTCGGGTAATTGCTTTACTTGTAAACCAAGAAAGAAATTTAATTCACCCATCATCGACATTTCAAACTTTGTTTCCATTATCTTTGAAAAGTTCTTACAAAATTTCTGATTTGTCGACCCAAATATTATGTCGTCAACATAAATCTGAATGAGAATCAAGTCCTCACCTTGCCTTTTGAGAAATAAGGTAGTATCAACTGTACCCTTTTTGAAACTAGAAGCTAAGAGAAATTTAGTGAGAGTTTCATACCAGGCTCGTGGTGCTTGTTTAAGACTATAAAGCGCTTTGTCTAAAACATAGACATGATCAGGGTGATGAGGATCAATGAAACCTTCAGGTTGTGCCACGTAGACCTCCTCATGCAGAACGCCATTCAGGAAAGCTGACTTTACATCCATTTGATAGAATGCAAAGTTTTTGTGCGCTACATAGGCTAGGAAGATTCTGATGGCTTCGATCCTTGCAACCGGGGCGAATGTTTCGTCATAGTCAATTCCCTCTTGTTGACAGTACCCTTTTGCGACCAAACGAGCTTTGTTTTTCACAACTACTCCAGCTTCGTCTTTCTTGTTTTTGAATACCTACTTTGTTCCAATAACAGATTTACCTTTAGGTAGTGGGATCAAGCGCCATACCTTGTTCCGTTCGAATTGCAGAAGCTCGTCTTGCATGGCAGAAATCCAGAAGGGATCACGTAGAGCTTCAGACGCTTTCTTTGGTTCTAAGGAACTAAGGAAGCTTGAAAACATGCAGAAGTTTGCTGATGTAGATCTTGTCGTGACACCGGATTGTACGTCACCTATCACATTATGCAGGGGGTGATCCTTAGTCCAACGATGTGTGCTTGGTAAGGATTCAACTGTTTGTTGTGTATTTGATGCATCGTTTTCATCATGCACGGCAGGTAGCTCCATAGATGTACTAGGGACATCTTGTACGGGAGTTTCTGATACTGAAGCTTCTGGACTAGCGGTTGAAGTACTTGTGACTTCATTTCCAGAAGGACTATCTGTAGAGACAGATTCAACATTAGTAGAGTCAGAAACTAACGGTTTAGTTGTACCTGATGGAGATGTAGTTTCAGTGACTTCTTCGGAAGGTCCAAACATATCTTCGGAAATAGCAGGGACCTTCGAGCTTGTTGTTGTTGTAGATATGCCTTTGTCAAAATCTGCATAAATATCATTGAAGGCATCAATAAACAATAAATCTAACTCAGATGAAGTTAGAAGTAGTAGATCCTTTAGACACTGGTTCTATTCCGGAGTGAATAGAAGCTTTGTTTTTAAGTCCGAGTTCTGAATTGTTGTGTCCAGAAGTCCTAGTAGAATTCTCATCAAAGGAGACATTCATGCTCTCAACAATCGTCTTAGTTAGAATAATGTAAATTCGATAAGTTTTGGATGTCAGAGAGTATCCAACGAGATATCCTTCATCCACTTTCTTATCAAATTTTGATAATCCTTGACGCTCTCAAAGAATGTAACACCTGCAACCAAAAACACGAAGGAATTTGATGTTAGGCTTACGATTGTTGATTAACTCATATGCTGTTTTATTAAAGCGCTTGACCACAATGGTACGATTCTGTGTAAAGCATGCTGTCGCGACTGCCTCGGCCCAGAGGTACATAGGTAGATCTGAATAAGCAAGCATAGTACGAGCTGCTTCAACAAGAGTGCGGTTCTTCCGTTCAACAATGTCGTTTTGCTGTGGAGTGTAGGTTGCGGAGAAGTTATGTGAAATTCCTACAGAGATAAGATAGCTCTGCAAGGTAGCATTCTTGAACTTCGTGCCGTTATCGCTGTGAATTGTTCGGACCGACAATTGAAGACGTACTTGAATACGCTTAATAAAAGCGATGATCAATTCTGGTGCATCTTGCGAAGAAACTCGAGCAATGTATACCGTGAATAGTAATCTATCATTACTAAAACATACTTCTTGCCGTTGATAGATGTCGTTCACATTGGGCCACAAAGGTCCATATGAAGGAGTTCCAGTGCAGATGAGGTCGATGATTCTGATTTGGACTTGAATGAGCTACGCTTCATTTTGCCCAACTCACATGCAGAGCATAGTGAGTCTTTTTCGAACCTCATTTCTGGTAGACCTTTGACCAGACCTTGTCTCTGTAGCTTAGATATAGATCGGTAATTCTGATGAGACAAGCGGCGATGCCACGTCCACGATTATGCTTTAGAAGCTTTGGCTAGTAGACATACTGGACGTGTGGCAGACAATGTTGGAAAATCTATGTAGTATAGATTTCCATGGCGTTCAACTTTGAAGATTTCGTACCCATCGGGATCCTCTAGATAGCAATGAGTGGTTGTGAAGCGGACTTGATATTTCATGTCACAGATGTGACTGGTGCTAAACAGATTGTGATCAAGTCCTTCGACATATAACACTCGTTGAATCTTCACAACTCGATTATCGAGCATTCCATATCCTCTGACATATCCTTCTGCTTCAGAATTTGCAAATCTAATTGCTCCGGCAGGCTCCTCCACATAGTTATGCAAGAGGTGCTTGAATCCTGTCATGTGGCGTGAACATCCGGAATCTATCACCCACAGTCGACAGGCCTGCAAAAGAGACAATTAGTTTTTCTTAGGTACCCATATCAAGATGGGTCCTTCGTGGTTAGCTTCACACAATTCAGAAATATCAGCAGGTTTAACTTTCACACGCCATTCATAACGGGGTTTTGGAACCCATTTCCAAACCATTTTGACATTTAATTCCTGAAATCGCTTTTTCGATGAAGGATTGGCAACCTTAGCTCGAAACACTTTGGGTTGGGTGGAAGAATTAGAATTAGAATTAGACTTAAGGTTCAGTTTATCTTTTCTCTTACTCTGTTTGGACTTTGGAGGGGAGTAGTATTTGAATGAGTTATCCCAGCAGTGTTTGCAATATAGATTCTTTCGAGCAAAATTCATTAACTTAGATTTATCGGAACAAATCTTACATTCATGTTCATCAAAAGAATTACTTTTCAAAATAACACTGTCTGAAATACAACCACTTGTAACAAAAGATTCACTAGAAGTCAAACTATCATTTTTATTCAAACTAGAAACTTTATTCTTCTTACTCCTCCTAACTCCATTTCCTTTTATATCTGAAACAGAAACAGGAACCTTGTTAGTCTCTATCTTAGAGGGTGGTTCTTTTCTAGATTTATTTGAAGTCTCACCCTTCTCAAAGATACTGGGTGGATATTCATGACAATCAAAGTAAAAAACTGAAGGCTTTGAAGGAGCATCAAATTCTAGATTAGTTCTTACCTTCCAGCTTGGATCATTGAATATCTGTTTATCATTTGAAGCATTTTTAAATAGAGTAATTTTTAAATCATTGATCTCTGTGCACAACTCTTGATTTTCTTTCAAAGAATTTTCAAGTTTAAATTTGAGATTGAAGTTTTCATCTTCAACCTCATCAAGAGACTGTTGCAACATATCAATTTGCTTCATCAATTCAGATGTATGATCACTAACAAAATTTGACTCCTTTAGATTAGAAACAGGATCAGAGTCTGAAGCATTCATCATTTCAGTGAACATCTCTTCAGTCATATTCTCAATAAACTTCGTTTTGTCATTTTTCAAACAAGATCCATTCGTGATTATAGTTTCTTCTTCAAATTCCTCAACAAGTAAAGGTTTAGGAGGAATGGGATTTGAGACTGATGGTATAGTAGATGGATCAACATCCGATTCATACTCATCATATTTACATGCAGTCTCAGGTGGAACCGTGTTATTGCTGACTGATTCTTTTGAATGTGTGGTAAACAGTGAATCAAACTTAGTTAATTCGATCTTTCGAGTTTCATAAGTTTTGTTCAAATCACTGTATTAAAAACCAACTGATTTAAAAGAATTTTGAGAATCAGTTTCACAGGACTTGTTCTTTCCCATTTCTTCTCTTCTATCTTCCTTTCTGTCTTCTCGGCCTTCCTCTCTCCTTCCATGCCTTGACTTGTATCGCATCTCAGACTTCTCTTTCTTGTATCCATCATACTTTGGCTTTGAGTAGAATTTATTCTTGCCAAAGCTCTTCTTGAATCGACGAGTAATTATAGCTAAGTCCTCAGAAAACTTCTGAATATCTAGATCAGAATCAACCTCTAGTTCTTCATCACTTGAATCAGATTCGGACTCAGTGACCTCAGTAACCAGAGCTTTAGACATCTTTTTCTTTGACCTTGCAGAGGATATCGGAACTGAACTCTTTTCTTTGCCAGCAATGAGAGCCACGGACTCCTTCAGATTATTGGACTCATTATTAATCGTTCTCACCTCATCCTCATGCTGAGAAAGAGTAGAGAAGATATCAGTGACGTTTTCCTGAGCCATGTTCTTTGACATCTGAAGGTTGATGGCAAAGTTCTTCCATTCAGGGTTCAGGTTTTTGATGAACTTGTAATTTATCTCTGAAGCTGATTTAGAGATATTGTTCCTCCGCAAGTCATTGAGAATGATGTTGTATCTGTTGTAGGTTTCTAGCAACATCTCTCCTTCTTTTGCGTGAAATCCCTCGTATGCATTTATGCATAGATTCTGCTTAGCTTGGATGGAGGCTTCATTTCCTTCAAACTGTCTTGATAGTTCATCCCAGATTTCTTTTGCAGAGTTCCGACTGTCTACACGGTTGTAGATGTCATTCGGAATTGCCATGGTCAGATAAATAAGAGACTCTTCATCTGTCTTGTACTGTTCTTTCTGCTTTTCAGTAAAGAACTGATAAGGTTTAGGAACATATCTGTCAGGGATTTCTGTAGAGGTTTCAGTTTCTGCTTGACCAGGTACTCTGATCATTGGATTTACTGGTCCATTGATGATGGATTCCATGTAGTCTCTATTTTTGTGATTTAGAAACTGGACCATTCTCTTCTTCCATTGCTGATATTCATCAGCCATAAGGACAGGAGGTTTGGACTGAGAGCCCATCGAGAGAAGCTGGTTCGACATCTTAGCTGTATGGTTAGAAATCTAACTAATCTGTACCAAGACAATCAACTAGATGAGATCGTTAGAATCAAGAATAGGATAAAAACTACACTCAATAATTTTCAGAAAAATAAATTTCCAAAAATAATCAAATGCAGTCTTCGCACACAGTATAAAGCACAAATAGATTAGACACAGAAAATTAGGAGCAAGAGGACAGTTCGCGCGAAAGACAGGTCGCGCAAAGAGAGGTTTGCGCGATATGTAGGTCGTGCAAAGTGAGGTTTGTGCGAGCCTCGGATGGCGCAAAGTGCGGTTTTCGCGAGTAGGCACTGGCGCAAAATGAGGTTCTCGTGAGACGTGGGTCGCGCAAAATAAGGTTTGCACGAGCCCCAGGTGGAGCAAAGGTGGTCGACCGGAGTCTTGCTTGGACCGGGAACTT
This sequence comes from Arctium minus, assembly GCA_954870635.1. Classification (NCBI taxonomy): domain Eukaryota; kingdom Viridiplantae; phylum Streptophyta; class Magnoliopsida; order Asterales; family Asteraceae; genus Arctium; species Arctium minus. The sequence goes on from OX941094.1 coordinate 51,728,859, forward strand.
GTCCGACCGGTAATGTGTCCGACCGGTAATGTGCTTCGACCGAACTATTGCACGACTGGTATAATTGTGGACCGGTAAAGTGATATGACCAGTATTCCACGACTGATGTTCTGTCGACCGGGGTGGTCTGTGAGTGGGCTGACCGGTACAAAGTATTCGACCGATATTGGATTGTGATGCGGTCGACCGGTATATTGAGGTCGACCGGTAAGATTTAATGACCGGTGTTGGTATTGTAATTTGTGACCGGGATGAGAGAGGACCGATATAGAACAACCGGTACAAGGTGATCGGTATAGTATATGGACTGAAATGATATATGTGACCAGGAAAATGTATAGACCGATAAGCTGACCGATATGATCTTTATGGTCTCGACTGGTATGTTCTTCACAGTTCGTCGACCCAGATAACAATAATCAACCCATAACACACCACAAACACATAAATTCAATTCAAAACTCAGACTATTGTACCCCAAAACATATATCAATCAAATCACAAGCAAAATCAAAGATAAAAATCAACTTTCATGCATTCAATTTGATAAGCACAATGTCGACATATATACGAACCCAGTAGCCAAAAATTCACAGAAAAACAATCAATTGATGATTTACAATGAAATTAACCAATCAGATAGTGATCAATAGCATAAAACTCATCTAATCATATCAATTTCAAGCATAAAAACATGTTAATTCATGAAATCGATTTTCACTTGATGAACAGTCGATCAACGCAGGAAATTCGATAAACACAGTAATATCCAAAAAAAACTTGATTCTTTTGGCTCTGATACCACTTATTAACCCAGTTTAATCTAGTTGATTATTAATACACAAACACAATATAGATCAAGAGATATAAAGATTAGAATAACATACCAATCCCTTGAATAATCAATGAAAACCTTGTGTGTTCTTGATACCTTGAATGTAGGATTACAGAGAAAACGTACGGCTACTAATTAGAATATTATCAGAGTTAAACCTAAAACTAATTAAACAAAACATTAAATACCTAAGCCTAATAGGCCTAATGGTCTTGGGCCCAACAACTAATAACTATTAGCTTATTACAAAATAAACCCTCTAACTAACTTTAACAAAATTGCAGTTTAAACCCTTAACTTTAACTTTAATCTTGAATACAATTTATGATCCAACAAGGTCTAGAGCCCCATTGAGAAAGAGCAATAGAACAATGTGGGAATAAGATATAAGGTAGGACAACCAAGGGAAATTCAATGGCTTTATGGGAGAATCCTTATACTTTATGCTTAGGTAGGCCAAGTGGTATCCAATCAATGTAGTCAGCGGAATAAAGGAAAGAGAAATGGGAGACGTTTTAGAGGAAGATCTAAGTACCGAGAGGGAAACGGAGCTCGAATCCATAGCATTCTCCACGCACCCACCATTCATTAGCAGTCACCTTACCACGCTTACCACCGACCATTTCACTCGAATCTATAGTAAGAAGTATCCTTCGCAACTAGAGGTGAAATCTTCTTCTTTTCTTTTACTAAACCATAGGGAGATTTGCTCCTCATCCGGGGGTTCATTTCATTCATTATGAACTCAAAAGTGATGGTCTTGAAAAACTCCATAGAATTCATGATCGACCATTCCATTTGTGCTTTCAGCAAGTAGGAGGCGCGAATCTATTTCTATGCTTCAATCAAATACCAATTGCTTGGATGCTCATTTAGTAGAGAGCGAGCGAGCAGCAAGCACCTACTCCTTTCAAAATGAAAAGCAGCAAGCTGAACTTGAATTGAAGAAGCGAGCCTCTATCAGAGAAAGGAAAGTCGTTGCACATTAGTGCATCCGTTTTCTTGCTCGTTAGCGCCCTTCCTTCAGCTGGCTTCGCCTTATCTATTCATCTATTTATTCAAATGGAGATTTAGGGATCTTTCTTGTTCATAGATCTTGAAACCAAATCTATCCCCAGAAGAACCAACACTTAAAGGGTGTAAACAACGGATGGTTCTCACCCTGTCCCCGACATTGTACTATGACGATGCCCCATGGGCGAAAGGGGGCACCATTCTCTTTCTTTCTTCAATTGTTCCGATAAGGACAAGTGGGTTGGTTCATTTTGTCCTTCTATCTATGTAATACTCTGTCTTCATTCGTGATCATGTTGGGCGAAAGGTAGGTGTAGAGTAGCGGCTGTGAAAGGGCTCTTCCCCCCGTAGGGAGGGCTTCCTTCCTTACCATTCCGACTTATTATTGATAAGGATTTTACCGATGTTGAAGGTAGCTTGCTTACCAAGCCACCCCACTTGAGAAACTAGTCGCTAGAAAGAAGCGACGAGGAAGCGAAGCTATCTACGAAACTTTGCTTCTCCCCTTGTAGTCGTAATACTTGGCTCATCGCTACTTTGATTCAAAAGGTAACCGATGGTTCTCGACTTTCTCTGGTTTCCTCCACCGTAACCATTTTTCCGATTACATAAACCTTTTTTTGAATAGCGATACGCTCTAAAAACAGTGATGGATAAGCAACCATTCTAGAAGCGGTAGCTTCCTGCCTCCTTCATTCCTACTGCCTCCTTCGGTGAGAAGTTCCCTTTCTTTTTATAAAAAATTGCCTGATTGATCTACTCAGCAAACGTACAAAGTGGACCGTTGTTTCGCTGACCCCCTTCTTCCCATTCGGGTTGGGTTGACTTAGAAGTATAGTAACAAGGAATGGAACCGCTTGAGAGTCGTCTGAAATTCACACTTGAGTAAAGATGACTGACTTTGGAAATGGAACACAGACCAATTTCATCTATTTTGGCTTCTTATTGAGCATAGCGAAATCAAGGTTTATGAGAAAGTCAACGAAGTTTCTATGATGTTCTACCTTTGCGTAGTCTCGGTCTACAGTGACAGTGGAAGGCTCCGCACTTGAGCCTCATTAGACTCAGCAGAAGTGTAAGGTGTAAGTGAAGAGAATAGAAGAGATGAAGTTTTCCCTTAGCCTAGTCTATTAGAAAGAGCGGGCCCTTACTTATTTACGGGGGGTGGGGGAACCCGTAGGAGGGGGCACGAACTGCCGAATTGACATCTGAAATTGCCAACATGAACACAAATTAAAATTTTAATTTCATATAGAAAGAAAACGAACCACTTCTATTCTCGGAGCCCACGAAGCGGTATATGAAAAATGTCTTTTTGGTCCCTTTCGTCCAGTGGTTAGGACATCGTCTTTTCATGTCGAAGACACGAGTTTGATTCCCGTAAGGGATAGGTACTCATTCCTGGCCTCTTTCAGTTAGTGTTCATTGCTGAGTGATCACTCGCTATCTGCCTGGAAAAGGTGGTCTGAAAGCTTCCTCTCTCCCAGCAAGCAAGATGAGATCACCACTTCTCTAGGACTTCCTTTACTTCGTAACCTTAGCTTTAGATATCCTTTCATAGATTCTCGACCTCCGACAAACAGAATATCCATGCATACGTTCTTTCTCTCCTCCCCTCAATCATAGAGTCATCTTTCCCCCTTTTTTTTCTATTTTTTAGGCATTGAACCCCACCACTCTGGGGGTGCTGAGTGGTGTCCTCCCCTCCCTAATACCTAATACATAGTTCCATCTATGGAGCCTAAAGCTTCAACCATGGCATAACATTAAGTAGTAAGTTGGCCTAGTCTCTCGCCCAGCCTTTGCATTCTTCAGTGGCCAAGTTGAAGCGTTCAACGGTTCTTCAGACTACCACCTTTCTCAAGGTTGAGCTTGTTTAATTGAAGCTAATGCTATGATTCCCTTCCCTTGTTCAAGAGAAAGCGAGGACTTTCTTTTAGCTACTATTCCAAACAAAAGATATTAGCCTCTTGATTGATCGATTGATTGGATCGAAGTACGAAGGGCTTGATTGAAGTATGAGATCAACCCAAGACTAAGGCCGAGCAACTAGTTGCTGCAGGATTGGATGTCTATCTATCTCACCACGGTCCCCTACTTCTATAAAGGCCGTCAGAAGGAAAGCTCGTTACCGCAGCGCTCGTTCACCCCTTCGGCTTCTTCCATTCAAATAAAAAGGGTAGTTTTTTTCTTATTGGCAAATAGCGTCTTGAACTGAAACGAAGGCATTATTGAAGGAAAGAGATGGCGGGTCGGTCAAGTGCTTTCGCTATTCGATTCCACCCTCGATCCCACCAAATTTATATTCAAAAGTTTGTATCTCTTCTTTACTTTTAAGTGACAAGGGGGTGACATGGTTATCTATGTCGCCGTCTCATCAATAAGCGTAGATTGATAGAGATGGATTTTGTGTCAGTCAATCTGTATCCCATTTTCAGGTATAGTTTTCTTTGATCACATATCGACAGTCCTTTCTCCCCCTTTCATCATAAGGCATGGTCTGACTCTGAACCATTCATGTGTTTAGGTCACTACTAAGCATAATTCGTAAACTAAGCAATGGCTATTTGAAGACTTTTTAAAAAGTTTATAGCAAAGCAAAAACAATTAAAAAAGCCCTTACGAGGTAATTATGAGTTAAAAATTATTCGTGTTAGCATGGAAGTCATCCTGCTGATTCCATTCTGCTACTAGGGTTCCAAACCTTCCCCTTATCTCTATAAAGAGCTTTCCAACTCAAGATATGCTAAAGCTATTGTTAGTTGGTCTTTCTAAGTCGGAAAGAGGGCTTTGAGCAAAGAGAAACTTGAAAGTACTTGACTTCAGTCCCAGTATTGAAAGACGTGACTTCTGGAGTGGATTTAGGAAGAAAAGACTACATTTACTTCCTGCAACTTGCTTATGTAAGAACTAGTAGAAAGAAAGGAATTTTGAACTAAATAAGGCAGCATTGATAGACCGTTGACTGAGAATGCTTGAGTGGAAATTGTCTTAGCAACTGGCTATAGACATGACTAAAATCCGTCGGGAGAGGAGAGATAATCATTCATGAGAGAGGGAGGAGCAAGTGAGAGATTGGGAAAAAAATAGGTAGGCCTTTTGAGCGGTCATTTAGGGGCCTTGTTAGCAAGCCATCATTCTCCCATAAGTTGCCAGAGTCCGATCGAAGCAAGCAATAGATAGAGGAATCATCGCTCATAGATGTGAATTGAGAAAGCAAGCCCTAATTCTTTTTCATTTCCTCGGGCAAGACCAATTATAAGTCGATGTCTTAACCTGGCTTCCTAAGCTTAGTTGATTGTTGAAGCAGTAGCTCTGGATCGAGAGCAGGATGCTTACCGTGGGTATTATGAAAAGGGGAAAGGCTTTTTCTATAGAGAGAGGTATAGGAGAATGGAAGACCAAAGAGACCCAACTCATATCGTACAAAGAACTTGCCATTGACCTGATCAAGCGCTTTAGGGAGATCACCTTCACCCATGTTCCGAGAATCTAAAATCGCTTGGCTGACTCGCCAGCCCTTATGGAATTCATACTCAGCCGCTCTAGTACACATGCTAGTACACCGAAGCACAGAGTCGCTTGTCATCGACATCCGGGCAACAGAGAGCCCTTCCGCCGAATGGGACTCATTTATCTTCTTGGATGAAGACTATCAGGAGTTGGACCATGATGAACTATCACCAGTCAAGACGAGGAAGATTACGAGGATGATGGAAACCATGGGATTATTCTTTCTACAATTACCTTAAGACGGGTTCATAACGGAGTACGCCACTCGTGGTCAGAGGAGTGCCCAGAGGGAACTTTCCCGGTGATTTATCATTTTGAGAGATGTCCTTTACAAAAGGTCACTCACCCTTCCGTAATAAGGATCACACATTGTTGAACAAGCTCATTCAAGTGGGTGCGGAGGACATGTCAACAGCCAAATGCTTTCCAAGAAAATCATGAGGCAAGGCCCCCTATTAAAAGTAAGGGTGTCAAGAGGTGTCAGAAATGTCAACTCCTTTGATTTGATGGAATTTTGTTTCAAAATGCTGCATCATGTCGAATGGCGGGTCCATATTCTATCCCCAAGGTAAGACCCCGAATGAAAAAAACGTACCTTCGAAGGCATGATTGCTGCGATCAGGAGCTGCTTAACATCATTGAGAACAGGAGATCAGAAGATTTGGTGGAGGATAAAGTCAAAAGTGAACCAACACTAGGATCTGATCATAGCTGTCGTGAAGTGTTTGGATGCAAAGGCGATGGTTTTTAGATTTGGCAAACATGAGATGTGTCCTGCACGAAGTACATCGAATTTTGGAGATACCCCGTAATGTCCTTTTTGTACCTAGATAAGGACGACCTCGAGAGAGCAGACGACCAGTAGAGTAGGTGCTCCATCTCGTTCCTGCTACGTAGGTCTATGGTAATTCACAGTGCTAGCAGATCAGAAGTACGGAAGTGGGTCCTCACCCTTCTCTAATAGGGGCAGTGCTACCTATATAACAGGAATGTTCATCCTCTCTTAAAGTCCGTTATGGATTTCAAGTCGGGAATAGAGTTGTGGTAAGCAATATAGATCGCCCCTAACTCTCTCTTTATAAAAAAAGCCCTTCTTAATTCTTAACTTAATAAGGCTTAGGCCCTATGGAGTAAAGGGAAGTGCAGATCTGGAGTGTTTGGAATAGAAATAAAGGCTTTGCAGCAAGTGGAGTTGTATCGAAATTCCATTTTTCGGGCATACGAGAAAAGAGTACAGCCAAGCATATTTGTTTGCTAGTTTCTTGATCCCGGAAATCTTGTACTTAAAGTCACGGATAAAGTGGACTACCCAACAATGGAGTGGATGACTCCCTATTCTTTCTAGTGGTTTTTTCCCGTCCCTTTTGGGACCATTCACGCTTTTCCCAACCAAGCATAGGTAGAAGCCCTTTTTCCCATACACAACGACGGTTCCAAGCAAGATGAATAGTTTATAGTTGACTCAATATCGGCGAAATCCCCCCATTTAATATCTTTAGTACCGATTCTCTTGTAATGCACCCTTCACCGAAATCGAAAGAATAAGCGGTTGAAAGACCCACCTCTGAAAAAAGCCTTTAGGTTGGGAGATCTCAAAGGGGGACCTCGCTTAGCTTATCAGTCCATGTATTATTTAACTCATCTATCCACTTATATTTTCCAAAGCAGAAGGAATTTTGCAATCCTTTTCGAAGGTAATCCGCTAGTCTCTAGACTGGAAAAGATTCAATCAAATTGTTGGCCTGCTTCTATGTCCTGTAGCTTCTAAGGCATTAGCTTCAAAGGGGATTATTGGTCCCCTTCTTAGCTCCTGATGTCTGCTTTAAGCTTCGTCGAATAAGGCTCGTAGCTTACAACATCATATGAGAAGGGCTTATAGCTCGATATAATTTAAGGCCAGTTGCGTACTTGCTAGAGACGGATTCCGCCATTCCCTGAAACATCAGGGCTCAGCTTGAAAAAGATTTGGATGTGGATGATAGAGAGCATAGTTTTTATATATCCCCAAAGAGCTTTTAGATGAGAACTTCGCACCATGGAACATGCCCAAGTCTACCAGAAAAGGGGCTTTCAAGTGAATTCCAAAATAAGGTAATATAGAGAAAGGTCAACATAGGAGATAAAGTCTTGAAAAAGATTATTTCCAAACGTGAGCCTCACCCAAGAGGGAAACTCCATTTTGTGCTCGATCTCTTCTGTCATGCATCATGCTGGGTGAGTTGTCCCATTGCTAATGAACCTCTGTGCTTCCAATCTGGTCATGCACTTCTTTAAAATGTGGAACACGGGAGCTTTCCTTTTATAAATACGGCTAAATCTTTTGTGTGTGTGTGGGGGGGGTAAGGATGGTGTCGAGGTTGTGATAGAAAGGGGTTGATAGTCGCCTTTCTATCTCTTAGGTAAGGGGGTTTCAGAGAATCATCCAAACGAGATACGGTTGTCAAATGGGGGAAGAGTAACGAGAGGCGTCCCTAAGCTTTCCGACTCACTAGTAGGTGGCGAAGGGATTAAAAAAAAGGCCTCATTTCACCTGCCCATGCATTCGTTCTTCTTCCTTCTTTACCTGTTCAACCCACCCTTACTAGCTAATAGGGCTTATATATATATATATATATATATATATATGGGGTTGGGTTCTGGTGAGAAGTGGTTACCGTGGATGAGAAATTGATGCACATTATGAGATTAAAATTGTGGTTCAGATCCACTTCTCACAATTCATATATATATATATATATATATATATATATATATATAGAGAGAGAGAGAGAGGCCCCATCAAATATATATATATATATATATATATATATATATATATATAGAGAGAGAGAGAGAGAGAGAGAGAGAGAGAGAGACCCATTCATTTGCTAACCGTAACATTGGTGCTAACCGTGCTAACCAATCTCAACCGTAGATTAATGAGATCAATGGTCCACAATTAATTGATTTTTTATTAAAATAAAATATTAAAAACGGTTGAAAAAATACAATGCATGTATGCACAGGGATATTTCGGTCAAAATATAATTACTTTTAATTTGGGAATATACACCAACCAAATTAAATTAATATATTTAATATCAGGATAACTACCAAATTAAAAAAACTCCTTTAAATATGGAAATAGATTAAATGCGGCGAAACATTTAATATCAGGATAACTACCAAATTAAAAAACTGCTTTAAATATGAAAATATGTTTGCTGAAATATTACATGCATATGTGCACTGTAATTGAAAATGCATAAGTGCACATTTGGGGAAATTCATACATGCATATGTGCACTGTAATTGAAAATGCATATGTGCACATTTGGGGAAATTCATACATGCACCATAATCATACATGTATATGTGCACAACTATCAGATATGGATATGGACATATTTCCCAAATGCATATATGCATAGTTCTGTCTATTACCAAATTAATAAGATGCAAATCAAAATAAAATTTTAAATTAATATATTTAATATCAGGATAACTATCAAATTAAAAAGCTCCTTTAAATATGGAAACAGATTACATGGGGCGATATATTTAATATCAGGATAACTACCAAATTAAAAAAACTCCTTTAAATATGGAAACTGATTAAATGGGGGCGATTTTTAGCAAATTCCCATATTATCCTTTCAGATTTAATAGCATTAATGACATAACAAAACCTTTAGGAAGCTTATGATTGGTCGAAATTTGGTTAGCACGGTTAGCACAAATGTCACGGTTAGCAAATGAATGGGACCCTATATATATATATTGCAAACCAAGCAATTCGTACAAACTTTGAAAACTACTATATTAGGTAACAATAAATATATTTATGGATAATTATTATGATTCATTAATAATGATTGTGATATATATGCAAGATGATGAGTTCATTAATTATGATCATGACTTTAGATTAGGAAACATAATCAAATCAGATGTTTATTAGACTTGATGAACGGCTAAGATTGGTTTGTATAGTTTGTACGAATTGCTTGGTTTGCAAATGAAATGCAATCAAATACAAACCTTCATTTTTTTAGAGTACTCCAGGAAACAGATCCAGTAGAGACGGAGTCAGGCCTGTAACTCAGAGGATTAGAGCACGTGACTACAAACCACGGTGTCGGGGGTTCGAATCCCTGCTTGCATATCCATCATTTGAGTCTCCAACAATTATTCCAATAATTACATATCTGATTTGAGCTATGTCAATCTATTAGGAATATGACTACATAGTTATGGTTCATTTACGTTAACCTCTAGTTAAATTCAAGAAAAGTTTTTACGAATACAAACAAAGTGGAATACGGTGTGTATAAAAACCCTTGTGTCAACCGGCGAGAACTATGGGAGCACAAAAAGTATAAAAAGAAGCTTCTAAAAAATTACAATATATGATCTGATCCGCTTACCCCGAAATGACCTGGATCAATAGGGAAATCCTAATTCATTAGGCCTTTCGATATAATCAAATAGAAAGAATTTGTTGAACCCCTTACAAACCAATCTCAACCCTTAATCTATCCTTATCAATTTCCCTTTTTATTTAAAAAAAATAGTAAGGAGGGGTAAAGTTGTAATTAGATTACTTATTTTATTAATTAATTTGAATTTTAATTAAGGATAATATCATAACTGCCATGGTCATCCGGTTTTTTCCTTTTTTTTTGCTGAATTTCTAACTTCCTTCGTCTCTCACTATTCTTGTGCATGCGTTCATGATACAGTTGCATATGTGAATATGCATACTCTACAAATGATATTCCCATTTTTTACACATATGCACATGAAATGCTATTCCCATCTTTTACAGTTGCATATGTGAATATGCATACTCTACAAATGGCATACCTTGGATAAACAATTTTCACATATGCAAATTACTAGCTTTACCATGGTTTCACTTGTTTACTGTGTTTTCCTCTTATTGAAGTTGCATAACTCAATGTCCATTATACGTAGATGACATACAAATGTAAAAAGGTTGCATGTATGCGTCATTCAAAGTTTCCGTCACCTCACATATGAAAGGTGATTTTCATATTTCCAAGCATTGAATCACTTGGCTCCTTTTCCTTGACTGTAAATTGTAGAATGAAATCAACTTCTCATAGAAACTTATATGCACAACTTTTAGAGAGAAAAGCGCACCTCGAATTCTTTGAATTTCGTTGTTTTCTGCGATGTTCATCCACGATTCAGTGATTTTTTTTCAAAAAACGGTCAATATTGCTTCAATAGGGTAAGAGATTTCCACAAAATCGCATGATTTGCGTTGTGCACAACCGCCGTCGTCGGAGATGGGAAGCGAAGAATCGAGTCGCCATTTCTATTTCCAAATTTGAGATCTGATGAATTCTTCCCAATTTGCTCTTCCCGTGCATTTCACTTTTTCAGATTTGGTAACTAAATTTCATATATTTACAATTCATACCCTTTTTAATCTAGACCATTAGATGAAAAAAATGGAAGGATAGGATTAGTTTGTAAGAGATGCAACATATGCAAGGTTTGCATTTGAATGAGCCTCTCTTTCTTTCTTTCTCTCACTCTCTCTCTCTCTATATATATATATATATATATATATATATATAGGGGACGTATCTTTTGCAAACCGGTCAATTTGTGCAAACTATGTGAACTAATATCAGGCAATCGTTTTAGATGATTCAATATATTTGTTTATTATTAAATCAATATTTTTAGAGGGTATCGATGTCAATTCATGGTTTTCAGAATTTAATATTTTTTATTTTATTAATTATATTATTGTTGAATGCGTTATTTTAGGAGAGGATATTCTCCATTATCCAGTTGCTGTTAATATCCTTCTTATCATTAATGTTGTAGGGTTTTTTTTCTTCAATCATTCTTTTTTCTTCAATCATTCGACCATGGAGGATTCAAGTTTAGTAACTGGAGATATTTTTCCGATGAATGAAATTTTCGTGAATGATGTTGTTGGGTCGTCGAAGACAGTTCCTGCGGCAGTTATCGACAATGACGATGACCTTTGTATGGATTCGTCGGTGGAAGCATTGGCCGAAGATGAAGAAGGAGAGGATGATTCAAATCGTATTGTTGATGATAGTGGTACGAAAGTAGTATTCATGATTCAGCTTTACTCAAAACTCATGCCCACATAAATCAATAGTAGTGTGAATCCATAGTTTGATTTGTTGTACCTCGATTCTAAGAATCATGAAGCCAGAACTCATTATTAATTTGAATATATATTCAGGTAGGATTGGACCCTTTACTCAATAATCATGATTACATCTGCTAAAGAAATATGTGTTCATGACTACAGTTCGACAAGATTCATTTGATTAGGCATGAACACAACATTGGATTGTAAGTCATTTGAGGATATAATAATGTATTCATGATTCCACGTTACTCCACCTTGATTATTTGTAAGGGGTGCATATAAAAAAATATGAAAGTAAACTGTATCCATTTTCCCTTTTGTAGGGTATCAATCCCTCTTATTAAATAGCGCATACAAAGAACCAAAAAAAATCCTACATACTGATTTCTTTGAACAGTTGTTCCCAAGTTACTGAAAATGGTTGCCGAAGTTTTTCTTAAACAAACCCTAATAATGAGCAACAAAACATATTTTGGGGTTTTGCTTTTGTTGAAGATGAAATTCGATTCAGGCGGAAGTAATTTCGGGATAGTGGAATCCCGTATAATCAGCTCCCAAATTAAATTGATGAAATTTGCTTTTTTTTCCTACCCAAAATGCCCTTTAGCACGTCTTTATTTTGCTAAACATAATACTAAAAAATTAAAATAATTTCATATATACATAATACCCCTCGGATGAATCTCAACCGTTGATTGGGAATTTAGATGGCTAATATTAGTTCACATAGTTTGCACAAATTGACCGGTTTATATATATAGGCAAAGGATCGTGTGAGAAGTTGAGATTAACATGTGAAAAGTGGATCTGAACCATTGATCATTTTTAATCAAATGTCCTCCCATGAATTGCAGTGCTTAGAAGAGAATTGATCTGGTGCATCTCGATGCATCTTATCTCGGTGCATCTCATCCTAACGTGCATCCATTTCTCACGTTAACCTTGACTTCTCCCTGGAACCCAACCCTATATATATATATATATATATAGGGTCAAGTTCAAGAGAAAACCTCAAAAGAACGAAAAACTGAAGAACACCATGGTAGCCCTTCATCTGGACGGTATGCACTTGTGCATACATGTAATTTGTAACATGCACACGTACATATGCACAAGTGCATAATGCACTTGTGCTTAAAAACCAAAAAACAACATAATTTACATGTATGCACAAGTGTATACCGTTCAGATGAAAGGCTACCAGATTGATCTTCAGTTTTCCCTTTTTTTTAGGTTTTCCCTGAACCTCCCTCCCCCCCCCCTCTCTCTCTCTCTCTATATATATATATATATATATATATAATATATATATATATATAGTGAATTCCACTGGTGGTCCTGTGGTTTACTTAAATTTTGGATTTGTTCACTAAACAAACTATCTGTATCGGTAATCCCTAACTTTTCATTTTCATAAAACCTATGGTCTCCCCACTTAACAACGTTAGTTAGCAACATTATGAAGGACTAATCGGTCTTTAAACAAACTAAAAGACCAATAGTGTAATATGCTCTAAAATCTAATGTGATTCACGGGTTTTTTTATTAATATTATTAAAAATATATATATTTTATATATTCCAATCACAAATCAAATTTCTTATTATTAGTACATATTGGTTTCAAGAAAAATAAAAATAAAGTACATATTAGATAAAAAAAATTATATTTATTTAAAAGCTATTAAATTCACACAAAAAATAGCATCAAAAAAATCTTAAGTTTAGAAAAACAAAGAAAATCAAGATAAAAAAATATACAAAAGACGTATCTCTACGTGATTATCAAAGACTTTCTCAAATCTTTGTGCATCACTTAAGCCGTATTTCAAATCCTCCCATCTCTGGGTCTAGAATCTAATATTAACACTTCAAAGTGATTGGTTTTTCTGCGTTGAGTTTAAGTCTCGACTTAAGTAACCAAACGTAAAACTTAGCAATCTTGGCAACACCTAAGTGTTGCCTACTTATCTTAAGTTTGGTTCACACCCACACCCAAGAAGATGCTTAACTTATAATGAAATTAAAAAACATACTGCAGTTTCGAAAATACACTTTTGTCATCATGGTATGCAAAAACGACCGGATTTGGTCCCTCCCTCTAACGGCCGTTAATTTTAATCATTAACTGAAGGGCTTTTTCGTCTTATTACCTTTTTATTTTATTTACCATTAAAAGTTAAAAATATTTTATACCCAATGACACATGTTCCTACCAACTCTTCCCCAAAAGTTCTAGACGCTTTATGATCACCTTCTCTGCCGGCAAAATGGCCAATCATCTTCTCCACCCAAATTCCCGGCCATTTCCTCCCATTTGTAAGTCATAACACTAATTTGAAAAACATAAGCAAGAACTGAGAAACCAACCATTTTCTAAAGAATTGGACAAGAACATCAATAACCCTAAATTAAGATGAAAAATCAAACCCATAAATCAAAACCTAAAATCTAAATCAAACCCCAAAAGATTAAAGGAGAAACTAAATCAAGTTATAAAATATCAAATGCTTGCCATTTTTTATCATAAATCCCATCATCTTTGGTTGCTTTGATGATGATGGATTTTAAGTTCATTAGAGATGAAATTGTCACCACAAGTGTAACACCCTAAAAATTAAGGGAATTTAAAAATTCGAGATTTCAGCAATATGACGGCTATAAACTGAGCAAAACCTGATAAGTCAATAACCTGTCGAATCGATCCCAAATTATCGTCCCGAAACCGAGAATATAGTATAGTGCTTACAAACTCAATTGAATGAAGAATATAAATACGACAACCTAATAATCTAAATTATTCCTTTAGATTACAGTCGGGTGTCGCTATCCTTCCAAAATGGTTAACTATCAAGTCGTATAAACCGATCTCTAGATCTCCCAAAAGGACCGCTCTCAATCACGCGATCGACCACTCAATCCCTGAGATTCCCGCCACTAGGATGCCCTGTTGTAACACCCTAAATTTTAGAGAAATAAAAATTCGAAAATTTCGCAATATGGCGGCTAGAAACTTGGTAAACCTGGGTATACAAAACCTGTCATAATCAATACCAAAGTATCATCCCGAGAACGGGAAATAAAGTTGTAGCCTTTACAAAGAATCGAATGAAGAATATTACTTAACAACCTAATAATCTAACTTAAACAAGAAAGATTAATATCAGGGTGTTGCTATTATTCTAAAAATGCGTAACCACTATCGCTTTCGTATTGGTCAATATGTCATCCCAAAAAGACCACTCTTGACCCCTAGGACAAATGCTCAGTCCCGACGAATCCCACCGCTAGGTTGACCTGCTACACATGTCATTTTAAGAAAAAGTGTTAGGCTA